>LR990199.1:5282093-6569950 GCA_905147375.1 Hylaea fasciaria
CCCTGTAGATCAAGTTCAATTATTTTGCAAGTATGCATTATACACCTATACTTGCAGAAATGTATTGAAATTATATTATTGTCATGTATAAGTATGCAGAATTGTAATATCATGTTGTATTATGTGGAGAGTACATAATTCATATGACACCAATCGTTGTATATGGGATACTTTATATGGTGTACCGTGTACTAATGTGAAACGGAATGTGGGTTATAAGTTACGATTATACTGAGGTAGACAAAAAGTAATAAGTTTTTATTAGAAGCTTTTATTCATTTATAGATTCGTTATTCAATTAGTTAGACGTGCAGTAGGCCTACGATAGTTTTTTTTATATCATGGGGAAACCACAAAGTAAATCCGCGTCCGAGCAAGTGGTGATCGCTCAGAACGGTAGCACCGTGGAGGCACACATGTCTCAGCAAAGTGTGATGATGATAGCTATCCTAGCCCTGTTCGCGGTCGTGGTGGCCTACGTGCTGTGGCGGCGCTTTCAGAGCCGCGCGCGATCCTGGTTGCGCACGCAGGTAGCGGCCGGCGTCGCGCCGCCCGCGCAGGCGTGCGCCCACAGGCCACCACCGCTGCAGGTGCTCCAGCCGGCAGTAGCACCAGCTGCGGTATCGATTGCCGCGCCTGTTGCTGTCGCGCCAAACGCCGCGACGTATACGTAATTGTTTTGATGTCGCGATTGTAGTGAGTGTCGTACGTAGTGATAACAGTTTGCCTACCCAGTGAATTTTGTGTTCAGAAGTAACCCATATTGCGTTAGGTACTTAGCTATAATTTTTCGTGTTTTCTCAATAATTTTTTTATTATTACTTTGCTTGTACTCGATATTACATGTGTTTTAAAATTGTTTTAATGATCAAAATTCGATGTTAGAAAATTTTTTTGCTTCATAATTTTTATCTTATAATTTTTTTTATACTTATTGTTATTTTTTAAATAAGAGGGGGAATATTGTAGTGACAGTATAAATGCAGTTTTGCAGAATTGCATATTTTGTAGAGCGACTGACTGGGTGCCCCCCTCCGCCGGCAGTCGTCTCCAGTATAGTGTCCAGTGCACTACGTCATGTATTGAGTAGAAATAAAAGTGAATATTAATCGGTATTTCTGCAGTTCTCATTTAAAAGACATTCGCCCTCTCGCCATAGATTGTGGGGCTAGGTATAGACTTTATATATTTGTAACGAGCACCCCCACATATCCAAGTTCAGTGTTGCACTTCGCGAAGTTAACTTTCCTATGGATCCACAAAATGCTTTCACGTCGGTGCAACGTGACATTTACGTAACATCTTCATCGCTATGCAATCGATGCGGACCATATGAATAACTACACCTAGGCTAGAGTAGTTACTGTAGCTAGTCTTTACTCGTTCAATTAGTGCGTCCACACATAATGGCTGCAAAACGTGACAAAGTGTATAAAACGCATTGAGCTTCTACAAAAATGTCACAATTATACATTATTCGATTCACACTGAAATAAGTTTTTATGCTACGAGTACGTATTCGGCGCTATGATATTGAGTCCAAACACCACACCATTCTGTTTAGTCACTGAGGAGTTTTATTGTCTATCTACCTTATCTTTATCAGTTTAGCTCGCTCTCACTATATCATTGTATTGTTATCGAAACATTAGAGACTTACGCATCATTTTAACAACGGAAACCATGTCGATTTTTATTCCTTTTGACCCGCATTTCCTTTACTTATCAACGAAACCATAAAAGCACCTCTTATCAAAAATTTACACCCGATTGTGATACAGTACGGCCGTTGCTCATGGTATTTTTATGGGTTCTACCACCCTTAAAAATTGGGACATCCCGCGTAAACCGGAATACCTGGTAACCCCACTCTCAATGCAGATTCCGCTAATATTGTTTGTGGATTAACCCGGCATGGCTGTTGCCTGAAGCTATACAATCTATACTGTATCTGTTACAACGTGAGTCTTTAATGTGAATTACATGGGTAATTAATGCATGAGGACAGATTGGCATTCGGCGTAGTGGTGTGTCAATGTTACATGTTAATGTGTGAAAATATATTTGCTCAGTGTACAGTTCATAAACGACATGGTAGGCACGCGTAGTGCTTACCCTCGATGCATGATAATGTTACCATTCCAATGGCTTTTAAATCACAGTTCTCAGAAAGTGTAAGCCTTTTTACTGACTCTTGAGAATGTGGTTAGTATTTGTTTTTGAGTAAGTATAATAAAATCTAAATATAGTATAGATTTTTTAAGCCCAATTCGACTGATTAATTTATGACACCTCTAGTATAAAGGTTCCAATCAATATGAGATTACTTATTTATCGTCCTTCCGCTCACAATATCGAGCTACGGTAGGGATTGTAGGTGCTATATTTATCTACACATATTTACTAGATGAAATGTTTCCATACAGAATCTACAAAGAGGTAACGTAGCTGGAATCGGTATTGTATGCTAGACTAGATGGACCTACATGAGATATTCAACTTAGTGAGTTTATAAAGTGTTGAAATATATTATATATAAAATGTGTTGGATTCCTTTATTAGAAATGGCTGGTTCCATTTTTTATGATACAACTCTAAATGATGTACTAGTCATCTTGGATCCAGCGCGATTATTCACTATACCATTTGCAGAAAACGTGTGACGTCATAACATACTGTAAACACAAATGCTTGACGCAATTGTAACATGCACGTAACGTGCCTTCACGCAATAGTCAGATTTCAAAAAAAAACAACGCACCGTGCTACGTATTTTAATGGTCATAGCGAATAAGGGACCTATTTACGCAAAAATAAATACAAATTCACATAGACATTCAAACTAAACCTATAAAAATTAAAAAATCCCCAAAATATATTAACCCCAAAGTACCAGGTCCTTACCAGGTTCAGTACACTTTATAACCTTGTAATTGAATTAATCTGTAGGTACGCGACTAGACGCGCTATCATTTAAATCTTCATCGGCACTTCACTTCTAGTCCCCAACTATCGGTAACAACCCGTTCGTCGACAGACGGGGGCCAATCGAGTTACGTCCCCATTATTATTTGGGGACGGTTAGCGTCATAATTACAGGGGTGATGTGTAGTCAAATCTGCGAACATACCGGGAATTAATACGTTTTCAAACCAATTAGTAACATTGGTTGTAGGGACTGATAATAGATTTAGGTTCCTGAAAAGATACTACTAAAAGATAATATGAGGTTTCATTCTGGAAAGTGTCAAAACTATGCGAAAGATGTCGTCATAGTTTTTATCCCAGACAACAATACGATTATAGCCACTATTTAAACTGCACGGTAATGATTCAGTCTACAGCGTAGAATGTTTTCTCATAAAACACTTATTAACCATCGATTTAAAGAAACCCTTAATTGGAAGATGTAGAAATAAAACATTCGTAAGTACAAGTTAAACATCTAGAAACGTAAAATTCAAGACACTAATAGTTGATATCTGCCAAATAATCAATGCGTACCGCTGTAAGCAGTGACACTGAACGACGCGACGAGACACCAAGAAACATTTTGTTTGTTTGTTTAACCCGTAGTATAGGAAACACTCGACTCACCGAGCGCCGGAACATGAATGAGAAAAACTTCCTCACTCTCGCCTTGTTTAGGAAAGTTTTACTGACTCTTTGGGTTATTTTCATATCGAGTAGTTTTTTTATACTTTACAGGTGTTTTTCCAAACCTTGCCGTGGTAGTCTGGTAGTAGGAGAGTCGTCTTGACATGGTACCACTATTTTTTTCAGCTCATTTATTTTATGCTGGAGAAAAAACCAATGAATTATTCATATAATTAAACACCTTATCCTCGGGATTTGAAAAATCAACACCACCCACGCGCCCGCATCCGTTATGTGGCTTAAGAGGCAGGACGAAACGGCAAAGTGAGGAAAAGCGTAGCTTTTAGAAAAGCTCTGAGGTCACGATGTTTTTCCTGATTGAGCTCTCCTTTTGTAAAGATCGATTTATTCACCCACTCCATGTGTGCCGGGCCGGCAACCCTCCACTGTTTCCAAATAAAAAGAATTCCACGCTACAAAACTGTGGCCTGAACACAAAGTCGAGACGAAAGAGACGGTTTCATGTCATAACCAAGCAATTATGTGCATTGGAGGCCAATGTACATAATCACTGAAAATCGTTATGTCAATGCCTGCAGAAGCGTAGCCCTTTGCGTAGAGCTTTGCGTAGCGGTATAGATTTTTTACATAGAGCGTTGCGAAGCACTACTAGGTAGGCGCTACGCTTAGCATAATTAATTAAAGTAATTAAAGTAATAATAAAGTAATTAAAGTAATAATAAAGTAACCTTCTTAAGTTTAATATATAATGAGCTAAATTTTAATATTTTTTTCCGAATATTATACGGTAAAAAATGCCTGTTAAATATTTTACATATTATAATTGCACGCATGCTACTTAAACTACAAATATCTATCCTCACAAGTTTCATGTTTATAGAGCACATCAAATTATAAACAGAAAAGATTTATTTCAAAACGCACATAAAATAAGCTATAAAACATACTATTCAGGTCTTCAGTAAGCTCTAGTAAACACCGTATGGTGGCAACCTAAATACTGAAGCAAGTACGCACCTATTGACTATGTAGGGCGCCCTCAATTAGATTAGTCAATTGAGCGACTCACAGCAAACGAACGTAATGAAGAAGTAGCCATCGCGTGCTCCCGCAGCCTAGATATCGACAATAAAAACAAATATATCAGTAAACTGCTACCTACCACCCCACTACCCCCCCAAAAATACCACCACATATCACCGACACCCTAAATAGGTTATATAATTACATATCACGCTTCATTGTCGTGATAAATACTTTCTCACAGTTATCATTTACCAAATCTACGCCACTGTCCATTTTAGATAAGGGTGCGAGAGGGATGCAGGGTAGAGAGATGCCCTAGGAGCGAAGAGAGAAGGTATACAATAACATATATTACTATAGTGTCCACAAGCCAAGCGGATATTGATTATCTGCCACAGTTGAGAGCCACCTAGTCCCCTGCCACCCCCGCATTTTCCCGTAGCAAAAATGCCTATGCTCCGATCACATACAAACAGTTTTCCACCTCAATTCACGGGAAAACGGTTCAATTTTCTTTGTAGCTAACTACTACATGTGTCCATATACAATTATCTAAGTTATTCAATATTTGATCTCTGTCTAACCGGCTGAGCGGCTTGTGACTGCACTAGCTCTATCTCGTTCGAACCCATTTTATAATCATTTTCGATGCATTCCCATACCATGATTTTCCGGCGGCACATGGAATACGATTTTACTATGTCGCCCCGCACAGGGGTTAAAAAGAGTTGCATTTTTAAAATGCTGATGAATAACAGGTTTGTGTAAAATAATCCTTTTTTTTCGTTCTGCGATATGCCTGCGTTGTTTTAATGAATACTAAAATTACAGATTTTATAAATGTTTTTTTGTCTATAAGAATAAGGATGGGGATAGGATGTGTTCCAAATAATCGACACCGCTACAATGCTACAACTGAAAAAGGCGTCCTCTATGACCTACATTACTAAAGCTGAGATTCCATTGGACAAATGCCTGCGCGCAGATTTAAAACCTACTTAGCATAATATGTATTTTGTACCTAATTATTTTATTATATATTAGTCAATAGTAGGCAAATTACGAATGTATTGTTCATTGCCGTAGAATAATATGGCAAAGACATAAAAAATATTGAAATAACCCTTCTAACTAATTATGCGCAAGTGGTTTTTCTTGGTTTCCCTTTCTTTTATGAACCAACGGATTGACATGATACATAAAGCGCTGGAGAGTGACATAAAAGGGCTCTTTTTATCCCGGAAAAATGAATGGATCCTGTGAGATAATAGTCAAGGGGGCAACGGTGGGGTGCTGCTGGTAACTTATAAACTTTGAATAAAGCAAACTTAATTTTAAACGTTTCCGAGTTTTATCGATATCGCTGTCGCACCACTCTATATATACTTATTTTATATAGATCGTAATATAATCACGTCACAGTCATCGCATCACACAACTGATCGCGCACGGGTTGATACTCTATCATAGGCAATAAAAAAAAATTCTAAGAGAAATCAATGAAATTTTTACAATGAATATCAAAAAATCTTTACCCAATCAAATCTAAAAATATGAAAAGCAAAACTCATTCAAGTTCACAAAACAAGTCCCCAAGGATTCACCTCTAACTTAAAAGCATGGCATGTCTAGACGCGACTAGCGAACAAATTCTGTACTACAGAACTTTTCTTGGGGCAAGGGACCCACTACATTCAGCCACCCGCGGTGGTGTGTGTAGGTGTTGCCTGTGAAAAATTGCTTTTCCCTATGTGTGTACCCCGATGTGGCCACATACGGACGTCAGGCGGTGCGGGCAAACATGTGTGAGTCTGGTGGGGGCAGGGTGGCTAAGCCGAGTCGTGAACTAAATAGCTTAGTGTTAACACATATTGACATCAAATTCACCGCGATGTTATCATTAATTCAGGTAGCGATACTACATTGTGCTTTTGGTCGAGTTTTTGCGTGTCGTTATTTGTATACTGTTACTTGTTTTGCTATGTGGTTAGTCTAATTCAACGATGGTTTTACAGCGAGCGTGTCAACCGTTCATTATATTCGCCTCTTTGTTTAACTTACGGTGACTTTGCTTTTGAGTTATTACGAATTTTAATTGCTCGCTGGAGTCTCTGACACTTTTGACTGGCTGTTGGTTTTTATTTCAATTATTTAGATGGTTGGTGAAATGGCTTATTATTTATTGCTTCATGAAATAGCAAAAAGTTTCTTAAATATTTAAATTATACTACAAAAAAACTAAAAAGTGTTATGTTTCGTTGTTGTACTTTGTTTGCGGGTAAAGTCATACATCATTCATACATAATTTGATATCAATAAATGATAATGTTAGAAAACACTAGAAAACAAAAACAATTAATCATAGGTTTCATGCCTGAAAAGGATCGAATACAAAACAATATACAGAGAACATAACAAAGTCCTTGAAAAATATAGTATCTTCAATACGATGTGGTTTCTATAAAATGTCTCTTCCAGTCAACCTTTGCCTTTTTTATATCATATGAATATTAAAAATCATACAGTGCCAGATTGCTAAGTGGATAACTTCACAAGGTTCAATATAAGTGACAAACTTATTCATTAAATATAATGATTTTTATTATTCAAAGTATTGAAAAGCAATGATGTTTCTAATATGTGTTTTTAAACTAAAGTTGCAAGTAACACTGAAAGCAACAATTTTGTGTGCTACGTATACCTACGTGTATATTATAGACCAACGTATAGATAGGTATTTCTGTATTATATGAGTAAAGGATCAAAATAATAATTTTACATAATGCCCAATAACGGCAGCTATCTGTTTCAAACTTTAAAACGCGATTTCCTATAACTTGCGCCGTGGGCTTATCCCCTACTATCCTTTCATTTCACAGCTGTTCACCATTTTACTGCTTTTCATTTTGATACTCAATACTCAATAATAACAGGTTTACCATCAATTATGTACACTATAAATACACTTAATTATGTTCTGACAAGACAAAAGTACTCAAACGTATATAGGGTGTAACAGCAAAGTGTAGTAATATCTAAAAGTGGGTATGTGTACCTGGTGATGATTCATTTACCAGGGTACTAAACCCATAAATCGCTAATCGATTGTTTCATTCAAATACATCGACACATAAACAAAATGTCGAAACATAGATACGTTACATCTCACGACTACACGTTACCCCAAATCGTTTAGACTCTCGTAGAAACTAATAAACTAAACAAGAAATGAAGAGTTTACTGCCGCAATGGGTGTCATAATGAACTTGTAATAAAATTATTGGCCACACACAGGGCAGCGGACGAGGACGACGCGCCCCGGTGGCGACGAGGTAACCTGCGTAGTGATGTGTGCAGGGTCGGTCATATCGACAAATAAATATGACATAATATCGACAGTGATCAAACTAGAACCCCATTCTTGCTTATGCTCGTATCTAAGTAGATACGGGCATAAGCAAGAATGGGGTTCGCGTCAACGACATTCTATGATTAATGTCAAGTTATGTAACTTGACGTCAACGATTAACCGATAGAATGTCATCAAAGGTGGTAATACAAATATAATACATATCAAAGGTAATAATAGTAAATTTGTTTTATTTAATATTGTTTGCGCCCCGCGGTTTCAACCGCGTTCGCTGTTATCCCACAGGAACCGAAAATTAGAAATTTATGAATAAGTAATAATATGATTTTTTTCCTGCAATTTTTATCTATTTTCTATTCTAGGGCCTATCCAATCCGTTTACCAAATCTCTCATCGATATCCCGTTTATCCGTTGAGACGCGAAGATAGAACAAACACACACAAGCTTTCCCGTCTATAATATTAGTAGAAGTCTCAGACACACACTGTCATTGACATACTTGTTATCGGCAGGCGTGGAGCTAACCAGCTAACAAAAATCAGCTGAAATACTTGCTCGCCTCACTACTCAGCAACTTAAATCGCACGTTTTGATTGTTACGTTGTCCAATGATAAACGCTCGCAAAAATAGCTGCAACTACACAACATAGCAACATAACGTTTAACCATAAACCATTAAATCCTCTATCCAATCCCGTAGCAGTACAGCTACTGGAAAAATAACAACGCCGTTACACAGTTTATATCGACATCGATAAAACGCTCCACTATAGAGCAGTATCTAGAGAGCCGAGCTACAATAAAATGTACCGAGCTAGCTACAAGCCTGAACAGTTACTTCACTCACCCTGCCTCACCCCACTCGCCATATGCGCAGTTCACGCACACATGCGCGTCGTGCACAGATATGCCGTCACCTGCGGATCTGCGACCACACATTTGAGCGTTCCATCGAGTTAAAGGACTAATAGGGGCGTAATATTAAACCAAAAAGTTATCGGTATACGCTAGTGAAATGTCATAACTTTAGGAATAATCTTAGTGCTCGATCTTCGGCTACATTATAAATATTCAAGATATATCTCGTACTGCAAATGTACATTTCACGTTATTTTTTATTCTTATCAGGTTTTTTTTTTGGTTTACCGACTAAACTAAAACAGAACAAAATTTTTATTGAAAACCTTGTAAGTATAAGTTCCATCTAATTTACATACTTATAAAAAATATACTTATCAGAAGTTCTCATGATAAATAGAAAACTTGCAAAGCACAAAATCAAAATTAGTTATAAAAGTGCAAAGTTAGCAATTAAGTCTGCAAGCTAAATTCTGTACAGACACAACATAATCATGCGTACATTTCTCCTCCATCAGACTGTCGTCGACGGAGCTGCAATGACGTATGCAGCAGCAAACCTAACGATATGTATACGTTGCTCTAATAGCCACGTACTAGCTTTGATTACTAATTGATCCGAACAATGACTGTTTGAAATGATATGTTAATAATGTAACTGCTGCAGTCCTGAATTATGAATTAGATGTTATGCGATTGGTTCATACATGTTCAATCATGGAGCAAAATTATACGTGCTACCTTATGAAATATAATCTCACGCTAACATACTAGCTATGGAACTGGGAGATAATTGTAGGAAGTAGGTAGGTACCACAACTTTGCCAGATATTCATCTGCCAGGCGTGCAATGCCGCGCTCGATTTTGCAATGTGATGGATTTGACTCGGTGGCATTGCAACTGCTATTGTTCGATATTTGGTAATAAGTAAAAAGCCTTATGACATACAAATACTTATTTCTTCTCCTTCTCTTACCTCATACAGTTCGATCAGAAATAGCTTAGCACAGACCAGGCCAGGTATTGTTGATAAACTTTACGGACATAGGTGCCCATGACAATAATAAAGACAATGTTGCATCACAGTAAAAAAACTACCCACAAAAATCTATTTTAGTAGTGGCGGATAGACGGGGACAAAGACAGAAGTCCAGTTTCTTAGACACACTTCGTTGTGTCTACGTAGTGTGCGTCGTTGTGTCTAGGCAACGAATTCAGGGGCTATGATACTGAAAACATTCAAGATTATTCTAAGCGCGCTCTGACCTGAGTGAACTTACCAGACTTAGGTACACAGACGCATAAATAGTTCAAGGTTAATAAACGAATAGAGGGTTTGACATTTTTGCTAACCCTACGTATCGAGTGTAATTTGCGTGGTTTAAAAATAAATTTTAGTTTGGCAGTATAATAGGGAGATAGCGTCAACATCATCAGGTTGTTTCATTTTTGATACTGACTTACGTCGACTTACCACAATAGTTTAAATCAGAGTTAAACAGATCTTTCTAAAATTTCGTTCCGCAAAATCGATGTCTAACACTCGCGTTTTCTTACTCAACCCTGGCATTCCTAATTATTTTACATGTGAATTGATTATTGAGTTAGAAAAACCGAGGGTTAGACGTTGATTTGTGGAGAAAATATTTAGACTCATCTGTTCAACTATGGTTTAAATCTTTTATGGTAAGACCGACGGTGCGTTCTTATCAGAAATAGGTATGAGATACGGCACTACGTTTTGCTCCAAACCGGGTTAGAACACATCCTTAATCCTCACCGGCCGGCCGACCGACCGGTCAACATCTGATCTGATCAAGATTTACATCAAACAGCTATAGGTGTGTTAGGCAAACATTGTTTCCCTAATTCCCAGACAATTTTATTGCAACATTTTATGTTACTAGCTTATTGCTACGACTTCGTACGCGTAGACTCTAACAATGTGTGACATCATTATTACTACTCCCGCTCAGTCACTAACTCTATTTCCATAGCCCGTACCGTATCATACCGTACCCAAATTTTGCCAAAATTTTAAATGTCGTCAGTTATTCTATGTTACCTATATTGTAACTTACCCGAAACCAAAGCTACCAAATGCTGGGACTCCCATCAAAATCAGTTCTGAATTTTCTTAGTTGTAAGCAAAACTAAAAAACACAGAAAATTAAAAAAAAAACACATTTTCGCGTTCGGTGACCTTTAAATAGTCGAGCCCAGTTATTTTACAATAATGTCTTCAAAGTAGAGACATGGCTCAATTACAATTTTATTGTAGTACCTTTAGATATGAACCTGTAAATGAAAAAACAAATATAAAAAAATAAACAAATGACAGCTACAATCGCAACACCGCAGTTATCAATAATTGATCAATTGATCATGTCACTTTGCTTAATTAAATCCAACGCTGAAAATAGACCCAACTGCTTTTGTAATCAACCAAGGATGATTCCATTGAGAACTAAAAATAACTAGAATCCTATTATTCCATGGCGTGGGCGAATCACGACGCGGATGACGTCATATTATTACTAGTCTGTGAACAGTAGACCTTGCGATCAGAGGGCAGCTTCAACAATACCATATAGTGATAGGCATATCCCCCCTTTTTTGCCCCCACTTGCCCCATCTTGAACAGCTTTTTTTACAAAAACTTGCACAGAACAAAAATCCGGACACAAGCAAAATGGGCCACTCTTAAAATGGAGACAGACAGTCGCTCGCTTCGTTCACTCGGTCAATGATGCCGTTCCACACTGTCATTTTCATATTAGTGAAATTGGCTGATATAAAAGTATTGTACGTAGTATGAGGTGGGTAGATGATACTCTTTGTTCTCAAAGGAAACTTCGGTCTGAAACAAAATACCTACACATATTTACGAATATTTACACATAGTTCTGAAACATCCAGTTAAATTATGCCGTATTTTTTGTCCGGCAGATGTCTTTGCAGAACTATGGTATATGTTAGTTAGGTTAACTAGTATCACTTGATAACCAGTCAAAACTAGTTTTGGCTAGTATGATTATGGGGCTTGACTGCAAGATATATAAGTACCCAAAATAACCATTGACGATTCCCAATTTTTCAGAATTTCAATCTTCACAAGTTAGTAAAGGGTTTGTTCACTTAATGCAAATAAGGGCGATAATATCGGTGTTGGATCTCGTTCTGTCTCGGCAGCACGCCCCCACAGAGGGTGTCTAGTTCATACGAACAGTATGGATGGATACTATTGTAAATAAATAATGCGTTACGATGACCTACATAGACCCTGACCTCTGTTCACAGGTACCTAGATAGAGAGTTCTAGTTTGGAATACCGGAACTACGTGGACCGGACCAAACATCCACACTCAGACCAGAGAGGTAGGTACCTGTGGGTTCCAAAGTTGTTTACCCTGTCAAGAAATTATACATAAAATGCATCATTTACATGTTGCATAATACGCATGTTGCATCATACAAGTGTAGTAGATATCATTCTTAACCTTATTACACACATAAGCAACAAATGTGCGTATAATATGTGTTCATAACTTCAAAGTGACGACGACATCGTATCACAAAAATGAAAGAAAGCTATAAAAATATCATTACACAATAATTCACCAACAGATACGAGTAATAAAGTATGTTCACTTTTAAAGAAGAATGTGGATTTTTTTTCTGAGTTCTTACTGCGTTTATACTACGGTGAGCACGAGCACTCAACGAATGTTCATGTAGGAAAGTTGGATGTGGCATAATCACTATAATGGAGTAGGTGCGTTATTAGGTGACTAAAAGTACTGATATAATCAAATAATACTTTCAATAGCTTGTATTTTAATTATTTAGACGCAGATTTACAAGTAGCAGAAGTCATGAGGAGTGATAAGAAGTAAGTAGAAGATAGTAGAAAAAGTTAGTGTTGGATGTAGATTCTATGCTCTCGAGCTAGATGGTGCAACGAGCCGACGCAGAGTACCTAGCTGGCCTAGAATTACACGAGCCTAAGATCGGACTACATTAACACTTAACCAGACATATCTGTTTTAAATGTTAAAATTAATGTATATTTGCCATGTTTTATGTTATTGAATATTAAGTGTTAGTTATGTGTATATATTAATCAATGTATCTTCTGTAGGATATAACCAGCTGGATGACCGAGCTTCGCTTGGTATTTTATTTTTTTTTATAAATTGTGTTTTTTGGAAAAAAGTAGTATTATTATTCGCCAATAGATGTCAGGAAGAGTCATATTTTTCAGTTTAAATTGGGACTACTCAACCGCCTCCTTTTTGTTATTTTTCTTTCAAGTTTATGTAAGTTGATAAAACACGAATAAAATGACATTTTCTAAAAATGATTCCTAGCTAGATCGATTTATCGCCCCCGATACCCCCTATATACAAAATTTCATGAAAATCGTTGAAGCCGATTCCGAGATTCCAATTATATATATACAAGAATTGCTCATTTAAAAATATAACATAAAGATATAAGATAAGATATCTACCTACTAAAAAATAAACTTTATCAAGAAGACATTAATTAATGCACTCCACATCATTACAAGAATGTTGATCTATTTCGGGCATACGAACGAGGATTCATTATTGATACCTACCTACCTACCTATGCCGGGTTCTCATTACGTCACGTTTCTATAGGTATACAAGAGAGACGCAATCAAACTAAACATTTGTTGTGCCGCATCTGAAATTCGCAGTTGCACCCTAATAATATAGCTGCTTCATAGCCGCAGCCCGTCTGCAAGTGGTCATCTCAAGGTGACATTACAATACACAAGATGTGAATACCCTTAAGTACCTTGCAACAGTTCAGCGGGGACTTTATTATTGAATTTAGTTAAATAAACAAATTTTTGAGTCTATTCTTTTTGCCTTTATGATGATTGGTTTTTCAGTTTGCCCTTTTATTATGTAGGTACAGGTACCTAGGCAAGATTTATTTTATCATACATGGCTTTGAAATAGATTAGTGATTATACAATGAGACTTTTCTAATTACCTTCACATTTTTTAGACCGAGTGGTCACCTGTCGTCTAACTATGTTGAATAGTAATAAGCACCATAATTAGTTTCAAAAATATACGAAAATTCAACTGACAATGTTGCTGGTAAAGTAACTATTACGTACCACATCGAATACAAATTCTCAATAAGCAATCTACGCCAAAGTGATTAGCTAATTCGTTTCCCAACGAGTACCCCACAATCTCTACTGACTCCTATTTTGCATGGACGGCCCCCAAAGATGAAAGAACTTCAAGTGCTGGCGCTCGAGAACCAGGAGTAAAGTTAAAAGGGTAGGGGTAAGATGAATCTTCGCTTCAATTTACAATTGACGACACTACTGAGACGATAACTACGCTAACTCGTAATTTTTTTTTGGTCTGGGTCTATAATCTATACTAATATTATAAAGAGGAAAACTTTGTTTGTTTAGTTGTAATGAATAGGCTCCGAAACTACTGAACCGATTTGAAAAATTCTTTCACTGTTGGGAAGCTATGCTATCCCCACTACACATAAGCTACCTTTTATCCCGTAAAAATTAAAGGTTCCCGCGGGATAGTAGTTTATGCGGGTGAAACCGCGAGGTGCTCCTAGTTATGATATAAAGAAGCTGCATACAGACTTGCAAACAGACACCGATATCTTATCACAAGAATAACTATTTAATTGGGCATCGCTTATTGAACGTTTTTCTACAAACAAACAAACAGAGCTACTTTCGCATTACTAATATTAGTATTAGTATAGGGAGGACTTATAGATTTGAAATTAGTCCCGATCCTACGTTTCATTCACTTGCAGAAATCTAAGTCCGACATCCATAAACAGCCGAAATCGTGTCGCCACCCCCTCTCATATAAAAGCTTCCCAAGGCTCCTGTAAAAATACCTCCAACCCGGGCGGGGAGGGACCGCTTAATGATCAAAACGCCTCAATATTGCGAAGCCTTATCGTTATAATTTATTCACAGCAGAGAGGCGCCTTCCGTTACGCAGTGGAACTCGGAGGTGGAAAGTTAATTTGTTTTCTTGTTACTGAAATGTAACGTTCCTTTGTTTCTTTTGGGTATGTCATCGGTCATGATTTAATATAATCATTTATGTAGTGTCCGATTTATTTGGAAGTTGTCGGATGTTGAATTGAATCAATGAAAATCAGACCCTGTGTTACACAAAAACTGATTATTTATCCAATTGTTTTCGATCGTTTTGCTTTGCCTTAATCCTCGCAATAATAATGCTACCCAACATCACGCAACCTTCAGTCCCATACTATTCCAATTAAATATAAATAGGTACAACCTTCCACACACAAACAACGGTAAATCAATGTCGATAAATCACTACAATACGCAACACACGCCCATAGGCCGGTCTTGCTCTAATAAAGGATCACCCTATACACAGATAGGTTGGCTCACCCTGTATATACGTAGCCGCTTTGTCTACAGTGCCTCATCGGTCGAAACTTTACTTTCCGCAGTCAAACTTAGATCAAGCCAAGAATCTGGGGATATGTATCTGGTGCGGAGTCGAGTGTGACAAGAGTGATTTTGGTGTGACAATTTATAAAATAATAGCAGAGGTAAGTTTCAGGATGAAAAATAAATAAGAGATTGGATTGGGATTCATGTGTTGCGTGAAGTTCGGTTATTGAAACTTTAATTTATAAATATGTGTCCTGGAATAAATTTGCTAAAAATATATTGTTTAAAAATCTAGTTCGATAAATTTGTTTGGTGGATGATAATAGATAATAAATCACAGTGCTTTAAAACAAGAATTTGCCTCATTATATGTCATGTTTCGCCATTACAAGCGCAATAAAACGGTGACTCTTCGTTGGTTTCTTGTACAAAATACCACTTACAAGCGAAAAAAACATCAACATAATCTCATCTCGGGAAAATCTAAATTACACTGAATTATTCGGTGTTCATAAACAATGCACGGGAACAGAGCAGCGAGGCGTCTTAATTAAACTTGCTCTATATACTTACGTACTCAATCTCACTTGTGGAAGTTAAGGAAAGGTTAAGGCGCTCGGGGAGGTGGGGTGTACTCACCCCAATCTCCTCCCGTTCGACATTCCCGAATTTTCCCAGAGTATCGCTTAATGCAAGTTTATTATCTACGGTTGGGCGTTAATTAATTCTTTGCTTTTTATGTTTTGATTGTTTTTGTTTTGAAAAGAAATGGTTTTGTATATTTTATAATAGCATGCAAACCCCCCTATTTTATTTCAACACCGTAATCCTATTTCTGGAGAAATCCATTTACGCAGCATACAGTTTCTTAATTATACACAAACTCTGTTTAAGGTATTTTATATTGTCCTTGAATTAATATGAAGAAGAAACTTATTCACCAACTAAGTATTATCAATAAGTCATCTTTACTTCCACATACCTCTACCAAAGGCATTTTTAAGTTGTACCTACATTAGTTGGTAGTGTAGTGGGAGTAATGATTTCGAATATTTGAAACCAGTACGACGTAAACGTGCTACGTTACAATTACATAAAATGCCGCCCGCCCTCGTAGCCTCGTAGCGCCCGCGCAATTTGCGTACGCCTACGAGACCGCCTACGTCTGCGATTGTAAATGTGAAATGATAAATCCATAATTGTATTGAATGGGATTACGTTTAAATTATATCTTCCGCATGAATGTTTCATAATATCAAAACCAAGCCAGATTTACCAGTTTTTTATGAGAATTTTCAAGTGCCTAATTGAACTTAATTTTGGTTTAATATGTACTACTATATTATAATCCTTTCGTGAAAAATTAATCCATTACACATTGTTTTATTGTGCGCAACGAACCAAATAAGGGGCCTATGGTGCAAGTTATAAGCAAAAAGACACGACATTTTAGAAGAAAAATCTTATTTGGGAATAAAATACTCATAGCCATAGAATGTATACGGGTGATGGCAAGTAGGTACGCGCAGTTTATATGCCAATATACTTATAATTACGAGTATTATAGGTTTAAGTTATATCAAATATTTTCGACAATGTTATTGGCACGTGATATTGTCAAACATTCCCGAACCTGTTGTAAAAGAAATAAGCTAAAATAGCTTAGTCTTGTTTCACTTTCATTTTTATATTAATAGTAATTTACATCCGTAGCAGAGGCGATTGAACAACCGCCGTATGACATTTTCAAAAGAAAATAATAATCATCACAACTTGCTTGTCGCAGCACAGATTACCATAACAAAAAGCAGTAAAAACCCTATTGCGTTTATTTTAACTACTCCTCCGCCGT
Source organism: Hylaea fasciaria (assembly GCA_905147375.1). NCBI lineage: Eukaryota > Metazoa > Arthropoda > Insecta > Lepidoptera > Geometridae > Hylaea > Hylaea fasciaria. The sequence goes on from LR990199.1 coordinate 5,299,283, forward strand.
TCGCTTATAACTTAAACTTTCGTAATAATCGACCCCTATTAATATCGGGCATCGATTCTAATTATTAACAACATCTATCGGCGTCTGCAATCTACTCAATTTGTGCTCAGTCTGAGCGATGGCTTTAAACAATAAAGTGAAATTCATAGCTTTTCACCTTCGAGGGTTGAGGTGACTGTTTCACACCGCGAATGATAATGGAATACATTGCGACTTAATTTATGCTTAAGCTATTTAAAGAATGCCTAGGGTTTTCAGTGGTTTAGTTATACTCGTATCTTAGTTTCATCTGTCGATTAGGGCTACAATTATTGTATATACCATCACGTTCAACTCTAGTTTACAACATTTTTTTTACTTTGCAGAACATCATGTTGGTTAAAAGGTAACATCGCCTCGGTGACTTTTAAGTCAGTTGCAGTTTTTATCTACAGCTAATTGGAATACGGCTTTGACATTAACATTAATGATTAATATCATATCCATGCACCGTCGAATGTGTTTGTCTGAGATACGTTAGCGACCTCGGATTTCGGTCAATAACACCTCAGTAACCTTTTTTATAACTATCCATCCATAAGTACACAGTCAGTTCCAGACTAATAAAGTTGAGACCAGCTAGCGGCAGTAGCTTACAAAACTAGGTGTGGAGGGGGCTCACTGTCGCGACGTCTCGCCCGTCGGCGTCGCCTCCACTGAATACAGAGCAATGCTAAGTTGCTAACTGCTCGTGGCTACTGAGTGACTGCCTGCCTACCCACTAACTAGTAGGAACAGGAGTTTAAATTTCAATATTAAATAGAGTTTTAAAACTAGCCGGGTGCTATTTTTGTTTATAACTTTGGGTATAACTTTTTTCAAGAACAACGCACCACCATTACAAAAATAGGCATGTACACCTGTACAGTGTATTTTTATTTTAAATTAATTGCATGTACATTTTAAGTATAAATAATGTAAATCTTCTTCTGTAATAGGTAACCTAAATTTCCTTTATATCATATAATATACCTACTGCTCTACACATGATGCCATTTTGTAATGTTTAGTTTCATCAAAAGCTCATACTTAGTGGGTTGTTTTCAAACGCACTACACCGACGTTTTAGTACATTAATAGGTGTCCTTAATTTTTTCAAAGGTGTGACCCCAGACACTAGCGGATTTACCACAATAGATTTAAACTAGAGTTGAACATATGTGTCTAAATATTTTATCCACAAATCGACGTCTAACCCATTTTCTAACTCAATAACAAATTTACGAGTAAAATAATTAGGAATGCCAGGATTGAGTAAGACAACGCGCGTGATAGAAGTCGATTTGATCGAACGAAATTTTAGAAACATCGGTTTAACTCTGGTCTAAGCTTTTGTGTAAATTAGAACATCTTTAAAACAACCACAGACATCTGTGTATTATATTATTATATTACTTATTATACCTGCCAGAATAATAAATTTACGATAGCATAAGACCAAGTGAAATATCAATGCAATTAACTACCTAAAGGTGCGTATTCTAATAACCATTGGTTTAACCCAAACACAAATAATCGAATTAATCGTAAAGCGGGCGATATCAACATTATTTATGCAAGACTCGAAACCACCCCGTCCCACCCTCGACCCTGCGAACCTTCTATCTTTTGAGAAAAAGGACGATTCTATGAACTGACTCAGTGAAACTTTAGTAAAAGCCTTCTAAAGATTTCTTGGAATGTAATCCGAATAATGATTTCATCTCCGTTTTATTATAAATACAGCAAAATTTTATATAATTTTAATAACAATAATTTACTCATTTACTTAACTATCAGAAAAAATAAATAAGATAAGAAATAGAATTTCATCTTTCTTTTTTTATTATAATATTCCGTAAACTCCTCGGTGTACAACGTCGGATGGTGGATAGAGTTGAAGAGCAATCTGGTAACCTCTCGAAACAATTTGTAGACGCATTTTCTACAGTTTTAAAGATCTTATTTGTACTTCTATCATATTATTATTACATCTTTTCATAATTCCTCAAAAAAGAACATGAAATAAAATCACACTAAATGAGCTGAACATTAAAAAGTAAGGCGTAAAGTCGTAAAGAATGTTGATTTCCTACAACAAATTAACCAAAACTTAAACACAGGATTAACATACCGTGACAGAAGTTTACTCCTGTTGCGTGTTCGATCAAATCCATTCTCTTCATCTCTATCGCTTTTATTGCTTAAAAAGTCTTTATCGCAAAGTGATAAGGTTCAAAAAGGGTTGTGAATGAATGCGTAAGCTGAAAATCGGTTCGTAACTGTACCATATTTGCTTTTCAACCCGTAAAAGCGGAAACGTTCTTATTCTATTGGAATAAGGTTGTAAACTGTGTGATGGGGTAAATTTTAGTGATTGTGGTAATTGTGGGGTCAGAGCCACCCTGCCCCAACCCAACATGTTATTTACGTGTGAACACAGGCCGCGTAGGGTTCAATTTATCTGACCTACTGGGCCTCCCACTAATATAACGCTGTGTCGGTACTTGTACCCCTTTAGGAGGTCACTTTTCGTGAGTGTGTGTGTACTCGAACGTGAGATAGTTTTCTTATTTTTAGATTCGAAATAGGAGAAAGTGAATTTGTGAAAAAGATATCTGGATTCTACTTGGATAAAAATGTTTCCCAGCGCTCTCACATTTCGTTAAATAACTTTGTGAGACTTGGTAGCAAACCCTGATATGGTTTTCTATCTTAAAACTCAGCACCTACTTATTTTAGGTAAGGGTAAAAATAAGTTGCATAGAGATTTTTATGCTTAGATACCGAAAAATATGTTGAGCCAAAGAAAGCACAACTTCATCTCGAGAGCAAACTTCGCGAGATATGACGTGAGAGCGAAACTTAATACGTTTATGATCAAACTTTTTCTTGACCTGCCCCACGACTGTTACAGTTGCCGTCTGGGGCGAAGCAGACTACTATCGAACCTGTAGTAACGATAAAATGAAATTTTCATTATTACGTGACAAAGAAATAATCCCTCTACGAAATATCGAGTCGACAATCGAAAGTGAAGGGGAGTTAGACGCTTACAAGCGTCCAAGTGGCGGGCAGATTCACAATTGCGGCCATCTTAGGGGACTCACCCCAACTGTATGATGGACTGGAAATATTCCATAATATCTGAAGCGTCGTTACAATGCCTTAGCAGAATATTTTTCTTGGGCAGAAAGCCGATATTCCCCCAAGAGTTACGACATTTCAATTTGCCAAGGCGGGCGGAAAATGGAATTACGATTGAAGCGAGAACGGCTGCGTCGGCGAGGGTGTCTCGCTCGAAGCCGACGACTCTCGAATACCACCGATCTGGAACGAAGTTGTAGCGCGCTCGCCGCACCACCCGTGTATTGATTAGATGCGGAACGCTCGATGCCATAATATTATTAGGACACAGAAAAAAGATTTAAAAATAAATTACAGCAAAACAAACATTTAATTTAAAGCCAAAATAAACTTTAACAATTCCCAAATTTTGCCTTAACATAGTATACCTACCGGTTACCGGTACACCTGCAGTTACAGTCGCATTCCGCACTAAACGCAGAGCTTTCTGTCAAATTTGTGTCATTCAATTGTTTCAAAGATTGATTTTAATGTTTTTTAGGTGTAATTGCACTATACAATTTTTTTTTCTAGAAAAGTAGCTAGTGGCTAGTTTATTATATTATTCTGTGCTAGTGGGTTAAAAAGTACAAGTATTATTTACATTTTAAGCAAGTGACATTTTCATTTTATTGTGCTATCAAAGGTAGGTAAGTACATAATTAATAGAAAAACGATCCCATTTGACGCGGTCGAGATCGGCGTTGAAAATAATGTGGACGAATAAATATACATTACATTATTAACGAATGTTGGCCTTATTTCTCGCTCTCTTTGTTCGTTTCACGATTTTCCGTGAGAATTAATTGAAAATAAGTTTTCCTCATTGCGGTTTCAAGGTTCAAAATAATTTGTTAGGGAGACCATTTTGTTCACGCTGATAGAGTATAGTGTCTCGACCACAATGAACTTTGTTTTAGATGCCACAGAGTTTATTATTGAATGTGTTTTAGTGAAGTCACGTTTCATGATTTGTGAGTTTATAGCAACGGTGAAGTGCCGGTATTTAATGGTGGCAGAGCGTGGCTCTCGCCGGCCATATTGAAAAAGTTTGGCGCGAAAATACCATGACTACATTACGAGTTGTGATTATGGATTTTACATTGCGAATTACTGATATCAGTAAAGGTAGGTAATTACTAATTATACACTATTCAAACATATTATAGGCTTATTACATTAGTCAAACAGCTATGTATATATGTTTTAAAGAATAATCTATACTGCGATTAAAACAAAACTTTCACGTATAACGTATTTTATACATAGGTAATTTTTACACAATGTAGTAACTACAGCTACAAACCTGGTGTTGTTGGCTGACGTTCTAGAGTTTGTATGGAAAGACGCGTTCACACCGCTCTTAGTCTGCGGTGGCAATGGCACAAGGCAGTCTGTGATGTGTGCGAACTGAGTAGGTACCTATTGCAGGGTTGAGCGTATCCAGTAACTCCTAGTTTCTGGAACGTTTGTTGGCGTTGACAGTAGCTTAAAACTATCGTTGTCTCTATCTGACACTAAACAAATGACAAGGATGGCAATACAATTTTATTAATCTGTAGTCAAAGTTGGCTGACGTTTCAGAAATCGGGTGTAAGTCTCGCTGGCCAGTTCCACCGTGCCCGCCCCCGTAATGCTTTGATTTATTCGCAAATTAATACAATGCAAAAGTACCTATTAGCTACATGGGCTGTAGAATGATAATAGTATGTCTAATGGTTCAATAATTTTCGAGAATAGAATCATAAATCTCAATTGCAATAAACAAGGAAGATTTTCAAATCCCGTTTTCCGTTAACGACAATACACACGCATATTTGTGTGAGCACCGTAACATTTTTCGTCTCACTTGGTACATCTTTTCGGTAATTCGCCTTGGAATCCCTCGTTCGGGAGATTTAGATGGAAAACCGCCCTCTCCCCGGGGTGACCCGGAGGAAACCCGTTGTTCTTGAAGAACTTCCCCGAAACATGATACACTTGTACAAAAACAACTGTTTGCTTCAAATGAAAACCAACCGTATTGGCCAGATTCAAATTTGGTTTTTGTGTGCGGCTGAATGGCGTTTAGGACGTTTCTAAAATCGTTGTTTATTGGCACCTTTTCAGGTACTTAGGGCAGGATCGCCTTGTAGGGTACGCCGAAGATTCGAGCTAGCATATTCGTCAATTGGGGCCCTACTACGGGTTGTAGGATGTTTCAGGACATAGTATTTCTGCGAAATAGTTGCTTATGAATTAAAGATAATTCGGATTACTGTACTGATAATTGCATAACTATAACCTACGTCTCTATGCACATGTAAGTACCTACTTCAGGAGAATAAAAGTTGTGATTTTTTTAAAGTTAATGCTAATTTTTGTTATCATACTTAGTGGTTCATTTCTTGTTTTCAAACTCACATCGAAATTCGTTGGTCATGAGAATCGGTAGTAGGGTCCTGGGCTTGTTCACATCAAAGGAATTTCGCTTACATAATAAGCGAACAAAATATTGGGTTGCCTTTATACTTCTTACAAACTTTATGCCTTCGAAATAATTATTGATTTTACATCCAATTTAGAAGTAAGAGTGAAGAAATATATTTTTATTAGATGAAATGAAGTTAATGTTGTCTATCAAACGCAGTTGTGTAGCTTTCAATGATTAGTAAGTTGGTACCTATTACTTATTAAATTAAGTAATTAAGCATACGATACACTTCAAAATACTATAAGTACCTACTGATGAATATTTGGATGAAAGAAAGAAAATTCATTTTTTTTGAAAAAAAAAAAGTAACAAACTTTACATAACAAAAGTTGATGGTTCCATTATAAATATCGCAAACAAAAATTGCTGCGAAGTGCTTACCTTGTTCTTACCGTTGAGGTAAATTGTTGTTTTAACAGTTTGCCCCATGATCTATTGCTAAAATATCTTGGGAAGTGCATGCCATTGCAAATGTGAGTGTATAAGTAGTCTAATAGATAAATTGGATACAAATTTGCTAAAATTATGTCTGTTTCTGCACGTGTAAAATATTTTCTGTGTCGGGTCCGCAGTGCGATATTACTTCGCAAAAAGCCCGTGTGTATATCGTTATAAAAATGTGGGATCCGGGGAAAAGATCATCCTTACCCGTGTAGGGATACCATGCGTTCGTGTTTCTACAGTGTCTCAATTGTCCCAGTTGATGTCGCGAGGATTGCACTGGGATGTCCCTTTTGTAATGTTTTTTATAGTAAGATTATTACCTAAAGGTGCTTGAATTTGTAGCCAGAAAAAGGCTCTGTCAAAACTTTGTTTTGCTAAGTTAACTACGTTAGTGTTCAAATTAATAAGTCAATTTTTATTTGCGCATTCACGTAACAATAATTTCTTCCTTGTAAAATAATCCCATTTAATGGAAGTCCCAACATTATCCACCCACCGAAGTCTTTCAATCCCAAGTCCAACATTTGTCAAATATTTGATGGTAGCCCTGCGATGCCGAGTGGGGCGAGGGTGGCGCCCCCTGTGATTTATACGTAACATGTCGCGAGGAACCGAGTACGGTAAACTCGCTTTTTTGTCATTAAATGATTTTTTTATTCTATTCAGGTCACGTATTTTCTTTTCCCTGTACAGATAAATATAGGTAGGTACATGTTAATACTTATATCATTATAACTTACTATTGATTTTATAATAAACATAGTTGGGAAGTACCTACCTACCTAGCTATAAAAATTAAATATAATATTAGTCATGCATGCAATATTAGTCTCAACATTACGAGTGATTTGTGTAGTGTATGTTATATTTTATTTATTTAAGGTATATAGTTTTTTTATTACTTTTAGTAGGTACCTATGTTATATCATTAGACGAAAAAATTACTTACAAGTTTTTAAATAGGTAGAAATTTGCTACTTGTCACGACATCTAACGACAAAATACGTGCTATCTTTACAGTAACTGGATAATACAATATTAGAATAACAAACGACATAAATCTAATAAATCCTAAATTACTCATTACTAATAATTGCTTTTTACCTCAAAAATGCACAGTTAAATTTATTATGCAGGAAACTTCAAGTAGTCAAACTGAATCATTGTTAATTTTATGGTTACATGCACTGTCTAGCGGCGAGTAGCGACACTACAGCAAATAGAGACTGTTGAGACTTTGATAGATGGCGCTAAAACAAATTAATAAAATTATGGTTACAGAAGGATTGTAGAAATATACAATAGGTACCTACTAGTAGCATTGCAGTTGCAGAATAATAGTGCGATTAGTGAAAAGACGAGAGTTTCACCTAAATTCAACCTTACACTTATGCAGTCCCCGGGTGGAACGGAGCTAGTTAATCATGAGGTAGTCATGATTAACTAGCTCCGTTATAGTATATATGTCTACTATAACTATAAGTATAACTAGTATATATGTCTTTGACGATTAGGCCTACCGTACCAGGCAAAGACGTGACACCAAACGATTCTTTAACACATATTATTAACTAGAAGATTTAAACGGGTCTAATTGCGCACAAACTAATATCAAAATATAGGTAGGTACAACCAGAACGGTGATTCTCCATCATTCTCCAGTTTTCTCGTGACCACGGACGATGTAACTCGGCCGTATGTGATAATGTATATTTTGATATTAGTTTGTGCGCGAATTAGACCCGTTTAAAACTAGTTAATACGTTTTCTGTTCGCGAAAGTTTAAGAACTTCGATTCTTGAATAGTCTGACACGCACGCCGCACGATGGATCATGGTCACGTTATCATTGGAGATCGTAGACGTAGATGATTTTCATCTCACTACTAAGTTTTTTCTACCTTTTAGATGTTAATAACGGCCGAGTGGTGGACGCACGTGTAGGTATATTATATGTTAAACTATAACACGCCTAGAAATTAATGCGAGCCTTTCTAGAATAGAAAAAAGTAATTTTCTTACTTAAGTATAACAAATAGGTAGGTATATGCGCTTGCGTGCAAACTACAAACACACTATTTGCTTATTTACGAACACACTTTTAATAACATAATTATGCTCAAGGATGAATATAACAACCATGCAGTTAAGAACAATTAAAAAAACTGCAGTGACTTTAGAACTCTATGGCAATGAAAATACTGAAGCCTTCATCAAATTCTAGAGACGGTACAAAAATTTTCTTACAGCGCAAAAAGTTCTAACATTTGTGCACTTAGGTAGGTGGCTAACGAAACACGCACCTGCATTTCATACAGCACTAGCGACTTCACTTCACGTGCATATCTGGGTCTAGATCGGAACATTCACTATTTATAGGCTAGGAGCTGGACACAAACTGAATCATATGAGTTAGAGAGCGTTCGTTACTTAACTTCGAGTAAAAGCGCCTCGTTGCACATGCTTCTAAAATAATGAAAGCCGTCATAACATGCATCTGCGTCAACGTCTCCGGCGGCGGCATTGGCATCGGGAGTTGCTATCGCCGTGGCATCTCCATTGGTGTCGGCTGTGGCGCATGTATTAGGTATACTTACGCTCACCGGGCTTATAAATAATTCTAACAACCTACTTACCTAACAGGTCGTGGTCTGAAAAACTCGCCAAGCTGAAGAAGGAAGTCACCATTTTAAATAAATCTTCAATTTATAGGTCCTGCCTACCTCCTATCTACCTACAGACATTTTCCCTTTTACTGCTTTCTTACAGATTTATACATAGGTACTACATACTCATAATCACGTACATAATCATGTTACACATCATAGGTTGCCATTTATATATCACTTAGGTCCTTGTCCCGCTAACTGAACTTTTTGAACGCTAGCTCTTGGTCTATCTATTGCCTACTTTCTGAGCGCAATAACTGCACGTCCGGTACCCATCAAGCATCAACACGCCGAAGTAGCTGTCGCGCGCCGGCGTTGTGCGCACGCGTTACCATCCAAAACCACAGAACATTTTCAACCAATTTGTAACCATAACGCATGCGTTACCGTGAACTTTACACAGTGTGTATACCCAGCTCGGAGTTTCTAGAGTGAAATCTGGAGGGAAAGGGGTAAGTAAAGTAGGACTGAAGTCTTATGAAGATTGCAATCTCTGTTAAGCACCTTGTTTTCTATTAACGGCTTGCAAAGCTACTGAAGAAAGCTAATGGTAGAGTAGGTAGAGTTTGAGAAGGTTAATATCTTCATTATAGTCTAGATAGGGGGATATGCAATCGCATTGATAGTAAGTAGTAGAAACACTGTATTTAGGTACACACTATCATTACGCATAATTTTTTAAACGTCAAACGATTATAAATAATTCTACCTACCACTATTATGTATTCTATGATAATTACTACTTACCGAATACTGTTTAAAAAATCTTCAATGTGCAATTATTATTAATTTTATTAGCGATATAATTCAAGTTGAAAAAGCAAATGTTACCTAAACGGTGAATTATAAAGACCACCATCCCGTAATGTGTACCTATATCACAGTTAGCCAAAAATATAAAGTGTAATTATGAAGTCGCTGGACACGCCTTCTTCCAATTTACAATAAGTAACACTAAACCTACTAAGTATTAAGTATTCTGTGGAAGTACTAAAAATGCACGTAGAACTGCAACTTAAAAGTTTGAATATATTCGGAGACTTTTGCTCCTGACTAAACTTTTAAAATTTAGGTACGGTAGAACAATCGCCGACGCGGACGTTTCCTTAAACGCAATAATACCAAACGAACGAAAGAACCTATCATTGATCGTGACTAAAGTATGATTGGTAAGTCAACTCATGGCGTGGTTACCATCTTACCTTACATTGACACCTATGACTCGACTTCGTGCAGGCAGTATCACTACACCAGCTACAATAAAAAGCCTGCAAAGGCTTTTGATATAACTCTAAAGTTGGATGGTTCCTGATGGTACCTACCTAGCGGAAGTGGCCTTCACCATAACAACCTTTTTACCCGTATCAACAGTCACATCTGCCGGCCCAGTTACTCTAAATCACGATTGTTGAAACGTAGAAAGTTAAAATCGCGTACAGTACCTACCGTCATTGTTTTGTTACATCCGTCGATTTCACTTTCGGTTGCAAATGTTGCGATCGCCGATTCAATGAAAATCCGCGCAATTCGCAGTCGGCGGAGTGGTTAACCGGAAGTTGAAATGTTAGGTAATTCATGAAATATGACTGAGGTATGAACTGAAAGGTATTGCTTTTTTGCAGCACTGCTGGAGGCTTTTTTTACATGGGCATATTAGGAATATGCTCGTACATAGAGTTACATCTAGAGCGGTAGTACCTACTTGTATGGCACAATAAGAATCAAATAATTGCCATGCGGCTCTACGGTGCCTAGGCTAAGTTCCATGTACCATGTACGTCAGATGTATTATGCCGCATTTCAAAACGATAACACGTTGCTGTGTTTCAAATATCTTCATAGAAATCGACACTCAAATATATTTGGATGCTTAAATTAAGATTCCTGATCGTCTTTATGAATAATGAGGACTAGGAAAAATCTACGCCTAACTTTAGATTCGAGTGATCGTCGGTCGTTGTGAATACAAGGTCTAGGAATAATAAAGTACGTTACTCGTAATTCTTGCTCAGTTGCTGGTCTTGCAGGATGTGCTAGTGTCTAGTTCACCTATAATTAATTTTAAGAGCTATATATTTGTATGTTAATGGGTGTGTGATCACATTTTTCGACAGGTTCCATTTGTTAAAGCGATCACGCGTCGCTCGCGTCTGAAAGATTTTGTGTTCTTTTGGTTTTGAACTGCACCCCGTGACACTAAATGGAATAAAACAAATTAGTAGGTAACCACCGTACGTAATTGTGTATACGTTACATTCAAGAGGTCAAGAGCATGAGCCCATTTAAATTTAATTTACCCGAAACTTGTCAAACAGTGTTTCCAAATGTTTACTCGACAATCAGAAGAAACGTTATTTGATTAAAGTTTAGCGAATCGAGAGGTTCATTTGAGAATGCTGTAGTGTCGCAAGCAATTACTTGACCAACTTGCAGTAATGCAGTTGCCTCACTCGGCCCTCCTGCGAAACGGTACTGAGTATATATAGATATTACACGACAGCATATCATGCAGTGCAGCATCAAAAAATTCACTTAGTGATATTATTATAAAATATCACTTGGCCACATTTTGGTGGTCACAGTCTAACTAAACCAACAAAGCCAAATGTTTTGTTAGTTTTATTCTTTCTTAGTTTATTCGACTGATGATCGCCATATTGTCGTAGACGATCTCTATTTACCCTCGATGCTTGCTCATGGTCCTAGCGTGACATTATAATTCATGCTCATTTGTTTCCGTTTCCACAACGGCATGTAGTTAGAGCGTGGTATACTGGGTTGTATTACGTGATATCTGTGACATAAGAAGACGTTACAAGTGAAATTGGAGAGCGAGAACTTGGTGCAGTCACAAAGCAAAGTTCTCCATTATCGCCGACTTCAGTGAGGCATTCAGAAACGCGATGATTGGAAATCTACCTTTACGGATGTTTACAAGCAATGACTCGAACAACACATTCTGTATGTCTCTTGTCACACACAGAGCACCGACCTCCACATAGACATAGTTCTACATCTCGTATTGTGCAACGCAATCTTGACTTGTACCATTTTAATAGTCATTATTTGACCGCAACACACAGTTTCATTTTATTGCAAATGGTCTTGTGACGCGTGAGCACAACTACCGTCACACAATGATGTTAGGCGAAGATGTAGCAGACAGTAGAGCACGCTTACGTCGTTAGGATATCCATTTTTCGTCTCTAACTCAGGAGTACTCTACCTGAGGAAGTATAATACCACTCGTTCGCCAGAGATTCATCCACGAGGCAGTTAGTAATGTAGTTTGAAGAGAACTGTTTCCAGTTATAGTTGAGCCTATTAAAATCAAAAAACATTATCAACATACATCATAAATATAATCTAAGAGTAATGAGATATCACGTGTCATAGTCATAGTGTATTGTTATGTCTTATCATTTACAATAATATATCAATGAAAAGTTACGAAATGAAGATTCCCAGATTACCCGGCTCCGTTCATGTTATCTTGACTTTACCCATTATCATCACGTAACCGCAATGCACCGCTAATCATAACATTGTTTGGAAACTTTGAAAATTAACGATAATAATTATTGAATTATTTCTTGGTTTCTTTTGTATATACCCAATAAATAAATGGATTCGAATAAATAAAATAAACGGAAAAATAGGTACCCACTGCCCAGTCATGCCATGCCATAAAATGGTTGAACCTACAGTACTTACCCCTGTCTGTAGTTCTCAAATAATAAGTTTTACGCTATAAGCCTACTTATTCCAGTTTGATTCATTTGCTAGAAGTGTTCGGGAAAGAATAATATGACTCATACCTCCTACCAGTGGAATAGGTTTCACATACTTAGGTTGTATGAGCAAAGTAGAAATGGTTGCCATCAGCTATGATTCGGCGGAACCACTTCATTGGTGATATTGGTTCACCTTGGAATCAAATCATCCAGATGAACAGGGACCACTTTTTTATTACTTGTGGACTATTCACAAATCTTGCTAGTCAACTTCAACCCAGTTTCTTTGTTTGAATTGAAAATTTATTTTCAAGTTCTAAATATAATTAAGTCGTGATGAACTGATCTCAAAATGAGAGGAATAGTTAAAAACGGAACTCTTGAGCAACTGATAGAAGACTGATGGTGTTTGGATTAATTTGCATTAGTTTGCCGTGAGTCTGGGAATGTAAATTTTACAAGAATAAGTAATATGATTCATTCCCTCTGACTTATTTCATGTAGACTGCCACAGACCAAAGCAGGTTCAAGATAGTTCTAACCAAGTGCCATTTCATAATCGATCCCATGATATTCTAGAAACGTCTGCCGACCTTTGGCCAGCTAGATTTTTAATAGACTGTTATCGCAGTCACACTGACAAAGAGTATTAGCTGACAAAGGAATAACTTTTATACGGTTTTATCACGATGTTATCACAACCAAAACCGTCCAAAACAAGACTTTTAGGCACCGTTTAAAAATATGAATTCTAAGTTGAGGATTAAATCAGGATCAGGATTCGGACTGCATTCTGAGGGTTGGAAAAACGGAAGATATTAGTGAGGCTGGCCACCTCTCATATTTTTTTTATTGGGTTGTGCTAAATAGGTATGTAAAATAGTTATTCTTTTCGGTGAAGGAAAACATCGTGAGGAAATCAACATGCCCGAGAATTATTTTAAAGGCATGTTATCCACCAACCCGGACTAGGCCTTGTGCTGGATTATGGCATAATCCTCCTCACGAAAGTGAGGGGAGAGCTAAGCTGAATTATTAAAATAATTATTAACGTCGTTCCTAAAACAGGTCCTAATAGTATCATCTACCTACCTACCATTTTCTCTAAATCATTTGTACCTAATAATAGATAAGTAGCATTCGATAACATTTCTCATTATATTATGCCAGTTACAAGTTGACCTGTGTCCAACACGGTCCTTTGTCTAACTGATAATATACCTACACAATATCTAATTATGATACATCACATTATCTCTCAATTTATTAAAATAATCAAACAAATGAACCAGTACAAACTGGCAGTTTAATTTATGAGCACGTTGTAGTAGTTGTATACAATATATAATGTTGCGCCAAATGTTTCACCTTATCAGTGCGTGTTTCAATGCTACTGTGAATGTGTATACTAGACTGATATTGATAGTGTTGAGCGCGTTTGTGTATCACTGTTTTGTGTTTACGGAGGTGTTCCTGAACAGTTACAATTTGCTGTACCCGCCTGTTTTGAAGAAACCCTTTGGAAGGTTGCAGAGTTTAGTGTCGGGAATAATAAAATATGTTATAAGGGTGACGGCTGAGAAGGTGCCTCATATAATTACTATATGCGGAAAAGTAAACTAAGCTAAAATACCTATATACACTAGGAAAACGAACAATTACGCTAAAACTAAGTAAAATATTTGTTGGGGCCCCTCACAAACTAAATAACTAACTACATACTCGTACATGCTTCAATTAATATTATTAGTGGATAAAGGGTTTACTAACTCAGTTCATTTATAGAGAATACTTGGGTAAAGTTTTTTTTTTTTAATCGTAACCTAACACTAGGATTGTTCCTGTATCGTGGGACCGCTTACATACATTATAATTTCACATATACAGCACACCCAGACCAGACACAAATATTTGTGGATCGCACAAACATTTGTCCCAGGCGGGAATCGAACTCGCAACCCCTAGCGCAGCAGTCCGATTGCTCAGTCACTGCGCCAAACGAGACGTCAAAATAAATAAAATAAGTCGCATTAAATCAATAAAGTTAGGCATTATGTCAATTTGGCACGTGTGACCTCCGTAAAATAGGAAATAATCTCCATGCACATTTTTACGCATTTTTGTGTGATCAAATTGCAAATATAATATTTAATTAATTCAGACGTAGAGGCAACTTCCTTCTAGTATACCTACTGGTTAGAATGTTATATTCATTAAGGTGCAAGCTCGGGTCTTACCCGAGTTCATTAATTAGACTACTGCTAAGGATAGTTACCTAACTTTACTTTATTTCCATTCCAGACCATCATGATGAACGGTTTCATGCGGAGGTTCCTTCGCTTCCTGGTGTCACTGTTGGCCATCCCCTTGGTTCCAGTGACGTACCTCCTGAACATAAGACGTAAAAGAAAATGTCCACCTCCAACGAATCCAATTCTCTTAAAATCTGCTACCACCTTAGCCAGAATGATCAGGAATAAACAGGTAAGAAACGTAGGTAGGTTTAATGGTTTAGCGTCTGACTCTGTCCGTGCCTACTATGTTATGGTTTGAAAGTATGAATCAAGGTTTTGGTATTTTGAAATAAGCATTATTGCTCACTGGGAAGACCCCACTTCATCAAGTGAAACTATGCGGTGACAAAAAACATACACATTGACTGGGTTTCATGGGTGTTACTTGTAGGTATATACGTAGTACTAATGAATCAAGTAGGCACAGTAAGTTGTTCGTGTATATCAAATAATTACTTCGCAGATGTCGGTATGTTTCGGGGATTTGGAATCCCGAAACTGTCGATTGGTTTCTGAATGCTTGTAGGTACAAGTAGGATAGCTACCATCCTATTCCTAGCCTACTCATTTGAGTTTGTGGATATATTTTAATTTAGTGCTCATTATGGTAATAAGGTGGAATTATGTAATATTTAAGGTTCATTGTTTGTCGAATGAGGTAATGCCGTCATCTGGTGTTAGAGTTCATCGGAGGCCCTCCAAGGCTTTTTCTTAAGAGGCTTAACGGCTGATATTAAACGATAATTAAGAATGGTAAGTATGAAGAGCTCAAGTTCCAAACTCAGTGATGTTGTTTGTAAAGATGCAGGTTTGGTTACCACCACTCTCAATCAATCTGACTGAGAAAACTGATTGTTTTATAGGACTTAATTAAAACTTTAAACGATATTCCAATTATCATCTAGAGATAATATTCATTCGTAACGTTTCCAGATAACATCTGAAGAAATAGTAGCAACATACATAGACCGATGTAAGGAAGTCAATACATACGTGAATGCTATAGTGGAACCCCGATATGATGCTGCTCTGAGGGAAGCCAGAAGCATAGACAAGATGATAGCGTCTTCAGATCGGAGTCCTGAGGAGTTGGAGAAGGAGTATCCACTACTGGGTCTGCCGATGACTGTGAAAGAGAGCATAGCAGTGGAAGGTTAGCAAAGCATAAATGTCTATTAACCAAATAATAAAGTGAACGAAAGATTAATGATAGCCAAACTTACGATTGCAATATAGGATATAGGATTGGTAGATAATAATAATCATCAAACTTTGGCTGTTGGTAATCTGAAATTGTCTAACCGACACTGTAGATAATTTTATTTTGGTACGAGTTACTACATTTATAAATAATATTTTGTCTCGTTTGTTTTGTTGTATACCTACTTAGTATGGTTCAGGGGCAAACAAAATAAAAAAAAAGTTACTTAGATAAATAACAATCATACCTACTAATTACGTAGTCCTGACCTCTAAACCAACAGTTTAGATATTTCTGAGCAAGAATATTCGTTGCTTATCTATAAAATAATGGTTCCGTGAGTTATGTGACCCACATTATCAGCTGTGTAATATAGACAGATACGCCTACACATTTCGATAACAAATAGACTATAATTTCTGTGACATTTTAAACGAGATTGTAGTAAGTATGTCTCAACCTATATCAATCCACTGCTGGGAATCTACAACGTCAATATCACTCTTTCTGTGTCGCCACTAGTGGAACATTTAGTTATACGGGATATACCGTCTTCTTTGGTGACTCCACGAACTCAAAAATGAAAACTGAAAACTAAGGGAGTGAATCATCACGTATTGCCCAGGGGCAGTTTGATAACTGCCCCTGGGCAAGGTAAACCCGCCTGCCTATATGCAGTGCCAACATGGCAACACCTTGCGCAAAATTTCACTGCGCAGTACTTGATTTTCATCATGAATTACATTAAAGGAATGAGCCACGACTGCGGCACCGTTTATCCCTATCGCAATCCAGCGAAGAAGGATGCAGACATCATCCGCCTAGCGAGAGCCGCAGGCGCGATCCCTCTAGCTGTGACCAGCACGCCGCAGCTTTGTATGAACTGGGAAACCTACAATAACGTGACCGGATTGACGACCAACCCCTACGATCAGAAAAGGACAACTGGCGGATCTTCTGGAGGAGAGGTGAGGTTATTTTCATCAACACTCAAATACTCTTATCACTCAAATCATTAAACGTGTCTCGTTATCTACCAATGCCTGCCCAATGCTGACCATGAGTCTCCCGTTACCGCCGTGAGGAGGATCAGGCTATAGCCTGGTATATATACCACGGGGGCTCATCGCCCGGTCCGTATTGGTGGATAACATGCCTTCGAAATAATTTTCCGGCATGTTTCCTTTCATTCTTATCATTCTCAACGGCCGCACCACCATTCTCATGGTGGGAATTGTGGCAGCAACCCAGATTTCTCCCTCATCTATAATACCTACTCGTAACATAAATAAGTAGAGTCTGGCACAAAACGCGCCGAGTGGAACGTCAGTGAAGGCCTTATCGCCCGATTGTAGTCCTCACGTCTTCTTCGAAGAACATTAGCAGGTTTACATGTATGCTCTTAACTGTTTCAGTCTGCGCTGATTGCGGCAGCCGCATCGCTCATGGGCGTTGGCTCCGACATCGCGGGGTCCCTCCGTCTACCGCCCATGTTCACTGGAATTTATGGCCACAAACCCACTCCCAGGCTTCTATCAATTGAAGGTAAACCTTATGACATCAGTGATCAATTTCCGATCTGTGCTATATAATGCTGGTAGGTATCAACTTATTTAGCTCATTGATAAGCCTTGTAATACATTGGCATTACCGGCAGTTAGTTGCTTACGATTTTACGAAGAACGGCACAATCATATTTTTTTAAATATTAATTTTCTGGATTCAAACTTCAAAATACTTTTTAACACACTCTGTATTATTGCATCAGCCGATAGTGGCGATGATAATAATTATCAAATTCTTGGAAGTTATGTAAGTCAACCAATAAAGTCATGAGCTCATTTATGTATTTTTTCTTCACTTACTAATTAAATCATTACTTAACGATGATAGTATTGAAAGAAAACGCATAGTGCGTATTTATAGGTGATCAACAAAATAATGTCCAACAACATCATATCCTAACTATTAAACTGTCACTTTTAGGCCACGTCCCAGACTGCCTGGACCCCAACTTCGAAGAGTACTTCGCTCTAGGACCCATCACAAGATACGCGGAGGACTTGCCATTGCTGCTGAAAGTGTTAAAGCAGCCGGGCAGTCCTGATATCCCGTTTGATAAACCTGTAACTCATTTATTCTAAGCAAAGACAAGTTTTCAGTTCGCGAAGACAAGTTTTCAGTTCGCGTTTTTATGCTACAAGGTTACGTCGACTCATAAATAAACCCATGCCTTTGCTTTCCAACTAACAACGCTTTAAAAGTAGATGGAGGTAAACGTAGTTACGTAAATCACTAGTAGATGGCGCTAGCGGTAGCTAAGTAACTATAAACGGATGTAGAATAAAAAGTCTTATTTTATTTACATAGTATAAAAGTAAATTGAATTTAACGCATAATATTTATGCAAAAGGTTTAGTTAAAGGTTTAGTTTAAGCCCTTTTATGAAAAATAATTTTCAGGTGGACTTATCCAAACTGAAGTTCTACTACATGGACGGCGATGGAAGTAACGTCTCCGACCCAATTGGACCCGATGTCAGAAAGGCAATGGAAAATGCAAGGGAACACATCAAAAAGACTTACAACGTTGAAGTGAAACCGGTACATACCTACGCAACCTATAGTAAAACCTATAGTAAAAACCTATACCTAGTAACTTTACTGCACAAAGATAATAATTATCATTTAATTCGATTTCAGCTGAAAATAAAGAACATAGAGCACATGTGGGAGATCAGTATCCGACTGTTGATGAATATCAGGCATGTGCAGAACATCTACACAGATCCCAACAAGCGGGACCAGTGGGTGTCTGTCTGGCCCGAAGTCCTCAAGAAGATGTTTGGTCTATCAGACCATAACTTCCTATGCGTCTGCTACGGGCCCTTACAGAAGTTCTTTGATGCTTTGCCAAAGAGTTATTATGCGAAGTTGATGTCTACGTTTGAGGAAATCAAGTCTGAATTTGACGTAAGTACCTTATTATTCCAAGTTTCTATCTAAATCTTCTGCAATCAACGATGCTACGAGAGATTTAAATCCAAAATCTCGACCTGATTGCTTTTTATCTCACCCTGTTGTGTCCCACTGCTGGATAAAAGAACTTCCCCGTGTGGTCTCAATTTCCCATTCTCAGCGGATGTCTAGGAACAACCCAATCTAAGCATGAAAGTGTAAATAAATTTTCATTTCCTTCATTTTCATATTACAGAAAGTCTTGACAGACGACGCAGTGTTACTCCACCCGACCTACCCAAACCCAGCCCATTTGCACTACAGAGTCTACTACAAATTCTTAAACTGCGGGTACCTGACGATATTCAACGCATTGGGGCTGCCAGTAACTGCCTGTCCATTAGGGCTGTCACGAAAAGGTTTGCCAGTTGGCATTCAGGTGGCTGCTAATAAATGCAACGATCACTTGACGATAGCAGTGGCGAAAGAGTTTGAGAGAGCGTTCGGTGGGTGGACTCCACCGAACAAGGGAATGGAATGTATAAAGACTGCTTAGGTATAGGTAGGTTAATTTAAGCGTACGCTAGAGATTCTATGGCGTAAGTTAAGCTACAACTTGATAGTGCAACGTACCTATACGATTCGAGGACAAATTATGCGTTTTAGCCTGGTGTTACATAATATTTATGTATATACCTTCAATAATATTATATACACTTATTTATTATTAAAGAGGTGACTGGTTACATACACTATTATTTTTTTACTATCCATTTTCGAAAAAGAACAAATAATACGACGTGGGTTTACAACATTGCCTACAAAATTTTATTTTCATTTAAACTGATTATATAATTATTTTACCTACAATAATAACAAAAGAATTACCTATAGTTATATAGTATACTTGCCCACTTGCTTCAGATACTGGTAGGTTAGGTACTGGGGTACTGTTTGTATGTGATTAACGTAGTAAGTGATAGATAATTTTGTTATTTATCGACAATCGGAAAATACACCGGCATTTCAAATTAATGAGGTAACCATTATAATTTGACCTATGTACACTTACATATTATTATATCTTTATGTACTTATTAAAAATGTGTATACGAATTCGGAATCTGTTTTTTATTTAAACCTGTATCAGTAGATTTGTGGTAAGTATGTATTTATGTAAGTAGGTAGCCACAGAATATCTTCGTCAGATCCTATCTCCATCACCTATGTCATTTCTCAGAAAAATATTTTAAGTTGGTACAGTAAATTCAGATAGGTAGATTACAGTTACATGTACCTAAGTATGTATATCTTATAAATTAATATACTAATTTCTTTGATTGTTCAATATGTCCAGGTACTCACTTGATAGCTCTGTTCGAGTTATAAATAAAATTTAAATGAGTGGGTCTATGCACCTATAAGTAAAATACCACCAGTAGGTACTTACTTAGGTAAGCCCACTTAGAGCTGTTTTGTCGATGGTCTAAAATTTTGTTTGTAGTACCTATAGGTAAGTATCTACTTAGCATGGCTAAATTGGGTAAGTAAGTATACCTACCCCTACTACCAACCAATTTCATGAACAACTACAAATCTTCATACGCCTACTTCGTACAATCTATATTATACTTACCTACCTACCTTACTACACTGACTAACTACTAGCTCTAGAGGCATAGAAACAACAACAGTCGTGTTCCAAGGTTAATCGCTGTCTAGGCCAGCCACGCGACATTGTGGGGTGGTCATTACAGCCAGAAAGCGTGGGGCTTCGCAGTGTTACTAAATCGTTATGTTGGCCTCAAAATAATAAATTATAAATGTGGAGGCAGGCAGCAGATTTAAAAATTTATGCAATATTCTTCTTTCCAATAAATTGATTCCTACCATTGATTTATATTAGGTAGTAGGTACTAGGTAGTAATATTAAACCAATGATAAATTATTATAGTATTTGATCTGAGAAGGTAGGTAACTACTCGCTCGCGGTAGGTAACTGTAGTTTCAGCAGTTTGATCACTGGATTAAACTGGATTTCATTCATATTTCCCGCGCTAAAAGTACACAAGGTCACGACTCCACTCGCCTCATCTTCCAAAGAGAATACCATTAGATTTTTTAGAATGGCAATGTCAACATGTTTTAGCTTCAGCATAGACAATATATATTTTTTAAACGGGATGAATATCTGGTGTTGCTGATGAAATAAAATGAAATAATACATCTTCTGAGATAAAAATGTCGATTCAAGATAATAATTATATCTAACGGTGTGAGTATTATTTAAATACTAAAATTAATATGTTACTTGTCCGTAAATAGGTACCTAGGTATGTATGCAAGTTATTTTATATTATCTACGACAAAATGACAGTTAAATTAAAGTTGACAGTTAGGTTGATAAGTACTTACTGTCATCTTATTGATGAGTATGGAAATTAGGTCCATTTTCATTTTCAATAAATAAAATTAGATGCACAAAAATCTGGAATCCTTAATTAATTATTACTCACGTTAAGTCATATTTGAGTCCATATTTTTTATTTGCTAATACTCAAACAACGCACGCGCAGTACACCCATCGCCCAAAATCTCTCAGCGCCATATTGAGAGAAGGCGGACGTTGTATGACTTGAAGTGATTAATCGTGGTTAGTGCAATAATTCGAAGTGGAACATTTGATCGTGCCCTATGGATATACTTTCGGGTACGTAACAAGTGCAAAAGTGTATTCCCGAGGGGCCTATCCCTGCGTGGTGCGCCCTTACAAATCACATCGTAACCTAGACATAGGCCGTTCTAGTTATCAGTAGATTACCTAGGTATCATCAATCCGCTGTTTGCTCACAGTTTTAATCTTATTAATACACACGTGTGGGGAATAGCCGCAGGTTTCTTGAATCTAGTTACATTAACAAGATTATAGGATCGGTCCGCAAGGTTCCACGCTCGTATAAAAGCGGATTTCGAAGTGTTTATGTCGGCAGTTGACAGAAGCGTTTATGTATATGACCGATCATAAGTCACCACACCCAGTGACCGGATTGTGGGTTTTAGTATTTGATAGTTTTTAGTTCGGATGGTTGTTCGCGCGTCGTCGCGTCGGTACGTGATTCTAGTGTATCGGTGTCGTGTTCGCGTGATGCAGTGAGTGTAATATGTAATGTGATTTCTAGGAGTGGTGTGCCTCGGTTGAAAGGCCTGCCGAAAGGACAGGGCTCCGCGCGCGAGGACGGTCTGCGGCCCGCCGCTCCGAGGAACCATGGAGTGCTGCATGTCAGAAGAGGCCAAAGAACAGAAAAGAATCAACCAGGAAATAGAGAGACAACTCCGGAAGGACAAACGAGATGCCAGGAGAGAACTCAAGTTGCTACTGCTCGGTGAGTGCCCATAAACTATCATTCATGCTGTAAAATAGCAAGAAATTAAATAGGTACCATTCCTTCTATGTGATATCAGTGTCATATCAAATTACAAACCATTGATTAGATTGCATATAATCTGAAAAGTGGAGATTAATATACTAACATTCATTCCAAATCTTCCATCAGAATGGTGCTAATTAGAATGCTAAACCATTCTATATACTTACAGTTAAAAAAAAGATATCTACTGTTAACAACATACTAACCATAACCTTGACAAATGAGGCTAAAAGTGGATCCCATCACACTGATATATATGTGTATTACAAGTGTAATAGTCTGGCCAATACTGAAATATGTACCTACAGAATATTGAGAATTATCTCCTTATTCTCGTCACCACTGTCAAAATTTTATCTCCTTGATTGATACCGACACACTTCATAGTGATTACTTCAAAGCTGTAGTGGTGTGTAGATATTTATTGCACTTTATATCAGTTTTCTGAAGCAAAACTGAAATATTTTTTTCAATAATCAGTATGAGTCATAAATAAAGCTGTATATACACAGAGCTATTACTTTGTCAACTTTGACCATGAAATTTAAAATAATCTATAGTGGCTATTGCCTCTAATCCTAAAATTTGGTTTTCTTTTTAAATAAATGCTATTTTAATGGAGATTGCCACAGAGTTAAATGCAGCTGGCTTTTATCCCATGCTAAGTATAGTTATTGCTATTCAACATGGAAATGCAGCCAGTGTTCTTGCTACCGTTTCCTCATGGACACCAGTTAGCTTTAGTTTTCTCTTTTTTTACTATTTTAGTGGTAATTAATGTCTAATATTATTGAGTTCCAATGGGTTTGAAAACAGTTGAAGTGTTAAATCTTGAGAACAGTATCAAAATATAGTGATGCTCAGTGAAATTGGTCATGAACTGTGAAGGCATTGAAAAACTGTTTAATTAAAATATGTATCACTCATTGCATTGGCCTATTTGGCCCCAAAGCTTTATGAAATACTAGGTCCACCTTGCTGATTTACTCATGTGTATCTATTTAATTACCTAAGTACCTCCTTATTAATAGTTTTATTTCATTTGAATTTTTCATGACATTAATGTTAATATGCTATGTGTTTACATCCTTAAAAGTTTTACTTCTACAGTGATAAAAGTGTGGGTATTTATTATCCGCATCTTGCTTTTTGCTGCATATTGGTTGACTTCTGTAAAATAAAACAATACAATAAAAATATTTATGCATTTTAAAGTTATTGTGACAATACAGCTTTGAGAAAGTAGAAACCTATGAAGAGCTGATTTATCTATCGCTGTAATGTGTCTACCTAACCCAACCTGACTTAGTGAAGAATATCAAAATTTAGGTGCATAGAATATCCAGAATTCTAGGTAGGTACTTCGTCAGTCGCCCTAAAAGCTAGCCCATATCTATCATTTTCAAAATTAGCTGGCCGATTCATATGCGCATCAAGGAAATCGCAAAAAAGAGTTAGTCAATTGATTACAACCAATAATCCATTGTGATTGATACACCTAAGGGCAGTCAGTACAAATAGTCAAATACATCAATAATTAATCACCATCACTTCCTGAAACAGCTAAATTGAAGAGACATATTATGTCGTTTAGGTATAGGGTTGATGACATTCACAATTGAATCTAACAATTGTGATCAACACACATTACAAATGTGATGTTGCACAATCTCCATGTTAAAAATGATCAGATATATCACGAGAAGAGCAACTATTGTGGATTGCACATTTTGCTTTAAGTGTACATTCTGTACATAATCTGTTAAAATGGTAGTTAGTACTTATATGTATAAGTGGATGTGTCTCATATGTATAATAATAATAATAATAATTCAGCCTGTAACTGTCCCACTGCTGGGCAAAGGCCTCCCCTAACTTTCGTGAGGAGGATTAGGCCATAATCCACCATGGGGGCCTAGTCCAGGTTGGTGGATAACATGCCTCCGAAATGATTCGCGAGCATGTTGGTTTCCTCACGATGTTTTCCTTCACTGAAAAGTGATAATTACGTACATATGTTTTAACAAGAAACACATAGGTACGTGCCCGCACTGGGATTTGAACTCGCCACCTCCGTTTTCGAAAGAGGACGTTCACCCACTAGGCTACCACCGCTTATTGCACTTATATCTGCATAAAAATGTGTTTCTGTTTCAGCACCATTGCTAATTAGCTTCATTCTTTTAATTTTCCACATGTAATTAAAATGTGACAAATGGGTGTTAATTAAAAAATATTTACATTAGTACTCACATAAGTTGCAATTCGACTACTTACCTGAAAATAAAAAGAATTAAAAATGTAATTAAAAAGAGACAAATAGGTGTTCACAAAAAATTCTATTACAATGGTTTTGAATATTCTCATAGGTTGGACTACCTGCATACATTTGGGTGATTATCTATTTGTATTTTACATTAATGTTAATAATTATGTAGGTTCCAGTTGAACATTCTTCAGAGATTAGCTTGATACCAATATCACTGAAAAATCATGGGGGTAAATTAATAGGCGTTAACAGAATAATAATATTATGTTCGTTCACTAACCATTTTTATACTTTTTGGGCCATTTATGTTAAAATTTTAAAAGTTTTGCCGCTAAAGTACGCGTTTGTTTCATCATTTACAATCCTCATAACTACTACATACATAAACCTAATCATAGGAGTAGCATAGAGTTGATATTGTATCAAAAATTTACCATTTAATTAGGGTGTCGAAAAATAATAGGATACATGGTGTTTGTGAAATATGAAAAAAAAAATTTCACATCCTACTTACCAATTTATGTAAAAAATTGTTCAGTACTTTAAATTGTATATTTTATTTAAAACATACCTACACACAAATCTCACAATTATAGTAAGTATAGGAACATTATGCATAGATATATAGCTGGCATGCCTAGCTACTTGCTAGCATTAGCTAACTAGTGAGGCCAAGTTCAATTACCTATTGACACCTTTACACCTACATCAATAGACTAATTTTTAGTCCAACTATTAGTGTGAGTTAGTCTTGTTATTTTCCCACACATATTGGGTGTGTTCAAGACAAGATTCACAAATATTTGCTATTTCTCCAAGAAGAACAAACTGACTATGGACCGTGTGATCTGAAATAATGAATCATCTGTTAGCAGTTTTAAAACATCATATGGGTGAAATTTTGTTTCAACTGTAGTCGTTTGGCAGTCGTTTTCCTTGTAGTACAATAAATACCTTCATAATTCAACTTCTGTAATATAATTTTCCCTTGTACTGGATAAAATAGAATAATAATCATCATCATCATCAGTATTTACCTTCCCACTGCTGGAAAACCACTATTTTGTTTATGTTCGTTCATAATCATACATATCGAATATTTGGTGCTTGCCTAAACTTCCTGCAGCAGGCACTAATAGTACTTGTGCAAATAGGTTTTACAGAAGCCTATACTCACTTTTTAGGCGCAAGCCACATAGATCAGACATGAGTAAATGAGATTAACTAATATGACTTGTGGGGCGAACATAAAACAAATACATAAATAAATGCCACCGCCATATTTTGATTGGTGTGTAGACCTCTAAATAAGCCAATTAAAGATGATACCAAATTATTATGGCGTACAGTCATCACCCACGGTAACTTCCTGGCCGATAAGCTTAATTCATTGTATACCACCCACTATAAGTTCGAAATATTGCGAAACTAATGGAGAAAAAATACAAAAAATATAAGCTCGTTAAAAACGAGTAATGCGAGAGAAATTTGACTATCCGCTGTTATTAATAGAATTATGTCGAGTCGCGAAAATCAATCGTAATAACATGATGCCCTATTTATTGCCTACAATCGTCAATTAACTATTATTCGTCTTTGCACTATAATAATTAGTAGTTAAAATGTTAAATCAAGCTATCAGTAGTCTAGGAGACGTCACGATTCAGTAAAGCTTTACTGAACATTCCTGGACAGTTTTGGAGAGAACACGGAATGAAACTTTTTTGGGTTTGCATATACTATTTGCCCATAATACTCATATACATAGCAGAATAAAATGCTCAAGAAAAAATATACAAAATCAACAATGTCTTGAGTGTATTCGGTTTCGAGCCAAAACTCAACTATATTGTTTTGTTATGACAGGCACTGGCGAGTCAGGCAAGTCGACGTTCATCAAGCAGATGAGAATCATCCACGGATCAGGCTACAGCGACGAGGACAAGCGCGGCTTCATCAAGCTCGTTTACCAGAACATCTTCATGGCGATGCAGAGTATGATACGCGCTATGGAACTACTCAGTATACAATATGGGATTCCGTCCAATGCAGTAAGTAAACTTTCCACAGTTAAAACTTATAAATCAAATCATTTACGCAATATGCTGCACTTTTACTTGTAACTGCTCCCTAAAATGTATGGATTAAATAGTGAGAAATCTAAATACCTTAATTACCTAATCATTATTTTGGTTTGGTAGCCTTTCAAACGAAAATACCGTAATGTGTGATTTTGATAAAATATCTATCAAAAAAAAAATCTAGACCTCATTACGAGTCACCTTAGGTCACCATCGTGGATCTCCGTTGCGGCGGATTCTCGTCCTAACGGTCGAGATTCAATGCATGCTAGAATAAGAGCGCAACCGCAAGAGAAAGGACAACAATAAAATTGAGGACGTGCGAATCGATCGCTTCGAACACTGAAAATAGCGTGTCGCTGTCCGTCGTTTGCATCACAATTCTGAGTAACGTTTAATCATGTCGTATTACAGGAAAAGGCGGAGTTAATATCAGCCATCGACTTTGAGAGTGTTACAACATTCGAGAGCCCGTACGTGGAAGCCATAAAGGCTCTATGGTCCGACGCCGGCATCCAAGAGTGCTACGACCGCAGACGAGAGTACCAACTCACTGACTCGGCGAAATAGTGAGTTTTCCGCCTCTTCATGTCGTCTCAGTCTAAAACCTCTTGAAACATGTACGGTTGTAAAGATAATTTGAAGCTACTAAGGGTTTGCGTTTCTAGTTCGCGTTCGTTTGCGTAGAGTCTACGCCGTAGACCGTTGGCCGTCGAAGCGTGTGAGCGATGGCATGCTAGCATGCTACGCAAACGAACGCGATAGCGTGAACGAGACGCGTCTGATCCCCTTTTGTCTCAGGAATTCCGAAGTGACCCGCCGAGACGGTAGCTGATGGTAAGCGCCGCGTGTAACTCTATATCCAATTGTCTTTATTCTATTAATGTGATGGAATTTGACATGAACAATATCTAAATAAAAACAGAAAAGTGAAACTGACTACAAGTCAATAGTCAATATAATTAGATTGACCAAAAATTCAAAGTTCGGTAATAGAATTCATTATATTTGAATTCAGTTAAGATAAAGATATGCTCTGGGAAGTGGTCATCTCACATTATTGTTTATCCTGTAAAGTGTTCCAGTCGAACTGAAGAACAAAGGTGAATAATACTATAAGAATCCACTGTTTACCATCGATAGTTATGATAAGCGATGAAGTAAGGCCATTGTGCCAGTGATGGCAAACTATTTATAATATATTAAAACTATTCACATTGATCAGAACAATGCAGTACGAAGTCATTCTTTTATTTTACAGTAAGTATAGGCTTCCCATTGACGCATCGATCTCCTGAATCTCGGAACAGGAAATTTGCTATAGTATATAAAACAATTACACGCCCCGCTATTTGCCCTATGAGGTCATGTTGTATTAAAATCAGTACCTACGTATAATGAGTATGTTTTGAAAGTAATATCGTAATGGAAATATTACCATCTTACACGTGGTCGTCGTCCCGTAGCTCTCGTTTAATTCTGCAATCAATTCACGAAGAGCCACTCGTGTAACCAACAAATAAAAATGTGAAATATATGCTAGGTTATATGAAAGACTTCACTCTTTAGTTACGAAACGAAGCAGTAAAACTATGTAGCTTTAATTCCACCGGAACCAAAGCTACATATTTGTACTTAATCGTTTTGATTATGGATTTCCGCAAAGTAACGCCTGACTCTATCAACTATGTTTAGATATCGCATAAACTGGCCACATTTCGATTGGATCACTTTGATTGTAGTATTGAAAAGAGCGTTTGTTCCGTAGCTACTTGCAAGAGATTGACCGCGTGGCGGCACCAAATTACTTACCGACCGAACAGGACATCCTTCGCGTGAGAGTTCCAACAACGGGTATTATAGAATACCCGTTCGATTTGGAGGAGATTCGATTTCGGTAAAACCATTGTCTTAACTGAATGTGCATGCTTTGCTTCGTGGTGCATGGCGAGCGGGTGTCGTTTCTCGATGTTGTTTCTGTGTGCGCCTTAGCTTATAGTGCATGGATTTCAGCTATTTAAGTGACTTGGCGAGGATCGAGAAGGACGATTACCTTCCTACCGAGCAAGACATTCTGCGCGCCCGACAGCCGACCACGGGCATTCTTGAGTATCCTTTCGATCTTGACGGAATTATATTTAGGTATGTTCTTGACCCCGGGCGTGGTGGTAACCTGTTGATGAGTGCTACGCCTCCCGACCCCCGTGTGGTGAACAGCTAAGTAGTTAGATAATCCCATTTAGAACACAGATGTCCCGTTTCTGAACTCTCAAGTTTACTTTGACTATCCGATAAGTCTATCGTTGTTTTTATCTGGCACTAAACAAATGACTAACGGCCGAAATTAATGATCAATCCTAATCCTAATTTTGCTATCTGGGATGGATATCACAATCCATTTTTAGGGTCAAACGTGCACATAACCGATCCGTGCATTGTTTTATAAAGGCACGCAGTATGGAGATCGATCGAACGATACGCAGCAATCCAAGATGGATTTCACTCTTGGATAGGAGATACAATATTAAATTCGGGCGTAAGACAGCAATACGCTTATTGTTAAGTTGAAGTTAACTAGGGGTTCAGAAACCGGGCATGAGTGTCTTGCAATTTGCAACCTCCTTGCACTGAAGTCCTTGTATATGTAAATATAAAGGAAAACTAAAAAGAAATAGAAGCAGGATTCATATTAGAAAACGCTTACTTAACTAAAACTAACAGGTTATTTAATAAAGTAATGTCAAATGTTTATCTTCTCTCTCGGATGTAATTTAAAAACATCTATCAAATTACGTTTGATTGACGTAAAAAAGATTGAAATAGGAAGAAAGAGAAATAAATAGCAGTAGAATATCAAATATTTTTTTATTAAGTATTACTCGTGTCTTCAAATTAATTCGTGACATAATATTACAGACAATAAATATCCTAAAATAATATTCATAACTGCCTCTCATAACAACCTTACTTATGTACTTTGCTATCATGATTGCATGCTTTATTTCCATCTGCTGAACTCTGCTCTTTTGCAGTTTACCCATTTTGCATGCTTTCGCTTTAGCACAACGTTGCTCGCACAAACCGTAATGTTTATTTCTTGAAACTTTCAGCTGTCTTGTTGAATCATTTTCTTCCTTTGGTGTTGGGAGTTGTGGCCAGTAACATACAAGCCGCTGGCTCAACACTTGATGTTATTTGGAGGATATTGGCGACGGAAACATACACAAATGCCATCGTAGTTCTGTTATTTTCTGATTCGCAAATGTTCGAGCTATAACGTCAAGTGAAGAACCCGTCTCCAGAAAATAATGCAACTATTGTATTGTTCCACAACTGATTTTTTTATCTTTGCATGGCGGTTACTATACACATTTAAATTTTTGGTAGAATTTATCGCCGCTTTGTATCCGGTTCATCACTACGTTTTCTATGAAGTAGATATAATTATATGCTGGTTCTGTTAACAAAGCGCGACCATTGAGGAAGGATTATTTAATTGTTATTTTTTTAATAAAACGCATTTTTGTCTGTTTTAGTATGCCAGAATGCGTAGTGTACGGTCTTTAGATCCCTTGAGGCTCAATAGAGCCGAGAACACAATAGTGTTGTGTGTGGCTTTGTTTCTAATTTTTTTTATTCCTACCAAACGATATCAACTGTCCTAATTGTAAAACTCACTTGTGGAGCAATGTTATGTCATAAAAAACTCTTTAATGTATTTTAGCGGTGATGATTGGTGCATTTCCGACTTTCTTAGTTTTAGGTGTGCTATGTCCACTTTCTTATTTCATGTCGTATGCTTATATGTGACTAGACTGGGAGACAAATGTTCATAATAATAATAAATAAATGGTGTTGGTAAAATGTTACAACATTGATTTAGTAATTCACCAATATTAGACTAATTTGTTAAAATGCATGTTTACCACTTGGAAATATTCTGGCACTAAGATTTAACTTCTGTTAGCTTTGGATAATGTTAAGATCGGTGGCCCTACTAGTGGAGACTACGAGGTGTGAGAAGTTTCCGCGCTTTATTGTAAAATGCTGCCTTTGTTCCTATGGAAACCCCATTTCAATACTAAACAGACTAACGAGAAATTAATTCACAGTGGATCGGAAGTCCCAGTATTGGAGGTACTAGCTTAATTTGTATTAACAATGCATCTAAAGAACATTGTTGTCTCCTAGTAAAACTAATCCCTGAGCCATGTGCAAATTTCTCCGTTAACTACATTGTTTTTATTAACATGTAATATTTCCTACAGAATGGTGGACGTCGGGGGCCAAAGATCCGAGCGAAGGAAGTGGATTCATTGTTTCGAAAACGTCACCTCTATCATATTCTTAGTAGCTCTTAGTGAATATGATCAAATTTTATTCGAATCGGAAAATGAGGTGAGTTTTGTTATTTTCATGTTCAACTAGCACTTCCAGCGTATAATAAAAAAAAATAACATGTTTATTTGTATTTGTTATATTGGTAACTCTTTCTAGACTGAGAAAACGAAATCGAGTGTGGCTTTAGTGATAGTGGCAAGGAGAGAAAAATAAAAATAGAAAATGAAAACCTTTCTCTGCCCATGAAATCAACACTCGCATTATAAAATATTTCTTAACTTGGGCGAGTGTTTATTTATCTAACATAGGTTTCTTCACATAGTAGCATCACATAAACCGCCAACTTTGCCAACATTATAAAACAAACCATAAAGATAGTGCATCTACGTTAAATAAATACTAATGCCAAATGATAGTTCTCAAGATTCTATTCTTTCAAACCATCACAATATCAATTCCAGAACCGGATGGAAGAGTCGAAGGCGCTATTCAAGACTATCATCACTTACCCCTGGTTCCAGCACTCGTCGGTTATTCTGTTTCTCAACAAGAAGGACTTGCTTGAAGAGAAGATCATGTATTCGCATCTCGTCGATTACTTCCCAGAATACGACGGTATGTATCATAAGAATAAGATCTTATTTGGCACAACAAATGAAAAGACTACACTGCTTCGTTTAGTTACACTACTATGGTACAATAAAAAGTTCTGAGGGCGTCATAAGAGGCGCAGCAGTAATGCCCAGTGCTAGGCATTAATTAAACTCTGGTTAACAGACATTGCAGGTGTTGGAAGGTGGGAATTACTTGAAATAAATACAAAAGTATACACAACACATTTACATAAAGTTTACGTAGAAGTCTGATCTATGTTCTTAACAGATGAACGACTAAAATATTAGAGAGTTGATTCGCAATTCTATCTTTCTACGGTTCCATCTACAAAATCTAAATTTTGAGATTTATTTATACATTCTGCCTTAGAAATAATAACTCTACGCTACGTATTCTAAAACTATATTGCCTTATACAAGTAATGTAACCTGTTACTTTTATAATCTGATGAAGTCCATTTGACGACTTTGATTTGTTTATATCCATTGTGTTATTGTGTATATGCTCTGGGTCCCAGTTAAGATCCACACATACACGTATTTCTTTAAAGTCAAGACTAAATCCTGGTCGTCCTGAAATAGAATCTCTATACTCGGCTTCTTTGAGCCTCGGTTCGAGTTAATCCTAGGTAGGTCACGCTCTTGACACGCATTGTCTATAATCTCATTATCTCAATCTTGTTAACGTTTACGGTGACCTTTGTAGGACAATGAGTGGAATGTGAACTCGTTTCTATAATACTTCGATGGAAACTTAGTGGGTTCTGTCTATACGTCGAAAATGTACCGAAATTCTGTATGAGACAAACCAAGATCCACTGAATGGATTGTACTTACTAACGTATCCAATAAGTATGATTGTTTTAGATAGCTTTCGTGACGTAATATGGTCACTTGAAACTAAGTATAGATAATGTACTCTTTTTGACACAATAATTAATAAAAAAATAGGTACACTGCGCGGGCTATGGAAAAATCAGAACTACAATTACTGCCAACTGCCTCCAAAGACCAAATTATTGGTGCTAATCATCATAATTTTCATTGTTACTGGAACAGTTACAGCAATCTTAGAACACACTTCGATACATTCTAGCTTAATGCTTGGAATCTACATGGTTTGGTGCAATAGCATCTTATCAATTTGCAATTAAGTCTAAAGTTCTTTATTCAACACATAGGTCCAAAACTAGATCCGGTACCAGCGCTAGACTACATTCTACAGAAATATCTAAAAGAAAACCCTGATCCGGAGCGATCGTGCTACTCGCATTTCACGACGGCGACAGGTTGAATTGAATACTATACAGTGATGTTTTATACACTTGTACATTCGTACTATTAGTGTGTTTGTAGGCTAGTCAATGTGGCCAGTAAACCAACAGAAGCACGTGACAAAGTTCGATGCAGTACTCAATTCTACGTTATTGTGTCCAACGGCTTTATATTTATGTGCGTTCTTGAAGAACGCACAGAAAAGAAGTCCATTACAACTCAATGATAAAAAGTTCAGATAAGGTATCTCTGATAGAGTGAATGTCATGTGTTTTTATACTCGGTTGTAAGTTGTAGTTACAGTAAATATCACGCTAGTGTAAAGATTGAAATGCTAGTTGATCGATAACTGTAGAAACTAGGTTTAGGAGTGTGTCTCAGCCGTTTGTTTCTACAAATACCTAGTTGCTAGCTATTAAGACAGATATTATAACACAGTATTTACTGAAACCAAGATCACTTTGAAACAGAAGTCCCGACGAAAATCAGTGGTTGTACAGTTGAACAAATCGTTGAACATATATCTCTGTAACTTTGCGTATAATACACACATCAAAAAAGTCTAAGTAACATGCATGCATAACATGGACCCAGGAACAATGGGATAAAATTATGTTTTCCGATGAGTCGCGATTCGGGTTTAGGCCTGATACAAGAAGGGTGCGAGTGTACCGTCGGCCCGGAAATACTGAAAGGCTCAGCTCAAAAACAGTCTCAGGAACGAAGTAATCTTGGTTCCAATTAAATAGCTTTAACAGAATTCAAAGGCGAACGCGGGCGGTGATAAGCTAAAGCAACTCAATTAGTGTAAGTTAAGTATCTGTATGGAACAGTAGTTGCTAGACTTGTGTGTAAATTCCGTCAGGTCCTCAACGCGACGCGAACACGGCGCGCGAGTTCATTCTGCGAATGTTCGTCGATCTGAATCCAGACGCCGAGAAGATCATCTATTCGCACTTCACCTGCGCGACAGGTGAGTTGGACCTTAGAAGAATGTAGAGATGGAATAGGAAATGTGTAACTGAATTCCACGAATCGTGAACGTACCTACTGCGTCGTGGCGATGTCTGCGATAACTGTCTGGTTGTATATTGTAGGGTGCAGTGAGCTTACTAGGTGGACATTACAAACCAATCAAACTATGTTGGCCGGCAGTAACGTGGATGTATCGGACGTTGCCATAAGAAGACGATCCTTTTTTCAAAGTTTCAAAGTTTGTAATTTCCGTGAGATGGAAAACGTCGTTTATATTATTAGTGGAGCGAAGCTCAAAATTACTGCATACAGGGTTTCATTATTGGTCAACATGAAGATTTAATGTAGGTTTTTGGAAGAGAGAAACCAGAATATTGTGAACTGTTTTCATTTTATTTTTATTATCCATTAGTCTTCAATGTAACGCCTTGCATGGAGGTTGAGGTAAGAATTGCGAACTTGTTTTTTGTATTGTTGCTTGCGTTTTTGGCTTGTGCTTTGCATTTTTATTTAAAATGCTTGTTGGTGTTTCTGTGTGGTACATAGTTGGTTTATTCTTTTTATACTTAATAAAATACTTTGTTTCTCCCGTTATCTTTCCGCGCTTTGATGCCCAACAATGTTGAATAAATCGATTAACTTAAAAATCAATATCTTGACACATCAGTCAAGATAAGAACAATTACCCAAATGATACAGTAATAAACTCGTGTAGATGTATATTTGAGTAACATTTTGGTACTATTATTAACATTTAAAAGAATAAAGACTGACTATGCTGTTTTACGTTTAGGTACGAGTGGCAAAAATACTGATTTTTATTGTTTTTCGTTTCAATGTTAACGTTATTGTCATATTAAATTTTATTTTGCAAATTTCTTCTAAAACACCGTCTATTATATCAACGCTTCCCTATTGTGTTTGTTTGCATAATACTTTTATTTATTTTTTAATTTTTGCATGCTGCCTTGGATATTTATAAAGATACTGAAAACATCAAGCTTGTGTTCTGCGCTGTCAAAGATACCATCATGCAATCGGCTCTCAAAGAGTTTAACTTGGCATGAGTGTTCCTCTTGTTGCGTTTTAACCCTTTAACATTATCGAGTATTAAATATCTATTTTTGTTATAACTTTTGCATGTTTTATTTGTTTCCCTATTGTTAGATGATAGGCCGGACACATAACAGGTAAAAGAGCGCTGTAGCATATTGTTGCAAAGAAAAAATAATTAAATATTACAACTTTTTACTTCATTTCTGATTTTCTACAATTCAATTAAGTATAAAAAATGTTTAGATTTTTATACTCCATCAAACATCGTCGAAGAAATAATCAATATCAAAGTGTCGAAGTGCCTATCTCATAACAAATGAATATGATCTGATGATGTGAGTACAAAGGTCCTGAAGAATTGACTCTGCATAGTTATACATTATCAACTTTTATTTCATTATGTTAATAATAGCACGCCAACAAGACGCACATTTTTGCATGAAACGCTTACATTAACAACAGCCCATCCTACTATATTTAAAATAAAATATACTGGTTCAGCGATTTAAAAAAAGTTACTCAGTTATTTAGGTCTGATAAAAAAAAAGTTATATGCAAGTGCAGTAATTTTGAACGCCAAAAATAAAATGGATCGCGGGGAATGAGAGCGCCGTTTCCGTTTGTATGTGAGTTATTTTTATAAGAATGTATGGTACAGTAGATATAAAAATAACAGTGCGAAACAGTATGGACACTGGCATGATTTCCGTAAAAGTACTCGTGCAATCTTTTTGAGGCTTGTAATTAATTATTCTGTCATTCTCACCAATTCGGTTTTTATGGCCCGCTTAATCTGCTCTTTTATTTACTAGCAGCTGAAGTTAGTTTATACCGCGTCTGCGCAGTGTTGATACTGTTTTAAAAATTAAATGTTTTGTTTTTACACCAGGAATTCGAGATTACGATACGACAAGTCTTTCCTCTCTCCACAAAGCATTCTTAAAAGATTTGCCTTGCCAAATTAGTCGCCTTGTATACGATCGTGGCAAGATTAATAAATTAAGTATGAATTAGTGCATAGTAACTGAATCCATCGACTATTATTGTGAACTTATCTATTCCAGATACTGAGAACATCCGTTTCGTGTTCGCCGCAGTGAAAGACACAATCCTACAGTCCAACCTGAAGGAGTATAACCTGGTCTAAGCTATATCAGCGGCCCTGACACAAATCTGTGATTGTGTGTAAAACACATAATTTAAACATCATTACTTCACGACAGAATGTGTATGTAAATTCACGAACTGAGATCGGGTGAACGAACTTATTTCAACTTAATACATTAATTGAGAATGTAAGGATAGATTGTAAGTCATTTAATCCAAATACTAGAGTCAGGATGGCGCGCGGCGTCGCACGACCGAGCGCGCGCGCCAGCGAACATTCGTTCTCGATCCGAATGAGTCGCGTCAACCGCCACAGGTTTTTTGACATGTTTTTTTTTTTTATGATGAAGTTATTCACAATTTATGTATGTGTCTGTATTGGTGAATATTAAATTGTGCATTTTAAAAGTTATGGTGAGTCTTGGCCTTACCATGAGCTGCTTTTAGTCATTGTTTTAGGATTTTTGTAAAGTTTGTTGCCATAATATCTTTCTACATTAATATACATTTTATTGTGTCCAAACGGATGGATTTGAACAAACTAGTCCAATGAACTTACGCGTGTGTCATCCTCGTGGGTCGAGACAAGACTTAGTGCCGGTGTATCGAGCGGGATGCTTCCGTGTTACTATTACGTATTTATTTAAGTTATGGTAAATGTCTCGTGTAAAGGTTAAGGTCGACCCAGAGCTTCGTGAGTCGGAGGGCACGGCGGGCAGTTCCGCGGGGCGTCGCTAGGGCGCGTTCCTTCGCAGTGGCCCGAGCGACTCGTCTCGATTCGCTGTCTCTCTACCACTAATGAATAATTATTCAACGTACTAATTACACATATTAAATTATATACCATTACCGTTTCTGTTAGCTTGAAAGATTTTATTATTGTATTTAAATAAATATTTCGTTACTTTTGTACATTGGATATTTTGTTACTTGAATATATGTTATTATTTAAGCTGTTTATATTTAAATATATTATGGTGTTTTTCTACACGAATTGACTTCACGCAGAATGTTTTACGTTTAACTATAGGCTTTGTGTACGCAGTGGTCTGGTATATTTGGTTTCTTCCTAATATTATCCATGTATGATGATTCCATATATGGCTAGATCGAATAGTACTACGTTAGTTGTTTAAGAACATTTTTGATGCATTTGATATAAACTTTTTTTACTAGAAATCCGTATAATAATGCGAAATGTGAATTGTAAAAACCGAAACCGATGTTTTTTGCACGAAGCTTATACCACATGAATGTAATATATTGTACATTGGGTCTAAATGTGCTGAGTGAATTGAGCGGACAGTTCAGTGCCAAGTTTTGCTATTGGCAACATTTTAATGAACGTAAAGCACAAATTTTACACATTTTTATACATATTGTTTTCCATATTTTAGAGTATTTTATTATACCTATGCTTAATTTAGAGTGTTGCTTCGTGTTATTATTTTAGTTTAATGTATAGTGAGAAACAAAGTTTCGGTTTTGAAGATATATAACTTATTGTATTAACTTATTTGTTGTCGTGTCTTTAATTTCTATTCTTCGAATGAACGTGTCGACTTCGACGGTTAAGCACAATGACGTCTGACTCTGTCAATAGCAAAACTCTATGCTTTATTTATGATACAGCTGTCTGAAATGCTCAAAATAATGTGGAATATTGAAACTTAGCGCACAATATTGGAAGAATTTCTAATGATGTAACCCACTGAAGTGCAATCTATGTGTATGCCCTGTACATAGACCTTGTTTTGTGCAAGTGTACAGCAATGTTGTGAGTTGGTTCGGGGCCGCGGCGGCACCACCGCGAACGCACGAGCGTACGCGCGCGACATTGCACGAACTCGTTCCACCTTTCAATTCAAAGTTCCAATGAAAATGTTTACTCGATCCAAAGATAAAGCGCGACCATGTTGTTGAAACTACCAAGTTTTATGTAGCTACTTCGTGCGACTTTTAGCAGAATATACCATCGCTCTTAGATTGCAACAATGACGCCGCGACGAACGTTTTGTCTTCGACTAGAGTTTTACTTAACCTTATACTACTTAGAGAGTAATTTATTAAATTTGCGGCGTGATAGTTGCATCTGTTATACAAGCGCTTGGCCGAACAACTGGAATGTACTTGGAATTGAAGTAGCTATTCAAAAGTGAACAAAGCACAATGTACCCTATTTTATTGGCAATTAGTTACACAAACCCGCGTTCGTGCAGTGTCAGAAACTCGTGACGTCATACGCCGCCGATTCGTATCTTCCTTACGAATTGACTGAATTCGTGTATTGGTGTGGTTCTTTGTTTGTTTTTACGGTTGGGCAATGAATTACACAAAATATTGCTAAACTATATTATAGTCTAAAGTTGCTTTACCTTTTGCGTGAGATTGTGAGAATTTTAGCTTAAGTTCCGACTGAAGATGGATGCCTGTATGAAATATTGTAAATTATAATTTCTCATAAAATATAATTTTTTTCAGCTACGCGAGTTGTTTTACTGCAAGACCTCAACCCATAGCTTTTAATTTTGCAGTAAATTGCTTCGCTTTATCTAACTGAATCATAAAAGTAGAAAATCCATTAGCAAAATTGCCGTAATAAACTCTTAGATTTAGATTAAACACAGTGCATAGCGTGACCAGTGAAATGTCACAATAATCACTCCCACCACTATGTACTGCATTTGTGATTTCACTTTAGAACTCCATTACTGAACGATAACATTATGGCTTCCATGGAACACGCCAGTAACATTACTTTACTTTCATCTAATACACAAACGGAAATTGTCTACGACCTCAGCAAAATTGCCACTAAGATTGCTTTGCAACATTTTGATTGGCGCTACATAACGTTGGTTTACCTCAATACAACCCTATGGTACGGTGCTGAACTTTTCTTACAGTCGTATAACAAAGATGTCGCGATCGGAAGAGGTACGTTTTACCCAAAGATTGTCAAAAAAACTCGCCAGTACGTTTTGTTTGAGAACAGTTTAACAAACATTATGCACACATTGGAATGGATGCGGGCCCACGATTTCGACAACACCGGAAAGCACATAATTGTTTGCCAGTCTCTGGATATACGCGAGTGTGATGAGTCAGCCGCTATGACAATCCTTTGGAAATACAAAATCACTAATGTGATTTTTCTCAAAAGTGTTGATTATGAACCTACTGGGTTCACATACTACCCGTTGGATAACAATGCCTGCGTTTACGACGTACCAGTGCGATTGGTGAATTTGACATTTTGTCTCGATGACATTACTTTACAAGGATCTTGCAATTTGTTTCCAATAAAGTTGGTCAACTTAAATGCATGCCCACTTATAGTGTCGACGTTCATACAACAGCCTTACATGACCATTGTGAATGGAGTGCCGAGCGGCTCTGATGGCGATCTGCTGCGCTTGGTGGCTGAGAAATTAAACGGGAGTCTCACTGTAATGACGCCTACAATTGGCCATGGCTGGGGAATGCTTGAACCAAACGGCACGTGGTCCGGATCACTCGCAGATATTTACTATGATTACGCCAATTTCTCGATCACATCTGCTGCGTTGACGCTCACTCGCTTCTCGTTCTTTCAACTGTCAATAGACTACAACGCAGCGAGCGTAGTGTGGATCACCCATCCCGCAAATAAAATCCCTTCCTCGTTAAAACTGACCTATCCATTTCAAGAAAGTGCTCAGATAGCCATATGCATCAGCTTCGCCATTGTCGTTATATGTTCCTTGATTATCCGGAGTAGATTCTGGTATAGGCTTAGTCGCAAAGTCAAAATGGAAAAACCTCGTCATCATACCAGCATAGTATTTTACTCCTGGGTAATATGTATGGGTTTAGGGGTACCCATTACAAGATTACCTACAAAAACCGTGCTTCTATACATCGTGTTTCTGTGGATGTGGTACTGCGTTTTATTAAGAACCTTCTACCAAGTTTCCCTCATCACAGCTATGAAATCGAACTTCTACTATCAAGAGTTTGAAACTATAGATGACGCTATCGAGGCGAAATATTCCTTCGGGGGTGGAGCTGCCCTGAAGGACTATTACATTGACTACCCCAATGTGTATGCCAATTGGAAGGACATAGCGATTCCAAATATCGTCCCTACTTTGAGACAAGTATCGAAAGGAATGGAATTTGTGCTTGCAATGAATATGGAAACTGCTAAAACAATTGCTTGGAATGAAAAGATTCAAGTTCACATGCTGTCTCGAAAAGTTGTGACCAGCCCAACTGTAGTATTTTTCAAAAAATATTCTCCTCTCGCTGATGCTGTTAACAGTGTTTTGGTGAGACTGGTTGAAGCAGGGTTTCCTGATAAATCGCATAAAAATAATTCTATTAGGAAACTTGCACGCGACACTGGAAATTCCGTAGAATCGATTCAATTGCAACACTACACTGGATGCTATGCAGTATTAATAACAGGTTGGATCGTTTCATATCTATTGTTTGGTGCTGAAATCCTTTATGATAAAATGTACAGAAGGCATAATAATATGCCAGTATAGGGTTTAATGCTATCACGACATCATTCAAAAATACATGTACCTACTTACAGAAATTATTCTTTGTAAAAATAAAATCGATGTATTGGCAAACTAACCAAGCTCTCATTTCCTGTTTATCCAAACTACAAATAAATATTTAGCTTGCAAACAAATGTAGAGTGGACCGTAGGGATGACGCGCCGCCGCGAGTTTTACTTTCTCTCTTGTGGTTTTAAAACATCATTGTATCTTACACTATAAGAGTTATTTTTACTTGCAATCTTGGTTATCATTTTACTTGTGTGCTATAGAGACATATTCAAAAATAAGTTAGGTAGATAAAACGTTACATACAAACACTTGTACACACCTTCTCTAACATACCTGCTATTTTTCCCCGATATAGTACTTCGTGATATTATACATCGGAATTTGGCATCATTATTTAAGTATTTATAAACTGATTAAATACTTCCCTTTGTTGAAAAAAGTTTATACATTCGAAGCATGCTACAGGCTGTGCTACAGACTACAACGTAAGTAAGGCATGATATAAGTAGCTAGAATATGGGTAGAGTGTCTCGAAGAGAGTAAAGTAAGGCGCTCGACAACAAAATCGTTCGTCTTAAAAGCAGCTTATAACACTACACTTGAGTATCTAGCTAGACATATTACATAAGCCCCACAGATCCCGGGCGGCGAAACAGGAAGTGTGTTAATGTTCTGCGTGCCATAAAAATGGCGCATTTGGCGCACTTCCGAATGCACTGTAATCTGTCACTCTGATGGCTTTAGGTACCATCTCTGTATAATAAACTATACAGTCTGTTTATACAGCTCCCAGCGATTTTTATGGCACATCCGAGGACAATATCTGGACAAGATTAGCTTTGGTATAAAAGCGTTGTTCTCTCATGACGTACGATATATTTTGTGCAGACTGCTAGGCAGGCCGGACGAGTCAGCTTGTAAAAGACGATGCCTTACAAATTAAAATTAATTTCCACTCCATTGTATTTCTTGTTCTCGTGCCATATCAATAGTTAGAAACTGTGCGCTATTGTATGAAGCCTAGACGTGTCTCTGACTGATGTGTGAATTTACTGTGGGTATGATAAAATTCTTCGAGTAGGTATAGTAGTACCCAACTGATATGGCTTACCGATGCACCTGCGCAGAAGATGAATTTTCAAAGCACGGGAAATGATATTGACCGCTATTGGTCGGCAGCCGCCGCCATCTTAGCGATCGCCGCGTGGCATGAGTGAGATGGAACTAACAGCTGCAGTGTATTATGAACCTTATAATAATGATCTTAGGTTGATTGTAAGTTTTAAGCATTCTTTCGTTAATCTTCGGACCATACTTTCTTTTCTGCGCGAACGAAGATTCACGACGCGCCTTATAAGTTGGGTACTAGTATACCTACCTACTTTCAGTTCCTAAAATTGTAGGTTCCTAATATCGAATCTCGAGAGGCAATGTCACATTCTTATACCAACTTAATAATGTTGGTACGTTGTTACAAAATAAAGTAACTAAGTACCTATAGCAAAAATAACAGTCGATATTACTTTTTCCGATCCAGTGAGAAAAATAGATCTTCTTAGATCCAGTCTTTATCTACAATTTAACTACATATTGGGTACTTATCTAGAACCTAGAAATGAATATTTATGACATTTCAGAGAGGTCAACCGGTGTTTACTTCGATATGAGAATAATTAATGAGTTTGTTAAATGGGCTTTGTCAGGCTGTCTGAAGGCGATTAGGACAAGTCAATTACGCGTTAATAAACTCGGCATAAATTAATTACTCGAAATAGCAAAGTCAGGAGCTCATTCCAGAGATAAATACTTACATAAAAAAGCAATGCGATCTGAGTAAATAAATATTATTAGCACTGGGAGTCATAAATACTCAACCGATATTTTTTTAGGGTTTCGAGATCCTGTGGCTTTTTTAAGTAATTGCTTATCTACTTATTATATAATTACACAAAATTTTGTTATACTTGCATTAAAAAAAACTAAAAATTTGGTGGGTGAATTAACTACCTACGGAAACCTGAATATACAAGGAAAAGACGCGGTTGCCAATGGATACGTTACAGCAGACTTAAAAACAACAAAGGAAAACAGATGAGGGAAGTATTTTAAATTATTACTAGGTAAGGTACCTTTGCCCATCTGTGGGACAGTAGGTACAACCTGAATTATTATTGTATAGGTTGTATAGGTAATTAAGTCGCAAATTATATTAGTAAGTACCTACCTATTAGTTGGGGCTTTGAAAGTTAGCACATCGAGCAATAAGCAATAGTTAACTTACGTAGGTATATTTAATCTGATAAACTCTACAAAGCTCTTCGCGACTCCCTAAGCTTTTACCTGACGATTATGGTTTGTACTGCCTTTCAATGAATTATGGAGAAGGACCGCGTTGACTTGGCATAAAGTTTGAACCCTACATACTTTTGAAGTCTTGAGTTGATCCCTTGAAGTAGGTATATATTATCTGTCGTTACTAGATAGGCAGACATACCTATTTTAAGTCTGATCCCTTATCAAACATTTAATGAAGTGGCAATAATACTTATTGATAATTTATAGTTTACAAGATTTTTATTATTAGGGCACGAGTTTTATTGCGCGTAGTTACTATAGGTACTTATTGCGAATGACATAATTTGGCCATTTATATGGAAATTAAATTGAAATAAGAGTTTGTGAAATCAAATCTTTTTTGCAAGCTCGTTAATACGTCTCGGCTCCAACTCGCCTCATGTTAAAAAATTAGAAATTTGCGACGCTTGAAACATGCGTAGTACAGTTTGGTTGATATTTAGTCAAATGTGATGTAGGTATGTAGAGCTAATAACAATAAAATTACTGGGCCTTAACCCTAAGAAATACTAAATACGAGTATATTATATGTAAACTTATAATGACTTACGTTTCATAAACCACAGAATTCGCAGCGCCAACGTTCCTTTTACGTATTGAATAAACAAGCTTGACCTCTTTTGATGATGTAGGTAGGTACTGATGAGTATCAGAGTCCGGAAAACTTTGAACCTTTAAGTTCACTAAGGTAAGCTAAACCCAATTAATTTCTAAGATTGGTTTTTGAAAGATTCGTATCTTGCTATCTCAGAATCTGGGATACCCTTTGATGAATAATAAAAAGGTGAGCTATACGTCTCAGGGAAGGTACCTGACGCGTGTTTTATTGGCATACGTACGAAGCTCCATGAACCCGAGTGCGAGAATCGCTACGGAGACCCAATAAGTACCTAAAGGTAAGAGATTTTTTGATTGCAAAGGTTGATGTGATAAGTTGATAACGTAAGTATAATCGCCTGTATAAGTACGAGTATATGCATATCTATGTTATACAATCGGATTGCTATTTGAAATCATTGACTGAAGTCGATGATTCTGCGAACGTTTGTAATTTATTGATGGGCATTGATTATTTATGTATTTTCGGTTTGGACCAACTTTGGTACGGTGAGGGAAGGTTTTTTTACCAAGAACTTTATGTCATCATGTATTTATGAGCTTCATAGAATTGGATTTCTGCCTAGAACTTTAATTTACCTACTTAGAAACTGACAGACTGCACTGATCAGCCTGAACGAGATTTTTTATTTCCTCTGCTAAGGGCATAACGTATCTTTCATTTATTTATTTGTCTCAGTGGATATTTTTAATTTAGCGCTAAGAGCTATGAAATTGAATCGGTATTTGTGCTATAGGAAACGATCTGAACTCCATTTGAGTACTGCCGATCAGTGGATTTATTTATAATGACTAGATATCTACTGCTGCTGAAACCGAAGACTGTTAGGGTTTGAATAGTCTAGTAGGTTTAGTCTATAGTCGGATTTTTTTTAATCTCTTTCTCTATTTCTCTCTCTCGCATCTCAACTTATTTCATTTCGATTGCCAATTTTACTTCTAGATTAAAAATCCGATATAAATAAGTGTAGGTAATATATGAGCAAGTTTATAGATTAATCTCTATCTGATAAGATGATCAACTTATTGTACACCAGAGCATACAAAACAAATCAATGAGTGAAAGAGTCAGGTCTCCCACATGA
The DNA here is from genome assembly GCA_905147375.1 of Hylaea fasciaria. Classification (NCBI taxonomy): domain Eukaryota; kingdom Metazoa; phylum Arthropoda; class Insecta; order Lepidoptera; family Geometridae; genus Hylaea; species Hylaea fasciaria. Next base: position 5,343,964 of record LR990199.1, read on the forward strand.
CCTACGCTTTGTATATTTTTATGTGAATATTATTATACCTAGTTTTCAAAAGAGCCTGAGTTCATATAAAGTCTCTGTTAGTAGTTAAAAACTGCGGTTTCTGAATATTAAATTTCTTCGCTTCTGCCCTGTAAACTTTTTAATTGCATGATTAAAGCTGTCTTTGAGTTCCATATTGTACCTACTTGCTTTATTACTTATCTGCAAAGACTTATTTTTTTATTATTAAATAACATTCATCAAACAATTAATTGGGTGATTCAACATTAAGTAAGAATTGGTTAAACACAACTTGGTTATTGTTTTAATACCATAGTATATCGAACAATATAAATGTAAACGAAAACCTATCCAACCGGCGACGAGTTGTTTGATTTATAAAACCGATTCTCTCATTATTGTAATTTGCGCCTAGGAAATTTCATTTCATCCGATGGATTTACCAAACTGTTTCCATTTAAAGAAAAAAAATGTATCTTAGTTGGCGCCTGCGTGGTAGAGCAAGCTTGCCTCGGCAAATTTAGGATGGAATTCAGTTCAGCGCGCGAAACCGGGTAGCACCATCCTTGGACTATCTGAAACCTACACAAACTTTCTCGATACGTAACTCTTTTCAAAAGTTCACGATTGCATTTAAGTGCTTTACGTTTTCCACAATTATTGATGTCCGACGATGCCTATTAAAATGTATGCGAAGATATTAATCACAACGGCGGTAGTACTTCATTTTGCGAGCGCAAAAGGTAAGATTAATTATAGTAATTTCTTTCGCTACTTCTGTATTAATGAGTAGTATAAACGGGGACTTGAATTAAGTGATGTGATTGATGAGAGCTATGTAACTAACGATGTTACATTGTGAGCAGCTATCGTTCTAGTTTAGCGTTAGAGATAGCGTTCTAGTTTGTGATTTGGAAGTAAACATTTTGATTGGACATAATTCATGTCATCATTCATTAGTGTAGGTACTTAGTAGATAATAATATTTCAGGTATAAAAGGGTTATTTCAGGTACTTTCATATTTCGTTAATGCAATTTTGGAATGCCGTAAATGCCGAGTATAATAATAATAATGCCTTAGATTCTAACTCTAGACATTTTCCACATCGAAAACCTTTTATAATACTTTATTTATTTTATTTCCGGTTCGGTGCGGTGCCGGGGCGGCGTGGCTCTACTTGAAGCTACTAACATTTGATGTGCTTAAAAAACATTAAAATCCTAACATGCGGTTGTAGACTCATTTATGATAGATCTTAGATGTTCGACGATAGATAAATATGGGGCTATATTAGTATGTAACAAAATGCTACTTGCTCTCATATGACCTTTATACTCAATTTCTTGGATAATCTCGCCACTGTCTTATCATATTAACCCTAGCTAATAATTCATGTTATGATAATTATTCGAAAAATCCCAGAGGAATTATTCACGTATAGTCAGTTGTAAATATTTTTCATTTTGCATTCACAACTAACAATAGTCTAGTCAGATTCCATAGCTGACTGTACTTTTGTTATGTGCCGTTCTTGTAATAAAAGTAAAAGCAAAGAGCCTAGTATTTACAGGTACAATATCCGCCGAAAGGTATTTAGACAATAAACATTTTATTTTATTACACACCAACCTAATTCCGCTGCGCATGTGTGCCGTGAAAAATGTTCTCTCGGGGCTGGTCGTTGTTGTAAGTACGAAGGAACTTTTTATTATTCTTTACTATCTGCGCCTTACGTCTGCGACACCTATGTTAGAAAAAAATACATGTAATTACATAGGCATTTATTTCAAATTATGTAAGTAGGTCATGTATGCTTATACTTATTTCTTTTATTTTATCTTATATCTTTAAATGAGCAATTGTTGTATATATATATATATATATATATATATCAGACGGCACGTTTGGCGTAGTGGCTGAGCAATCGGACTGCTGCGCTAGGTGTCGCGGGTTCGATTCCCGCCTGGAACGAATATTTGTGCGATCCACAAATATTTGTTTCTGGTCTGGGTGTGATGTGTATGTGAAATTATATGTCTGTAAACGGTACCCACGATACAGGAGAAATCCTAGTGTGGGGCTACGTTTTTTTTTTAAGAAAAAAAAAAAAAAAAAAAAATATATATATATAATTGGAATCTCGGAATCAGCTCCAACGATTTTCATGAAATTCAGTATATAGGGGGTTTCGGGGGCGATAAATCGATCTAGCTAGGAATCATTTTAAGAAAATGTTTTTTTTATGATTTTTTCTTTAAATAACCAGTTCATATTTTTTTATTATTCTATCGGTAAGATCGAAAAATATTATTCATATTTTATCATTTTATTAGTAATTCGTACTTAAATATCCTAAAAACACATTTTATAAAAAAAAACAAATACCGAGCGAAGCTCGGTCATCCAGATATTGAGTATAATATGTAATATCTGGATGACCGAGCTTTGCTCGGTTTTTTTTTAATTTTTATAAATTGTGTTTTTAGGATATTTAAGTACGAATTACTAATAAAATGATAAAATATGAGTAATATTTTTCGATCTTACCGATAGAATAATAAAAAAATATGAACTGGTTATTTAAAGAAAAACTCATAAAAAAAACACGAAAAAAAAACATTTTCTAAAAATGATTCCTAGCTAGATCGATTTATCGCCCCTGAAACCCCCTATATACTGAATTTCATGAAAATCGTTGGAGCCGATTCCGAGATTCCAATTATATAAAATATATATATATATATACAAGGTGTAACAGCAAGGTGTAGTAATACTGAAACTATGCATACACATACTTATTTCGAAGTAGTCTGGAGGTACTATAAATCTGTAAGTAGGTAGGGTAATGAATTAAGACACGTCAAAGTTTACTGCAAAACTAACCATCGTTCAACCCTAGTTATCAGCTGGGCAATGTCAGTGAACGTCAAATCCGTCAAGACAAATTCATAAAAGTACTTAGGGTTCCGTTTGTTTTTTAAATAATGATTTTTACCGATTTGTACCGACCCGGACAGATGCAACCGGACAAAAGTATTCCTTGGCGGCTGATTGATATCTGGTCCGTGTAATGTACATACCAAAATTCTATTCTAAGGCGGTAAGTATCTGAAATGAATTTTAGAGGCTTTCAACTTTGTAACAATACTGAACCCTAAAATATTGTCGGCAAATTCAAAGACCGCGCGGTGCACCGCGGTCTCTTTGCGGCAGAAATAATTCAATGCCAGTGACCCGCGTAACGTGACGTCATCCGTATCATGTTAGGGTTGTAATATTTAGTTATTTTGTGAATTTTAGTGAAAAAATCGATTATCGATTTCAGGTTTTAGTACCCTGGCAAATGATTCATCACCAGGTACACATACCCACATTTCAATATTACTACACCTTGCCGATACACCTTGTATATACAAGAATTGCTCATTTAAAGATATAAGATTTAACAATACAAAACATTCATTACATAATGTAGTTCAGGTGACTTGAATGCAACAACAACAATTAATTGTAGATTAATAAATATAATTATATAGTGTATGTAATAAGTATGTGTATAAATATGTAATATGTAATCAAGCTTCAGTCCATAAATAACTTATATAGAAAAGGAAAAGCTTAGCATTTTACATTTCGGAAGTCACTCTCTCACGGCTAGAGTACCTTTCTTGCTACGCTCTGCTACGAGATGTCCGTAGCGATCGTAGCACTTGTAGCGTAGCTGATATAACGTTCCCGTTAAAATTGCTACGCTACACTGTAAAGTTTTATATAACACGACACTTATATGAAATTCATGTACGTTTCAGAAGATGCTTTTAGAAGATGGCGTTCATTGCTTTTGACATTTAAAACCGTTCTAAAGTAAAATGTTATTTCAGTTCCGTCCACCCCACGTTTCAGTGCATCATTACCTCTGGAGGAAAATCCAATATACCATGGTATACATTTGAATCCAATTCGAAATATCCAACATTTTCTATTCAACATTTACATATCTATTTTATTGTTAATTTAAATATTATTAGGTATGCATTAATAATAGTATATTACCCTTTTTGTTGTTCTCCATTGATTAAAACTGTGTATAGGCATTTGATGTTTATCTTTCGATTTTTTCCAGCAGTAGATTATGGATGATTCATAAAGCGTCTGATTTAATTAATTACGGCGTCCCATGACATCCCTTATCGAAATATTTGTGAAACTTAGGTAACTTGAAAATGATAAACTGTTATTGTTATTTAAGAGTCAAAATTATGTAACATTAAACAAACACCGTCTTTAATTTCACATTCTAATCAAACCAAACAAACAAAATGGTGTAGCGTTCCTAATTAAAATCACATTATTGACCTTGGGCTTTTATTCAAAATTACGGCCCCGGGCTTGGAATCTTTACAGTTTTCTTTACAGTTTACACGCTTTACAGTGAGAATATATGACACATTGTCGAGCAGGTGCTATAGCATAATATACCATGTAATATAACTGGCTGCGTCCCACGGGTTTCATGTTTTCCTTATACACTTTGACATCCCATTCCATCCTTTTGGGGGTACATTTTTGGCATAAAATGTTAGTTAAACCCCTCAATGGTCTATTCGTGTGCTACATTTCACTTAAATGTTTAGCTGTCGGGGCGATTGAGTAACAAACAAATTATCAAACTTTCGCATGTATTATATTAAAGAAGATCGTTTATTATTAGAGAATAGATTTATTAAAGAAAGTCCAAATAGTTACCTGAGAAAAGTAAATATTTACAAAGTAGTATGAAGTCGTAAGAACAAGTTAGTCGAAGTCAGTGCAGTTATCGTTTTTGCACAATAAGTCTAAATAATAATAATAATAAATATTTAAGTTCAATGTATTTCATACGCAGACCAAACCAGACCATTGATATGCATCTATCCATATTGTAAATCCAAATTGTAAAAAATCAACTACAAAACCACTTTTACAAAACTTTGATACTATTTATTTAAATCCTTATATAACTGCGGTACCCGAGTTGCACGGATGAGATACACCGCACCCAGATTAACCCCACGACCATTATTTAAATAAATTATTCATATCTAAAGTCTCGATTTCTTCAATCACGGCAGCATTTGATTACAAACTAGGGGGACCTTTTCATGCAAATGAAGCGGAACTAAACCTCACTGAGTGAGGATCACAGGTGCGCCCGGGTTGTTTTGATTGTGTTATGGAATACTGGTGGAGGTTTAGCCTTGATGATCTGCTGTTACAATAACAACGTTTGTAGGATTCGCTTTGGGTAAATTAATATATTACCTAAGCGTTTCCTTCAACTGATAACATTACAAATTCTGTTTCAATCATTGCCAAGAGTGCAAAATTAAAAGTCAACAGCGGTCATTAGCCGGGTCCACACTAGACGATTCACTCCGCTCTGAAGGCGCGGTTGGCGTGGACCTGGTCGTGCCTTGCGTGGTCCAAGCGCACGAGTTGGACGTGCAGTCGCGTTCTCTTTCTTCGAGCTATCCACTCGACCTGACGACTCATAGATCACGGAGCGCCGATCCAAAATGAATCGTCCGGTGTGGATCCGGCTATTGAGCCGCACATGCCCCGAGCGGGTTTCATTGTTTTTCTGCAATAACTAAATTATATTATGACTAAATGTTGCCCGCGACTTCGTCCAGCGGACTACATTATATCGGATAACAAGGCTCCCAAGTTCCAATCTATACCTTTAAACGAGATGTTTTCGTTCGTGTAAATGTGAAAAGGTAACAAACAAATAGAGTAATTTTGGCATTTATATTATTAGTATGGATGGATGGATTAGTGTACGGGTATAGTATATTAGGTAAGTATACGGACTATGCGCGCACTGCGGTTTTACTGGTGGATGACGAGTAGCCAGTTGTTATTATAGGAGCTAATGTCATTTATATTCTATGTAGCTGAAACTTATTGAATACGTTATTACGTTTACTGATTATCTAAATTTATTGGACACAAACAGATGTATTCGCGTCCTGATTTATATAAATTTACATTGACCGTGTATCGAATAGTCGGGACTAGTTTTGGTCTTAAATTATATTCACAAACGTTTAAGAACTCAACATTGGTTTGAGTTCTTTTCTAGCCCAACCAGCAAGTTACATGTAAACTTCATGTTAATTAAATGGAAAGCTTTCCATTCTACCCTGATTGAACCTATTTTATTCGTATCATAATGTTATGTCTCTCCATGACGATATTAGATTACTTATTTCATACGGTTTGTACTCAACCTTGTATATGATTGATGCGTAACAAGCCTATTTCAATAGAGATACGTTCAAGTCAAAGGCATGCAATAAAACCTTGTGTATTGTTTGTTAGTCCCCGAGTCTCAGTCACGTAGGAGCCTTAATTTATGTGAAACCTGTTGTCTATCACGACTTATTGCTTTAAATATCACAAGCTTAGTTCTGCAAGTTTATTAATCGTGACGTAAGCACATTGGCCACGTAGACTCGAAATAAATTTGATCATTAGCTACGGAATGCTACGTCGTAGCGCGTTGTAGTTTTGTCTCGTCTCAAAATGACTAGGATTAGTAGCTTCTTATTATACGAACAGTAATGCTAGGTTACTAAGGTACTACACGAAACGAACTATAATATGTAACAATAGTATCAAGCTCGGTATCGGTACTCAATATCTCGAGAAATTTCCAATAATCTGTGATATTATAACTTGCTCCTATGTGTGGTTTGCGCCACAGAATAATAGGAGCAAGTTATAATGAGCTGCTTAAATACACATTGACTAGGTATAATAAAGAGTTTTCAATAGAAATAATATCGTATTCGCAGTCAGTGATCTCGTAAAAGATTTGAGCAATCAAATTATACCGTTTTTATGTTTTGAATTTGTATGCATTGTTTTCTAAAATGGTACTTACTATGTGTAAGCAAATAAATAAATTTTGGTACTAAATACTAAGATAGTGAAAAAGTGTACCTAAGTAAGTACCTATATAAAGAGTAAACTATCATAAAACACTGTCGTCATTTTGTGTCATTCATGTGTTTCATACACGTACACGCTAAAATTTCAGAATAAATCATTGAAACCACAACTTCCTCTCTGTTAATAGTATCTATCAGGTTTTAGAGTTTCTATTCTGTTTCTTTCTTTTCTCTTTACAATTTTTATTTATTTAAATTCCTCTTTTTGATGAAATGCCACATAAGAAGAATACCGTAGGTACAACACTGATACATACAAGAAGTCGGCGTAAAATGGAATGATGTGCTTTTCAGTAATCCCAATACGCTAATACTTGTGACGCTGCATAAAAGCTTTTTCCAAATCCAATATATGGAAAACCAATTTGTATCCGTCGTGATATCATTTTGTTTTCATTCGCAATATCAAAGGTAAAGGCTTAACGGGAGAGTACATTTTAACGCAGAGAAATGAATATTGAGAAAACGTTTGTACGAGGAAAATGTACCTATATATTTTATATATTACCTATTCGACGTGCAGTCAGTGTTCAATGTCACTGAACACCAGTTTTTTTAATCGTATTGTCTGGGCACATGTCAAATATCAAAAATAGCGTATTACAGGTAGGAGTACCACGTTCAATAAATCACCTTGTTAAAAATAGAGTCTAATATAACAGAATAGGTATAAAAGTAATATTTTGGTCCATCTCTGTAATACGAGTAAAGCGTCATATTTGAAGTTATGATCTATACATACTTGCCACATACCACTTATATAGTGATGGTATTTTAAGTTTCATTTTACTACTATATCGATCGCCAACAAAACCAATGACGTATCTACTTAATTCCTACTTAGATTATATAACGACCTACCTATGCAATGTATTAAGTAGGTATATCAAATAGTCAAGCTTTCTCTTGCTTATAATGTTAGGTGAGACATTGTACAAACTAGATAATATTACTAGATATTTAACTAACTAATCACTTACCTCCAGCTTAATTCAATTTAGATGTATGTTTTGTTTTACTTAACCTAATTAGTAAGAAGCTAAGTTAGAGTAATATTATTTTGTTACCTAATTGACCTAAATAAGGAAACTTGAGTAAGACGAGACTTGAGTTCATCGTTCAGTATAATTACTTGTGTAATTATTACTTTGTAAAGCACCTATCTATAATGTATACACACATTCATAGTTGCAGTAGAAGTGAGTGGGAGTGGAATAGAAAATTCTTTATTGTGCGCCAAGTTTAAAAAAACCACACAAATTACTATACAGAATGGAACTTAATCAAATCTAAAGGACAATGGGCTGACTTATCGCTAAAAGGAGTCTCTTCCAGTCACCCTTAGTATGATAGTAGTCATTATTATCACAGCAGAATGTTAACCAAATAAGTATTTTTTTATCTAAGTACAATTAACTTGGTGAGTGAGTACGGAGTAGGTTCTAATTTCTACAAAGTAACGATATGAACCTATTTTCAATAATTAGGTTATTATTTATTAGATATTTAACTAGTTACTTAGATCATTAAACTAGTAATTATCCGTTCCCCCGAGAGAAACAAACAAGCTTGAGCAAGGTTGATTTATGAGTTGGTCCTATTGGAATTACCTGTTTATTGCCTGGATTAAGCTAAGTTGTATATTACGTGTAATCCCTACGTGAGTTAATAAATTGCTTTCAGATGGTAGATAAGTACATCATATTTTGAGTTATTGCCTCGTATGCGTAAATCCACTCGTGATGTAGGTCTGTTATTCTATTATCTGTTATTGTGAGTTGGACCTCGATATAGTTAATTGTTGACTAATTGGAAAGGAAAGGTAATGAAACTTAAACGATTTTACTGTTGAATTCGTTATACTTATAACAACTCGAACGCTTATAGAAACGTCAATAAAAACATCACGTGTATACATAATGGACGCCCCCATATTTGTAAAAATATCTGTAATTCTCAATGTTTTTTTGTTGAAAATGTCTAATAGAAGTTACAGGCTAGCCATGTATCAGTTTTTTTAATTACAATCGGACGGATTTTAGGCTAATTTAGATGGATTCCGTGGGTTACAAAGCTCGTAAGCATTGGCCCGTGCTTACATGAAGCTCTAACAATATTGATCATAATCATATATCTCATAGCTTACTGTCTATGTTTGAATAAATAAATAATAAATAAATAAATCTCTCAACTAGAAATTCCTCTACGAGTCTATGTACTAACGCTTATTGTTACAGAAATCCTTCACCCGAGGTTTTTAGGCACACAAACGAACGTGACTGTTGTGATCGGCAGAGATGCAATACTTACTTGTGTGGTCGAGAACTTACAGAAGTTTAAGGTAAGTGCTACTACTTTTGGTCTGTAATGTACAGTCAATGACAACATTTACAAACTTTCAATTAACTTTTTTACGTAAAGTTGGTGTATTTTGCGTACTACTGGATTCATATGAGCATATTGATCTGACTTTATCCAATTCACCTGTTTCATAACTTACCCTAAGTTTGGTTATGAAATTTAAACACTAGACTGTTCGAACATGTGAGTTTTATATATTGTTTTGTGTCGGTATCGTCGTTGTGACATAAAGATATTATAAAATCGTGTATCGTATATGAACAAATCTCCTGAGTAAAAAACATGATAATGAAATTGATACGTCGAATCAATATGAAAATTAAAGTCGAGTTTTTCTCTCACAATACTACAACCTGATACCATCCTCTTTGAAACCTTAATAACGCTTAGGGTGTATCACGGGGTTTCACCCTGTATCACGTGCTTTATTAAACAATTAACACCCGCTCATTACGTAAATCATAACAGCTGGTGCTAACACGTGCAATAATAATAATTGTATAAACTAAATGATGCCTTACGCGCGCGAAATGCTTTTGATGTTACACATATTACCTGGTTTGTAATGGAACTGCCTAGGGCTGGCACCCGTCGAAGTTTACTTAGTCTCTGGGTTCATTCATCCAATTACCTACCACGAGCGCAGTTGTCAAATAACGTGACCACCGGTAGAGTATCATGCCTACTTAATATTAAGCTTTAGCATACACCCTGCGATAAAGGCTATTCTAAAGATGGATTGCAGACTAACGTATACTTTTTCGGATAATTAATGTCTAAAATGCAGCTCTGTATTTACGAACTATTGTTGTCATTCTACGGAAAAAGAGCCAAATATGTGCGTAAGAAGATTGCTGTACCTAACTCCATTGTTATATTCATAGTTAGGCAACAGTGAAGTGTTGCGGATATGAAATCGATGGGAGTCTCTAGGGTGTGACAACCCTGGCATCACCTACTCCAGTTACACTTCTCCATTAGTTAGGCTAATAGTTCCACATTAGTCATTTCCCGAAGTAATGCCTTTCCATTCATATTGTATCCGTGCCGAGCAGAAAAGGTTCTTCAGCCGCGCCACAGATTGATGCATACTATCTTTATAGTGTGACCGCGTTGAGCATGTTATGCTTGTAGTGTGTCGATACTGCTATTTTGCGTGGTATTTCTTCATCGAGCTGTGACTGTGATCCAACTAATAATTCACATTATTAGGGATCAATACAACATTGAAATTCTATGTATAAATGACTACATTGATACGTATAATTAGTATCAATTTAATGTAAGACAGTCCATATCAATTTCTTCGTGGTACCATTATTTCTACTTTTCGAGTGGAAATAAGACGTCTGCATCTAACGGGTTAATCAGTAATTAATCAAAACAGACTGACCTTTACACTGGAATGCGTGTCAGAAACCAATAATGACAAAATAAGTTTTTTTGAACAGGAAGTAAAACAGAACAGAGGTAGGTACTCATCGTCGTGGTCAAACCACGACAAGAGGTTCAAATCGTAAATATTAAGGTAGAAGCCACGGCCGCGTTTTGTCCTTCCCAACAGCAATTATGAAGGTAAAGTTACACCATTCGGCACAACAGGCAGCCTGAAATATGCTACTGTCCTTCTGCCCTTATTACGTATGAATAAGCAGGGGCTAACTCATTTTTCACTCGTAACGGCTAGTTAACTACCAACCCTAGTGACTGGATTGTAGCAGAGAGAGGTACGCAAGAACAGAGTAATAGTGATTCTCGGTGGCTGTCTCCAACGGAATTGATCGTGATTTGTATGTTACAAAGTAATAGGTAGTAACATACAATGGGTATCTGGCACATCAAGGGTTGCTTGCCAAATTGTGACCGTATCAAAGCCTCAGAGAGATGAGGTTTTGATTGTCTCTATAAATCTGTAATACAAACACTACACCACGCTTGTTATGCCCATAATTCAGAATTGCAGAACTACAGCACCATCGAAAGCCAATAGGAGCAACCAATATGAAATTTTCAAACTGATAAAATTCCCGTCACGTATTTGACGCAGTAATAACAAAACCTAAACATGAGCCGTATTTACTGGGCGAGTTAAAACGAGTAAATGCCGAAACACTTATCACGTTTTCACGCGGTGGAGGCGAGTAATTCCCGGGTCCCCGAGTCTGCAAAATATGAATTGCTCTACACTGCTCCCATAAAACATGGTTCCGCTCAACGCAAAGGAAGCAATTTTAGCGGAACAAGTCCCTTTGTTGGTTGAATACTTGATTCTGATGCTGCCTATTGTGTGGCCTCGTTACGTGAGTGACGCTAATACTAATTGTTTACTTCACAACGTGCGGTGAAAACGACTGATGAAAAGTACTCTCAACTCAACGTCTTTCTATGTCAGCCCTTACGACTCTTTCAGCAGATAAACCCCTCGAGATGAGGGAGTTAAAACTATGACCATTAAGATATCAGGAAAGAAAAGTTGTCTGGGTGGTCTTCAGAGCGTCTGCCAAGTCGCTTCGTAGTCTACTCACTACACATCAAAAGAGATGTAAATAGCATATCACATTCAGAAAAGCTAAAAAAAAAAACGAGTACTTTTAGAGTATATGGAAAGATCTTAAAAAACGAGAGGGGTAGCCAATAAATGCTAACGCTGTCCAAGGTTAAATAATTTAGCTACAAATTTGCCGACTGGGGAAAGTCACTTGTGCTGCCAGTTACCACCCACACGCGAATAAACGGGTGGGCGATGAACAAATTTCCGATTGATTGATTGAAATTACTAGGTATAGTCTGGTGTGGGTTATAGATCAATATTCAATTAATGTTTAAAGTTACAGCTCGACCCTGATTAAAAAAATCTAACTCTGGATGTTTCTTATTGTACTAAGTAGGTACTTACCACAAAAAATATAGTATGAATCATTTTTGTGACTACATAGATTCTAAGAAAATTGAAGTGGGTCATAGAATGTTCAGCACTTGTGATTTCATTGATAAATAATCTGCAATTCCGCATGATAATGAATGTAACAGTGATGTAGCAGCGTGTAAATATAGGTGTTCCTATACTTACCTTACTTACTTAGTAAATACGTTCAGGGCTCCATCATGCATTCTGTGGCAACACATAGAAATAATCGTTTGATGCCCCTACTTTAACACAGGTAGCATGGCTCAGGGTTGACACACAGACTATCCTGACTATCGGGCCCCACGTGATCACCAAGAACCACCGGGTGGCGGTGGCCAAAGCCGACCAGACGTGGTCGCTGACTCTACGAGACGTTCGACTGACAGATGGAGGTCGATACATGTGCCAGATTAACACGGAACCTATGATCACGCAGACACATCATTTACATGTTTTCGGTAAGTAACAGTACAATGTAGTGTAGCCTTTTTTTGTTTCACCATCGTTTGATTAGTGGCGTATGCGCTGGCAGCTGCAAGCAGTGTTCCAAGACTTTTCCAATTCTGAAAGGATGCGGTGACTTGACGTGTCTCCAACTTAGGATCTATGACGTAGGAAAAAATGCACAGAATACTCCCAAAATAAATTATTCTATAAAATCAATGATATACCTATCTTACAGATTATTCGTCAATAAAACCCATCTTGACTACAAGATAGAAACACCTCCTGCATAGACCATCATATAGCTATACATACTTACATAATATTTAAGTGTCCTATTCCAAATCGTTGAACTAGAAAATAAAAGTAAGAATTAATTATGATATGAAAAACGCATGGTCATGCCTTTTGACTTTTCACCTTGCCACCGACTTTGCAGTCAATTGCAATGACTCAGAAGAACGTGCTTGATAAATGGCATTACCAAATAGCCTCAGGTGCGCAATATTCACTGACTACGGAATCTGCTGACTCACGAAATTGCTAGCTGCATTGGTGCTTATTTATCGAATGACAATGAGTTTGAAGTGGCAATACATCACAGCTGTCTTAAAGCAAATAGCTTCTTGCTTTGTCTGAGCTTAAAGAAACCGGATTAGTTCTTGAGAAATACTACTTTTCTGCAGCCCTGCAGGTCTTAAATTGTTAACTATACCTATAGGTAGGTATATTTCAATTTCTTATAAGAATATTTTTTCTCGAAAATAGGTAGTTATTAACTTGTATAGCAACAGCAACTGGCTTTGATGACTGAACAAAGGAATCAACAAAGCAGTTAACTATATGGTTCATAACAGCTTGTACCGCCTGCAAAATATTTGCGATGAATTTGAGAAAATGCAACTAATTTACAAATGCTTACAACTTGTTGCAACTTTAGTAACATGCCTGCATGGTACTAAAACTTTCAAACTGTGAACATTCATTACATCCTTTGTTATACTCGTAATAAATTATAATATGTTGTGAGTATTTAATATTTAGAACGGACTTAGAGCGCCAGTTAACTGAAATGGAAATAGGTGGAGACGAGGTTAGATAATCGTAACTATCCCATTAAGGATTTGGCCATAACTCGCGACAATGCCATCGTCGAATAGTTTTTCAAAAGTCGTCTACATTTCACTTCAGTGGAGCGTCAGCTTATACAAAAATACTTTAAGTGAATGGTGAATCGTGAATTTTTGGTATCCAATATATTGATCTACGCGTAGAAAATAATATGTGCAATAAAGTATTAAATAAATAAATGCTTGCCATCTTGGTGTTTTAAACGTTAAGCCAATGTAGTGCGATATACTGGAACGATATTATGGGTTATTGATTCTCCAAAGGTCAATTATTAGTTGTGCTTTCAGTAGGTGTTTTCAACCGACGTGGTTTCAACCACTCAATTGTACTAAACTTGTTTATCTCTTTACAACTTTCATAGATTGATATCAATCGTGATATTCCTTTTATTTTATCACAAGACCTAGGATAAAGTATTATAAGAAATGTTTGCTGGTTTCCAGCAATTACACCCTCACGATTGTGAGGCTCAGGACTAATTTGCTACCTATATTATCAACTCTGTTGTAAAAGGATAAGGAAGGTCCGTGAGTTCAGTTTTTTTTTTATTGAACTAGTGCCACCGGACATCGTTGACTCTGACAGCAGTGGCGAAGTGATTGTACGTGAGGGTGAGAATGTGACGCTACATTGCGCGGCTTCGGGCACCCCCGACCCGACGATAGCATGGAGGAGGGAAGACTTGGCGCAGATGCTCGTCGGCGGAAAGACTGGTAAGGACCTTATAAAGCAAAGATATGTTATACTACCTAAAATTCATTTTTTACACGGTGGAATATCGTATTCGCAAGTTAAACAGTTTCTGATACATAAATTAGTGTGGTCCTTTTCAAAGGTTATGAAAACGAAAGAGATACTATCAATAGCGTAAGAACTGTCGTTGGTGCCAATTTGATGTAACTATTTGGTGTTACTTACAAACGCTTGTTTAACCACTCTTTAAAGTCGTGTGGATTTAGCTTTGGCACAAGGGGTAAAGAAGGTAACGAAGACTCAATCCTCCAAAACAAGTACCTACCTACCGACGTCGCATAACACAGAACTCTATTCCGAGCACACTTTATCATGCTTATGACAGTAGCATTAGTTATTCTGCGCTTATGCTTATTCGCATTAAAGCACAGAAATCTGCCCCAACTGCAACTTAAGCGCAAACATTGCAAACTCATACCATATTATGTGCGCTTTTCATTTTCATCGTTAACTTTGGGACACAACGATGTACCTAAACCCACTTTGCAAATGACACGCCGGAAAGTTGTGCTGGAAGTATAGTTATCCGGTTGGAAATATGGCATGCTTGAACATTGTGATGTAGATAGGAAAAAATTATAGGTGTTCCGGGCTGGAATGCGTCTGAACATGACCTAGTGGACTAAGCGTGACCTAGACTCAGGTCTTTAAACAACAACGTTACAACCATTCAACTCACATATCCTACTAGATATCTTTCTTTTTCTTTCTTCTCAATAAGCATCACTTTATACGCAGCTTTTACTCGTGAGTATCTATAGTTCTCGAATTCTGTACTGAGAATTATTTACGGTCCTAGAGAGCTTGTGTATAGGCATTAGGCAACACTGATCCATTATTAATAAGCCTTGCAATACATTTTACTTAAATGATGCATGCGCCAAATTCCCTGCCAAGAACTGCAACTTATAAAGGACGTAATGTTGTAGTTTTAACATTCCACGTTCGTTTGTCGTATGTTTGTGAGTGCTCTCATTCGTTTTCTGCTAACACAGTTAGGGCCGTATTTACTAACTGCATAAATACTCGTATGCACAATTTTTTTTGCAGCTGCGGAGAAAAGTACCTAAATTCTTTTGAACGCTTTTTGTAGACTGATTTATGGAACACACTTAAAAAATGGATTGTGTTTGAGAAAAACAAAAAGCCGTCTGTTACGGTGGTGTTTTCATTATTAACAGGTCATTCGTTCACTACTATACTCGTATAATGATACATCCGTTCAAAGCCCAGCCGATTATACAGACGTCTGATCGGCCGACAGTATAATCGATGAAAGCTTCTTATTTTGTGTTTTTCGATCATATCCTCTGGGATGTGATGTTTTGGTTCAAAACATCGCATCGTGGTGATAGCCACTACCCAGCTGCACTAACTTAATTTTCATCAAAACATGCAGAACGATGTTTCAAAATCAGTTTGACAATGGCGCGCCTGACTCGACTGAACTATCGGCCGATTGTTTAATCTTGACTCTGTAGCGTATAGTAGAAACAGCCCATATCAAAGTTAGCATTAAATTACGTTTTGCTATATCCGCAAGTAGGCCTACTCCAATATGTAACTCCCATACAAAGACCGAAATCCCATTTACTTCATACATATTCTGGCATGAAAGCTCTCCCCCTGAATGTTCACAATAGAAACTTGAATCCAAACAATGTATGCCTGTAAAATACCGGGGCATGCCCGCAAGCCGTGAAATCTGTGAGTGATTCGAATTTGCAGTCGGAACTGTCTCAGCAGATAAATGCATGCCGTTGTACTAGTGTTTGTACATAGTAGGTAAGTTTATATTCGGTTTATTTCGTAGCTTGTTACAATGGGGTATGCGGATTGAAGCCTCTCACTGCCTCTCCCGATCTTCGTTGCACCTAGAGAGAGCTGGTTTGTAAAGATAGAATTAACCAGCTGCAATTCATAATGGCATTGTAATAACTCCTCTTCGTGAGGTTCCTTTTTGCACCATCGACTATATTTTATAAGTCACATTGAGTCTGCGCCAGTAGTGAAAGTACTCATAATAGTACATTACGATACGTGCTGTCTAAGTAGTGTATTAATACACGGCGGCGTGAAGTTAGCGCCCGAGCGAAGCGAGGGTGCTAACCGCCGTGTATTTAATAGACTTACTGACGCAGCGAGTATCGTATACTATTTTATAGCACGTGCGACATAAACCCGTCATCTATTTAATTTATTTAAAAATAATCTCCTAATTAATGCAATGAAAAGACGTTCATTTGACTCTTAGTAATAAACACACAAGTTTTAATGTGGGTAGGTTGACATTCCACCAGTAGAGAACGGGAAAACACAATTTACACCTACCCGTATCACTTCTTGATTTGTTATTTTAGGTTATTAGTATTTCTGGATGCATATCTATTGTTCGTGTATTGCTTAATGTGATATTGTTTTAGATTTGATATTGTTCACTTTAAATAATAGTCAAACATGTTTTAACTCAAAAACAGTGAAAAATATCAATATTGTAGGGCTTCATTTTGTAACTAAATCTTTATCGTAACGTGAATACCTACTTAATATAGGAATCTGTGATTGATCTGGTTTGTGCATAAATGTATTCACTATGAGACTATATTTTATAATATTAGATATGGTGTATAATAATTGAAAGTGTGTGTATTGAAAATGCAACATTTCTAAATCAAGTAAGTATTCTTATGTTTCAATAATTATATAATCGGATGAGAAATTTTCTAACAAAGGTACAGAGTACGGTTAATATCGCTAACTTAGGTATAGCGTTCAACTTAATAAGTAATATTGTCCGACGAAGACCAAAATGAAAACATGCAGAAATATGGCGCCAAAGACATTGGCGTTTCGGTCCCACACGTTACAGGTTATACGTATCTTCTCTTGCTTACTATGAGTTTGTGAGTGGTGTAAAAATGTATGACTGATTAGCTTTGGTCCAGTATTACACTCGCAACGATGGGTATATTCTTAAACGGTGTGAAGTTAGTGAACATCAGGCCGTTTAAAAATGTGCTACTTTGAACAGCGCAAAGTGTGACCTAAGTGCGGGTTTAGGTCGCACGGTGCTATAAAATATATAGTATGCGTGTACCATTACGACTTGTTTCAGCGGTCTAGAGGCAGCCCCTAAGATAGCCTAGCTGGTAGATACTTTATTCCACGAAAGAGAGAGACAAGTGGAAGTGAAAAGTTGGCGGGTCGCGCGTGCCAAACATATGACTCGTAGCTCAAAACCAACGCCACTTTTGCAATACGTACTATGTCATGATCTACGTCTGCCACCCATTGAGAAATACCTCATGAGATGTTTTAGAGGCCATTAAAATGATGCATATTAGCACATAAGGCACGCTTTCAAATAAACGGCGGTTGACTTATAAAACCTTTATTGACAAAGTAACTTTCAATATTTTTTGGGTGACAGCGGTTCCGAGACAGATGTAAAACTAACCCACATCCCTAACTACTACTTGGTCTGTGCCCACATCTATTGTCTCTGTGTTCTGTGCATTATCTAAATAATTTTGTCCTAAATTATACGCAATACGGGTTATTTTCTGTTTTGCGCAGTGTTGAGTAAATGGATTTCGCTCACCGCGTGGTATATTTATTCGCAGTGAGCAAATGGAGCGGCGCCTGGTTGAACATGAGCGCAGTGACTCGGGACATGAACGGCGCTTACTTCTGCATCGCCACCAACGGCGTGCCGCCCTCAGTCAGCAAGAGGATACTACTGCATATACTATGTATGTATCAGGTTAATGGAACTGCAGGGTGAGCAGGAACCTCTATCGAGAAAGTATTCGATACGTTAACTATCAAATCTGTTTTAGATTTGATCAGCGCCGAGCAATATCGACAAGATGCGTACGCGAACGGTTACCTTGATGGATACGTTAACGATACGAACCGTTAGAATGTTCTTGCTTGCATATTGTAGGAGTACTGATCAAATCCAAAACCAGTGTGACAGTTAACGTTACGAATAATTTCTTGATAGAGGTTCCTTATCACCCTACTGCGCTTGAAACTTACCCTGCACATCGACTCTTTGACGTATTCTTTCCTTGGAATTACATATAGAGCACAATGGAGTCTTGAAAAGGCATCAGACAAGTCTTCAAATGCTCTGGTTACTACAAATGTCTATAAGAACGCTTTCAATAGTTCTCTTGAGTGATGACACTTAGCTTACAATTTAATTGGTAAAAAATAGGTATTTTTTAAGTCGTGGTTTCCTTAGCTCTAAAAAGTGATTTTACCTTTTTGCGGAGTTTAGTACCTAAGACCAAAGTTGGAAATGTTAGAATGAACTTTCTCTGTATGGACTTTCTCCGTCTCTCTTTTCCCCAAATAGGTAATATCGAAGTCAGGATAATGCAATAAAAGTAATGTATGAAATACTTCTTGTCTTTCACATTCGGCATGAATCTTTTATTTTTACAAGTCCCCCGTCTTATTTGTCAGAGTAGCAAAGACTATTTTACTCCATATGTCTATTTGACCGCAATGAAACCGCGCACACGGAGCAAATCCTTTTGTTATCCATTGTAGCGTCGACCTAGTAACTAAATTTGAAAATGCTTAATCGTGCTTTGTTCTATTGTTCATATTTAAACGGGACCACACTTCATTAAGTGTATTGTTACTGAAATTATCTCGAGCATCTTAGTTTTGAACACTAGACTGCCAAACGTGCGTAATTTGTGTCTGCTAAGTACCTACTATTCACACCGTTTCATTTTAAAGTAACTCGCTTGCAGTTTTCCATTTTCTTGGTTAATTGTAAGGACCGATGGTAGGTAATATCATCTCATATAGTTGTGTTTTATACAATCGTGACGAGGCGAACTATAATAGCCTCTTCCGGATAAAAAATAAGTAGTTTTTTTTTTTTTAAACGTAGCCCCACACTAGGATTGCTCCTGTATCGTGGGTACCGCTTACAGACATATAATTTCACATACACATCACACCCAGACCAGAAACTAATATTTGTGGATCGCACAAATATTTGTCCCAGGCGGGAATCGAACCCGCAACCCCTAGGGCAGCAGTCCGATTGCTCAGCTACTACGCCAAACGAGCCGTCACCATATTTGTTACCATATTTACCTATTTTTAAATAGTACCCACATAGTTTCGTAATCTTTTTCCCAAATTTCCATACACACAATAGCAGACCGTTAATTTACAGGTTAGAAGGCCTGCCTAATACTGGCCACAATCGAAACTTAATTGGAAAATTTCGCGCGGCACGACACTGGACGTAACAGAAAACAATATTCCTACACGGGTTGTCAACTCTATCAGCCATTTTATGTATATCCAATGGGTACCTACAAAACTTACGATAACGATCATCATAAAGTAAAGACCCACTCCCTAGACATTATGCCCGAGTCCAAGACATAGGGTCAAGGATATTGGATGATATAAATTTCTACTGGACTTTGCCCTCTATCGCTTATCCAGACAATATTGTTGTAGGTACAAGCTTAGTCGAACCCCCCTTACAATCTTGATATATTCCTGGAACTGGCTTAGCTCGTATCCTCTATGTATACTGTCTTGACATTTCTGGATTTACCAAAATCTTGGCGACCTGCCTTTCAGCTTAGAAACATTCTATCATAACAAACTCGGGCCATGAGGCCCGAACTATTTATTGGCTAATAAAGTGTTATTTTTAGAATATTTCTTATAGGTATACCAAATTAAATAAAGATTCTTAAAAAATTGAAATAGTCTCTCGCTTGATGGGGAAGCAATTATGCGGTCTAGGTCTAACACGCTTATAATATATGTTCTCTCTCACTTTGAAGACACCTAGATTATAAGTATCGAGAAACACATGCGTAGGCAAAGCACTTTTTTGTACGCTTCTCACTTCGAAACCGATTAGCATTGTATCGTTCAAAAAGCGTTCTTGTAACATCTAGTTTCCATAAAGTATTATGTCCCATATGTTCACAGGTAAGCCATCAGTGCAGGTAAAGCAGAAACTAATAGGTGGCTATTTGGGCGAATCAGTTATACTCCAATGTAAAATCGAAGCTAACCCGCTGACGTCAGTCTACTGGAGCCACATCGACGGGGACAAGCTTCAAAATGGTTAAGTGCCTATTACTTTGATTCATTAACTCTCTATTATTTCCGTAACGGTTCGAAGAATATTTTGGTGTGTACATTTTCGTAGGAAAATACATTATAAGTTTCCTTATAGGATGATCTTGAAAAGCTAAATAAGTACCAGGAGGCCATAAAAGAGTAGAGCTAAAGAGTTCAGTGTCTTCCCTCGACAATTTATTCCGTGTTGACATCAGAGCTTACTACTGACATACGGAAAATCCGGAGCTCAGATGGAGTTTACAATACAATACATTATCATGGTAATAAAAAAGGTGGATGCCCCTTTGTTTTATGAGGGTCGTACATCGTTGAAAATAACGTTGTTTCATGAAAATAAAATAAATTACATTCATAATTATTTGATGTCTCTCTCATTCAATTCAATAGACTCAAAGTACCAGGCAAGCATAAAGTCGCAGAGCTATCGACACACGGCGGCGCTGCGCGTCAACAACGTGTCACGCGAGGACATCGGCGCTTACCACTGTCACGCGGAAAACCCGCTCGGAACTTCCCGAGATGACGTCACATTGTACAGTAAGTGTTTGTTATTAGTTTTTGTTCGGGCTGTTGTTATTAGTTGAGAAGAAGTGAAAGGCCAATATTATAGTGGACTTCCCGTATAAGACGACAATCAGTAGGAACTGTATTGATTTGTTTGTGAGCTGCGAAAAATTGTGACACTAAGATAATATTCTATATTTCACGGCAATGGTATTTACGAAACCGATGAGACTTCTAAATATTATTTTGACTTAGTAAAGGAGTTTCTAAAACCTATTTATGATAACTAAAGAGTGACTTAGTTTAAATGTGTGGTTTAATTATGGAATACATGTTTTCAAATAATTTAATACCAACTAGGGCAATCTATTTCAGCCAATTAATACTGAAACACAACAAGTTTAAATTCAAATTGACACGTTCACGATTTACCCATTTGTTTTGCTATCGCCCCGTCCCAAAAGGCTTTTTATGGTCGATTTAGCGATGTTATGCATTAGTAATCATTTTCATGCAATCTGATTACAATAAATTATAAATAAACGGTCCCAATACATTTTAATGTGGCCTATTCATTCGCGTCGAGTGAACATATTCGCGTATTAATCATTCATTTTAAACGCTGCTAGATAATTAGGTTTAACATTGGGAACATAAATAGCTCTGTGTAGTATAAGAAGAATTTATTGAATAAGTTCTGTACAATGGACTCTCTAATAAAGTTCTCATTGTTTTTATAAGGTTTTCTTTAGCACGATACTAAATAAACCAAGACTTTAACTGACAGCAGACTTGAAAAGAAAATTGCCAATAGTTTTAGTACTTTGTTCTCACTACGCTGTCATGAACGTATACTATGCCTAATAAAATTGTCAGAAATCTTGAACTTGCTACCGCAATAAATTAATTTCGGTTAAAATTAAAGGTGTTGATTCTAATTAACGTTTACCGTCGAGAATTACTTTTTTAATTGTATTATTTTTATGGCCCTGAATAAAAGGAATCACTGAATTTTCAACTTTACGTTTATACAATAAGGTGTTGAATGAAATGTAGTGTACAAGTTTTTATTGTTTTAGCGTTGGTTACCACAACCTTGAGCACCACGACTACGGAGTTAACAACTGAAAGGGAAGTGATTTTTTCCACACTTTTATCGAGTAAGTACAAAAAAAATTTTTTTTTACCTACTAGTTAGTCGCTAAAATCACATAATAACATATTGTGTGTGCCCGATCCAATTTTTCCCCCCATAAAAGCAGTATTTTTTTTATCTAACAACATTATATTTAGTTTTTTATTTTTGTTACTATCGTCTAGGATTTTTCGCCAGGTTTTCGTTTCATTACTCAAGAATTATAATAGTTAATTACTTTTGAACCCCAATCATTAAGTATACTTACTTTTAAAAATATCTTTGCTTGTTCAGTTCTTATATTATCTGAGTAGTTCATAGAATAACTGTTTGATCCTTTTTGTCCTTTGTATAAATGTTTGTTTTCATTGTTCCGTATATAGGTATCAGTTCAGAAGTAAACCCCAGCGACGATAAATTCTCTGAAGAGGACAGTTTCGTAGTCGTGTTGAGTCAACATCAAATGCAGAACCCAGGTAAGTACGACATAATATATAAGAATTTAACCTACGCACTAGCTATATCCCGCGGCTTCGCCCGCATTAACGTGACGTGACTTAACGACTTAACAACTTAACGACTGCTATCAATCTGACGTGTCTTAACGACTGCTATGAATCGATAAAAGCCGTGACCGATGGCTTAACGTACCCTCTGAAGCACGATGTTGAATGTTGAAAAATGTTCTCTATGTTCAAGCTCAAACTCATCAAAACATAACACGTAAAATACACATAAACGTAAATGAAATCTCCGCAACGCAATTCTTTTACCGTAAAATATTGTGAGATCTCATTTAAGACCTAGTCGGTTAATTTGTTCAGTAGTAGTTTGTTTATCGTCACATAAGACCAGCTAAGCGATTCAGTATCCCCTCAACGAGTAGGTAACCGATTCGACTCGGTTCGGTATCGTTCTCGAATCGAACATCAAATTGTTGAGCTATTCAAAACAACCGACATAGGGATTCGGTTAAATTTCGACAAATGAATGACGTCCTCCATCATCTGACGAAAATAACCGAACGCTTATATTAGAAACTTTGCATCGACAACTGCGTTCTGTATTGCGTTGCCATAGCTTTTATCGTATGGTATGACGTCACGTTCGTGTCGAGATCGACATCGATTATTGTGAATTGATAATATAGCGAATCGAATGATGCCAAACCGAATCGATCGATAACTTAGTTATCGAAGGGTTCTAAATCGGAGAGGTAGATGAGAGCAGTCAAATACCAGTAATAAAAACCTATAAAGTCCTACTGAAAAAAATTGTTTCATGATAACTTGTCAAACGCATATCTGTGACTCACACAATTTTTTTAAATGTGCAGACTCAAACCTGCAATCTGAATTGACTATTGTTTGTTGCAGATCTATCGCCCAGTTCATGACCTGAGACCAGTCCCGAGTGGTCTATTTGGTCTTCGGGCGAATCAGTGCACCTCACTGTACAGACTGTGTTGATACTAGCGCTCCACGCTTGTATACGACACTTGTAAGTGACGACATAGTGAAAATTATCCTAATAGGACACGAGAACTGACGATTAATAGTGAAGAGTGGATATCGTGATAAAAGTGTGAATAGTGATAACAAATAATTTTATAATTATAATTACTTACGTTAAATTGTGAATAAACTTATTGGTTTAAGAAATTGGGCCTACAAATAATATTATATACTTAATAAATAAAATAGAACTAAACGTAACCTAATAAACCGCTACCTAGCGATAGGCCCAAGATGCTGGCTGCATTGCCACGTTGTATGGCAAATGCTTAATCGTTGACCGAAATAACGGCCAGCATTTTGGGAACGTTGCCCATTGATGTCGGTATATTAGTTTACAAAGAAATTATTAATTTGTTTATCATACTTATCATGTATAGATATGAACACAAAAATGATAACACAATTTAATTTATTTCATGGTTAACTTTCATAAACGTACCTATTTGTAAATCGATAGCTCGCACATTTAGTTCGAGTAGGAACTCTTCACGTTACAGGAAATAATATTGTAAATAATATACTCATACTTGGGACGAGTAACTTTGACAGGAAAACTCATTCTGTATACATTTATTGTTTTGGTAATTAACTATTACTAAAATAGAATTACCTACTATTTTCTCTGAACTATTAGGGTGTTGAAAAAAATACCCACACACATTAAATATTTCACATTAACACATAAATACCTATATAAACTGATATAAGCTTCCATTTATTTTGGGTTAATAATAGAGTTTGTTTAACGAGGGACAAAACACAACTAATTCTGTACACTCGATGTTTTGTACGTAGTACTAAGTACCTCGAAAGTACCTATGTCTGTTAAGTGGTCTACAGAAATTCTGTAATATTTATTTTACATTAGTATACCATAATTGGAAATAAACGAAGATTGGTTCTTATTGAACATTATGTTTTTTTATAATATACCTACTCAATTTCGTTACTTTTCTCAAAGGGTAAAAAAGGTTAAAATAATCAATCCCTTATCAATCCATGTTCTATGCCTCATTGCGTGCTTCTATGTTTCCCGATAACTATAAATTCAAGATTATTTAAGACGTTCCAAACGTGATCCATCCGTGAATCCAAGTCAGGTTGTGGCAGCATCTCGTGTCAGTTCTTCCATCGCCCGCAGGAGCCTCTGAGGTGGCTTACCGACTGCTATCGATCAATATCGAACAATCGGGACTAACGGCTTAACAGTACTTAACGTAGCATCCTGGGGCTCGTACTAGCACGAGCACGAACCTCTATCGAGAAAGTAATCGTATCGACAAGACAAGAAGACGGTTACCTTGATCGATACGTTAACGATACGAACCGTTAAAACTTTTCGTGCTTGCCCTATTTTAGAAGTACCTAGGTACTGTATCCATAGTATAAGTTTTACTAGCTCGACATAGTACGCGTCAACTAGCGTACAGCGCCCCTACCGGCGCGTTTATGAACGAAAAATCTTCATACAAAGAGCTATTTGACGCGTACGTACATACCTACTTATGTCGAGCTAGTAAAAACTCATACTCTAAGCACCGATAAAATGTTCGTTCTTGCCCTATTGTAAAAATAGGTACTGATTACATCTAAATGATCTTTTACGTTAATGTAACTTACCTACTTTCTCGATAGAGGTTAGTGGTCGCCCGGTTTCGTTGGGTTTCAAAGCGCACAATTTACTCCTTGGTCACTACCACTATCCGTGTGTGTATGCACGAACCCAATCTAAGTAGGTATAAACAAAAAAAGACTACGAAATAGCAATGTTTCTAAAATAAACAAAAATATTGTTTAAGGTCAGGTTGTACTAAGGTGGTTATGATGGAATCTCTTAGTTAGGTGATAAGTTATGAGATTTAGTATCATCTTTGTGATTTTTTTTTATCCAGCCAATTCGTTAAAAATTCGTCATCGCGTTTCTGTCTTCCCAATCGCCTTCATTGTAAGATCAATTATTATTATGACAGAAAAAAAACTTCTACCTATAATATTATAGTTTAATTGGTTTCCTAGCTGAACCTAAAAAACTTCGAAATTGAGTAAAACCTCGCCTTCCAGCCCGTTCACTATTTTCACACTTGTCTGCCTTATGTTACTATTAAAGTAAAAAGGAAGCTCTAAAAATGACAATATATTTTTAATATCCGGTACCGTTTCAATGTTTCTTTTTTCGTCCTTGAGTAGGAACACGTAAACGATTTTTAATAAAATGCTCGCTGTTTACATAATAATCATTTTCAAATATAACTGGTAAACTTGTAATAATATTTTTTA
This sequence comes from Hylaea fasciaria, assembly GCA_905147375.1. Taxonomy (NCBI): domain Eukaryota; kingdom Metazoa; phylum Arthropoda; class Insecta; order Lepidoptera; family Geometridae; genus Hylaea; species Hylaea fasciaria. The sequence continues at coordinate 5,370,129 of LR990199.1, forward strand.
CGCTTATATTCTTGTACTTCTTACGTCGATTCGGCACTTATTTAGGAATGATTTGGTTCAGAGAATTTGTTTCTGCTAGCAATGGTATTTTTTTTCGATTAGAGTACCTATTATAAAGTTGGTGCCCGCGACTTCGTCTGCGCAGGATTAGTATTTAGAGCAGCATATAATTATTAGCGTGACGTAGGAAAGAACTAACGTTATGACATTAAAATCACACATTTTTATGGTTCACTATTTTGGCTACATATAAGATATAGATATTATTATATACTGTGGCGGGCTTTTTTGTAGGACTATTTAAGCTAAACATTTCCATAATACATTACATTATGTAACTCTAGCGGTTTTGATAGTGCACGCCAGAATAGCTCGCAGATGGTAGATTTTATTCTACTCACTTGACACTTATTATCATATTTTGGACAATTCACACAATATCTTTATAAATTGTAGCCTATGTGTTATTCTGATGCATAAGCTATATTATTGTAAAGTTTCATCAAAGTCCATTCAGTAGTTTTTACGTGAAAGAGTAACAAACATCCATCCATCCATCCATCCATACTTACAAACTTTCGCGTTTATAATATTAGTAAGATAATCGCGAATAAAAGATGGAATGAAAATAAAAATAATAAGGGACAAAAAAAGGGAATAAAGTCTAACATAAGGACATAGATTCATGACCCTTGCAGTTCGTAGCAACATAAATAAATTCCTATTACCAGCCTATAATAACGACATCTGCGTCAGTTTATCATTTTTCTTCTCCTCTCATTCCACACATCCAAAATAAAACCAAACTGTAACTCACAAGTCCCAGAAAATGCTTCCTATAGAACTTGTGTGTATACTTATACGTAGAGGGCGTGCGAGTTCTATATGCTCGGACGTCTGGCACATGCTCCACCCTGGATCTTAAATTGACAAAAGTAGGAGGTTTTTACTATTATTAGCAGAACAAATAGTACATTACGATACAAGCTGTCTAAGTAGTATATTAATACACGGCGGCGTGAAGTTAGCGCCCGAGCGAAGCGAGGGTGCTAACCGCCGTGTATTTAATATACTTACTTGTGCAGCGAGTATCGTATACTATTTTATAGCACGTGCGACATAAACCCGCTATCCATTTAATTTATTTAAAAATAATCTTCTAATTAATGCAATGAAAAGATGTTCATTTGACTCTTAGTAATAAACACACAAATTTTAATGCGGGTAGGTTTGCATTCCACCAGTAAAGAACGGGAAAACACAATTTACACCTACCCATATCACTTCTAGATTTGTTTTTTAGGTTATTAGCATTTTGGATGCATATTTATTGTTCGTGGATTGGTTAAATGTGATATTGTTTCAGATTTAATATTGTTCAGTAATAATAGTCAAACAGGTTTCAACTAAAAAACAGTGAAAAAATATCAATAGTGTAGGGCTTCATTTTGTGACCGAATCTTTATCGTAACGTGAATACCTACCTACATAATATAGGAATCTGTGATTGATCTGGTTTGTGCATAAATGTATTCACTATGAGACTATATTATATAATATGGTGTATAATAATGGAAAGTGTGTGTATTCAGTGAAAATAGTTAATGTGTCGGTTACATTTTATGTAAACAACATAAAACGCAACTTTTCTAAATCAAGTAAGTATTCTTATGTTTCAATAATTATATAATCGTATTTGAAATTGAATAAAATGTACAGTGTACGGTTAATATCGCTAACTTAGGTATAGCGTTTTCACGTAATATTGTCCGACGAAGATAAAATGAAAACATGCAGAAATATGGCACCAAAGACATTGGCGTTTCGGTCCAACACGTTACAGGTTATACGTATCTTCTCTTGCTTACTATGAGCTTGGAGTGGTGTAAAAATGTATGACTGATTAGCTTTGGTTCAGTACTACGCTCGCAATGATGGCTATATTCTTCAACGGTGTGAAGTTAGTGAACATCAGGCCGTTTAAAAATGTGCTACTTTGAACAGCGCAAAGCGTGACCTAAGTGCGGGTTTAGGTCGCACGGTGCTATAAAATAAATTGTATCTACCGTAATTTCCTCTGTGGAGTCATTTGTTTGCCGGCATGTTATTTGTTTTGTAAGTGAGAGCAGTTACCATTTGTTAAAGCTTTGGGCCGGCAACGGGCGCCTACTAGGAATACGAATAATAAATTTTAAGGGTCGAATGAATCCAATCCACCAGTTTCTCATTTGTGGTCGTAAACTACTAGATAAAGAACCTATTAGGTTGGTACCTGATACCTACTAACCAACCGTTATTTCGATTTGAAGGGCAGTGTTTCCGACGAAATTACTGGGCTAATGTGAGACTTTAGAACCATTGTCTCTGGATGACGAGCGCAGTGAAAATCACAGTTAAATGCTACTACGATGTCTTTACGAACTTGTCGAACTAATTGTCACGTCATTCTGACAACACTACGACATTATAGGACTCTATTAGCTCTCACTCTATTAGCAACGTTAGATAGAAGGAAAATATTTGATTTATCTTAATAATAATAGAGGGTGAGTTCTGTTTACTCAGCTTTTGTAAGCATCGAAAAGCTCTTAGGAGTCATATGTAACTGACTACACTTACTTTATTAGTCAGTTTACCTAAAGCAGGTTTGGAGGTCGATTATATCGATAGAAGGGGGTTGGTTAGTCGGTATGTTTGTTACCCTACATAGTTTACCAGTAGTTGGTCTAGAAACTTTTTACACTTGTATAATAGGTACTAATACGCAGATACTAATGTTTCAGCCAGTTGCAGAACCAGGATCGGTGAGGGCAACTGCAGTGCTCCCCTCTCTCTCTCTCTCTCTCTCTCTATCTCTCTCTCTCGCTCTCGCTCTCTCTCTCTCGCTCTCTGACTCGCGATGTGAGTAGACTACATAATAAACTTAATAGGTAAGTATATCAAACAATAAAAAATGTGTCGTCAAGGACATCACTTACATATTGGCACTATGATAATCGACACTTGGAAGATGACTGTGTGTTTAGAACAAATTATAACTTCTTTCTACATTTAAATTATACTATATTTCGTCATGAAACTATAATTTATACAATAAGTACCTACTTATATTGAATTGTTAAAAATATACATGAACAGGAAAAATAAAATAGCCTTATAATATTATTTGAAATCTCCAGCATAGTACAACAAGACCAAATGCCTGGTATTAACTCGTACAATACATCACATCGATCGATCAAGTGATAATTACCGAAAAAAATTGAATTACCTACTATATTACTTAGTAATAGAATACAATTTGGAATTAAGTAGGTAGGTATATGTTAATTTTGAAACGAAATTTTTTTTGACTCTAATTAGGCTGGTGCAATAACAAAAGTTTGCCACTCAGACAGAAGTAGAAACAGAAAATTCGCGCTGTTGAATATACTGCTTACTTGTACAAAAATATAGATACCAAAATACTATAGGTATGTAGGCTATCTATTGGTATAAAAATGAAATGAATGAGACTCAGGTTACAAGTTTAATACACGGCACACGATAAATAAGGATTAAACACTCAAAATGCAGTTTGACTAGATCATTGTTGTTGTTGTTTTGCGGGTAGTTTAGTATTTAACAGTAGTTAAGGATGACGTCGGTGGTGCAAGGCTTCAGGCAGCACTCGTCGGCGAGGCCCTGGCGCTTGTAGCGCGTCCAGGAGGCTGTGAGGGAGCCCTGGCGCCCGCTCCATGGCCAATCTTGGTCCTCGCGACTGTCTTCCACGACGTTATCTGGTGGATAAACAAAGCGCATAAAACAGGTCAAAATTTTACAGAAATGTCTAGGGAAATCCGTCCCTGTTGAACAGTTGGATTTGACAACATTATTATGCATTATTAGGTACCGAGTGTTATTTATTATGCTATTTTTATATATTACTAGTAGACACGCCATGCGTTGCTGTGGCTAAGGTTTTTGTTATTGCGACTATAAATTGAGATGTAAGCTACCCTATCTTTCAAGTTCGATCAAACTGCACACTGTGCAAATTTGGTTAAAATCGGTCTAGTAGTTTAAGAGTCCATTGCGAAATAACAACGTGACGCGTAATTTATATACATTAAGATAAATAAGCTAAGTTCAAAAGATTTGTAAGGTGCTGGAGGTATTATTCCGATTTAAACTTACCAAGTACGTAGGATGGTGGAGAGTCTCTTTTATTCACAAACTCGGAGCCGTAGCAGAGCAAAACTCTTGCATTGGCCAACTGTCTGCCGCACAAGATGATTGGAGTGTTCTGCGCTGATGCACAGTTGAGAGCCATCAGGAAAACAGATGCGACGAAAAACTTCATCTTGGATCTTGGGGTCTATGACGATGTAAGGATTGGAAAAGCTGATCAAGTGCACCAATGTGATCATTTAAAAATATTAAATAGCTAATTGGCTAGAAGATGGTCAATCACCATTTTTTTATGAAGTACCTAGACCTAGGTACCTAAAATATCTAAAACAAGATAAATATTTGATCAGTCAAGAAGACGTCTTGTAATTGCACCTTAGATACATTTTGGTCATCTCAATCATAACGCAGCTTAGGTACGCAGCGCATTTTAATTTATATTGAGTTGTTGTGGTTCAATGAAATATTACCTAATGATATACAGCGTTACGCCTCCCGCCTTTGGCTACCTTAGATTTACAGAACTAGAGATAGTCAACGTATAATATAATATTATCATCTAGTTATTTGAACACCACCACGTCGTAGCATCGGTTATTAAAAGATTTTTATACGTGGTAGGTACATATTGATACTTGCACTTTGCTTATTTTGTTTTGTTTATTTTGTATTGTGACTCATTTTAAAGATAATTTATAAAATAACGACTTACCGTTGCGATGTAGGGTACTTTCTTGTGATCTAAACGAGTGATAAGAGATTTATGTAAATTTCAGTGCGTGCCATCATATTTATAGGGTTTATGAAATTATTCGGGCGGTGTCCACAGTTCAAGCGTGAGCGATTTGCAAGCGGAAAGCTCAACATCCATGGAAAAAAACAAGTGAATAATGCTTTTGCAGATGCGATAAAACTGTATGAGTGTGTATGAATTACTTTTCAACATCCCAAATTGATATTATATTGGATTTTTAACACTACTTAGCCTGAACGATATCGTCTTTGTCGTGTTATTTCTCTCGTCCTGCTAACAAAAGTTAAAAACGTGCCTACTTAATATGTTCACACCTTTACCATCCATTGCCTTCGCCAAAAAGCACAAGCGAACGATCCCTGACACTAATCGTGTTGTCGTGCCCATTCACCTGTTAAACTGCTGAATGAGAGAGAACACCTACGTCATACCTGTTAATCGCGACATACGAGCCAACAGCTTGTTAACGGCTCAATGGTTCGGCAATAAACATGACTATATATAATTGTGAATCAGCTGATAACACCGAAATATATTGTTGTTTATGTAACGAGGTTATTGAAAAATGATTGAAATCCGCTAGAGTTCGCTTAGAAACTATCTAGCTGGGTTTTTGTATTATGATACTTATCTCATTGGTATAACTCTACTCAAAAGTAGGTACTATTGCATTATAATTATTGATTCAATATTAGTATCGCGGCTTTGCGTAAAATGATACATTTTAAGAAAATGCGTATTCGTAGAGGGTTTTTCTATTATGATACTTATATCTCATTGATATCTCTCTACTTAAAAGTACTATTGCAGTTATAATTATTAGGAGTATTTCCGTAGTATATCTACTGGTAAGGAGTTTCCTTTTGTATGAGATTCAGCCATTAATCAACACACATGAAATAAGAAATATCGGTTTCTAGCTCCAATTTATTTCTGTGTGGATCGCACAAATATTTGTCCCAGGCGGGAATCGAACCCGCAACCCCTGGCGCAGCAGTCCGATTGCTCAGCCACTACGCCAAACGAGCCGTCAATTACAATTAGTACGTAAGTAGGTACCTAAGTATAAAATTAGTTAATTTATCACAAATTTTATTTTTCTCATAACAATGGTCTGGAAAGAGACTTGGTTCTGTTACTTGGCGTTTAGATTGGATTGAGTTGAGATGGAATCAAAGACTTCGAACAGATTTCAGTGACATTCAGTATTCAGTAAATAGCTTTCAAAATATTGTCACCTTAGGTACTATAAAATAACTACCACCTATCTAGTTTGTGTCAGGAATTGTTATATGACATCAGTATATAAATAGGATAAGTGCGTTCTTTTTACGTTTTTTCATCAACGATCTATTGGGGGTCTAATTATTTTTCTTTCATCAAAAAACGAACGACATGTAATTAGGGTAGTGGAACCAATAAATGAACGTTTAATCGTTTTGGTCAACTTTGAACCACTTTTACTCAGTTATCTCGTGACATTGACGTTTCCTGGTATTTTTATAAGAGTCAGTTATCCTCAAGTATTAACGAATGAATCAAAATACTTTCTATATCTACCAGGAATTTTATAAAAAATAATTATGTGTAAAAATAGCGTTTTATCCCAATAGTTGAACGCTGTGCCTTAATTATGAACAATTTGTACCCAATAGCTGAACTAATATTTTGAGAGGAATTATGGGATGAATTATTGTAATGAAATTGAAGAATACAATAGTAGCGGTGTTAATAAATTATTTTTACTATTCATTTAGAAGAATGTAAATAATAAGTAAGTAAAACATTTCTAGGCTTCTTCGAGAGTACTCCGTAGTTATTGTTTTTCATTTTTCGTAGTGTAGGTGGCTTCTCAAAAGAAAGACTTAGAAATCTCGAAGAAACTTGAACCTATCCCTTCATTGCGAAAAACAAGACCTAAAATCTTAACTACAATAATTCAAATGGTTCATGTTTTGGATACTAATTTACCATAAAATGAACGATCAACATTTTTGTGTATTTCTTAGTTCAAATTTTGGGCATGGAACTAAAGCTGAATATTGAAGGATTTCATACTAAAATAAAGCTCTTAAAATAGCATTTAACACTGAAAACATGTGTTCAACTTTTGGTAAATAACTTTATACATTAAACAAAATTAATTTGAGTGATTTTGTTTTTGGCTATAGAGTCAAGTTTAGGATTTACGATGCTTGTAAAAAATGCCTTTTCTCCAGAAGATGACCACCGGTCACTTAATGGATCAAGCAAACTAAATTTGAACCATTACTTGAACGGTAAATATCTCGAAAAATACGGGTAATAATGTTAATAAGTATCAACAATATCAAAGCTAAGTAGATGAAGATTTCATTAGAACTAACAAAACTCAGATCCATCATTAATTTATTTATTTAAACTGACAAAATGCTTAAATTGGAGGTCACCTTTCTTAAGTAGGTTTTCATAGAAACGTAACTTTTGGTGGACACCACTCACGTAACGAATTACCGTGGGCTCATCTGAGCCGTCACTGTCGATCTGTTTAAGGCACTAGGTAGAAAAAACGTTGCGAGATACGGAAAAAATTATCCCACATGCGTATGTAGCGTAGTATTTTATATTTTCCTATATTTCGGTCGATCGTTCATCTAATGGGGGTCAGTCATCTTTTGGTGCCACTACCCTATTTATTTTCATCAAAAAACGAACGATATATTATAGCTTAACTACCTGTTATAAAAAAAGACAAGTAATTTGATGTTTTTTATCCAATATACATTGGTCAAATGTTATTTTTATAGTACAGAATGATGAGACGGTGTAGTACTCCAACGTCACTGCAACGGCGTAGTACCTATGTCTTCAGGCGGACGCTTGCAGAACACGCCGCAACCAGCAACTTCCATACTATTATTAGTTTCACTATGGATTAATCAATCGACCCTTATAGACAACATGGTTTACAAGAATTTTATATGGGGTATCACGATTTAGGGGAAAACAGGGTGGCTCCGTACAGAGGGAGCCTTCATATAGTACGCATATCTCCACTATTAGTTATTTAGGCGCGTTCATCTTTTTATGCCTGATTGCCACTCGTATGCAGCTACTAATTAGTGGGACAAAACATCAGTATGGCTGCCGGGTCCGTTGAAATAAATTCAAATATGTTTTCGCGCCGCGAAAGTATAATTTGGACTTGAGTTCAAACTCTTGTAGCTCTAGTAAGTTTTACTGAAATTGTGTAAGTAATTCATTGTAATTGAGGAACATATCCTTTAGTTTGTTATGTATTCGTAAATTTTGGGATACAGCTTAAATGCATATTTATTTTTATTAGAATTGTGTAATTAATTGGGTTGGGGTACCTTCGTACACAAGTGTGTGGGGGGGGGGGTACATTCGTACTATATAAATGCTTCGTGAAAATATTTTTCAGCCTGCAATCTCCATATTAATATTTGATTACCACGATTATGTCATGTTATCGTTATTATTTATGTTGATTCTTACTAAGTAGACTATTTTAAGTGATTTTTAATTTAAAAGAAGTTTTTTTGTGAAATACTGCTGCATTAGTACTACTACATCTAAAGGCTGATAATTACTCAATTTTATGTTACTTGAAAATCAAACTGATGAATATTTATAGTTATTTGATGGTAAACGTATGTATTTTTATTTTAAATAACTTTTATTATTGTGTTTGCTGTGTACGAAGGTACCCGACGTCTGGAGTGCCTTCGTACATTTTTTTTATTTTTTAGTAAATCCGTCATTACTCAGTCAATTATGCTGTATCGATACTAATCCACACTACATTTTATAGCCAGATATATGTGTAACATACCAGCATTGAAATGAGTTTGAAATAGCTATTAGTTATTTTTTTACAAGGCCTAATGTAAAAACTGTACGAAGCCACCCTGTTTTCCCCTACTTATACTGAAACCCCTAAAAATTCGCTGGGGAATGCCGAAGCCCGGAACACAGCGGGTTAAGCTAATGAAATATATTAGCTACGTATAGGTATACCTTTATACCTATTATGTAGTTGTTTAGGTTGTACTTACATATATACGTATTTACATTGTATATACATTGTAGACGGAAAAACTAACAATAAGTAGGAATAGACATAAATTGTATAGGTACTCGTATGTATATCGCTCTGACTGAGGCAAGTAACCGCAGCACTTAATGATCCAAGAGAGCAAAATATCCGCTTTTACCGACACACATACAATACTAAGCTACACGTTATAAATCTCTCATGTCATCGCACCGGGACATTAGCATTTTTCATAAAGTTCCTTTAATATTTGCGATGTATTAAGGACTTGTTACTTTAAAGCCTTTCTCTTTTTCTTTCTTGACTACGTTCTCCGTGATTTGAAATAGCAAAGTTTTGCGCTAATGACTTGGAAGTTTATCGTGGTTTACCCGTACCCGAAAACGTTTGAGTTCCAACTAATAAATAGAAGTAAATGTTGAAGGTGAAATAAACTTTCTATGCTTTCTGGTTGCGAGGCTCATTCAGAAACGTAACGTTTATTCAAAGATGGTTTGGTGCCCGTTCAAGATCAATGCCGTCGAAAGTTGGGTGGGTACCTAGGTACTAGGTAGATATCAGTCAGACTGAAGTATAAGTTATAACTTTAGGTACTTACTATGGCTAATCCCTTTACTGGCCTTTTACTTTACTGGCTGACGGGTGCTTAGATAAAATTTAGTAACTAAAATTTTCTAAAATACAAAAAACGAGACTATTTGTCTTCAAACTCAAATAGTTTCTTTATATTTCGAGCGGACTAAGCTGAAAAGTGTAGTGTAGACGGATAGAAAGGTTTCCGTGAGAAATAGGTAGGTACCTACTCCGACATTCGGAATCCGGGTTGGACTGCACAATCCATTACCCTAACCCTCCTTAGCTTGCAGTAAATCCACCTGAGTTTTCAGGCAGGCATCAGTTCCGCTGAAAACAATTTGGGAACTGGGAAATAGGTGTTTTGGACGTTGTGGAAAATGTGTACATACCTAAGTGTAACCTATCGTGTAGGTACCTAAGTATAACTACAGTTGCATTTTGTATATTTACTTATATTCACGATGTTGAAATTACGTTCACAGCTTCGGCGGTAAAATAGTATGTATATAATATTATGTTAAGAAAAATAAACAATTATGGTAGGTACAAATCGAACTGGGCATCGTCAATGGCTCTGCGTGGCAAATGATTCAAACCCACAGAGCTATACCGTCACATGAACTAATATGCAAAATTCCTTCTCTAGAGAACAAGCAAAATTATATCCGTCGATGGAGATGGTGGGACGTGAGGTATTGCTACCAATCCATACTAGCGTATACTCTTAAAAATTTCATTTATTTCATAAATATAATACTTTTCTGCATTTTCTTTTAAAGTACCATTCACCCGAACAGAAAAATACGCCTTTGTATACTACCTACTTGAAAACCACGAAATGGCGTCAATACAATATTAAAACTGCTTAAATAATGTCACGATTTTTGAAAGTAAACAGATGTTTTTTTTTGTTATATGCTGGTGTTTAAATAAGGTTATTACGAGGTCCACTGCACACCTCTACTGATAAGAGTAGGTATTGTAACAACGATCAAGCATCGTCCTTGCTGTATATTTTGTTTGGTTAACATGTGCGCTCGAGATTATCTTGACACTGTGCGAAAAAATCACTCATACCTACATTAGGTACATTTTCTGCACCACGACAAATATCTCAGTGTACCTACTATTGTGGCACGCGTATTAACCCCGCCAGCATTTGAAACATGCCAGCATTGAAATATACTGAGGGACTTTAGTACCTACGTTTACAGTTTACACAAATTACATTATTCTTTTTCTAATAAAACTTCTCTATCGTGCCTTAGCCTGTCTTGACGACCCCTAAACCCATTAAAACATGGCAAGTCTACATCAGGTCATCACGACGACGTAGGTAAATTAAGTCGTAGACTACAACTGTTAAAATATAGGTACTTGACTTCAGTAGGTCGCATACGGATTAAGATTCACTCAAAGATTTCTGGGTGTTCCTGTAGAAGTTTAGCGTCATCTGGACAGTACATGATGATATCAGCTACAGTACAGGGTCGGAGGCAACATTCGTTGGCCACTTGTCTGCGTACCCTTCGCCACCGACCTTCGGCAAGCAGACGTCTTTTTGCGGTATCTTGCTGAAGGTCTTTTGGTGCCATTTTTTCTGAAATATCGGAGTAAGTCAATGTTATACAGGTAGTTAAGAATGTACTATGCCTATAAATAACAGATGGAAGACTTCTACTGTTGAACATCTCGTCATAGAACGCCAAATTGAGTTGTGGCCAGCCGTTCGCATTCAGTGGCTGCAGTCTGCGACTCGCTCCAGGCCGTTACCTCGGTCGACCTCATAGGACTAACGCTATTTAAGAGATGCTTACCTATCATAAGAGATGTATCCCTCTTAACAATTTTGTATGTGTTATTGCAGAAGTTGAAGATCATGGTGGACAACCATCCGCTGCAGCTCGAGACCTCATCGTTGATGCTGAATACCCGATTTAACTGCTCACAGTATGCCGTGTGGTCGTTGAGCAGAATCATGATAATGTATATCTGTAACAATACAATAATACGATGTAGTGATTTCATATTGGAACATTTCATATTTATGCTTTTAATACCAAACAAGAAAAAGAAACAAACGACATTTAAATGGAGAAAAAAGATAAAACAGTTATCTGGAAAATTACGTGCCTAATCAAAACCACCAAGCTTTCATAACTTAGCGCGACCATAACCTAAAACTGCGTTTCTCAAAACGTTTCACTTCTAAAGCCTCATACCTAATCTCAAATTAAGCTAAAGATAGTATAAATAAACTTCATTAAAGTAAAAGGGCGAAGAAAATCAAGGCCTTCGCTACGAAAATACCAAGGTAATAAAACAGCCTATACTTAGGTACTACCTCTACCTATTCCCAAACTTGCGAAAGCTAAGACCTACGTTCACGAGGCCACTTTACGACCTTACCTAACTTTGATTATCTCTAACTAAACTTATATTATGGACGTGCCTACCAAGTATGTATTTGGATATAAGTATGTATGGGTATACACATATAACACATAGTATATAATATAGTATAGGGTATACACATAGTACACAAAAAATCTGCCAAATGCGAGTCGGACTCGCGCACGAAAGGTTCCGTACCATTATCTATAAAAAAGGCAAGAAAATCACGTTTGTTGTATGAGAGCCCCGATAAATATCTATTTTATTCTGGTTTTTTTTTGTATTTGTTGTTATAAGTATACTGACATATTAATCAGTAAAAAGGCCGTCGAAGACGTTATAAAGAAAATTCGATAAAAGTTTACATCGTAGCGTAATAAACGTTTCCAACAAATGAATTTCAAATCTAGTTTAGATCTCACGTAAGCTTACCTAGTGAAACGGAGTTTATCACCTGTTATACTGTAATCTAGTAATAAACTCCGAAAAGGCGACAGAACACAGCCTTATAACAAGATGTTACATTATTCCTTCTTCTTATAAAATATTACATTATTTGTTCAGAAATAGTTCTAGTATTATATTCAATAAATGGAATTTATTTTTATACCATTCTAATAGAAAAAGGTTTCAAATCTAAATTCTACAAAAACAATTACCTACGTGATTCGTATTCACTGTTTGCACTAGCTCTATGTCCAATTTCTTCGGTTTTCACAGACTTATTATTCAAAACAAGTGTTGGATTATTGAAGTCTACATAGCCAATGATTAACTTTAACTTCATCTTCAAACTAGGCATTGCAACGATCCAACTCGTTATTCGTTGGCAAAATGCCTCTGTTTAAAGCAATACAATTTCAGCAAGGCCATTAATCAAGAACCTTCTACATATTATGCAATATTGGGCTTTTAGAAAGCCTCGCTTGCGTAATATATAAAAAATATGTGTAGGTTCCAAGTTGTTTTTTCGTTACCTACATATTTAGAAATACATATGTATACACAACGAACCCAAGTTTAAATGAAATATGATAAGTTAAAAGACAAAGACAAAAAAAAATACAAAATCAATATATGTTGGCAAAGTAATTTTACAGCTTCATTTTGAATCCAAATGTTTAGACTTCAGAAATAGTTCAAATCTTTTCCGTTTTTTCTAAAACCTGAACGAGTTCACGCATAACGCTATAAGCCTTGTTTTCGATAGGTACGTTTATCTAAGAACACCACCAAAATAACATGTCAAACAAAACCTTTCAATATATTTATTTAATTTGCCAACATCCAAGTAATTATAATACGTGAACAAATAAATAATCACAACGCCTACTGAAACCGCTAAAACCAACAAACTACGGAACGAAATTATTGTAACAAATTAATACATACATAATACTTGAAGTTCATTTTTGTTAAACTGGTCCCGCGGTTGCAACAAATGGTTGTCCCGTATAGTAGTCACCTGATGAATGGGGCTGACACACAGTTTCTCGTCTAAAAATAACTAACGATAGTCCATAGTACGGAATTACTTAAAACTTGTTTACATCGATAAAAGCGTTTACAAAACAATGTCGTCCAGATAACATGTACTGAGCCCGCGTGATTTATCGCCCCTTTTTAGGGACTTGGAGGGCCATTAGAAGTGGTGCCACATTAATTTAAGGATTTTATTTTGGTCGTTGTTTTCTGGAACTCCGAATGTAATTTAATTAAAACAATGAAGCTGAAACGTAATGTTGTTAATTAGAAAGTCATTTAGATCTTGATACTGATATCTAACGCTACGCAGGAACTGGTGCATCGCACAACAAATGCTGCAGCAACCCTATAGGATAATATCTTTCGGGTTCGGTAACAAAGGCTATCAAACGGACATTGGAGCCTCTACCCTGTCCAGTAGTGTCCAGCCAGGGTGCTTGCTTATACTGTGCTAATGTGTTTGGAATTGGTGCAATTGAATAGCTTGCTAAGCATTTGAATAATGTGAACAATGTATCTTGCTTACTATACACGACCAGTTCGAAATTCAGAACTGTTTAACAGTAATAGAAATAACTACGAACTTTAATCGGTATTAATTTTAAACACTTGTGGTCTTTCCAAACTTTTGGAACGTCGCGTCGGTGCTCATAGCAACACAACAAAGTAGAAATGATAGAAACTCACACGTAACCAATTAAACGACACTAATTAACACAACTGATGCGCATAGTAACACACACAACTTTGTTTGAAAGCGATTAAACTTGCGCCACAGACGCTACAACACTCTTTTAGCTATTATATCACAAAATAATTTACACAATTGTTTATTCTTATAGCCGGTCTAAGTTTTTAGCTCTATGAAAGTTGGGTGCACGTTGTTACATAGAAATTCGGTTACTATCTCCGGGTCCGTAGATAGGCCAGGAAGTCGCTGTTGCTGATATGGACTAAAAATAACGACGCTAGGGTCACGGGCCGCTGTTTACCAGACTCGCCGGGATCTGCTTATTTGTGCTATGCCCTACATAGTACATACTGGATAGGATGTGCTTGTGTTGTCAAATGTTATGTCTACCTATAGGCTTGTTACATAGTCGTTGCATGATCTGCGAAAGGCTCATTCATGTAAAATTTTGTATGTTGGGATGTACACATCGCAATGACCAAACGCATTTTCATGAGATTTTGTATTTTTTATATGGACAAGATGACGTGCTGGAATAACACATGGGCACTTTTAATCCTGTTAAAATTAACTATTAGTTAACTAACGGATAGTAGTAGAAGGTATCTATTATCAACCTGATATTATATCTAAAATAGGTAGAAAAATCTGATTGAGAGAGTTAAAACAGCACCAGAATAAAAGAAATTATGTCGTTTACGTTTATCAGTCATTAATAAATAGACCTAACCTTAATTTGTTGTTGTTGTTCAGCAGTTTAGGTACCTACAGCGATAGCAGCACATCTCTAACAGAGGCGCCTGATAAACACGACATAAACAACTTGGGGATATAGCAAAAGTGCAGCGGTAAGTAGACTGCGCTCTTTTTATAAAACTAATTGTGCTGTAGTACCTACCGTTCTCGATAAGACAACAGGGGCCTTACCATGACGTCTTATTGCTATCCAATTAAGGACCTAAAAATAATCGTTTTACTTCTTATTCGTACCATGACGTCTTGTTGTGACATCTTGATGCTCGATTTAGGTTGATTTTAAATCTAAAGGGATTGATGCCTACATGAATGGTATCGAAAGCCATATAGTAATATTATTTAAAGTGTTACGATTTTGTTTAGGTCCTCAATTGGATCGCAATAAGACATCATGGTAAGGCCCCAGAACTCTTAAATCCAGTTCTGCACAGAGCTTGAGAAAATATTTGTACTCCCGTATATATATACAT
Organism: Hylaea fasciaria; assembly: GCA_905147375.1. Taxonomy (NCBI): domain Eukaryota; kingdom Metazoa; phylum Arthropoda; class Insecta; order Lepidoptera; family Geometridae; genus Hylaea; species Hylaea fasciaria. The sequence goes on from LR990199.1 coordinate 5,385,482, forward strand.
GACAAGACAACTTCGAACTGCTACCCTGCTAAATTGCACCAACATTTATTTATTTTATGCGTTAATTAGATGAATAAAAACAATTGACGGTCGGCATTTTTATATTGGTAGCACATTATCGTTGTATATTAGACTAAAAAAAAAGTGTGTGCGTGTAACCTTTACGCGCGATTGAAGTAAAACTTTTTTGGCGTTGACGGAAGTAACGCTTACTATAGTCTGTGTATATCTGTGTATTATCGTATGTCAATGTAACCTTTTTTAAATAGCGGAAAATACATTGACATGTCAATGTAACCTTTTTTAAATAGCGGAAACTACACAGGCTGTAGTAAGCGTTACTTCCGTCAGAAAAAAAATCTGAGTTACTCCCTAGTCGCGCCTAAGGCTAAGGACTCACGAAGCGGTTTTCACCTGTGCCCGCCGCGGTTGCGGGTTGCGGGCCCGCAGCCTTTGTAGAATACAGATATTTATGTAAAAAAATAAAGCACATTTCACGACGCGTTTTACGCCCGCGGCTTGTGCGATTGTTTGCGGGTCCTGCTGCACCGGCGGTCATCTTGTACTGGCGGGCGCGGGTCGCGGTCCCGCAGCCGCGGCGGGTTGCACCCGCGCGTTCTGCGGTCAGTTGGCGGGCGACCGCGCGTGGACAGCGGAAAGCGCGGGGGCGGCTTCTTTAAGTCATTAATAAGAGTAACAAATAATCCATAACGATCTCTTTCCGCAATCAGTGGATGTATCCAGAACCTTTTAGGCCTTCTTTTTTTAATTCTTCTGTGAAGGATGTATAACGCAACAGCTCGTTTCTGGTGTGTGTCCATGACGGTCTGGAACTCAACTGATCGTTTAACCGCCCGTCTTGCGATTATCAACCGCCAAGTTTGCGAGCGATAATCGCAACCGCGACGGCTGCGTAACCGCACAAAACTCCGGTCTCGTGAGTTTTGAAAATAAAACCCCATTCCGCCACCGCGGCGGGCACGGGTGAAAACCGCTTCGTGAGTCCTTAGCCTAAAGAAGTTTTACTTCACAAATTCACAATTAAATAAAAAAATATTATTGTTATCTGTTCTCTTGATGAAAAAGCACTTCTTTCTGCCATGGGGCTAATAACATGACAAGGTAAGTACCTACTCTGTAGTTAATACTCTTCTTTGCTTCCACTGTGACAATATCGCAGACGACACGTGTCGCTGCCAGATGATAGATAAATTTTATTGTAAGTTAAGGATCTATTGACATACTTCTATTACAGTTATTAATTCGATTTGTTACACGCCGTGACCCCAAATGTCGAAGTGATAAGCACACACAATGTTGATTCATTTGCGAAACACGCTTCTGTTTAGGTATTTTCTGTGTACACGAGGCTTTGTAATATGATTCACTTGTCTGGATCTACGATTAAGTAATTATATTAAGATGGCGTAGAACTCTTATATGACACGAAAATTATTATAAGTAATATTGGTGAAAATTATTATAAGTACTTTGGCTGTGTTTGTGAATTCTTTTTACAATTGGTCGTAGTCTACTAAGTGATATAGGTAGTTAGGATTGCACGCGGCTTGCGTGGAGAAAAGTCATTAGGTATGTATGTGTAGGACCTACAATATATACTTGTCTTTAATTATTGTACACGTACACGTACATTCTCAGAGAATTTCCCATTTATACTATGATTAGTACCTACAGCGACACTTTGCGCTACCAAACTCAATATCAAAAACATTTACCCGTGCAAGTTTTCGAGACAATTCTGTTTAATCGGCGCTCCCACCTGAATGTTTCTAATAACAATAAACGAAACATTCCCGGGCGAATGTGGAGACATCTGTGACACGGGAGATAATCCAGTTACCAGGCGCTAGGGGTTTAACGCGTGACAACTTTTCTGTAGGATCCAAGTTGCAAAGCCTTCCTTGTTGACGATTAGGCACTGCGTACTATTATGTATTCTATGACCGTAGGCATATAAATGATTGAGCGCAACAGGCGCCAAAAAGAAACGGAAAATCCTTGTTCGCCTGTCTAGGGAAACCCGTGGTTGTTACTCTGACACGTGTACAGATAAGTATAATAACTGCTAATTAGGGTTATAGGTTAACAATCAAGTATGTGACAGTTTCTGAATCCTTATTTTTTTTTATTGATAGGGTTTTACCACTATATTTCGCGTAAGGCGGCCAATATGGTCGATGATGGTAAACGCGCTTAGCTTAGTTGCAGTTAGGTATATTAAGTAAATCAGGCCAACTGATTAGTTGAATCGTGCGATTCAATGATGCCGTGAAAATACTAAGTATACTAGAATTACACAAATTTTAATGAACTTACCTTTAAAGGCACTCGTATCAAATTGATGTTGTTAACGTACCTAGAGCTATGTAGGTTCTTATGAATCTGAGTATAAGTATAGATATACTATTTATTTAGACGAAGGACTTTTCTAAAACAAGAACAAAGATGCAGATTATGCGTATGCACGATTGTAGTTTTACCACAGAAATGGAAGAATTGACTGAACTTGTTTTTTTTTCAGAAGTGTAATATAGGACACTTCCAGTTACCTAAACAGATGTTACTGCTTCTACCTACGACAGTGTAGAGCTCTAGAGAAATTTATAAAACATTATGCGTGTAGGGTACCAGGTGCCTATTTTAAAAGAAGGACTTGTTTCTAGTTTCACCTACCTATAAACTATTTATATAGGTATAATTAAAATTTGATGACACACCAGAGGTAGTACAATTTATAAACAAATTGGGTAATAGCAATTAGCAACCTTATCTAATTGGATAATTTGTGTTTGGCAATAATTACATAAACTTACTCGTATCTACAGAAATGGAATACACCAGTCAGAATTTGGCACACAATGATTCATTTGTTTACGAAGATAGGTCGGTCTACTTTCCGGACAGACGATTGTTTGCCAAACCATCCACCAATTAGGCGCTGTCAAATGTAATGCCTTTTGATATTTTGATTAGTAGTATGAAAACCCACCGAGGCCAGAGTGAAAGTGGTCTATACCAAAGCCCGGCAAGCAGAGGCTTCAATTCGTTACACATCTGGATGATAATATTAGCCTGGACGGCTGAACTCGCCGGGATATAAGTACCACCCCATCAGGGCTTAGATGTGTAAGTATCTAATTCTGCTACTAAAGTACCAATATAATTCTCATGTCTTGTCAATCAACTTTGTTCGAGATAGCGGGGAGCCAGTTAGAGAGGTGTACAGTCAGCAATAAAGATAGCTAAACAGATCCTGGCTCCCAAATTAACTTTACGCGCGTTTTGCTTAAAATACTAGTTTACAGTTTGGAAATGTTAAGCGACTTTATTTGCTGACTGTACGTCTGTAGGGAAATAGTTAGTGCCAAACTTTGATATGTTTGTGACGACTTCTTATCTAATCTAGCACACAACTGTGATTGGTTATAATATGACCCCTATCGAATATCTCGGCCAATTTCAGCCCTAAGACTTCATGAATGAGCTGTCAGTAACAAGCCCGACCCGTCTCACTGTGCCAGAACTAAATATGGCCAATTTATTGTTATGGGTCACGTAAAGCATACAAGGGCGGGGAAGAGGTACGCACCTAATGAAATTGGGACAAAAGACCAGGAATACACACACATTTGAATGCAGCAGTAGGATTGATCGTTTGAAGCGGTTGCAGATAGTAAACGACCTTCGGGATCTGTTAGAGCTTGCAGAAGAAGAGGTAAAAAATAATAATTACTAACCTATGGAAGTTCTAAACATCTTTCTACAGATGTATAGATTTCAGGGATGTCGAGCCTTATGGCCTACGTCTTTTAGCAACTACATAGTAGCGACGAATTCCGTCCACTGGCTGATGTTTCAATGGTTACTGTTATATTTTTGTATTGTTTTGTTTCCCCGCCGTCTCTATGGGTCCTATATAGTCATTTTAAGAACTGAAATCGTGAGTATACGTGTATGCATAATTATGTACATTAATAGCAGGTTGATATCCGCGACTTCTCTACCAGTACCTAATATTTTGATATCGATGTTAGGTTAGAATACAGTTTGCCACCAAAAAGCTCAGTAGCTTATACCTACTGGCGCACTGCGCAGCTGGCTAGCATTTTTTTAGTGATAGCTCAGTTTATAACTTCATAATATGATAGGATAGTATAATATCTACCTGGTAATTAGTATTTAAACGGGTTAATTCGCGCACAAACTAATATCAAAATATATAATTTTGACATACCTCCACGTTTCGACCGAGTTACATCGGCCGTGGTCACGAGAAGACAATACTAATTAACATGTATTCAGTTCGCGAAAGTTTAAGAACTTCTATCTACCTGGTATCCTTTAATCTGTGATATCTACCAGTCAAATATGTAACAGACAAAGAAATACACATAGTTAACTAAATGTGGTATTTAAAGTACCTACTAATTCAAATAGTAGACAGCTAAATAAAAAAATCCTTCAGAAATAAAACTAGAGTTAGTTAAAGAAAAAGGTATATTTACACGACGTGTAACATATCTGCTTACTCAAGCAAATTTTCCGCAAACTTTACAAACCTTTTGATATGCCATCTATCAAAATATGCCTGTGTGTTAGTTTAGGCTCAGCGTCGGAATAAAGAATTCCAGAACTGTTTACCCAAGCCCTAGCATCAACCTTCTTACTTTTTACCAAGTCGTGTTTGAGTTTATATGTTCCGATTCATGCCGATTCATTATTATCTCACTGATTAAAAGACAGTCATGTTTTTTTAGCTCCCATTGTAGTAAAAACAATGTAGGTACCTACCTATGTGGAATCAAAAGTGAAATCAGTGTGTCCAAGCCAGTCCGCTATCGTACCTACAACATCAAGAAATTATGATTTAGGTTATAATCGTTATCTTCGAGTGTGTCTGCGGATACTGTTACTGTTAGTGCTGTGCCTTGGTTGTGTTTTGCAAGATCAAACGGGGGTAGTTGGAAACAACACCTGCCGCTCCGGACGGTGGTACCCGCATTCTCCAGTTTTCTCTTGACCACGGTCGATGTAGCTCGAAACGTCGAGGTATGGCCTAATTATGATAATTATGATATTTTTTTGTTCGCGAATTAGTGTTCTTAGCTAGAAGTGCTTAGTGCTGATCAAGAAACTTTGAAGAAACAGGTAAGTTTAAAGAATAAGATTCATTAGGATTACTCGTGATGTTAGGGAATTTGGACTCTCAAACACAAACCGCTGATTCGACAAGACAAATAGGATTTATCTCGAACACTTTCCTTTGACGAGTGAGTCGTGATTCACGGTGTGCATCGCGTGTCACTCGAGTTAATCGCCCGGGACGCACGAGAGGCCCCGTGATGACTGCCATTAATCACATGCTGGTGGGTAATACTGTGACAAATACTCCATATTATCTAGCTAAGCAAGGTGTGTGTTATACCTAGATATCAAAGCTATAGGTACCATATTGATAATATAACGTGAATCGCATACCTATATAGAGATACTGGATGCATATGGTGCCGCAAATTATTACCTACTGTGCTATGTTAATGTTACATAAATGTTCGTTGCTGATTTGAGGGAGATGCTAAATAAAAGTTACTCCGTTATTGATGACAGTAACGGTGATTTAATTTTAATGGAGAGTTTGTGAATGAACTTTCATATACTTAGTTTGTGACGCCAAATCTTGTTCGCGTTACATTCTGGAAGTCTTAATAACTTTTATTGAGCATTATAATGCAAGTTACCAAATCAGTTGAAGGTTTAAATTGAGTTTCCCATTACTTGTAAAGCAGTACGTCACTCATTTTTTCTTAGTCTACCCAATGTGGGGAAGACAGAACGATCGAACAAAACCTTTGATATACCAACTACGAGCAGCTGTATAATAGGTATAATGCCAAAATCACGTTCCGATTTTAAAGAGATTTTCTGTGAGCTTTCCAGCATCGATTTTCTTTTTTGTAGCACACCCATAAATGGCGCCGTCTTAGACTTAATAAAGCACTTCGTTAAATTCGTGAGGAATTATGTGTTAGGCGTCAACAATGGCGCGTAATTGTAAAAGGCTGCCAGATTATAGGTACTTGCTCTGTCTTGTAGAGTGACTAGCCATGTTTTAGCTTTTCCGGACTTTTTCTTCATCGTACCTATTCTAGAGTTCGATGTTATTTAGATACCCAAGGTGAATAAATTGTGTTTTTAAATGAGACAAACTGGATCATCGCTGTATTTATGTACGAAAATACCTTAAAAAAACGTCACTTTTTATTTCCAAGAAGAATAAAATATCACAACTTTAGAAGGCAGTTTTTATTTTTGTTTGACATAAACAGAATCCCATACATAAATATTACTTTTGCCTATAGTGTGATGGAAGCCCTACTTCTAAGAAGTAAAAGGAAAAATAAATGTCCCTTAACCTTACCGTACCTTTTTACACAATAACAATACTTGGGTAATGTTAAAAATGGATTACCGGTATTCTTGCGGTAGTAAGTAGGTAAGTATTCGCTAAATAGATTCTATGTCACTGACTAAAACATATATACAAACGAGTATAATTTAATTGCAATGAGTTTGGTGGGCTTTCCCTCTATTACTTTCTACTCTACCATATACATATTAATTACTAGTTTAAAAATTATTTTGCATCGAAAGCGTATTAAAAAACGTTTCTGATCCAAAAAACATTATAGTTCATTTCAAGGAGTTAAACATTTTTCCCCGACTTTTCCCCCATAGGTACTAAACATACCTATTGTCTAAGTAATAGATATGGTTTTTAGAGTCTTGCTGGTAGGGAAAAGTGCTCAGAATAACCTAGATGTAATACATTATGACTACAAATTGTGTTAGAATTGCTACTGAAGCTACTAAACTTATTAAAGTTTCCGAAAACAAATAATCGATATGCATACCTAGCCATTAAGGCCCTCTACAAACGAGCTTAACTTTCCAGCGTGGGTCGCGATCTCGTAGAGCTATTAGTAAAACGAACACGCGTCCAAAGTCGTTGAATTGGAAATAAACAATAGGTTTTCGAGTAAAAATTACGATAACTGTCTGATCGTAAAAGTTCCAAAGGCAAATTCCCAATGGTTAACGCTTTCAGCGCGCCTCAGGCGATCACGTATTCCGTAGTTTTGTAGGTACAAAAGTGAAAGCTCTAAGGTGAAGTTCACAAATGTGCCATTGCACAAAGACAATTTAAACCCGAATGACATGCATCTACCATCTAAATGTTTCAAAGCAACATAAAGCCAATCCAATACTGAAGAAAACACCCACATTTGAGCAGACTTTGAGCATGAAGTACTACTACATAGTAAAGTTTATTTTTCACATACATAGTAGGTACAATTAGCTATAATTCGAAACCTAAACTTTATCATAAACCTGAATCTAGTATGATAACACTGCAATGATAAAACTGATAACACTGCATAGGCCAAATCTTTAGGTAGGTATAAATCGAATATATTTTTGTATTAATTATTTTTTTCATAATATATATTTAGCTTCAGAAGTAGGAATTTATTAAAAAAAAATAACATCAAAGTAACAAAACCATCATTTAATACAAAATTAACAAATATTCCACAAAAATAATTAATCACACATCCAAGAATCACCTTATGCAAACAAATCACCAATTATAGAAAATAAAAGTACTCACTTAATATCACCAGCACAAATTACGACTAACAAATAAAAATAAAGGTTAACTAAAGGTCACAAGTCGCGTCGAACACGTCCGCACCGTTCCAGAGCCAGCGAGCAAATGCCCTGTCTCCCGTCGGCGGCTTCTTTATATAGGCGCTGTGTTGGTCGGGTAGAGAGAAGTCTAACTCGGCCTCTCCTGACTCAACGCCGTCCTCGGCGAAGTTCATGACGCACCACCTGGACTGGGTCTGGACGCCTCTACTTGCTCTGATACCTGAGAGGGACCTGCATCGGGGTCATCAGTTTCGTCATCTGAAATTGGCGTAGGTTATGACTGCTGTGAACTTCTAGGAAACATTACGCACATTGATCTATAAAGCACACAGCACTTATGAATAAAATTATAAGCATAAATTAAAATTTGAACTATAAATTAGCCTAAGTGAGAGCTCTCATTTAAATCCCCAACCAGACTTTACCAATTTCCTAACTTTCTAGGTTGGTCCCATAGATTACACAAACAGGAGTCGTCTGTTGTTTTCTGATCGGCTGGCACGGGATCTGTAAACAAATCAGGCAGAAGGCGTCCCCACTGTCTGGTTTAAAGACAGAGGCCTCGCTGAATCGCATGTCAAAAATAAAGTCAAGGATATCGTGGTAGGGGTAGAGGCATCGCTGAATCGCATACCCTTTTCAGACAGAGGCATCACTGAATCGCTTATCTGAGAAAAAGCTCGAGAGTATTGGGTAGAGGCATCGCTGAATCGCATACCCTTTCAGACAGAGGCATCGCTGAATCGCTTATCTGAGAAAAATAAAATCGGAAGGGTGGAGTAGAGGCATCACTGAATCGCATACCCTTTTCAGACAGAGGCATCACTGAATCGCTTATCTGAGAAAAAGCTCGAGAGTATTGGGTAGAGGCATCGCTGAATCGCATACCCTTTCAGACAGAGGCATCGCTGAATCGCTTATCTGAGAAAAATAAAATCGGAAGGGTGGAGTAGAGGCATCACTGAATCGCATACCCCATCAGATAGAGGCATCACTGAATCGCATATCTGAGAAACACTTGACATGTCAGAAACGAATAAATGTCTGTGGTAGTCGCTCAACTGCCCTACCTATCATGGTGTGTTTATATAGAGGGGAGGAATAATCAAAGGCTTAAGTCAGTAAGTATGTCTGTCGTTGCTAGTCTAAGAGGTGAATTGAAGGCAGGGTAACTAATAATAAAAATGGATGAAAGTACGTAAAGTTGAGAGACAAACCAGAGACACTTCAAAATAAACTCACTTTCAAAGAAAATTGCACAGGACTCTGGGCACCATTCTCCACGCCAGGGGACCATATATTCGGCAGCGGCTTGTGTGGTTTTTCCGTATGAGCCACTTAGTAGTTTCAACTGATAGCGGTTGTTGGGTAATACTTTTACCACCTTATATGGACCCCGCATGCCCGGATCTAGCTTTCCAGTTGATTGCGAAAACTTTATGACAAACACTAGATCATCAATTTGAAAAGCACGTGGCGGGCGACGATGCTGGTTTACGTTAGCGTCTTGTTGAGCTTGATTTCTCTTGAGTAAGTCACCAGCTCTGAAGCGGCAAAGTTCTCTCCGAGCTTCGCGATTCGGTGACGGCTCCAAAGCTACGTCTCGTATTAACCTCCTGATAATAGGTGTTGCAGCTTCGGTACCGATGAGCAAGTTTAGGGCGGAAGTTTGGGTTGTTTTTTGCTTGGTTACGTTGAGTACTAGTTGGAGTTTCCACAACTGTTCTGACCAACTTGTGCCTTTGTGATTGACTTCAATACGGATCATGTTTAGAACGGTTCGGACGTACCGCTCGACTTGTCCATTAGCGTTGTGCATTTCAGGTGTTATAAAGTGAATATTACATCCAACATCATTTAGCAAAACGGTAAATTCTGCAGATTCAAACATGCGACCACGATCGGTGACAAGTAATTTAGGCGCACCAAAAAGTGATATGGCATTGGTAAATGCGCGTTTAAGTTCAGCAATATCTTGTCTGTAGATGGAGTACAACAAGCAGTACTTAGTAAAAGAATCAATGATGAGCAAGACGAACTTATGTCCGTTTGATTCAGGTAAAGGGCCTAGAGCGTCCATGTGTAGTGTCTCAAAAGGGTTACTGGGTTTATCCCATGAAACAATTGGCTGGTGTGGGGCCCTTGGGACTCTCTTCTTAGAAATGCACACTAAACAGTGAGAAATATATTTGGCGACGAACTGGCGCAGTCCAGGAAACCAAAAATGTTTCAGAATCAAATCTACGGTTTTATCAGCACAAATGTGTTCGTGTTCGTCATGGAAGATTCTAAGAAGACTTAGTCTGTGCCCTTTGGGAATGTAACAGAGGAGTCTAGATTCTTCACCCACTGGAGCATAGCGGTAGAAGAGAAGATCATTTTTATGGACATATCGCTGACTATCTAACTCACCGTCTCGCAACTTTTGTAGCAAGAGTTGGGTATCACTGTCGGCTGACTGAGCCTCCTGCGCCCAATTACGAGGTCTAGCTATTTGATAAACCTCAGTACATACCGGATTACGGCTCAGGTAATCCACATGTGCCATCATGTTGCCTTTTCTGTATTCAATGTCGAAGGTGAAGTCTTGTAAATAGACCCACCATCGAGCGACGCGCGGAAGTAAGTCTTTCTTTTTTTCAGTGGCCTTGAAGGCATTACAGTCTGTAACGACCTTAAACTTTAACCCCACTAAATAGTGGCGAAAGTGCTGCAACGCTCGCACGACCGCCAATGTTTCTAACTCATATGAGTGATACCTACTTTCGGCGCCCTGAGTAGACTTGCTAAAATAGGCAACCACATGTTTCATACCATCGCCCTTAGTCTGCATTAAAACCCCACCATAGCCAATACTACTGGCGTCGGTATGTACTTCGGTTGGCAACGTAGGATCAAATACCAACAGAATAGGTCCGCTGGTCAAGTGAGCTATAATTTCTTGACGCACCTGTTCTTGATCGCGACCCCAGCAAAATTCAACATCTTTCTTGGTCAGGCCCGATATGCAAGCGGTTTTTGTTGCGTACCCACGAATGTACCGTCTAAAGTATCCAGCCAAACCAAGGAATTGCCGAACTTCTTTTACATTGCGGGGGGCAGGCGAGTTAACTAGAGCTTCCACTTTACGTGGGCTTGGTTTAACCTGCCCCTGACTAACGACGCGACCCAGGTATTCAACCTCAGAAGCAAGAAACGTACATTTTTGAAGGTTAATTGAGAACCCCGCTTTTGTTAATGTTTCTAGGACTTTCTTTAGCAGAATAAGTCCTTCATCGATAGAATTGCTCATTATCAGTACGTCATCGACATAGACAAGGACGTTACCCGCTTCAATATGATCGCGAAGTGTCTCGTTGATGATGCGCTGATAAACAATTGGGGAGTTCGTCAGACCATAGGGCATCCTGAGGTATTCATAATGACCCTCTGGTGTCACGAACGCGGTCTTATGAATGGACTCTTCATCAAGTGGAATCTGGTGGAATCCGGTAGCCATATCTAAACTACTGAAATATTTGTAACTTCCAAGTCTATCTATGTGATCATCGATTAGTGGTAAAGGATACCTTTCCTTTACCGTAAGTCTGTTTAGTGCCCGATAATCTACGCACATTCTATCACTCCCATCTTTTTTTTTAACTAAGATTATGGGGCTCGCGTATTCTGAGTTTGAGTCACGGATAACACCCTTGTCCTTAAGATCATTAACAATTTCCCGGACCTTAAGTTTTTCCGCGTGAGACAACTTATAGGGTCTATAAGCGACTGGGGTGTTATCAGCGACTTTAATGCGCATTTTACCGGTATTGACGGTGGTTGAAGCGGTTCCCGTAATCATATGTTTGGAAAATCCATCCACCAATGCTACTAGCGATTCTTTTTGTGACCCTTCTAAAGGTGTATTGATTGGTATTGTTTTGTCAACGGCAGATACTTGGTGGATAGGTTTCGCAGAGGTTCTAGTTATGTACTGTTTGTCTTTAGTCCTAACATAAGTGATGCCGTCACGGTTGAGGATATCGGTGCCTATTATAATAGGTGTTGACATACACGAACTTGGCACAACGACAAAATCAGCTTCGATTGAGATCTCACTGAACTCAACGGTTAAAGTTACTAGAGAGCTTGCCTCAACGACTTTATCACTTATTCCTTTCAGTACGCAGTGTGTAGGTTTTCTTTCGCATGAAAAATATTTTAACACATCTGCTGAGATAAGCGAAATGTTTAAAGCACCGCTGTCGATAAGAACGTCTACAGGAATTCCCTGAACGACCGCAGTGGAAATATCATTGTTCTGACCAAGACCAGCAGAGGGCGTAGTACACAGGTTTACATTATTCTTGTTACGCGGCGTAGACCTATTCTTCGCAAAGCAATGCGCTTCTTTATGACCAGACTTTTTGCAGAAATTGCACACAATATTTTTGTTGTCGACAACACCGTCAGTTATGGCTTTAAAGTTGGGTTTAAAGTTGTTATCTGCCCTGGGTTTCTTAGGACAATATCGTTGCTTATGTCCAGTCTGACCGCAACCAAAACACTTAATTGGTTGTGCCTGACTATAAGGACGCTTTTTTCCGACTACTGTTGCGTAGCGATGTCCCGGTTTGTTACTAATGGGCTTAATATAGTTAGCGAGAAACGGGACTATACTTTCGCACGTTAAATTAGCGTTAGTGGCTGCTGCCTTAATTTGGGGGTCAGTGAGGCCACGAATGACAATAAGAATCATCAACTCGTCACTGAGCCCCTTTACAACTCGCAATCGCAGCAGTGTTCTACGCGCATATTCTGCGAATGTATTATACTTGTCAGAGTTCGTAAGCATCACCTCATACAAAATATTGGCATAGTCGAGTTTCTGCGGGCACAACGGTTTAAATTCTCGAACGAAATTGGACCATGTTCGATCGTTAGTTACCCACTCGTTCAGCCACGATTTCGCGTCACCTTTCAAACAGCCTGATACTCGAGACAAACATTCAGAATCCTGCCAGTTATTTGCAAGCCTAGCCCGTTCCACTTCATCACACCACACGTCAATATTATGTACGGCAGGGTCAAAGTTGGAGACGAAATAAGTTTGACTTTGACAGTGACTTAACGATTTAATAGCTTCTACCAAAACCTTGGTGGTATCAGTAACGCTTGACCCGACCTGTGACTGTGAGGTATCAACGGCCGCTCGCGAAATAGTTGCAGAAGTGTCACCCACAGAAACACGTGTGTCTGGCGTACCGACGTTGATAATGTCAGCTTGATTTCGACGTGCAGGCGTGTGAATCTCTAGTGTCACGTTGTCTCCCGGGTTTATCCTACGTTCAACCTCGTTAAGCGAAGCAGTATTTTCGTACGTACATACATTAGAAATTGCGGGTAGAACCTGGTTCCTACCTGCCTCGTTATTCAATTCGTCACGAGACGTGCTAGCATGATTGTTTTCAATAGCATCTAACCGAATTAGAATCGTATTTAAAGCCTGTTGCATGCTAGCATTTTGATTGTGAGAAGCTTGTTTCGCGTTTGACCTAGCAGGTGTACGTGTGCCTGACCTGTCACGCGACCTGTGCCGTCTTTCGTGTCGACGCGACTTGTTACGTGACCGGTGCTGTCTTTCAGACATCTTATGAGCATAAGTTATGGTTTTTCATGAAAATATTGGAACACAAAAAGCATAACACGGAATAAAATTGTTAGATATTAATTGGTGTTTTATTTACCTAAGTAAACGTTTAGAAGTAAGGCCTTATGGGCATGAGAGCAATCCCACTTCTGAATTTAGCTTCAGAAGTAGGAATTTATTAAAAAAAAATAACATCAAAGTAACAAAACCATCATTTAATACAAAATTAACAAATATTCCACAAAAATAATTAATCACACATCCAAGAATCACCTTATGCAAACAAATCACCAATTATAGAAAATAAAAGTACTCACTTAATATCACCAGCACAAATTACGACTAACAAATAAAAATAAAGGTTAACTAAAGGTCACAAGTCGCGTCGAACACGTCCGCACCGTTCCAGAGCCAGCGAGCAAATGCCCTGTCTCCCGTCGGCGGCTTCTTTATATAGGCGCTGTGTTGGTCGGGTAGAGAGAAGTCTAACTATATTATATCTAACTACCGATAGAAATCGATATCTATAGAAGCGCAAAAAATACTTCTAATATATACCTACGTTAAATAATAGCATATAAAGCAGGCTGTTAGGAAAATTGTGACATTTTCCCAAAATTATTGATTGCGCAAGTAGCACAGAGTAATACGAACATGGAGCCATATAAATGTAGCAAAACATAATTTTTCTTCACTGGCGTCCCTCGTATTACTTGAAATAAGCAAAACCCAGCAAAGGTGAGGTTTCAGGCTTTCAGGTTAAAAAATCACTTTATATAAAGGGATTGAGGCCGGCTTTCCTCCCTCGATATGATTATTGGATCATGATTATAATATGATTATTCTTGTGCATTCTCGCATGAATTTCCCCTTTTTAGGTAGCAAATTTTTACTCAAGTTTGTTTCTAGGTTACTGGACGGGAAGGAGCAATTTGGCTTTTAGGAAATATTTTCATTTTGCTAGAATACATACAAGTTCTCGGGAGGTATTTATAACACATCAATCGCTGACTGGATGACTACCAAACCTGTAATTATCTGTGATGGTTAACTGGATAAAAAAAAATTCTTATCAAAAGTGTTAACGAATTTAATTCAGTAGAAAATAGCCTAAGCAATAGATTTTTAACTATGCATAGCAATGTAGATTATACAGTATTGGAGCTCCATAAAAAATACTGTAAGCACCATTTTTTCATCAAGCAACTTTTAACTGGCAAATTGATAGCCATAAAACTTCCGATGTAACATCGCAGTAAATTGCTAAACCTGGTGACAGGCCATTTTTCATTTAAACTTCAGGTTATTTAGCATAATGTAGAAACCCATATAGAAACCATTGTTTACGCACACTAATGATTCGCTCTATGGCATACGGTAGCTTATGTCCTAAACATAAAAGTATGAATCTAAAGAATTTATAGAGCAGTAGTGTACTAAACTACTTCTCGTATTAGGTATAATATACCATGTACCTACATTACACTTGCGTCACTGTAGGGTATCACAATATTATTGTATTTGTGGCCATAGTCCCTCCCAGCTCAAAATATTACATTTTGCATGCACCAAGTCTTTCAATAGGACTTTCTAAGATTAAGTTGGTGTATCATAAATATTGGCGCTCTTTAAAACATCTAAATCGCCGTCCATTTTCATCCCCTTTTGTGAGCCCCTAAAGCCTTCAAGCCAAGACTGCACTATACGCGACGCCGGCCATCATATCTTCTTTTTAAGAAAAACTTTGTTATACACTGAACCACTTTAGAAAATGCATTTTATCTCTCTACTATCTCTACTGATAAGTGTTTATACCTACGTAAAAAAACGTAATGAATTTATTATAAATTAACTGATAAGCGTTTATTTATAAAGTAAAATAAGACATTTTTATGGGAATAGAAATAGAGAAATGAGAACAGTAACATTGTTTAGTTTAAGAATATATATATAGCCATGCATTATACAAGGTGTAACAGCAAGGTGTAGTAATACTGAAACTACGCATACACATACATACGTATTTCGAAGTAGTCTGGAGGTACTATAAATCTGTAAGTAGTTACGTTAATGAATTAAGACACGTCAAAGTTTACTGCAAAACTAACCATCGTTCAACCCTAGTTATCAGCTGGGCAATGTCAGTGAACTTGAGGTGAACAGCAATACAAAATTCGTAAAAGTACTAAGGGTTCCGTTTGTTTTTTAAATAATGTTTTTACCAATTTGTACCGACCCGGACAGATGCAACCTGACAAAAGTATTTCTTGGCGGCTGAATGATATCTGCTCCGTGTAATGTACCTACCAAAAATCTATTCTAAGGCGGTAAGTATCTGAAATGAATTTTAGCGGCTTTCAACTTTGTTACAATACTGAACCCTAAAATATTGTCGGCAAATTCAAAGACCGCGGCGCACTTTGCGGCAGAAATAATTCAATGCCAGAAAATACTGTCGGCTAAATTCAAAGACGGTTGTACGCTTTGCCACAAAAATAATTCAATGCCAGTGACCCGCGTAACGTGACGTCATCCGTATCATGTTAGGGTTGTAATATTTAGTTATTTTGTCAATTTGAGTGAAAAAATCGATTATCGATTTCAGGTTTTAGTACCCTGGAAAATGATTCATCACCAGGTACACATACCCACATTTCAATATTACTACACCTTGCCGATACACCCTGTATAGTGTATTTACAATAAAGTAATGTATGTAAGTATAGATAATGACAGAATATAAACTACATCATCGAATTAAAGGCGTAGCACAATATGCTACGTTATTAGGAAAGCAATGCGGTGGTCGGTGTGGCGTAAACGCAATCATACAAATGTGGCATGAAATTCATGAACATCACCAAACGTAGCCAAAAATAAAAGCCACCAAAATATGAAGCAACGGAGCACGAACCTAATAAATACAGAACCCCTTTTTGTCGAATCCACTATCGTAAGCCGTGAAATAGCCCGCAAAAACAATATTGTGTGATTGCGTTACAAGCGAAAAGGTCCGCATTCATTCCACGATTATCTAAACATCTGAAAAACAATGAAATAATCTGTTCTAAACACGTACAGGGATAACGAACATTATATTCAGAATCCGAACCTCTGATCGCTTCATCGCTTGCCGTTGCGAGTCACGTTCTTGTTCAAATGAAAGAAAATCTAATTTTTTTTTGCCCTCCGAAGTGATTGGGAGCGAAGTATAAAGTATCTTGGATGGACGTTTCTACAATGCCATTTGACTGCGAGACCTTTTACAAAGCTGGATTAGAACTCGTTTGCATAATCAGAGGCATTCGGACGGGCAATGAGCTTATCTGGTACGACCTACGAATCTACTTATGATTCAATCAAGGGAACTTTATAATCGCGGATGGGTCCCTAATTTGAATCGAATAGTTGATGACTTTCATTGTTGGAACTCGATTTCGGTTAGATCGACTTCCTCGGATTTACTTCGAGGTCGGTAAGTACTGCAATATTATAATGCTTTACGAAAATTAGGGTAAAACGAGTTCATGATACGACTCAGGTCAGATTTATTAGTTAGATGGTGAATGCTAACACGACCTCATCTCGCCCTACTCCAGGCGGATCGACGGTTCACGGAGGGGTTTTAGTGGGTCCAGTACCACACACCCCCTTCCGTCCCCCCCGTGGCGGAAGGGATAGTGCGAAGGCATTTCCCCCCCCCTCAAAAAGTAAAAGTCAAATTCTTTGGAAACATGTGGAAGACACTTTCGGGTAATGACAGATCATTATGAAAGTACGAGTATCGGAAGGAGGCCTATCGCGTCTGGAATGCCGTTTCGTCCGATTCAGAGAATACACAGGTGTTCTATGTCTATGAGTTCTAAACTTAGCCGGGATGTAACTACCTAAGTACAATAATAATTATATTAGTACCTACAAATATAATTACATTTCGAATATCACACTGCGATCAGTGTGCTATGGCTCCGTCCTATAAGTTCTAGTGTACTGCGTCACATGATATAGTAGAGTATAGCACGTTATAATAAACCTTTCCCAAAATAATTAGGCACCTACTTATTTATAAAAAAAAAACTTCTTTTATACATAGTTTAAAGTAAGTAATTGAAAACCTTTCAATACAGTTTGCGGATTTTGTTCAAACGGCAGAGATAGATCCCGAGGATTGGGTCTGGGACAGACGATAGCCTTATCGCTAGAAAGCAGCGGCATTGTGAAAGTGTTCACTATAAATATACAAACACCACAGCAGCTACGAATAACACACATACAAAGCGAAAAGCAATTTCTGAAATGACCCAAAAAACTTTAGAAATGGTCACAGAATATTCTCGCAGAAAAGTACACAATTCATCATCATATTCAACACGAGTGAAGCCGCGGGGCGCAGCTAGTTTGATATAGAGTTGGTGATATAACAAATAGCTACATCCAGCTTTCATCAAATAGAAACGATAGCGACAGTATCTATGTTTCCAGCGCCGAATATTATTTGTCTTGTCAATAAACACGTTAGTTTACCTCCTTAATCCGAGAGAGGGTTCCGTGCTCAGGTTCAATGTGTAATAATATTCAAACAGCGAAACATTGAGGCTGATAAGTTAGAGTAGCTAAGCTTGGATTTGCATAAATTCGCTGGCATCTGCAAGTACAATTGGACTGATCTCTACACCTGGGAGGAAGTTCGTGGAGTCAGGTTTAGGTGACGGGACTGTGACCGTCATAGGTACGTGCGGTATTATATGAATGTTAAGAAACTGGGTGCAAGTGTTTCCAATTAGGTCTTATTTAGGCTTCACGGTTATGAGATAAGAAATTATTCCTAATAGTATTTCCTTTTAAATATAGTGTTCCTAGCAGAAGTTTGTTCAACTACTACGTCGCACTAACATGGTTAGAGCCGTAGTATGATATCCTTATTGATATAAATATGATCATGTATATGTACGCGTAGTCTAGAATGCTATGTAAAAGTAATATGCACCAAAGGAAGTCTAAATTCTCTAGCACCAGCTAAGAATGTACGAACTATGGGCTAGTTCGAGCAGCTAGACGGTCTTAGCCATGTTGGATTAACCTACTCGCTACTCGTAAATTGTGTTGCCATTGCCAAAACAATGGCATTATTAGGTGTGACTCGCCAACAATGGTGAATAACATGAAACTACAGTAGCACCTCGAGACTCCTCCAGATAGAGGATATGCCTTGGAACGAGTGGGTGGTGTCTCATACAAATTAGTACTAATGTAATTTTAGGACGTTTTAATGTAAAGTTTTTTCCATTTCCTTTATTATTGATTTCACCACTCTTTCTTTCTTTTCTTTGATACATGTGTAAATCCTAACATGGTAATATAGCACGCATGTTCGAAAAGTAGAGCACAATATTTGAAACAAAATGGTAACCCTACATCCAAAGATATATTTTACTCTGGGAATTCAGCAAAATGGGTCATAAAAAAACAAGTTGGCAACACTGTAACTAAGAAAATAACTCCGCTACAAATAGGAAATTGTATCCGCAAATATTGCAACTATTCCGCACCGAAACTTTGCCAATATCCCCGAGCGTACGGTAATCGTGCGGATTACCTATACGCCTCTGGGCTAAGTAGGTAGCCTATCTTCGATTTACCAGATCCGTATGATACGTCGGAGGAAATAACTTGGCGATACTTACTATACCTTAGACATATTTGTAGGCGCCTTAACAACATTATGTCGGTGTCTGGATTGAAGCCTAAATTGAAGCGTTTATCTGAACCACTTAACCACGGCAAAATGTTACTGAAAAGGTAAAATAAATACCTACAGTTACTGGCACTAGAAAGTATCCATCATGATATTTCTCGAAATAATGCATAACCTGATAAACAAAGTCGGGTACTTAAATATGCTGAAGCTGAACCAAGTAGTACCTATTCTTCAATATTTTCGCAATGTGCCGTGTCGCGTAGCGTTTGTCGCTCATCTAAGATGATGTGTAAGCCAGTATTTTTAATTACAAACAGGTAAGTATTTGCATAGATCCAAACGAACAGAGAATCGTGTGCATTAATTTCGTGCTAAGCTGGAACTTGGTGCGCACCTGTGCAAGACTAAGGTTGCAGATTCGGTGCTAAGCAAAATTTATCTGGTTCTGACAACCCTTAATAACCCTACGGTCATAAAGATACACACACAGACTTGCTTTACAGTAGAGAATGCATGACATATTGTAAAGAGTAATTGTCGAGCAGGCGTGGTATGAAAAATATATTTTTCTAACTTATTTACATCATTCTTTACAAAGTGTAGGTACTATGCTTGTGGGAAAACTAATTAGTCACTTTGCCCTTGACGCCACGTGAGATACTTATTTGCTTTGCGGTCACCGATACAATTTTTTTTGTTGCAGCTCTACCAGACGACATTTAATTTAGTACCTCCTATTTAGTACTATGTGGTAAGACGAAGAGTTTCCACAATTAAATTATCTGACGCAAGTACTAACTTCAATAGTTCCTGACATGTAGGTAGGTACGCACATCAATACGCTATGCAGATTTTTTCATGGATAATGAACAAATTGTCCCTATTGTAGTTATATGTATAAATTAAACTTGATCAATTATCTGAAGTTTGAACACAGTTTGCACTTGCTAATATCTAACTAAGTAGACCTACTAGCGACGTTTCTAGCTAAGTAATTATTACTTTTTAGAATTAGGTAAATAAGTACTTAACGTATAGTAAATGTTTTCTAAAATTCTCAATGTTTGAGCAAATACAAAAGTTGGGCAAGGTTTAATCTTGAACAAGAAATGACATAAAACCACCACCAATAAAGCAACCAGCGTACTAACAATAATAAGATAACTTTCACAACAAACATCAAACAACTAAAACAAACATACCTGATACAACTAGCTATATAACGATTTCATAACCCCAAAAGGTTTCTTAACTCACCTTACAGGACAAATCTCATATTACGTCATCCCTAACGCTGCAATGTCTTTTATGTCTCAGATCCACCCTTGGCCTTAATATCAAAGGTACGCCCCAATAAGGCCACCTGCGACTAACTTTAAGGGTTTCGCTACGTGTTCGTCACTTACTTTTTGTTTTATGTATTTTGTATTTACGAGCCGTAATCTTAAATTATCCGACCCGAAACGTGACAACTTTACCGAAATACTCGTAGACAGTTGCCTCTGCGTTTTGGTGGGAATAGAATTAACCCGCAGTTTTCTAAATTAAATCTAGACCCAAACTGAGTTTGTTCTTGTAACTTTTCTTAAATTTAAGCTTATGTAGGGTGTACCGAGTCAACGTAGGCAGTCTTATTGCGTAACGTTTACATGCATACGGGATTATTTTCGTAGCTACGTAGCGCGTAGCAACGTGCTACAAAACACCTACTTAGCTACATGGCATTTATTTTAGTAGGCAGGTCTAAAAAGTCTACATCATGACGGTTGTTTCGAAAATTTTACAGCATGCTAAAAACAGCTGGCCATGACAAAATCTGATAAGTAATCAATTTTAATGTAATTTATTATAACAAATTGTATAGGTGTATAGGTGGAATGTGCGACCACTGCAACATGGAGTCATGGTCATATATGGTCTTACCAAAGGGTCAGCAATGATGCCTCTCCTGCTAATACAAAATATGAATAGACAACCGACGCACGATGCCCCCTCATCTGCATTTACCGTGATGTTCCTACGACCCTATAATTCATTGCCTTGCCTATACTTTCAGTTACCCCAGTTACAAATCTAATGCAAGAGATACCACAATACTTACTTCCTATCCTCACCTGGCCGCACTGTCTCCAAAGTGTCATCCTTTATTAATCAGTTTCCGTAGAAACGCAGATGCAGAAGATAGATTCCAATTATTCCGTGCCCCTCAAGATATTCTTTAGAGAAATATCATGAAAGTTGGACGGCCCGCCTGAATATAAATGAGCTCTCTAATAGAATTTGATAAAAGTTTTCTTTAGACAAAAAGTGTCGGATAAAAGTAGGTTGTTGACAGAAGCAGAATTTGATATAAATATGTTTAAGGATAAATAAAATAATTTGTTAATGTGCAAAATTTCTACTATGTATACAGTTTTAGACACGCCTAGTAATACGCCTACGTGTCCTGTGCTCACATCCTCGTCAAACTATATGTACCTAGCTTCCAAACAACCTGTATATTATTCATAGCGACTATAAAACTTGAATATCTCAGCTCCAATGTAACTAAGGACAAAATTCGGTTTACAATAATAGTGCCAATACAATTAGCCAGCCAGTGAGAATAATTACATGTAAAAAGATTAAAAACTGTATGAATGAAATATAATTCTATTTTTTATGTGCAAAAGGCCAAGCGAGGCTTTTTGCATGAAGAGAAATGCGTGTTGTTAATCGATTTTCACTGTTCAGCTTATCACCATTAGCATGACAATAGCGATATAACAGTGATAGATTTTGTACGTGATGTAATTGTCAGAAAAACCTTTTATAACATTTGGTAGAGAATGTAAGATGAATGTAAGTATATTCTATTATGTAAGTATATGTCGCAGCCAATAGATGAAGTCGCATTATTATCATTCTAAACATGTAGTTTAACCATTTAACCATGGAGCCGTTTGTATCACGCCGGGTCAAATTAATTTCAGATACATTTAAATATTTACAATGATTAAAAAACAGAAACTCATTTCGAACAACACGTAAGACTCATAATGCTAAAATTAAGGCAAGTAGTGAACTTGAATCTATTTTATCTCCGATCGATACGTACTTATATCTACCAAACTGACTTTATTTAGTATACAAAGATTATACGTAGAAATACACAAAGTCACAACATAGCAATCTGACTTGGACAAAAAAACCGCCGCAAAATAACTGAAAACTAAGGTCGAGATCACATGATCCGCGTCAATTCACCGCGTGTCACCGACTCGTCTCAATACCTACCCGTTTAGACTGTCAGTATATAGATTTGTATAAGCGCGCAAAACTCTTATCTTTAGAAATGATTGTTTCCCCAAGCAGGTTTCAGCATCTGTCGCACAGTCAAGGCTGTATGTAAATCTATACAATGGTACAGTAATCGCGCTACCACATTGTCAGTGACGTCAAAAACACGATAAGCATATCACACAGATCACTGATAATAACGTACTTACCGTCGCACCACTTTTTTTCATTTTCCAAAATGTTCGCTGTAATTCAGCCGTACGGTCGGATATGTCGCGGCTTCGGAATGTGATAATGCATCGGAAGATGATATATGCGATTGTTGTCTTGTGTTTGTTTGTGAAAGTGTGCGCGAAACCTAGTGATAGTGACGAGCCTAAAGGTAGGTTGGGTTCAGTTGATCAGTTCATTGTGTATGTACATATCTACATAGCATCGACTCATACATAATATTATATATAATGATGAAAAGTTTGTCAACTTCTGCGATTATCAACAATCTATGTTGGTCTTGGATGTGATGATTAAACTAATTTACTTTTAATGTTTCCATTTATTTAATGGACCTGACTGTGTCCATTGATATAATATTCTACTAGTATGAACTAAAAAAAAAATTTGCAAACTTTATATATACATAAAGAAATCACCTAATGATGGGCCACTTTCAAAAGATTTTAAAATCTAGCAAAATAATATTCTGAGTAATATTCGGAACTAATGTTCGGAATAGTACTCGTATCCGGAGGCTAGCAAGGTTTCTACCAACAACCCTCACGTAGGTATCGAACCATCTAACTCTAATTATAATATTTTAATTCAATTTGTTTGGAAGCTTAGTGTTATAGTAAATTTAGTGGGTAATAAATATACCCTGTTACAGGGCGCTGTGGCGAGACAAGATGCGTGGGAGATGAATACCAATGCATCGACGACAGGTGCTACTGCGCACCGGGGTTCATACCCAACCATTTCCAAATCAGCTGCGTCAAGTGCCCAGGTACACTCATGTTGTGAACATAAAAATATCTTGCCACGAGGAGGGGTGCAGCGATAGCTAAAGCAAATATTCTATTATCAGTATGTATGTGCACGTAATATTAAACCAGTCAGGGCGTGCAGTGTCACATATTTATCGAAATTGCGAAACCAACCTATACCTACTGATAATATAATACATCAAACATGCGATCCTCCTCTTGAATTTTATAAAAGTCTTATAATAATATGTTTTTAGCAGTCCTATCTCTCCCTAGTGTCGATTCTCACATAAATGATAACTAAAGTATAACGTAAAACGCCCAAACGTGAAGTAACAAAACTAAAACTGTACCAACTACAGAAGAATGTGTAGGTACCTCCACACTTCTTAGTTCTGTTATGGGCAGGTACGGCGCTTACAGTCTCGTTACTCTGTCGAATAAGCACACATCACTTGAAAGTTTAATGCTTTTTGAATGAATTCCTAAGAAAAGAAGCAACTGTAAAGATATTAGCTTATTACGGGTTTATCACAAAAGATTCAAATCAGAGTTGAACAGATGAGTGAATATTTTCTCTACAAATCACAACAAATTCACAAGTACAATAATTAGGAATGAATTTGACTAAAAAAACGCGAGTAATAGTCGTCGATTTTGTGGAACGAAATTATTGAAACATTCGTTTAACTCTGGTCTAAACTTCTGTGGTAAGAATTTAAATAAATAGTGTATCTTTAGGGCTTGGAGAAAAATGCTTCGGCCAGTGCTGTAACCATTATGGGAACGAGACCCTCCACTGCTGGCAGGGACTCTGCCAGCCCTGCTACGACGCGTATGGCACCTGGATTTGTAGGTGTGTAATATTATTCCATAATGCTAACTCTGCTAAACCTAAATCATTCTATATATCTATGTATATACCAATATGCACGAAGCGTCCCGCTCCTATTTATCATGCGTACCGATAGCTTGATTCTTCAAGCCTTGCGTGGAGAGGTTATTTCTATTTAGGTGCGTTTGAACGGGTTATAGTAGCGATTTTCCCCATTCGCCCCAATTTTTCCCCCGAAAAATAATATGCATACAATTTTACATAGAAATCTTCACTTTTTTTCCGTATCACCGTCGAACGCATAGTCAATGACAGTCTAATAACATACATTGTCGATTTTACTTATCCATACCGGTATATTTTTACTATATTCGTGATTTCAGAGACAACATGAAAGACATCCTGCTGATATCAAGCGCACAAATAGCGATGGGCGCTGCACTAGTCTTTGGAATCGTCGCCACTTTTATACTCCTGTACAAGCTTTGTGCCGCTACTAATATAAGGTAGGTAATGCTGTCTATACCATCTAAATACATAGATATTCCACAAGCGGATAATAAACAATTGTCTATAGAACGATGGTGACCGGGCGGTAATCTGTGCGCTTTGCAACCCAACAATATACCCGGTTCGAAACCATGGCCCCGCACCATAATGCTTGGAAAGCTCGGCAACTGTTTTATGCGGAAGCGTGAAAAGACCCGATCGTCATGTGCGAAACGTATGTCCTGTCGACTAACTTATTAGAAGATCAACGGGCTGTTGGGCTGCCTACTAATAAAAAACCATCGTAATAAATAAGTAATACTAGTGTACGTTAAACATCGATAGTCTGTCGATAGTATCGAGTTTTTTACTATCGATACTATCGATAATTATTTTCTATTATCGATCTACTATTTTTCATAAACTTTGCCTTCTTTGCCTTTGATTTTTACTATCGATAGTTTTTTACTATCGATACTATCGATAATTATTTTCTACTATCGATCTACTATTTTCCATGATCTTTGTCTACCTAATAGTCGAAAGACCTTAAAATTAGGCAAAGTTGGAGCAAAACTATAACTATATCGAGATAGTGTCGATAAAAATCGATAGTTTTTGGCAAACTATCGATAACAATCGGAAATCAAAACTATCGATGTTTAACGTAACACACTAAGTAATACCTATAGCACGACACCATGATTTCGTCTGTCACAGGCCACTGGGAGACAGATCTTCCGGGGGCAGTCGACTATCAATTGGAAGCCTCCAGCTGTACATAGAAGAGAGATTACGAGACGCACCGCCAAGGCAAGTTGCTACATACTTGCAACTAGTTTATAATTGAGTATACGACTTGCACTTCTTAGTTAGGGAAGTATAGTCATAGTCATAACATAAAGATGGTCATTGTTCGTGTATCGTTCAACCGATTTGAATTAGAACTTTGTGATTACAGTTGCCGTTGGCACTGTGAAAGTCACAGGCTCCATCAACGTGGCGCAATTTTAAAGATAATGTTGAACAAACACAAATTTGCGTAGGTAGACAAAACGAAAGTAACAGATGGAATGCCGATAAAAAAAAATTGCGTAGCAATCTAATCTCGACCAAACAAAATGTTGTCGAAATCGGTCCAAACATACATATTGTTATTGCTTTCCATTATTTGCATTAACTAATTTGACGTAATTAGATAATAGCGTCTAAGCGGTTATAATCTAACCGAAGATTACAAATTTGTTTTTATGAGATTCAAAGAACACTGCAGTGACGACTTTAATTTAAAATTCAGAATATATAGAAAAGTAAATAAAAAAAAGAAGTAAACAGACAATAACTTGCGCTTCTTAAATTGGTAGGGTTTTATATAAGTGCGCGGCTTGCTAATAAGTATAAATGGTTTGATATGCATTTCAGATATATGAGAGCCGCGCCCGCCGGTTCGACGAATTATCCACCACCTACGTACCTGAATAATGGATTTGTAAGTTTGAAAACGACTGATCATGATCTATGTAGAGTTAGATTACATGCACATTTAAAAAAAGGATACTAAGTGTACGAGTATAGGCTTCATTTAAGTTCACACAAGACCTGTCTAAATTTCAATTAAGATTAAATTTTAATTACGATTATTTTACAGGTTCACGATAGTAGTATACCTCCGCCTCCGTACACAGAATTGAAAATTGAAGACCGAAATACAACCTTACACATATGAAGATAAATGTGTAGTATTTATTTCCTCTATGATAAATGTGACACCATTGACTTGACACAGCTTATCTATGGGTATCATAAAGCCACCGATGAAGGATAACCTTCTTAATCACTCTCGTGGGCACACATTATTATGATAACACATAGCGTACAAAAGATACATGTAAAAGGTTAACACGAGCAGTCTTTTTGGCGACTTTAGATTTACATTCAACTTTGGACCAACTGTATAAATATTAAGGATCATTTAGAATAAGTAAACCCTTTATATTCGGTTCTATTATTTTGTAATACTTTATCCCGAGCACTTGGGTAAGTTCAATAGTGTATTGCTAGATCAATCAAGGTTGTCATTTGTTGAAATAAACTTCAATCATACCTTACACGGTATGGAGTTATGACATTAGAAATTTAGATTCAACTAGCGGCGCCCCGCGGTTTCACCCGCGTTACACGTACAACACCTATAGCTATTTGAAAGGTTTTTGCATATTATTGTGTCATCATAGTTAGCATCCGAGTACTGGGGCGACAGTCTGTACATTAGTTAGCTAAGTTGTAACGTACCGAAAATTAAACAGTATGAAATCCACATATAAGTTAGGATGAAACCGAGATCGTGGGACGAAGTTTAACGTAAGTACCTAATCTTACTACAACTTGCCTTTCCCTCACAATCAATCTCTTTCCCTTTCTCTCTCTCTATATCTCTCTCTTCCTAGATCTCTTTTCCTTTATTTCCATATATTTCCCACTCACTCTATCTCTCCCTCTCACGCCCTTTTCTTCCTTTATGTCTTTTCCTCTTCCTTTCTCTCTCTCTCTCTCCCCCTCCCTCTTTCGATCGGTCTCCCCCTATTTCTATATGTACCCTCTCAATCTCTCTCGCTCTCTATCTCTCTCTCTCTATCTCTCTATCTCTCTCTCTTCCTTTATATTTCTCACTAATTCCATCTCTCCCCGTCACTCTCTCACTCTCCCTTTACCCCCTTTACCTCCTTCCCTTTCCCTTTATCTCTCTATTTATATACTTCTCCGTCTATCTCTTTCCCTCTAACTCTATCTCTCTCCCTCTCCCTCTATGTATCTCTTTCTTTAACTTGTATCCATTATTATCTATCTCCTTGCCAAATTGAACTACGATTTGCCGTCCGTAGGGGATGCAACTAAAGAATACCTCATAACTTCAACCCCTTACTTTGTCCCCTTTAGGGATGATTTTACAAAAAAGCTGAGACCCGTATTTCTTTATTTCCAACCAAAAGCCTAAATTTAAATTTTCAGATTCCTAACTTGCAGAATTATTAATTACCCATACAAACTTTCAACCCCTATTTCATCCCCTTCGAGATTATTTTTTGAGACAAAAGATAGCCTATGTCCGTCTCATAGGTCCAATCTACCCCTATACCAAATTTCATCGAAATCGGTCCAGCCGTTTGAGCGTGAAGAGCTAACAAACATACACACATACACACACACACACACACACACTCACAAACTTTCGGCTTTATAATATTAGTAAGATTACTTTGAATTAGTTAAAACAAAAGCCAGTCGAATGATATGTAGGTACTATGGGTTGCAGTTTTATTGTGTCAATGCACCAATTACTGCCAAAGTAATTTTTTTTGTTTTGTGTCAATGTTTGGTTTTGTTTTGACTTTTAATTTGTATACTCTTTTTTTATTCAAAGTAATCCCAAATGTTCTGTTTAAGTTTATAGGTATATACATTTAAAATGTTTTTTAAGTTCCTAATATAGTTTTAAGTAGGTAGGTACTTTAAAACTATCCAATAACTATAATAAAATTAACTATATTTTTTTTAGGTAAATACCCCCTTATATGCATTTTCTTTTGATTTCAATACCACACCTCAATGCACTTTGTTTCCACATAACCAATAGTTCACTAAAGCTAACAGAAACCAACATTCTAACCCCCAGTTTCTGAAACGTCAGTCAGCATTGACAACAGATTAATTCTATTGCCATCCTTGTCATTTGTTTATAGTCAGATAGAGGCAACGATAGTTTTAATCTACTGTCAACGCCAACAAATGTTCTAGAAACCGGGGGTAAGCCATTCTGATTAGGCATTGATAACTAGATAATTAAACTAGCATCTTCTATTCATATCCAGAGGAAGTTATTGGTAACTAATGAAAAAAATGCATTGGATAGAAAAATCTATTCAATAATATTATAATTACGAGTAAACCAGTAGACTATCACCATACTTGTACACTAGGCCTAGTTTGTTAGCATCGTTAGGGCTGCTACCACATCCCCTCGGTGTTCCCGCAATGTCCTCTCTGCAAGTGTTCTGGAGATTTCTAACTCTTTCACCTGGAAGTGGAGAAATAGGAAATGGATTAAAAAACTGTATAGGGTATGTCCGGTATCTGCTATCCTGGAAGTATAAAATAGGCTCTTAAATTTACTTCTTAATTTTTTATATAATGTAGTGTTTAAAAATAAACAGTTTTACATGTGAAATTAGACATACTTTTAGCCTCACACAGTGTGTGTGTGTAATTTGTGCAGTGTATAAAGTTTTAATAAAATATATTTTCACAAAAAACACAATATATGTGCGATTAGCGGTGACATATCACCGAACACTGAAGTCCAATGCCAGATTGGTAGCACTTAGGACAATTACCTTACATATTCGTCTAGCCAATATTGTGGTGATACAACTCATCTACAGGTAAAAACATCTTAGATAAATATAGCATGAAAAATAAAATATTTATTTTTGTACTTACTATTAACTCTATATCATCCTTTTTAACTGACACTTTTTGAAGCTCTTTTTCTTTCTCTAGACGTTCTGCAGCCTCCTTGTTTCTTCTGTCACCAATCAGCGAGAGCGCCTGGAATGGGAAAAATTAAGTCACATATTTTTTATTACGTATGAATAGGTTTTTAGAATACCTTACATACAATATATTATACACAATATTATAGTGATAGTTGTCCCTCATGCTTTAAACCGACTGAGCTAGCCGGGCAGTTCCGAACCTGTTCAAAATAGTTGTATACATCTTTCCACAAATATTGTGTGGACAACACAATTTGTTTTATTATATAATAATAATATAGGTAGTAAATAAATAATCATAGTACAATTTTATGGATAAAAATCTTTACTAACCTAAAAATGTAGGACAGGATTTCTTTGTTTTGTACTTACGCCTGATATATCTTGAGAAGATATTTCTTTCTCCTCTGCATAATCAGTAACCTTCTCTAAGTCTGCCACACCGCTGTCGTGTTTTGCGGTCTTCTTTTGGGTTTTATCTTTGTCATTCTGTATGTCGTCAACATCCCCATTGATTTCTTCATCGGCCATTATGATGGTAACTTCAATTCACGGTACGGTATAACAGTTGTAAGTAATGCACTGCAAACAAAACTTGTAACTAAAATAATTAACTAATCACGAAATCAGATTCATTTCACACATTTTCGGCTAAAAATATTTTTACTCTCCAGCCTCCGACCGACTCCGACCGACCGACTCAGTGTTGCCGGCAGTCAAACAAGAAAAAGTTCGAACCGAAACCGATTGTCGAATGAATGAGAAATTACCCGAAGTTGTAAATCTTCTAATATTTTTCCACTTTGTGTATAGAACCCTACAGAGACAAAAAGTTATCCTAGAGCGAGGGCCGGAATTTTTATTTTATTGAAACAGTTTCACCTAATAATTTTATCATCTCGTGTTTTTATCTTTTTCAGTTACATTCATTTCTTGTCTAATTTTCATACAGTAACTTAAAAAAAGTAACTGTCGAGAAATTACCCAAAATTAACCAGCTATTTCCATTAAGCACCAATTAAGCACCCACTTAGTCAAAAATACTTTAAATTACAAAATTGGGTAATACTACCCATGCTGGCAACGCTGCTGCGGCTTGACTCCTGCGAGCGAGCGAGTGAGGTGGGTAATGTTGTTGTGAAATAGGTAGTGTTACCAGTAAGTGCAGGTAGGTAATTTCTAACTGTATAGGTTGCTTGAAAAGGGAAGGTTTTAACAACGAGCGTAATAATTGGAACATGAATCCCAATATAAAACTGTAAAATCTCGTATTTTTCCTAGTCGTTTCGTTTTTCAAGGTGACCACCCCAATTCTTCTACATTAATCTACTAATTCAGTGGGGCTCTGTCCGTTTCAACCTGTGCTGCAGTACGTGATGAGTTCCAGCGACCATCTAAATAGGGCAAACCAAGGTCAAGGTCGATCTAGGACGAGGACGACGCGGACGGTCTGACATTGAAAGCGATGTAAAACCATCGGTATTGGACTGTCTGGCAACTGGAAATAGGTAGGTACCGATAGGAATGTATACCTACCTACCTATATGGGCATTTTCATTTTTTTTGTACCCTCCATTTTTAGGGTGTCCCACTTATTTAACATTTAATTATGACATAAATATACTTATTTGTGTGACTTTTGGAATAGCAATTGGTATAAAATATACTTATTAACAAATTAATCAGTAATCAAAGCATATATAAACGATTAATTTACTAAATTATGAATACTTGAAATGTTTAAAGTTACTGATTTTTGCATGTCCCATCCTGCACTAGCTTTGAATAATCAGTGATTACCAAAATATTTTCTACTAACATATTTCAAAAGTTTTGTTATACATTTAGAGTACTGTTTTTACCGTCACATAAATTAAATTTGTAGATTAAACTCTAATAAAACAAGTTTAAATCTATTTTCAAACAAATGTTCGAATCTTGAACCCAGTCGGACATGTCAGTTTAGTGACGGTTCTATTTGATTCGAAAAATACTAAACTCATTTTATTGATTGAAAATAGCAACATTATTGAAAGAAGATCACGGCCGCCATACCTACCCGTCTTTCTGGCAATGTGTTGCAAGGGGAAAGGATGTTTTACTGGTGTCGGCAGTTGTCTCCACTTTTTCAGTCAGCTTAGTGACGCTGTTTTTTATTATAATATAGATGTCTTACGCCCTTTAACCATTCCAAACGATTCAGATTTAATCTAGAAATCATTTAACATGTTTTATTCTTGTAAAAAATCATAAGAAAATGTAAAAAAACTTTTTTCTTTAAATCTTCCCGTGAGTGTGACGTCAGTTGGGTGACATTTTTATATCGTCACATATAGGGCTGACTACAAAAGTCACAAAAATGAAACGTAAGGCTTGTTACACATGTTATTATAAATACAAGTCTTTACATAAAATAATGACTTTATTAATTCTTGAAATTATGTTCCAAATACCATTATTCAAATATATCCAAATACTATCACTTTTAAATGGTTAATATGTCCTGAAAAATAATATTTCTATGGTGAGTAGTAAATAATAAATGTGGATCACTTTGTTTCTAAGTCAAATATGATTATAAAAATACCAATTGTTGATTGTTCACACATCGTTAAATAAAGAATGTGATAATAAATCTAATTATTTTTGTTTTAATTTATCAACGCTGTTGTTTACAAAAAAATCTATATTTTAACTGCCATGTAACCTTAGCTTTAGGGGTTTCGATGGTGACTGTCCCAATATATGCATATGGGCAAAATATTTATTTTTCACTTCGGTTTTGCTGATATACTATCACAGTGTATGAAATCGGTTAAACTAGTTGCGTATAATTACCACTAAAATTGCATTCTATAACTAATAGATATACCACGAAATAAGTTAAAGTAACATGATATGCAAAGCCTCACTTGTCACAAAACCGAATAAGAAACATAATATTAGAAAAATAGGATTTCAATTTAAGGATAAATATCTGTTTTTCCTAAAAAAGTCATATATTCTGCTGTAATACAAAAATAAAAAATCAAGTCATATGCCTACAATTTAGAAATAGGGAGGACTTTTAAGTTGTCATCAAACTGACCACTATTTCACTACCATGTCCACTTATTTACCATTTTAATATAGAAAACATGCTATTTATTTGATCACTGATACAATTTTCAGTTCGTCAGACTACGTAGCCAAGTCTAGGACCTTTAAAAACCTTAAAACGTAACTTTAAAAAAAATCTCATAATTTTTATCAGGGTACACTTTTTTCTAAAAATGCCCATATAACTATCTGTCTGTCACTGTCAATTAAAATATTACTGCCAATGTCACGTAGACCTTCAGTGCTGCCAGTGAAGTGTCACGTTCACGGGTCTCAAAGGGGATCTTAAAAGGGGTTAGACTGGCAAAACTTTGATTCTTTGTTCCGTATTTTAGTACTGAGAGTCCACTCTGGGCTAGAAGCTCAGAAACGGGTTAAACTAAATGAATCTAGGTACTGTTAAAATACGTGCAGATTTTTGTATCCACATTTTATTCGCACAAAATTTGCTAACCAAATTTATGATGTCACATTACGGATACAATTTGGAGCTTGGGTTAAAATATTTTTCAGGGTCTAACAACAAGAAAATACACCATCCTTCTTCGACAGTCGGGTAAAACGACCGCCTCTAGCCTAAAAAATGCATAAATGGTATCACTGAAAGATAGTGTCAAAATATGAACGTTATCAATAATTGTGAATTGTGGAATTACGACAAACCATGTTAAACTTTGTTGTCAAGCGTAGAAGGAAAAAGATCTACATTGTCAAGCATAACTTTCATGTTTTCAGTTTTGTGACATACAGTGTGACCACATTAAATTTTACGAAAATACCGAGGCAACCTAGAAAAAATACTGAAAAATACCGACTTCCACGGGGCAAAAGACCAATAAAAATACTGATTTTAAGATAAGTTTTACGTACTTTTAATCATCATTATGTACAACAAGCTGTTTAGTGTACGTTAAACATCGATATTCTAACGATAGTATCGATAGTTTTTTACTATCGATACTATCGATAGTTATTTTCTGCTATCGATCTACTATTTTTCATAAACTTTGCCTTTGATTTTAACTAACGATAGTTTTTTACTATCGATACTATCAATAATTTTCTACTATCGATCTTCTATTTTTCATTATAGGCAAAGTTGGAGCAAAACGATCGATAGTGTCGATGAAAATCGATAGTTTTTGGCAAACTATCGATAACAATCGGAAATCAAAACTATCGATGTTTAACACGTTGCGGGGTGGTACTCGCTATAAGTTGACCATGTGATATGACAGTAAAAACCTTCATACAAGATGGGTACCGGCTATTGCCGTTGCTGTCACATGGCAACCTAAAATTTCGTGTTATATGACAGTAGTACTGCAAAATCCGTAATACAGCTATAACTTCACTGTCGCATAACACGCCTTTTTGGTGATGGAATGTGACAGTACTACGCCAAACGTCAGAAAAAAATATTTTAGAATAGAATAGGTAGGTAGGTACCGTCAGTACTTATTTAAAACAAATTAGATAATAAATAAATTTATGTTTTTCAAGAATTAAAGTTGAATTAGAATAAAAAGTAAGTACTAGAATTTTTGGAAAGAAGAAGTTTTGTCTTGTAATTACATTTGAAGCTAATTTCATAGTAAAAACTAACTCGTCCGTACACAACCACTTCTTATGTGACACTAGTCAGAACCAGCCTAAGGCAATGTATGAGGACGAATACGGGACTTCCCGTACTGTACATTTATATGAAGTTTCAAAGTGTAAATGCCAACCCAACAAAAACGGTTTATAAATCGATATCATGTGACGGTACCTTCTCAAAACTCAGTTGTTATAATGACAGTAATCATAAACTCTATAGAAGTTCCATTGGAAAGATACTGCGATGAAAGTAGTAAAACAGCAACGATTTAAAAATGACCGGGAGGTCCCGTGATGACATAAAATATAATGAGATTCAAATTTTACGGAAAGGTCCGTACCGCCCCGCAACGTGTCGTACGCTAAAGCTGTTATAATTATACAAAGTAGGTATGAGAAAAATAATGATCAATTTGCCTATGTGTTATGTGAATTTTTCCTATGTGTTCAGTCAAGATTTTGGGTCTAGATATATCATTTACCTATAACTCTTGCACATTAACGAACACTCAATAATTAATATTCCACCAATATTACACATTAACACTCAAAGAAACAAGTCTGAGAAAAAAAACCAAATGCTACGTCTCTTTCGGATTTCCGCCAAATTCCAAAGTCAACTTGAAGGTGCTACCACACTTTTCTCCAAAATATACCTAAATAATACCGACTTTATCCAAAATATACCCAAAAAATTCCGATGTTAGCCAATATACCCATAAAAATGCTGATGTTCGAAAAACGCCTCAAAAAATACTGAAAAAGTATTAAAATACCGAAAACGGTCACACTGGTGACATAACTATTTTCGTCCTAAAATTCTTTCTTTTTTTTTTGTTTTATTATGGCTTTGCACGGTTTGTGCATATAGCCAGTGTCACGTATTATAACGTAAGTATTTTTATTTTCACAATAGGAAAGTAATAGCTTTAAAGCAATCCTCGTGGTCAAGTCAATTATTTACATAGTCAAAGTCACGATTCAGTAAAAGTGGTGGATGCTTTACTGAAACTTCCTGGGAGTTTTGGAAAATATACGAAATGACACGTTTTTTGAGTTTATATCATTCGCCTACACCCGTGCACGTTAACGAACACTTAATGATTAATATTCCACCAATATTCCACATTAACACTCGAAGAAACACAAGTTTGAGAAAATATTATAAAACCAACAACGCCTCACTATCGTATTCCCGCCAAAACTCCTAAAATTCTTTGACTGTTTCTAGGAACTGACTTCTTAAAATGTCAATTGTCAATGACAAAATGGATTTGACAGATTAGTTCATATCATGCATTTTGCGATTTTAACTTTTCTTCGCTTTTGTGCCATGTAATAATTCTACTTTATTTCTATTGAATTCAATTTTATCGTGAAATAAGATTTTTCCTGCATTGTTCCTTCATTTATCCATGTACTCAATGTGTAGTAAGTGCAACGAAAGCTGATGGGACCATTTTAAAAATAGGTAAGTGGACGAGCATCTCGCAAAACGTCAAATATTTTTGTAAAATTCGCCCTTGACAAGTGCTTTTGTGGAGAGTATTTTACAAACATGTGTTATTCTTTATGTAAATGTAAACCCCGTAGCATCCGTCCTGGCAAAATAAATTCCTAAACATATCTTTAGTTACCTATCTCGGATCTGGGGTAGGAATATAAATAACGAATCAAAATGGAGATGGTACCCACACTAGGTACTTTACTGTAGCCGATTTTTAGTTCGCATAAATAGAACAAGTGGCATATTGTCCACGCAGCGATTGGGTCTAATTAGCACTTGACCTGTTTATGTATGGGCTTATGTTGTCTATTTAGTCTACATCACATAGGTAGGTACTACTTGCTAATTCCATCATAAGCTTTTGCTTTAACTTTCATTCACTGCAATTTTTAACAACACTTCACCTGCACTGGTCCGTATGGATGGACCATGTAACAATTAAACATCTATTGTGTCTGGCATTTGTTACTCAAAGGGTTAATTTAATAGGTTTCTAGTAGTATCTACCCATGTGGGATAGGAACATGATAGGTACATAGTTAATAGAACCAAGGTTGGATATATTACAATTCAATAATGTATATAATATAATAGGTACTTTTGATACCTTTTTAATTGTCTTTCAGAACAGCGCTGTTAACTAATGAGTAAGGGTTT
The DNA here is from genome assembly GCA_905147375.1 of Hylaea fasciaria. Lineage (NCBI taxonomy): Eukaryota > Metazoa > Arthropoda > Insecta > Lepidoptera > Geometridae > Hylaea > Hylaea fasciaria. The sequence continues at coordinate 5,421,538 of LR990199.1, forward strand.
TGTTAGGTACTGTATTATGTAGAAATATAAACAACTGGTTTGTATGTTATAAAATTAATAGTCAGTTGTAGTATGTACAATTATCTTTATCATCAATTATTATTTTAATAACACATCCTTAACAACTTAAAACACACCTCATTTTTATAAGGCTTTTTTTTATTTCTGAATAGCAAAGCATTTGATCGCAGACACAATACCTCTTTAATACACTCGAAGAAAGGGCACTTAATTAAAGCGAAATAGCATGATTGGGATTTTTGATGACATTAAAATTTGAGTATGTTTATATCTCTTCTCTGGGCTTTAGTGCTTTTTGAGCACAGAGGGCCGCAGCCTCACCTGAAGGTAAGTGATTATTTAGTCATTTTTAAAACTTTCTTGCCTAAAAGATTCATTCTCAATTATTTTATGGAACACTATTTAAGTTTAAAAAAAATCCGTGAGATGGCGCCACAGGTTCCCAATTATTTAAACATAATAATCAGTCATCATGACACATATGTGTCCATTGCTAAGCACTGGTCTAACCTCACTTTTGTGCGACGGATTAGGCCATACCTAATCTACCTGGGGACCCAATTTATGAGTCACATACCTCCAAAATCATTTCTATGTATAGGTATGTGTATTTTCTTACAATCTCACCAATTAATGTAATATTTTTTCTAAATTCACATCTTGCTAAATAACAGAGTACAGACAAGTTACCCTATCTAACTATGTAGAGTCGTAATACTTTCAGACAGCTTGACACATTCATTCGTAACCCATAGGATATTTAGTCAAGGATACAGTAACCTACTCTTTCACAGTTACTTACCGTTCCACAGTTGACCGGATACAAGACTGAAGACATTATTTCTCATGCACCTAGTAATTAATTTTAGTTTACTTATCTACTACATGGTCTACTCCTTTGATGGAAGCACATTAAAACTTTCCTGCGGTATTTCCTCAGACAGATTCTTGTAATAGAGTTACTTCTACCACTAATAAAACAATATTGCTCCTTACAGCACTTCTACAAAAAAAAACAGACCATTAGTAGGTACCGTGAAAAACATTCACAACCACCACATCAGCTTTAAATTTTTGTTCTCATCACTATTTACTTGTGTTAATAATGCTATAAAGAAAAAAAATATAAGTAGTTGAATTATTGACAAAATAATTTTTACTTATCACCAGTTGCAAATTAGGTACTTAATAAAATAACCATGTGTGTGAATTGTGAAATCAGTTCAATGTAAAGTTACCTGAGTTTGTTACTTTATACATCCTCAATGATATCCCTGGGTCAAACAAGTCTTTTCGGCAGGTAAAAGAACCGTCGGGAAATCAGGTACGAATCAAACCTCTCGTGTAGGCAGTTACGCATTCGGCCGGTCTCTTTTACAACAAAATAATAACCTGCGAAGACCTTTTCGAGGCTGCGTTCTGTCCCGAATGGTTAAATGGTTTTCGGAGTAACCTACCTTTATGTGACAACTATATCCCGATTGCAAAATCAGTTGAGACTTGGTTGGTTTAAATCGTTAGTTGACTTTTACAATTTTGATACCTATGCCTTATCTGTTGAATGTGATGTTTTATAGAGCATCGATCTTTCCTCCGTCTCCCTCCACGAAAAACGCGTTCATATAAATAAATTCCTCAAACCTCTTTACGCCTACAATTAGGACCTTTCAGGACAGTTCCACTGTGTGCTACTCGGCATAGGACCTTCAAGACCATTGGCTTTACCAACTTTGGCTCACACATCCGGAGATAACATTGTTCGCCGTTGACGGAGTATGAGATGCACCAACGGAACTGCCGTCTGGTCCCCAACCTAGTTCCATTAAAACTATTCCAATCTTGTGTTACCAACAGGCTTCAGTCTCAATAATGTCAAGACTAGTTAACACACCCTAATCTTTTGTAACCTTGTTAAATGTAACCCAAAACGTCTGACGGATCGTCAGATTAGTCGAGTTACCTCAAACGAGGTCGCCGAGACCTTGTGTTATACATACGTATAGCCATGCCTCTCCCGCTCGAAGGATATTTCCGGGATCCGCGGAACCTTGAGCAACTTTCGTACCAAGGATTTGTGGGAATGATAAATGGGAATCATTACATTTTCTAGGTCGTCCGCCACCCCTGCGACGCCACGCTGAATACGTAATTTTATGTAACTATCTTCTGAAAACGCATTATTTATGCTTTTCAATTGGATAGGCAAATATGAGTCTTATGTGTGCTTGCTGCTCTACATACCTAACACTAATAATTCTGAGAAGATTTAGTCATGAATTTCGTTGAATGCTGCACATGAGTGTGTTGTGTGAGTAACAACTATTTCCTCCTCAAAGACTTCCTACTCGAAAATGTAGGTACGAAGTAAATACCTATCTGACTAGGATTAGAGCTATATCACGATAAAGAACGACATTTCCTTGTTTACAAGTCCTTTCAGTAGTATACTGCGAGAACCGTTCGATAGTTAATAAAAGTATTATAATTAAGAAACACAATAATACAATTATTGTTATCACACAATAACAAAATTATTGTGATAGACGTAAAAAATGCTTGTTGATGTATATCTGAAAATTCTGTGCTTTCCATAAAGAGTATAGAATTATATATCAGACAAAATTAAAACGGCGTCGCATGATAATATATCGGTCGCTTCCTGAACGACTGTACCTACTCTGTATCTAATACACCAGAAACTTACTAATCTGCCATCTTTATTGTATCTGTCCTCCTCTTCGGAATTATCTTTCTTGGTTCCTTACGAATTATACTTCTTTAAAAGAAAAACAATCAGACCTTAAAACAAACGAATCAATTAGACTATAGATAAAAAACAATAAGGCAAGGATAAAAAACAATTAGGTACCTATCTAATATTAAGTATCTATAATCGTCTGAGACTTTTTCGGAAATTATCAAATCTAAGCCAAATATTATATTTCATAAGAATTTATACAATTATGTAACTGTCATCATATCCTAGAATTATACGTTTAAAAACAAACTGTTTCGCATAGCGTATTTACTGATAGATACGCTATCTTGTTCTGTTATCACGTTTGTCATCGCTTTACCTCGGTCTAATTCGAAGCACTGAAATCCAATCGTTAATTTTTAACGACCTGCCCTTCTACCTGTTTATGGGTAAACTGTTAAATGTGATTTGATTGATGGTCGAGTTGATGGCTACATTTTCAAGGATATACGTACGAGGTTAGGAATTATTATTGATTTGATAATTTGAATCACTGAAAGGAGTTGCCAAAATCCGTAGAAGCCTTTCTACAGTTTGTAAAAGGAACTTGCGTCACCGAAGACAGAATAATATAGGTATAGGTCAAGAGTTGAAGATTTGAGTTGGTTGTTATCTCGACCGCAATCAATTCGCTCATGCGGTCGAGTCAACACCTTTAATTTTAGTAGTAGTGAACTCGTGCGCACTTGCGATGTACAGTCAGTAGTGATATCAATCAAAAAATTTCTCCACAAAACCTCTGAACCTTAAATTGCGTCAAAATCATCCGAACCCTTTTCAGAACCCATTTACGTAGCCTAGACGTAGACAAAATGGAATCGCTAATACCAAGTTTCTCAAACTTGGTATTAGCGATTCCATTTTGTCAAGTTTTTACGTCTTCGAACAGTTAACCCGAAACGTGCCCAACAGGCTGCATTCAAAAGATATTACTAACCTTTTTTCTCAGCTCGTTACTTTTTGTTAACCCACAAAATATGTAAACACCGTAAACTTCGTATGTGTATCATAATCGCCGGCATCATCACACGAGGTTGTGGTTACTTTCCGTTTGAAACCATCTCGCCGCTTCCCTGTTTATGACCCACCAAATCTCTTAATGCTTTATATTTAATTAACCAATTTAACTCTGCCTCTGATCTGTTCGCGCCGGCAATTGGGACATTTATTGTTCAAAATAAATAAACGCGTCTTTAAATAATCCGTGAAGCCCGACTCGATACTTCCTGCGTGATGCCGATGGTATCAGTGCATAGCGTTGAACTGTCCAAGTTCTGTTCTGCCTAACTCGCATATCTGGCCAGCGTAAAAAGAGCTTTAAAGTTATACAGTTTCAGTTCTAAGTGCATATGTGTTTGGGAATAGGATGGGTCAGTATTCCGTGGTTAACACGTCTGCTCGAAGGGCGTCGACCTCCGTTCGCACGCGGACTCCTGGACGCTTGCATTGTCGCATCGCGTCCAGGGTTGTCACTACGCAATTTTCATTTCCCCTAGTCCAATCTCCAAGACGCGCCGTATTACTCTGACGGAATTAACGTGAAATGCGGCCTCGTAAAGACGGAATTCCATTTGGTACTAAGCGCTGAAATAACCTCGAAGTTGTTGTTTTAGTACACATAATTCTGTGAAAGAAAATGTAGAAGTATATTGAGGCTGAACCTTGAAGTGTTTCAGAGCCAATTCTCTGTTCAGCTTTTAGCTAAGCTAGCTGTAATATATAGTTTATTGGCGAATAATACATTATTTGACGTGCATTGACTGATTTATACAAAAGGCCACATTTCAAAGATTCACATTGACACAGTGACACTTTCTAGAGCTCCTTATTTTGTATCCCTTTCAGATTTCCTATTAGTTACGTGGCAATATCATTCACGCCCTATGTTAGGCTTATCTTTATTGAATTACACGCTATAATATAACTGTCTAAATAAACATGTGACAACTAATATCATGATTCATCCAATAAGTACTTGAACAGATTAAGCTTCTACGAAAGCGTTGACTTTAGTGACAATCCTGACGATATTTCGTGCGTGACTGCGTTTATTTAAAAAAAAGCTCAGCACTTAATTTATTTCCATGTTACAAGCATTGATTTAGGTGTATGACTGTACGATAAAAGTTAGAAGACTGATATTACATTCCATCGATAAAAAATGGTGTCCCCTTAAATTCCAGTCACGTACGAGTGCATACATTGTCATCAATTCAACATCATCAGCACGATCTTCAATCTTCAAAGCATCCGCACTTTATATGTTTTCCAAACAGGACTGCATGGTATTGACTGATATTGACACGTACATGCAAACGTGCAAAATTAGCTGAAATTGAGTACATATACACATGAAACGCCTACCTTATCAAGGCACATTTTAGCATGCCCAACAATTCTGAGTAGGTAGGTACTTAATATTAATTAGGAATAAATAGGCGTCCAAGTCTCGGTTGCTATTGATTACGGTCGTATTTGCCCCGCATATCGTCACCAGTTCAGCTATCGCGAACACACGCATTATACTAATTAAACACATGTTTTGGTAAATGATGACGAGCGTGTAGTGGTGTGCAAATCAGGTTATCGATTGATGCCATTGATGGTGGCCGGGCATCGACCCCTACGAGTGCAGCACTGCAGCCACTTGTGCCTTGCGCCTCTTCACGTCTGACCCTCGACGTTCAGACACCCTTCATTGGCTTCAGTTCAGTATCCATTATAAAGAACAAAGTCGTAGCCAAAGGGCGACATTGCAGTAACGCCATTTCTGCTGGCAGCGTCAGCACAAACTTAATTAAAACTATGACAGTTCTAAAAATGAAATGATAAGAAAATGTGTATGCTAATGTGGCTAATGTTAAATGTTTAGTTATGTACCCATACCGCCATCTTTTTCGAAATAATAGTTTGAAAGTCACAAATACTTGATCATTAGTACGACTTAACTAATGGCAATTCGAGTTTTTAATAAGCTCCCTTATAAAATCAAAGATGATGACTGGAATCTGTTTAAACAAAAGTTATTTAAGTTATTAATAAGCAATTGCTATTAGTCTTAGACTATTTAAATGATAAAATTGTGAATTTGTGAATAATTGATAACATTATTATTTAAAATTTTCATATGTACCTACACCTACCTATGTGGCCGCTTATAATTTTGATTTATTAGTATCTTATTATTAGCATGACTTATTCCTTTAATTATTCATTGTAACCATTTGACATTTATCCAGATGTTCAATCTTTGTATAATTTTTTAAATCTTTAATTTGAAAAGCAATTTAATATACAGTGATATATTTTGTTCGCTATTTCCGGCAGAATCTTGATGGGAATTAACCGTATACTATCTTGGAAATATTGTACCCAAAGTTTTAATGAATAAATTCATTTCATTTCAACTAAATATTAAATAGGTACGTTAGATGAGATTGTGAGTGACAATTAGCACCAGCATCGCTAAATCTTTGCACCTCAAAACTAACAGTAGGTACCTAACTAGTAGAGTACATTGTTTTTATCGCCCCTTTTGGATCTTCTGTTCAAAGCGCCTCCCTCATGCGACATCAAACCCTTAGTCACTTATGTGCTGTTCAGAATTAACGTCAGTTGGCTTTAGGTTTGAAATCCATTGGGTACACGGCAGACATGTAAAGCGTAATTCTTTACCTGAATCTAGCAATGTAGTTTGCGCAACGTTGACTTTAGATCTTTTGTTCTTGCACAAACGCGTATTCATGTGTGCCTCTTCACGCCTGACTCTTGTAGCTACGATTATCGTAATCAAAAATATCTCCTCCGGTTCTGTTATGGAACCTATCAATTACATGAGCTTATCCCAAGCGTATTGTCGCCTAAGGTTATATAATATATATACCATGCACGCTTGCGCTTGATCGTTCCTCATGGAATAATATTCTCACCTATGCAGTGCAGTATTCCAGGCCCTACAACGTCGTAAAGCATCAAGAAATCCAGCCGTATGTTGGATAGAATTTTAATTTTGGCCTCAATTTTATGATCAACACTAAAATACTTTAGCTGGAATGTAAAGCAACAGGAAGTCTTTTTTTATTAACAAGGCTGTGAACTAATTTAAAAACTAACAGCACTTGCCGCTTATGACTCCGACGAACGTCTTTATGAGGATGTGAAGTAACGTTACAATTTGTGGCAATATAATATGCCATACGTACCTAAATGTTGTTTAATCCAGATCTAAGGAAATGTCTTGTCACGTTAACTGAACGATAAGATATCGTCCGTGTCTATTTTTGCTAAATCGAAAGGCGATTGTACTAAAAACCTGATATGCCTACACTCAATGTAAGAAATGTCATCATAGCAAGGTCGATATAACTTATCATATTTTTGCAATTTAATTTTGTATAGTGTCCCCTTTAGCTGTTATTTATATCATATCTATACAAAACTCGTATTCATTTGATGTAAAACCAACGTCTGCTGCATCTTCTACCATTTAAGAAGCAATTGAGTATCAGTTACAGTTCAAAAAGCAGTATTTATCCTTCATGGACATTTAGGTGTCGACAACCCAGAATGAATCCGCTACGTCAGAGAACATCTTTAAATATTTATAACCAAGGATAAAAATATTTGATGCCCCTCCAATTATATTCAGCCCCGGCCTACTCATGGAAGTGGGACCTAGCAATCTCTTATCTAACAAAGTTACACGGTTTGCAGGCCTCGAAATGAGAGAGGAGAGGTCGCTAGGGAGGGGTGAGCGGAGAGAGGGTGAAGCTGGGTCACGAATTTCACGGGTACGGGTGCTCTCGACCCAACCTCTGTTGTTGTAAGTGTGCCACCGATGTACCCGTATGTAGGTTAACTTCGGACGCGCTCGATACGCCCGCCGCCGCCGCTGCCGCTGATGCCGGCCACCTAACCTAGATCAGGGTGCGGAGAGATCGCTTATGAAATCTGGCGCACGCCGGCTGCATAAATGAAATGACACTTTATATGCCCGTTTGAACGGATTTAACATGACACCATGACACGTGGCGAGTTCCAGTGCCGTCCGCGGTGCCGCAGTGAAACCGTCTCTGAGTCACGTAGCTAACTCTATGCGTTTTATAAGTGAAAAAGGCTAACGATAACTTGGCAGTTTTGTCAGAGTGGACTAATTTCACCGTACCGATAGAGTTGAATTGTCACGGTTGAGGTAACTAGTAATCAAGTATTTCGGCAACTATCTTGAAAAGTTTGACTTCCGGAATTTTATACCGAAAAGAAAATCTTGGAACCACCAAAAACTTTACCAAAGCTTTTCCTCCGTTGGTTTCAGTGTGATCTTGTGGTCGAGCGACGAGAACTACGGCTTTTCTTAATGTTTAAGTATATTTTATTTTAGCCACCATGTTCAAAACATACACACGTTGGATGCATTTGGAATTCACTAATGTTATTTCGCCACATATATTTTTATGAAAATTCTTGTATCCAAAAGATGTAATTAAAATTTTGCAGTAGGTTATACGCTCGTATTTCATTACAATCGCTGTAACACAGTTTCTAAGTGAGCTCTTCGCAATAGAGAGCCAGCGAAATTATGTCACATTCTATACGTAGCGGTTAATGTAACACGAATTGCAAAAGTCGTGATGCTCGTGAGGTTTCGCGCACACTCATTATTATTATTCATGCCCAAAATGAAGCCTAACTGCCCTTAGATCTCTCCGGTATAACTGTACAATTAACAAAAAACACCACAAAGTTAAAGCAAAATATCTAACAACTTACAGTAGCGCCTTTATAGGTGCTTAGTTGAAACCAACTGCTGCAACTAATGCTTTTATTTTATTATCTAAATTGAATGGTGTCGAAAGTATCGTCACTCGTCACGATCATCCATCAGCGAAAGAGAAATTCTTTTCTTTGTACACTTTCGAGCGTGGTGAATCAAAAAGTTTCTAGATAGACATGTATCCCATTTCTCTTTTTGGAAAAATAATCTGCATTGCTACCCCCTAAAAACTTCCGAATTGCTAAGTGTTTTAGGAACACATTTCAAACTGCGCTGATTGTAACTTCTGTTTGGAAGTCGAGGAGATCGATATCTTCGTAGCGACCATTTTCCCAGTTTGTTGGGGAGAGGGTGGTGTTTATTGCATTTGCTTAAGGTCTATAATCGTTTTTAATCTGGCGTAGAAACGGTGGAATGCTGGCGAGTGTTCGGCTTCCACTGCAACTCCGTTTGCCAGCGTCTCGATACGGCCAATTGTGCGCGCCGATTTCAAAACGAAAGTACCGCGCATCTGGGACGGTGAACGTACTTCTCGCCACGATCTCTTGCAATTTACCAGCCGCCTGGCACTGTCAGAGAATGTGGCATAGCCAGATTGTTAGATATTCATAACTTGCAACATATTACCGACTAATCCGAGCCGTTAGAAACTTGCAAAACGCAACGTTTTTAATGCGATTGATTTGTATTTACGCCTTTATCTACGCCTCATCGCTGATCAATCAATCATACGAACCGCGAAAAGAAATCATGAGATGTTATTTCGAAAATAAATTATTATGACAACTGTTTTTGCGTAATAAATCTACCAAATCAGGATTTGTCGTCAGGTTTGCTTTTTATTCTTTAGGTACTCATTATTTTATTATTCTTCTTCTGTACGTATTTGGTGTGCACACTTTTGTGCTCAAATTAGAGCAGTTTTTGTTTAGTACATTTACATGGATTGTTTTGTTGTTCATATAGTTCCCTTGCCCTACCCGTAGTTCACACATTATTTTTGTGGTGAGGTTCATTTTCTTATCTAAAATGAATGTGTTATCGTCGTATTTTTATGCATACAATATTTAAAATTATATTACACGCTACTTTAACCGCGCGTGTGTTTGTTTTTATTTATATTGGCATAAGCGATCCGTTATAGGATAAGTGGCGCATAGTGGAAGGTTGTTACGAAAGGCGAGCGGCGCGTGAAATCGCGAGATCGCTCAGCTTTTCTCTTCCTTAAAGATCTTGACTTATTATCTGCCTTCCTTCTTATACTCGACTTTCCAAAATCAGAAATTAATATTCTCGACTATTTCTATAATTTTATAAAGCAGCTTGGGGTGCTACATGAGACCATGACGGATTCTGAAATTATGTCATCATATTAATATCATCAATTAATCTTGTCACCAACCTATCTAAACTTTTGAGTACCTACGAGTTGTGGTACCTAATGATGAATAGTAAGAATTTTTGTATTTTTATGGTTTCTCTTTTTAATTACAGTGGTGTCATTTTCCTTTTACCTGCAGCTTTTAGAGTATATTTTATTGCGAAGCTAAAAGGCAAACTTTGTGAAAAATATAGTTCATCTAATTACTTAATGAAAAAATGTACTCGTAATACAGTAGGTAATTGGTACAAGATAACATAAAAGTGTAAAACTATCTCGCATAAAGAGCAAAGGTTTTGAGACTCTGCAAAAGCCATATAAGTAAGAACAAGAAGCAAAGTGATTGTTTGAGGGCCATGATCTAAAAACCCGGATTCGAAACCGACATTTGCTGGCACTAACATAAGCCCGAAACAGAATGAAAATCAGCGCGTTTAGAAGGGTGTTACGAAAGCCGAATGGGGCGTGAAATCTGCTGATCTCTATACCTCTGTAAAGTTACACAGTACAGCTGCGTTTCCATTAAATACCACAACTGCAACGCACCTTGTCACAACAAAATAATTCGCCGCTGCTCCAAGCAGTTAAGAATATATCGAAATAGGTACAACGACAAAGTTCTCTTTAAGATGTTGGGTGGAGTTAAGGCTGCAACTCAGCAACCACGGGCGGGCGGTTATATCACACTTTTGCTCGTTACTTTTGTTCGCTGTTCCTAATAGAAAGTGCACCAGGCCTCTCTCTCCTTTCCGTTCTGATGCTATTTATTGCTTAAGATCTTGTTCTAGATATACAATGCCTTCGAAACACCACGTTTTGTACTTCAGCCGCTTCCCAGAATAGATATCTAGTTTCGTTTCTATTTCTCTCTGATATTCTTTGCCACTATTTCATTCATTATTATTATGAATCGAGCAATGTGTTAGATGTTATGTATATAAATTATATCATGACATATTCTATTCATATCAACATGATGTTATCTCAATTTATGGATATTTGATTAATAATATTTTATTAAGTTTGTCATTATAATCATGAGACAGCTAAGAATTAACGATATCTTTGTGATGTACGGGTATATCTAGACGAGCGTTCTCTCAACCTACTTCTTGAATGCCGCGCTCTTACACACAGAATATTGGACTTTATTTTAGAATGCATAAAGATTAAAACCTTATTTATTCGCTGCCGTTCTCAATCCTACATTTAGGAACTGCTTTCAACGCGCCGTTGTATAATAAACTTTATGGTGATTAGTACAGGGTTTTTTTTGGTGGGTCAAAATTATTTGGTTACTATACATGTTCCATTCAACCATGAACTCCTTTGAGGAGCGTCCCGCGTTGAGACCTCAATTTTTTAAACTCTCTCACTTATTGGTCAATCAGCGTGACATTTGTATGGTTTATGTAGTGGACGCACCGTTGCAAAAATACCTTCGCCTAATCGTTATCGAAATGTGCACGCATTACAATACAATACAATAACACTTTATTGAGCACCATACAATAAACATAATATCTAGAACAGAAAAATGAAATAAATAATGCTGTAGGCACAATTGCTCCTCATTGTGGAAGGTAATAATATTATTTTAATTAATTATTATCAAAAATAACTTTTCACTATTTTTGTAATCACAAACGCAATGTAGGCAATTTCTGCTCGATATGATGTGTTTCTATTATTAAAAACAAAAAACACTTTAAAATTAAGATAATAAGGTAGGTACCATCTACTTTAATATTCTTGTAGAATTTTACCACTTTACTTACTTTTCTTTAGGTACGTAAATAATTTATACATTTAAGATATTAAATACTTTGTGTGCCAATATTTAAATGTCACCATGTAAAAATAGTTTTTAAGATTACAATCTTATTGGATATAAAAAAACCAGTGATTTAATTTTATTCGCATGGTCGTGCGTGCTTTGTGTCTAATTTAATCCGTTCAGGAAGGAGCTAGAAATGCGTTATAAAAATAAACATAACGTCGTCCACTTTTGCTATTAAATAGTGTTCTTCGATGTTCTTCATTATTATTATCAATGTAACAGATTTTACACTGACACACACATCCGTCGGCCTGTAAAAGCAAACAGTGTCAAGGCGGCTTATATTGATTTCAAGCTTGTAATGAGTACAAATTATGTACTCTACCTCCACAATTGATTTTATTATTGCATGTCAATTGATTACTTTGTACTAGTGTCGTAAATACTTAATAAGTGCATTATTTTGTATTAAGCAGTACCTATTGTGGCCAAGTTCGCTGCAAACCGCAATCTATTGCGTCATGTGGTAGATTTATTGTCCTAAAGATTTATGGGGTTTAGCAAGTTGTAGAGACTAGAGACACTTCCCTACTTGGTTATAATGAATTGGCAATTTTGTATCCATATTTTATGTGTTTCATGTTTTGATCGTTTCCTTCTTGTTTCAGGACTTCACAAGCTGCCTCGGAGCTTCTCAAAAGTGTGAGTATCACCGCGGGCGCGTTTCGTAACCTCTCGACTATAATTCAACTGGTAACTTGACCTGCATGCGGTCGGCACGGCTAGTTTAATTCACCGCGATGCGTCCCATCGACGAGCCTCCTACGTAGCGGCCGTGTCAACGGTTGTGTAAGCTCGCATTGTACAGATGATTGCTCAATCGGATGCATCTCGGTTCGTTTAGCCAGAGCTACGCGTGAGAGCCGAATTTCCCAACGAGCGGAGAGAGGCCGAGTGCTCGAGCGGCGGTTTCCCAATAGAAAGTCCTCGATGCAGGAAGCGCAGCGCTGCACTGCACGTGCACCGGCAGAGGGGGCTGCGGCCGATGCACTTTCATGCCGATGACGTCACATCTTACCTTTCGTCAGCGTCACACCGTAAGAGCTGTTATGCAATGAACGCACGCTACTCAACTTTCCAATTTCGACAACGCGCTATTGTGTAGCGCTTTCAAATTTTTACTCTACCATCGCTCGCTCGCAGGCGCTTTCTTGCATTTCTCTCTCTTTCGAATCACGACTGAAAAATGCTCTGAATGTTCTGCGCGGGCGCAACGGTGGAGATGCACTTTCACTGTTACGCCCCTATATTTTTTCTAACAATTGTGGACTAATCTATAACTAAGCTGGAAGATGGATACATTTTCACGTTCGTCTGTTTTGTCTAAATTACTTGCATTCACAATATAGGCTGAATACGTAAAACTTTTTACCCAAAATTTAGGTTATTTTGTGCTTTACGTGAAGTTATGTTGAACAACGATTTGTCTCGCTGTCCAGTTCGACACTGATTTGCACCTCCAATATTCTGAGTGATAGCATCGCAAAGTGAATATGTTAACTGTCTGTTTGTGTAGGAAGTTTTGAAAGTTGTAACGAGAGAGATACCTAAAAGCATGCGTGACGGACGCCAGCCACTTTCTGGGGGTTTCACCTCACCTAGCGATATCGAGCTTTCCATTGCTTGTAGGGCTTCCACTGCCAGGTACCGAGTAATCTAATTTCCCCGGACCTTTGGTTACATTGGCGGAAGAAAGCGCCGCTTAAGATTTAAAGTGGAGCTAGATTTGTAGGAGAAACGATTCTGATTTCTAAACCTGATCTGGTCAACGTTATTGAATCTTATTTAGTAGCTAGTGAATTTAGATTGGCCGACGCCAATAGCTATGCTGCAGCAGAATTTGTATGAATACGTTCACGGGGTGACACCGGCGCTTCCAGTTCACCGATTACATCCGCAGACCGAACTATAAGTAGTGAATACCTACGTTACCGAACTGGTTTATTCGGGATTTTTACTTTCTAAGTATTGTATTTGTTAGTTTATTGGTTCGCTTTAAATCAAATATTCTACCCTTCCAAGCTATTCGACAGTAATCGCCAAATGATAGAGCAAAGATACAGTAGGGAGAGCACCATATAAAAAGTAGAGCCCATCATCCAGACTGATACAGAATTAAATGTAGAGTCATAACGAGGAATTGCCCAGTTTTGTCAGTATCAACAGCTTTACTCGAACTATTAATTATTTAAGATACGTCATATTTGCGCGCTAAATGTGACGTATGCGCCGCTAGCCGTCTGTCGTCGTCGGTGTTACAGTATGTACATAAGTATTTTTGTACCTATTTTAGCTTGTAGTAAGCAAATTTGCTACACGCAACAGCTGCGACGCCGACGTCAACGATCGACGTCAGCACGCATTCATCGTTCCAGTATTTCTAGCCTAAGGCCCGCGTACGCGCAGCATTTATTGTTGAATTTAATGAAACGATGATTTTAATAAAGTACAATTTATACAATGAACTCGGCACGATTTAGGCTTGTTGAATTCAAAACTGGCATACCCCGAAACATGAAAATTATTGCGTTCTTTGAAGTTTGAAGATGTGGTAATCAAGTGAAACAGGATTAAAAAAAATGCTATTTAGGTATCGAGGTTCCAACTACTGTGCCCCGAGTGAGATGTATCGTTTTGGTTGTAACATCAAGGAAACAGGATTAGCCATCTGTGATGTAGCTGTCTAACTGCTCGAGGTTCCCTGTCTAGGCTATTATATCGTGTCAACATTATCAAGGCTCCTGTCTAGCAGTTATTTCGAATCGATATTGTCAAGGCTTAAGCTGTGAGGATAGTAGAGCAGCAAGCATGCTTTCTCTATTAAACGTTAGGTACACGCCTCCAATAAATAGGCTTGCGTATGGATAGACTAATTGTGCGTACCTTTTCTAAAGAAAGTTAATATCTGATTAATTTCTTGGCGGTCTATGCAAATAATTATAGTCGGGGGCATATTCCTTTTCATCTGTAAAAGTTCGCTTGGTTGGTATCCGCTTGGCTATTTAGTAACTAACTTCAAGCAGAGAATTTGTCGCCAAGGCAATAGTTAAGCTAGCCTTAGTGTTTTTAGCATCTTCGACCACAACCGTCACCAGGTGATATAGAGGTCATACGTTAGCCTATATAATGCACTATAATTAATAAGTAACGCCTCTGCCCACTACGCATTTATACGGCACGATGCAGGTGACCCACTACATTTTTAACTTTCGGTTTCATTCGGACTTTTCCAAATCGAATTTAAAAGCGTGTATTTAAAATCGTCCCTTATAGTCGCTACACAAACGAAAGGTCAACTTGCATTGTAAACGAGAAAGTTAATCGAGGAAAGTGCGAGCGAACGGATCTCGTTGGGCACTCAGTGCAGTTTCTAAAAAAAATACACACCATGCCTTTCGCCCCGAGATATCTGCGTTTTTAGCCGGCTCTCTAAAATTTGCAGGTAGTTTTCCAATTTGTTAAAGAACTGTATTTTACCTATCGCTTGCTCTGAAAGTCATTACGTAATCTTTGATACAATTTGGTGATGCTGTTTGAATATCGCTTTATTCGCATATTTTATCGCAACATTATTAGCAGTTCATTCTATCCACTGAATGACTGGCATAAGGTGTTTACGAGCTGCCCTTGTATCTCTATCTTGGCTGTCGTTATCTCCAGCCATCTAACCATCTTCGCACTGGACTTCAGCTGTAACAGTACCTTCTACTATGTCATCCGTCGACTGCCAATCTCGCCGTGTCCGTGGAACTACTTTAGATGCCATCTCGTCATCCTGCTTAATACAACCACCACTATCTGTCACTTCGCCGCTTAGTTTATTTATATGGATTGGGTGTGTTTCAATAATAATTGGGCTCTCTGCTAGCCGCTTGAAAATTCATGTAGACTTGCACTTGTTCATTTGATACTTAGCTAATGGGTGTCACTTTTTTTCATTTAATACTTTCATAATTTATTAGGTACTTACTCTACATCTACTGATCTTACAAAACAAACGATTCTTCACCTGTTGTCATGCTCCTTGTGTCCCACATTCTGTACGATAGAGGAACTGTCCGACAATGCGATGACTTTGGCTACATTTCTGGCCAAGCTTATTAGTTTCGACCATTTATTTACTCGAAAAGAAGATCTTAAAATTTCAAAGTCAATAACAATATCCTTACGGGTAGGTACGGCAGTAGTTTTCCTATTTGTCATTTCGTTACTGTGTATTATTACTTTTAGTTTGCTCTGTAGGTAAGTTGTGAATAACTAAATGGTATATAAACTTTTTTGATACCAAAACTTTACGAAGACAGGACTCTGTTAATATGTATTGATCTGCGTCAATATGACTTCACATATCTCAAAACATGTAAAATACCATCACATGAACACGTCGTTTTATTTTGGTGTCGTTGTTATTATTTTCGACTTTATTTTCGTCAACTGTTATTGTTTAATCAGAGCCAGAGCGTCCTCCTCACTACAAATCAGAAGAAACGCTACCGATCGGAGTATCAACCTCTTAACCTAGATCTAAACTTGAGGCAGCAATAAAATAAATATATTGCAGGGTATTTATCTGTCGCACGGTTGGCGCTCTGGCTTTCAGGTGAATTGGAGGTATTTAAAAATACATGCGACACAGAGTGGTTCTCGTATATGCGGCAAACCTCGACAGAAGTGGAAATAGGTTAGCAATAAGTGATCAGGGTGGGGCGAAGTGCCCCAGTGGCCTTGATGCTGTACCAGGTCAAGCTAGCGCGCCCCGGTCGGCGGCAGCTCGCTGATGACGCGCATCCTCACCCTACATTACTGCAAACAAACGACCACTTATGTAAATGCTGTCCGTTTGTTGTGCATACAATGTTGCGGTTAGTGGATTATTTACCTACATAATGACGGCCTCCGTAGTGGCGTAAGCTGGTGATGAAGCTACTTCAATGAGCAATGTTGTAGGCTTCATTCCCGCTTAGGGCAAATATTTGTGTGTATTTACTATTTGCTCCGATTCTTATTATTTGTGGAATCGTGGTTCTCGTATCGTAGTTTCTGGATACAGGGAATCTTAGTTAGGGCACGGGCAGGATCAATGTATTTAGTCATCGCGCCGTGTTATTTTTATTATTTGGTGACTATGGAGTCACATTTCCAATTGACTGCATTGCATAATCATTTTTTTGTGGTGCTAATTTAAATCAAAAAGGTTACTACCTAACGGGGGGGAAAAATTGTTCAAATTTTGGCAAGTTCACACCCTATTCTAACTAACGCATAAAAATATTCCATGCATATTTTAATAATGACATTCTTTGTTTAACATAAGTTAATAACTCTTTAAGATTTTACATCAAACAGTCACGTAAATTACCGATTTAAAATGTTATTGACTTTAATATTGCAAACGAAAAGTAAAGTATCTTTTGTTTCGTCTGCCATCGGCATTCGGTTTGTACTGTTAAGTGTTTCACAATAACATTGAATATTGAAGGCATTGGCTCCAAATAAGATTTGCCTTTGCCCTTTTTGAAAATGTCGAGCCCGCGCCCGTCAAACTAATTTCTGATACGGTCTTTAATCTTTTTACTATCTATTTTATTGTCCCATTGGAGATATCTTTCAAGAGATTCATTAAACTTTAGGTTACTATTGTTAGTATAAATAAATACTACTACTTAATCATGAACAAGCTATTTAAAGTACGTTCTCAAAGAAATAACACAAAGATTGCGTTAAACAAAGAGCCAAGATTCCGAGCAGGTAAGGTGGGCCCGAGGAATCCGAGGCCGCGAGGGCTTTTTCCCTTCGGGAGGTTAACCCTGAAGGATCGAGCCAAGGTCGACGGGTGTTTGAGATGCCTTTGAAGGGGGAGATGACTCGCTGACTTTAACTAACCCTCGGCGGTCATATTATTTTGTTTTGTATTCTGTATGCGCGCAAGCCAATGCACGTTTTATGAATGCTCCCGGCCTACTCGAATTAGCTTCTCCAACAGACAGGCTTGCAGCTTCTGAGTCATATTTCGTCCAACATGCAGAACACTAATTTACCTCTATTGACGGTGACATACTTGGTATTTATAGTTACTAACGAGAGACAGGTAAATCTACAAGTACCTAATTTATAGACGGTACCTCGGCTGGACCCGATTTTATGACAGCGATAGTTTCCCGTTAGTCTCGTACACAGTAAAACAATTAGAATTCGATATGCTTTGAAATAGCACAATTGACTTCCGGAATAGTGACAACATTTCTATTTAAAACTAGCTGTTCTTCGTCCGCGCGGACTACATTATATCGCGATAAAAGTATTCTATGTCCGTCTCGAAAGTACAATCTATCTCTATACCAAATTTCATCGAAATCGGTTCCGCCGTTTAGCCGTGAAAAGGTAACGAAGAAACAAAAAGAGTTAAGTATGGATGAACAGTTGATTGACGCACAGTATGGATGGGGTTGAGAAAGTTCCTAAGAAGTATTCAAATAATCCAAAAAATATTCAAACATGTCAAAGTTCTACCTTGTCTATGTTCCGTGTTAATACGGATTTCGAATTAAATCTGATGACAATATTTTGCAACCTTTTTTTATAATTTTAGGGGTTGTATATTAAAAAACGATGAAATACATGTAAATCTTTCAAATAATATAAATGCCAAGTTTGAAGTAGATTTGACCAAGGAATCACGTTGTCCCATACAAACTTTGCCCCCTTTTTCACCCTCTTAGAGGTAGAATTTCGGAAAATCCTTTCTTACCGGATGTCTACGTCAAACAAAGAACACACCCTCCAAGTTTCAGGTTTCTACAATCAGCGGTTGGTCCGTTAGTAATTCAAGACATCGACCTCGACTTCGACATCCACCATCTTCTACCAAAATACCCTTTTTATACAAAAATCTTCCATTTTATAACAAATTCTACCATTTTCTCCCAAAATCTACCATTTCCTACATCTTCTATCATGTACAATTTTTTATCATAATCTCTCAAAAGCTTCCATTTACTAAAATCTATCAGGCTACCAGAATCTAACAAAGGCTACCATTTCCTACTAAAATCTACCATTTTCTACCAAAATGTACAATTTTCTACCATAATCTACCTTTTCTTTCGAAATCTTTTATTTTCTACCATTTCCTACCAAAATCTACCATTTTCTGTATAAATCTACCATTTAAATGAAAATCTACCATTTTATTTCTGTATTTACTATTTTCTATCAAAAGCTACCATTTATTACCAAAATCTACCGCTATTACCAAAATCTACCATTTCTTTCTAAAACTACCATTTTCTACCAAAAGCTACCATTTCCTTTCAAAATCTACCATTTTTACCAAAAATCTACCATTTCCTACCGATATTACCATTTCCTACTTAAATCTACCAATCCCTAGAACAATCTACCATTTCCAACCTAAATCTATCATATTTTACCAAAATCTACCATTTTCCTGCCTATATTTTAGGGATTGATGTTAAAACACGCGGAAACAGGTGCTAAATTAATTTTTAAAGAATTTTATTCGAACTTTGTAGTTGATCAGACCAAGAAAACACGTTGTTGTATAAAAATTTTGCAACCCCTTTTTACCCCCTTAGTGGTTGCACTTAAAAAAAATTCTTTCTTAGTGGCACACCTACGTCACTAAGAAATATTTGTGAAAAAAAATAATTTCGTAATAAATCTGACGAAAAATATTTTGCGACCCCCTTTTACCTCTTAAGGGGTTGAATATTCAAAAACTATGAACCACGTGTTCAATTAAATCTTTTAAAGAATATAACTGCCAAGTTTGAAGTTGATCAAACCAAGAAAACACGTTGCTCCATACAAACTTTGCAACCCCTTTTTACCCCTTTAGGGGTTGAATATTAAAAAACGATGAAACACGTGTTTCATTCAATCTTTTAAAGAATATAATTGCCAAGTTTGAAGTGGATCAGGCCAA
The DNA here is from genome assembly GCA_905147375.1 of Hylaea fasciaria. Lineage (NCBI taxonomy): Eukaryota > Metazoa > Arthropoda > Insecta > Lepidoptera > Geometridae > Hylaea > Hylaea fasciaria. The sequence continues at coordinate 5,441,256 of LR990199.1, forward strand.
GAAAACACGTTGCTCCATACAAACTTTGCAACCCCTTTTCACCCTCTTAGGGGTTGAATTTTCAAAAATCCTTTCTTAGTGCACACCTACGTCACTTAAGAAATATTTGTGTAAAATTTCAATGTCGAACTCAATCAGATGTAAAATATTTTGCAACCCCTTTTTACCCCTTTAGGGGTTGAATATTAGAAAACGATGAAACACGTGTTTAATGAAATGTTTTAAAGAATATAAATGCCAAGTTTGAAGTTGATCGGACCAAGAAAACACGTTACTCCATACAAACTTTGTAACCCCTTTTCACCCCTTTAGGGGTGGAATTTTCAAAAATCCTTTCTTATTGCACGCTTACGTCACATAAGGAATATTTGTGCAAAATTTCATGGTTCTAGACCCAGCGGTTTCGGCTGTGCGTTGATCGATCAGTCAGTCAGTCAGTCAGTCAATCAGTCAGTCAGTTTTGGCTTTTATATATATAGATTACACACACGCAGGTATCATAGAAACATCAAGATTTGATATGGCAATTTTCGTTCCAACCAGCTACTACTTTCACCAAATTGCGGATAAAAGAGAGTTTTTATTGCAATAGAAATTATATTTGCTACATAGAAGATGGGTACCGAACAAAATAATAAGGACAAAGGTGACGAAAACAATTTGTTACTACAAATGAGTCAAAGGCTGGTGCGAAACTTTTCCAAACGTCCTTTCACATTGGCGAAGTCCTATGAGTCCAACTCGATAAAGTATTTCATTGAATCGAAGTAAATTCGGGGTTATATAAAAGCCTTGAACGACCTTCCTCTCCCAACCCCTTGTTAATAAATGTCAAAGACATTTTCTATTCAACAGCAATGGTTTTAATATAATTCTTTTATTATCTTATTAGTACGAGTGGTGTCTTAGGTCTTGACCGTAATGATCCAAGGGTATTGCACCGTTTATCGTGGTGTTTTAAAGCCTTAGAAATAAAGTTGGAAATTGTGAATTCGGTCGGTGCCTTTGCTTCGGTTCGCAGGGCGATCCAGGCCCCATACGGGGGCAACAACTTGTGTCCCTTCGTACACTGAACTAAGCTGCAACTTCAACTGAATATTTTAAGCTTGATGCCTTTAATAACGGACAACCTTTGTTTGCACTTGCATCGGTCGCTCCAATTTCATTATCTGCCTTGCCATTACTTTATGCTTTTTCTTTACGTATTGGCATCACGGTCTATTGGATTTCTATTTCTATGTAATTTTAAATGTCTGTGATTGATTTGTATCTATAACTTTTATTTTAATTCTGGTTTGGAGATCCTGTTTATTCAAGTCAGTTCATATGTATGTCCTTCGACAACCTTTGTTTGCACTTGCACCGTTCGTTCTAATTTCATTAACTGCCTTGCCATTTGTTTAATAATTATAAGTATTTCTTTACGAATTAGCATTACGGTGTATTGGATTTAAATTTCATTATTGTCTGCAATTGAATTGTATCGATAAGTTTTAATTTAACTCTGCTTTTGAGATCCTGTTTATGATCGGCAAGTTCATATTTACTTTTTTTTTATTGACCCGATTTGTTAGGTTGAGTCTCGATTGTCGTTATTTTAAATAATTTGGAGTTGGTTTGATTAGTAGCAATAAAAGCATTACCAATATCATCATTTTCATTTTCAAATACTCTCAACAGAACTGAAATTAAGTTTTAATAAGTACGCGTCTTGGACCTAGAAGATTTACCCTTTTTTTAGTAAATGGCAGCTTATTATAAGTTTCAGTGTTATATCATCGTATTAGGCAAAATCGCGAGCATTGTGAGCAGGCTTAAGCTTTCACCATTACAATGGAAACGGAGCGGAGAAAGGGTCCGCGGTGAGCAGCTGTCCCGCGGGCGCTGATCGTCGGGCGCTCCGCCCTCACTGACCCACGCCTCCGCTCCGCTCTCCGCGAGCGAGAAACGCTCACATTCACAACGCGAGTCGGCATCGGCACCCCGACTAACCGCCGAGCGAACACGCTCCAGTCGCGGCAGTTGCCCGTCGACCGTCGACAGTACTGTACGTCACGTCGTCGAGCGCAACCAACCAGCCATGTGGTGAAGTGAAACTGTCAAACGTGATACACTTTCGCATACCGGTGTCGTTGTTTCAGTGGAACATTGCACTTTTATAACTATCTGTTTGTGTTATCGGAGTGGTGTCACTATTTTGGAAAATTGGATTATACGAACGAATAATGGCCTTAGCCAGGTGAGCTATTTTGGTTGTTGGAGTCAACGCGGAACTAGTTTATTTTATCATGTACATCGAAGGACTTTCCGTCGATTGGGTTATTTGATTTAAAACAACATAAAACAGGTACGAAACTGTTTTTGTTTTTGTAATCTTCACGTTTCCTGTTTTGATTGCCATAATTCCGTTATTTCATTGCTAACTGTTTTATACAATGTACATAAAGTTTGATGTGAAACTCAACTTTGTTGATTTCATTTGATACTATCTCTACAATGGGCGAAAGTTGATTTGCCGCACGCGCTTAACTTTCCTTGTTGTGTAAGCTGAACATCAAATGACAGGTAGAGGGAGCGACATAGAAATCGAGTCGCTTTTACTGCTACCATTATCATTAACTGTAATTAACATTCACTAAAGTGTTTACTAACTGCTGCAGCTTGGCCATGTTTTAAAATCAATTCCTAGTTTTGTCCCCTGAGTAGCCCCAAACGCGCATCGTTGATAGCGTTCCAATGTGTTCTCGTTATTCCTTCGCACCCTCGTTCGTCACGGTAACCCTAACCGTTCGGCAGGACCCTACTGCTGCCTATTTTATGATTCCTTTTTTGTTGTAAATATCACAAGTTTACATTAACGTTTCGTTTCAAGTATTCAACATTCTACATACGTATCATCTAGCAATGATTATTATTTTCCTCGCCGTGTTATCATCTCTACAATAATTTGTAAAGTAGCTTAGCCCATGTTGTAATAGATGGTTTATTGTAATATTAATAAGTCATTACTTGTTCATTTGAACTTGTTCTGACTGTAAGATATTACATTCTATTATTGACAACTACAACAGTCTTCCTCTTAATGCCAAGTGCAAAAAGTGGTTCTGTGGTAATTTTTATATAATTTATTCAAGTTGTAAAACCAGTTTGTGCGTTGATAAATAAATGAACCATGCGTGTAGTCGTACGTCTGTCTACAGAAATACGTCGAGGGTGGACTCGTTTCTTTCCTTTAGCAGGTAGTAACTCAACCGAGGCCGGAAAGCGCTTACCTTCTAAAGTTCCAATAACCTTTTTTCATTCGCTTTTTGTTAAGACACCCAGTGTTATATTCCGGCCTTTGTTGAGATCATCGCGGGCATCTGTTTGCATCCTATTCGTGATAACGTTGACTATTTCATTTACGTCATGATTACAAAAGGATGGAACTAGGTATTTAAATGTATCCTAGTACATTAAAGTACATTAACATTATCTCTCTCTTTCTCTCTCTATCTTTCCTGCATGGTATCCTAAGTAATACAGTACAGTCGCTCTCTTACAAATTATGTTCAGTTATAGGTATGTTGGATCCGTCTTCCCTTCCCCCTAAAGACCGCGACGTCTATACAAAGTTAGGTTTGTGTACCGGTGCAGAATATAAAGATTTGCGGAGAAGCTCCTCCGAGGGGTCGATGACCTTCCTTCGCTCAGAATGCACGGAAGAACATAAGTGTGGGTAGAGACGTAGGGATACCTTCGTCTCGACCCTCGTTATTCTTATTTGTAACGAACACCCCAGATATGTTATTTATATCCAAGAACAAGAACAAATCAAGAACTTAAGTCACATTCGATTTATGTGATCTTTTTTATTCGTGAGTAATAACCGAGTTGTATAGTAATTTACTAATTACTGATGTTTATTATGGTCCACTTTAGTTAAAGGTTTAGTTAAACAATTCAAATATGTTGAGCATAATGTTAGGCTATTAGATTAGATATAGTAACATACTTATATCAATAATTAAATTACATTAGCTTAATGTCATTGCAACTATAAAACTCTAATATAATTCAGTTGCCAAGGTGTCGCTGCTTTACATTAAAACACACTCGTGAAAATTGTCTTGACCGCAATTGGAGGAACGGCTACACTAAGAGCGATTTCAAACAAAACATCTAACAACTGAAACATTAGGCTTCACTTCAACTCCATCGTTTGTTGTTTATTTAGATGACTTATTTGTAGCAGGTAAGGCGCATAGATAGCACTGCAGTTTAGTTAATTAAAATTCAATTGTATCTTAAGCCGTCAGTTTCTTAACAGTACATTCTATTATGTTTGAATAAGTTGGGCGAGGTTGTTTCGCAAGAATGTATCAGTTTGGCCGAGGGCCGGTGAGCGTTCACAAAGCGAGAGATTGCGTCCGGGCCCGCTCTCGGCGCTCCTGTTTCACTGACAGCGGAAAGCGATAACTAAGTGGGTTTTGGCGGCATCAACCTCGTATTTTAGTGAAAGATAAAGTCCAGTTGAAATTGCACGCCAGCTCCTAACCCGCTTAGACAAATTCGACATTCAGAATTAGAGTAAACAGCCGCCACAACGGTGGTTCCTTTGCTGTCGTTTGGCCTGGCTATAATCCAACATGTCGTCGCGAACATGTTGATGTTTTGTTATGATGAATTAGTTGAAAGAATACTAATTGGTGTTATGGTGTAATACTAGCATTCCAAGTTCCGCTAATATATTTTTATCTTGTCCATGATTACGTGTTACGTATTTCTCAAGGCTCTCGATGTTACCCTCGGTTCTCACACTTCCGCATCCAACGTATCCAGCTGTCTGTATATTTTCATCGCCGCTTTATGTTGCTGTAAAACACGATGTTTTTTCGTGGTACTACAAAAACTGCTTATTTCACCTGATATGTAAAAATTATGCTTATATTGTATCGTCCTAAAATAATATTTCATTACTACTCGCTTATGTAAATTTTACCAACGCTTCCTTATTACCGAACTGTTTGTATATCTCACAAGGCCAAGGTTATCTAATAAGTGAGACTGCCAGTGATTCGTTCAAAATCAATTCTGTTCTCTTCGTATTCGTAAACTTTTGGTATGAAACCGACGTTACACTTTCTCACCGAATGAGACCTTGGAGCCTTTCCGTAGCTAACCTTTCATCCAGTATGTGATATTTAGCCATAGAAACTTCAACTTTAAACGTTTAAAATATAGTACTCGGTATTACATAATGGGTTACTCATTATGTAATACTAAATTACGTCTGTCATGTTGTTCTATAATATTTTTTGAATATGCAAATCTTATAAATTAAAGAATCTTTGTTGAGATGGGCACTCATTATGAAAGTTAAATTGCAACCACCTGGTTCGAAATACGCCTATTCGAGAAGAACCGGCAGGAAACAAGACGGCAACTTTTTATTCTTTGTTTTAATTTCTAATAATATTCCTTTTATGAAAGTAGTTCTCTACATTCTTATCTTGATTACATTGGTGAAATTTTATAATGTGAATATCGCATTTGTCTATGGAAAGTGCGTCGGTGCGTCTTTCTTCGTACTTTGGTCTGCGGGCGCCTTCTCTTTGTGTTGCGCGATGATCTCGATTAGTTTCACCTCCACACGCCTTTTGAAAGCCATTATTTCTCTTTTCTAAGCGGTGCTCGTTCAATAGTAAAATTGGAATTTCTAAGAAACTAGACGTCGTGGCTATTATAATAATTTTGTTTAAACTGAAACAAAGAGCACTTTTTGTATAGTTATGTGCACAAGTGCAGCTTGCACATCCTCATTGTCGATTCCCGTCGCATAGTTTAATAATTGCGTTCCGTCGTTGGTTTCTTGTTCGATCCCGGCGAATGGACGTGCGGATTAGGTTGTGGGGTGTCGCAATTTGACCCGCCGCCCCGCCAGTCCCGCCACCGCTGCCACGCTCCTCGCTGGTGTGCAACTCGCTCGATGTCATTATTCAGCTGAAAGTGGCTCATGAAACTGTGGCGCTGCCGTTGACGAGACCCGGTCACGTACGTTCTCTCAATTTGCGAGCTCAGCCCACGCCGTTCCACTTAGCATTTAGGAGGCCTATTTGATAATGAACATAACTTGCTTTTTAAATGTACGTGACCGAATTATTCTGGTTGAATTATTACAATGAAGATGAGTCAAATGAAAACTATATACTCGAAAGTAGAGCATCTTGATAGAGCTTCAAATGACGAACGAGGGTAGACAAAGCAACGGCATAATATTGAACAAACATTTGAACAACTCGCGTGTCAAGTACGAGTGGCTCTTTTTGTGTCAAAAGCTTGAAAATACTACCTCGTGTCATACGATGGTAAGTAAAACTTTGCCCGTCCTCTACGTAGCTCGTATTTCATTTATATTGGTAGCCGATACGGAGCGCGGTAGCGTGAAGCGTTCATATGCCGAGGGAGCAATTCGGAACGGGGACATGGCGCGTTCTCCAAGTTTGCCTGAGAGCAAGCTCGCTGACCCATTTTGTGCGTAACGCGGCGTGGTGTGCGGAGGAATCGATGATTACACCAGCCGAATCTCGAGGCCTTCGCGGCGCTTTACTGATGAGTTTGGATCTGTGTCAGGGTCCTCCCCCGCTGCGCCCTGCGCCCTTCGCGCCTCTCTCTGCCTGCCTCCCGCCGGCATCCACTCCCCGCAGTTGACCCGTAAAACTTAAGTATTTGTGTTTCACCTTCCCCGCTCCTGTTTAATGATTTGAGGTCACCAGTTTTCACCTTGTTGGTCACAATGAAACCCTGCTCCATTTTTTTATCGCTTTGATGTAATCATTGTTGAACGTATTTGGTTCATCTTCCATTTGCAAATTACGAAAGGGATATTCAAATTTGGCAGGCTACGCTTAAAGATAAATTTTAATCCCTACTGAGATATTATTACAAATTACTTATTGCTTAAATGTGATTAGAATGGTGGCCCCTCACTGCTTTAAAGAAAAGTTGTCTACATTTGAGGTCGACTCATTCGCACACGCATATCAAACTGAGGTTTGGAATGAACTTTAAATTATTTTTACCCTCTAGAAGTTTACCAATGAACCAAATGCATTCAATGTGAATGTTACATTTGAGACTGCCCTAATGGTCTATACAATAAAGAATAAAATGAAACGCTTCAGTTGCTTCATCAGGAATTTCAAATAATAAAGTCGAGTTTGAATGAAACCTAGCTTCTATCGAGTGGTGATCGACCTTTGCAGCGTCACCTTCGTGGCTGCCGACGCCGGCGCTGGCATTGTCGCTCCGACGCCAGTAGGAAGCACCGCGCGGCCGCAGATTGCTATTGGGCTTAAGGCCGTTTTCAATGCACCATCTTTTACCTTGTGCCCCTTATTTCGCGGCTTGACCCCAAACCCACTAGCCGGAGGCACTAGTGAGCGATGAGCGCACGCGTGATGACCAACTCTAGGAAAATTGTTGATACCGAATTATTAGTTCACTATTCGACGATGAGCATTCTTCAGAAGCGGTGAGATTAGATATTAATAAATAATTTTATTACATTAAAATGAAAATATTTTATCATAAATATTTAAGCGATGATTAATTTATATTATGACTTTACGTAACTCGTTCTTAACTGAAATAATTTAAGGCGGAGACTAAAAGATATTGGATTCATTAGGTCAACCTCGAAGACCTCAATTTATAGTTCAAGCAACAAGCACGCGCTGCTGCCTAACGCCTTGCTCAATTTTTTTCAAATGCCACTCATTTGTCATGTAGGTCAAATGCATTACGTTGTCAAATTTGACCCGGTTTTCCTGCAAGAACAATTGAAAGTCTTAGGTCTCGTGATTATAAGTCTATAAATTTTGTCCTTACCTAAATTTAAACTAGACCAGATCCGATCATTCGAGTGTCTGCCGAATAAATAAATTGTATACAATAACATTTGCAGAAGCGGCAATTCATAACTCCTTGGCAGATGGTGATTAACGCATTGTTAAGATGTAGGAAAGTAGAACGGGGGCGTCAAATTCAAGGTCACGGACGTAGCAGAACAAATTTATTTTAAAACGGTCAAAATTAGCTCTAACTTCAATATTGGAGTACCTTGATACATTTCATATGTGGGATAAACTGACGTTACAAGGTTCCCTGTAAAACTTCTAGGTGTAGGTACCACAGCTTTACGTTTCGCTTTGTGTCTATTTTTATGGCACCATTACGATTCCACGTGCGAGGACTGTTACAGTGTTTCGGGGTTGTTCTTATGATCGTTTCATTGCTATTATTCTTTGCTATCACATGACTTGTGGTGAACATTCCTCGTTGCACTAGCAGTTTGCGAACGACGTCTGGCCCTGAGCCAGATTGGATATCTTGACAATTTAACACAAGGAAAGTCAATTTTCTCTCGACTCGTCACCAACGACGTCTCACTGACTAAACGCAGATCAATATCTTTTCTGCGTTAGTCCGACCAATTGTAAGTTGATCAGTTTTCGCAACGGTCGGAAGTTTTCTATAGTTTTTTTCGCCTAGTGTTTCTTAATATAACACACATTTCGCATACAAAGACTGAAAGTGTGCGTCCGCTTGTGTGCGCGGCCTCAACCGAGTTTTGTCGATGCTTTCTCGAGCGGCGAACCGGGTCGTGTTCTCGATGCCCCAAGCGAGCTGAGCTGTGGCACTTGCGGGCTGGTACTGCCACCGGCCGCGCTCGCTGTCTCTATACGAGCTTGCCTCACGCACACCACGATACGTGACTCGACCGTATTAGTGCACCCACACGTAACTGAGATGTATTGTGTCAGGGCTGATGAATATACATAATTTTATTTGTTCTCTTAAGATACTGCTAATTGCCAATGTAGAGGATTATGAACTGTGTCACATAGTGCAAACTTGGCGAGTTGAAGACAAAGAAGTTACATTGTTGTAAGAGGAAAAGTAATCGTAATAAATTCTGGTTCAAAGTTTGCACTGTGCAAGGTAAATGGTCTTGGAAATAAAAAATATCGTAATACTGTGAACGTCTGATGAACATCAACAGACTATCCTAACATAACGGTTTGAATAATTAAATCGAATCGGTAAGGTTTAAGCAAATTACTAATAGCCTTGCCAACGTAATGTCTTAATAACTAATATTTACTGACTGACATAGAGACGAGATTTTTTTCTTGAAGCTTAATTTACTTTATTTTTATAAGTACTCGTCTAGCCTTCAAGACACAGGATATCCTTTTGACATGTCATATTCCAGATTTATGACTATAAACATTAAACGTACGTGATATCTATCTACATAAAAATGCTTTCGAAAATGACACCGAAATTGACCGTCAAAGTTATTAGATATAAAATTAAAAGCAATCTACACCGTCGACCCTCGTCGATGTAGGAAGTGGGGTCGCTCAATTTATATTGGACTGAAGTCAAGGTCTTGCCAATCATTTTGCCCATCTAGTAATTCATAGGACAATCAAACCTGAGGCCACATCGCTGCGGCCTCATTTGTTAACCATCCTTGTCATGCACTGAAAACTTCCTGAAAAGGACGTTTGGAGAATTAAATTGCTTAATTGATAGTGTGCCGGCACAATTTTCTCTGGTACGTTGTAGTGCTGCAGTCGATCCGTGACGTATTAACAATAGAAGCGGGATTCATAAATATCTGTTTGCATATTCATGGCAATAGAATGTGGAACGCGGTGCAGCAGGGCCGAGGTGGCACGGTTTCTTGTTTGAGTTATAAATCAATCTGTGCCAGTTAGATTAGCGTCTGCATGACTCTGGCGTTACATAGCCATCGATGGCTTTGCTTTCGAATGCCCGCGTTGCCAAATGTGAGTGGTGGTTTCGCGGCCGCAGCAGCCAGCTAGCGCCGTGTGTCAGATTCGGTTCCACGCTCATGCCGCTCGCCCACCATCGCATAATGTGTCGCGTATTACATAATCATTGTCATACATACTCTTGCTCTTTGTATGTAAAACACGGCGAGTGTCGTCGTAATAATTTCAAAATAATCTCGAAGCGTTCACGTTTTGTTTGCACGTGGCGCACACGCTTTGATCTCTTTTGTATGATTTAGACTGTGTAACAGCTTGAGTACACAGACCGTATGCGTTCGAGATGAAATAATAATCGAATGTTTAACTAGCCGCCCGTCTTATTGTTCTGCCAGTAGGAAATTTATTGAAAACACAATGTTAGCGGCTTCAGGTGGCCGTGTGTTCAAGTTTGTGAATTGGTCGATTGTCCTCGGCCTCGCTCGACGCTTCCGCATCTGAGCTTATCCTCGCTCCGCGGTGCCCATGATAATCTTTTGTGTAACGAGCCTTGATCCTAGACCTTCCCGCCAAAGTCACGTGTACAGTCTATTTAATCAACTAAAACGATATTGTCATTTCCTTTCTAGGTATAATCAGCAAACCGCGCGCTCCTCTTGGTTGAAGTACGTAACATTTTGTTTTGTAATTACACATTATGTCTTACTTATCCTATTCTTAACTGCTAATTCTAATTAGCTATTTGTAACCGGTAGTTTTAACGTCACTTCTCTAACTTGGTGATGGGCTTGCAATGTAATATATCCAAATTCATTTTCAAATTCTTGTATTAGTTACTTATGCACTCTATCTAACTATAGACAAATCATTATAGAAGTCCAGCGGGCGCTGAGATAACCGTGATTTTTTTTAAATAATAATTACTATATCTTACCTGTCAAGAACTGCGGTCGCGCTAATAGCTGATGCTCATTCAAGAGCTCCATTCGAATAGCGTTGTTAATAACGTTAGTTTTATTGAGCCACGTGCAAACAGGTAGGCGTGAGTGCGCTACGTCACACCGCCGGCCTATGAAGGTCATGACGTAACGAACGTAGTCTCACCAACTCACCATTATCACAGCCATTATTCCGCTTGTCGATCCATCGCTCGATTCTTGGCGAGGCGAGGTCGGCACATTCTATCTCTTGGTGTCTGAGGTTGCGCGCGCTTTTATAATACCTACGTAGGTATAGCTTCCTTAACTTCAAGATCGCACTCTAGTGACAGTTGCTGTAACTCAATTGCATCTAAGACTTACCTGATTAATGACCAGGATATAATAACAGCTTTGCATTCGTAGCGCGAGTGTTCGGCCTTAACATTTTGCAACCCAGGCTTTATGTAAATTATCCTTCTTGAACATTTCTGAACAGGTCAAATTTGAAAAGGTGACTTCCTTTCGTTCTCGACTTTAATTGAACTTCACTTAGAAAAATGGTATTATGTGCTGTAGAGAATAAGTTTAGTAATGCAGTATGCCGTCTTTGATGCGACGTTGGAGCATTGCCAATGCTCTCTTGAAGCTCTAGGCTTCTTAACTTTTAAGTAGGTGTCTGGTACCTAATTTTCAGCTTGGAGCGCTCGCATTAAATGATACTAGGTACTTACTTACTATATATTTCCCTATAATATGATCTGAAATCACATTAGTTTAGTTTATTGAATTTAATTAATGATAATTTAAATGTACCGAAGTACCTACCTACTTACAAAAATTTCTCATTGTTTTGTCACATAATTATCATTAAAATTTAGGGACTTTTATTGATTGCGCCATTTGCGGCTATCTTTCAATGTCATGCGATAAAACATATCTAAATAATAAAACTTGCCTTTTCATAACTATTTCATCAAATGTTTGTCAGTGTAATCATTTCCTCATGATAAAAGTTAATCAATACGATAGCATTAAAAGGCTTCGTAACTTTAACATTTTCCGTGCCATTTTCAAAGCTCTTCAACTTGTCTGGGTTTATTTTAAAGTGTCTTAGCAACAGTAATTTATTGTATAATAAAGTTAACCTACCTCTTAATTTACAACTTCAGTCTCTATAATAGCAAGTAATAGCAACCTCTATTACCACGTGCACTAGTTCACACTTACTGGTGTCAGTCTTGCTAATTCTAATACATATGTTGTAGGTTTTAGCTATCTGATATTAGAAACTAGCGTTGGACTTCAAGTGATACACACCTATGCAAATGCTAATAACTAATTATGCATTTGCAATAACATTTAGCGTCTCTGAACCAAACACCTGAGCACACTAATCGTTGATCGTCATCAACATAGCAACAAATAACCTTGTATACGTATTGCGTCAGTTTACAAAAGTTAAGCCAGTTAAAAAAAAACATTTAATGACGGAGCCGTTCCAAGTTAAAAGCGTTGCAGAGACAACACAAAGGCTATGTCGTCACGTCCTCTGTATATTATGTAGTGCCTATGTATGTGTTGGGTTGGCTCGGTCACCTTGGTCGTCCTCGTGGTTCTCGGACAAATAAAGGTGGCCGCGGGCGCGAATAAATGCCACTCAGTTCCGCGTCCACACAATATTGCAATTTAGGCAACTTCTTTGGACGCCACCAACAATAACATTATTAATGGCAACATTGCACATAGTATTCCTTATCGAATATCAATATTAAAATAAACATGACATGCACATTGCACGTTCATTATAAACATCAGATAATGCTGCACCTGCCTGTTTGATGTCGCTTATCACCAATAAATGTCATGGATTATCTGTGTTTTTTTTTGTAAAGATTCTCATGTTGTTAATGTAATACGATCATCACGTGTAACAAAAACGGTGTTATAAGATTTAACTACTACACAAAAGTTGATTTTACTGCGTCTAATGAAAAGCTTAGTTAGACACTTTGTCACTTTGTATGTAAGAAAACATAAAAGCTCGAGAAGACCTCGCCTTACTCTTGTTCCTGCATTAAGCCGATGTCCTTTTCTATACAAGGCAATAATATTTTTTTTTACTTTTTATTTATTTCGTATCCTAGTCCTTCAACAAAATTAATCTCATGTCTTCCTTCCACTTTTCACTGGTGTCCTCGATCAATCAGCAAGCTGCGTACTTGTTTTTCACTCCCAAGATTGATGATCAAACTGTTATCAAACTCCATCCGCTTGCATTCGTTCGATTTCCTGGAAGACCACTGTTATTTAACTTATTTTACGCTTTGACATTGAATAGTTATTGTTATAGGTAAGTACCTATATACTATAATATATATTTACAATGTAGACGAATGAGACGATGACGGTTGGCGCAGCCTTGAACACATCATGTGTTTGATTATTCGAATCCACGTCACACCTACAATTTGCGCGTTTTTATCTTTGCGTTACCCACTCTATGCGCTATTTTTAGTTGCATAACAAGTATTTCGATGCCATCTACGCAATTCCTAAACTTCGGTTTTTATTTTGCACTCTAACATTCATTCGTTGTACTTCTGGAATTAATTTCGTCAGTATGCTCTTTATTACTACTGGTATAGGTATAAGGAATGTGATAGTTTTCATTATTGGCGATTACCATTTAATCAACTTTGACTGTTCGATTATTTCAGTCACATTTGAATATTATTAAGATTTGGTTGCACTCGTGTCCGTAATTCAGTATCGTTAACATTAATGAGATGTTTACTCACAAAACGTCTCGCGAATTATATCACGATCTCGCAAAAAGTCCCATTCGCATAATGTCCTATTGGTCTCTACCTACGTAAGAAGCAAATAAATAAGGTAATTTTGATATCATAGGCGTCTACGTGCTTATATTGGCAGCCCTTGTTCATAACACAGGTTTATCTTCAGCTGTGTGCGTGAAAATATTATTTGTTTTCTTATATCTATGAAAACTAGTGACGACGACCACCAGTATCATCCACAAGTTGATTCTTGTAACGGCACACATTGTTAATAACAATATGGATGACAAAAGTGTTTGCGATAATAAGGCCGATACCGTAGGCCTGTTTGGTCACGGTAAACAAATCGTCCTTCAGATCCCAGTCGAAGACCCTTATAATGTCGGCACGTCCTCAGGGCGTCTGAGTCACAGCACGCAGTCATCGTTAAAGAGGGCATTGCTCAGTTGGTTGTTTGCCCCCTCCCTTGGCTCGGCCGGTGCACCAACCCGAACGGCGGCCGTTTCCAATAAAACCACACTCATATGCGTATCAGGACCCTCATTGTTCTATCGTCCTTATTCCGATTCCATTGTCTCGCCAACAACTGCCCGTTTATTATTATTGATTGCAAATTTATGGTTGTGCCATATCATTGTCAACCTTTCAGGGCCTAACACTCCTTTGAACAACTGTTTGATTTCATTAATAAACTGCGCATATTCAAGTTACGGAAAATCATGACATTTATTGTTTTGTGTATTGTGTTAGTTAGCCTTTGTCTCTTTTGTAAATGACACAGAAATCTAAATAATTTAGCCTTGTTACAAAAATATGATTCATATTGGTTATGAGCTTATGCATGTTGCTTTTGGAGCAGTAACTGGCATATTATTACAGAAATAATTAAACTGGGTTAGAGGAAAACAGTTAAAAACAATGTATTTATTACTCAATCCTGGATGTATATAATTATTAATTACTTATAAATAACTCTTGTAGGTATATTTTACCAAACTGCCTAACAAGTAGAGCAAATAAAAGAAACCCCGTACTCTCGTAGTCATAATTATCATGCAACATCTCATTATAATCCTTTTTGTATTTTCCTCAGTCTGCTGCATTTTCAAATCTGGCACCGTTGCGACCGTTCCTGGCACAGAGATAGAGCTCATTGAATTACATCGCGTTCAGAAATTTAATTTCATTGTTTCTTTTAATTCTCTCGTTTTATTATAACGTCGGAAATATTAACTACAAATCTCTTCTACTTAGTGGAACGTCGTTGAGAGGGCTTAAATATAGCTGAGGATGGGCGCAGGTCGGATGACATCTATAATAAGACCACCGGAGACCAATGATACGTACTCTAGAGCGTATATTGCTCAACATTATATTACGGGTTGTTGACTTTTTAAACTCACGACTTTTTAGTAGATATATAAATATTAATCTGTCACACTCTAATATTACTCGTACAACAAATTTGATTCCTTTGATGTCAGATTATGTTCATTGAGTAAGGAGTTAGACTTTCAACATGTGCTATGTTTCTAAAGCAATGGAAAAACATACGTGTACCTAAATACCTGTTTCGCCTAATCCAAAAAGATAATCGTGTTGACATAATGAATCAGGGGCGTTGACAAAAGCGGTATCGTTTACAATGACGTTATTTTTTGTTGTTGTGAGTGATCGTGGTGGGTCTACAGCTACACCGTTGGGTGGTCTACCGCAAGGGCCATCCGGCTTGTACCGCAGAGCAGCCCTACATTGAGGCGCGACGAATTGCTCACTCGGATGCCAGTCATGCCACCCTTCTCGCCTTACTTCAGCTTTAAACAAATCGCTCGAGTTGCTTGCACTATCATTACCTACAGCGTGGATTTCTAAAGAGAAAGCACAGTATACAATGGCATCATCTTTAAATTTAACACCAATGTCATTTGCATTCGTTATCTGAACATCAACATCATCTATTTCAACGTGTGTCTATGGTATTGCACGTGTATCTTTTTCATCAATCTCTCTAGTTTCAACCGAGTAATTATGACCTATATTATGTAGGTCGAGAGTAGTAGATGAGATGATATTATGATGATTCATCCATTGTTAATCGCCATAGGAGCGGTTAGTGTAGTGTATGTAGGTCGAGCCGCTCCATTTGCCACAGTCGCAAATTGTTGATCGACCTCGGATGGTGCGGTGCGTGCGATATCTTATCAACGGCTATAAAAATGTTGGTCACCTATGAAAAGCGTCCGCCAGAGCGGAGAGTGACCTACTGGTAATCCTATGGCGCAATCCGACTGAATCACACTTATCGCTGTTGCTGTGTTAAATCCAAGGAAAACTCATCGAACAGGCGGATGTTTTCGTTATAAGCATGAATTTCAGTGCACGTTACGCTACTGAAAAGCTACTTGTTGATTGCTCTATATTAGAGAGCTCAACTTTAAGCCGGGACACGGTATAAATTGTAATGAACTAAGTTCTCAGCATTGCTTTTATTAAAGTGGGCACACCTGTTGAACATTTATTTCTAATCAGATCTCCAAAATATTACCTAATTTAGAAATTGTTTTCAATACATACTATTACGTACTGTCACTACGCGTTGAGTCTTCGTAGGCCCAGTCAGTTTCTGGGGCGTGCCGATTAATTCACTTAGCCTACTTTTATTTAGTGCTGTGACATTCTTTTTCTGTTTGACATACATTATTTCATTGCAAGTATGTACTTACTCTCCTTCTTTATCAGGGCATCTTGGCTGCCCTACAACTTCAGCTCTTATTTGCTTTTCTTTTGTGTCGACATAGTGTGGTGTTGTCCTCATAAACAACAAAAAGAACTCCGTGCTTTTAATGACACTATAGTAAAATGTTGATATGGTCAAACAAAGTTACATATTAAATGTAGTATGTTAGATTGAAGTTAAAATAACGATAGGTATCATCTAGGTTGAAACTATAAAATTTCTGTATTCATTAACAAAATTCCACCAGACACTAAATCAGAATAAGCCTTAAAATATGATAACATTACATAAGTGAAACATAATAATAGTAAACTTTTAATGTGTATAAAATGTTTTATCAGTGTACTTATTTACAGATATGTCTGTCCGCAATAATAATGTTTGTGGTGACCTATGGGCGCGTGGTGTTACGCGATAGATAGGATATTGTAATACTATAGGTATTCTATGGTGATAGGTTAGACCTCTGGTTAACCTCGCGAATTCCATGCATACTCCAACATTAATTAGGGTAATTACTAGTCTGTTTCTAAATTGCATTTAGGCAATGGGTAGGTATATCCAATTTGCAGAAAGTTTTGTTTTTGTTTCTTGTATGTATGTTTCTGGAGTTTGCATTTAAATAGTAAATTTTCTTTCAGAAGTACTATCTACCAATTATGAATTAAACTCAAAATAAGTGATTTAAAACCTTTCAGCACTAAGTAGTGGTTGTTGCTCGCACGCACCTTCCTTAAGTTTTCAGTAAGTAAATCTATGGTGAAAACGTTTCAGTGCGCTAAATTCTCATATCAAATCTGCAAATGAAGTTATCCCGCCGTGGAAAGCCAAGCACGGCGCAAAGTGAGTCTTTACAAAATCGAGCGCACAGCCGCGAGCGGATGCAACGCTGTGATGAAACTGACACAGATTCTAACGCGTATTTGGTAATCGAAATACAGTTCGTGAAAGTCTCGCAGGACAGTCGTATCTCGCATTGTGCATGTCCCACTTTAGCCGTACTCTCGACATTTTGACGGCACCAAAACCCAAAAGCCAGTTGCGCGTAAGTCTTCTTTCGCCGCGTTGTCGTTGGCGGCCGTACACTCTCGTCCGTATTTCGGTACACATGCACCAGTACCTTTTATTATAAAGCAATGTGCTGGTATTGTGTTCACGTCCCACATTTGGGAAGCGAAACTGCGGTCTTTGATTGGCGCATTAACTACGTTGCTACATTTTCGCCTTGCATTCATTCCATGAGAAGTTGCAGGTATTGCCTATCGACCACTAGGTCACTCGCTGGCATATAGTTGCTGTTGCGTCTATCTATTTCAACGTTCGTATTAATATGCAGGTAGGTATTCTTTGACAACAAAATATTCTTGGTTCATAGCTTTAAAACTGATCTGACATCGAACTCAAATTTTCTACCAGAATAAGCAGATGATCGATGACATCTTTGTCTCGTGTCGTACGTTTAATTTGATTTTATGGACCTTTAATATGGACCTGAACGAAATGTTGAATTTTTGTTTCTAACAAGGAACTGTATATCCGCGCAGCTTCAAATCCTGCCTTTTCATGTTTTGTGAAAATTTTGCATGTTTGTTTCAAGAGAAACAAACATGCAAAATTTTCACACAAACAGCTACCTATCACCTGAAAAGAAAAAACTCCTGCTTATCCTTCATGTTCTCTGTTGTCTGCAGGCTCGGGTCAGGCAGCGAGTGCGGCGGTGGAGGGACGGGCGGCGGCGCGCCCGCTCCACAGTCGGCGCGCGTCTCCTCGAACGGCGCCGGCGGCGGGATGGCCGTAAGCCGCGTGCCCAGCCCGTTGCACGACGGGAACACGCCCGTCGCCGAAAACTGGTGCTTTACACAAGTAAGTACACCTCAAGACGAACACGATTCCTATCTCTACGCTTTCCAGTTCAACATCCCGAAGTCGTAAACCGGGGTCCGGTAGAGAACTTAAGGTCACTGACGTAATACTTACTAGATCCTAGCGGCACGTCAGCACCGTTTCAGTGCGTAGCAAATATTTACTGCTAGTGTGTGGGTTCGGGATTCGGGATAGCTAATTACGAGTCTCGATTCTTATTTAAACTTTTACTTGTCTAACACCCGCAATTCACACTAGCACTAAATACTTAGACAATTAGTCAGTCGCTAGGTACCGCTATGGTTATAAGCCATTATTGTATTACATTACTTACTGAAGTGCCCGAAATCAGAAGTGAATACATACACATTAAACGATGCATTCGCTTGGTATCGTCCATAATGTCTCATGCACGATGCAGAAAGCAATCTTGTCACCCAGAATAGCTGATGGCTTCTAATATGAGCACATCCGAGCGAGACACGATGAGTTCGAGGCGCGACTCTTGTAAGATCAATACCGCAGACTGCAAAGTCTAATCAATAGTGTCACAGTCAGAATATGTAGATATGGAATAGAATATGTGACCTTCTCAGTTTCAGTGCCTACTTCCAATGTCACAAAGATTATAAACAATGTTTACGGTGGTATAATATGTAAAGATTCAAGAGCTTCAACAGTTCCTGGTCCTGATTGTTAAGATAATTGCTAAAGTAAGGTCGCAACTCTTAATTTCAAACTACACAACGAGTTACGCAATAAAGACTTCCTGATTAATACGACCGCGTATTGTATTGATTCATTGATATACGGCGACCTCGAGTCATGACAATATTTTGTCGAAATAGATTCCCAATGAGCAAAATCAAAAGCGGAGCTCATAAAACCTCCATCCACGGCCGCCGTCGTAAATATACAAATGATCTGATGTGGAGCTAGCGAATGAGCGATAATATTGTTTACTGAGGTCGTTATCGGTGAACTTGAAATGCTGCTCATACATAGAGATTGTGTTAATATGTACATATTTAAACGTACTAGGAAGTAACGTGTTGGATGGTCGAGCGGAGAGCGTCACGTTGCCAGCCGACGGCTGCGAAGTCTGCGGTCAACCACGGCGACTTGACGGCCACTCATTTAGCGATACGTAAATCTAAACAAAATAAATACTACGTGAATAAATTCGCAGTACAAGGTAAAACTTCTCGACCTTTGAGATAGACGGTGTCCTTCTTTCAGGCATGTCATTATCTTCGTTACATAACCCCGGTCGTCAATGTTTCAGCATTGCGGTATCCAACTTCGACTGATAAGAAAAATTAAAGAAATACAATCTAGAACATATCGAACTGAGACGCTGTTAACTCTATTTTCCTGCGGCCGCTGGTCGCCGCTCAAACAATTGGAACGACCGTTGTTCGACTTAGTCGTCGACCTGGTATTACCTTTTTTGACGCTTTTTGCCCAAAAAATCTATTGGGTTTGCGAGCTGTAGCGGTATTTTTTGCCCGACGTCCGGTCGAATGGCCACGTACTTATTAAGGTCTCCATCAGAATTTTGATGATCTTCATACGGACCGTTATTAACGGGTCTGTGCCTAAATGATGCGGGTATTGTTGAGAGTATAATTGGCTGTACGATGATTGCTTCCTGGCGACTGCGGTTGATAGGTAACGTGCAGTGGCACGTGCCCACAGAGCCTGACCGTGTCGAATACACGTGCCGCGTTCACTCGCGATAATCGACCACTTTGTTACTTGGAATCACGTCAACAATAAACTTCTCATGATATCGCTCAATTAGTGGAACTCCTCGTACCAACCTCAAGCGTACGAAAGAGCAGCAAGGTTTGAAATACTTAATCCGTTTCGTATTTTACTTGTCGTTCCATGCACTTCTTTGTCACTGGAGCAGTCGTGTCAGCAACCCAATATCACGCTCGACTACCTAAAGGAGTTGGAATTACTTGGGACAACTTAAGTAGAGACCGGCAGAGAGAGACTCACAATGCCTCCATTTCGAATAAAATCTTATATCGTGTCAGTTTTCGAATATTATGTTCGGAAATGGACGTTTTGGAAGAAAGAAACATCGTGGTAGCGGAATTAATCATTTAGACTCCGGTTACATGATACTGCTAGTGCGCCCAGAACCAGAATATTATGCCGATACAGCTTTGTGATAGGCATACAAACATCATGTATGTTGACTCTTACTTTTTCCATTGTTTATATTACTTGATTCGATTCGACTGGCTGCTATAAGTACTTTACTGGCGTACTTATCTAAAACGAATTGTTTAGACTACAGATCACGTACCTACCAATAAAAAAATATAACGTGAGCATTCAAACTTGATGATAAACTTCGCTAACGTATAGGAAATTAAGATTCCTGTTAAAAATGTGCATGCTGTGTTTGCGTGTTATTGTGCTGGTACGTATACCTTCACGTTATTCACTTTACAAATATATTTTAAGACAGAAATGTGTCAACCATTGGTAAACCATATAAAAAAAACAGCGTAGAGTTTATTACAGACTAGCTGAGCCTCGCGGTTTCACCCGCGCGGGCAGGAACCCATATTTTTCGGATTAAAAAATTGCCTGTATGTTAATCCAGGCTGCCAGCTACCTCCAGCCGTTTGAGCGTGAAGAAGTAACAAAAATACACACTCAGAACTTTCGCATTTATAATATTAGGTATTTGTAAGGTGATGGCAATTTAGAAATGTGGTTTGCGGATGTTATCCGAGCTGCGGACGAGCGGGGATGATGCGGGCGGCCTTGGGCCGGGTCGGCGACCGGCCGAAGACCCCGCAGCAGCACCGCAAGCCAGCAACGGTCGGGGGCAACGACCAGCCGGCCAGCCTGCGCCCGCGCACTCGCACCTACCTAGTCCTCATGACCTTCGAGCCACTCGACCGTCCACCTATCACCACATAGGGCCCCAAACTCTTTGACACATCACAAATTGCAATGTTCCGATTAAGTACCTATATCTTAGAGATAAGCCACTCTTTCGATAGGCTTTCGTCTTCATAGCTCTGGCTTGAAGTCATTACCAATAGCTGTCATCGTTACCTAAGTCGTGCAAGTTTTGTGGGCAACAGGGTAGAGCAAGCGTAGAGCGAACATTATACAGCTGCCTATTTCTAAGTAGCTGTTGACTTTTACGATATCAGACCTGATTTCAGAAGCACTAACAGACGGCGTGTTGTAATAAACAAAGACATAAAATATTACCGATGGCACCCTAACCTAACCTTGAATCGTGAATGACATAATGGATGTTTAAAGTTTACCATGTTGTGCAGTAAAGTTTTATTTGCCATAAATAAAGTCGTTAAACACACGTCCGCAGCGTCCGTTTGTTTCTGCTAGACCTATCAGCGAGGCAATTAGAGACAAAGGCACACAAAGGACCTATGACGGCAGAGTAGTTTGGGATCCGTTTTGTGGAAGATTTATTAGTCGCAGAGGTCGAGACGGCTGTCCGAGGGCACCTTGCGAAAGCGTCCGTTTGATAGCGGAATAGGTACTACTTAGCTTCCATTTTTTTTACTAACTAGCCGGCTCGGTGTACTGGCGCGTCTATCCACCTAATAATGTTTGATCTCAGTATGCAACAATAAATAACTGTTTATTTTCCTTTGTTTCAGGTCAAAGTGGTTAAGTTCAGTTACATGTGGACAATAAACAATTTTAGTTTCTGTAGAGAGGAAATGGGTGAAGTGTTAAAATCATCGACTTTCTCAGCTGGTGCTAGTGATAAATTAAAGTGGTGTCTCCGCGTAAACCCTAAAGGACTCGATGAAGAGAGCAAAGACTACTTATCGTTATATCTATTATTAGTGTCGTGTAATAAATCAGAAGTGCGAGCAAAGTTCAAGTTTTCAATATTAAATGCGAAACGGGAAGAGACGAAGGCGATGGAGTCACAGCGCGCATACAGATTTGTTCAAGGCAAGGATTGGGGATTCAAAAAGTTCATACGAAGGTGAGTCACTGCCTTATTGTAACCACATCCTGACTGCATGCTCCAAAGTTATCAGACATTCATGTTTAATCTAAGCTTCTTTAGGTGCGCCTTAAAATGACATTGGCCACATCAATTCTAAAGATTAATATTAGGTACATTAAGTACCGATCTAAACAGCTTTGGTAGGTATACATCGGGCTATAGATGTAGAAGCCCCAGCTACAGGGGAAAGTTATACGGTATGCGCATTCATAAGCAGAAAGTTTTATCCAATATTTGGTAAAGTATGTTAAAAAAGTGTGTTTCATGCTTGTTGATTTCGATGCATTGCCGTGACTTACCCTGTTCTATTTTCTTAGGGCTCACTCCGACCCACGCTCTAACTTTGATTCGTTCGAACGGGGCCAGCCCCTATTTTAACGGCACAATATTAATAATGTTCCCTACACGTAACTCCTGAGGGCTGTAAACGCCGTTCCATACTCGCCCTTCTATACCATAATAATTTGAAGCAATGTTGTGTATTGTCGAGGGTCCTCCATTGTATGGCGGACTAAATCAACCCCTTCCGTTGATGGTTACAGGGCGAAAATAATCCTGTATATTTGGAAATTATGAAGAGTGTTCTGTATTACAATTTACAATGCTGACGGTACGGATTCGTCACAATTCACAATCCATAAGTTTCAAAATGCATATCTATCGGCTTCCAAATATATCTCAAAAGCTTTTGCGAATAGCACAGGAACCGGTGTCATAATATGGACTTAGTTGTGTGTTTTCTATACGCTTTTCTACCTGATAAAGAGACCCCATGCAAAAAAAGTCCACGGCTGCCCAATTTGGTAGTGAATGTAAAGCAAAAACAGGCTTCGAATTTATTACGTGGGTTAACGAACTTACCCTAGGAGTTTCGGAATACAAGCCACAATGCGATACGATAACTCCATGACGTGGTTTGGGTTAAGAAACTGTTAATGGTCTTGAAACTCTCAACGTGGTGGCATATCTAATAGCAGATGAATTTTAATCGTGAATTTTCTTCGACGAAACGCAATTAACAACAGAGAAGAAGAAAGAATGAAATATCTTTATATTATTGACCTTAGTTATTGGCCAAATAATACACAAGTATCATGTTACGTTTGAGGGAAGTGTCAATTGACTCCAATTAACTTTGTCATTGGCTGATGCGTCGTCATTGTCATATCAATTATGCGTCGATATTGACATTGAAGATCTTTAAATAATTCATGAGGCTGATAATCAGATTTGGTTCCGGAAATTTATGCTCTGTATTCAACATGGTAACTACGCAATCGTGTACGTTTGCTAGCTCATTATTTTTGCAAGTTATTGTTTATGTATTCCAACTAATAAGTATAAGTATTCTAAGTTAAAGTCCATTTCACAACATATTCACACATATTCACAACTGACAAATCGGATAGATAGATAAAAGTCCGTCCGTCTAAAAGATACTAAATATCCGTTCATACTAAGTATCCGTTCCGTAGATTCAAGTATCAGAGTTTCATTATATTGCTGTGCCCATCCATAATATCTGTAAAATCAAAGAGTGTTCATATTGTTACGTTGATTATCATCTCTAAAGTCGTCATAAGGGTTATGTCGCTGGATGTACCTTTCCGCATAATATCTCCAGCTCACAAAACGTCCCTTTCGCAATATTAAAGTTTTCTAACATATCCTCTTTCTCAATTCCAGAGATTTCCTACTAGACGAAGCGAACGGCCTTCTACCAGAAGACAAACTGACGATATTCTGTGAAGTGTCAGTTGTCGCGGACAGCATTAACATAAGTGGCCAGAGCAACGTGGTGCAGTTCAAAGTGCCAGAATGTCGACTGTCCGACGACTTAGGAGCTCTCTTTGACAATGAAAGGTTTTCCGATGTCACGTTAGCGGTCGGCGGCCGGGAATTCCAGGCGCATAAAGCTATATTAGCAGGTGAGTAGGTATCTGTACTCGAAACGGTACATTTTACGAGGACTTATTTTGAATTCACTTATTTGTTAATTAGCAGTAGGTAGTCTTTCATGAATTTATTTCAATCATCGAGATAAGGCAAACATTACAAAACAATACCTATTTGTCTTGTTGATTTCCTGCGTGAATAGGCAATGCAATAAATCGATTATAATATAGGTGTTTGTCTATATAAACATGAATAGGTATGTGAATAATTAGCAATTCGTAATACTCGTACCATCCATGTAGTACTTATTCGTTTCACTAAATGGCATCTATGATTTAAAAAACTCTATAATGTCAAATAAAAAATAGCGTCCCTGAGAAGTACGATAAATAAAACATCAAAAAAATACTCTTATTTACATCAGCTCGCATAAGCCCCCTTTCGATACAAGCATAAGGGTAGGTTAGGTACCTACTCAGCGTTTTCGACAGGGGCACATTATTTTATGCACGGACCGCAAACTAACGTTTTTTTAATGTTTAGTCACCTTTAGCAAGTCCTTGGCGTACTCCGTACTCGAATTATATTATACTTATAACTTAAGCTAGAACAATCTCATGCCCTAATAAATGTGTAGCATTCCATTTGGCCATTTACAGACCTGGAATTGTCCAAACTCTACAATTTCCTATTTGGTTAACCGAAACCAATTTCTTATCGCGAAATATACATTCGAGTAAAGTACCTATAAAAATATACATTGAAATTTTAAACCATAACATTTGGTTTTATTCATTTAGTCTCGTGACTAAATAAATAAAATAAAATGTGATGACATGAAATGGTCAAAAATGTTAGAACACATAGTATCTACTGTGATTTCTGACCATTAACTATAGAACTACGAGCACTATGCCCCAAATACATCCGAACTCACAGTATGTACCTGTGGTTCACACAAATACTTACTTGCCGTACCTAATCGAACCCGATAAACTACGCTTCGCAGTTGGTTCATCACTATCTTATGACGTCACGGAGACCGTCATGATTTCAGAAAATCATTCGCCTAAAATGGATTAGGATATGTGTTATATTATGACAAGTATGGAGGTTAGGTAAATGATAACAAGTAGCAACATGGTAAACCAATGCCGAATGGAATTTCCGTTATAATTATGTTTCCTCGTTTGAACAAACATGTTTTTCTCGATTCTATAAAAAAATACAAAGCCTAGTTTGCATTGGTAGAGTAGGTAGGTACGTAAGTGGAATATGGGTTAATGGTAATAAATATAGTACATACGAGCGATGTATAGAAGTAGCTCAATAGGATTGAGCTACTTCCATACATCCTGAAAACTATGAGGATCATTTAAACAGAGGTTGCAATACTGATCAAGCAACGTGACGAAAATTACTCAGTGTCTCTCAATTATTTTATCAATTACTACAAGTCTTCTCAGTGGGCATTGTTCGGCTCTAATGTTGCAGTACCTACTAAATTGTCTTCAGAGTCATTTTTAATGAACACTTTTAAGTCAGTCTAATCGCTAGTAATTAAGTAAATGGAAATTGAATAGGCATAATACTGCAATGTTTTTGACATAGGTATGGGCCTGCCTAGCTGGTTAACCGATCGCAAAATAGGCTTAGAAATTTCTAGTCATTATGACGTGGTCACGATAAATGGCAAATGCGGGAATTCTGGGTTTGATAGAAGTTCTTAAACCTTCGCGAACAGGAAACATGTTAACTAGCTAAAAACGGGTCTAATTCGCGCACAAACAAATATCAAAATATATAATTTTCACGTCGAGGTATGTCAAAATTACGAGTATATAGTTTGATATTTGTTTGTGCGCGAATTAGACCCGTTTTTAGCTAGTTAATCTGGATTTGATGTCCGATGACGTCGCGTTGTATTGTTTGTGTTGCCAAGTAATGATTGTACGACCCGGACGGCCCCCAATTCATACGTACCTACTCGTATATATTCCATTATGTTAGAGATAAAATTAACATTTTGATAACACCTCAGAACCCAGAGTTTCCATCGCGAAAACGTATTTAGGCAAACACTTAGCCACCTGACACGGTAGTGAAATAAACAAGGTACTTAAGTACTTACTTACACATTACATTTTCATAATACCACATAGTTATGAGTAGGTATAGATTTATCGACTATTACTATATTATAAAGATGCTGAGTTGTCATGAGTCACTAATCCCAAGGTCAATGTTAAACGATGAGTGAATTACGTGAAAGCGCTTTGTTATGCACAAAACTTATGCAATATCGTAAATCAATACTAGAACTGATTACTAAGTTGATTTAATGGTGTTATCGACGTGTTTAAGTCTAAAAAATGTTATTCTTGAGTTTTTTGGTTGAAACGTGGTGTCAAAATTAGGCAGACAAGCTCGTATACAAATCTCGATCGATCTTTTTAAAAAGCCACAAGAAATGCCTAAAATACCTAAGTGCATCTGGATAACGTGTACGACTCAAAGTTCAAAACATTGTTATGCAGGCTTCATACTCACCACGAATTACCGACGTAATAGTCTCTTTTTAATTATTTAAATAAACAACAGTCGAGTAAAGAACTCCCAGTGTTTTTGCTACAGCGCAAAGAAACATCGCCGTCAAAGGAATTCCAATTGACTATTCGTCCATATATTTTATGCTAAATGTTGAATCACGTTGAAGTAGGAATGTCAACCATTATCATACATCTTCATACATTACAATGTAATGTCATGTTCATGATCGTTTATATTAACCACCTTTCTCAAAGCATGCCGCCAAGTAGGGAAGTGAGTTTATCATTATTTTTTCTTTCTTTTTTAAGACAAGTCATAGTGCAAAAAAACATCTATACTCATCACCATCTATATCATCGTCATCTGACAACGAGACCGATGACCAGACGTGTCACACTGTCAACTCTATATATGATTGACATTCCATTATGATATGAACAAAGCGCTTTACTTCCACATTCATCATTCGAACGGCTAAAGAGTGGAACGCTCTGCCAGTATCTATTTACCTAAAACCGAGTTGCAGGTTCACGAATCTATATAAAGATCGGCTTTCTCAGCATCTGAATGAGAGGAAATCATTCGTCTGCAATTACATTTGCATAAATACAACTAGATACGCTAGGATTTCCCCAGTGCACGGAAGTTTTGGGTACAATCTTTGCAACTCTTTTGGTTTTGCCGCGGAGTTTCTAGACAGCCAGCAGGCGTATTCGCGATTCTAGTTCATTGTACTTATATTATATTCTGTATAGAATTTAGCCACCTTGTGGTATAACAGAGCCTTTACAAAACTGATCAAACGTTTGGTTAATTTCTTGCACTGTTTGGAAAGACCACTAGGTGGTCCCATTTAAATATCATTAAATTTCTACGTTGAAACATTCACAAATTAGAATTATTATTTGTTTCATAAAATGAATAAGTTCAGTGGTTTTTATGGCCATTTGACTTTTCCTTTTTGTTTCAACTATAATTATTACTGTCTCTACCATTCATTATATTATCCTATTTACAGCTTTTTCTTTAAGACTTTTCCGTGACAACCACCGTTCTTTCTTTCCAGCGCGGAGTCCAGTGTTTGCGGCCATGTTTGAACACGAAATGGAAGAAAGGAAACGGAACCGAGTGGACATCACTGATGTCGACCACGAAGTGCTGAGAGAAATGCTACGCTTCATATACACGGGCCGCGCGCCAAACCTGGACAAAATGGCGGACGACTTATTAGCAGCAGCAGATAAAGTAAGTATTTTAATAATAATATTACAACTAATGATAAATAAATACCGCGTCACCATCACGTTAGCTTTATTGATGTTGCTACAGTAAAGAAAACAAGAATTATGCATCCATGAATCAATATCAATATGTTTATGACGGTGCCGTCGAGAGAGATGGGGTCACGTAATGTATTTCCCTATTTTACAATGGTGCAATATGGACACAAGAGCCAAGATTATTCCCTGTGCTCTCACTTATATATGAATACTGTTATCATTGGTTCTAAATCTATAACTGGTGTCCTCTCTTATGAATCATTATTTGAGTCATACCTAACCTACAGAATATAGTGCATGATTGTGTCGAATCGGACTTTATAGAGGGTCTATATGAAGCGCTTTCTGAATATTATAATGGCTGTTGGGTGTTTTGTAAAATGTTTGAAAATAAACGAGTATACTTTGGAGACTCCTTTTAAATACTTGGAAAACATTTTCTATCTCAAAACTTTGTACATAATTGCAAGCTCGAAAGCAGCTTTTTCCATTTTTATATTATGCTGTACCTGTGTAACATGTAAAGCGAAATATGATGTAATTTTAAGCTACCTGGGTTTTCTGAGCTGCGGTGCAGTTTGTGGGTTTATAATTAACTATTGTTATATATTATGTAGTTAATGTTAATAGAATGTGATCATTATATTTGAAATACGCCAAAGTTTCAGTTATTATAATATAACGAAAATATCATTATCCCTGTAAATGTAGGCATTAATGCTAAATATTATTAATCATCAAACTTCAAAAATATTGATAGGACATGTACAATAATTGTGTTTTCCTCAGTTGATATAATAAATTAATTTGAATTGAAATTGAAATAATAAAAATAATAGTTATAAGTCGTTTCAAATTAATTATTAGAAATAAACTTATGTTCACAAGATTTGTCTCTATTTTTAAGACTTAAGCCGTTTGAATAACCAGATTTTTGTTAATAGATATAAAACAAAATTTTTCTCTTTTCCAGTATGCATTGGAGCGGCTAAAAGTGATGTGTGAAGAGGCTTTATGCATG
Organism: Hylaea fasciaria; assembly: GCA_905147375.1. Lineage (NCBI taxonomy): Eukaryota > Metazoa > Arthropoda > Insecta > Lepidoptera > Geometridae > Hylaea > Hylaea fasciaria. The sequence goes on from LR990199.1 coordinate 5,470,127, forward strand.
AACCTCTCCGTGGAGACCGCTGCGGACACGCTCATCTTGGCGGACCTGCATTCAGCCGACCAGCTGAAGGCGCAGACCATAGACTTTATCAACACGTTAGTATATTTACTTACTAGCTGTTTGTTACCTGTGTATAACGACTGTTTAACACCATAAAAATATCTTATGCCCCTTTCCAAGGTTCAATCTATATCTGTACCGAAATACCAAACCGAATATATCCGAACACATCCCACTGCTTAGCTTAGGTCTCCGAAAGTCTGACTTGTTTACTTTGTAATAAGTTTACATATGTATGCAACTTCAGAGGCTCTCGGGCGAACTGATATATTCTGACACTAGAGTCTAGCACAACCACATATAGCTAGCAAGCATATTGTTCCTAAACTTATTGACAACAACTGGCTTCAATTTCCAGGAGTCACGCGACGGACGTGATGGACACGGCCGGCTGGAAGAACATGATATCGTCGCACCCGCACCTGATAGCGGAGGCGTTCCGCGCGCTCGCCACGCAGCAGCAGCAGATCCCGCCCATCGGGCCGCCGCGGAAGCGCGTCAAGCAGGCCTAGCCTCCGCCCGCGCGCGCCCACACCCGCCTCTATACCAAAGACACGCCACACGGCACGCACATATTCGAATTCTACGCCGGCTGATCGAGACCGAGCGCGGGCGCTGTTGCCAGGCGGTCGTCGACCTGACGACTCCCGTTTTCCAGGAACCACTTGTGGCAGAGTTGGTCGAGCCGCCCGAGAGCCTCTGACGTGGCCGTGAGATACAGCATTGCCCAAAATAATACAGTTGCTATGTCACAAGGGAATAGTGTAGGTTCGTGTCAGTGAGAGAAGTTTTAGAATCGGTTCAGTAGTTTTGGAGATTAGGGGGCGTCCATAAATTACGTGAGGTGTTTAAGGGGGGGAGGGGGTCGAGTCAAATCTCATCTAATCTTACGTTGGAGAGAGGGGGGGTCTCGGCAAATATCACGCAATTTTTTTTCAAATTGAAACAAAAAAAAAATATACTATTTTGGTCCATTTAATCCAGATTGTACATGCTTAAGATTTAATCTTAAGCGTAATCGTAATACGATTAAGATCATGTACTAATTCGTTCGAAAGAAAATAATTTCATTCATACTTCGACGTTATACATTTACTGACTGTCAAACCACCAAAAATCTCACGTGAGATTGAGGTATGGGGGAGGGGGTTGAATAAAATCTCACGACATCTCACCAGGGGGGAGGGAGGGGCAGAAAATTAAAAAAAACACCTCACGTAATTTATGGACGCCCCCTTATCTCCGATAAACTTAGTAACAACCTTTAGCTCTTTATGATACTAGTGGAGATTAAAATCTTATATGGGAATAAATCGGACAATGCAAAGAGACGAGGATGTGCCTTTGGGTCTTTTGGGCTTCCTTGAAAAGTTCCTAAATCTTCTTTTAAACTTTTTGTATGAGTTAGACTAAATCAGACGGTCTCTTTTATAGTTGTTCCTTCATCTCCCGTGTTTTATTGTACCTATAGAAAATACTGTCCTACAGCCTTGTGACAGTCTATTGGTGATTGTAACTTGTAACTTTTCATTTCCCTCGACTATAGAAGAGACCTCAGACCCGAGGGTATTTCTTTACGAAGATGTTCATGAATACTTCAATTGGCATAGAGACTGTAATTGTCTTTTGCAAAGTCCCCGACGTTCCTGGAAACTCGTCGCCTGGCAACCAGCTCCCGGCTCGCGTCGCCGCCCCGGCCCGACCCTACTTTAATCGAGACAAGGCTGCAACTACTATATTTACATTAGTGTACTGTGAGTGAGAGTAGCCTGTGGATGTGTTCGTATGATAGTGGATTCGTTATTAAATGATCTCAAGACGATATTCGATCCTAATTATTTTTCCTTCGGTGGTTCGGTGCGACCGCTTTATTTTAATGTTAAAGGACGCTTTTTGCGCGTTGTAGTAACGGTAGGCTTCGGAGTTATATTTACGTATGTCGTTTTTTGTGAACGTTCTCTTGCAGCTGCGTTTAATGTAAATTATTACTGTGTATTTGAGTACGGAACTCGTGTCTAAATGAAATTATCCATGTCAAGTTTTTTTTCTTTTAATATTTGTGATTGTATCAAATCGGCTGACGCGAACGTTGGTATTGTATTATCATAACTGTGTACAGATATTGTAATGTATTCTTTTGAACTGAATTTTATCGAAATGTCTCTGTGTTTCGTGTTCCCATAGAAAATTTTGAAATATTCTCGTTAGACATATTAAACAGTAGGCCATTTGAAAATATTATGAATATTATGATGTAGTGTATTCGGACGCAATAACGTGTAAAGTAACAACAAAGGTTTGTACATATCGAGTGGAAATTGTAACAAGTTAAAATATAGCACGTTGGAATTGGAACATTGGTATGCATAAGTTAACTTGGCTTGGGATTAGTTTTGTCTAATGACATCATATTGTGTAGGACTGGTCTACTTCATGTTTCTGATATCGCAGTGGTGTATTTTTACTACTTTTGTAACTAAAACCATTATAAACTATCGACGAATAATAAGTGTCTCATTTTCGCTCATTAGTAAATACGCAATGCGTAGATGAGACGTATTTACATTGCCGATAGAGTAGGCCTAGTGTGAGTCTTTGCTACTAGTTGACGCGTTCTATCGCGACCGCGTAAACGCGTGGTTTGTATAAAGTTTATAAAGCCCCCAGCGGCGCGTTTATGAACCATATATATTGTTCATACAAACTGCACGCTTACGCGCTAACTCACAGGCCTACAGACTACATTAATTTGAAATCTGAAAGGTTGTTTCAGGATGCTTTAATTTCATAAACGATTTGTACAACACTTTGTTGCGTAGAAGCTGTAGGGGACTCGAGTGATGTATAAGTCTATTGAATTGTTGGTATTGTATATAGATGAGCTACGATCCCACCATTAAATATTTCTAAGTACTAACTCGTAAGGTGGTGTGGCAGGTGATCACCATTTGAACATTTTTTTAAATACACATCAGTGTGCCCGGTGTGAGTTTTTATGCGCTCGAAATAGTACCTTACCTACGCGTCATCGCGCGCTTTGTGCGAAGATATTTCGTTGATAAACGCGCCGGTAGGGCCGCTGTACAGAGAGGATCTTCATACAAAGCGCACTTTACCGCGTAGGTACTATTTCGAGTGCGTAAACTTGCCGCAAAAACTCACACTCTGGGCACAGTAGGATGTTATTCCAATGACACATAATATTATGTGATCTTTTCTTTCATATTTCCATAGGTTTAAAACACACATGCTTTTGTTTTCGTATGTAGATCACCCGAATAATTTAAATTATAATAATATGTATTGTTGTTGTTGATTTCGCTTCGTCGATTGTATATAGATTGCGTGTCAAGTCCTATTCGACTTTGTAAGTTGCCATTCATTTTTGCTCACTCCCCAATAAAGTTTAACATTGAAACATTGTTGGTTGTTTATAATTTACAATGTTGTTCAGTGTCTTCTGGCTAGTATCAGATTTATATCGATGAAAAGCAATGTAATGTAACGAATCTACCCATTTATAAGTATGTATATTGTATTAACTCAATAGTAGGTAATAATAAAATTGTAATTGTATGGTGGCCAATAAATAATAATATTTAATACCGTTTTGTACCCACTTCCCATTTACATAGCTGACAGCTGTTATTGTGTAATTGAATAGTTACAAAGCAATGTCAAAAATAACTGTGATTTTTCGAAATTGTCTGTAAGTTGAGCAAATAAATGAAATGATGTAAAATTATGTTTTCATTCTCCTTATCCTGGAAGTTGGTCCAGATATGCCACTCGTGCTGTGCTAGCAATGAAAAAATTACGAGTAAAAAGTAGAATAGATCCGTTTCTCTGATGAGCACCAATTATTATTGTGTACTTGTGTCCTATAATTATTACCCTGGTACTTCTGCTTAGTGTTCATATTATTAAGGTAGGTACCTAACTCCGAAACACAGTCATACTGGACTGGTAGGAACAAGAGTGAAAAATATGCGGCATATTATCATCATATGCCAGAAGATTTCTGGATTACGCCAGAGAGACCATGTTGTGTCCTATACTACCCTGGTACTATAATAATATTATATTGCTTTACATATTATGAGTATCTTAGACACTGGTATACTGAACGGAACTTTAAGGAAGCATCTTCAAATGAGGAATATTCAACTTTCCAAAAAAATAGTTCCCATAATCCCTTCCCCATCCAACAAAATAGGCTGGTTATTGGAGAATATGGGTGCCGTTTTAACTAACAGTCTTGTTTACCTGGATAACTTTATCCAGTTATTGTAGTTTAAAAACCAGATTACTGAGCCGATTTTGATGAATTATTTATGGGAAGTATTACTCTTTCAAACAAAAAAATAATCATTAACTCTCGAACATTTTATCATAATGAATAGTTTTTTCGTTTCGTGCGTGAAATTGGCTAAATCATAAAAACAATCATTAATTATATTGACAGTGCCACATTAGGTAAGCACCTATCTACTTATCAAGAATAACATTCAGTCATTAACTTATCTGACTATTTGATCACTGCTATGACTTTCCTATTGTGAAAATAAGAAATGCATACTTGACATAATCCTACTAATATTATAAACGCGAAAGTTTGTGAGTATGGATGGATGGATGGATGGATGTTTGTTACTCTTTCACGCAAAAACTACTGAATGGATTTTGATGAAATTTCACAATAATAGGTAAGTATATAGCTTACATATCAGAATAACACATAGGCTATACAATTCATAAAGATATATTATTGTATATATATATATTATCCAAACGCAGGTGAAACCGCGGGGCGCAGCTAGTATTACATCATCGTAGCTTTACCTATATAGAATATTATTTGACATTGGCTAAATACACAAACGATGCATAGCCATTACTAAAACAAAAATAAAACATAACATTGACATTTTTAAAACGTCAGTGTCATCAGGAGAGGGAGGAGAGATGACTGACGGTCGGACGCTCACGAGCGGGATTAAAATTAAATTTCTCTTTTCAAGTTGGACTTAGAAGATTTTGTTGACTGGAAAAACTTCGTTGAAAATAAGATCTATAAAGTCCACCTAATTTTACCATAATTTGTTTTCGTCGAGGATGGCTAGTAATAGTTTTAGACTTCGAATACCCACAAATGGCACGCCAGGTAATTTATGCTATTTGCTAACCTAACATACTACCTACAGTTGTTTACCGAAATACCTAGGTACTTACATCTCCTACCTCTTACCTCTACGTAGCGTTTGTACTCTCTTTGACCTCTACCTACCACCGTGGGTGGTTCAGCTATGGCTTCACTATACTAATTATTATTCTATCCTCTCTTCAATATTATTTCTACTTATTAATCGGTAGGTACCTGCCTACAATATTGTTTTCGATCAACTTGCATACACTTGAGTAACTACCTGCCTACGACTACCAGCCACACCGTCAAATCTTCACCAAAATGATTGGTTTGCAGTTCTGTCTGATTACTAAGTTGATTTAATGGTGTTATCGACGTGTTTAAGTCTAAAAAATGTTATTCTTGAGTTTTTTGGTTGAAACGTGGTGTCAAAATTAGGCAGACAAGCTCGTATACAAATCTCGATCGATCTTTTTAAAAAGCCACAAGAAATGCCTAAAATACCTAAGTGCATCTGGATAACGTGTACGACTCAAAGTTCAAAACATTGTTATGCAGGCTTCATACTCACCACGAATTACCGACGTAATAGTCTCTTTTTAATTATTTAAATAAACAACAGTCGAGTAAAGAACTCCCAGTGTTTTTGCTACAGCGCAAAGAAACATCGCCGTCAAAGGAATTCCAATTGACTATTCGTCCATATATTTTATGCTAAATGTTGAATCACGTTGAAGTAGGAATGTCAACCATTATCATACATCTTCATACATTACAATGTAATGTCATGTTCATGATCGTTTATATTAACCACCTTTCTCAAAGCATGCCGCCAAGTAGGGAAGTGAGTTTATCATTATTTTTTCTTTCTTTTTTAAGACAAGTCATAGTGCAAAAAAACATCTATACTCATCACCATCTATATCATCGTCATCTGACAACGAGACCGATGACCAGACGTGTCACACTGTCAACTCTATATATGATTGACATTCCATTATGATATGAACAAAGCGCTTTACTTCCACATTCATCATTCGAACGGCTAAAGAGTGGAACGCTCTGCCAGTATCTATTTACCTAAAACCGAGTTGCAGGTTCACGAATCTATATAAAGATCGGCTTTCTCAGCATCTGAATGAGAGGAAATCATTCGTCTGCAATTACATTTGCATAAATACAACTAGATACGCTAGGATTTCCCCAGTGCACGGAAGTTTTGGGTACAATCTTTGCAACTCTTTTGGTTTTGCCGCGGAGTTTCTAGACAGCCAGCAGGCGTATTCGCGATTCTAGTTCATTGTACTTATATTATATTCTGTATAGAATTTAGCCACCTTGTGGTATAACAGAGCCTTTACAAAACTGATCAAACGTTTGGTTAATTTCTTGCACTGTTTGGAAAGACCACTAGGTGGTCCCATTTAAATATCATTAAATTTCTACGTTGAAACATTCACAAATTAGAATTATTATTTGTTTCATAAAATGAATAAGTTCAGTGGTTTTTATGGCCATTTGACTTTTCCTTTTTGTTTCAACTATAATTATTACTGTCTCTACCATTCATTATATTATCCTATTTACAGCTTTTTCTTTAAGACTTTTCCGTGACAACCACCGTTCTTTCTTTCCAGCGCGGAGTCCAGTGTTTGCGGCCATGTTTGAACACGAAATGGAAGAAAGGAAACGGAACCGAGTGGACATCACTGATGTCGACCACGAAGTGCTGAGAGAAATGCTACGCTTCATATACACGGGCCGCGCGCCAAACCTGGACAAAATGGCGGACGACTTATTAGCAGCAGCAGATAAAGTAAGTATTTTAATAATAATATTACAACTAATGATAAATAAATACCGCGTCACCATCACGTTAGCTTTATTGATGTTGCTACAGTAAAGAAAACAAGAATTATGCATCCATGAATCAATATCAATATGTTTATGACGGTGCCGTCGAGAGAGATGGGGTCACGTAATGTATTTCCCTATTTTACAATGGTGCAATATGGACACAAGAGCCAAGATTATTCCCTGTGCTCTCACTTATATATGAATACTGTTATCATTGGTTCTAAATCTATAACTGGTGTCCTCTCTTATGAATCATTATTTGAGTCATACCTAACCTACAGAATATAGTGCATGATTGTGTCGAATCGGACTTTATAGAGGGTCTATATGAAGCGCTTTCTGAATATTATAATGGCTGTTGGGTGTTTTGTAAAATGTTTGAAAATAAACGAGTATACTTTGGAGACTCCTTTTAAATACTTGGAAAACATTTTCTATCTCAAAACTTTGTACATAATTGCAAGCTCGAAAGCAGCTTTTTCCATTTTTATATTATGCTGTACCTGTGTAACATGTAAAGCGAAATATGATGTAATTTTAAGCTACCTGGGTTTTCTGAGCTGCGGTGCAGTTTGTGGGTTTATAATTAACTATTGTTATATATTATGTAGTTAATGTTAATAGAATGTGATCATTATATTTGAAATACGCCAAAGTTTCAGTTATTATAATATAACGAAAATATCATTATCCCTGTAAATGTAGGCATTAATGCTAAATATTATTAATCATCAAACTTCAAAAATATTGATAGGACATGTACAATAATTGTGTTTTCCTCAGTTGATATAATAAATTAATTTGAATTGAAATTGAAATAATAAAAATAATAGTTATAAGTCGTTTCAAATTAATTATTAGAAATAAACTTATGTTCACAAGATTTGTCTCTATTTTTAAGACTTAAGCCGTTTGAATAACCAGATTTTTGTTAATAGATATAAAACAAAATTTTTCTCTTTTCCAGTATGCATTGGAGCGGCTAAAAGTGATGTGTGAAGAGGCTTTATGCATGAACCTCTCCGTGGAGACCGCTGCGGACACGCTCATCTTGGCGGACCTGCATTCAGCCGACCAGCTGAAGGCGCAGACCATAGACTTTATCAACACGTTAGTATATTTACTTACTAGCTGTTTGTTACCTGTGTATAACGACTGTTTAACACCATAAAAATATCTTATGCCCCTTTCCAAGGTTCAATCTATATCTGTACCGAAATACCAAACCGAATATATCCGAACACATCCCACTGCTTAGCTTAGGTCTCCGAAAGTCTGACTTGTTTACTTTGTAATAAGTTTACATATGTATGCAACTTCAGAGGCTCTCGGGCGAACTGATATATTCTGACACTAGAGTCTAGCACAACCACATATAGCTAGCAAGCATATTGTTCCTAAACTTATTGACAACAACTGGCTTCAATTTCCAGGAGTCACGCGACGGACGTGATGGACACGGCCGGCTGGAAGAACATGATATCGTCGCACCCGCACCTGATAGCGGAGGCGTTCCGCGCGCTCGCCACGCAGCAGCAGCAGATCCCGCCCATCGGGCCGCCGCGGAAGCGCGTCAAGCAGGCCTAGCCTCCGCCCGCGCGCGCCCACACCCGCCTCTATACCAAAGACACGCCACACGGCACGCACATATTCGAATTCTACGCCGGCTGATCGAGACCGAGCGCGGGCGCTGTTGCCAGGCGGTCGTCGACCTGACGACTCCCGTTTTCCAGGAACCACTTGTGGCAGAGTTGGTCGAGCCGCCCGAGAGCCTCTGACGTGGCCGTGAGATACAGCATTGCCCAAAATAATACAGTTGCTATGTCACAAGGGAATAGTGTAGGTTCGTGTCAGTGAGAGAAGTTTTAGAATCGGTTCAGTAGTTTTGGAGATTAGGGGGCGTCCATAAATTACGTGAGGTGTTTAAGGGGGGGAGGGGGTCGAGTCAAATCTCATCTAATCTTACGTTGGAGAGAGGGGGGGTCTCGGCAAATATCACGCAATTTTTTTTCAAATTGAAACAAAAAAAAAATATACTATTTTGGTCCATTTAATCCAGATTGTACATGCTTAAGATTTAATCTTAAGCGTAATCGTAATACGATTAAGATCATGTACTAATTCGTTCGAAAGAAAATAATTTCATTCATACTTCGACGTTATACATTTACTGACTGTCAAACCACCAAAAATCTCACGTGAGATTGAGGTATGGGGGAGGGGGTTGAATAAAATCTCACGACATCTCACCAGGGGGGAGGGAGGGGCAGAAAATTAAAAAAAACACCTCACGTAATTTATGGACGCCCCCTTATCTCCGATAAACTTAGTAACAACCTTTAGCTCTTTATGATACTAGTGGAGATTAAAATCTTATATGGGAATAAATCGGACAATGCAAAGAGACGAGGATGTGCCTTTGGGTCTTTTGGGCTTCCTTGAAAAGTTCCTAAATCTTCTTTTAAACTTTTTGTATGAGTTAGACTAAATCAGACGGTCTCTTTTATAGTTGTTCCTTCATCTCCCGTGTTTTATTGTACCTATAGAAAATACTGTCCTACAGCCTTGTGACAGTCTATTGGTGATTGTAACTTGTAACTTTTCATTTCCCTCGACTATAGAAGAGACCTCAGACCCGAGGGTATTTCTTTACGAAGATGTTCATGAATACTTCAATTGGCATAGAGACTGTAATTGTCTTTTGCAAAGTCCCCGACGTTCCTGGAAACTCGTCGCCTGGCAACCAGCTCCCGGCTCGCGTCGCCGCCCCGGCCCGACCCTACTTTAATCGAGACAAGGCTGCAACTACTATATTTACATTAGTGTACTGTGAGTGAGAGTAGCCTGTGGATGTGTTCGTATGATAGTGGATTCGTTATTAAATGATCTCAAGACGATATTCGATCCTAATTATTTTTCCTTCGGTGGTTCGGTGCGACCGCTTTATTTTAATGTTAAAGGACGCTTTTTGCGCGTTGTAGTAACGGTAGGCTTCGGAGTTATATTTACGTATGTCGTTTTTTGTGAACGTTCTCTTGCAGCTGCGTTTAATGTAAATTATTACTGTGTATTTGAGTACGGAACTCGTGTCTAAATGAAATTATCCATGTCAAGTTTTTTTTCTTTTAATATTTGTGTATCAAATCGGCTGACGCGAACGTTGGTATTGTATTATCATAACTGTGTACAGATATTGTAATGTATTCTTTTGAACTGAATTTTATCGAAATGTCTCTGTGTTTCGTGTTCCCATAGAAAATTTTGAAATATTCTCGTTAGACATATTAAACAGTAGGCCATTTGAAAATATTATGAATATTATGATGTAGTGTATTCGGACGCAATAACGTGTAAAGTAACAACAAAGGTTTGTACATATCGAGTGGAAATTGTAACAAGTTAAAATATAGCACGTTGGAATTGGAACATTGGTATGCATAAGTTAACTTGGCTTGGGATTAGTTTTGTCTAATGACATCATATTGTGTAGGACTGGTCTACTTCATGTTTCTGATATCGCAGTGGTGTATTTTTACTACTTTTGTAACTAAAACCATTATAAACTATCGACGAATAATAAGTGTCTCATTTTCGCTCATTAGTAAATACGCAATGCGTAGATGAGACGTATTTACATTGCCGATAGAGTAGGCCTAGTGTGAGTCTTTGCTACTAGTTGACGCGTTCTATCGCGACCGCGTAAACGCGTGGTTTGTATAAAGTTTATAAAGCCCCCAGCGGCGCGTTTATGAACCATATATATTGTTCATACAAACTGCACGCTTACGCGCTAACTCACAGGCCTACAGACTACATTAATTTGAAATCTGAAAGGTTGTTTCAGGATGCTTTAATTTCATAAACGATTTGTACAACACTTTGTTGCGTAGAAGCTGTAGGGGACTCGAGTGATGTATAAGTCTATTGAATTGTTGGTATTGTATATAGATGAGCTACGATCCCACCATTAAATATTTCTAAGTACTAACTCGTAAGGTGGTGTGGCAGGTGATCACCATTTGAACATTTTTTTAAATACACATCAGTGTGCCCGGTGTGAGTTTTTATGCGCTCGAAATAGTACCTTACCTACGCGTCATCGCGCGCTTTGTGCGAAGATATTTCGTTGATAAACGCGCCGGTAGGGCCGCTGTACAGAGAGGATCTTCATACAAAGCGCACTTTACCGCGTAGGTACTATTTCGAGTGCGTAAACTTGCCGCAAAAACTCACACTCTGGGCACAGTAGGATGTTATTCCAATGACACATAATATTATGTGATCTTTTCTTTCATATTTCCATAGGTTTAAAACACACATGCTTTTGTTTTCGTATGTAGATCACCCGAATAATTTAAATTATAATAATATGTATTGTTGTTGTTGATTTCGCTTCGTCGATTGTATATAGATTGCGTGTCAAGTCCTATTCGACTTTGTAAGTTGCCATTCATTTTTGCTCACTCCCCAATAAAGTTTAACATTGAAACATTGTTGGTTGTTTATAATTTACAATGTTGTTCAGTGTCTTCTGGCTAGTATCAGATTTATATCGATGAAAAGCAATGTAATGTAACGAATCTACCCATTTATAAGTATGTATATTGTATTAACTCAATAGTAGGTAATAATAAAATTGTAATTGTATGGTGGCCAATAAATAATAATATTTAATACCGTTTTGTACCCACTTCCCATTTACATAGCTGACAGCTGTTATTGTGTAATTGAATAGTTACAAAGCAATGTCAAAAATAACTGTGATTTTTCGAAATTGTCTGTAAGTTGAGCAAATAAATGAAATGATGTAAAATTATGTTTTCATTCTCCTTATCCTGGAAGTTGGTCCAGATATGCCACTCGTGCTGTGCTAGCAATGAAAAAATTACGAGTAAAAAGTAGAATAGATCCGTTTCTCTGATGAGCACCAATTATTATTGTGTACTTGTGTCCTATAATTATTACCCTGGTACTTCTGCTTAGTGTTCATATTATTAAGGTAGGTACCTAACTCCGAAACACAGTCATACTGGACTGGTAGGAACAAGAGTGAAAAATATGCGGCATATTATCATCATATGCCAGAAGATTTCTGGATTACGCCAGAGAGACCATGTTGTGTCCTATACTACCCTGGTACTATAATAATATTATATTGCTTTACATATTATGAGTATCTTAGACACTGGTATACTGAACGGAACTTTAAGGAAGCATCTTCAAATGAGGAATATTCAACTTTCCAAAAAAATAGTTCCCATAATCCCTTCCCCATCCAACAAAATAGGCTGGTTATTGGAGAATATGGGTGCCGTTTTAACTAACAGTCTTGTTTACCTGGATAACTTTATCCAGTTATTGTAGTTTAAAAACCAGATTACTGAGCCGATTTTGATGAATTATTTATGGGAAGTATTACTCTTTCAAACAAAAAAATAATCATTAACTCTCGAACATTTTATCATAATGAATAGTTTTTTCGTTTCGTGCGTGAAATTGGCTAAATCATAAAAACAATCATTAATTATATTGACAGTGCCACATTAGGTAAGCACCTATCTACTTATCAAGAATAACATTCAGTCATTAACTTATCTGACTATTTGATCACTGCTATGACTTTCCTATTGTGAAAATAAGAAATGCATACTTGACATAATCCTACTAATATTATAAACGCGAAAGTTTGTGAGTATGGATGGATGGATGGATGGATGTTTGTTACTCTTTCACGCAAAAACTACTGAATGGATTTTGATGAAATTTCACAATAATAGGTAAGTATATAGCTTACATATCAGAATAACACATAGGCTATACAATTCATAAAGATATATTATTGTATATATATATATTATCCAAACGCAGGTGAAACCGCGGGGCGCAGCTAGTATTACATCATCGTAGCTTTACCTATATAGAATATTATTTGACATTGGCTAAATACACAAACGATGCATAGCCATTACTAAAACAAAAATAAAACATAACATTGACATTTTTAAAACGTCAGTGTCATCAGGAGAGGGAGGAGAGATGACTGACGGTCGGACGCTCACGAGCGGGATTAAAATTAAATTTCTCTTTTCAAGTTGGACTTAGAAGATTTTGTTGACTGGAAAAACTTCGTTGAAAATAAGATCTATAAAGTCCACCTAATTTTACCATAATTTGTTTTCGTCGAGGATGGCTAGTAATAGTTTTAGACTTCGAATACCCACAAATGGCACGCCAGGTAATTTATGCTATTTGCTAACCTAACATACTACCTACAGTTGTTTACCGAAATACCTAGGTACTTACATCTCCTACCTCTTACCTCTACGTAGCGTTTGTACTCTCTTTGACCTCTACCTACCACCGTGGGTGGTTCAGCTATGGCTTCACTATACTAATTATTATTCTATCCTCTCTTCAATATTATTTCTACTTATTAATCGGTAGGTACCTGCCTACAATATTGTTTTCGATCAACTTGCATACACTTGAGTAACTACCTGCCTACGACTACCAGCCACACCGTCAAATCTTCACCAAAATGATTGGTTTGCAGTTCTGTCTGATTACTAAGTTGATTTAATGGTGTTATCGACGTGTTTAAGTCTAAAAAATGTTATTCTTGAGTTTTTTGGTTGAAACGTGGTGTCAAAATTAGGCAGACAAGCTCGTATACAAATCTCGATCGATCTTTTTAAAAAGCCACAAGAAATGCCTAAAATACCTAAGTGCATCTGGATAACGTGTACGACTCAAAGTTCAAAACATTGTTATGCAGGCTTCATACTCACCACGAATTACCGACGTAATAGTCTCTTTTTAATTATTTAAATAAACAACAGTCGAGTAAAGAACTCCCAGTGTTTTTGCTACAGCGCAAAGAAACATCGCCGTCAAAGGAATTCCAATTGACTATTCGTCCATATATTTTATGCTAAATGTTGAATCACGTTGAAGTAGGAATGTCAACCATTATCATACATCTTCATACATTACAATGTAATGTCATGTTCATGATCGTTTATATTAACCACCTTTCTCAAAGCATGCCGCCAAGTAGGGAAGTGAGTTTATCATTATTTTTTCTTTCTTTTTTAAGACAAGTCATAGTGCAAAAAAACATCTATACTCATCACCATCTATATCATCGTCATCTGACAACGAGACCGATGACCAGACGTGTCACACTGTCAACTCTATATATGATTGACATTCCATTATGATATGAACAAAGCGCTTTATTTACTTCCACATTCATCATTCGAACGGCTAAAGAGTGGAACGCTCTGCCAGTATCTATTTACCTAAAACCGAGTTGCAGGTTCACGAATCTATATAAAGATCGGCTTTCTCAGCATCTGAATGAGAGGAAATCATTCGTCTGCAATTACATTTGCATAAATACAACTAGATACGCTAGGATTTCCCCAGTGCACGGAAGTTTTGGGTACAATCTTTGCAACTCTTTTGGTTTTGCCGCGGAGTTTCTAGACAGCCAGCAGGCGTATTCGCGATTCTAGTTCATTGTACTTATATTATATTCTGTATAGAATTTAGCCACCTTGTGGTATAACAGAGCCTTTACAAAACTGATCAAACGTTTGGTTAATTTCTTGCACTGTTTGGAAAGACCACTAGGTGGTCCCATTTAAATATCATTAAATTTCTACGTTGAAACATTCACAAATTAGAATTATTATTTGTTTCATAAAATGAATAAGTTCAGTGGTTTTTATGGCCATTTGACTTTTCCTTTTTGTTTCAACTATAATTATTACTGTCTCTACCATTCATTATATTATCCTATTTACAGCTTTTTCTTTAAGACTTTTCCGTGACAACCACCGTTCTTTCTTTCCAGCGCGGAGTCCAGTGTTTGCGGCCATGTTTGAACACGAAATGGAAGAAAGGAAACGGAACCGAGTGGACATCACTGATGTCGACCACGAAGTGCTGAGAGAAATGCTACGCTTCATATACACGGGCCGCGCGCCAAACCTGGACAAAATGGCGGACGACTTATTAGCAGCAGCAGATAAAGTAAGTATTTTAATAATAATATTACAACTAATGATAAATAAATACCGCGTCACCATCACGTTAGCTTTATTGATGTTGCTACAGTAAAGAAAACAAGAATTATGCATCCATGAATCAATATCAATATGTTTATGACGGTGCCGTCGAGAGAGATGGGGTCACGTAATGTATTTCCCTATTTTACAATGGTGCAATATGGACACAAGAGCCAAGATTATTCCCTGTGCTCTCACTTATATATGAATACTGTTATCATTGGTTCTAAATCTATAACTGGTGTCCTCTCTTATGAATCATTATTTGAGTCATACCTAACCTACAGAATATAGTGCATGATTGTGTCGAATCGGACTTTATAGAGGGTCTATATGAAGCGCTTTCTGAATATTATAATGGCTGTTGGGTGTTTTGTAAAATGTTTGAAAATAAACGAGTATACTTTGGAGACTCCTTTTAAATACTTGGAAAACATTTTCTATCTCAAAACTTTGTACATAATTGCAAGCTCGAAAGCAGCTTTTTCCATTTTTATATTATGCTGTACCTGTGTAACATGTAAAGCGAAATATGATGTAATTTTAAGCTACCTGGGTTTTCTGAGCTGCGGTGCAGTTTGTGGGTTTATAATTAACTATTGTTATATATTATGTAGTTAATGTTAATAGAATGTGATCATTATATTTGAAATACGCCAAAGTTTCAGTTATTATAATATAACGAAAATATCATTATCCCTGTAAATGTAGGCATTAATGCTAAATATTATTAATCATCAAACTTCAAAAATATTGATAGGACATGTACAATAATTGTGTTTTCCTCAGTTGATATAATAAATTAATTTGAATTGAAATTGAAATAATAAAAATAATAGTTATAAGTCGTTTCAAATTAATTATTAGAAATAAACTTATGTTCACAAGATTTGTCTCTATTTTTAAGACTTAAGCCGTTTGAATAACCAGATTTTTGTTAATAGATATAAAACAAAATTTTTCTCTTTTCGAGTATGCATTGGAGCGGCTAAAAGTGATGTGTGAAGAGGCTTTATGCATGAACCTCTCCGTGGAGACCGCTGCGGACACGCTCATCTTGGCGGACCTGCATTCAGCCGACCAGCTGAAGGCGCAGACCATAGACTTTATCAACACGTTAGTATATTTACTTACTAGCTGTTTGTTACCTGTGTATAACGACTGTTTAACACCATAAAAATATCTTATGCCCCTTTCCAAGGTTCAATCTATATCTGTACCGAAATACCAAACCGAATATATCCGAACACATCCCACTGCTTAGCTTAGGTCTCCGAAAGTCTGACTTGTTTACTTTGTAATAAGTTTACATATGTATGCAACTTCAGAGGCTCTCGGGCGAACTGATATATTCTGACACTAGAGTCTAGCACAACCACATATAGCTAGCAAGCATATTGTTCCTAAACTTATTGACAACAACTGGCTTCAATTTCCAGGAGTCACGCGACGGACGTGATGGACACGGCCGGCTGGAAGAACATGATATCGTCGCACCCGCACCTGATAGCGGAGGCGTTCCGCGCGCTCGCCACGCAGCAGCAGCAGATCCCGCCCATCGGGCCGCCGCGGAAGCGCGTCAAGCAGGCCTAGCCTCCGCCCGCGCGCGCCCACACCCGCCTCTATACCAAAGACACGCCACACGGCACGCACATATTCGAATTCTACGCCGGCTGATCGAGACCGAGCGCGGGCGCTGTTGCCAGGCGGTCGTCGACCTGACGACTCCCGTTTTCCAGGAACCACTTGTGGCAGAGTTGGTCGAGCCGCCCGAGAGCCTCTGACGTGGCCGTGAGATACAGCATTGCCCAAAATAATACAGTTGCTATGTCACAAGGGAATAGTGTAGGTTCGTGTCAGTGAGAGAAGTTTTAGAATCGGTTCAGTAGTTTTGGAGATTAGGGGGCGTCCATAAATTACGTGAGGTGTTTAAGGGGGGGAGGGGGTCGAGTCAAATCTCATCTAATCTTACGTTGGAGAGAGGGGGGGTCTCGGCAAATATCACGCAATTTTTTTTCAAATTGAAACAAAAAAAAAATATACTATTTTGGTCCATTTAATCCAGATTGTACATGCTTAAGATTTAATCTTAAGCGTAATCGTAATACGATTAAGATCATGTACTAATTCGTTCGAAAGAAAATAATTTCATTCATACTTCGACGTTATACATTTACTGACTGTCAAACCACCAAAAATCTCACGTGAGATTGAGGTATGGGGGAGGGGGTTGAATAAAATCTCACGACATCTCACCAGGGGGGAGGGAGGGGCAGAAAATTAAAAAAAACACCTCACGTAATTTATGGACGCCCCCTTATCTCCGATAAACTTAGTAACAACCTTTAGCTCTTTATGATACTAGTGGAGATTAAAATCTTATATGGGAATAAATCGGACAATGCAAAGAGACGAGGATGTGCCTTTGGGTCTTTTGGGCTTCCTTGAAAAGTTCCTAAATCTTCTTTTAAACTTTTTGTATGAGTTAGACTAAATCAGACGGTCTCTTTTATAGTTGTTCCTTCATCTCCCGTGTTTTATTGTACCTATAGAAAATACTGTCCTACAGCCTTGTGACAGTCTATTGGTGATTGTAACTTGTAACTTTTCATTTCCCTCGACTATAGAAGAGACCTCAGACCCGAGGGTATTTCTTTACGAAGATGTTCATGAATACTTCAATTGGCATAGAGACTGTAATTGTCTTTTGCAAAGTCCCCGACGTTCCTGGAAACTCGTCGCCTGGCAACCAGCTCCCGGCTCGCGTCGCCGCCCCGGCCCGACCCTACTTTAATCGAGACAAGGCTGCAACTACTATATTTACATTAGTGTACTGTGAGTGAGAGTAGCCTGTGGATGTGTTCGTATGATAGTGGATTCGTTATTAAATGATCTCAAGACGATATTCGATCCTAATTATTTTTCCTTCGGTGGTTCGGTGCGACCGCTTTATTTTAATGTTAAAGGACGCTTTTTGCGCGTTGTAGTAACGGTAGGCTTCGGAGTTATATTTACGTATGTCGTTTTTTGTGAACGTTCTCTTGCAGCTGCGTTTAATGTAAATTATTACTGTGTATTTGAGTACGGAACTCGTGTCTAAATGAAATTATCCATGTCAAGTTTTTTTTCTTTTAATATTTGTGATTGTATCAAATCGGCTGACGCGAACGTTGGTATTGTATTATCATAACTGTGTACAGATATTGTAATGTATTCTTTTGAACTGAATTTTATCGAAATGTCTCTGTGTTTCGTGTTCCCATAGAAAATTTTGAAATATTCTCGTTAGACATATTAAACAGTAGGCCATTTGAAAATATTATGAATATTATGATGTAGTGTATTCGGACGCAATAACGTGTAAAGTAACAACAAAGGTTTGTACATATCGAGTGGAAATTGTAACAAGTTAAAATATAGCACGTTGGAATTGGAACATTGGTATGCATAAGTTAACTTGGCTTGGGATTAGTTTTGTCTAATGACATCATATTGTGTAGGACTGGTCTACTTCATGTTTCTGATATCGCAGTGGTGTATTTTTACTACTTTTGTAACTAAAACCATTATAAACTATCGACGAATAATAAGTGTCTCATTTTCGCTCATTAGTAAATACGCAATGCGTAGATGAGACGTATTTACATTGCCGATAGAGTAGGCCTAGTGTGAGTCTTTGCTACTAGTTGACGCGTTCTATCGCGACCGCGTAAACGCGTGGTTTGTATAAAGTTTATAAAGCCCCCAGCGGCGCGTTTATGAACCATATATATTGTTCATACAAACTGCACGCTTACGCGCTAACTCACAGGCCTACAGACTACATTAATTTGAAATCTGAAAGGTTGTTTCAGGATGCTTTAATTTCATAAACGATTTGTACAACACTTTGTTGCGTAGAAGCTGTAGGGGACTCGAGTGATGTATAAGTCTATTGAATTGTTGGTATTGTATATAGATGAGCTACGATCCCACCATTAAATATTTCTAAGTACTAACTCGTAAGGTGGTGTGGCAGGTGATCACCATTTGAACATTTTTTTAAATACACATCAGTGTGCCCGGTGTGAGTTTTTATGCGCTCGAAATAGTACCTTACCTACGCGTCATCGCGCGCTTTGTGCGAAGATATTTCGTTGATAAACGCGCCGGTAGGGCCGCTGTACAGAGAGGATCTTCATACAAAGCGCACTTTACCGCGTAGGTACTATTTCGAGTGCGTAAACTTGCCGCAAAAACTCACACTCTGGGCACAGTAGGATGTTATTCCAATGACACATAATATTATGTGATCTTTTCTTTCATATTTCCATAGGTTTAAAACACACATGCTTTTGTTTTCGTATGTAGATCACCCGAATAATTTAAATTATAAAGTCTGTCAAGCGAAAGAAGGCCCTGATAAATCGCGGCAAATTCAAAAAATATTAGTATGGCAATACATTAAGTAATAGGATAACTTGGAATTACATAATTTGATACTTTAATATTATTCTAAATAAATATACTTACATAATTTTTTGATGATGATGAGTAAGTAGATGATATACTCCAATATAAACAAGTAATATTCTTCAGAGTACCTACACGCCCAGGGTGCATCTTAGAAATATCTTAGTGTAGGTAATAAATAAAAAAGGCTCAATTATAAAGTTTTTTTTTATTCGTCGTAATCAAAATCTGAATCTAAAAATTCCACTTGAAGTGATAAATCGGAGTCACTGGTATCATCACTGCTATTTTCTCCCATATTAATTATAAAACGTTCTAAATTATCTTCTGTAATTCTGTCTCTTTCTTTGTATTTTGCTTCTATGTTGATTACGTGTTGAGTCATTTTTTTCCAATCATCCGCTGTTATGCTTTCAAATGACTCCTTAACAACTTCTTCAAATTGTGCCGCAGTCAAGTTCACATTTCTCATGGCCACCTTTCTTTTGGCCAAACTCCATATGAGTTCAATTGGGTTCAAGTCGCAGTGATATGGGGGAAGTCTTAATACCTCACGACCATGCTGTTTTAAAATTTCATCTGCTTCATAAATTCGTTCTGGTGTATTTTGTTTTACAAAACATAGCAGTTCTGCTTTGGTGTGGTATTCTTCAAATGCAACACCATTCAACGTAAGCCATTCTCTTATTTCTGGTTTGCGGGTTTGAGCGGTAGGTGTTTTGTTATTAATGACCGAATGATATGAGGCATTATCCATTACTATCAGACTTGGCCCATTCAAATTTGGCAGGAGTTTTTCTTGTAGCCATTTATTGAAATTCGCAGCGTTCATATCGTGATGGTAGTCCGCCATTTTCGATTTAGTGCTAAACACTAACAATGAATTCGGAACAGGGCCTCTCTCCGATCCAGCATGGACAATGATGTAGCGTTTACCCGATGAAATATTTTCAACTACACCGCTTGTTGATGGGCCTTGCCAACACTTCTTGGGCTTGTACGATTTGTGGATATAAGTCTCATCTAAATAAATGATGGGTTTTCCTTCCAAACGCTTTGAAGCTATTGTCCGTAAAAATCGATGTCTCCATGCAGAGATATCATAACGCTCGATCAACAACGAACGTTCATTTTTGTTTTTCTTGAATTCATAGCCACTCTTCAATAGTATTTGACGAAGAGTCTCATGAGATCCACTGAATTCAATGCTTTCTTTTAGTTCCGCCAACAAAGTTCTTAATGTGGGGACTTGTTTTCTTACAATGTAGAACTCGTTTAGTTTATTCCGGATAACATCCATGTCAAAACTATCCAGGTTTGACACTGTGGACTGGTGAGGTCTTTTTTACCCGGAGTACTCCAGACACCTTCATTCTCCACACCTTCATTTTTAATCCTCTTTAATGTTCTGACACTTACTTCTGCAAATACAATAAAATAAATGTATGAAAGTGGTCAGGCAGATCTGAGCAACATATTTTCCATTTGGAAACACAACAGTAGTTAGGTACAGGTGGAGCTAAGTAAAAACTTACCAGTGAGTGAAGATATTTCATCCAAGAACTCGTTCTGGGATTTTATCCTTACTTTACTTTCCAAATCAGTTAGCTTCTCAATTGTACGCATTATTTCGGTAATTCCTGCTACTTCCTTCAGATTAGCTGTAAAATAACAATAATTCATAAATTATACCTAATGCAATTTTTATTTTTCCAAATGTGTAGTATGCTATTAATGTTATTAAGATATAATAAAAGAAGACAACAGTATTTTAATAAAAGTCGAGAACCACAAAAATGTTATCAAAGTATCAAAATATTTGTGAAATACAAACCTAAGAAATCGACCACAATACGTAAACAATCCTGTTTCTGCAGGAATACAGCTTCTTTTTCCTGCTGCTTCTCCTGATACTTGGATATCATACAGAATAATAACTTTCGCACGCCACTCTTGATTGTTTTAGGCATTTTAACACGCAAAAAACTCAAAATGTATTCTCAAACAAACCACACCAACAATGCTTTAAGCCGCCATCTTATAAACATCAAAGAGAATACAAACGCTACGCTAATAAACATTGAGGGGACCAGTACTGCCACACACCGATACCAATTTTCCCTAATGTTTTGGAAAAGTCTATGTACTAAAATATGTATGTACCCCACGTGTTTGCGTATTTTTCCGATTCAGGATAAAAAAATAATAAAAAGGTTTATTTCATAAGTTCATTAGAGTGAGTTAAAATTCGTTATTAACAATTATTATTTTATGCCACCCTGACTTTACCCCGTTAAAGGACATAGTGTCCGTAGGTGGAAACACATTAGTATTGCCATGTAAAAAGTTACGTAAAAAATCGAGTGCCTTCTTTCGCTTGACAGACTCTAATAATATGTATTGTTGTTGTTGATTTCGCTTCGTCGATTGTATATAGATTGCGTGTCAAGTCCTATTCGACTTTGTAAGTTGCCATTCATTTTTGCTCACTCCCCAATAAAGTTTAACATTGAAACATTGTTGGTTGTTTATAATTTACAATGTTGTTCAGTGTCTTCTGGCTAGTATCAGATTTATATCGATGAAAAGCAATGTAATGTAACGAATCTACCCATTTATAAGTATGTATATTGTATTAACTCAATAGTAGGTAATAATAAAATTGTAATTGTATGGTGGCCAATAAATAATAATATTTAATACCGTTTTGTACCCACTTCCCATTTACATAGCTGACAGCTGTTATTGTGTAATTGAATAGTTACAAAGCAATGTCAAAAATAACTGTGATTTTTCGAAATTGTCTGTAAGTTGAGCAAATAAATGAAATGATGTAAAATTATGTTTTCATTCTCCTTATCCTGGAAGTTGGTCCAGATATGCCACTCGTGCTGTGCTAGCAATGAAAAAATTACGAGTAAAAAGTAGAATAGATCCGTTTCTCTGATGAGCACCAATTATTATTGTGTACTTGTGTCCTATAATTATTACCCTGGTACTTCTGCTTAGTGTTCATATTATTAAGGTAGGTACCTAACTCCGAAACACAGTCATACTGGACTGGTAGGAACAAGAGTGAAAAATATGCGGCATATTATCATCATATGCCAGAAGATTTCTGGATTACGCCAGAGAGACCATGTTGTGTCCTATACTACCCTGGTACTATAATAATATTATATTGCTTTACATATTATGAGTATCTTAGACACTGGTATACTGAACGGAACTTTAAGGAAGCATCTTCAAATGAGGAATATTCAACTTTCCAAAAAAATAGTTCCCATAATCCCTTCCCCATCCAACAAAATAGGCTGGTTATTGGAGAATATGGGTGCCGTTTTAACTAACAGTCTTGTTTACCTGGATAACTTTATCCAGTTATTGTAGTTTAAAAACCAGATTACTGAGCCGATTTTGATGAATTATTTATGGGAAGTATTACTCTTTCAAACAAAAAAATAATCATTAACTCTCGAACATTTTATCATAATGAATAGTTTTTTCGTTTCGTGCGTGAAATTGGCTAAATCATAAAAACAATCATTAATTATATTGACAGTGCCACATTAGGTAAGCACCTATCTACTTATCAAGAATAACATTCAGTCATTAACTTATCTGACTATTTGATCACTGCTATGACTTTCCTATTGTGAAAATAAGAAATGCATACTTGACATAATCCTACTAATATTATAAACGCGAAAGTTTGTGAGTATGGATGGATGGATGGATGGATGTTTGTTACTCTTTCACGCAAAAACTACTGAATGGATTTTGATGAAATTTCACAATAATAGGTAAGTATATAGCTTACATATCAGAATAACACATAGGCTATACAATTCATAAAGATATATTATTGTATATATATATATTATCCAAACGCAGGTGAAACCGCGGGGCGCAGCTAGTATTACATCATCGTAGCTTTACCTATATAGAATATTATTTGACATTGGCTAAATACACAAACGATGCATAGCCATTACTAAAACAAAAATAAAACATAACATTGACATTTTTAAAACGTCAGTGTCATCAGGAGAGGGAGGAGAGATGACTGACGGTCGGACGCTCACGAGCGGGATTAAAATTAAATTTCTCTTTTCAAGTTGGACTTAGAAGATTTTGTTGACTGGAAAAACTTCGTTGAAAATAAGATCTATAAAGTCCACCTAATTTTACCATAATTTGTTTTCGTCGAGGATGGCTAGTAATAGTTTTAGACTTCGAATACCCACAAATGGCACGCCAGGTAATTTATGCTATTTGCTAACCTAACATACTACCTACAGTTGTTTACCGAAATACCTAGGTACTTACATCTCCTACCTCTTACCTCTACGTAGCGTTTGTACTCTCTTTGACCTCTACCTACCACCGTGGGTGGTTCAGCTATGGCTTCACTATACTAATTATTATTCTATCCTCTCTTCAATATTATTTCTACTTATTAATCGGTAGGTACCTGCCTACAATATTGTTTTCGATCAACTTGCATACACTTGAGTAACTACCTGCCTACGACTACCAGCCACACCGTCAAATCTTCACCAAAATGATTGGTTTGCAGTTCTGTCTGATTACTAAGTTGATTTAATGGTGTTATCGACGTGTTTAAGTCTAAAAAATGTTATTCTTGAGTTTTTTGGTTGAAACGTGGTGTCAAAATTAGGCAGACAAGCTCGTATACAAATCTCGATCGATCTTTTTAAAAAGCCACAAGAAATGCCTAAAATACCTAAGTGCATCTGGATAACGTGTACGACTCAAAGTTCAAAACATTGTTATGCAGGCTTCATACTCACCACGAATTACCGACGTAATAGTCTCTTTTTAATTATTTAAATAAACAACAGTCGAGTAAAGAACTCCCAGTGTTTTTGCTACAGCGCAAAGAAACATCGCCGTCAAAGGAATTCCAATTGACTATTCGTCCATATATTTTATGCTAAATGTTGAATCACGTTGAAGTAGGAATGTCAACCATTATCATACATCTTCATACATTACAATGTAATGTCATGTTCATGATCGTTTATATTAACCACCTTTCTCAAAGCATGCCGCCAAGTAGGGAAGTGAGTTTATCATTATTTTTTCTTTCTTTTTTAAGACAAGTCATAGTGCAAAAAAACATCTATACTCATCACCATCTATATCATCGTCATCTGACAACGAGACCGATGACCAGACGTGTCACACTGTCAACTCTATATATGATTGACATTCCATTATGATATGAACAAAGCGCTTTATTTACTTCCACATTCATCATTCGAACGGCTAAAGAGTGGAACGCTCTGCCAGTATCTATTTACCTAAAACCGAGTTGCAGGTTCACGAATCTATATAAAGATCGGCTTTCTCAGCATCTGAATGAGAGGAAATCATTCGTCTGCAATTACATTTGCATAAATACAACTAGATACGCTAGGATTTCCCCAGTGCACGGAAGTTTTGGGTACAATCTTTGCAACTCTTTTGGTTTTGCCGCGGAGTTTCTAGACAGCCAGCAGGCGTATTCGCGATTCTAGTTCATTGTACTTATATTATATTCTGTATAGAATTTAGCCACCTTGTGGTATAACAGAGCCTTTACAAAACTGATCAAACGTTTGGTTAATTTCTTGCACTGTTTGGAAAGACCACTAGGTGGTCCCATTTAAATATCATTAAATTTCTACGTTGAAACATTCACAAATTAGAATTATTATTTGTTTCATAAAATGAATAAGTTCAGTGGTTTTTATGGCCATTTGACTTTTCCTTTTTGTTTCAACTATAATTATTACTGTCTCTACCATTCATTATATTATCCTATTTACAGCTTTTTCTTTAAGACTTTTCCGTGACAACCACCGTTCTTTCTTTCCAGCGCGGAGTCCAGTGTTTGCGGCCATGTTTGAACACGAAATGGAAGAAAGGAAACGGAACCGAGTGGACATCACTGATGTCGACCACGAAGTGCTGAGAGAAATGCTACGCTTCATATACACGGGCCGCGCGCCAAACCTGGACAAAATGGCGGACGACTTATTAGCAGCAGCAGATAAAGTAAGTATTTTAATAATAATATTACAACTAATGATAAATAAATACCGCGTCACCATCACGTTAGCTTTATTGATGTTGCTACAGTAAAGAAAACAAGAATTATGCATCCATGAATCAATATCAATATGTTTATGACGGTGCCGTCGAGAGAGATGGGGTCACGTAATGTATTTCCCTATTTTACAATGGTGCAATATGGACACAAGAGCCAAGATTATTCCCTGTGCTCTCACTTATATATGAATACTGTTATCATTGGTTCTAAATCTATAACTGGTGTCCTCTCTTATGAATCATTATTTGAGTCATACCTAACCTACAGAATATAGTGCATGATTGTGTCGAATCGGACTTTATAGAGGGTCTATATGAAGCGCTTTCTGAATATTATAATGGCTGTTGGGTGTTTTGTAAAATGTTTGAAAATAAACGAGTATACTTTGGAGACTCCTTTTAAATACTTGGAAAACATTTTCTATCTCAAAACTTTGTACATAATTGCAAGCTCGAAAGCAGCTTTTTCCATTTTTATATTATGCTGTACCTGTGTAACATGTAAAGCGAAATATGATGTAATTTTAAGCTACCTGGGTTTTCTGAGCTGCGGTGCAGTTTGTGGGTTTATAATTAACTATTGTTATATATTATGTAGTTAATGTTAATAGAATGTGATCATTATATTTGAAATACGCCAAAGTTTCAGTTATTATAATATAACGAAAATATCATTATCCCTGTAAATGTAGGCATTAATGCTAAATATTATTAATCATCAAACTTCAAAAATATTGATAGGACATGTACAATAATTGTGTTTTCCTCAGTTGATATAATAAATTAATTTGAATTGAAATTGAAATAATAAAAATAATAGTTATAAGTCGTTTCAAATTAATTATTAGAAATAAACTTATGTTCACAAGATTTGTCTCTATTTTTAAGACTTAAGCCGTTTGAATAACCAGATTTTTGTTAATAGATATAAAACAAAATTTTTCTCTTTTCCAGTATGCATTGGAGCGGCTAAAAGTGATGTGTGAAGAGGCTTTATGCATGAACCTCTCCGTGGAGACCGCTGCGGACACGCTCATCTTGGCGGACCTGCATTCAGCCGACCAGCTGAAGGCGCAGACCATAGACTTTATCAACACGTTAGTATATTTACTTACTAGCTGTTTGTTACCTGTGTATAACGACTGTTTAACACCATAAAAATATCTTATGCCCCTTTCCAAGGTTCAATCTATATCTGTACCGAAATACCAAACCGAATATATCCGAACACATCCCACTGCTTAGCTTAGGTCTCCGAAAGTCTGACTTGTTTACTTTGTAATAAGTTTACATATGTATGCAACTTCAGAGGCTCTCGGGCGAACTGATATATTCTGACACTAGAGTCTAGCACAACCACATATAGCTAGCAAGCATATTGTTCCTAAACTTATTGACAACAACTGGCTTCAATTTCCAGGAGTCACGCGACGGACGTGATGGACACGGCCGGCTGGAAGAACATGATATCGTCGCACCCGCACCTGATAGCGGAGGCGTTCCGCGCGCTCGCCACGCAGCAGCAGCAGATCCCGCCCATCGGGCCGCCGCGGAAGCGCGTCAAGCAGGCCTAGCCTCCGCCCGCGCGCGCCCACACCCGCCTCTATACCAAAGACACGCCACACGGCACGCACATATTCGAATTCTACGCCGGCTGATCGAGACCGAGCGCGGGCGCTGTTGCCAGGCGGTCGTCGACCTGACGACTCCCGTTTTCCAGGAACCACTTGTGGCAGAGTTGGTCGAGCCGCCCGAGAGCCTCTGACGTGGCCGTGAGATACAGCATTGCCCAAAATAATACAGTTGCTATGTCACAAGGGAATAGTGTAGGTTCGTGTCAGTGAGAGAAGTTTTAGAATCGGTTCAGTAGTTTTGGAGATTAGGGGGCGTCCATAAATTACGTGAGGTGTTTAAGGGGGGGAGGGGGTCGAGTCAAATCTCATCTAATCTTACGTTGGAGAGAGGGGGGGTCTCGGCAAATATCACGCAATTTTTTTTCAAATTGAAACAAAAAAAAAATATACTATTTTGGTCCATTTAATCCAGATTGTACATGCTTAAGATTTAATCTTAAGCGTAATCGTAATACGATTAAGATCATGTACTAATTCGTTCGAAAGAAAATAATTTCATTCATACTTCGACGTTATACATTTACTGACTGTCAAACCACCAAAAATCTCACGTGAGATTGAGGTATGGGGGAGGGGGTTGAATAAAATCTCACGACATCTCACCAGGGGGGAGGGAGGGGCAGAAAATTAAAAAAAACACCTCACGTAATTTATGGACGCCCCCTTATCTCCGATAAACTTAGTAACAACCTTTAGCTCTTTATGATACTAGTGGAGATTAAAATCTTATATGGGAATAAATCGGACAATGCAAAGAGACGAGGATGTGCCTTTGGGTCTTTTGGGCTTCCTTGAAAAGTTCCTAAATCTTCTTTTAAACTTTTTGTATGAGTTAGACTAAATCAGACGGTCTCTTTTATAGTTGTTCCTTCATCTCCCGTGTTTTATTGTACCTATAGAAAATACTGTCCTACAGCCTTGTGACAGTCTATTGGTGATTGTAACTTGTAACTTTTCATTTCCCTCGACTATAGAAGAGACCTCAGACCCGAGGGTATTTCTTTACGAAGATGTTCATGAATACTTCAATTGGCATAGAGACTGTAATTGTCTTTTGCAAAGTCCCCGACGTTCCTGGAAACTCGTCGCCTGGCAACCAGCTCCCGGCTCGCGTCGCCGCCCCGGCCCGACCCTACTTTAATCGAGACAAGGCTGCAACTACTATATTTACATTAGTGTACTGTGAGTGAGAGTAGCCTGTGGATGTGTTCGTATGATAGTGGATTCGTTATTAAATGATCTCAAGACGATATTCGATCCTAATTATTTTTCCTTCGGTGGTTCGGTGCGACCGCTTTATTTTAATGTTAAAGGACGCTTTTTGCGCGTTGTAGTAACGGTAGGCTTCGGAGTTATATTTACGTATGTCGTTTTTTGTGAACGTTCTCTTGCAGCTGCGTTTAATGTAAATTATTACTGTGTATTTGAGTACGGAACTCGTGTCTAAATGAAATTATCCATGTCAAGTTTTTTTTCTTTTAATATTTGTGATTGTATCAAATCGGCTGACGCGAACGTTGGTATTGTACCTATTATCATAACTGTGTACAGATATTGTAATGTATTCTTTTGAACTGAATTTTATCGAAATGTCTCTGTGTTTCGTGTTCCCATAGAAAATTTTGATATATTCTCGTTAGACATATTAAACAGTAGGCCATTTGAAAATATTATGAATATTATGATGTAGTGTATTCGGACGCAATAACGTGTAAAGTAACAACAAAGGTTTGTACATATCGAGTGGAAATTGTAACAAGTTAAAATATAGCACGTTGGAATTGGAACATTGGTATGCATAAGTTAACTTGGCTTGGGATTAGTTTTGTCTAATGACATCATATTGTGTAGGACTGGTCTACTTCATGTTTCTGATATCGCAGTGGTGTATTTTTACTACTTTTGTAACTAAAACCATTATAAACTATCGACGAATAATAAGTGTCTCATTTTCGCTCATTAGTAAATACGCAATGCGTAGATGAGACGTATTTACATTGCCGATAGAGTAGGCCTAGTGTGAGTCTTTGCTACTAGTTGACGCGTTCTATCGCGACCGCGTAAACGCGTGGTTTGTATAAAGTTTATAAAGCCCCCAGCGGCGCGTTTATGAACCATATATATTGTTCATACAAACTGCACGCTTACGCGCTAACTCACAGGCCTACAGACTACATTAATTTGAAATCTGAAAGGTTGTTTCAGGATGCTTTAATTTCATAAACGATTTGTACAACACTTTGTTGCGTAGAAGCTGTAGGGGACTCGAGTGATGTATAAGTCTATTGAATTGTTGGTATTGTATATAGATGAGCTACGATCCCACCATTAAATATTTCTAAGTACTAACTCGTAAGGTGGTGTGGCAGGTGATCACCATTTGAACATTTTTTTAAATACACATCAGTGTGCCCGGTGTGAGTTTTTATGCGCTCGAAATAGTACCTTACCTACGCGTCATCGCGCGCTTTGTGCGAAGATATTTCGTTGATAAACGCGCCGGTAGGGCCGCTGTACAGAGAGGATCTTCATACAAAGCGCACTTTACCGCGTAGGTACTATTTCGAGTGCGTAAACTTGCCGCAAAAACTCACACTCTGGGCACAGTAGGATGTTATTCCAATGACACATAATATTATGTGATCTTTTCTTTCATATTTCCATAGGTTTAAAACACACATGCTTTTGTTTTCGTATGTAGATCACCCGAATAATTTAAATTATAATAATATGTATTGTTGTTGTTGATTTCGCTTCGTCGATTGTATATAGATTGCGTGTCAAGTCCTATTCGACTTTGTAAGTTGCCATTCATTTTTGCTCACTCCCCAATAAAGTTTAACATTGAAACATTGTTGGTTGTTTATAATTTACAATGTTGTTCAGTGTCTTCTGGCTAGTATCAGATTTATATCGATGAAAAGCAATGTAATGTAACGAATCTACCCATTTATAAGTATGTATATTGTATTAACTCAATAGTAGGTAATAATAAAATTGTAATTGTATGGTGGCCAATAAATAATAATATTTAATACCGTT
The DNA here is from genome assembly GCA_905147375.1 of Hylaea fasciaria. Taxonomy (NCBI): domain Eukaryota; kingdom Metazoa; phylum Arthropoda; class Insecta; order Lepidoptera; family Geometridae; genus Hylaea; species Hylaea fasciaria. The sequence continues at coordinate 5,500,507 of LR990199.1, forward strand.
TTGTACCCACTTCCCATTTACATAGCTGACAGCTGTTATTGTGTAATTGAATAGTTACAAAGCAATGTCAAAAATAACTGTGATTTTTCGAAATTGTCTGTAAGTTGAGCAAATAAATGAAATGATGTAAAATTATGTTTTCATTCTCCTTATCCTGGAAGTTGGTCCAGATATGCCACTCGTGCTGTGCTAGCAATGAAAAAATTACGAGTAAAAAGTAGAATAGATCCGTTTCTCTGATGAGCACCAATTATTATTGTGTACTTGTGTCCTATAATTATTACCCTGGTACTTCTGCTTAGTGTTCATATTATTAAGGTAGGTACCTAACTCCGAAACACAGTCATACTGGACTGGTAGGAACAAGAGTGAAAAATATGCGGCATATTATCATCATATGCCAGAAGATTTCTGGATTACGCCAGAGAGACCATGTTGTGTCCTATACTACCCTGGTACTATAATAATATTATATTGCTTTACATATTATGAGTATCTTAGACACTGGTATACTGAACGGAACTTTAAGGAAGCATCTTCAAATGAGGAATATTCAACTTTCCAAAAAAATAGTTCCCATAATCCCTTCCCCATCCAACAAAATAGGCTGGTTATTGGAGAATATGGGTGCCGTTTTAACTAACAGTCTTGTTTACCTGGATAACTTTATCCAGTTATTGTAGTTTAAAAACCAGATTACTGAGCCGATTTTGATGAATTATTTATGGGAAGTATTACTCTTTCAAACAAAAAAATAATCATTAACTCTCGAACATTTTATCATAATGAATAGTTTTTTCGTTTCGTGCGTGAAATTGGCTAAATCATAAAAACAATCATTAATTATATTGACAGTGCCACATTAGGTAAGCACCTATCTACTTATCAAGAATAACATTCAGTCATTAACTTATCTGACTATTTGATCACTGCTATGACTTTCCTATTGTGAAAATAAGAAATGCATACTTGACATAATCCTACTAATATTATAAACGCGAAAGTTTGTGAGTATGGATGGATGGATGGATGGATGTTTGTTACTCTTTCACGCAAAAACTACTGAATGGATTTTGATGAAATTTCACAATAATAGGTAAGTATATAGCTTACATATCAGAATAACACATAGGCTATACAATTCATAAAGATATATTATTGTATATATATATATTATCCAAACGCAGGTGAAACCGCGGGGCGCAGCTAGTATTACATCATCGTAGCTTTACCTATATAGAATATTATTTGACATTGGCTAAATACACAAACGATGCATAGCCATTACTAAAACAAAAATAAAACATAACATTGACATTTTTAAAACGTCAGTGTCATCAGGAGAGGGAGGAGAGATGACTGACGGTCGGACGCTCACGAGCGGGATTAAAATTAAATTTCTCTTTTCAAGTTGGACTTAGAAGATTTTGTTGACTGGAAAAACTTCGTTGAAAATAAGATCTATAAAGTCCACCTAATTTTACCATAATTTGTTTTCGTCGAGGATGGCTAGTAATAGTTTTAGACTTCGAATACCCACAAATGGCACGCCAGGTAATTTATGCTATTTGCTAACCTAACATACTACCTACAGTTGTTTACCGAAATACCTAGGTACTTACATCTCCTACCTCTTACCTCTACGTAGCGTTTGTACTCTCTTTGACCTCTACCTACCACCGTGGGTGGTTCAGCTATGGCTTCACTATACTAATTATTATTCTATCCTCTCTTCAATATTATTTCTACTTATTAATCGGTAGGTACCTGCCTACAATATTGTTTTCGATCAACTTGCATACACTTGAGTAACTACCTGCCTACGACTACCAGCCACACCGTCAAATCTTCACCAAAATGATTGGTTTGCAGTTCTGTCTGATTACTAAGTTGATTTAATGGTGTTATCGACGTGTTTAAGTCTAAAAAATGTTATTCTTGAGTTTTTTGGTTGAAACGTGGTGTCAAAATTAGGCAGACAAGCTCGTATACAAATCTCGATCGATCTTTTTAAAAAGCCACAAGAAATGCCTAAAATACCTAAGTGCATCTGGATAACGTGTACGACTCAAAGTTCAAAACATTGTTATGCAGGCTTCATACTCACCACGAATTACCGACGTAATAGTCTCTTTTTAATTATTTAAATAAACAACAGTCGAGTAAAGAACTCCCAGTGTTTTTGCTACAGCGCAAAGAAACATCGCCGTCAAAGGAATTCCAATTGACTATTCGTCCATATATTTTATGCTAAATGTTGAATCACGTTGAAGTAGGAATGTCAACCATTATCATACATCTTCATACATTACAATGTAATGTCATGTTCATGATCGTTTATATTAACCACCTTTCTCAAAGCATGCCGCCAAGTAGGGAAGTGAGTTTATCATTATTTTTTCTTTCTTTTTTAAGACAAGTCATAGTGCAAAAAAACATCTATACTCATCACCATCTATATCATCGTCATCTGACAACGAGACCGATGACCAGACGTGTCACACTGTCAACTCTATATATGATTGACATTCCATTATGATATGAACAAAGCGCTTTATTTACTTCCACATTCATCATTCGAACGGCTAAAGAGTGGAACGCTCTGCCAGTATCTATTTACCTAAAACCGAGTTGCAGGTTCACGAATCTATATAAAGATCGGCTTTCTCAGCATCTGAATGAGAGGAAATCATTCGTCTGCAATTACATTTGCATAAATACAACTAGATACGCTAGGATTTCCCCAGTGCACGGAAGTTTTGGGTACAATCTTTGCAACTCTTTTGGTTTTGCCGCGGAGTTTCTAGACAGCCAGCAGGCGTATTCGCGATTCTAGTTCATTGTACTTATATTATATTCTGTATAGAATTTAGCCACCTTGTGGTATAACAGAGCCTTTACAAAACTGATCAAACGTTTGGTTAATTTCTTGCACTGTTTGGAAAGACCACTAGGTGGTCCCATTTAAATATCATTAAATTTCTACGTTGAAACATTCACAAATTAGAATTATTATTTGTTTCATAAAATGAATAAGTTCAGTGGTTTTTATGGCCATTTGACTTTTCCTTTTTGTTTCAACTATAATTATTACTGTCTCTACCATTCATTATATTATCCTATTTACAGCTTTTTCTTTAAGACTTTTCCGTGACAACCACCGTTCTTTCTTTCCAGCGCGGAGTCCAGTGTTTGCGGCCATGTTTGAACACGAAATGGAAGAAAGGAAACGGAACCGAGTGGACATCACTGATGTCGACCACGAAGTGCTGAGAGAAATGCTACGCTTCATATACACGGGCCGCGCGCCAAACCTGGACAAAATGGCGGACGACTTATTAGCAGCAGCAGATAAAGTAAGTATTTTAATAATAATATTACAACTAATGATAAATAAATACCGCGTCACCATCACGTTAGCTTTATTGATGTTGCTACAGTAAAGAAAACAAGAATTATGCATCCATGAATCAATATCAATATGTTTATGACGGTGCCGTCGAGAGAGATGGGGTCACGTAATGTATTTCCCTATTTTACAATGGTGCAATATGGACACAAGAGCCAAGATTATTCCCTGTGCTCTCACTTATATATGAATACTGTTATCATTGGTTCTAAATCTATAACTGGTGTCCTCTCTTATGAATCATTATTTGAGTCATACCTAACCTACAGAATATAGTGCATGATTGTGTCGAATCGGACTTTATAGAGGGTCTATATGAAGCGCTTTCTGAATATTATAATGGCTGTTGGGTGTTTTGTAAAATGTTTGAAAATAAACGAGTATACTTTGGAGACTCCTTTTAAATACTTGGAAAACATTTTCTATCTCAAAACTTTGTACATAATTGCAAGCTCGAAAGCAGCTTTTTCCATTTTTATATTATGCTGTACCTGTGTAACATGTAAAGCGAAATATGATGTAATTTTAAGCTACCTGGGTTTTCTGAGCTGCGGTGCAGTTTGTGGGTTTATAATTAACTATTGTTATATATTATGTAGTTAATGTTAATAGAATGTGATCATTATATTTGAAATACGCCAAAGTTTCAGTTATTATAATATAACGAAAATATCATTATCCCTGTAAATGTAGGCATTAATGCTAAATATTATTAATCATCAAACTTCAAAAATATTGATAGGACATGTACAATAATTGTGTTTTCCTCAGTTGATATAATAAATTAATTTGAATTGAAATTGAAATAATAAAAATAATAGTTATAAGTCGTTTCAAATTAATTATTAGAAATAAACTTATGTTCACAAGATTTGTCTCTATTTTTAAGACTTAAGCCGTTTGAATAACCAGATTTTTGTTAATAGATATAAAACAAAATTTTTCTCTTTTCCAGTATGCATTGGAGCGGCTAAAAGTGATGTGTGAAGAGGCTTTATGCATGAACCTCTCCGTGGAGACCGCTGCGGACACGCTCATCTTGGCGGACCTGCATTCAGCCGACCAGCTGAAGGCGCAGACCATAGACTTTATCAACACGTTAGTATATTTACTTACTAGCTGTTTGTTACCTGTGTATAACGACTGTTTAACACCATAAAAATATCTTATGCCCCTTTCCAAGGTTCAATCTATATCTGTACCGAAATACCAAACCGAATATATCCGAACACATCCCACTGCTTAGCTTAGGTCTCCGAAAGTCTGACTTGTTTACTTTGTAATAAGTTTACATATGTATGCAACTTCAGAGGCTCTCGGGCGAACTGATATATTCTGACACTAGAGTCTAGCACAACCACATATAGCTAGCAAGCATATTGTTCCTAAACTTATTGACAACAACTGGCTTCAATTTCCAGGAGTCACGCGACGGACGTGATGGACACGGCCGGCTGGAAGAACATGATATCGTCGCACCCGCACCTGATAGCGGAGGCGTTCCGCGCGCTCGCCACGCAGCAGCAGCAGATCCCGCCCATCGGGCCGCCGCGGAAGCGCGTCAAGCAGGCCTAGCCTCCGCCCGCGCGCGCCCACACCCGCCTCTATACCAAAGACACGCCACACGGCACGCACATATTCGAATTCTACGCCGGCTGATCGAGACCGAGCGCGGGCGCTGTTGCCAGGCGGTCGTCGACCTGACGACTCCCGTTTTCCAGGAACCACTTGTGGCAGAGTTGGTCGAGCCGCCCGAGAGCCTCTGACGTGGCCGTGAGATACAGCATTGCCCAAAATAATACAGTTGCTATGTCACAAGGGAATAGTGTAGGTTCGTGTCAGTGAGAGAAGTTTTAGAATCGGTTCAGTAGTTTTGGAGATTAGGGGGCGTCCATAAATTACGTGAGGTGTTTAAGGGGGGGAGGGGGTCGAGTCAAATCTCATCTAATCTTACGTTGGAGAGAGGGGGGGTCTCGGCAAATATCACGCAATTTTTTTTCAAATTGAAACAAAAAAAAAATATACTATTTTGGTCCATTTAATCCAGATTGTACATGCTTAAGATTTAATCTTAAGCGTAATCGTAATACGATTAAGATCATGTACTAATTCGTTCGAAAGAAAATAATTTCATTCATACTTCGACGTTATACATTTACTGACTGTCAAACCACCAAAAATCTCACGTGAGATTGAGGTATGGGGGAGGGGGTTGAATAAAATCTCACGACATCTCACCAGGGGGGAGGGAGGGGCAGAAAATTAAAAAAAACACCTCACGTAATTTATGGACGCCCCCTTATCTCCGATAAACTTAGTAACAACCTTTAGCTCTTTATGATACTAGTGGAGATTAAAATCTTATATGGGAATAAATCGGACAATGCAAAGAGACGAGGATGTGCCTTTGGGTCTTTTGGGCTTCCTTGAAAAGTTCCTAAATCTTCTTTTAAACTTTTTGTATGAGTTAGACTAAATCAGACGGTCTCTTTTATAGTTGTTCCTTCATCTCCCGTGTTTTATTGTACCTATAGAAAATACTGTCCTACAGCCTTGTGACAGTCTATTGGTGATTGTAACTTGTAACTTTTCATTTCCCTCGACTATAGAAGAGACCTCAGACCCGAGGGTATTTCTTTACGAAGATGTTCATGAATACTTCAATTGGCATAGAGACTGTAATTGTCTTTTGCAAAGTCCCCGACGTTCCTGGAAACTCGTCGCCTGGCAACCAGCTCCCGGCTCGCGTCGCCGCCCCGGCCCGACCCTACTTTAATCGAGACAAGGCTGCAACTACTATATTTACATTAGTGTACTGTGAGTGAGAGTAGCCTGTGGATGTGTTCGTATGATAGTGGATTCGTTATTAAATGATCTCAAGACGATATTCGATCCTAATTATTTTTCCTTCGGTGGTTCGGTGCGACCGCTTTATTTTAATGTTAAAGGACGCTTTTTGCGCGTTGTAGTAACGGTAGGCTTCGGAGTTATATTTACGTATGTCGTTTTTTGTGAACGTTCTCTTGCAGCTGCGTTTAATGTAAATTATTACTGTGTATTTGAGTACGGAACTCGTGTCTAAATGAAATTATCCATGTCAAGTTTTTTTTCTTTTAATATTTGTGATTGTATCAAATCGGCTGACGCGAACGTTGGTATTGTACCTATTATCATAACTGTGTACAGATATTGTAATGTATTCTTTTGAACTGAATTTTATCGAAATGTCTCTGTGTTTCGTGTTCCCATAGAAAATTTTGATATATTCTCGTTAGACATATTAAACAGTAGGCCATTTGAAAATATTATGAATATTATGATGTAGTGTATTCGGACGCAATAACGTGTAAAGTAACAACAAAGGTTTGTACATATCGAGTGGAAATTGTAACAAGTTAAAATATAGCACGTTGGAATTGGAACATTGGTATGCATAAGTTAACTTGGCTTGGGATTAGTTTTGTCTAATGACATCATATTGTGTAGGACTGGTCTACTTCATGTTTCTGATATCGCAGTGGTGTATTTTTACTACTTTTGTAACTAAAACCATTATAAACTATCGACGAATAATAAGTGTCTCATTTTCGCTCATTAGTAAATACGCAATGCGTAGATGAGACGTATTTACATTGCCGATAGAGTAGGCCTAGTGTGAGTCTTTGCTACTAGTTGACGCGTTCTATCGCGACCGCGTAAACGCGTGGTTTGTATAAAGTTTATAAAGCCCCCAGCGGCGCGTTTATGAACCATATATATTGTTCATACAAACTGCACGCTTACGCGCTAACTCACAGGCCTACAGACTACATTAATTTGAAATCTGAAAGGTTGTTTCAGGATGCTTTAATTTCATAAACGATTTGTACAACACTTTGTTGCGTAGAAGCTGTAGGGGACTCGAGTGATGTATAAGTCTATTGAATTGTTGGTATTGTATATAGATGAGCTACGATCCCACCATTAAATATTTCTAAGTACTAACTCGTAAGGTGGTGTGGCAGGTGATCACCATTTGAACATTTTTTTAAATACACATCAGTGTGCCCGGTGTGAGTTTTTATGCGCTCGAAATAGTACCTTACCTACGCGTCATCGCGCGCTTTGTGCGAAGATATTTCGTTGATAAACGCGCCGGTAGGGCCGCTGTACAGAGAGGATCTTCATACAAAGCGCACTTTACCGCGTAGGTACTATTTCGAGTGCGTAAACTTGCCGCAAAAACTCACACTCTGGGCACAGTAGGATGTTATTCCAATGACACATAATATTATGTGATCTTTTCTTTCATATTTCCATAGGTTTAAAACACACATGCTTTTGTTTTCGTATGTAGATCACCCGAATAATTTAAATTATAAAGTCTGTCAAGCGAAAGAAGGCCCTGATAAATCGCGGCAAATTCAAAAAATATTAGTATGGCAATACATTAAGTAATAGGATAACTTGGAATTACATAATTTGATACTTTAATATTATTCTAAATAAATATACTTACATAATTTTTTGATGATGATGAGTAAGTAGATGATATACTCCAATATAAACAAGTAATATTCTTCAGAGTACCTACACGCCCAGGGTGCATCTTAGAAATATCTTAGTGTAGGTAATAAATAAAAAAGGCTCAATTATAAAGTTTTTTTTTATTCGTCGTAATCAAAATCTGAATCTAAAAATTCCACTTGAAGTGATAAATCGGAGTCACTGGTATCATCACTGCTATTTTCTCCCATATTAATTATAAAACGTTCTAAATTATCTTCTGTAATTCTGTCTCTTTCTTTGTATTTTGCTTCTATGTTGATTACGTGTTGAGTCATTTTTTTCCAATCATCCGCTGTTATGCTTTCAAATGACTCCTTAACAACTTCTTCAAATTGTGCCGCAGTCAAGTTCACATTTCTCATGGCCACCTTTCTTTTGGCCAAACTCCATATGAGTTCAATTGGGTTCAAGTCGCAGTGATATGGGGGAAGTCTTAATACCTCACGACCATGCTGTTTTAAAATTTCATCTGCTTCATAAATTCGTTCTGGTGTATTTTGTTTTACAAAACATAGCAGTTCTGCTTTGGTGTGGTATTCTTCAAATGCAACACCATTCAACGTAAGCCATTCTCTTATTTCTGGTTTGCGGGTTTGAGCGGTAGGTGTTTTGTTATTAATGACCGAATGATATGAGGCATTATCCATTACTATCAGACTTGGCCCATTCAAATTTGGCAGGAGTTTTTCTTGTAGCCATTTATTGAAATTCGCAGCGTTCATATCGTGATGGTAGTCCGCCATTTTCGATTTAGTGCTAAACACTAACAATGAATTCGGAACAGGGCCTCTCTCCGATCCAGCATGGACAATGATGTAGCGTTTACCCGATGAAATATTTTCAACTACACCGCTTGTTGATGGGCCTTGCCAACACTTCTTGGGCTTGTACGATTTGTGGATATAAGTCTCATCTAAATAAATGATGGGTTTTCCTTCCAAACGCTTTGAAGCTATTGTCCGTAAAAATCGATGTCTCCATGCAGAGATATCATAACGCTCGATCAACAACGAACGTTCATTTTTGTTTTTCTTGAATTCATAGCCACTCTTCAATAGTATTTGACGAAGAGTCTCATGAGATCCACTGAATTCAATGCTTTCTTTTAGTTCCGCCAACAAAGTTCTTAATGTGGGGACTTGTTTTCTTACAATGTAGAACTCGTTTAGTTTATTCCGGATAACATCCATGTCAAAACTATCCAGGTTTGACACTGTGGACTGGTGAGGTCTTTTTTACCCGGAGTACTCCAGACACCTTCATTCTCCACACCTTCATTTTTAATCCTCTTTAATGTTCTGACACTTACTTCTGCAAATACAATAAAATAAATGTATGAAAGTGGTCAGGCAGATCTGAGCAACATATTTTCCATTTGGAAACACAACAGTAGTTAGGTACAGGTGGAGCTAAGTAAAAACTTACCAGTGAGTGAAGATATTTCATCCAAGAACTCGTTCTGGGATTTTATCCTTACTTTACTTTCCAAATCAGTTAGCTTCTCAATTGTACGCATTATTTCGGTAATTCCTGCTACTTCCTTCAGATTAGCTGTAAAATAACAATAATTCATAAATTATACCTAATGCAATTTTTATTTTTCCAAATGTGTAGTATGCTATTAATGTTATTAAGATATAATAAAAGAAGACAACAGTATTTTAATAAAAGTCGAGAACCACAAAAATGTTATCAAAGTATCAAAATATTTGTGAAATACAAACCTAAGAAATCGACCACAATACGTAAACAATCCTGTTTCTGCAGGAATACAGCTTCTTTTTCCTGCTGCTTCTCCTGATACTTGGATATCATACAGAATAATAACTTTCGCACGCCACTCTTGATTGTTTTAGGCATTTTAACACGCAAAAAACTCAAAATGTATTCTCAAACAAACCACACCAACAATGCTTTAAGCCGCCATCTTATAAACATCAAAGAGAATACAAACGCTACGCTAATAAACATTGAGGGGACCAGTACTGCCACACACCGATACCAATTTTCCCTAATGTTTTGGAAAAGTCTATGTACTAAAATATGTATGTACCCCACGTGTTTGCGTATTTTTCCGATTCAGGATAAAAAAATAATAAAAAGGTTTATTTCATAAGTTCATTAGAGTGAGTTAAAATTCGTTATTAACAATTATTATTTTATGCCACCCTGACTTTACCCCGTTAAAGGACATAGTGTCCGTAGGTGGAAACACATTAGTATTGCCATGTAAAAAGTTACGTAAAAAATCGAGTGCCTTCTTTCGCTTGACAGACTCTAATAATATTTATACTTCAGACCTCATCCTTCCATGATTAACTATGTAGTATCGATCTCCATACACGCCAATTACACGAATTTCAAAGCCAAAACAAAATTTATTAAAATTTTAGCCTATTTTGTCTATGTCATAGACAATACCCCAATGGCAGCCCTTCAATCATGTCATTCGTTCTTTCGTGCGCGCCATTGCACGTCGCGTTTTTTAATAATTTTGTAAATCATAATCTAATATAATTTTATTTTCAGGAAATTGGGAAGATGATAGGCGGAGACAAAGATTTCTTTGAGGAATATTGCGAAATTATGGAAGAAAATAAGGGAATGGACGACGATGCAGAAGGATGTCAATGTGGTCGTCGCGATTCAGCTACTCAATCCTAGAGCTTTCCTGTGGGGTCTGCCAGTGATTGGTCTTCCATGACTAGAGCTTTCCTGTGGGGTCTGCCATGTCAAAGGTGCCTAGATTTCTAGGCTGAGAAAGTAAATCCTTGAGCTTTCCTGTGGGGTCTGACAGTGATTGGTCTTCCATGACTAGAGCTTTCCGATAGGGTCTGCCATGTCAAAGGTGCCTAGATTTCTAGGCTGAGAAACTAAATCCTTGAGCTTTCCTATAGGGTCAGCCAGGGATTAATCTTCCTTGACTAGGGAGAGGAGAAGTATACAGTAAATCTGGTTAAGTTGTCACGATGTATGTAGACAGTGACCTACTTCCTTGACTAGAACTTTCCTGTGGGGTCTGACATGTCAAAGGTGCCTAGACTACTATGCTGAAAAGTGGCTTAGGATGGAGCAGAGAAGTATATATTAATCTGGTTAAGTTGTCACCATGTATGTAGACAGTGACCTACTTCCTTGACTAGAACTTTCCTGTGGGGTCTGACATGTCAAAGGTGCCTAGACTACTATGCTGAAAAGTGGCTTAGGATGGAGCAGAGAAGTACTTATAAGTATATAAATTTGGTTAAGTTGTCACGATGTATGTAGACAGTGACCTACTTTGTCACAGAACAGTAATACCACTTGGGTTACTCGGCTGTTCTTGTGCTATAGTTATGCTGGGATATTGACCAATGTCAAGTACCTACTGAGGGTCCAACCCTGATATTTTTTGTAATACAGATTTACAAAACGATATAATGGTAAAAGTTGAAACATTTATTGTAAATAGGCAATTAAATCGCACTTTTACAAGTCAAACAGCTAATTCTCGTTAACAAAGAGAATCATACAAACATAACAACAACAATATTGATTTATATTGATTGATTTGAATATGACAACATTGACAACAATATCTTGTTCATTCAGAATTCAGAATTGGGGAAGGTTGGCAAAACATCCTTCATTAAGGGTTGGAGAAAGATGAAAGAAAGGAAACTGGTAGGAAATTATCCTCCAAAGGTAAATGTGTCATGTATAGTTACTCCTAGTTTAAACCCAGAAGCCGCATTCACTCTAAGTGACAGTACTTACTAAGAATAATTTGACTGAGGCAATAAAAACAGCTAGACAGTGACAATAGCCGGTCAAGATTGTTAGACCCAAAAATGGGCTCTTAAACTTAATATTATTATAACAAGGCTGCTTTATCCCATCAAGAACACTGGTACAACAACATCTACACCGGTGCAACAATAAGCGGCTCCTTCAAGAAGTACCGACGCACACCCAACCTCAATATCCCTGGCGGAATGTAAATAAACTGAGGGAATGCTCTTCCTTGGGATTATCACAGCTACACCCACCACAGGTGGGCTTAAGCTACACTAAGGTATTTCTTCAATTCATTGCTTAATATAGCTAGTAAAGATACCCCTATTCTCTCGGGGTTAAAAGTTACAAAATACCTACTTTTGAGACAAAACCCTTTCAGTATGATGAAACTTCAAGCGGTAACATCAAATATGGAATTGGGCATTTATGGCAAAGTAATTGTGTCATCAGTCTTAGGGGCGATTGAACTAGGTAAAGAAGAACAATTATTTCCAGTACCAATGGGGTTTATTAAAAATCCGAATGGCTCTTCTAGGATTATTATCATTTATATTTATCATTAATATTATCATTTAGAACAGTTGAATAAATTCATAAATATAATAATATATGCAACATGTTCAACTAGAAGTTACAGCTTGTACGCATTGTTTCCTAGCAAAATGGACCTCAAAGAGGCATACTAATGGCCCCTATATTTTAACATCTTAAAAGATGGTTGCAATGTCTGGTTTGTAGGAAAACCTAGCAATTTAATTTCTTACCATTTGGGGCGTGCTTCATCACCCCTTATGTTTGCAAATATCTTGAAGCCACAGGTGATGGCTCAGGAGAAGAGGGTTTTTTATATGAACTATATTATTATAGAAGACACATTTGAAGTCTGTTCGAAAGATTAGAATTCGTTATAAAGGGAGAAAAATGTTGTTTAATAACATCGAACATAGAATACTTCATTCATCCAAGAGGAACTTCAAACTTTCTCAGTAGAAGAAGAATTCAATTAAATGATAGGTATTGTGTCTATTAAAACTGTAATCTTACAGCATTATGTTCAGGGCACTGGTTTAGGCATACTGACATCGTCATGTCCGACAGTATTGTATGGATTTCTTTATACAAATCAGTGTTTCTTATTACCTGTAACAATATAATGTACTTACCTATGTATGAAGTATTATTATAGATACTCCACCCTCTAGCATAAGAGATTTGAGGTGGTGGAGAGACCATACTTTAACTGTTTACACAGTTTTATATTAAATAAATAAATAGGTACCTAGGTAGGTACCTACCTATTGAAGTATAGATTGATCGTATAACCCAATAAGATATAGTATTCGATAATAAGTTTACTTATCTTAAAATCTTCTCGGGCTCTTTAAAGGTGGGTTCAGGAGCATGTTGGGGGCACGAGATAGCCAAGGGGACATGGAAGGAGGAACAGCAACTTATACCTAGCAATGTTAAAGGGTTTTTTATTATTATCATAACATCAGCTTGTTAGCATTGAAATGTTTCGCGAGAAAGAGTAAGAATACAGAGGTCTTAGTAAGAATAGAGAATAGAACTCTGATATCCTAGATTTATAGGTCAGGGGGTACCAATACCTGTGTACAGGTTCCACACTTTCACTCTATTGCAGAGAGCATTTGTAAAGGAAGTGGTTAACTATGGTTATATGCTTAGATTAGCTATGGTGTTATGCATGCTACGGTTCTTCAAAATAAACTTTTGAGGCTAATGTTCAGTTCAGGCTCACTACTGTAGAGTCAGGGGAGAATTATCCTCGATAACATAATATTAACACAAGAATCTTTTTGCATCCAGAATTCCAGGTGTAATAAGTACCTACCTAGTTATAGGAAGGTACCTATACTTATGTTTGTTCACACTAGTTCAACTCATGTGTTCTGTACGTACCTTGCCACAGATATTGGGAGATAGATGCATTTATTTACAGTGTAAAGCAGCTTTTTACTAGTTATGTGTAAAGAATGAAATATTACTTACCTACTAGTTATTTTTAACCGCTTAGTATATGATATGGAAGTGGTTGACTAAAATCATCAATGGAAAATCAACAGACATAATGGTTGTTCCCTACTGGGATGGCCAACCTTGGTTCCCGTTGTGAGCCATACATATACTTATGTCAAGTATCCTGGCCCCTAATAAAACTTTGCCTTTGTCAGGTTCTGGAGCACCTCATCCACTGCACAAAGATGAGATGAAGATGCCTGAATGCAGATAATATATTGTCTGGGAAACTTGTTCAAGACAGGGATTGTCGGATGAAACATCAGAAATATGCCTGGCATCTTTTCAAGTAACACTTTAAAGCAATATATTATATTATACTTAATTAAATCAGGTACCTACATATTTTGAATTGCTGGTTGCTTTTTGCAACTTACATACTTAATAGAGATTAGGTATGTTGAGACAAGAGCTTTGGCTATAGGTACTCTTACAGTTCTCATTGAGAAATTATAAAAGAGGGGCAGCATACAGGACCTCAGACTGAAAGCAGCTGTTGTAGCTCTAGATATACATATAGGTTGACATATTTGTTCTAATGTTATTGTCAAACGATTGTTAGAGGCATATGGAAACAAGGCCTTGTTACTTGAGCTCAGTAGAAAATCCATTATATACCTAAGTAACTTTAATAGCATTAATAACAGGACACCATCCAGACTTAATAGGACAATCTAACTTGGAAAAAGATAGTCTGAGTGTAAAATTAAAAATCCCTGAAATAATAAAATCTTCAGGTCCAGGTAGACATACCAACCGGTGGTAGAGATTTCTTTCTTCCAAGATCAACCTGATGTCTGTCCAGCAAGTACATAGTGTGCATTATTATTTTTATGTTAGCTTCAAAAACCCTCTCTCATCTGTTTTGACATTAGGCCGTTGGGTTAAGGGAACCTTAAAAGCAAGTGGCATTAACACAGTCATGTTATGGCACATGAATAGTACAAGGCATGCTTCTTCTGCAGTTTAAGAGATAGTTGCTGGAGTAAGTTCCGGAGGGTTACAAAGAATATGGAGGTACCTACCTATGTAGGTAGGTTTATTGTAATTTTCGTATGACCCAGTGAGATGGACCTGTAATATTATAGGTAATATTGTTGTATAATAATTGTACCTTTTCCTCTTATTTATCACAAACTAGATTGTTATGATGTCATCGGCCCCTCTAGTAGGAGGCCTACAACATCAAAAGAGTTGCAGGCAACAGGTGGATGCAAGTGGCAAATTGTTGTTTGGTGTGGCGAGGCTGATGATGATGAGATTGTTATGTATAGTTAAAGCACTGCTTAACAGTTGGGGCTGTATATTACCTTAAAATAATTAGGTACTTATACCTACTTTTGATATGATTGATATTAACTACATTAAGGTTTTGTAAATACCTAGATGACAGTGGTATGGTATGGTTATGTTCACACTTTTTAATACCTACCTAGGATGTGTAATTATGAGAATTAAATTGGACTGAATTGGATAGAGTAACAATTACTTATGAAAGTAATTTAGAAATGATTCTTGTCGTAAAGACATCTATAAGAGGTATATCTTATAGACATAGGGGATATTGTCAGAATTAAATTTCTATATCTCCTACAACCTTTTATGCTTTAAACATCCTACATAGTTAATCATGGAAGGATGAGGTCTGAAGTATAATTGGTGATCAAACGAACTTACCTGTAAGTGATGTTCGATCATAATTATATGAAGACCTCATCCTTCCATGATCGGTCCCACCCGAGTTTCTCTCCCCAGGTAACTCATTATACTCATTCGATAA
This sequence comes from Hylaea fasciaria, assembly GCA_905147375.1. Taxonomy (NCBI): domain Eukaryota; kingdom Metazoa; phylum Arthropoda; class Insecta; order Lepidoptera; family Geometridae; genus Hylaea; species Hylaea fasciaria. The sequence goes on from LR990199.1 coordinate 5,516,061, forward strand.
GAGTCACATTGGCCCAAAGAGATATAGAAATTCGGAACTGGCGGGCTTTGAACTAAATGACATGATTGAAGGGCTGCCATTGGGGTATTGTCTATGACATAGACAAAATAGGCTAAAATTTTAATAAATTTTGTTTTGGCTTTGAAATTCGTGTAATTGGCGTGTATGGAGATCGATACTACATAGTTAATCATGGAAGGATGAGGTCTTCATATAATTATGATCGAACATCACTTACAGGTAAGTTCGTTTGATCACCAAGTATTGTTGTTGTTGATTTCGCTTCGTCGATTGTATATAGATTGCGTGTCAAGTCCTATTCGACTTTGTAAGTTGCCATTCATTTTTGCTCACTCCCCAATAAAGTTTAACATTGAAACATTGTTGGTTGTTTATAATTTACAATGTTGTTCAGTGTCTTCTGGCTAGTATCAGATTTATATCGATGAAAAGCAATGTAATGTAACGAATCTACCCATTTATAAGTATGTATATTGTATTAACTCAATAGTAGGTAATAATAAAATTGTAATTGTATGGTGGCCAATAAATAATAATATTTAATACCGTTTTGTACCCACTTCCCATTTACATAGCTGACAGCTGTTATTGTGTAATTGAATAGTTACAAAGCAATGTCAAAAATAACTGTGATTTTTCGAAATTGTCTGTAAGTTGAGCAAATAAATGAAATGATGTAAAATTATGTTTTCATTCTCCTTATCCTGGAAGTTGGTCCAGATATGCCACTCGTGCTGTGCTAGCAATGAAAAAATTACGAGTAAAAAGTAGAATAGATCCGTTTCTCTGATGAGCACCAATTATTATTGTGTACTTGTGTCCTATAATTATTACCCTGGTACTTCTGCTTAGTGTTCATATTATTAAGGTAGGTACCTAACTCCGAAACACAGTCATACTGGACTGGTAGGAACAAGAGTGAAAAATATGCGGCATATTATCATCATATGCCAGAAGATTTCTGGATTACGCCAGAGAGACCATGTTGTGTCCTATACTACCCTGGTACTATAATAATATTATATTGCTTTACATATTATGAGTATCTTAGACACTGGTATACTGAACGGAACTTTAAGGAAGCATCTTCAAATGAGGAATATTCAACTTTCCAAAAAAATAGTTCCCATAATCCCTTCCCCATCCAACAAAATAGGCTGGTTATTGGAGAATATGGGTGCCGTTTTAACTAACAGTCTTGTTTACCTGGATAACTTTATCCAGTTATTGTAGTTTAAAAACCAGATTACTGAGCCGATTTTGATGAATTATTTATGGGAAGTATTACTCTTTCAAACAAAAAAATAATCATTAACTCTCGAACATTTTATCATAATGAATAGTTTTTTCGTTTCGTGCGTGAAATTGGCTAAATCATAAAAACAATCATTAATTATATTGACAGTGCCACATTAGGTAAGCACCTATCTACTTATCAAGAATAACATTCAGTCATTAACTTATCTGACTATTTGATCACTGCTATGACTTTCCTATTGTGAAAATAAGAAATGCATACTTGACATAATCCTACTAATATTATAAACGCGAAAGTTTGTGAGTATGGATGGATGGATGGATGGATGTTTGTTACTCTTTCACGCAAAAACTACTGAATGGATTTTGATGAAATTTCACAATAATAGGTAAGTATATAGCTTACATATCAGAATAACACATAGGCTATACAATTCATAAAGATATATTATTGTATATATATATATTATCCAAACGCAGGTGAAACCGCGGGGCGCAGCTAGTATTACATCATCGTAGCTTTACCTATATAGAATATTATTTGACATTGGCTAAATACACAAACGATGCATAGCCATTACTAAAACAAAAATAAAACATAACATTGACATTTTTAAAACGTCAGTGTCATCAGGAGAGGGAGGAGAGATGACTGACGGTCGGACGCTCACGAGCGGGATTAAAATTAAATTTCTCTTTTCAAGTTGGACTTAGAAGATTTTGTTGACTGGAAAAACTTCGTTGAAAATAAGATCTATAAAGTCCACCTAATTTTACCATAATTTGTTTTCGTCGAGGATGGCTAGTAATAGTTTTAGACTTCGAATACCCACAAATGGCACGCCAGGTAATTTATGCTATTTGCTAACCTAACATACTACCTACAGTTGTTTACCGAAATACCTAGGTACTTACATCTCCTACCTCTTACCTCTACGTAGCGTTTGTACTCTCTTTGACCTCTACCTACCACCGTGGGTGGTTCAGCTATGGCTTCACTATACTAATTATTATTCTATCCTCTCTTCAATATTATTTCTACTTATTAATCGGTAGGTACCTGCCTACAATATTGTTTTCGATCAACTTGCATACACTTGAGTAACTACCTGCCTACGACTACCAGCCACACCGTCAAATCTTCACCAAAATGATTGGTTTGCAGTTCTGTCTGATTACTAAGTTGATTTAATGGTGTTATCGACGTGTTTAAGTCTAAAAAATATTATTCTTGAGTTTTTTGGTTGAAACGTGGTGTCAAAATTAGGCAGACAAGCTCGTATACAAATCTCGATCGATCTTTTTAAAAAGCCACAAGAAATGCCTAAAATACCTAAGTGCATCTGGATAACGTGTACGACTCAAAGTTCAAAACATTGTTATGCAGGCTTCATACTCACCACGAATTACCGACGTAATAGTCTCTTTTTAATTATTTAAATAAACAACAGTCGAGTAAAGAACTCCCAGTGTTTTTGCTACAGCGCAAAGAAACATCGCCGTCAAAGGAATTCCAATTGACTATTCGTCCATATATTTTATGCTAAATGTTGAATCACGTTGAAGTAGGAATGTCAACCATTATCATACATCTTCATACATTACAATGTAATGTCATGTTCATGATCGTTTATATTAACCACCTTTCTCAAAGCATGCCGCCAAGTAGGGAAGTGAGTTTATCATTATTTTTTCTTTCTTTTTTAAGACAAGTCATAGTGCAAAAAAACATCTATACTCATCACCATCTATATCATCGTCATCTGACAACGAGACCGATGACCAGACGTGTCACACTGTCAACTCTATATATGATTGACATTCCATTATGATATGAACAAAGCGCTTTACTTCCACATTCATCATTCGAACGGCTAAAGAGTGGAACGCTCTGCCAGTATCTATTTACCTAAAACCGAGTTGCAGGTTCACGAATCTATATAAAGATCGGCTTTCTCAGCATCTGAATGAGAGGAAATCATTCGTCTGCAATTACATTTGCATAAATACAACTAGATACGCTAGGATTTCCCCAGTGCACGGAAGTTTTGGGTACAATCTTTGCAACTCTTTTGGTTTTGCCGCGGAGTTTCTAGACAGCCAGCAGGCGTATTCGCGATTCTAGTTCATTGTACTTATATTATATTCTGTATAGAATTTAGCCACCTTGTGGTATAACAGAGCCTTTACAAAACTGATCAAACGTTTGGTTAATTTCTTGCACTGTTTGGAAAGACCACTAGGTGGTCCCATTTAAATATCATTAAATTTCTACGTTGAAACATTCACAAATTAGAATTATTATTTGTTTCATAAAATGAATAAGTTCAGTGGTTTTTATGGCCATTTGACTTTTCCTTTTTGTTTCAACTATAATTATTACTGTCTCTACCATTCATTATATTATCCTATTTACAGCTTTTTCTTTAAGACTTTTCCGTGACAACCACCGTTCTTTCTTTCCAGCGCGGAGTCCAGTGTTTGCGGCCATGTTTGAACACGAAATGGAAGAAAGGAAACGGAACCGAGTGGACATCACTGATGTCGACCACGAAGTGCTGAGAGAAATGCTACGCTTCATATACACGGGCCGCGCGCCAAACCTGGACAAAATGGCGGACGACTTATTAGCAGCAGCAGATAAAGTAAGTATTTTAATAATAATATTACAACTAATGATAAATAAATACCGCGTCACCATCACGTTAGCTTTATTGATGTTGCTACAGTAAAGAAAACAAGAATTATGCATCCATGAATCAATATCAATATGTTTATGACGGTGCCGTCGAGAGAGATGGGGTCACGTAATGTATTTCCCTATTTTACAATGGTGCAATATGGACACAAGAGCCAAGATTATTCCCTGTGCTCTCACTTATATATGAATACTGTTATCATTGGTTCTAAATCTATAACTGGTGTCCTCTCTTATGAATCATTATTTGAGTCATACCTAACCTACAGAATATAGTGCATGATTGTGTCGAATCGGACTTTATAGAGGGTCTATATGAAGCGCTTTCTGAATATTATAATGGCTGTTGGGTGTTTTGTAAAATGTTTGAAAATAAACGAGTATACTTTGGAGACTCCTTTTAAATACTTGGAAAACATTTTCTATCTCAAAACTTTGTACATAATTGCAAGCTCGAAAGCAGCTTTTTCCATTTTTATATTATGCTGTACCTGTGTAACATGTAAAGCGAAATATGATGTAATTTTAAGCTACCTGGGTTTTCTGAGCTGCGGTGCAGTTTGTGGGTTTATAATTAACTATTGTTATATATTATGTAGTTAATGTTAATAGAATGTGATCATTATATTTGAAATACGCCAAAGTTTCAGTTATTATAATATAACGAAAATATCATTATCCCTGTAAATGTAGGCATTAATGCTAAATATTATTAATCATCAAACTTCAAAAATATTGATAGGACATGTACAATAATTGTGTTTTCCTCAGTTGATATAATAAATTAATTTGAATTGAAATTGAAATAATAAAAATAATAGTTATAAGTCGTTTCAAATTAATTATTAGAAATAAACTTATGTTCACAAGATTTGTCTCTATTTTTAAGACTTAAGCCGTTTGAATAACCAGATTTTTGTTAATAGATATAAAACAAAATTTTTCTCTTTTCCAGTATGCATTGGAGCGGCTAAAAGTGATGTGTGAAGAGGCTTTATGCATGAACCTCTCCGTGGAGACCGCTGCGGACACGCTCATCTTGGCGGACCTGCATTCAGCCGACCAGCTGAAGGCGCAGACCATAGACTTTATCAACACGTTAGTATATTTACTTACTAGCTGTTTGTTACCTGTGTATAACGACTGTTTAACACCATAAAAATATCTTATGCCCCTTTCCAAGGTTCAATCTATATCTGTACCGAAATACCAAACCGAATATATCCGAACACATCCCACTGCTTAGCTTAGGTCTCCGAAAGTCTGACTTGTTTACTTTGTAATAAGTTTACATATGTATGCAACTTCAGAGGCTCTCGGGCGAACTGATATATTCTGACACTAGAGTCTAGCACAACCACATATAGCTAGCAAGCATATTGTTCCTAAACTTATTGACAACAACTGGCTTCAATTTCCAGGAGTCACGCGACGGACGTGATGGACACGGCCGGCTGGAAGAACATGATATCGTCGCACCCGCACCTGATAGCGGAGGCGTTCCGCGCGCTCGCCACGCAGCAGCAGCAGATCCCGCCCATCGGGCCGCCGCGGAAGCGCGTCAAGCAGGCCTAGCCTCCGCCCGCGCGCGCCCACACCCGCCTCTATACCAAAGACACGCCACACGGCACGCACATATTCGAATTCTACGCCGGCTGATCGAGACCGAGCGCGGGCGCTGTTGCCAGGCGGTCGTCGACCTGACGACTCCCGTTTTCCAGGAACCACTTGTGGCAGAGTTGGTCGAGCCGCCCGAGAGCCTCTGACGTGGCCGTGAGATACAGCATTGCCCAAAATAATACAGTTGCTATGTCACAAGGGAATAGTGTAGGTTCGTGTCAGTGAGAGAAGTTTTAGAATCGGTTCAGTAGTTTTGGAGATTAGGGGGCGTCCATAAATTACGTGAGGTGTTTAAGGGGGGGAGGGGGTCGAGTCAAATCTCATCTAATCTTACGTTGGAGAGAGGGGGGGTCTCGGCAAATATCACGCAATTTTTTTTCAAATTGAAACAAAAAAAAAATATACTATTTTGGTCCATTTAATCCAGATTGTACATGCTTAAGATTTAATCTTAAGCGTAATCGTAATACGATTAAGATCATGTACTAATTCGTTCGAAAGAAAATAATTTCATTCATACTTCGACGTTATACATTTACTGACTGTCAAACCACCAAAAATCTCACGTGAGATTGAGGTATGGGGGAGGGGGTTGAATAAAATCTCACGACATCTCACCAGGGGGGAGGGAGGGGCAGAAAATTAAAAAAAACACCTCACGTAATTTATGGACGCCCCCTTATCTCCGATAAACTTAGTAACAACCTTTAGCTCTTTATGATACTAGTGGAGATTAAAATCTTATATGGGAATAAATCGGACAATGCAAAGAGACGAGGATGTGCCTTTGGGTCTTTTGGGCTTCCTTGAAAAGTTCCTAAATCTTCTTTTAAACTTTTTGTATGAGTTAGACTAAATCAGACGGTCTCTTTTATAGTTGTTCCTTCATCTCCCGTGTTTTATTGTACCTATAGAAAATACTGTCCTACAGCCTTGTGACAGTCTATTGGTGATTGTAACTTGTAACTTTTCATTTCCCTCGACTATAGAAGAGACCTCAGACCCGAGGGTATTTCTTTACGAAGATGTTCATGAATACTTCAATTGGCATAGAGACTGTAATTGTCTTTTGCAAAGTCCCCGACGTTCCTGGAAACTCGTCGCCTGGCAACCAGCTCCCGGCTCGCGTCGCCGCCCCGGCCCGACCCTACTTTAATCGAGACAAGGCTGCAACTACTATATTTACATTAGTGTACTGTGAGTGAGAGTAGCCTGTGGATGTGTTCGTATGATAGTGGATTCGTTATTAAATGATCTCAAGACGATATTCGATCCTAATTATTTTTCCTTCGGTGGTTCGGTGCGACCGCTTTATTTTAATGTTAAAGGACGCTTTTTGCGCGTTGTAGTAACGGTAGGCTTCGGAGTTATATTTACGTATGTCGTTTTTTGTGAACGTTCTCTTGCAGCTGCGTTTAATGTAAATTATTACTGTGTATTTGAGTACGGAACTCGTGTCTAAATGAAATTATCCATGTCAAGTTTTTTTTCTTTTAATATTTGTGATTGTATCAAATCGGCTGACGCGAACGTTGGTATTGTATTATCATAACTGTGTACAGATATTGTAATGTATTCTTTTGAACTGAATTTTATCGAAATGTCTCTGTGTTTCGTGTTCCCATAGAAAATTTTGAAATATTCTCGTTAGACATATTAAACAGTAGGCCATTTGAAAATATTATGAATATTATGATGTAGTGTATTCGGACGCAATAACGTGTAAAGTAACAACAAAGGTTTGTACATATCGAGTGGAAATTGTAACAAGTTAAAATATAGCACGTTGGAATTGGAACATTGGTATGCATAAGTTAACTTGGCTTGGGATTAGTTTTGTCTAATGACATCATATTGTGTAGGACTGGTCTACTTCATGTTTCTGATATCGCAGTGGTGTATTTTTACTACTTTTGTAACTAAAACCATTATAAACTATCGACGAATAATAAGTGTCTCATTTTCGCTCATTAGTAAATACGCAATGCGTAGATGAGACGTATTTACATTGCCGATAGAGTAGGCCTAGTGTGAGTCTTTGCTACTAGTTGACGCGTTCTATCGCGACCGCGTAAACGCGTGGTTTGTATAAAGTTTATAAAGCCCCCAGCGGCGCGTTTATGAACCATATATATTGTTCATACAAACTGCACGCTTACGCGCTAACTCACAGGCCTACAGACTACATTAATTTGAAATCTGAAAGGTTGTTTCAGGATGCTTTAATTTCATAAACGATTTGTACAACACTTTGTTGCGTAGAAGCTGTAGGGGACTCGAGTGATGTATAAGTCTATTGAATTGTTGGTATTGTATATAGATGAGCTACGATCCCACCATTAAATATTTCTAAGTACTAACTCGTAAGGTGGTGTGGCAGGTGATCACCATTTGAACATTTTTTTAAATACACATCAGTGTGCCCGGTGTGAGTTTTTATGCGCTCGAAATAGTACCTTACCTACGCGTCATCGCGCGCTTTGTGCGAAGATATTTCGTTGATAAACGCGCCGGTAGGGCCGCTGTACAGAGAGGATCTTCATACAAAGCGCACTTTACCGCGTAGGTACTATTTCGAGTGCGTAAACTTGCCGCAAAAACTCACACTCTGGGCACAGTAGGATGTTATTCCAATGACACATAATATTATGTGATCTTTTCTTTCATATTTCCATAGGTTTAAAACACACATGCTTTTGTTTTCGTATGTAGATCACCCGAATAATTTAAATTATAATAATATGTATTGTTGTTGTTGATTTCGCTTCGTCGATTGTATATAGATTGCGTGTCAAGTCCTATTCGACTTTGTAAGTTGCCATTCATTTTTGCTCACTCCCCAATAAAGTTTAACATTGAAACATTGTTGGTTGTTTATAATTTACAATGTTGTTCAGTGTCTTCTGGCTAGTATCAGATTTATATCGATGAAAAGCAATGTAATGTAACGAATCTACCCATTTATAAGTATGTATATTGTATTAACTCAATAGTAGGTAATAATAAAATTGTAATTGTATGGTGGCCAATAAATAATAATATTTAATACCGTTTTGTACCCACTTCCCATTTACATAGCTGACAGCTGTTATTGTGTAATTGAATAGTTACAAAGCAATGTCAAAAATAACTGTGATTTTTCGAAATTGTCTGTAAGTTGAGCAAATAAATGAAATGATGTAAAATTATGTTTTCATTCTCCTTATCCTGGAAGTTGGTCCAGATATGCCACTCGTGCTGTGCTAGCAATGAAAAAATTACGAGTAAAAAGTAGAATAGATCCGTTTCTCTGATGAGCACCAATTATTATTGTGTACTTGTGTCCTATAATTATTACCCTGGTACTTCTGCTTAGTGTTCATATTATTAAGGTAGGTACCTAACTCCGAAACACAGTCATACTGGACTGGTAGGAACAAGAGTGAAAAATATGCGGCATATTATCATCATATGCCAGAAGATTTCTGGATTACGCCAGAGAGACCATGTTGTGTCCTATACTACCCTGGTACTATAATAATATTATATTGCTTTACATATTATGAGTATCTTAGACACTGGTATACTGAACGGAACTTTAAGGAAGCATCTTCAAATGAGGAATATTCAACTTTCCAAAAAAATAGTTCCCATAATCCCTTCCCCATCCAACAAAATAGGCTGGTTATTGGAGAATATGGGTGCCGTTTTAACTAACAGTCTTGTTTACCTGGATAACTTTATCCAGTTATTGTAGTTTAAAAACCAGATTACTGAGCCGATTTTGATGAATTATTTATGGGAAGTATTACTCTTTCAAACAAAAAAATAATCATTAACTCTCGAACATTTTATCATAATGAATAGTTTTTTCGTTTCGTGCGTGAAATTGGCTAAATCATAAAAACAATCATTAATTATATTGACAGTGCCACATTAGGTAAGCACCTATCTACTTATCAAGAATAACATTCAGTCATTAACTTATCTGACTATTTGATCACTGCTATGACTTTCCTATTGTGAAAATAAGAAATGCATACTTGACATAATCCTACTAATATTATAAACGCGAAAGTTTGTGAGTATGGATGGATGGATGGATGGATGTTTGTTACTCTTTCACGCAAAAACTACTGAATGGATTTTGATGAAATTTCACAATAATAGGTAAGTATATAGCTTACATATCAGAATAACACATAGGCTATACAATTCATAAAGATATATTATTGTATATATATATATTATCCAAACGCAGGTGAAACCGCGGGGCGCAGCTAGTATTACATCATCGTAGCTTTACCTTTATAGAATATTATTTGACATTGGCTAAATACACAAACGATGCATAGCCATTACTAAAACAAAAATAAAACATAACATTGACATTTTTAAAACGTCAGTGTCATCAGGAGAGGGAGGAGAGATGACTGACGGTCGGACGCTCACGAGCGGGATTAAAATTAAATTTCTCTTTTCAAGTTGGACTTAGAAGATTTTGTTGACTGGAAAAACTTCGTTGAAAATAAGATCTATAAAGTCCACCTAATTTTACCATAATTTGTTTTCGTCGAGGATGGCTAGTAATAGTTTTAGACTTCGAATACCCACAAATGGCACGCCAGGTAATTTATGCTATTTGCTAACCTAACATACTACCTACAGTTGTTTACCGAAATACCTAGGTACTTACATCTCCTACCTCTTACCTCTACGTAGCGTTTGTACTCTCTTTGACCTCTACCTACCACCGTGGGTGGTTCAGCTATGGCTTCACTATACTAATTATTATTCTATCCTCTCTTCAATATTATTTCTACTTATTAATCGGTAGGTACCTGCCTACAATATTGTTTTCGATCAACTTGCATACACTTGAGTAACTACCTGCCTACGACTACCAGCCACACCGTCAAATCTTCACCAAAATGATTGGTTTGCAGTTCTGTCTGATTACTAAGTTGATTTAATGGTGTTATCGACGTGTTTAAGTCTAAAAAATGTTATTCTTGAGTTTTTTGGTTGAAACGTGGTGTCAAAATTAGGCAGACAAGCTCGTATACAAATCTCGATCGATCTTTTTAAAAAGCCACAAGAAATGCCTAAAATACCTAAGTGCATCTGGATAACGTGTACGACTCAAAGTTCAAAACATTGTTATGCAGGCTTCATACTCACCACGAATTACCGACGTAATAGTCTCTTTTTAATTATTTAAATAAACAACAGTCGAGTAAAGAACTCCCAGTGTTTTTGCTACAGCGCAAAGAAACATCGCCGTCAAAGGAATTCCAATTGACTATTCGTCCATATATTTTATGCTAAATGTTGAATCACGTTGAAGTAGGAATGTCAACCATTATCATACATCTTCATACATTACAATGTAATGTCATGTTCATGATCGTTTATATTAACCACCTTTCTCAAAGCATGCCGCCAAGTAGGGAAGTGAGTTTATCATTATTTTTTCTTTCTTTTTTAAGACAAGTCATAGTGCAAAAAAACATCTATACTCATCACCATCTATATCATCGTCATCTGACAACGAGACCGATGACCAGACGTGTCACACTGTCAACTCTATATATGATTGACATTCCATTATGATATGAACAAAGCGCTTTACTTCCACATTCATCATTCGAACGGCTAAAGAGTGGAACGCTCTGCCAGTATCTATTTACCTAAAACCGAGTTGCAGGTTCACGAATCTATATAAAGATCGGCTTTCTCAGCATCTGAATGAGAGGAAATCATTCGTCTGCAATTACATTTGCATAAATACAACTAGATACGCTAGGATTTCCCCAGTGCACGGAAGTTTTGGGTACAATCTTTGCAACTCTTTTGGTTTTGCCGCGGAGTTTCTAGACAGCCAGCAGGCGTATTCGCGATTCTAGTTCATTGTACTTATATTATATTCTGTATAGAATTTAGCCACCTTGTGGTATAACAGAGCCTTTACAAAACTGATCAAACGTTTGGTTAATTTCTTGCACTGTTTGGAAAGACCACTAGGTGGTCCCATTTAAATATCATTAAATTTCTACGTTGAAACATTCACAAATTAGAATTATTATTTGTTTCATAAAATGAATAAGTTCAGTGGTTTTTATGGCCATTTGACTTTTCCTTTTTGTTTCAACTATAATTATTACTGTCTCTACCATTCATTATATTATCCTATTTACAGCTTTTTCTTTAAGACTTTTCCGTGACAACCACCGTTCTTTCTTTCCAGCGCGGAGTCCAGTGTTTGCGGCCATGTTTGAACACGAAATGGAAGAAAGGAAACGGAACCGAGTGGACATCACTGATGTCGACCACGAAGTGCTGAGAGAAATGCTACGCTTCATATACACGGGCCGCGCGCCAAACCTGGACAAAATGGCGGACGACTTATTAGCAGCAGCAGATAAAGTAAGTATTTTAATAATAATATTACAACTAATGATAAATAAATACCGCGTCACCATCACGTTAGCTTTATTGATGTTGCTACAGTAAAGAAAACAAGAATTATGCATCCATGAATCAATATCAATATGTTTATGACGGTGCCGTCGAGAGAGATGGGGTCACGTAATGTATTTCCCTATTTTACAATGGTGCAATATGGACACAAGAGCCAAGATTATTCCCTGTGCTCTCACTTATATATGAATACTGTTATCATTGGTTCTAAATCTATAACTGGTGTCCTCTCTTATGAATCATTATTTGAGTCATACCTAACCTACAGAATATAGTGCATGATTGTGTCGAATCGGACTTTATAGAGGGTCTATATGAAGCGCTTTCTGAATATTATAATGGCTGTTGGGTGTTTTGTAAAATGTTTGAAAATAAACGAGTATACTTTGGAGACTCCTTTTAAATACTTGGAAAACATTTTCTATCTCAAAACTTTGTACATAATTGCAAGCTCGAAAGCAGCTTTTTCCATTTTTATATTATGCTGTACCTGTGTAACATGTAAAGCGAAATATGATGTAATTTTAAGCTACCTGGGTTTTCTGAGCTGCGGTGCAGTTTGTGGGTTTATAATTAACTATTGTTATATATTATGTAGTTAATGTTAATAGAATGTGATCATTATATTTGAAATACGCCAAAGTTTCAGTTATTATAATATAACGAAAATATCATTATCCCTGTAAATGTAGGCATTAATGCTAAATATTATTAATCATCAAACTTCAAAAATATTGATAGGACATGTACAATAATTGTGTTTTCCTCAGTTGATATAATAAATTAATTTGAATTGAAATTGAAATAATAAAAATAATAGTTATAAGTCGTTTCAAATTAATTATTAGAAATAAACTTATGTTCACAAGATTTGTCTCTATTTTTAAGACTTAAGCCGTTTGAATAACCAGATTTTTGTTAATAGATATAAAACAAAATTTTTCTCTTTTCCAGTATGCATTGGAGCGGCTAAAAGTGATGTGTGAAGAGGCTTTATGCATGAACCTCTCCGTGGAGACCGCTGCGGACACGCTCATCTTGGCGGACCTGCATTCAGCCGACCAGCTGAAGGCGCAGACCATAGACTTTATCAACACGTTAGTATATTTACTTACTAGCTGTTTGTTACCTGTGTATAACGACTGTTTAACACCATAAAAATATCTTATGCCCCTTTCCAAGGTTCAATCTATATCTGTACCGAAATACCAAACCGAATATATCCGAACACATCCCACTGCTTAGCTTAGGTCTCCGAAAGTCTGACTTGTTTACTTTGTAATAAGTTTACATATGTATGCAACTTCAGAGGCTCTCGGGCGAACTGATATATTCTGACACTAGAGTCTAGCACAACCACATATAGCTAGCAAGCATATTGTTCCTAAACTTATTGACAACAACTGGCTTCAATTTCCAGGAGTCACGCGACGGACGTGATGGACACGGCCGGCTGGAAGAACATGATATCGTCGCACCCGCACCTGATAGCGGAGGCGTTCCGCGCGCTCGCCACGCAGCAGCAGCAGATCCCGCCCATCGGGCCGCCGCGGAAGCGCGTCAAGCAGGCCTAGCCTCCGCCCGCGCGCGCCCACACCCGCCTCTATACCAAAGACACGCCACACGGCACGCACATATTCGAATTCTACGCCGGCTGATCGAGACCGAGCGCGGGCGCTGTTGCCAGGCGGTCGTCGACCTGACGACTCCCGTTTTCCAGGAACCACTTGTGGCAGAGTTGGTCGAGCCGCCCGAGAGCCTCTGACGTGGCCGTGAGATACAGCATTGCCCAAAATAATACAGTTGCTATGTCACAAGGGAATAGTGTAGGTTCGTGTCAGTGAGAGAAGTTTTAGAATCGGTTCAGTAGTTTTGGAGATTAGGGGGCGTCCATAAATTACGTGAGGTGTTTAAGGGGGGGAGGGGGTCGAGTCAAATCTCATCTAATCTTACGTTGGAGAGAGGGGGGGTCTCGGCAAATATCACGCAATTTTTTTTCAAATTGAAACAAAAAAAAAATATACTATTTTGGTCCATTTAATCCAGATTGTACATGCTTAAGATTTAATCTTAAGCGTAATCGTAATACGATTAAGATCATGTACTAATTCGTTCGAAAGAAAATAATTTCATTCATACTTCGACGTTATACATTTACTGACTGTCAAACCACCAAAAATCTCACGTGAGATTGAGGTATGGGGGAGGGGGTTGAATAAAATCTCACGACATCTCACCAGGGGGGAGGGAGGGGCAGAAAATTAAAAAAAACACCTCACGTAATTTATGGACGCCCCCTTATCTCCGATAAACTTAGTAACAACCTTTAGCTCTTTATGATACTAGTGGAGATTAAAATCTTATATGGGAATAAATCGGACAATGCAAAGAGACGAGGATGTGCCTTTGGGTCTTTTGGGCTTCCTTGAAAAGTTCCTAAATCTTCTTTTAAACTTTTTGTATGAGTTAGACTAAATCAGACGGTCTCTTTTATAGTTGTTCCTTCATCTCCCGTGTTTTATTGTACCTATAGAAAATACTGTCCTACAGCCTTGTGACAGTCTATTGGTGATTGTAACTTGTAACTTTTCATTTCCCTCGACTATAGAAGAGACCTCAGACCCGAGGGTATTTCTTTACGAAGATGTTCATGAATACTTCAATTGGCATAGAGACTGTAATTGTCTTTTGCAAAGTCCCCGACGTTCCTGGAAACTCGTCGCCTGGCAACCAGCTCCCGGCTCGCGTCGCCGCCCCGGCCCGACCCTACTTTAATCGAGACAAGGCTGCAACTACTATATTTACATTAGTGTACTGTGAGTGAGAGTAGCCTGTGGATGTGTTCGTATGATAGTGGATTCGTTATTAAATGATCTCAAGACGATATTCGATCCTAATTATTTTTCCTTCGGTGGTTCGGTGCGACCGCTTTATTTTAATGTTAAAGGACGCTTTTTGCGCGTTGTAGTAACGGTAGGCTTCGGAGTTATATTTACGTATGTCGTTTTTTGTGAACGTTCTCTTGCAGCTGCGTTTAATGTAAATTATTACTGTGTATTTGAGTACGGAACTCGTGTCTAAATGAAATTATCCATGTCAAGTTTTTTTTCTTTTAATATTTGTGATTGTATCAAATCGGCTGACGCGAACGTTGGTATTGTACCTATTATCATAACTGTGTACAGATATTGTAATGTATTCTTTTGAACTGAATTTTATCGAAATGTCTCTGTGTTTCGTGTTCCCATAGAAAATTTTGATATATTCTCGTTAGACATATTAAACAGTAGGCCATTTGAAAATATTATGAATATTATGATGTAGTGTATTCGGACGCAATAACGTGTAAAGTAACAACAAAGGTTTGTACATATCGAGTGGAAATTGTAACAAGTTAAAATATAGCACGTTGGAATTGGAACATTGGTATGCATAAGTTAACTTGGCTTGGGATTAGTTTTGTCTAATGACATCATATTGTGTAGGACTGGTCTACTTCATGTTTCTGATATCGCAGTGGTGTATTTTTACTACTTTTGTAACTAAAACCATTATAAACTATCGACGAATAATAAGTGTCTCATTTTCGCTCATTAGTAAATACGCAATGCGTAGATGAGACGTATTTACATTGCCGATAGAGTAGGCCTAGTGTGAGTCTTTGCTACTAGTTGACGCGTTCTATCGCGACCGCGTAAACGCGTGGTTTGTATAAAGTTTATAAAGCCCCCAGCGGCGCGTTTATGAACCATATATATTGTTCATACAAACTGCACGCTTACGCGCTAACTCACAGGCCTACAGACTACATTAATTTGAAATCTGAAAGGTTGTTTCAGGATGCTTTAATTTCATAAACGATTTGTACAACACTTTGTTGCGTAGAAGCTGTAGGGGACTCGAGTGATGTATAAGTCTATTGAATTGTTGGTATTGTATATAGATGAGCTACGATCCCACCATTAAATATTTCTAAGTACTAACTCGTAAGGTGGTGTGGCAGGTGATCACCATTTGAACATTTTTTTAAATACACATCAGTGTGCCCGGTGTGAGTTTTTATGCGCTCGAAATAGTACCTTACCTACGCGTCATCGCGCGCTTTGTGCGAAGATATTTCGTTGATAAACGCGCCGGTAGGGCCGCTGTACAGAGAGGATCTTCATACAAAGCGCACTTTACCGCGTAGGTACTATTTCGAGTGCGTAAACTTGCCGCAAAAACTCACACTCTGGGCACAGTAGGATGTTATTCCAATGACACATAATATTATGTGATCTTTTCTTTCATATTTCCATAGGTTTAAAACACACATGCTTTTGTTTTCGTATGTAGATCACCCGAATAATTTAAATTATAATAATATGTATTGTTGTTGTTGATTTCGCTTCGTCGATTGTATATAGATTGCGTGTCAAGTCCTATTCGACTTTGTAAGTTGCCATTCATTTTTGCTCACTCCCCAATAAAGTTTAACATTGAAACATTGTTGGTTGTTTATAATTTACAATGTTGTTCAGTGTCTTCTGGCTAGTATCAGATTTATATCGATGAAAAGCAATGTAATGTAACGAATCTACCCATTTATAAGTATGTATATTGTATTAACTCAATAGTAGGTAATAATAAAATTGTAATTGTATGGTGGCCAATAAATAATAATATTTAATACCGTTTTGTACCCACTTCCCATTTACATAGCTGACAGCTGTTATTGTGTAATTGAATAGTTACAAAGCAATGTCAAAAATAACTGTGATTTTTCGAAATTGTCTGTAAGTTGAGCAAATAAATGAAATGATGTAAAATTATGTTTTCATTCTCCTTATCCTGGAAGTTGGTCCAGATATGCCACTCGTGCTGTGCTAGCAATGAAAAAATTACGAGTAAAAAGTAGAATAGATCCGTTTCTCTGATGAGCACCAATTATTATTGTGTACTTGTGTCCTATAATTATTACCCTGGTACTTCTGCTTAGTGTTCATATTATTAAGGTAGGTACCTAACTCCGAAACACAGTCATACTGGACTGGTAGGAACAAGAGTGAAAAATATGCGGCATATTATCATCATATGCCAGAAGATTTCTGGATTACGCCAGAGAGACCATGTTGTGTCCTATACTACCCTGGTACTATAATAATATTATATTGCTTTACATATTATGAGTATCTTAGACACTGGTATACTGAACGGAACTTTAAGGAAGCATCTTCAAATGAGGAATATTCAACTTTCCAAAAAAATAGTTCCCATAATCCCTTCCCCATCCAACAAAATAGGCTGGTTATTGGAGAATATGGGTGCCGTTTTAACTAACAGTCTTGTTTACCTGGATAACTTTATCCAGTTATTGTAGTTTAAAAACCAGATTACTGAGCCGATTTTGATGAATTATTTATGGGAAGTATTACTCTTTCAAACAAAAAAATAATCATTAACTCTCGAACATTTTATCATAATGAATAGTTTTTTCGTTTCGTGCGTGAAATTGGCTAAATCATAAAAACAATCATTAATTATATTGACAGTGCCACATTAGGTAAGCACCTATCTACTTATCAAGAATAACATTCAGTCATTAACTTATCTGACTATTTGATCACTGCTATGACTTTCCTATTGTGAAAATAAGAAATGCATACTTGACATAATCCTACTAATATTATAAACGCGAAAGTTTGTGAGTATGGATGGATGGATGGATGGATGTTTGTTACTCTTTCACGCAAAAACTACTGAATGGATTTTGATGAAATTTCACAATAATAGGTAAGTATATAGCTTACATATCAGAATAACACATAGGCTATACAATTCATAAAGATATATTATTGTATATATATATATTATCCAAACGCAGGTGAAACCGCGGGGCGCAGCTAGTATTACATCATCGTAGCTTTACCTATATAGAATATTATTTGACATTGGCTAAATACACAAACGATGCATAGCCATTACTAAAACAAAAATAAAACATAACATTGACATTTTTAAAACGTCAGTGTCATCAGGAGAGGGAGGAGAGATGACTGACGGTCGGACGCTCACGAGCGGGATTAAAATTAAATTTCTCTTTTCAAGTTGGACTTAGAAGATTTTGTTGACTGGAAAAACTTCGTTGAAAATAAGATCTATAAAGTCCACCTAATTTTACCATAATTTGTTTTCGTCGAGGATGGCTAGTAATAGTTTTAGACTTCGAATACCCACAAATGGCACGCCAGGTAATTTATGCTATTTGCTAACCTAACATACTACCTACAGTTGTTTACCGAAATACCTAGGTACTTACATCTCCTACCTCTTACCTCTACGTAGCGTTTGTACTCTCTTTGACCTCTACCTACCACCGTGGGTGGTTCAGCTATGGCTTCACTATACTAATTATTATTCTATCCTCTCTTCAATATTATTTCTACTTATTAATCGGTAGGTACCTGCCTACAATATTGTTTTCGATCAACTTGCATACACTTGAGTAACTACCTGCCTACGACTACCAGCCACACCGTCAAATCTTCACCAAAATGATTGGTTTGCAGTTCTGTCTGATTACTAAGTTGATTTAATGGTGTTATCGACGTGTTTAAGTCTAAAAAATGTTATTCTTGAGTTTTTTGGTTGAAACGTGGTGTCAAAATTAGGCAGACAAGCTCGTATACAAATCTCGATCGATCTTTTTAAAAAGCCACAAGAAATGCCTAAAATACCTAAGTGCATCTGGATAACGTGTACGACTCAAAGTTCAAAACATTGTTATGCAGGCTTCATACTCACCACGAATTACCGACGTAATAGTCTCTTTTTAATTATTTAAATAAACAACAGTCGAGTAAAGAACTCCCAGTGTTTTTGCTACAGCGCAAAGAAACATCGCCGTCAAAGGAATTCCAATTGACTATTCGTCCATATATTTTATGCTAAATGTTGAATCACGTTGAAGTAGGAATGTCAACCATTATCATACATCTTCATACATTACAATGTAATGTCATGTTCATGATCGTTTATATTAACCACCTTTCTCAAAGCATGCCGCCAAGTAGGGAAGTGAGTTTATCATTATTTTTTCTTTCTTTTTTAAGACAAGTCATAGTGCAAAAAAACATCTATACTCATCACCATCTATATCATCGTCATCTGACAACGAGACCGATGACCACACGTGTCACACTGTCAACTCTATATATGATTGACATTCCATTATGATATGAACAAAGCGCTTTACTTCCACATTCATCATTCGAACGGCTAAAGAGTGGAACGCTCTGCCAGTATCTATTTACCTAAAACCGAGTTGCAGGTTCACGAATCTATATAAAGATCGGCTTTCTCAGCATCTGAATGAGAGGAAATCATTCGTCTGCAATTACATTTGCATAAATACAACTAGATACGCTAGGATTTCCCCAGTGCACGGAAGTTTTGGGTACAATCTTTGCAACTCTTTTGGTTTTGCCGCGGAGTTTCTAGACAGCCAGCAGGCGTATTCGCGATTCTAGTTCATTGTACTTATATTATATTCTGTATAGAATTTAGCCACCTTGTGGTATAACAGAGCCTTTACAAAACTGATCAAACGTTTGGTTAATTTCTTGCACTGTTTGGAAAGACCACTAGGTGGTCCCATTTAAATATCATTAAATTTCTACGTTGAAACATTCACAAATTAGAATTATTATTTGTTTCATAAAATGAATAAGTTCAGTGGTTTTTATGGCCATTTGACTTTTCCTTTTTGTTTCAACTATAATTATTACTGTCTCTACCATTCATTATATTATCCTATTTACAGCTTTTTCTTTAAGACTTTTCCGTGACAACCACCGTTCTTTCTTTCCAGCGCGGAGTCCAGTGTTTGCGGCCATGTTTGAACACGAAATGGAAGAAAGGAAACGGAACCGAGTGGACATCACTGATGTCGACCACGAAGTGCTGAGAGAAATGCTACGCTTCATATACACGGGCCGCGCGCCAAACCTGGACAAAATGGCGGACGACTTATTAGCAGCAGCAGATAAAGTAAGTATTTTAATAATAATATTACAACTAATGATAAATAAATACCGCGTCACCATCACGTTAGCTTTATTGATGTTGCTACAGTAAAGAAAACAAGAATTATGCATCCATGAATCAATATCAATATGTTTATGACGGTGCCGTCGAGAGAGATGGGGTCACGTAATGTATTTCCCTATTTTACAATGGTGCAATATGGACACAAGAGCCAAGATTATTCCCTGTGCTCTCACTTATATATGAATACTGTTATCATTGGTTCTAAATCTATAACTGGTGTCCTCTCTTATGAATCATTATTTGAGTCATACCTAACCTACAGAATATAGTGCATGATTGTGTCGAATCGGACTTTATAGAGGGTCTATATGAAGCGCTTTCTGAATATTATAATGGCTGTTGGGTGTTTTGTAAAATGTTTGAAAATAAACGAGTATACTTTGGAGACTCCTTTTAAATACTTGGAAAACATTTTCTATCTCAAAACTTTGTACATAATTGCAAGCTCGAAAGCAGCTTTTTCCATTTTTATATTATGCTGTACCTGTGTAACATGTAAAGCGAAATATGATGTAATTTTAAGCTACCTGGGTTTTCTGAGCTGCGGTGCAGTTTGTGGGTTTATAATTAACTATTGTTATATATTATGTAGTTAATGTTAATAGAATGTGATCATTATATTTGAAATACGCCAAAGTTTCAGTTATTATAATATAACGAAAATATCATTATCCCTGTAAATGTAGGCATTAATGCTAAATATTATTAATCATCAAACTTCAAAAATATTGATAGGACATGTACAATAATTGTGTTTTCCTCAGTTGATATAATAAATTAATTTGAATTGAAATTGAAATAATAAAAATAATAGTTATAAGTCGTTTCAAATTAATTATTAGAAATAAACTTATGTTCACAAGATTTGTCTCTATTTTTAAGACTTAAGCCGTTTGAATAACCAGATTTTTGTTAATAGATATAAAACAAAATTTTTCTCTTTTCCAGTATGCATTGGAGCGGCTAAAAGTGATGTGTGAAGAGGCTTTATGCATGAACCTCTCCGTGGAGACCGCTGCGGACACGCTCATCTTGGCGGACCTGCATTCAGCCGACCAGCTGAAGGCGCAGACCATAGACTTTATCAACACGTTAGTATATTTACTTACTAGCTGTTTGTTACCTGTGTATAACGACTGTTTAACACCATAAAAATATCTTATGCCCCTTTCCAAGGTTCAATCTATATCTGTACCGAAATACCAAACCGAATATATCCGAACACATCCCACTGCTTAGCTTAGGTCTCCGAAAGTCTGACTTGTTTACTTTGTAATAAGTTTACATATGTATGCAACTTCAGAGGCTCTCGGGCGAACTGATATATTCTGACACTAGAGTCTAGCACAACCACATATAGCTAGCAAGCATATTGTTCCTAAACTTATTGACAACAACTGGCTTCAATTTCCAGGAGTCACGCGACGGACGTGATGGACACGGCCGGCTGGAAGAACATGATATCGTCGCACCCGCACCTGATAGCGGAGGCGTTCCGCGCGCTCGCCACGCAGCAGCAGCAGATCCCGCCCATCGGGCCGCCGCGGAAGCGCGTCAAGCAGGCCTAGCCTCCGCCCGCGCGCGCCCACACCCGCCTCTATACCAAAGACACGCCACACGGCACGCACATATTCGAATTCTACGCCGGCTGATCGAGACCGAGCGCGGGCGCTGTTGCCAGGCGGTCGTCGACCTGACGACTCCCGTTTTCCAGGAACCACTTGTGGCAGAGTTGGTCGAGCCGCCCGAGAGCCTCTGACGTGGCCGTGAGATACAGCATTGCCCAAAATAATACAGTTGCTATGTCACAAGGGAATAGTGTAGGTTCGTGTCAGTGAGAGAAGTTTTAGAATCGGTTCAGTAGTTTTGGAGATTAGGGGGCGTCCATAAATTACGTGAGGTGTTTAAGGGGGGGAGGGGGTCGAGTCAAATCTCATCTAATCTTACGTTGGAGAGAGGGGGGGTCTCGGCAAATATCACGCAATTTTTTTTCAAATTGAAACAAAAAAAAAATATACTATTTTGGTCCATTTAATCCAGATTGTACATGCTTAAGATTTAATCTTAAGCGTAATCGTAATACGATTAAGATCATGTACTAATTCGTTCGAAAGAAAATAATTTCATTCATACTTCGACGTTATACATTTACTGACTGTCAAACCACCAAAAATCTCACGTGAGATTGAGGTATGGGGGAGGGGGTTGAATAAAATCTCACGACATCTCACCAGGGGGGAGGGAGGGGCAGAAAATTAAAAAAAACACCTCACGTAATTTATGGACGCCCCCTTATCTCCGATAAACTTAGTAACAACCTTTAGCTCTTTATGATACTAGTGGAGATTAAAATCTTATATGGGAATAAATCGGACAATGCAAAGAGACGAGGATGTGCCTTTGGGTCTTTTGGGCTTCCTTGAAAAGTTCCTAAATCTTCTTTTAAACTTTTTGTATGAGTTAGACTAAATCAGACGGTCTCTTTTATAGTTGTTCCTTCATCTCCCGTGTTTTATTGTACCTATAGAAAATACTGTCCTACAGCCTTGTGACAGTCTATTGGTGATTGTAACTTGTAACTTTTCATTTCCCTCGACTATAGAAGAGACCTCAGACCCGAGGGTATTTCTTTACGAAGATGTTCATGAATACTTCAATTGGCATAGAGACTGTAATTGTCTTTTGCAAAGTCCCCGACGTTCCTGGAAACTCGTCGCCTGGCAACCAGCTCCCGGCTCGCGTCGCCGCCCCGGCCCGACCCTACTTTAATCGAGACAAGGCTGCAACTACTATATTTACATTAGTGTACTGTGAGTGAGAGTAGCCTGTGGATGTGTTCGTATGATAGTGGATTCGTTATTAAATGATCTCAAGACGATATTCGATCCTAATTATTTTTCCTTCGGTGGTTCGGTGCGACCGCTTTATTTTAATGTTAAAGGACGCTTTTTGCGCGTTGTAGTAACGGTAGGCTTCGGAGTTATATTTACGTATGTCGTTTTTTGTGAACGTTCTCTTGCAGCTGCGTTTAATGTAAATTATTACTGTGTATTTGAGTACGGAACTCGTGTCTAAATGAAATTATCCATGTCAAGTTTTTTTTCTTTTAATATTTGTGATTGTATCAAATCGGCTGACGCGAACGTTGGTATTGTACCTATTATCATAACTGTGTACAGATATTGTAATGTATTCTTTTGAACTGAATTTTATCGAAATGTCTCTGTGTTTCGTGTTCCCATAGAAAATTTTGATATATTCTCGTTAGACATATTAAACAGTAGGCCATTTGAAAATATTATGAATATTATGATGTAGTGTATTCGGACGCAATAACGTGTAAAGTAACAACAAAGGTTTGTACATATCGAGTGGAAATTGTAACAAGTTAAAATATAGCACGTTGGAATTGGAACATTGGTATGCATAAGTTAACTTGGCTTGGGATTAGTTTTGTCTAATGACATCATATTGTGTAGGACTGGTCTACTTCATGTTTCTGATATCGCAGTGGTGTATTTTTACTACTTTTGTAACTAAAACCATTATAAACTATCGACGAATAATAAGTGTCTCATTTTCGCTCATTAGTAAATACGCAATGCGTAGATGAGACGTATTTACATTGCCGATAGAGTAGGCCTAGTGTGAGTCTTTGCTACTAGTTGACGCGTTCTATCGCGACCGCGTAAACGCGTGGTTTGTATAAAGTTTATAAAGCCCCCAGCGGCGCGTTTATGAACCATATATATTGTTCATACAAACTGCACGCTTACGCGCTAACTCACAGGCCTACAGACTACATTAATTTGAAATCTGAAAGGTTGTTTCAGGATGCTTTAATTTCATAAACGATTTGTACAACACTTTGTTGCGTAGAAGCTGTAGGGGACTCGAGTGATGTATAAGTCTATTGAATTGTTGGTATTGTATATAGATGAGCTACGATCCCACCATTAAATATTTCTAAGTACTAACTCGTAAGGTGGAGTGGCAGGTGATCACCATTTGAACATTTTTTTAAATACACATCAGTGTGCCCGGTGTGAGTTTTTATGCGCTCGAAATAGTACCTTACCTACGCGTCATCGCGCGCTTTGTGCGAAGATATTTCGTTGATAAACGCGCCGGTAGGGCCGCTGTACAGAGAGGATCTTCATACAAAGCGCACTTTACCGCGTAGGTACTATTTCGAGTGCGTAAACTTGCCGCAAAAACTCACACTCTGGGCACAGTAGGATGTTATTCCAATGACACATAATATTATGTGATCTTTTCTTTCATATTTCCATAGGTTTAAAACACACATGCTTTTGTTTTCGTATGTAGATCACCCGAATAATTTAAATTATAATAATATGTATTGTTGTTGTTGATTTCGCTTCGTCGATTGTATATAGATTGCGTGTCAAGTCCTATTCGACTTTGTAAGTTGCCATTCATTTTTGCTCACTCCCCAATAAAGTTTAACATTGAAACATTGTTGGTTGTTTATAATTTACAATGTTGTTCAGTGTCTTCTGGCTAGTATCAGATTTATATCGATGAAAAGCAATGTAATGTAACGAATCTACCCATTTATAAGTATGTATATTGTATTAACTCAATAGTAGGTAATAATAAAATTGTAATTGTATGGTGGCCAATAAATAATAATATTTAATACCGTTTTGTACCCACTTCCCATTTACATAGCTGACAGCTGTTATTGTGTAATTGAATAGTTACAAAGCAATGTCAAAAATAACTGTGATTTTTCGAAATTGTCTGTAAGTTGAGCAAATAAATGAAATGATGTAAAATTATGTTTTCATTCTCCTTATCCTGGAAGTTGGTCCAGATATGCCACTCGTGCTGTGCTAGCAATGAAAAAATTACGAGTAAAAAGTAGAATAGATCCGTTTCTCTGATGAGCACCAATTATTATTGTGTACTTGTGTCCTATAATTATTACCCTGGTACTTCTGCTTAGTGTTCATATTATTAAGGTAGGTACCTAACTCCGAAACACAGTCATACTGGACTGGTAGGAACAAGAGTGAAAAATATGCGGCATATTATCATCATATGCCAGAAGATTTCTGGATTACGCCAGAGAGACCATGTTGTGTCCTATACTACCCTGGTACTATAATAATATTATATTGCTTTACATATTATGAGTATCTTAGACACTGGTATACTGAACGGAACTTTAAGGAAGCATCTTCAAATGAGGAATATTCAACTTTCCAAAAAAATAGTTCCCATAATCCCTTCCCCATCCAACAAAATAGGCTGGTTATTGGAGAATATGGGTGCCGTTTTAACTAACAGTCTTGTTTACCTGGATAACTTTATCCAGTTATTGTAGTTTAAAAACCAGATTACTGAGCCGATTTTGATGAATTATTTATGGGAAGTATTACTCTTTCAAACAAAAAAATAATCATTAACTCTCGAACATTTTATCATAATGAATAGTTTTTTCGTTTCGTGCGTGAAATTGACTAAATCATAAAAACAATCATTAATTATATCGTCGGTGGCCAGCAAGAAGTCATTAATTGCAAAAATCTAGTTCGTAGATAATCGCGTTTTAAACTTTTTTCGTACTTATAATCGGCATGGCTCATCAACGCTTATAGTTACAACAATGGTTTGTAGAAACAAATTATTGAGGTTTTTACTTTGCGCCTGAATGTTCAATAAATTATTTAAATATCTTCAACGTTACTAAGATAGATAATAAAAAGTAAGTTAGTTAATTATAGCATAACCAAAAATAAAAACTTGGGTAAGAGGGATAACGAATAATGAATGCAAAAAGTAACTAAGTGACCTTGATGAAAAATGCTGTTCTGGTAATATTGATATCACACGTTAGTAAAACGATGGTCATAAATTACTCAAGTACCGTTAGTTAACTTTTATAGGCTGATTTTTTTACTTGAGAGCTAGTTATGTACTTCTGACATTGTTGTATTATCTAGAAAACTTAAAAAATAGCTCGTTTTGTCTATCCATAAGGTAGATAATGGGCTTTAAAACACTTTGACATCATTAACTCATTTTGGCTAAAAATGTCAGTTAGTGACTTCTTGCTGGCCACCGACGATATTGACAGTGCCACATTAGGTAAGCACCTATCTACTTATCAAGAATAACATTCAGTCATTAACTTATCTGACTATTTGATCACTGCTATGACTTTCCTATTGTGAAAATAAGAAATGCATACTTGACATAATCCTACTAATATTATAAACGCGAAAGTTTGTGAGTATGGATGGATGGATGGATGGATGTTTGTTACTCTTTCACGCAAAAACTACTGAATGGATTTTGATGAAATTTCACAATAATAGGTATATAGCTTACATATCAGAATAACACATAGGCTATACAATTCATAAAGATATATTATTGTATATATATATATTATCCAAACGCAGGTGAAACCGCGGGGCGCAGCTAGTATTACATCATCGTAGCTTTACCTATATAGAATATTATTTGACATTGGCTAAATACACAAACGATGCATAGCCATTACTAAAACAAAAATAAAACATAACATTGACATTTTTAAAACGTCAGTGTCATCAGGAGAGGGAGGAGAGATGACTGACGGTCGGACGCTCACGAGCGGGATTAAAATTAAATTTCTCTTTTCAAGTTGGACTTAGAAGATTTTGTTGACTGGAAAAACTTCGTTGAAAATAAGATCTATAAAGTCCACCTAATTTTACCATAATTTGTTTTCGTCGAGGATGGCTAGTAATAGTTTTAGACTTCGAATACCCACAAATGGCACGCCAGGTAATTTATGCTATTTGCTAACCTAACATACTACCTACAGTTGTTTACCGAAATACCTAGGTACTTACATCTCCTACCTCTTACCTCTACGTAGCGTTTGTACTCTCTTTGACCTCTACCTACCACCGTGGGTGGTTCAGCTATGGCTTCACTATACTAATTATTATTCTATCCTCTCTTCAATATTATTTCTACTTATTAATCGGTAGGTACCTGCCTACAATATTGTTTTCGATCAACTTGCATACACTTGAGTAACTACCTGCCTACGACTACCAGCCACACCGTCAAATCTTCACCAAAATGATTGGTTTGCAGTTCTGTCTGATTACTAAGTTGATTTAATGGTGTTATCGACGTGTTTAAGTCTAAAAAATGTTATTCTTGAGTTTTTTGGTTGAAACGTGGTGTCAAAATTAGGCAGACAAGCTCGTATACAAATCTCGATCGATCTTTTTAAAAAGCCACAAGAAATGCCTAAAATACCTAAGTGCATCTGGATAACGTGTACGACTCAAAGTTCAAAACATTGTTATGCAGGCTTCATACTCACCACGAATTACCGACGTAATAGTCTCTTTTTAATTATTTAAATAAACAACAGTCGAGTAAAGAACTCCCAGTGTTTTTGCTACAGCGCAAAGAAACATCGCCGTCAAAGGAATTCCAATTGACTATTCGTCCATATATTTTATGCTAAATGTTGAATCACGTTGAAGTAGGAATGTCAACCATTATCATACATCTTCATACATTACAATGTAATGTCATGTTCATGATCGTTTATATTAACCACCTTTCTCAAAGCATGCCGCCAAGTAGGGAAGTGAGTTTATCATTATTTTTTCTTTCTTTTTTAAGACAAGTCATAGTGCAAAAAAACATCTATACTCATCACCATCTATATCATCGTCATCTGACAACGAGACCGATGACCAGACGTGTCACACTGTCAACTCTATATATGATTGACATTCCATTATGATATGAACAAAGCGCTTTACTTCCACATTCATCATTCGAACGGCTAAAGAGTGGAACGCTCTGCCAGTATCTATTTACCTAAAACCGAGTTGCAGGTTCACGAATCTATATAAAGATCGGCTTTCTCAGCATCTGAATGAGAGGAAATCATTCGTCTGCAATTACATTTGCATAAATACAACTAGATACGCTAGGATTTCCCCAGTGCACGGAAGTTTTGGGTACAATCTTTGCAACTCTTTTGGTTTTGCCGCGGAGTTTCTAGACAGCCAGCAGGCGTATTCGCGATTCTAGTTCATTGTACTTATATTATATTCTGTATAGAATTTAGCCACCTTGTGGTATAACAGAGCCTTTACAAAACTGATCAAACGTTTGGTTAATTTCTTGCACTGTTTGGAAAGACCACTAGGTGGTCCCATTTAAATATCATTAAATTTCTACGTTGAAACATTCACAAATTAGAATTATTATTTGTTTCATAAAATGAATAAGTTCAGTGGTTTTTATGGCCATTTGACTTTTCCTTTTTGTTTCAACTATAATTATTACTGTCTCTACCATTCATTATATTATCCTATTTACAGCTTTTTCTTTAAGACTTTTCCGTGACAACCACCGTTCTTTCTTTCCAGCGCGGAGTCCAGTGTTTGCGGCCATGTTTGAACACGAAATGGAAGAAAGGAAACGGAACCGAGTGGACATCACTGATGTCGACCACGAAGTGCTGAGAGAAATGCTACGCTTCATATACACGGGCCGCGCGCCAAACCTGGACAAAATGGCGGACGACTTATTAGCAGCAGCAGATAAAGTAAGTATTTTAATAATAATATTACAACTAATGATAAATAAATACCGCGTCACCATCACGTTAGCTTTATTGATGTTGCTACAGTAAAGAAAACAAGAATTATGCATCCATGAATCAATATCAATATGTTTATGACGGTGCCGTCGAGAGAGATGGGGTCACGTAATGTATTTCCCTATTTTACAATGGTGCAATATGGACACAAGAGCCAAGATTATTCCCTGTGCTCTCACTTATATATGAATACTGTTATCATTGGTTCTAAATCTATAACTGGTGTCCTCTCTTATGAATCATTATTTGAGTCATACCTAACCTACAGAATATAGTGCATGATTGTGTCGAATCGGACTTTATAGAGGGTCTATATGAAGCGCTTTCTGAATATTATAATGGCTGTTGGGTGTTTTGTAAAATGTTTGAAAATAAACGAGTATACTTTGGAGACTCCTTTTAAATACTTGGAAAACATTTTCTATCTCAAAACTTTGTACATAATTGCAAGCTCGAAAGCAGCTTTTTCCATTTTTATATTATGCTGTACCTGTGTAACATGTAAAGCGAAATATGATGTAATTTTAAGCTACCTGGGTTTTCTGAGCTGCGGTGCAGTTTGTGGGTTTATAATTAACTATTGTTATATATTATGTAGTTAATGTTAATAGAATGTGATCATTATATTTGAAATACGCCAAAGTTTCAGTTATTATAATATAACGAAAATATCATTATCCCTGTAAATGTAGGCATTAATGCTAAATATTATTAATCATCAAACTTCAAAAATATTGATAGGACATGTACAATAATTGTGTTTTCCTCAGTTGATATAATAAATTAATTTGAATTGAAATTGAAATAATAAAAATAATAGTTATAAGTCGTTTCAAATTAATTATTAGAAATAAACTTATGTTCACAAGATTTGTCTCTATTTTTAAGACTTAAGCCGTTTGAATAACCAGATTTTTGTTAATAGATATAAAACAAAATTTTTCTCTTTTCCAGTATGCATTGGAGCGGCTAAAAGTGATGTGTGAAGAGGCTTTATGCATGAACCTCTCCGTGGAGACCGCTGCGGACACGCTCATCTTGGCGGACCTGCATTCAGCCGACCAGCTGAAGGCGCAGACCATAGACTTTATCAACACGTTAGTATATTTACTTACTAGCTGTTTGTTACCTGTGTATAACGACTGTTTAACACCATAAAAATATCTTATGCCCCTTTCCAAGGTTCAATCTATATCTGTACCGAAATACCAAACCGAATATATCCGAACACATCCCACTGCTTAGCTTAGGTCTCCGAAAGTCTGACTTGTTTACTTTGTAATAAGTTTACATATGTATGCAACTTCAGAGGCTCTCGGGCGAACTGATATATTCTGACACTAGAGTCTAGCACAACCACATATAGCTAGCAAGCATATTGTTCCTAAACTTATTGACAACAACTGGCTTCAATTTCCAGGAGTCACGCGACGGACGTGATGGACACGGCCGGCTG
Organism: Hylaea fasciaria; assembly: GCA_905147375.1. Taxonomy (NCBI): domain Eukaryota; kingdom Metazoa; phylum Arthropoda; class Insecta; order Lepidoptera; family Geometridae; genus Hylaea; species Hylaea fasciaria. The sequence goes on from LR990199.1 coordinate 5,546,313, forward strand.
GAAGAACATGATATCGTCGCACCCGCACCTGATAGCGGAGGCGTTCCGCGCGCTCGCCACGCAGCAGCAGCAGATCCCGCCCATCGGGCCGCCGCGGAAGCGCGTCAAGCAGGCCTAGCCTCCGCCCGCGCGCGCCCACACCCGCCTCTATACCAAAGACACGCCACACGGCACGCACATATTCGAATTCTACGCCGGCTGATCGAGACCGAGCGCGGGCGCTGTTGCCAGGCGGTCGTCGACCTGACGACTCCCGTTTTCCAGGAACCACTTGTGGCAGAGTTGGTCGAGCCGCCCGAGAGCCTCTGACGTGGCCGTGAGATACAGCATTGCCCAAAATAATACAGTTGCTATGTCACAAGGGAATAGTGTAGGTTCGTGTCAGTGAGAGAAGTTTTAGAATCGGTTCAGTAGTTTTGGAGATTAGGGGGCGTCCATAAATTACGTGAGGTGTTTAAGGGGGGGAGGGGGTCGAGTCAAATCTCATCTAATCTTACGTTGGAGAGAGGGGGGGTCTCGGCAAATATCACGCAATTTTTTTTCAAATTGAAACAAAAAAAAAATATACTATTTTGGTCCATTTAATCCAGATTGTACATGCTTAAGATTTAATCTTAAGCGTAATCGTAATACGATTAAGATCATGTACTAATTCGTTCGAAAGAAAATAATTTCATTCATACTTCGACGTTATACATTTACTGACTGTCAAACCACCAAAAATCTCACGTGAGATTGAGGTATGGGGGAGGGGGTTGAATAAAATCTCACGACATCTCACCAGGGGGGAGGGAGGGGCAGAAAATTAAAAAAAACACCTCACGTAATTTATGGACGCCCCCTTATCTCCGATAAACTTAGTAACAACCTTTAGCTCTTTATGATACTAGTGGAGATTAAAATCTTATATGGGAATAAATCGGACAATGCAAAGAGACGAGGATGTGCCTTTGGGTCTTTTGGGCTTCCTTGAAAAGTTCCTAAATCTTCTTTTAAACTTTTTGTATGAGTTAGACTAAATCAGACGGTCTCTTTTATAGTTGTTCCTTCATCTCCCGTGTTTTATTGTACCTATAGAAAATACTGTCCTACAGCCTTGTGACAGTCTATTGGTGATTGTAACTTGTAACTTTTCATTTCCCTCGACTATAGAAGAGACCTCAGACCCGAGGGTATTTCTTTACGAAGATGTTCATGAATACTTCAATTGGCATAGAGACTGTAATTGTCTTTTGCAAAGTCCCCGACGTTCCTGGAAACTCGTCGCCTGGCAACCAGCTCCCGGCTCGCGTCGCCGCCCCGGCCCGACCCTACTTTAATCGAGACAAGGCTGCAACTACTATATTTACATTAGTGTACTGTGAGTGAGAGTAGCCTGTGGATGTGTTCGTATGATAGTGGATTCGTTATTAAATGATCTCAAGACGATATTCGATCCTAATTATTTTTCCTTCGGTGGTTCGGTGCGACCGCTTTATTTTAATGTTAAAGGACGCTTTTTGCGCGTTGTAGTAACGGTAGGCTTCGGAGTTATATTTACGTATGTCGTTTTTTGTGAACGTTCTCTTGCAGCTGCGTTTAATGTAAATTATTACTGTGTATTTGAGTACGGAACTCGTGTCTAAATGAAATTATCCATGTCAAGTTTTTTTTCTTTTAATATTTGTGATTGTATCAAATCGGCTGACGCGAACGTTGGTATTGTACCTATTATCATAACTGTGTACAGATATTGTAATGTATTCTTTTGAACTGAATTTTATCGAAATGTCTCTGTGTTTCGTGTTCCCATAGAAAATTTTGATATATTCTCGTTAGACATATTAAACAGTAGGCCATTTGAAAATATTATGAATATTATGATGTAGTGTATTCGGACGCAATAACGTGTAAAGTAACAACAAAGGTTTGTACATATCGAGTGGAAATTGTAACAAGTTAAAATATAGCACGTTGGAATTGGAACATTGGTATGCATAAGTTAACTTGGCTTGGGATTAGTTTTGTCTAATGACATCATATTGTGTAGGACTGGTCTACTTCATGTTTCTGATATCGCAGTGGTGTATTTTTACTACTTTTGTAACTAAAACCATTATAAACTATCGACGAATAATAAGTGTCTCATTTTCGCTCATTAGTAAATACGCAATGCGTAGATGAGACGTATTTACATTGCCGATAGAGTAGGCCTAGTGTGAGTCTTTGCTACTAGTTGACGCGTTCTATCGCGACCGCGTAAACGCGTGGTTTGTATAAAGTTTATAAAGCCCCCAGCGGCGCGTTTATGAACCATATATATTGTTCATACAAACTGCACGCTTACGCGCTAACTCACAGGCCTACAGACTACATTAATTTGAAATCTGAAAGGTTGTTTCAGGATGCTTTAATTTCATAAACGATTTGTACAACACTTTGTTGCGTAGAAGCTGTAGGGGACTCGAGTGATGTATAAGTCTATTGAATTGTTGGTATTGTATATAGATGAGCTACGATCCCACCATTAAATATTTCTAAGTACTAACTCGTAAGGTGGTGTGGCAGGTGATCACCATTTGAACATTTTTTTAAATACACATCAGTGTGCCCGGTGTGAGTTTTTATGCGCTCGAAATAGTACCTTACCTACGCGTCATCGCGCGCTTTGTGCGAAGATATTTCGTTGATAAACGCGCCGGTAGGGCCGCTGTACAGAGAGGATCTTCATACAAAGCGCACTTTACCGCGTAGGTACTATTTCGAGTGCGTAAACTTGCCGCAAAAACTCACACTCTGGGCACAGTAGGATGTTATTCCAATGACACATAATATTATGTGATCTTTTCTTTCATATTTCCATAGGTTTAAAACACACATGCTTTTGTTTTCGTATGTAGATCACCCGAATAATTTAAATTATAATAATATGTATTGTTGTTGTTGATTTCGCTTCGTCGATTGTATATAGATTGCGTGTCAAGTCCTATTCGACTTTGTAAGTTGCCATTCATTTTTGCTCACTCCCCAATAAAGTTTAACATTGAAACATTGTTGGTTGTTTATAATTTACAATGTTGTTCAGTGTCTTCTGGCTAGTATCAGATTTATATCGATGAAAAGCAATGTAATGTAACGAATCTACCCATTTATAAGTATGTATATTGTATTAACTCAATAGTAGGTAATAATAAAATTGTAATTGTATGGTGGCCAATAAATAATAATATTTAATACCGTTTTGTACCCACTTCCCATTTACATAGCTGACAGCTGTTATTGTGTAATTGAATAGTTACAAAGCAATGTCAAAAATAACTGTGATTTTTCGAAATTGTCTGTAAGTTGAGCAAATAAATGAAATGATGTAAAATTATGTTTTCATTCTCCTTATCCTGGAAGTTGGTCCAGATATGCCACTCGTGCTGTGCTAGCAATGAAAAAATTACGAGTAAAAAGTAGAATAGATCCGTTTCTCTGATGAGCACCAATTATTATTGTGTACTTGTGTCCTATAATTATTACCCTGGTACTTCTGCTTAGTGTTCATATTATTAAGGTAGGTACCTAACTCCGAAACACAGTCATACTGGACTGGTAGGAACAAGAGTGAAAAATATGCGGCATATTATCATCATATGCCAGAAGATTTCTGGATTACGCCAGAGAGACCATGTTGTGTCCTATACTACCCTGGTACTATAATAATATTATATTGCTTTACATATTATGAGTATCTTAGACACTGGTATACTGAACGGAACTTTAAGGAAGCATCTTCAAATGAGGAATATTCAACTTTCCAAAAAAATAGTTCCCATAATCCCTTCCCCATCCAACAAAATAGGCTGGTTATTGGAGAATATGGGTGCCGTTTTAACTAACAGTCTTGTTTACCTGGATAACTTTATCCAGTTATTGTAGTTTAAAAACCAGATTACTGAGCCGATTTTGATGAATTATTTATGGGAAGTATTACTCTTTCAAACAAAAAAATAATCATTAACTCTCGAACATTTTATCATAATGAATAGTTTTTTCGTTTCGTGCGTGAAATTGGCTAAATCATAAAAACAATCATTAATTATATTGACAGTGCCACATTAGGTAAGCACCTATCTACTTATCAAGAATAACATTCAGTCATTAACTTATCTGACTATTTGATCACTGCTATGACTTTCCTATTGTGAAAATAAGAAATGCATACTTGACATAATCCTACTAATATTATAAACGCGAAAGTTTGTGAGTATGGATGGATGGATGGATGGATGTTTGTTACTCTTTCACGCAAAAACTACTGAATGGATTTTGATGAAATTTCACAATAATAGGTAAGTATATAGCTTACATATCAGAATAACACATAGGCTATACAATTCATAAAGATATATTATTGTATATATATATATTATCCAAACGCAGGTGAAACCGCGGGGCGCAGCTAGTATTACATCATCGTAGCTTTACCTATATAGAATATTATTTGACATTGGCTAAATACACAAACGATGCATAGCCATTACTAAAACAAAAATAAAACATAACATTGACATTTTTAAAACGTCAGTGTCATCAGGAGAGGGAGGAGAGATGACTGACGGTCGGACGCTCACGAGCGGGATTAAAATTAAATTTCTCTTTTCAAGTTGGACTTAGAAGATTTTGTTGACTGGAAAAACTTCGTTGAAAATAAGATCTATAAAGTCCACCTAATTTTACCATAATTTGTTTTCGTCGAGGATGGCTAGTAATAGTTTTAGACTTCGAATACCCACAAATGGCACGCCAGGTAATTTATGCTATTTGCTAACCTAACATACTACCTACAGTTGTTTACCGAAATACCTAGGTACTTACATCTCCTACCTCTTACCTCTACGTAGCGTTTGTACTCTCTTTGACCTCTACCTACCACCGTGGGTGGTTCAGCTATGGCTTCACTATACTAATTATTATTCTATCCTCTCTTCAATATTATTTCTACTTATTAATCGGTAGGTACCTGCCTACAATATTGTTTTCGATCAACTTGCATACACTTGAGTAACTACCTGCCTACGACTACCAGCCACACCGTCAAATCTTCACCAAAATGATTGGTTTGCAGTTCTGTCTGATTACTAAGTTGATTTAATGGTGTTATCGACGTGTTTAAGTCTAAAAAATGTTATTCTTGAGTTTTTTGGTTGAAACGTGGTGTCAAAATTAGGCAGACAAGCTCGTATACAAATCTCGATCGATCTTTTTAAAAAGCCACAAGAAATGCCTAAAATACCTAAGTGCATCTGGATAACGTGTACGACTCAAAGTTCAAAACATTGTTATGCAGGCTTCATACTCACCACGAATTACCGACGTAATAGTCTCTTTTTAATTATTTAAATAAACAACAGTCGAGTAAAGAACTCCCAGTGTTTTTGCTACAGCGCAAAGAAACATCGCCGTCAAAGGAATTCCAATTGACTATTCGTCCATATATTTTATGCTAAATGTTGAATCACGTTGAAGTAGGAATGTCAACCATTATCATACATCTTCATACATTACAATGTAATGTCATGTTCATGATCGTTTATATTAACCACCTTTCTCAAAGCATGCCGCCAAGTAGGGAAGTGAGTTTATCATTATTTTTTCTTTCTTTTTTAAGACAAGTCATAGTGCAAAAAAACATCTATACTCATCACCATCTATATCATCGTCATCTGACAACGAGACCGATGACCAGACGTGTCACACTGTCAACTCTATATATGATTGACATTCCATTATGATATGAACAAAGCGCTTTACTTCCACATTCATCATTCGAACGGCTAAAGAGTGGAACGCTCTGCCAGTATCTATTTACCTAAAACCGAGTTGCAGGTTCACGAATCTATATAAAGATCGGCTTTCTCAGCATCTGAATGAGAGGAAATCATTCGTCTGCAATTACATTTGCATAAATACAACTAGATACGCTAGGATTTCCCCAGTGCACGGAAGTTTTGGGTACAATCTTTGCAACTCTTTTGGTTTTGCCGCGGAGTTTCTAGACAGCCAGCAGGCGTATTCGCGATTCTAGTTCATTGTACTTATATTATATTCTGTATAGAATTTAGCCACCTTGTGGTATAACAGAGCCTTTACAAAACTGATCAAACGTTTGGTTAATTTCTTGCACTGTTTGGAAAGACCACTAGGTGGTCCCATTTAAATATCATTAAATTTCTACGTTGAAACATTCACAAATTAGAATTATTATTTGTTTCATAAAATGAATAAGTTCAGTGGTTTTTATGGCCATTTGACTTTTCCTTTTTGTTTCAACTATAATTATTACTGTCTCTACCATTCATTATATTATCCTATTTACAGCTTTTTCTTTAAGACTTTTCCGTGACAACCACCGTTCTTTCTTTCCAGCGCGGAGTCCAGTGTTTGCGGCCATGTTTGAACACGAAATGGAAGAAAGGAAACGGAACCGAGTGGACATCACTGATGTCGACCACGAAGTGCTGAGAGAAATGCTACGCTTCATATACACGGGCCGCGCGCCAAACCTGGACAAAATGGCGGACGACTTATTAGCAGCAGCAGATAAAGTAAGTATTTTAATAATAATATTACAACTAATGATAAATAAATACCGCGTCACCATCACGTTAGCTTTATTGATGTTGCTACAGTAAAGAAAACAAGAATTATGCATCCATGAATCAATATCAATATGTTTATGACGGTGCCGTCGAGAGAGATGGGGTCACGTAATGTATTTCCCTATTTTACAATGGTGCAATATGGACACAAGAGCCAAGATTATTCCCTGTGCTCTCACTTATATATGAATACTGTTATCATTGGTTCTAAATCTATAACTGGTGTCCTCTCTTATGAATCATTATTTGAGTCATACCTAACCTACAGAATATAGTGCATGATTGTGTCGAATCGGACTTTATAGAGGGTCTATATGAAGCGCTTTCTGAATATTATAATGGCTGTTGGGTGTTTTGTAAAATGTTTGAAAATAAACGAGTATACTTTGGAGACTCCTTTTAAATACTTGGAAAACATTTTCTATCTCAAAACTTTGTACATAATTGCAAGCTCGAAAGCAGCTTTTTCCATTTTTATATTATGCTGTACCTGTGTAACATGTAAAGCGAAATATGATGTAATTTTAAGCTACCTGGGTTTTCTGAGCTGCGGTGCAGTTTGTGGGTTTATAATTAACTATTGTTATATATTATGTAGTTAATGTTAATAGAATGTGATCATTATATTTGAAATACGCCAAAGTTTCAGTTATTATAATATAACGAAAATATCATTATCCCTGTAAATGTAGGCATTAATGCTAAATATTATTAATCATCAAACTTCAAAAATATTGATAGGACATGTACAATAATTGTGTTTTCCTCAGTTGATATAATAAATTAATTTGAATTGAAATTGAAATAATAAAAATAATAGTTATAAGTCGTTTCAAATTAATTATTAGAAATAAACTTATGTTCACAAGATTTGTCTCTATTTTTAAGACTTAAGCCGTTTGAATAACCAGATTTTTGTTAATAGATATAAAACAAAATTTTTCTCTTTTCCAGTATGCATTGGAGCGGCTAAAAGTGATGTGTGAAGAGGCTTTATGCATGAACCTCTCCGTGGAGACCGCTGCGGACACGCTCATCTTGGCGGACCTGCATTCAGCCGACCAGCTGAAGGCGCAGACCATAGACTTTATCAACACGTTAGTATATTTACTTACTAGCTGTTTGTTACCTGTGTATAACGACTGTTTAACACCATAAAAATATCTTATGCCCCTTTCCAAGGTTCAATCTATATCTGTACCGAAATACCAAACCGAATATATCCGAACACATCCCACTGCTTAGCTTAGGTCTCCGAAAGTCTGACTTGTTTACTTTGTAATAAGTTTACATATGTATGCAACTTCAGAGGCTCTCGGGCGAACTGATATATTCTGACACTAGAGTCTAGCACAACCACATATAGCTAGCAAGCATATTGTTCCTAAACTTATTGACAACAACTGGCTTCAATTTCCAGGAGTCACGCGACGGACGTGATGGACACGGCCGGCTGGAAGAACATGATATCGTCGCACCCGCACCTGATAGCGGAGGCGTTCCGCGCGCTCGCCACGCAGCAGCAGCAGATCCCGCCCATCGGGCCGCCGCGGAAGCGCGTCAAGCAGGCCTAGCCTCCGCCCGCGCGCGCCCACACCCGCCTCTATACCAAAGACACGCCACACGGCACGCACATATTCGAATTCTACGCCGGCTGATCGAGACCGAGCGCGGGCGCTGTTGCCAGGCGGTCGTCGACCTGACGACTCCCGTTTTCCAGGAACCACTTGTGGCAGAGTTGGTCGAGCCGCCCGAGAGCCTCTGACGTGGCCGTGAGATACAGCATTGCCCAAAATAATACAGTTGCTATGTCACAAGGGAATAGTGTAGGTTCGTGTCAGTGAGAGAAGTTTTAGAATCGGTTCAGTAGTTTTGGAGATTAGGGGGCGTCCATAAATTACGTGAGGTGTTTAAGGGGGGGAGGGGGTCGAGTCAAATCTCATCTAATCTTACGTTGGAGAGAGGGGGGGTCTCGGCAAATATCACGCAATTTTTTTTCAAATTGAAACAAAAAAAAAATATACTATTTTGGTCCATTTAATCCAGATTGTACATGCTTAAGATTTAATCTTAAGCGTAATCGTAATACGATTAAGATCATGTACTAATTCGTTCGAAAGAAAATAATTTCATTCATACTTCGACGTTATACATTTACTGACTGTCAAACCACCAAAAATCTCACGTGAGATTGAGGTATGGGGGAGGGGGTTGAATAAAATCTCACGACATCTCACCAGGGGGGAGGGAGGGGCAGAAAATTAAAAAAAACACCTCACGTAATTTATGGACGCCCCCTTATCTCCGATAAACTTAGTAACAACCTTTAGCTCTTTATGATACTAGTGGAGATTAAAATCTTATATGGGAATAAATCGGACAATGCAAAGAGACGAGGATGTGCCTTTGGGTCTTTTGGGCTTCCTTGAAAAGTTCCTAAATCTTCTTTTAAACTTTTTGTATGAGTTAGACTAAATCAGACGGTCTCTTTTATAGTTGTTCCTTCATCTCCCGTGTTTTATTGTACCTATAGAAAATACTGTCCTACAGCCTTGTGACAGTCTATTGGTGATTGTAACTTGTAACTTTTCATTTCCCTCGACTATAGAAGAGACCTCAGACCCGAGGGTATTTCTTTACGAAGATGTTCATGAATACTTCAATTGGCATAGAGACTGTAATTGTCTTTTGCAAAGTCCCCGACGTTCCTGGAAACTCGTCGCCTGGCAACCAGCTCCCGGCTCGCGTCGCCGCCCCGGCCCGACCCTACTTTAATCGAGACAAGGCTGCAACTACTATATTTACATTAGTGTACTGTGAGTGAGAGTAGCCTGTGGATGTGTTCGTATGATAGTGGATTCGTTATTAAATGATCTCAAGACGATATTCGATCCTAATTATTTTTCCTTCGGTGGTTCGGTGCGACCGCTTTATTTTAATGTTAAAGGACGCTTTTTGCGCGTTGTAGTAACGGTAGGCTTCGGAGTTATATTTACGTATGTCGTTTTTTGTGAACGTTCTCTTGCAGCTGCGTTTAATGTAAATTATTACTGTGTATTTGAGTACGGAACTCGTGTCTAAATGAAATTATCCATGTCAAGTTTTTTTTCTTTTAATATTTGTGATTGTATCAAATCGGCTGACGCGAACGTTGGTATTGTACCTATTATCATAACTGTGTACAGATATTGTAATGTATTCTTTTGAACTGAATTTTATCGAAATGTCTCTGTGTTTCGTGTTCCCATAGAAAATTTTGATATATTCTCGTTAGACATATTAAACAGTAGGCCATTTGAAAATATTATGAATATTATGATGTAGTGTATTCGGACGCAATAACGTGTAAAGTAACAACAAAGGTTTGTACATATCGAGTGGAAATTGTAACAAGTTAAAATATAGCACGTTGGAATTGGAACATTGGTATGCATAAGTTAACTTGGCTTGGGATTAGTTTTGTCTAATGACATCATATTGTGTAGGACTGGTCTACTTCATGTTTCTGATATCGCAGTGGTGTATTTTTACTACTTTTGTAACTAAAACCATTATAAACTATCGACGAATAATAAGTGTCTCATTTTCGCTCATTAGTAAATACGCAATGCGTAGATGAGACGTATTTACATTGCCGATAGAGTAGGCCTAGTGTGAGTCTTTGCTACTAGTTGACGCGTTCTATCGCGACCGCGTAAACGCGTGGTTTGTATAAAGTTTATAAAGCCCCCAGCGGCGCGTTTATGAACCATATATATTGTTCATACAAACTGCACGCTTACGCGCTAACTCACAGGCCTACAGACTACATTAATTTGAAATCTGAAAGGTTGTTTCAGGATGCTTTAATTTCATAAACGATTTGTACAACACTTTGTTGCGTAGAAGCTGTAGGGGACTCGAGTGATGTATAAGTCTATTGAATTGTTGGTATTGTATATAGATGAGCTACGATCCCACCATTAAATATTTCTAAGTACTAACTCGTAAGGTGGAGTGGCAGGTGATCACCATTTGAACATTTTTTTAAATACACATCAGTGTGCCCGGTGTGAGTTTTTATGCGCTCGAAATAGTACCTTACCTACGCGTCATCGCGCGCTTTGTGCGAAGATATTTCGTTGATAAACGCGCCGGTAGGGCCGCTGTACAGAGAGGATCTTCATACAAAGCGCACTTTACCGCGTAGGTACTATTTCGAGTGCGTAAACTTGCCGCAAAAACTCACACTCTGGGCACAGTAGGATGTTATTCCAATGACACATAATATTATGTGATCTTTTCTTTCATATTTCCATAGGTTTAAAACACACATGCTTTTGTTTTCGTATGTAGATCACCCGAATAATTTAAATTATAATAATATGTATTGTTGTTGTTGATTTCGCTTCGTCGATTGTATATAGATTGCGTGTCAAGTCCTATTCGACTTTGTAAGTTGCCATTCATTTTTGCTCACTCCCCAATAAAGTTTAACATTGAAACATTGTTGGTTGTTTATAATTTACAATGTTGTTCAGTGTCTTCTGGCTAGTATCAGATTTATATCGATGAAAAGCAATGTAATGTAACGAATCTACCCATTTATAAGTATGTATATTGTATTAACTCAATAGTAGGTAATAATAAAATTGTAATTGTATGGTGGCCAATAAATAATAATATTTAATACCGTTTTGTACCCACTTCCCATTTACATAGCTGACAGCTGTTATTGTGTAATTGAATAGTTACAAAGCAATGTCAAAAATAACTGTGATTTTTCGAAATTGTCTGTAAGTTGAGCAAATAAATGAAATGATGTAAAATTATGTTTTCATTCTCCTTATCCTGGAAGTTGGTCCAGATATGCCACTCGTGCTGTGCTAGCAATGAAAAAATTACGAGTAAAAAGTAGAATAGATCCGTTTCTCTGATGAGCACCAATTATTATTGTGTACTTGTGTCCTATAATTATTACCCTGGTACTTCTGCTTAGTGTTCATATTATTAAGGTAGGTACCTAACTCCGAAACACAGTCATACTGGACTGGTAGGAACAAGAGTGAAAAATATGCGGCATATTATCATCATATGCCAGAAGATTTCTGGATTACGCCAGAGAGACCATGTTGTGTCCTATACTACCCTGGTACTATAATAATATTATATTGCTTTACATATTATGAGTATCTTAGACACTGGTATACTGAACGGAACTTTAAGGAAGCATCTTCAAATGAGGAATATTCAACTTTCCAAAAAAATAGTTCCCATAATCCCTTCCCCATCCAACAAAATAGGCTGGTTATTGGAGAATATGGGTGCCGTTTTAACTAACAGTCTTGTTTACCTGGATAACTTTATCCAGTTATTGTAGTTTAAAAACCAGATTACTGAGCCGATTTTGATGAATTATTTATGGGAAGTATTACTCTTTCAAACAAAAAAATAATCATTAACTCTCGAACATTTTATCATAATGAATAGTTTTTTCGTTTCGTGCGTGAAATTGGCTAAATCATAAAAACAATCATTAATTATATTGACAGTGCCACATTAGGTAAGCACCTATCTACTTATCAAGAATAACATTCAGTCATTAACTTATCTGACTATTTGATCACTGCTATGACTTTCCTATTGTGAAAATAAGAAATGCATACTTGACATAATCCTACTAATATTATAAACGCGAAAGTTTGTGAGTATGGATGGATGGATGGATGGATGTTTGTTACTCTTTCACGCAAAAACTACTGAATGGATTTTGATGAAATTTCACAATAATAGGTAAGTATATAGCTTACATATCAGAATAACACATAGGCTATACAATTCATAAAGATATATTATTGTATATATATATATTATCCAAACGCAGGTGAAACCGCGGGGCGCAGCTAGTATTACATCATCGTAGCTTTACCTATATAGAATATTATTTGACATTGGCTAAATACACAAACGATGCATAGCCATTACTAAAACAAAAATAAAACATAACATTGACATTTTTAAAACGTCAGTGTCATCAGGAGAGGGAGGAGAGATGACTGACGGTCGGACGCTCACGAGCGGGATTAAAATTAAATTTCTCTTTTCAAGTTGGACTTAGAAGATTTTGTTGACTGGAAAAACTTCGTTGAAAATAAGATCTATAAAGTCCACCTAATTTTACCATAATTTGTTTTCGTCGAGGATGGCTAGTAATAGTTTTAGACTTCGAATACCCACAAATGGCACGCCAGGTAATTTATGCTATTTGCTAACCTAACATACTACCTACAGTTGTTTACCGAAATACCTAGGTACTTACATCTCCTACCTCTTACCTCTACGTAGCGTTTGTACTCTCTTTGACCTCTACCTACCACCGTGGGTGGTTCAGCTATGGCTTCACTATACTAATTATTATTCTATCCTCTCTTCAATATTATTTCTACTTATTAATCGGTAGGTACCTGCCTACAATATTGTTTTCGATCAACTTGCATACACTTGAGTAACTACCTGCCTACGACTACCAGCCACACCGTCAAATCTTCACCAAAATGATTGGTTTGCAGTTCTGTCTGATTACTAAGTTGATTTAATGGTGTTATCGACGTGTTTAAGTCTAAAAAATGTTATTCTTGAGTTTTTTGGTTGAAACGTGGTGTCAAAATTAGGCAGACAAGCTCGTATACAAATCTCGATCGATCTTTTTAAAAAGCCACAAGAAATGCCTAAAATACCTAAGTGCATCTGGATAACGTGTACGACTCAAAGTTCAAAACATTGTTATGCAGGCTTCATACTCACCACGAATTACCGACGTAATAGTCTCTTTTTAATTATTTAAATAAACAACAGTCGAGTAAAGAACTCCCAGTGTTTTTGCTACAGCGCAAAGAAACATCGCCGTCAAAGGAATTCCAATTGACTATTCGTCCATATATTTTATGCTAAATGTTGAATCACGTTGAAGTAGGAATGTCAACCATTATCATACATCTTCATACATTACAATGTAATGTCATGTTCATGATCGTTTATATTAACCACCTTTCTCAAAGCATGCCGCCAAGTAGGGAAGTGAGTTTATCATTATTTTTTCTTTCTTTTTTAAGACAAGTCATAGTGCAAAAAAACATCTATACTCATCACCATCTATATCATCGTCATCTGACAACGAGACCGATGACCAGACGTGTCACACTGTCAACTCTATATATGATTGACATTCCATTATGATATGAACAAAGCGCTTTACTTCCACATTCATCATTCGAACGGCTAAAGAGTGGAACGCTCTGCCAGTATCTATTTACCTAAAACCGAGTTGCAGGTTCACGAATCTATATAAAGATCGGCTTTCTCAGCATCTGAATGAGAGGAAATCATTCGTCTGCAATTACATTTGCATAAATACAACTAGATACGCTAGGATTTCCCCAGTGCACGGAAGTTTTGGGTACAATCTTTGCAACTCTTTTGGTTTTGCCGCGGAGTTTCTAGACAGCCAGCAGGCGTATTCGCGATTCTAGTTCATTGTACTTATATTATATTCTGTATAGAATTTAGCCACCTTGTGGTATAACAGAGCCTTTACAAAACTGATCAAACGTTTGGTTAATTTCTTGCACTGTTTGGAAAGACCACTAGGTGGTCCCATTTAAATATCATTAAATTTCTACGTTGAAACATTCACAAATTAGAATTATTATTTGTTTCATAAAATGAATAAGTTCAGTGGTTTTTATGGCCATTTGACTTTTCCTTTTTGTTTCAACTATAATTATTACTGTCTCTACCATTCATTATATTATCCTATTTACAGCTTTTTCTTTAAGACTTTTCCGTGACAACCACCGTTCTTTCTTTCCAGCGCGGAGTCCAGTGTTTGCGGCCATGTTTGAACACGAAATGGAAGAAAGGAAACGGAACCGAGTGGACATCACTGATGTCGACCACGAAGTGCTGAGAGAAATGCTACGCTTCATATACACGGGCCGCGCGCCAAACCTGGACAAAATGGCGGACGACTTATTAGCAGCAGCAGATAAAGTAAGTATTTTAATAATAATATTACAACTAATGATAAATAAATACCGCGTCACCATCACGTTAGCTTTATTGATGTTGCTACAGTAAAGAAAACAAGAATTATGCATCCATGAATCAATATCAATATGTTTATGACGGTGCCGTCGAGAGAGATGGGGTCACGTAATGTATTTCCCTATTTTACAATGGTGCAATATGGACACAAGAGCCAAGATTATTCCCTGTGCTCTCACTTATATATGAATACTGTTATCATTGGTTCTAAATCTATAACTGGTGTCCTCTCTTATGAATCATTATTTGAGTCATACCTAACCTACAGAATATAGTGCATGATTGTGTCGAATCGGACTTTATAGAGGGTCTATATGAAGCGCTTTCTGAATATTATAATGGCTGTTGGGTGTTTTGTAAAATGTTTGAAAATAAACGAGTATACTTTGGAGACTCCTTTTAAATACTTGGAAAACATTTTCTATCTCAAAACTTTGTACATAATTGCAAGCTCGAAAGCAGCTTTTTCCATTTTTATATTATGCTGTACCTGTGTAACATGTAAAGCGAAATATGATGTAATTTTAAGCTACCTGGGTTTTCTGAGCTGCGGTGCAGTTTGTGGGTTTATAATTAACTATTGTTATATATTATGTAGTTAATGTTAATAGAATGTGATCATTATATTTGAAATACGCCAAAGTTTCAGTTATTATAATATAACGAAAATATCATTATCCCTGTAAATGTAGGCATTAATGCTAAATATTATTAATCATCAAACTTCAAAAATATTGATAGGACATGTACAATAATTGTGTTTTCCTCAGTTGATATAATAAATTAATTTGAATTGAAATTGAAATAATAAAAATAATAGTTATAAGTCGTTTCAAATTAATTATTAGAAATAAACTTATGTTCACAAGATTTGTCTCTATTTTTAAGACTTAAGCCGTTTGAATAACCAGATTTTTGTTAAT
Source organism: Hylaea fasciaria (assembly GCA_905147375.1). Taxonomy (NCBI): domain Eukaryota; kingdom Metazoa; phylum Arthropoda; class Insecta; order Lepidoptera; family Geometridae; genus Hylaea; species Hylaea fasciaria. The sequence continues at coordinate 5,561,944 of LR990199.1, forward strand.
AGATATAAAACAAAATTTTTCTCTTTTCCAGTATGCATTGGAGCGGCTAAAAGTGATGTGTGAAGAGGCTTTATGCATGAACCTCTCCGTGGAGACCGCTGCGGACACGCTCATCTTGGCGGACCTGCATTCAGCCGACCAGCTGAAGGCGCAGACCATAGACTTTATCAACACGTTAGTATATTTACTTACTAGCTGTTTGTTACCTGTGTATAACGACTGTTTAACACCATAAAAATATCTTATGCCCCTTTCCAAGGTTCAATCTATATCTGTACCGAAATACCAAACCGAATATATCCGAACACATCCCACTGCTTAGCTTAGGTCTCCGAAAGTCTGACTTGTTTACTTTGTAATAAGTTTACATATGTATGCAACTTCAGAGGCTCTCGGGCGAACTGATATATTCTGACACTAGAGTCTAGCACAACCACATATAGCTAGCAAGCATATTGTTCCTAAACTTATTGACAACAACTGGCTTCAATTTCCAGGAGTCACGCGACGGACGTGATGGACACGGCCGGCTGGAAGAACATGATATCGTCGCACCCGCACCTGATAGCGGAGGCGTTCCGCGCGCTCGCCACGCAGCAGCAGCAGATCCCGCCCATCGGGCCGCCGCGGAAGCGCGTCAAGCAGGCCTAGCCTCCGCCCGCGCGCGCCCACACCCGCCTCTATACCAAAGACACGCCACACGGCACGCACATATTCGAATTCTACGCCGGCTGATCGAGACCGAGCGCGGGCGCTGTTGCCAGGCGGTCGTCGACCTGACGACTCCCGTTTTCCAGGAACCACTTGTGGCAGAGTTGGTCGAGCCGCCCGAGAGCCTCTGACGTGGCCGTGAGATACAGCATTGCCCAAAATAATACAGTTGCTATGTCACAAGGGAATAGTGTAGGTTCGTGTCAGTGAGAGAAGTTTTAGAATCGGTTCAGTAGTTTTGGAGATTAGGGGGCGTCCATAAATTACGTGAGGTGTTTAAGGGGGGGAGGGGGTCGAGTCAAATCTCATCTAATCTTACGTTGGAGAGAGGGGGGGTCTCGGCAAATATCACGCAATTTTTTTTCAAATTGAAACAAAAAAAAAATATACTATTTTGGTCCATTTAATCCAGATTGTACATGCTTAAGATTTAATCTTAAGCGTAATCGTAATACGATTAAGATCATGTACTAATTCGTTCGAAAGAAAATAATTTCATTCATACTTCGACGTTATACATTTACTGACTGTCAAACCACCAAAAATCTCACGTGAGATTGAGGTATGGGGGAGGGGGTTGAATAAAATCTCACGACATCTCACCAGGGGGGAGGGAGGGGCAGAAAATTAAAAAAAACACCTCACGTAATTTATGGACGCCCCCTTATCTCCGATAAACTTAGTAACAACCTTTAGCTCTTTATGATACTAGTGGAGATTAAAATCTTATATGGGAATAAATCGGACAATGCAAAGAGACGAGGATGTGCCTTTGGGTCTTTTGGGCTTCCTTGAAAAGTTCCTAAATCTTCTTTTAAACTTTTTGTATGAGTTAGACTAAATCAGACGGTCTCTTTTATAGTTGTTCCTTCATCTCCCGTGTTTTATTGTACCTATAGAAAATACTGTCCTACAGCCTTGTGACAGTCTATTGGTGATTGTAACTTGTAACTTTTCATTTCCCTCGACTATAGAAGAGACCTCAGACCCGAGGGTATTTCTTTACGAAGATGTTCATGAATACTTCAATTGGCATAGAGACTGTAATTGTCTTTTGCAAAGTCCCCGACGTTCCTGGAAACTCGTCGCCTGGCAACCAGCTCCCGGCTCGCGTCGCCGCCCCGGCCCGACCCTACTTTAATCGAGACAAGGCTGCAACTACTATATTTACATTAGTGTACTGTGAGTGAGAGTAGCCTGTGGATGTGTTCGTATGATAGTGGATTCGTTATTAAATGATCTCAAGACGATATTCGATCCTAATTATTTTTCCTTCGGTGGTTCGGTGCGACCGCTTTATTTTAATGTTAAAGGACGCTTTTTGCGCGTTGTAGTAACGGTAGGCTTCGGAGTTATATTTACGTATGTCGTTTTTTGTGAACGTTCTCTTGCAGCTGCGTTTAATGTAAATTATTACTGTGTATTTGAGTACGGAACTCGTGTCTAAATGAAATTATCCATGTCAAGTTTTTTTTCTTTTAATATTTGTGATTGTATCAAATCGGCTGACGCGAACGTTGGTATTGTACCTATTATCATAACTGTGTACAGATATTGTAATGTATTCTTTTGAACTGAATTTTATCGAAATGTCTCTGTGTTTCGTGTTCCCATAGAAAATTTTGATATATTCTCGTTAGACATATTAAACAGTAGGCCATTTGAAAATATTATGAATATTATGATGTAGTGTATTCGGACGCAATAACGTGTAAAGTAACAACAAAGGTTTGTACATATCGAGTGGAAATTGTAACAAGTTAAAATATAGCACGTTGGAATTGGAACATTGGTATGCATAAGTTAACTTGGCTTGGGATTAGTTTTGTCTAATGACATCATATTGTGTAGGACTGGTCTACTTCATGTTTCTGATATCGCAGTGGTGTATTTTTACTACTTTTGTAACTAAAACCATTATAAACTATCGACGAATAATAAGTGTCTCATTTTCGCTCATTAGTAAATACGCAATGCGTAGATGAGACGTATTTACATTGCCGATAGAGTAGGCCTAGTGTGAGTCTTTGCTACTAGTTGACGCGTTCTATCGCGACCGCGTAAACGCGTGGTTTGTATAAAGTTTATAAAGCCCCCAGCGGCGCGTTTATGAACCATATATATTGTTCATACAAACTGCACGCTTACGCGCTAACTCACAGGCCTACAGACTACATTAATTTGAAATCTGAAAGGTTGTTTCAGGATGCTTTAATTTCATAAACGATTTGTACAACACTTTGTTGCGTAGAAGCTGTAGGGGACTCGAGTGATGTATAAGTCTATTGAATTGTTGGTATTGTATATAGATGAGCTACGATCCCACCATTAAATATTTCTAAGTACTAACTCGTAAGGTGGTGTGGCAGGTGATCACCATTTGAACATTTTTTTAAATACACATCAGTGTGCCCGGTGTGAGTTTTTATGCGCTCGAAATAGTACCTTACCTACGCGTCATCGCGCGCTTTGTGCGAAGATATTTCGTTGATAAACGCGCCGGTAGGGCCGCTGTACAGAGAGGATCTTCATACAAAGCGCACTTTACCGCGTAGGTACTATTTCGAGTGCGTAAACTTGCCGCAAAAACTCACACTCTGGGCACAGTAGGATGTTATTCCAATGACACATAATATTATGTGATCTTTTCTTTCATATTTCCATAGGTTTAAAACACACATGCTTTTGTTTTCGTATGTAGATCACCCGAATAATTTAAATTATAATAATATGTATTGTTGTTGTTGATTTCGCTTCGTCGATTGTATATAGATTGCGTGTCAAGTCCTATTCGACTTTGTAAGTTGCCATTCATTTTTGCTCACTCCCCAATAAAGTTTAACATTGAAACATTGTTGGTTGTTTATAATTTACAATGTTGTTCAGTGTCTTCTGGCTAGTATCAGATTTATATCGATGAAAAGCAATGTAATGTAACGAATCTACCCATTTATAAGTATGTATATTGTATTAACTCAATAGTAGGTAATAATAAAATTGTAATTGTATGGTGGCCAATAAATAATAATATTTAATACCGTTTTGTACCCACTTCCCATTTACATAGCTGACAGCTGTTATTGTGTAATTGAATAGTTACAAAGCAATGTCAAAAATAACTGTGATTTTTCGAAATTGTCTGTAAGTTGAGCAAATAAATGAAATGATGTAAAATTATGTTTTCATTCTCCTTATCCTGGAAGTTGGTCCAGATATGCCACTCGTGCTGTGCTAGCAATGAAAAAATTACGAGTAAAAAGTAGAATAGATCCGTTTCTCTGATGAGCACCAATTATTATTGTGTACTTGTGTCCTATAATTATTACCCTGGTACTTCTGCTTAGTGTTCATATTATTAAGGTAGGTACCTAACTCCGAAACACAGTCATACTGGACTGGTAGGAACAAGAGTGAAAAATATGCGGCATATTATCATCATATGCCAGAAGATTTCTGGATTACGCCAGAGAGACCATGTTGTGTCCTATACTACCCTGGTACTATAATAATATTATATTGCTTTACATATTATGAGTATCTTAGACACTGGTATACTGAACGGAACTTTAAGGAAGCATCTTCAAATGAGGAATATTCAACTTTCCAAAAAAATAGTTCCCATAATCCCTTCCCCATCCAACAAAATAGGCTGGTTATTGGAGAATATGGGTGCCGTTTTAACTAACAGTCTTGTTTACCTGGATAACTTTATCCAGTTATTGTAGTTTAAAAACCAGATTACTGAGCCGATTTTGATGAATTATTTATGGGAAGTATTACTCTTTCAAACAAAAAAATAATCATTAACTCTCGAACATTTTATCATAATGAATAGTTTTTTCGTTTCGTGCGTGAAATTGGCTAAATCATAAAAACAATCATTAATTATATTGACAGTGCCACATTAGGTAAGCACCTATCTACTTATCAAGAATAACATTCAGTCATTAACTTATCTGACTATTTGATCACTGCTATGACTTTCCTATTGTGAAAATAAGAAATGCATACTTGACATAATCCTACTAATATTATAAACGCGAAAGTTTGTGAGTATGGATGGATGGATGGATGGATGTTTGTTACTCTTTCACGCAAAAACTACTGAATGGATTTTGATGAAATTTCACAATAATAGGTATATAGCTTACATATCAGAATAACACATAGGCTATACAATTCATAAAGATATATTATTGTATATATATATTATCCAAACGCAGGTGAAACCGCGGGGCGCAGCTAGTATTACATCATCGTAGCTTTACCTATATAGAATATTATTTGACATTGGCTAAATACACAAACGATGCATAGCCATTACTAAAACAAAAATAAAACATAACATTGACATTTTTAAAACGTCAGTGTCATCAGGAGAGGGAGGAGAGATGACTGACGGTCGGACGCTCACGAGCGGGATTAAAATTAAATTTCTCTTTTCAAGTTGGACTTAGAAGATTTTGTTGACTGGAAAAACTTCGTTGAAAATAAGATCTATAAAGTCCACCTAATTTTACCATAATTTGTTTTCGTCGAGGATGGCTAGTAATAGTTTTAGACTTCGAATACCCACAAATGGCACGCCAGGTAATTTATGCTATTTGCTAACCTAACATACTACCTACAGTTGTTTACCGAAATACCTAGGTACTTACATCTCCTACCTCTTACCTCTACGTAGCGTTTGTACTCTCTTTGACCTCTACCTACCACCGTGGGTGGTTCAGCTATGGCTTCACTATACTAATTATTATTCTATCCTCTCTTCAATATTATTTCTACTTATTAATCGGTAGGTACCTGCCTACAATATTGTTTTCGATCAACTTGCATACACTTGAGTAACTACCTGCCTACGACTACCAGCCACACCGTCAAATCTTCACCAAAATGATTGGTTTGCAGTTCTGTCTGCCTATTAGTAAAACTTTTCGTTCATAATTACTCAGCACCAACTTAAGTGGGTGTTGCTATTTATTGTTGCCGAGACTTGACTATAATATATTTTCAGAGAAGGATCAAGAAATGGGTTCTCCCTCGAGAAGGACAACTAGAGTAAGGAAACAACCAAAGAAGTTTGGAGACTTTTTACGGACACCTACTAAAAGGACTATCAACAAAAATGAGACATCCTCTGAGGAAGAAATGGAGGAAGATAGTGAGGTGTGCCAGCAGAAACCAACAGGTATAAGTACATTTCAAACCAGCATTAAGAAATCTTAATTATTTATCTTATATAAACAATGTAAATTTTTTATAGCTCTGTTTAGCAATGATGATGTGGAAGGCCAGGACATGTTCCGGTTCAAGTCACGTCATACAAAACTAGACCTACAGAACAAAGTCAAAGCTGCAATCAGCAATTCACCAAAGGTTATGGATTCTCCTAAAACCCCGAGGAAGATGGTGGTCTCAAAAGCTTTGCTGGGTTCAATAAGCAAAGGGGCGGAAGCTACTCCGAGGCATGTCAAGAATATTATAAAGAAAAGTAAGATACTTTGTAATTATTGATAGAATCAGGCAATACTTTGTGGAAATCCATAGGTATTCAAAATGATGGAGGTGAAAATATGTAATTTTATGAAAACCACTTTCTCCTACTAACCAAAAACCCCCAATCTGCAACCCAGATCTAAAATGACTAAATGTAAAATAAATAGAAATGGACGACAGGCCATATCTACCTATTTTACTTCTACATACCTATCTTATACTGAATATTAATAATATAAAAAACTTGTAGCATGTATCGAGAGTTTCGAGAGCATGTATAAAATATGTAGAAAGTAAACTTTCAAAAAATTACTATTTCAGGAATCATTCAAGAGGTTGACAGTGATAGTGCAGAGAGTGACTTTTCTGGAGGCAGCAGCAGTGACTTTGTACCTGAGGAGAGTGATAATGAGAATGAGGTAAACCTTCCAGGGCACTTTCTTTAATTAAGAAGGAATATTTTATTTCCCTTAAAAATACATACTTAATTTGGTTTGCAGACTGACTCATCTCACACGTCGGAAAATGAAGCATCTTCACAAAGTGATGAAGAACAGCACAAGGTGCCTCAAAAAGACCAGATCGCCAGAGAGAAATGTAAAGCAAAGCCAAAAGATTCAGAATATTTTATCACACCTGATGACTATTTTATGATGCACTCTAGTAAAAAGGTGAATAAGTAAAAGTTACTGCACATACTATGATACAGTTGACAGCCTCAATCAGTATAATATTAACAATTATCTGTAATTTCTGTTTTGTTAATTTCACAGATTCAAACTTCAGACCACACCTTAGCAAGGCTCAAAAACCTAAACCTTGATGAAAATGAAACTCAAGACATACAAATATCAAAAGAACACAAAGTTAAAATAATGGAACTAAATGCAACACACAAACATCTTTTCGACAGGTGGCTTTATGTACTGAGTGAAAACTTCAATGTAATACTGTACGGAATTGGCTCAAAACGGTCCATACTCCACCAATTTCAAATGGAAAAACTCAAAGACTTTCCATGTGTTGTTGTCAATGGATTCTTTCCTAGTTTGACGGTCAAAAGTATTTTAGAATCTATTGTGTTGGACCTGTTAGGTAATACTCATGTGCCTTCCAATATAGGGGACACAGTACAATTAATTGATTCACAATTGAATGAAAATGAGGCTGAACTGTTTGTCATAGTTCACAACATTGATGGAGCAATGTTGCGCAATGCAAAAGCGCAGGCCACTCTGGCGAGTATTTCACAGATCAAGAATGTGCATATGATAGTGACTGTTGATCATATTAATGCACCACTGTGTAAGTAATTTAGTTTTTATGCTTAAAGCCCATCTTTACTTAAGTACTGTCTAATGGCCACTTTCACTTCACTCCGTTAGATAGCAGTCAAATGCAAAAGTAGTATTTTTTTTTAAAGGCGCATCTATGTAAACTAAACTGGTGAAGCCTAGTGGGCGAACGTCCGCCTTCCAAAACGGAGGGGGTGAGTTCAAATCCCAGTGCGGGCACGTACCAATGTGTTTCTTGTTAAAACATATGTATACGTAAATATCACTCGCTTTTCGGTGAAGGAAAACATCGTGGAAACCAACATACCCGAGAATTATTTCGGAGGCATGTTATACTCCAATCCGGACTAGGCCCCCGTGGTGGATTATGACCTAACCCTCCTCACGATAGTGAGGGGAGGCCTTTGCCCAGTAGTGGGCAGTTACAGGCTGAATGATTATGTATTATTATGTAAACTAGGGCTTATGTGATTAGAATAAGTTCTAAGAACGTAACAGGCTATAAGGTGATTACGTCTCATTATTAGCGTGCGATCATTGACTCCATTTATCCAGGTTTCCCACTATGAACGTTTCAAGGCGGCGACCGAGAGGAGTCACTACTACTACTACATTATATTCCAAAAAGATATTCTATTCAAGCGGATAAAAGTAAAGAAAATTCCGAATAAAATACAACCTTAAATTTTTTTAGTGTGGGACCATTCAAAGCTCAGTAAGTTCAATTTTACATGGTGGGATGTCACCACTTTCCTGCCGTACCTTGAAGAGACATCTTTCGAGAACTCACTGATGACTCACCGCAGCGGCGCGCTGCAGCTGTCATCGCTCAAGAGCGTGTATCAATCCCTCACGACCAATGCGAAGGGAATATTCAACATCATCATCGAGTATCAGTTGGAGAACCAGAAACAATCGCATTATCAAGGTTTGTTTAATTAAAAAATCATCCTACTAATATTATAAACGCGAAAGTTTGTAAGTATGGATGGATGGATGGATGTTTGTTACTCTTTCACGTAAAAACTACTCAATGGATTTTAATGAAACTTTACAATAATATAGCTTATACATCAGAATAACACATACATAGGCTACAATTTATTAAGATATTGTGTGAATTGTCTAAAATATATTATAGTCCTACAAAATAGCCCGCCACAGTATGTATCTATATCTTATGTATAAGCCATTATAGCCAAAATAGTGAACCATAACTACGATAACAATTGGTAATTTATTACCAATCCACAAAATACTAACCCTGAGTAGACGAAGTCGCGGGCATCGGCTAGTATGAAATAAAATAAATAAAAGATTAAGAATGGGCGGTCTTACCGCTCCAAGCGAATTCTTCTCGACAATCTGAGTTTACAGATTTTGTTGTGATTTCGGTATATTTGAACATGTCTCACAAAATTAGCTTCAGTCGAAATCTGCTTAGTGTATCGCTAATATCCTTTTTATTTTATTTCTATGCCTATACATACTATTGGATATCAAGCGATCACGCAAGAAATGAAATTCGCACAATATGCGATATGCACCCGTTCATAGGTATAACAATTTTTTTCAGGGTTACCATTTAAAGATTTGTACTCCAAATCTCGAGAGCAGTTCCTAGTCAGCTCAGACCTCGCATTGCGAGCTCAACTAACGGAGTTTTTGGATCATAAACTGGTCAAGATGAAGAGAACATACGACGGTAGTGAAAATTTAGTCATACCCATTGAAACTGTTCTACTACAGCAGTTTTTGGAGCAACAGAAAAGTTGACAAAAATATTTTGTATGCATCTACCCACCGAAGCTATACTTCTTGCTATATTTATTACCTAATACACTCTTATGTTTTAAGTTCAATGAAACAATCATCTTATATTTATCTTTTATTTTATAATCCCAGAAATAAAGTCTTAATAGGATTATATATATTTCAACAGGCCAAGTTGTAAATTACTTAAACTTAATGACTTACATAATAATAATAAAATTATTAACTAAAATTCTCTTTAACATATCTGGCACGTTCACCACGATGCATCAACCAAGTATTCCATTGATATTTAAACGTGCATAAATCGCTCTTTTAAAATTTAAAAAGATTGTAGAAAAATACTCTCTGAACTCATTAGACATCAAAATTTGACCTAATCATTCAGATTATGATAATTCGCCCTTTGGATTGGATTTTATTTAGAAATGTTATTTTGAGTTACCATCAGTGAGATTACTAAAGTGAAAGTATTTACAACAAAACAATCCTGCGGCGAGGAAACTGGCTTTAGTAGGACTTTATCTATTTATAAAAAGCTCTAAACTTAACAAGAGCCTATCTTGTTATGGAATGAATCGAATCCAATAACGATGGAATAAGCTATTCAACAATAACCATACTATAAAACAAAACAGGGCTAAATATCGAAGGTGTCCATCTTGCCCTCTTGTACTTGAGTAATTGAATCTGGTAGTGTAGATAGAATGTAAGTAAAAATATAAATTATCTACTTACATGAAAATTGACTTTGCGTCTGTTTTTTTTGTGTCTTTATCAGTCTAATTTGGTCATAACAGGCGGAGCCAACATTTAAAATTGTAGTTGCAATGGATTCCAAGGGCATAAAATAATTTTTGTTTGAATAATTTCAACCGCATTCCTTCCACTTACACCTAATTAATACAATTAATTTAAATCATTTTAATGAGAGCTATTTTAAATCTATATGATGCACTTCCATTTCAATGATTAGACTAAAATTAAGCATGTCAATAGAATAAAAAATGATTATTACATAAACAATTTAATTGAAACATTAACTTGTCGGACAACAAACTACAGATTTCACACAAGAGAACATTAATGATAGAAAATATGTTTTAAAATCTCACGTCAATCGATAAGACGCGCGTGGCATACTATATTATTATACTAGTGAAGCGTTGCCGAGCCTCAAAAAGTGACGAATCTCACGTTCAAGAATGACAACTAGTCTAGGGATGGCTGCAGTGTACCTACGGTGATTGTGATCAAGTTTATTGTCCGATGTATCGGAGCGCTGTACACTTACGAACTAGTAAGAGAACTCCGCTTAAGGCAACACTCAATTTTCTTCGTCGTCCTCATGTTTTCGCTTTTTACCCCGAGTGCTCTCTTCTGGCTCACCATCAGCGTTTTCTTCGCCATCTGCGTATAAAATATGTTATTTCAAAGGTTATCCTATTGTACCTATTAAGTTTGTCACTTGTCTTCTATACATTTTGGTGTCAATAAACATTATAACAGCGACGATTTCTAACGTAAATGGGGTCGATAGTTTATGTGCATCTTAGACATTGCAAGGATTCCCTTAATTTCTACCAAATCAAGGATTAAAAGGAAAAAATACTTTCGTGTTCGTCTTTAACCTTGGACGGTAATAGAAAACAAAACAACTCTCTCGCCCTAACAGTTCTTTGGACCAACACCCGTTTTAATACAGAAGGTTACAGGGTTGTCATCTTTTATATTCACATCACCTCAGGATCCTTGAAACAGGTAATACCTAATGTCTACTGAATGCATCCGGAAATGAATGCGTTAGATATACACTTCGATTCACGAAAGATGACCACGGCGCAGAAGGCATATTTTAGGTCCCTTTGGAGGTGCGAGGTGAGGCGCGCGCGGAATGCGTCAAGACCGGAGCGACGCCAAATTATTTAACCAACATTTTGTCTTAAGTCTTTTCTTCATGAGTGTACGTGCCGCAGACGGCCGCCATTTGAAGTCAGTCATCTTTCGTGAATCGTACTGTACCTATGTAGCGAATGCACGGCAAGGTCTATCACAGAAAAAATTATATGCGTTTGTCCAAGTGACTGGTCTCATGCAATCATCTTTACCATATAATATTAGTGTTGTAATTTACCTTGCGCCTTGGCATTTTGTTCACCGTCAGCGTCGTTCTCACCCTCGCCATCCTCATCATCGATGTCTTCTTCTTCCTCCACGTCGCTGCCGTCGAACAGAGAGCTGGCCGAGCTCTCTTCTTCTGCAGAGAAGACCATAATAGGTTACTGAATTACACTCCAGCTGGATGAAAGTCATGTCATTATTCAGTAGGTAACATTATAAGAAGGGATAGCAATGGAAGGTGCCTTCACCATGCTTCTATCCCTCAAGCATCCTTGAGAACACCCGTCTGGAGTGTAAGATACAAGTAGCTACAAGATATCTGTAGCTAAGTCTTTATAAATAAATGTTTATGATCCTAAAAATTACCAGCAAACTTTCTACAGCTAACCGCATCACCTATTCTGTCCACACAATATTTTAACCAAACTTGTCCATTTCAGGCTTGAAACATCGACACAAAGAAGAAGAAGAAGGATGCCAGTGTAGTCAGTGCGGGCCTTATCTCCACATAGAACAACTATGCAACTAGAAATGGAACTTACCCAGATTGTCATTGTAGACTACACTTAGCGACACTTCCTCATCATCCTCTTCTTCTTCTTCCTCTACATCCGAACCTAAAATGAAAAGATAAGATAAGTTTAATCGACAAGACCAAATAAATAAGCACAGCAGCAAGTTAAGTCGCACCAGATTATTGTACAGTTGCAATGATAGCCTCATAGCCAATTCATAATAAATCTTGATTCTTGAACCAGAAAGGTACGAGCGAGAATTGAAAGGTTTGTTCACCAACACTGAACAAATGAAACTTTTTTCCCGATCGCCAATAATGTATCAACAGGGTCTTAGCAACTGGGAATGACCTAGGTCACGATTGCTATGTTGATTGTATTAATACTGGCGGCGTTACCAATGAGTAAATTGAGATTGTATAATATTTAAGGGTATTGACCAAGACCAACACAGAAAACTAAACAAGTAGGTAGGAAGTCCAATGGCTTTCTGACAGCAAGCAACACCACCTTACAAATACTGATGCTTACTTTTCAAAAGGAACGCCATGTGGAAAAGTAGACCGTAAACAGTGTATAACAAGACAGGCAAGGAACTGCGGTTCTCAGCCGGCCTTTCTGAATTCCTACCATCATCAATGACCAGCGGACCCAAATCTATGTCCAGATCTGGAATGTACCACACAACTGTTATGATTACCCCTTGGTCTATGTAGGATGATGGTGTGCCACTTTATTTATGATATAGCAGTATGGGACAGTCCGACATTTCATGATGGTCGAGGTTTAAAATAACCTACTGAACTAAACAAAATTATAGCTTTTATGGTGTCTGTTTTCATATCACGTAAAAACTGCTGAACTGATTGCAATGCGGTTTTCATTGTTTGATAGTGTAGAATCCAATTCAGGCAAGGAGTCACTTGAATTTTAACATCACAAGTGAATCAAACGAGGAGATCTATACCTACCGAGCTGTAAATACAACTCTTTGTAAGTGGCACACTTGCATGCCAAGCTTTGATGGAACATTGTCTTCTATTCTAATTCTTACTATTGATATAAATTAACATGCTATTGTGGCTAAAGCTGTGGGTACCTTACAGTTAGTGATAGGCATAATAAAATAATATTATCAAAACAGGATGTAGCAATAATTGTGGTGGTGTCAGATCTTATTTCAGATAACGATGCTCAGTGAAACCAAGTAACAATCACACAGGGTACTGTTATCACAGATTTCATTCTCGTGGGAGAACGGGAATGACTGATTCTCAACTACGTCCAGTAAGTGGTAACAGCCCACCCCCGAGATGAGATGTTACCATTTAAACGTTACCACACAAACGGTGAACATTTACATGTGACCCAGTGAGTGGCCAATAGTCAGCCAATTGCGCATCCCACATAATGTGGAATCTTTATGTAAACTTTCCACTATTATGTTCCAAGGGATTGGTGAGAGTTTATTTTAGAGACAGTTTGAACTCACCATCACCATCACTGTCATTGTTTCCATTCATCTCATCTTCTTCTTCAGCATCGCTGTCATCAGCTTCGTGGTCTTTTTTGTCGAAGCTGAAACAAGACACCATTATAGTCATGACCCAATATTCTTTTCTGTAGTTTACATAAACTACTATTTAAAAAAAAAATTGAAATATACAAAAATACCTATCTAGCTTTAATCCCGCCGATATCGTTTTATTTCGGCGCATTTAGACTATAGCTACGTATTCATAATTTTAAAATAGATTTCCGAAAAGTAAACCTTCGTCCAAGCCTGCGCGACCAAAGCCACGCCGCAACGATAGGTACATCGGGAGTAGCGTCGCATCAGTCGCACAGGTGTGCACGTCTAGTTTAGCGTTTACACTCCCGCACCGTCATCTCTTCAGTCAAACTTCAGCCTGATTCTATCAATTATAGCTATAATTACTATCAACATATCCAAGCCCCCTTTCGCCTTTTTTGCTTAACTAGGCACTAACACCATGTGTCGAACATTTGTAGCCAGTTCTATTTTCATTTTACTTTTAGTAGAGGCTACAATAATATTTCTCACCCATCCAAATATTGTAACGACGGGTGCAGAGCAAACACTTGGCTCCTGTAATCATCGATGGTTGTGACCTCATTGTTGAAAAGGTCAAGGTTCTTTAAGCGCAGGAACCCTTCTAAAGGCTTCAGCATATTTAGATCCTTAATTCTGTTTCCAGACAGGTTCAAATGTGTTATTTTCTTGCATCCGTTGAGGAAGTTTAGCCCATTAGATATTCTGTTGTCGGATAGTTCCAGCTTTCTCAGCTTTGGAAGGTTGGGGAATCCTTTCAGTGATGTCAGACCCACATTGTTCAGGCTTAAGATTTCCAAATTGGTATATTCATCGGTGAGACCAACAATATTAGTGCTGCGACAGTTGTCCAGATTCAGTTCTTTGACCTGGAAAGATGATAAAAATAATTGAATAAGTGGTCTCTCTGAAAGTTAGTAATATAATAATAATATAATGGCGAAAGTTTGCGTGTTTGTATGTTGGTTATTTTTTTATCACACTCAAAACGGCTGGACCAATTTTGATGAAATTTTTTTTATGGAGAGATTGTTATGGAGGTAGCTAACACCCTGGATTTTACACATCTAGGCTACTTTTTATTTCTAAAGCAGCGGGTAGGTAACGCCGCGGGGCTCAGATAGTATTGATGTACTTAAATGCTGATCTAAAAAATCATTTTATAGGTAGTTGGCATCTTCTGAGTAGGTAACTGAGAATCATTTGTGTACGTTGTAGGTTGTAGAGTGTAGGTACCCACCCTAGCAGCTGCCTATATACGTGTACTATATAGTAGTATATATACGTCTACTCGAAATCGTACTTACCTACTACCTACATAGATTGACCTACTTTAAATAGTCTAGACGTAATGTTTAATTTACCAAAAATCACGAATTGTTTTTAGCTTTCCCATAACACCATGTTGAATTTATTATAAACGAGTTAATTTTATTGGTAATGAAACTGGTTCTTTATTTCCATCCAAGGAGATTCCACGATTACGCCGAGCGAAACGTCAAAGAGCAAAATGGTGTGTTACCCAGTTGTCAAAAGCACAGGCGTAGTTTGTAAAATCCAAAAAACTAGTGATTATTTCGGAGAAATATTCATTGTAACTAAATGGGGATGTGTTCGTATTGCCGTTTGTACATTATTATGTACTTGACGTGATTTAATTGCGGATAGGAACATGATTGTTTTTCCCTTCGCAATGGCGGATGACACGAATCATCGCGACGCAATAAAAATGGCCGCTGATTTGGTAAGGCGTGCGTCGTTAAATATGCGACTGTCTGCAGTCGAAAGTGTACCTAATGAATGGTTATTGTTTTCCACATTATAGAGATGTTTACAATTACATTGCTTCCAAACATATCTCGTTTGCTACCCTTGTCATGACTTCGGTCGAGCGAGGTGAAACCTATAAGGGTGAAAGGGCGCGAAATTACGCTGTGTGTGTAGTTGAAGCAAAGCAAAGTTTACACAAAATATACAAGTTCTGTTAATTTGATCACGCACATATTTAGCTTGTGATAAATTATAGAGTTTATAAACAATCTATTAGAATGTAACTAGACGATGAGATGGGTTAAATTCAACAGTAAAAAATATTCAATGACATTGACACCTCGCAAATCAATGAGTATATTTTGCTCTAAAACTGCAAGTTTTTTACATAAATCTACTATTATCAATTGCACTGAGATGTTATCTACAAACCTCCAACAGTTCTCATAGGCTCAGGTACTTTTAGTTGAAAAATAATAATACATAACACGTCTGACACCCATAAGTTTCGACACTTAACCTCAATATGTGAATATTTACAATAGAAACGTTGGTTCTGCTTGGAAATACTTGGTTACAGAAGCCTGTAGAAGAAGTTATCATCCTGTTGAAGTAGAATACCTCACTAAATTGCTAAAGTTAAGAAATTCATTGTTAATTACGTGCACATGAATGAAACGTAACAATCGGCAATGGCCAATTTCTTTACAGTGTAATGCCACATCTTATCAAAGGTGAATTTGCTTTTCAAGCTTTTCCATGGGATATATGCTGAAATTCTGCGTGCAATACAATGACTAGTAGTATCCAATAATTGTTACAAATAAGTACCCGATTAAATACGTATCGACAAAACATTCCAACATATCGAAAAATAGATTTCATTTACCTGTGAAGGATTCCTTCCTCTCAATTCCAAGGCGACCCTCTTTTCCATCTTTAGAACACTTTATATTTACACTGAAAGACTCCAAATTCTCCTTTTTACTAATTTTCAAGGAACTAAATCACTAAGCTTGGGTTTCAAAACAGAAGGAAACTATAGATACAAGAATACAAGTGGCGCCCTCTAGCGATGAATTAAGGCGGCCGGACGTAGTACAACTGCAGTACTATTTAAACTAAAACCTTATAAATTTAAACCAAAATGGCTTCAAAATATGCAAAATCTCTTATTAAATTAGATTTTTAGTTGATGTTTATTAAATTTGGGAAAATATAGCTTTTATAGCATTATGTTATTACATTTGATAGTGGCTATGTTGGTATGAATGTGCTGTTGCATGTCTGGGTTTCAAAACGCGGCATTTACAAACTCTGTTGTGATTTCTCTAAGTTACCGGTAAAATAAACTCTGTTTTTGTATTTTTGTATGTACAATAATTTTGGAAATATAATTATTTGAATATTATTAGAGTGTTTTGTTAACGTCTGGTCTTTATCTCCTATATTTTATTTAAACCAAGTTATATTGCGACCTACTAATTATTTAAAAGTTCTTATTATTAAGCGTTATAACATACATAGGTATACTTCATACATTATTTATCAACCTATCCGTGAATGTAGGTGCCTAGGGTAGGTAGTACATACATAATATTGTCTTTTAAGAAGATACATTGTTTTCTTAAATAAAATAAATGTTATTTACGCAAATACACACAGTAACCCGTGTCACGTGTGCGATGCCAAAATCCTTAATGGGGAGAAAAAACAAGCGCGTCACGCGTCTTGTCTCGGCAATTAGACACGGCGACAAGTCGCCCAGATTGCGATGGCCCTAAATTGTCCCAGCATACACACGGTTCACAGTAGGATTTAATTTATTCAGAACTCATTCGTTGACTATCGATGGCTCAACGCTCCACGGTCAACGTAGTAGTGCGATGGTTTTGGTGTCATTAGGGTTCTATGCTTCTTGGCGTGGAATCATGGTTGATAAATGCATAATACTAATCCTACTAATATTATAAACGCGAAAGTTTGTAAGTATGGATGGATGTTTGTTACTCTTTCACGCAAAAACTACTGAATGGATTTTGATGTAACTTCACAATAAGATAGCTTACCTACTTATCTGAATAATACTAGACTATAATTCATAAAGGTATATCGTATATTATCCAAACGCGGGTGAAACCGCGGGGCGCAGCTAGTATTTTATAAAGGTGAAAGTTTCTGTCTTTGTTACATCTTCACTCTCAAACGACTGAACCAATTTTGATAAAATTTATTACGGAGGTTGCCAACATTTTAACACATATTATGCTGCTTTTTATTATGAAAACAGCATGGTAACAAGGCGGGACGAAGCAAGTATTATTATGAGTGCCAAAGTATACTTAATAAATTTATGTAGGTACCTATTATTTTTATGTTCCATGCTAAACGGCTGAGCCAATATCGATGAACTTTGGTATTGAGATAGATTGAACCTTGGAGATAGCATAGGATAATTTTTATCGCGACTAACGTGCTGTTTAACGCGACTGTGCGGACAAAATCGCGGCTGACAGCTAGTTTACGATAAAGCAAGGATCAGACGATCGGTAATCTATCTCCTTTGGTTCTCAATTATTATAGGTGAAATAGGTAGGTACTCTATCATCGACGAAAGAAAGAAGAATAAACACTTTTGATAGGTAGGTAGGCGCATACCGCTACCTATCAAAAGTGTTTATTCTTCTTTCTTATTTAATAAAAACTTATTATATTCATTATTTCTTATTTAATAAAAACATTGTGTTAGGTACCCCATGACGCCGCTACCTAGGTATTTTTGTTCTGTCCTAGCTGTCATGACAGCCTCTTTTGAAACTGTCAGACTGTCATTGACCTATAATAAAATAGTGTTCATGACTTGGACTTGCTATTCTTGCTAATAAAATTATTACCTAACTATGAAACTAATAAGAAAAAGTTAAGTTAATGTTAATTTATTTATTGATATTATACTTATAAATTAGTCTTGTTTGGTTGGAGTTTAAGTTATGTTGTCGAGGTTTTTTCGACGTTTAATAACATCACGTCGATTGCTTCTTCTTTTATTGATAATTTTGGTCGCTACATTAATAAGATACTACTGTGTTGGAATTGAAATTAGTAAGACTAATAATTATGCAGTTGAGGAAACAGAAGAAATGTATATTTCCTCTATGATAATGAAAAGAATACATTTATCAGAAGAACGGATACAAAACGCAAATACGTATGGAAATGTAAATGAAAATTCAGTGATTTTTGTCGTGCTTTTGGATAAGTTTTCAAATAATTTTAACATCTTTCTTACTTCATTGTCCGAAATTCAAGGCATCGAAGAAGCGTTGATCATATTCTCCCACTCATACTACAATGAATCATTGAACACTATTATTCAAGGAATAGACTTTTGTCGAGGTTTACAATTATTTTATCCATATTCTGTACAAATACATCCACGGACGTTTCCAGGTCGTCACCCAAACGACTGTCTGCCAAACATGAGTAAAAAAATGGCAATGGCGATCAACTGTACAGGTGCCTTCAACCCGGACGTTCGAGGGCATTACAGGAACCCTATACAAACAGAAAGAAAACATCACTGGTGGTGGACAGCTAATCAGATATTCGAAAAGCTGAATTCTACAGCAAAGCATCGCGGACTCGTTATATTTTTGGAGGACAATTTCATTTTCATGAAGGATTTTATTTATATGGCATTGTACATGAAAAATATAGCGGGGTCGCTGCCTCGATGTGAATTCCTTTCCATGGGGACTGAATCTGTCCCAAATACGAACGGGGCCGTAGATAATATTTATGCGGCGGAGCTTACAACTTGGGATCCAAAAAATCATTCGAGCGTTTTAGCTTTTGACGTCACAACTTGGAACATTATCGTGGCTCATTACGACATTTTTTGTAGTTTCGATGATACTTCTTGGACAAGGTCGTTGAACTTTATTTCGTACAAAAGGCATGGGGAGAAGTTTAAAGTTATATCGGCATTAACACCCAGAGCTTTTACACTGGACACTTGTGTTTTACAAGACATGCAATCATTTGGTTGTAATGTTCGTAAGACAATTGATAAAGTTAAGCATTTTGAGAAAGAATACAAAGAAAATTGGTTCCCACCTCATGTTGAACTGTACATTACTATACTGGACACAGAGCCAGATATTGATGGTGACTTTACCTTTGATTATGGAGAAAGTAATGGAGGATGGGCCGACCCTCGTGATATATCTCTTTGTCGAAATATGACTTCAGGCAAACTTAAGAAAATTTTAATGGAAATGCAAAGCGATTTTGGCTAATTCGCATTTTGACAACAAACCCCCTGGTGGTTTTCTAAAGTTTACCTAATAAATGTAACAAGTGTAACAGTAATTTGTGTTTGCGATATTAAATTAGGTAATTTCTAATATGCTATTAAATAATGGTAGTGGAGGCAGATAACTTCGTGAGTGCCCTCTTGAGGCGCATGTGGAAAAGATTTTTGTGACAATGTGTTATTCCAAGACCCAAATGTACATTTTCATCAATATCTGTTTAGTCGCAATGGAACTGAGTGATAACAAATACTCCACTCACATAGGCACTTACCTAACAAACATAAACATGGTAGAAGGACTAAGTAGGTATAGGCACCTACAACGTACCTACCATAAGAAAATATAGTATTATCTAGCTACGTAAGAGATACTCTACCTATTCATAGGGGATATAAGAAAGAAATTAGTTAGGTACTAAAATAGCATAACAATAGATAGGTACCCAACCATTAAATAAATAACCGTTTTTTGTTAGAATAGTTCTTTGCATAAATTGCAAAAGAACTGTCTACCTACAAGCTATACTTAGAAATGCACGAGGACCGCTGCTTACGATGTGATTACTGACGGCGCTATTACCAGATAGACAGCGTTACAATTAAGCTGAGAACAAAGGAGTGTCAGTGGAAGGCGCGTGGCAGCTCAGCGGCATCAGTTGGACGTAGCTGAAAACCTGAAAACTGAAAAGCTGCGGCCATGGCGGGGGCGAGACGGCTGCGCACGCAGCCTCGGCCCGGCCGCAAGCAACAGTCTGCTCGTGCGGGCCGACGCTCGCGATACGCACCCACACGCCGCACTATAATGACCCATGGTAAGCACTACCACCACAACCCGCGGAAACTTGACAACCGACCACAGATCTTTCATCCAAAACGTCCAAAAGTTATCGACACGTGGCCGCGACCATGTTTTCAGTGATGATTCCGTTCACGCTTTCATTATTTATTTACAACGTAGCCGTGTAAAAGTAGCCCGTTTTCGAATTACTTAATGCATTATAAAAAATATGTGAATGCCGCGTGTGGTTAACGAGAGAATTGTGTAACTGCTTTTATGCAAACTGTTTCGTTGGGACGGGTCGCCGCGGGCACCTGCTTCCATTACCAACAGAACTGTAAGCAAAAAAGGCTTATTGTAATATTCAACCAGATATTATTTATACGGTTTCATTTGAAAATGTAGTGATTAAATATGCGCTGTCTCACTTGCCGTGAGTAAGAGGTACGAGAAGATGCGGATTATTAAAGTGAGCTTTGCGCCGAGGATGTTAGGTGAGTTAAACTTTAAATTTTAGGTTTTAATTAGTAATGCATTAATATAGTACTTATAATATTTTAAATTTAGATAATGTTAAATACTGATCACTGTTAATTTTATATACTGTTACTTTTATACTATAGCTTTGAAACTTATTTAATTCAGGGTTCCTATATACCAAGGTAACAATACGATATGAATAGGAAGTGGTGGCGATGCATAGCATCATTAAACCACCGCCAGCACCTGGTGATAAAAAACTGTGAGTATCTGCTCAGCCACCTTCGTAAATATATTTCAATTTGCCTCGGTCTGACCTGAAAACGGCTTTAGGAATGAGCTTTTTGAATATTTAATTGATACTTGGATGAGGAGAGTCATACTTGAAAGCTACCCTTATCATTATCCAAGCAGGTAGCTGCTACCTATCTGAGCACATTAAAATGTAGGACCCATGTAATGTAGGACTTTATGACGTAAAAGTAAATTAAAAACTGAGCAATTTTTTGTATTCTGGCGCAATGAATAGTGATACGTATCTACATAATACTTATAATTATACTCGTTGCAAGTAGGTGCATAATCTTTATACCTAATTACCCTTCTAAGAATGTTCTCTGCCATCGTACAATTATATGCCTAATATATCTACATATCCATATAATGTTATAAAAGAAACCGTTGCTGAAAAAGTTAATTGGAAATTTAACTACTTTACATACAATGTATACAGGCAATACTCAACTTATCCGAAAGTGGACTCAGGTAAATTTATCACTCTTTACTATATCACTATACTTGTTAGGTAGGCAAGGAGGTACCTACTTTAAACACAGTATTCAAATTTTCAGTTAAGCGTAGGTACTTTTAATAATACATAATATTTTCAGCAGCAAGACTTAGTAATAAGCTTTTACATATTATACAAAATATAAGGAATCTCTACCTACCTAGCCTAGATGTATGGCTACCTAGCCGTCTTAGCTTGGTTACGATTAATTAATTATTAGTACCCGGTGAGTATACCTACTGAGAGATATACATAACACGCACGGACACAGAAGGAATCGTCTTTTCGTCATCATTTGGACATTCACTTGTACCTAGACTTATATTAGAACCTACTTGAGTGCAGGTAGATTGTAATGCTCGAACAAGACTTATATGTAGGTAAGTACTTCGTTTATATTATAAATAACCCCACACTAGGATTCTTTTGTGTCATGGGTACCGTTTACAGATGTATAATTACACATACAATAAAACACCTAGAAGAAACAAATCACACAAATATTGTTCCGAGCGGGAATCGAACCCGAGACACCAAGCGCAGCAGTTCGAGTGCTCAGCCACTACGGAAAAAGTGTCGTCATTATGTAGTCTGACATAATATCGCTAAACAGTGTTCATATTTCTCGAATCTACATAATTATTATAAGCTCCTGAAGAATCCTTGTGTAAAGGCAATAAAAGCGATTATTCTATGCCTAGTAGTTGTAATTCTTTCTGCTACATATATACCTACTTAAGCTTAATTGGGTACCCAAGATAATTTGGATTTACTGTTCCAGCAACCCACTCAATATTATTTTTTTATGTTACATTGGGGATCTGCATTGAATATACATTTTTACAGTAAGTAAAATATGTAATATGAGTAGAGAGCCTTTTGGTAATGTGTACCTAATTAATTTGTCTAATGTACCTAAGCATTACAGACTGTTCTGGGTAGAACGGTACTGCGCCAGCGAAATTACATGGCCTGTGTGCCTTGACAATATTGCGTTAGGGTAACCACAAAATATGAATTGGACACAACGTATTTATACACAAATTTAAAAGCTGAAAAGTTGAGACAGTAGATAATAATTTGACTGTTTGATTGAACTTGTTTTTTTTTTTGGGAATAGGTTTAAAAAACGAGTTAAACGTGTGTAAGCCCTATATTATATAAAATACTCGACGACTACACTTATACTCATCTGCCGAATAGTCACATATTCTTGAGCTTAGTTTACTAAACCTACTATATCTAACATACTTTTAAGTATTAACTTTACAAGTCATCTACTTATCCTACCTAATTGTATATTGTATCTTATAGCAAAAACTAATAACTCCTATGTATGCATTACTAGACATCAACGGCAAATACCCGTGCCAAGCTCAGGTGAAGTTTCTCAACTCCCAGAACACGCACAGATTTGTTGAACTTGGCTCCATAACTTCGAACAGCCGAAGTTAGTCAATCATTCTATATGTGTATATTTGAAGTTTATCTTTTCGACGGAATATCAACAGAACGTATATATAGAAGCAATCAAGGCGTAACATACGCTCGGTTGATTCGCTTGATAGAAGCCATTGTTAGCTTTGAACATCGTAAATTATTATGAATGTATATAATATTCACAATTCTGTGACTTATGTTTCCCGGTTCATAGAGAACTATCATAATATTATACAGGCATTGGTTAGGCTATATACTTACGTAGGTACTACCCGAGTTGACACAGTTTGTTCTACGGTACGGCTGGTATTATTAATTATTTATTTTATGGTACGGCAGCAAAGAACGAGTTTGCCTGTGATAAATATTACGTCATATTCAATTAAATAAATCTTTTGGGGGCATCATTGCTGAAAGTACTCAACTATGAGAACTAAGTTAATAAGTAGAAACAACTTATTTATAGTTGCTAAGTTCCTACATACCTACTCTACATAATAAGAGTAATTCAAAGTAGAGTAGACAAGTAGACGCCGATTTCATCAACTTCTTATCATAAATACTTATAATGTAGAAATACATGTATATAGAGATTCGACCATGGTCATGATCGATCATGATCGGGGCTCTCTTCCACCGCTCTATCATCCGCTAAGATTAATTTTATAAAATGATCTATTCTGCATATACCGTCAGGTTATTTAACTCTTTTGTCGTGTACCTACATAAATGTCCTATCAACCTACCGAGTAAACTGTGTAAAAATATAGATTTATATACCAGTTAGCAACAATCTAAGTTATTTTCTTTTTTTTATACAAGTAGAGCCAGTTGTATACTGTACAACTTTCGTTTCTTTCATCAATTTTCTTTTTTCCTTTACTATTGTTCTCGGGAAACATCACAATCACGTGTATTCACATTGCTGCACAACATTTTTATGCAGCAGTCATGGCTAATGTATTTTGTAAGTGCTTCTGTCCAATCTTTGTTTTGTAACATACCTGTAACTATAGACTTGATACTTGTAAGTACTTATAGACTGGATATACCTAATGAGCTTTTTACAATTTCGACCCTCTTAATTTTTGTTTTTCTGCAGGAACTTTGCATTTCCAGAGTTGACAGAATCGGATCAGTAGTTAATCAGATTTGCCGTAACAAACTAACAACAAAGTTTACCTCTTTATAATATTGAAGCTTTTCTTACATCAAATTAGCATCGACAATAATTATTTCACGTTTTCAAAAACGTACTTGTTCATTGTCATCCTAATCTCAGTTATAATTTAACATCAATTGCAACATTTGATCCGGAGAGACAAACAGACAGACGAGAGACAAAGTTAATAAAGCGCGGTGAAATACTTCGTTGCATAGGTTCCAAATTATTAGTCACGGTTGTCATAAATCATGTACTGAAATTATGTTGTAATTATTATTATTATTTATTTACATATCGCACCTTCGGTAGAACAAGGGCATAATTGCAGTTTTTGCTATTTTACAGGAGAGCTATTTTAAGATATTTATTGCATTCAGTGAGGTCTTGCTCTGTTAATATTGCTCGAAAGTTTTTCTTCTTTGCATGATATAAACTATATACTATATCCTTTTTAGGCGTATAGTTAACAAGAATTAAGAACTTTTAGTTTTTTTTTCAATTAATTTTAATTTTAAGGAAGGGATACATTTGTGCCCTTGTTCTACCAAAATGTATATTATTTTGTAATTAGGACTAAATTTGAGCTTTAATTTAGGATGATTTTCGAATAAAAATACCTTGTTTTTCCGTATAAACTTTTTATTTTCTTATAAAGTAAAAAAAATGTAGTAACTTTCACGAAATATAATACTTAAACTATCATTATAGTCTTACTAATCAGTCGTCAATAATCTCACGTTTGTGTCTCTTTGGAATCACAATGAAAATAGAATTATAGAAGATAACAAAAATAACAGTGACATTATTTTTAACAAGATTCACTGTTATGCAAATGAAATTCTTTAGAATCACACTTCAAAAAATATTAATTAAAAAATATAAAAATATCTTTATAACAATTATTTTTTTCTTACTAACGAATCAGTTCTAGCTCTCTCTCCTTTTCTTAAAAAAGGTTGTTAAAATATTGTTCATAGAACTTAGGAACTATATTTGAGGATATCAATTGACGAATGTCTTCTTTTTTTCTGTGAGGGATTGGTAACTTTTCCTTATAGAGCTGGTTTAGTGTGACATCTTTCACACTTTTTTTATTACCGATACGACCTGTTCGAATTCTCGCTGCTGTCCAATCGTCGGTTTTGTAGCTGCACTTAAATTGGTATATCTCTGAATCTTTCATAAATTTGATCGCTTTCGTATCCAATATTTTAAAAGTATTTCCTTCAACATCCTTGTTTAAATTCAAATTAATATCTTCAGATAACAGCTTCATATCAATGAAAGAATCAAAATTCATTTCTTTAACGGTAAATTGAACACCCTTTTTCTTAGCATTTTTAATAAGACTGATGTATTCTGCTGGAGTGTATATAGGTCCAGCCTTTTTAGCTCGCTTAACGTTTTTTTCTATTACAGAATGGACGGCATCAGCTTTATTCTGGGTATGACCCCTAATAAGGAATTTGTGTGTTATTGACTTTATAGGCAATGTGTTGACAGCATAATAATACATTCCAAAAACGAATCTGAAACAAGTAGAAATAATTATTTACATTATAAGTACATTACCTACCTATATTGTTCAGTATGAATTATAACAACAATCACTCCTATTTATCTAAATCTACTGCAAATTAATTGTATTATAAAAGGCAACAAACTTACTTATTTTTTTACTTACGAGATCCCATTTTAAATTCTGAAAATTTTATTAAAATTTAAATCATACAAAGAAACTATTCATATCACAATTCACAAATAATGCATACCTACTAGTCGTAAATACATAAAAATACCAATACTAATAAATAAACAGAAAATTTATCACAAAATTTGTATTAAAAAATAATACAAATTTATTTCATTAACTTAAATAACAAACATTAATATTAAATCAAGTCAATTTGGAATGACAAAAACGTAATTGTCATTAAGTCTAGCAAAATAGCATTGCAATTGGAATGACAAAAACACATTTACTTTTAAGACCAAGGAATAAAACAAATCTTGAACGGACAAGGGCATAACTGTCTGAACGACTTTGTCCTTCCAATTTTAAAATTATAAATTAGGCATAAGTGTAATAGATGTGGCATTGTCGCTCCAGAAACCAAAAAATTAAAAGGGCATATTTACCTTTACGACGTTAGCGGTCCAAGTGACGACTGCCTCTCTCCCCGCCGACGGCGCAACTGACCAATGAGACTATGTCCAGCCAAGAGAGCAGTAAAAAGGCACCAATAAGACAAAGTCACTATTTTCGCCTAGCGGATTTTTAAAGGAATTAAATGACTGTCTTTGTTCCTCCAGTTCAAATAGCATTTTTAAGGCATTTCTGTATACTTAACTCATTTTTGCAATTTTTGACAATTGTGCCCTTGTTCTACCGAAGGTGCGATATTATAGAGTCTCCACGATTCAACGTAGACGAATTAACAATAAAAATCTATTATAATATCAATTTCACGAGGCACGCCAACAAGACTATGACTATGAGGGATAAGGTATCATCTATCGAATAACAGTCATTGTATATCTCGAGAGGATACGATGTTCGAATGACGTCGTTAAACCTTA
This sequence comes from Hylaea fasciaria, assembly GCA_905147375.1. Lineage (NCBI taxonomy): Eukaryota > Metazoa > Arthropoda > Insecta > Lepidoptera > Geometridae > Hylaea > Hylaea fasciaria. The sequence goes on from LR990199.1 coordinate 5,588,746, forward strand.
TCTATAGCCTGAAAGATGCCTGAAAGTCTCAGGTAACACAGCCGAGGCATTATTTAAAAATAAAAATTCACATTCAAGAAAAAAAACTTCATTTATTTGGAATCGAATGCTTTTGAAATAATACTGGCGTTGGTTGAAGTTGAAAGTTCGGTGGGACCTTATGAATGAATGAACCTCCGTGAGCCTAGTACTCTCTATTATGCATAATAATATGCAATAAATAAAATGCATTATGCATAATATACAATAATTTCTACCACATGCACGAAATATTACCGTAGTGCAGTGCCACACAAGATGTTTTAATCAAACGGATTGAATAAGTTTTTAGGAGCCACTGCAATTATTATGACAAGGCGATTGCTATCTATGCTATGGGTAGAACTAGCGGGGTTACTAGCGGGTGAATGACCTGTTGGGCTCCATATTAGTGGTAAGTAGATAAAGTAATTCGGTATATTATTTAAATATCTGGATGACCGAGCTTTGCTCGGTATTTCTTTTTTTTTTATAAATTGAGTTTTTTGGAAACTATATAAGTACGAATTACTAATAACATGATGAAATATGAATAATATTTTTCGATCTTACCGATAGAATAATAAAAAATATGAACTGGTTATTTAAAGAAAAAAATCATAAAAAAACACGAATAAAATTACATTTTCTAAAAATGATTCCTAGCTAGATCGATTTATCGCCCCCGAAACCCCCTATATACTGAATTTCATGAAAATCGTTTGAGGCGATTCCGAGATTCCAATTATATATAATTATATATACAAGAATTGCTCATTTAAAGATATAGGTAAGATATTGTCTAGCATGTAACTTGAGTAATCTTTTCTTCGCGAGGAATTAATATCCAATTTTCAGTTAATTTCAGTCCTGAATGCGTTTATAAGCGGTTTAATTGCCATTCAGTGGCGTCTAATTATCTCAACCGGTTTAGGGTCCCGGTGAGGCGCCTTCAGGGGAATTATTTAGAAGGATTCATTTACTTGCTCAGTTTGAGGACATAACTTTACATAGCCGTTGCGAGCGGTGATTATTGCGCATTGCAACTTGCAACCCTACGATACTGGGATTAGCTCCAAGTCTTATTCACGTAAAATACGAGTGGGTATGTGGGAGTTAACATCGCGGCGTGTTTCGGAGCATTCGGTCCCGGGTGTTAAAGGTTGATAGCACTCATTAAACCACGTCAGAAGCTTGAGCAGCCTGACAAACTTTGGTACCAGAAACCGGCACCATCTCTTCGTCGCACAAATGTAGGTAGCTATCAAAAAAATATAAACTATACTTGTATAAACACTTTTTCCATAGAATAAGTGCCTAATTCCAACCATGAATACGGTTCGGTGGCTAATTACTCGGATCGGCTAAAGGCATCGGTAGGTAGGTAGGTACCTACCTACCTTGCGGGTCATAATTAAGACGGATTCATTTACTTACGCACCCCGAAGGTGGAACTTGATTAGCAGGGTGTTTGGTTAGTTCCCAGACACGTAGGTGAGGTTAATAAGTACCCTTGTATGCGGTACAGGTGCTGAACTATTAAATTATTCTATGCTACATACTATGCTGAGTGCAAATAATATCTAAAGTCTTAGGTAATAAGTCCTAAGTCATGGCTAATGTGAACTCTGCGCTTAACGACTGATCATATTGTCTCATTCTTATCAAAGAGAAAGTCTGAGTAATCCAAACATCGTTTGCTCAAGTTGCTCATGAGAACCTATCTACCTACTGCACACATATTTAGGGCCTATGGACTCATTTCTATTTGTAAATAACTTTAGGTTACTAAAGCCAGAGTACTAGGGACTGTTTTCTTATTTCTTCCCAAAGGAGGGTTCAACTACCGTATCTACCTACAAATTGTATCATGCCCTGCGGATATCTCTCATGTACTAACTTTGTAAATTTCGTGTATCTTAGTGAGCTCAAATGCGTAGGTTTGCGTTAGAAACTTATACGTTAAATTGAAAAACATACCTTATCTAATTTATTTACAAAATAATACATATTTTAAGTAACATAAAAACTAGTTCTATAAATTACAACAGGTTGGTAACATTCCCAAAATGCTGGCAGTGTAGTCATCACACGACGACAAATTATAATAACTAGCTTCCTCCTAGCGCCGAATACTAGCAGGATACAGCGCCACATTGTAGGAAAGTAGGTACTACAGAAAAATAAAGGCCAGCATTTTGTCACAATACGTACAACGTACATACTTCGACCAGCATCCTGGACAAATCTTCAAACCACCGAGACGCACGGCCAGACCGCGTTTCATCTCCAAAAGGCACAAAAGTGCACATAAAATCATTACCTATAAATTATCGCGGGTTACTACCCGTGAAATCGAAAGTTTACGTTTAAATTCCGAATTGAAAAGGGAAAATATGAATTATTTTTAGTCTGCGACGAAAAAATATATAATCAAAATTCTAATACAAACAATATTTTCTGGTATTCTGCGGGATCATTTTGCTCTGCTCCTAACAACACATTTGAAGTGTCTATTCAGTTGCTGGGACAGCGTGCCGTAGAAAGAATCCCACCAACGCTGTGAATTTTAAAAGCAAATTTACGAGTCATTGTGTCCCGAGGAGGGGGGGCTTAAAATTCATACCTTCACCCGGATCACTTCCATATCTTTTTCCCTGCTTTTTTGTTTCTCTCTCATTAATTTAAAAGGGCAACTGAGACGAGATTTTATTGCGAAACCGTCAAATTGTATAACTTTTAGCAGTTTTCAGGAAATTATGAATTTTTATGTTCCATCTGTTCTATTACGTCAGCTTTTTCTTCGAATACGTTTTACACTAAATTTCTGCTACAATTGTCGCACGGTGAGAACGCAACTTTAACGGAATCTTTACTTACTTATATAATTTATAACTTCTCTACTTCTTAGACAATGTAAGTACGTCTACGTTCAGAAAACTTAGCATTTCTTGATAGTACCCTCAACGAATACAGCCTAGGCTTATAAATAGCGCGTTTTCCATTAGGCAATGGCAAAACGCAGTAGCAATAGATTCAAATTTCACAGACTATTCAGCGAAATTCTAATAACGTTTCAAGGAGCAACGGTATTGATTAAAAGTGGGTACTTCGAAGGGCATTGTCCTGAAGCTCTTCTTTTGTCTATCTTTTCTATACCTACAGCTTGGAGACTTACGAAAAGTTAAATGCCATCGAATATTTTTTATTAAATATTTTAGTTTTTATGCTTGTACATTTTTCTTGTCCTTTCAAAAACGTGCCCAATACTAAGTTAATATATTTCTAAATTCATTTTGAGCGGATTTTAAAAGCGACATGGTTCGAATGGCTCTGCCGTTCGTCCCAGTTGTTATCGACTAATAGCAATCCTTAGGCTACATCAGCATTTTCGTGGCGGTCTGAAAAACTCTGGTAAAAGAGGCTGGAACACGTCACTAAACAAAAAAATAAATATATTAGTCGCTTCAGTCCCGGTTTTATCTCAATTTCGGGACCAGTGTAGGTATAATACCTTCGTACTAGCGTCGATAAAAGTGCTACGTCGAGGGGGCGCGCTAAGATAAGATGTCGTCTACCGTTTCAATTTTGCCCTCGTCCCATTCAGTCTAGGTGTCTCGGGACAAGTCGGATGTTGTTGGTTTTGTCCCCAGGCGCAATTACGGCACAATGGATGTGTCAACCGACTCACGTGGCAAGAATATACTTTGTACCCTTACCTTTGTATACTTACGAACACTATATTTTTTACATGCATCTCTTTGATTTACGCGACTACACGTCAACAACACACCTTGGATAAATGAACGTGAAATCCAAATAAAATATTACGTAGTAATAAATTATTAATATTGAAATACAAAATGACTTCAGTAAATAATATGGCGTTTTAGGCGAGTAGGTAGGTAGGGGAAAGGTGTACGAGATGATTCACTTAAGGGAGAATGCTTGTAGTTTATACAAAATTCAAGTTAAAGCAGCAATGTTAAGATTTAATTATAGTAAAAGTATCTGTCTATCAGTTGTCATACTCAAAATGTTATATTTTTGGACCTATTATTATAATAATATATATTTTTTAAAACACTACCAAAGAATCATCTTGTACACCCGGGTGTCCAAGATGATTCCTACGGTAAGGGCAAGATGATCCTGGGGATAATTTTGCCCCTATTTGGGAAAGTCTTAGGTTTTGTTGACTTAAATAAAAAAATACTTTTCAGAGTTTAATATACCATTAATTTCGAAATCAAATAACTTACAGTCCTTGACTGAGAATGAGTCAGCCGTATTAATTAATAGTCAGTCTCAATATCAATAATAGGTAACAATCATCACGTCATCTGAGATCAATCGTATGTTTAAGAAAATTATAATATAATCTTCATAAGTAGAGCTAGCTTCCAGAGCTTTGACCATACAGTCTTCTGTCCACTCACCGCGATTGACTTTTCTGTGATAATTTCGAGGCATAGTCTAAAATAAGATAAAGTTTTTTTTATTAAATTTCAACTGATAAAAATAATAAATTCAAGTTTACTACTATTTCTTCATGGGTTATTGATTTGAATAATATTTGTTACAAAGAATACATAGTTATTTTAACATATACATAGTTTTGATGATCCCCGTAGTATGATCTGCACGGATCATCTTGTACACCAGTAACATAATCATCTTGCCCCAACATCAACTTTTTTACTCAATCTTCGATAGCTTATTCTATACGCTTTGAACTGTTACCATGCCGTTAGAAAAACAAAATAGACGATTAAACAAAGGTATCAATACATCAAGCTTTAGAATTGACAACCTAGAACACATTTAACATAAACTTAAAGTCAACCTTACATAAGATCAAAGTCACGTATTTTTTGTTGTTTTCCATAATAAAGTTGAATGTCACTTACGATGCCATTACGATTGACTGAGGCGGGGATATATCAGAAACTACGTTTTACCAGTGAAAACCACTAGATGGGGCTAATAGTTTTCTTAAAATGAAAAAGGATCATCTAACCTCAACGGATCATCTCGTACACCTTTCCCCTACTACTTTCAAATAAAAAAAACTAATTTCAAACCTGAGAGCAATAAAAATTAATAAATTAATCATAACGCAAGTAATATGAAGGTACATGCCTCAAATTTATAATATGTTTGATAAAAACGGGCGAATGATATTTTCAATAGTAGGTACAAGAAAATAATATTTCCATAATAATAATTATTAAAATATCAGTAAGACAAACTTGGACATTTCGAAGTTACATTGACCGCCGGCTTGGTTACATGCGGGTATCATTTTACTGAAACTATTTATTCATATTATAATTAATAGAAGATTACTTCTATCTCTAGGCTCAAAATGAAAGATGTTGTAGTGGAAATATTTGCTAAAATATTTTACTTAGCTATAGTTACAAAAACTTGTACCTGCTTTGATGTTCTTCGAACGAATTAATTACATTTGGACGAAGTTTGCCCTCGAAGCAATTTTTCAATAAATTTGCCTTATGTCTGCGAAAGTAAGTTGATATTTTGTAGGTTATACTCGTAAAAGAAATCTAAATTGTGTATTTACAAAAGCAAATTATATCAGTTACTAATAATTATTATAATAATAGGACAGCGAAGAAGTTCGTAGGCGGTATTACGTATATTCCCATGTCAAGTTCGGCTACGACGTAGCATCACATGTCACGTAGCAGCACGTAGCAGCTACGTTGTCAGCCTTTTACTTTCCGTTTATTTTAGATTACTTTCAAATACGCTAACCTAACCTAACATAGTACCTATAGAGATTTTTGGTCCTTTGATGGCGTGGATTTTCATATATTTTTTATGTTCAACAGTAAGTAAATAAAAAATTCTACTTCTTAGTCCTAAATTCCGTAGATGCCTGGGTTTAATCGCTAAATTAATCGCTGGTGAAAGTTTTATTCTTTCTTTAACCATTGTGTTTTAGAAAATGTTCTAAGATATAAGAGAAACTCAGCTTTACAATGGATTATCCCCAACGGGCAGCTCAGACAAGCAGCTAGTAGAGTTTTCAACGAACACTTTTGTTAAATTTGGAAACTGTAAAATATAAAATTGCTCTGGAGGAAAGTTAAGCAACACTGAAGAGATGTTCAGTATCCTGATGGTATTTCTATTTAAGCTCTTGGTAGGGTTTGTATTTCGTTAAAAATCTGTGGACTGCAGTTACGCAAAAACGCTTAACCATACATTTTAAAATCACACAAATATTACTTGGGTGTAAAGTGTTTAATTGCTATTTTCTTTCTCGCAGCAACGATGCACTATATTGACGTGATTTTTGCACAGAGATATATATAGGAATGGAAAGTAGTAGAATCTACTTTTTATCCCTGGAAGATGTACGGCCTGTGTATACGCGGGCAAAACAGCGGGGCTCGGCTTGTATTTTTATAAACTTAACAGTCAAAGTAATAGTTTATGTCAAAGGATTCAAGCTCATATCTTTGTTGGCGGCATTTAATTTTCAAGTTTAAATTTTACGTAGGTATGCATTTATAAATAACATGAAATTTATAGTATTTTGCCTGTGAAACAAAAATAAAATGATGTTAAAATAACTGATAAAGAAAAGAAAATAAGTATCTATTGTAAGCCAGTTTACAAAATAGATACGCGAGGAAACTAAATTTATAATAAAAAAGGCAGACTTATCGGTAACGCTCATACGATCCCTAATGACTGTTGTTTATTAAGAAAATATAGGTAAAAGCTACGGTTATTTTATAACATAAGCATAGAATAATTAATATTTTGTAACCATGCACGCCTTGTTTCGTAACTTCGTAAGAAAATACAAATTGGGTTTCCATTTAAATCGCGTAACGAACATAAATACTATGATAACGCCCGAATTGACATCGTATTTTGTTTATCGTCAACACGTAAATCTCCCACGTGGATCCCGTAACTGATATATAAGTTGTTTCTTTGCAATAAATAGGTACCTCATTTAAAAACCTATCATGTAATAATTATGTGGTATACTCGTATTATGTCTATAATACAATAGGTAGGTGCACTTTTATTGTTGAGATCATGATTCTAAAATAAATGAATTACATGAAATAAAAAAATGGCATACTTAAAATAAATGAACGAATAAAAAATGTGACAGGCTTATTTATTTATGAAAATTTTATTTTATATTTTTTTTTAACGTTGGTGTCCTTACTATCTATATTCTCGCATAATCGAAACTCTTATTATATAACGTTCATCAATTCTATGTCATACAAAGAACATTTGAAACACAATTTTTTCCTGTATCTTTTCCCAGAACAGAGACCATTTTCCGATCCACCGATTTGATATTCATAAGGTTCTGCCGTACTGAATAAGTAATTTTTATTTTTTCATTTCGCCACGGACGACGTGATAAACCTTTCATTGATATTAATGTGTTTTACTCATACTAACGCATCTGAAAGTAGTAAAACGCAAATTTAACTTCGGTTTGCTCCGTTTATAACGTAAAGTATTGTTCTTTATACTCGTAAGTATACATTGTTTCATGGCCCGTAGATGCTATTGGTTCAGTTCATGGCTCATTCAAAACACTTGTTTATATGCTTAAAAGAATAATAAATAAACAGTTTACATATTATACAGTTTCACAAATTTATAAGCGTTTTTTAATGAAATTACCTGTAGTTTACTTAGGGTTCCGTGCTCAAAAGGTAAAACGGGATCCTATTACTAAGACTCCGCTGCTGTCCGTCCGTCTGTCTGTCTGTTTGTCCGTCTGTCAGTATGTCACTAGGCTGTATCTCGTGAACCGTGATAGACGTTCGAAATTTTCACAGATTATTTATTTCTGTTGCCGCTACAACAACAAATACTAAAAAACAGATTAAAATATCTATATTATAACAAACGTTATTATTTTGCCGTTTTTAAAGATAATGGTACGGAACCCATCGTGCGTGAGTCCGACTCGCACTTGGCCGGTATTTTTTTTTGAATCTACCATAATAATATATTATATTCAACAAACAAAAACGTCTTTCGCCTTTGTGTTGAAACTGCCAGGTTTAGGTTAAAAAGTTTTACTTAATAAGTAAGTTGTACTACATAGTTTCATAAGAGACTAATAATATGTAGTATCCGACACTGCACGCTTATTTGAGGAATAAATAAGAAAAACGTTGATTAAATTTAAGGAAGTCGATATCCGATTTTCTGCCTTAATCTACGTTTTTTGGAACAGTCATGAACGTCCTAATAAGGCCGGAGTTTATTAGCAAGTACCTTCCGCCCGCGGTTTCACCGGTGTACATACGCATATTACAGGAATAATTTAAGCGTTTGTTCACAGAGTTCACGTACGTAGACAACTATCCCAAACTAGCTCTATCTTAAACCGTAAATACCCACAATTTCCCTTCAGAATTACTCGGATAACGCAACTGGTCGGAAACATTGAACCCGGGAAGTCCTGGCAAGATAATATTGCCCCCAGCCTTACAAGTAGGGGCACGGCACGACGCATGTAAATGCCAATTTCCACGCTCAGCCGTTCCCACTTCCGCCCCTGTATCACACATTACGCGTATTTGGGACTGTTTCCGTCCTAGTCGTAAAAGTAAATTATAGCGTTAAAGAATTAGAGAACGATTGCTCAAAATTGTGTCCCTTTGTTTGAAATGGAGACAATTTTCAGGGGTTATTATTTTCATTGGAAAATTAACCGGAATGATTCTCGACGGTAGGCCGCGACAGAACCGTTGATAACGCAATTAGAGCCACCCTTTTGACAAATATTATTCACGGCGTGTATTTTACAGTCATAAATTAAAAGCTGAACAAAAGGTTTTGAGTGAATGTTGTTTTCAATAAAGATAGCACGATATTAAAATTGAATGGGTATGACTTAGACCGTTGGTAATTTAAGTTTACGTCCTCATAAAGATGGAGAATGGATTAGGCTGTGCTACTAACGATAACTTAGTTTACTCTTGTTTCAAAAATGTAAGGCTATGGCTGGTGGCACGTCAATGATGCCATGTCATAGAGTAAGCGACCAAAACGAGTTCCTAGCTAATATGACAACATTTCCACGAAATCACAAATACTTCTACAAGAAAACGAAATCTGTATAAAATAAAACTTTCAAGAGTATTGAGCGAGACGTCCGCGTCGCTGCGAGCCTATTTTTCTCTCATCATTTTAGACATCAATTTTACTCACTTGACTGGTAAATAAACCGTAAGCCGGTCCAACTTTCTTTTATCTTGTGGTCCGTGATTCCACCCGCTTCTTTGGTGAGCATTCAGACGGAGCGATTTAATATTGGAAATCTTGCGTGGGGCATATCTTGTGAATTGAGGGCATTTATTCTATAGGGGTGTAAGTTTTAGATGCCTGCCCATCTTTTAAATCTTTAGTGATTAAATCAACCCTCAAGCAAAGGTCATCAGTTCAATGAAATGTCAATGGATCGTAAAGGTACGTATTTTTTGTCAGTTAAATTGTTTAATTTTCTGTCAGGTTGTGAACATTTAACTATGTCAACGCTATTACGTTGAACTAACTCGATGGAAGTACACATGATACATGATACATGATGCATTTAATATTATGTGGGATACAGACCAGCATCCATTCGTTTTAAGAACCTTATCGTGACGTCAAAAGTTTGTCCTCCGCCATACTTTTTCTTTTATCAGGCATCCCTTGATTTCTCCAGAATCTTTTGACTTTGATGGATTGTCCGTTTATTAATCTCGCTATTATTGTTTCATAAAGAATGAGGGTGTGCTCAAGATCTTAGATCAGCTAGATCGGAACATGTTCAAATTGACGTTGATGTAGCAGCAACGGAGTGCCAATCTATCTATAATATCTATACAATATAATATAAATGATTATTATATTGCTACTATCAGACACGGCTACGCGTTGCTGTGGCTATGGTTTTTGTTTTTGAGATACAGCCTGGTGACAGACGGACGGATGGACGGACAGCGGAGCCTTAGTAATGGGGTTCCCGTTTTAACCTTTGGGTATGGAACCCAAAAAAACTATGTTACTAATCATTACGAAGAAAATGTAGCTAATACGTCTCAGCTTGCTACATAGTAAGTATATGTAGCAAGCCGAGACGTAGTACCTACACATTTGTTTACATTTCCCCATTTTGCAGTTAGCTCAATTTTTACGAGCTCCTTCAAAATATATGAGACTTTTATGCCTAGCAACTTGTAAAACAGGGATTTTGTGCAAACAAGAATTTATGCGTTAAATGTTAGAAATATAAAGTTAAACCACAAAAGGGTTCTATCATTGCTACATAAGTATTAAATTTCTGTTGGACTTGTCATAAAGGAAAGATACGAAATCCTGTGGAGCTACTATGAAGTTTTTCTTACAAATTATTTTGCAAATTGGTAGGTAGGCACTCACTGTAGGAACAGGGGTTTTGTGTGAACGAATACTTTAGGGGGTGCGAGGACTTGCGTGTGCTAAGTTTAACTAAAATGTGTTAGATTAACGAATTAGCTAAAAGTACTTAAAAGAAAGGGTGCTAACTAAAATACCATACTATATTTATAAGTTTTTATTCTCAACTTTTCAAACATACTAAGAAACACTGTTCAAGGCTTTTTAAATACTAATCTCATAGTTTAAATCCACTGTAATTCTTAAAGAAACCAATTGCTAAAGACTTAACTACTCTCTTTATCTTCACTCCCATTCAAGAGTTAATTTTGCACTTCACTGGAATACGAACGTTCCTCTAGTTAATTACTCAGCGTTCGATTTTAAAGAGCGCAATAAAAAGTACGTTTTCGGTAATTTAAAAGTCAAAATACTTAAATCCCTTGATCTTTACATAACATACCTAAGTAGGTACAGGTGCCATAAAAAAACATTTTTAAATAAAGTATCAAGAAATAAAGTACAAGATTTCAAGAAAAATTCGACGAGTTAAATCATACACCTCTACCTATACTTTGAGTTTGTATATTATATTATGCAGTTCAGTACTATTGGTAAAGCGGTGCAACACTATTTTACAGCAAACCAAATGATTGAGATAAATATACGTCTCAATTGTGTGAAGTATTTTATTTTCTTTTGTTTATAGTGAACACCGGACACTCGAGGTCTAAAACTATCCTTTCAGTAGAACCACTACAGTGCAAAGCTGCGTAAGACTTTTAGTCCCACATTGCTTGTGACTCTGCTTGTTCTACGGGCGGCCGTTGCATAATTCACAATAATACATGCAAAAAACACCTTGTTAAATTATAACCTTAAGATCTTATAACTATTATATACGAATATGATATTTTCACATTAGTCTTTACAGCCGGAAAGATTAAAGGGCAACTTTCCGGCCATATCGCCACCAAGCACAGCAAAGGTGCTCTATACCTGATAACCCAGTTTAGTTTAAGTATCCATAAGTAGGTGTACGTTTTCAAAACATGCATCTCGTACATTAAACCGACACTTTAGTTTTACAAGCGTGAACTCAAATGATAAAATATAATTTTCGCAGTAGTCCTCTAAGCTAGCGCTGTTAAAGAGCAGCTTTTCCGGTAAAACCGTCGCCGAGCAAAGCATTATGCGCCTGTGCTCCATGCATGGCTATGAAAAGATGTTCTTTGTCTGACAACCCTGTTTGGTTTCTTTAAGTGCCCGTTACTGTTCCAAACGGAACTCTCGGTTCTTTGTTGTGGATTGAAGACGCACTTGAAAGATACTTAGATTTGCAAATGGGTGTGTATAAAAAACTCACGGACTTTTTGTTTCAATTTCTTTGTTTAGATTCCGTTAAACTGCCTTCCGTATTGTACCTACATACCTAGTACTTCATTATATTTTGACTGTTTTGTTTTGTGATAGAAAAGTACATAGGAGGCGGTATAATCCTAAGGATCCTAATTGGCAAATAAAAAATCAACAGATCAATCAACATCATTGTGTTCTTAATTTATTAACTACAAGCACCTAGTTTTAGTTGTTTTATATTCACAACGTAGTCTGTTCCAATTCAATAAAATATAGGTTTGTATCACGGAAGATGTTAATTAAAATTCGATTTAGTGAAAACTAGCTAGGTAGTTACATCTGCGCAAAGTTCTTTACATTTCCGTTTTACTCAATTTCCATTTTACTGGTAGCCTGCCGCTTGTTGATTTTACAATTCGCGTTCATTCCGCCAGTTCAATCAACTGGAACTGTTTATTTTCTATCTGGTTCAATACGACACGGGAATTGTAAAGTTAAAGCAAATAGATACTACTTGTTTTGTTTTTACTCGTATGTACGAGATTTTGGCTCTCTAATAATATTTACGTAGGTACCAGGTAATATAATAAAATATCGCCCAGAGAGCTCTTCAGCAGGCACTCACTCTGCATCAATGTTTTAAGTAACTAATAATTACGCTGTTTTCATTTTTCTTCTTTTACCGAAATATAAATTTGTGTCAGTCTTTATTAACAAAAATTTACATAATCGGTTCAACTGTTGAGCGCAACAGCCATACAAACAAACAAGGTTTTACCAGAGGATTTCGAAGGCTATGGCTTTACTTTACACATTAGCCGATATAGTCAGCACACAAACTACACTAAACCACACAAACTTAAACTTACTTAATAACCAAACGTAACCATAGTTCGAAATAATTGCCGCAGGCAGATATTGCGAAAATTATTTCAAACAACACTCGCCAAATTGTGGTCCCAAATATAGAAATTCCACCTCGACCGCCAGTCGTCAGATAAGCACATGGAGCAAATAATATGTGCCAGTAAATTCATATCAGGTCAAGGAATTAGGTACATTTCCACAAATTCCGTTCCAACATTAGAAATATAATTATATATTAGATATAATTACGGTGAGCTCACACGTATCTACTATCGATTAGTTAGAGTACGTCGAGAGCATATCTCTGAGTCAGCCAGTCATTCTTGATCAATATCATCGCATCTTGTTGGTAATATTTATTTAGGTACGTATTATATAATATTACTATCATAAGAATTCACAGTAACACAGTACAACTTTGATAGCAGCTTAGTAATATGGTAAGGCTAGCTCAACACGTATCTGGCTGAACGAGCGGCTTTGTGTTTCCGGAGAAACCGACGACGGTGGCGTGGTGGCCGACTTTTAGAGCGGATCTCGAGGGACTCCGAGTGCATTGTCACATGGCACATGCTACATTGCATAGTAGACGCGACTTTAGCTGCCAGTTTCATTTTGTAATGTAGAGTTCAGTGAATCGATGGGCCTAATCTATTTTAGCATCATGACGAATCCTTATGTCAGCACAGTCAACAAACTGTATGTAATAAATAATAAAATAATTCAGACTGTAACTATCCCACGGCTGGGCTAAGGCCTCCCTCACTTTCGTGAGGAGGACAATCTGTAATACTGTTGATATGCCAGTAACGAGCTTTTGTTCACGAATCTTTAAATTTTGCCTATAACTTTACTTATAACCGAAACCCAACCCAATATTTTTATATACAGTCTCATTTGTTGCTACTACATGACACGACATGTTATAATGTTGATACGACAATCTGTAGGTACAATTAAAAGTTAATAGGTACAATTAGGCAGAACTAGAGATGGCTAAGTTGGAAGAGCGATGGAATGGCATTTAGGAGGTCGCAGTTTCTTATTACCGGAATCGGCTTGACCTACATCTGTTCACCTGCAGACAACTACTGCTAAGTTCATCCGCGCACTCATCAGGCATTTAATCTCTCTTCACTTGCCTTTCCCTTGCTTATAGCGTTTAATTAATCAATATTTAATTTTATATAATTATTAAACCCTATGCTACAAAACATTATATTATGTCTTTACGATTAGTGCTGTGGGTTGATTTGTCTGTAAATTTTTATTTTTATTTTACACAAGTTCATTAGTAATGCATTCAATACTCTCCAATTACGAGAATAAGAGAAGAAGACTACTGCTTCAATAGGAAAGCGATGAACGGGCAATGTTTCAATGTGCCATTACATGCTGTTGAAAATTTCTCCTCCACTCACATAACTCTGACTAGAAACTCCCTCCCTCCCATCTCTCATAATTTTGTCGCACCGCATCGCCAGATTCACCAGCGGCGTTGACGGAAAATGTAATAACTGAGTGGAACCAACGAAAAGGTTGACTTGATTGTTCAGGATACAAATTATGTTTCGGGCAAAATGGGTTGTAATTTAATGGATTGCCTTGAGCCTCAGTATCCGGGGATGGAAGGTAATGGATTAGGGTGTTTAGTTGTCACTGTCGACAGTTGTACGTAGGTTTCACGCTCTATGTAATTGCGTAAGCTGTAATCTCACTGTTGTGTTTTAAATCATTTGGTATAGAGGTGGAGGTGTTCGTGCTTAATTATGCTTTTAACTTCGAGCGGGATCCGTCTTTGGGATAAATATTTCAAAGATGAACCTCTGTTTGGAGGCATATTCCAAAAAGGATTTACTTAGATGTAGGTATATAAAGTAAAAAAAATGTCTCGGTGCAACGGAAGTACAGAACAAACTTGAGACGTACGTATTACTTAAGATAGAGAAATGATAATTAAGATAATCTTTTACTAATGACAACATAATAGGTACCTACATAATAATATATAATGTAAGGAAAATGGACATTTATATATAACAAAACCGAGCAGTTGTAATAGTTACTAAATTATTCCATTATCCCTTCGCTGACCCTGATTCATTCGTGACCCTGATTAATGAGGCACGGTAAACGCCCACTCTCCTCTCATCTACCTGATCATTCTGTTTTGTGTAACCTTTTACTATCATTTCGCTCTTTTAATTTCAATAACCATCTTATGTACTTTAACTAAATCACTGGGTATAATGTGATATTTAAAAACTTCTAATCTGTAAACGCAAGAGTATACGAACTATTAGGTATATAGTTCATCTAGCTAACTATAGATACTACTTATAACATTTGGCATGGCACATAATAATGATATTACTGGCCGTATAAAACAGAGAAAATATATGTCGTAGAAGAAAGAATTCGCCAAAAACAGAAATTATAAAAAAAACATACAACCAAATAGAGAAGCTCCTCCTGTTATTTAAAGTCGGTTAAAAAGGGGCGAGTGGCCACCTTCTGTCCTCGATAAAGTAGTGAGCGTCTACGCGGCACGTAAAATTACAATCAATTACACAAAATTGTTTGTTTTCCATTTCAGCTTTCCCATAAATTCTCGAGCTCTGTACTCAAACGCATAATTTTTTCAGGAGCACTTTATTTGTTTTTGTTCGTTGGAATGGGCATGTTTTTGTTTCTTTACGATATTTTGACGGTCACAGATAGTTTGTAAAAGTCGTTTGTTTTATATTCAGGGGCTTGTTGACATATCATTAGAATAGCCACAGAACAGAAAAATATTTTTTGGTTTGTGTTTACAGAGCGAATCAAGTTGTAAATTCAGTTTTGCGTTACTTCTGTTAATCCTGAAATAAACACATTAAATAGAAGTCATTTTTCAATGGTAAATTAATTTATATTATTGCGGTTGGGACTGTTTCGATATTGTTCAAATGCAATAGGTTCCGTAACTATTCCGTTTCCGTATATCCGCATTTCAGTATATCCGTAGTAGATTGCTTGCGTAAAAAAGTTTTGGTACGTTTGATTGAAAATATGTATATTGGAAAATGAAATTTTGTTGTCTGCTCCGATGAGCGATACAAATCCAATTGAGTTCAGACAATAATGTACCGAGCTATGCCTTGAAATAAAAATTTAAAGATACAGAAAAGGCTTAAATGTTCTGCTATCATGTTCTTACTACTTTAGTGATTTGTATTCTTAAACTTCATAACATGAAAGGTTCTACGAGCGTGGCCTGCCCACTACCACTTATTTTGTTAAATCTTGAGAGTTATGTCAAGTTCGTCATGTCGTTAGCTTTAGTTCTTTTACAGATTTCCTGATTATGGATGTAGCATAGCTCACAGACAAAGGCTACTATTCGGTACTTACCTATTTTGAAAATAAATATATAACGTATTATTTGCATTTCCGAAAGACGTCGCGTATTTCATTTATAAACGTGATACAAACAAGATCTGTGCAAACAAGTTCATCAATCAAACTTTACAGCCACTCGCATAGAGGAAATAAATACTACGCCACTCGTGTAGTTACAAGTTGCGTAGCTGTAATAACTTGGAGAAGTTACAAATTGAGAAGCTATTACAGAATTTGCGAGAAAGTCTCTTTATATAAAGATTCATGAGGCAGCTTCGTAACTTTGCCATTTACGAAGTTCTGAGGTCGGTATTAGAACATTTGGCTGCAACAGATAGGTTATAGTCGCCGCGCAGACGGGAAAACAAGTTCTTTTCAAAGGGAACTTTTGTGAAGCGTTCTGAACAATTTTAGAAATTGTTATGCGCTGTGATTCAACTTGCTCTAGAAAGAGACAGGTTGTGGTTGGTCAATTCGAACCGCTCTGGTCAAGTGCGGGAGATATTGCTATTGTGATTTCAATGAATCTATGAGACTCTATCTATGAGAGAATCTATGAGAGACAAATTAACAATCTATGAGTTCTAAACATTGTTTCGGCTACGTGATAAGATAGTGCAAACTTTCGTATAACGGTGAATTAAACGAGTCTACGGTAACACCGCTTACTTAATTCATTTTATTCCATCATAAAACGTTTCTGATGGAATCGAATGGGGTTAATGATGACAACGATGATGATAACATATTCTCAGAACTATTCAGCTAAGAAATTAAGTAGTAAAGCGCTTAAACGTGTAATGGCGTCTAACTGTGGGGCTTGATAGTACGTAATAACAGATAAAGTTGGTTAATAGCTACTTGCCTGGTAACTGGAGGCTCGTGCCGCGTATTGACTATTAACTAATCTGTGGCTGAAGACGGACCATAGTAGGACAAACAGTGAGAAATCTGGGTTGTTCTGAAATAGTAAGTATCAGAAAAATATTCGAAATTGGGTATCTACGAGTTTTACTTCAATGGGCACTAGAAAAACGTAGGTATGTTGTATATATAAGTAAGTTAAATAAGTACGTGTTTTTTTTTTACAACTAATTAATAGTTTATTCAAATTTGTTCATCTGGGTGTACAAAGTGGAAAAAAATATCCTCGTTTCACCTACGTGAAATGAGTCGACATTTTATGGTGTCATTTTATGGCTTTTTCACCAGGTTCACATAGACAAAATGTACATAAATTATATTATCTTGTACCTACCCAGACCCTCTACTGATATGTTTTCTGTGCCTCGAGGTTCCTCTGGCCGGCAATTAGCCCCGCGCAGTTGAACAAGTATTATAAGGCTTATTATCTTTGTTGGAACTTCTGCTGCTGAATTTAAGGCTGAGGGCAAAACGTGTTTGTGGCTTGGTAACTTTGAGTGAAGGGATAGAGCCCTTGAGCTCGAAAATAAGATGGTCGGAACAGAAATGTCGGCGACAAACGCTCAAATTGAAATTGTATACATACTGACTCGTTCAGTTGTTTGTTATTTACTTATTTAATAGGTAAAATTAAATTATAATTTGTATCACTTTATTCGTTGCGTCTTTAAATGCGCTGGAACTAATGCACCTCAGACGTTGCTAATAAACTAAACTACAAACAATACAATTAATACTATACATTAAATAATTATTTATTGAATACCATTACATAAAAAGAACAATAGAACGTATGTTGGCAAAAAAGTTGTACCTACGTACAATACGCAATTTCATTACAGGCACTTTTGGATGCATACAAGAATTAGGTATATTAACAAATGACTACATACTCGTATTGCGTAGGTATACTCACTTAGCTGATCTGATCAGCATCTGAGCTGATCAGAAAATTATCAATCTATAATATATTACCCAAAGTAGACAGATTGAATACCATCAACCTAATAATCCTTGAAGAACGAAATTCTATAACACACACGCTATGAACACGTCAAGTCATAGTCAAGGGATGCCAGTAAATGATATCGACAGACACAATGTATTAAATATTTACAGCTGAAAGTTTGGCAGCAGCACAATATCAAGCTTTTTGAGTGATATGAGGAAACCATCAATCATAATGTATATAGCGTCGGATATAACTTCAACAATATATTTTTAGTATTGAATGCGGCATTGTATATATACTGAACGGAGCCGGAGTGTATTGTTTGAAAACGAACTTTGGTTAACGAGTAGGTACATTGTAGAAATTCTTGAGTATACTTACCTATTTATAATAGACAAACTCCTAGATCGGAAAATACGCACCCACTATTGTTGTAAGAAACTATAATGCATTCGAATTCCATACTCCATTGTAGGTACAGTGATTTTATCAGTTTAATGGAATATCCAATTCCATCAACGACACGATATCGATGTGGTTGCCCTAATTAATTCAATCTCGACGTGATCGAATACCGATAATGTCGTCTACTGTCCAGTTATCTCCGTAATGCAATTTGTCTCAAGATCTCCAACGCAACGCAATACAAGACTAATTTCTCGGGTAGCTAATAATTGTTCGGTCAGGAAATAATCTATAGGAAGGCAGCCCAAATACTTAGATAAGATCATATTTGGGAAAACATACAAAACAGATACTAAATAAATTATTGATAGTACGTGTATTTTAAGAATCAATCAGAGCAACGAACGAGTGCATATGCCGTAAGTGTTAGGCCGATAATTATTGCGAATCACAATTTTATTATCTTATCACAATTTGTGATCAAAAAACTTTAAAAACCTGAGAGATTTTAATCTCTTTCTGTACTTTTACTCTACTTACCCTTCTAACTTGCATTAGAAACTGCTTGATACAATAAGGCTATAGTTGAAGGCTCGTTGGAACAACGTCAGGAGTCCTGAAAGTTGTTCCAACTGCCTTAGGCCTTATCTTCGCAGCGTAGGTACTTATTATATTCACGAAGGAAAGCGCCAGCTGGCATTATGCAAGATGGTTCAGATCGGCTCCATTAGCATAAGCATGGAATGATGATAATGGCATAGCACAATTTTGGATGATGAAATGGACCTTATTATTTTACGTGTCGATGTTTCAACCTGCAGCCTGTTATGGTTGAAACCAACTCGTCTAGCCAGATATAGATGCAGTTGATCTACCTTGGTTACACTGGGCGTATTTATAATCATAGAGATCAGATTACACGTAAACAGCTCTGGTTGATCTTTAAATTAAATCTTGTTATTTGTTCCTAATTGGAACATTCATAAGCAGAGTACGCACGCTCGAAGCAACGAGGCCTTTGTTTCAGTATTTCCCTATCCGTAGTTAATTTAGCGTTACGAGTAGCTCCGGAACTTGGTGGCAGCGCCAGTACGAATCTTTAATCATTAATACAGTTGCTGTTTACTCATGGACGTACCTACCCTGCGGCACGAGGTGGGAGGAGGGAGGATTTATACCACCTCAAGAGATTCAATCGGTTACTTGATGAAACAATTAAAACATCTTTCTATTAACATTAAATGTAGGTATCGTCTAACAAACACTGTTAGTGCAGTGAAGTTTAGCGCGTTTCTTTCAACTCCACACATATATTATTTAAATACGTATACATGTATTGGTCCCATCACGATAATTTAAGCGTTACGTCACACATGCATAACGCAAAATATAATCCTTATAAAATCACTCTTGTGTTCGTTGACCACAGCTTTTTTTACTAAGCATTGTGCTTTGTCTAAAATAAATCGTCAACCCTCATTTTTAAACAAAATAAGACAGTGGGTTTGAAAAAAACACTATAATAAAACAGGTTTGTTGAGAACGGTGGCATACAATCCAGGAGCGGGTTCCACCAGATCTGTTTGTATACTGAAATTTTTACTTTTCCCCTTTTGGTGTCTGCCATAACTCTTATAAGGACCACCCAGGGGACCCGTGCCTTAAGGGTCCACGTTCGTATACGTGTGCCGTTGAGGATACACTTCTACGGACGTGGGTGGTTTATTCTCTTACCCACAATCCCCTGTGTTACAATAAGTCTAGGCTACGCGAATGCTGTAACTTAATTACCCGACTCCCCTTTGTCGACTGATATTTACTGAAAACTCTGTCTGTAACTTGATATTACGTTTTGTATGTGAATCGTTGAATTAATAATGAACTATGAATTGTAACTGAAATTCTCTAGTTTGTTCCGTTGAATAGTTGATTGAGAATTTGATTTGTGTTGGGGGCTCTAAACAAAAACTTTTTGTATTTTGTGTATCGTGTTACACTTTCTATGCTAACACATATTTTACTCCATATAAGGAAGAAGGTCGAAAATGATACGGCTGTCGGCCGTGTCGATAGATCATTTTACTTCTGATGAAAAAAATCTGAGAAGGGTGGACAGGTTAGTGTACCTACACATTTTTAATATGGGCTCCCACGCTTTCCAACATCTATGAAAATCACCAAAATTCGTCAATATACAGAGTACTCTAGAAAATATTACATGATATTGCTACTAGGTACTTTTCAAATTACGCCTTCCCAACAATCAAATGTAAATATATTTTCATATGAAATATGAGTAATAGCCATATTATACGTATATATTTTTCCACGAAAATAACAAAGAGAAGTTGTCTACTCCCATCAAAGCATAATGGTTGATAGAATGACTCGAGTTTTTCATCCCAGTCGACCCGTCAATAACACGGTTGATCTGTCCCATAAGTAACTGAACACCTTTTAAAGTAAATGAACGTTCGCTTACATACAACACTTCTTACAGATGTTACTTGTTATTACAGTAGACAAAGCATAATATGCTCAATAGACAAATTGTCCAGTTAACGACTTGTAAAAAAAATTACGTCAACAAGGATATCAATAAAGTAAACTTTACAGCTCAGTTTCTCAATAAAAAAAAATTTGACTGAAGATCGGTCAAAATCAGTTTTGATGTAAGGACGTAGGTAAATGATATGTAGGTAGGTACTTATGAGAAAACATATTGAAAGGAAAGGAAATAGGCAGCTTAACCTTAGTACGCAATAGATTTTATGATCTCTGTTACTATTTAAGTTTTTACTTATTAAATATTCACAAAAACATCGATAATGGTGAATAAATCAATGATATGAACTTCACAGTATGCGACTTATGGAACACTATCTTCGAGATAATATTTCTTCGCCACAAGATTTGTCCTCATTTCTGATACGAATGCGATGTTAGTGCGTAATAACGTCTATGCTACTGAAACTGAATGTCACTGAATTTTACCCGTGTTATCCGCACCTTTATTTTCACGACTGCTTGTAGATTCTATGAATAAGGTTTTGTATAATATTGCAAGTCTGGACCCGTATTCGCTATGCCACTTGCAATTCCTTGCAGAAGATGTGTGACGTCATAACGTGTTGTTAACACAAACGCTTGACGCACGTTATTTTGACAGTTTATAACGTGCACATAACGCGCCTCCGCGATTCCACGAAAATACCGTAACGCACCACGTTACGTGTTTTAAATGACCAGAACGAATAAGGGCTAACTGTCTAAATTCTGAACTTGTTGTGTATCCATAAATACTACATAGTTGTTATCAGTATTATTTATACCTATGTAGGTACTAAATGGTGGACTTCCAAATAACATTAGCATTTTTCACGATTTCGGTCCAATGATTTAAGCGTCAGACCGTGCAAGGGTTCGATTTTTTGTCCGTCGTTTTCTTGAGCGTATTGTCAGATGTCTATTGTATGTTTCTCACAGTGACAAGGTTCTAACGGGTCTGTGACATAGATACGAGTAAATTGCTTTCAGGGCTAATGGTTAGAATCGGATAGGTCATTATTTATGACCTGAATGAATACTTCAAAGATTGCACCACGATACATGAGTGAGCCAGAGTTTACATCTAAGACTTCCGCCTTATCTCAAAAGTTTAGACTAGTGTTAAACAGATGTTTCTATTATTTCGTTCGACAAAATCGACGTCTATCACTCGCGTTGTCATATTCAATCCTGCCATTCCTAATTATTAGGTATACTTGTGAATTTGTTATTGAGTTAGAAAAACCGTGACGTCGATTTGTGGAGAAAATATTTAGACTCATCTGTTCAACTCTTGTTTAAATCTTTTGTGGTAACACTGTTTAAGTTTTATACAAATCAGTGTACTTATATCATTTACCTATATCACCATAGTACTATTATAATACAATATCATATGTGTTTTAATAGTATGGTTGGTACTATGGTGTTCATAAACTTATAGGCAGCCGATGGGATATTAATATGTCGATAATGATAATAATTGACAGTTAAATATTTATCCTGCTATTAACCGTTACTAAAAGCGTGTGTTGTCACGAAAGTTTCCAAACATCGGGCGTGTTTGGGCTCGGTATAACCATGACAAAGTTTACAAGTAATTACGGCCCTTTGTATGACCGTAGTGGAAGCAGGCCGTATCGCTCCGCAAAGAAGCGCACTGTACACTTATACATGTGTATGTACATTTTATTATATAACATAGCAGTTTATAGCTTTCTGCCTTTTTGCGGTGTGGGTTTTAATTGTATATTAAAAATGTGATTTATATAAATGTGCTTAAAATGCTCACAATTCAGTCTACACATTACACTTTTTCACGATCAAATCCATTGGGTATGATGCTGTAAATACAAATCATGAAGTTATTTATTTTTATACTGTAATAGCGAAGCCTCTTCAAATTAACAGTTCAGTACTTCTTTATTGAATACCACAACATAAAGTGGGTACAAAACAAACGGACGTACACGGCGTTTGTTACGTATACATATTATAATACGTAGGTATGAGGTGAATTTTTAAACGCATTGTTAATTCAGGCTGAGCTACACGTTGCCTTAACATCTGCAGTGTACACGATTAGGCTTCATTCTATGTAAGTAAATTATTCAATTGTATACACGTCATAAACGTGAGATCGCATTTGAACTATAGGCTAGAATTTACACCAATGAGTTTGTAATTTAGCTTTTTTTTTCTTTACAAACACCTGTAGTTCATACAAATCTTTGCCATGAGCGGGAATCAAACACGCACCTCGCACTTTGGAATAGGCTGATTACTTAGCCACCGCAGTCGTTACTAAAAATAAATAAGGCGTACCTATGCATAGACCTATTTACATGCAACCAAAAACCTTTCAAAAAATAATGCGGCATTTATATAATATCCAAACATTTTTCGCTGCATTAATATTACCTCGCTCTCCGCTAAAACACCCAAGAGCGTGGTAATACATATAAATTTAGTACTGTAACAAATCTACATTGCTATATGCCCCAGTAACGTCGCGTAATTTTCATGCAAATGAATTTTGCACTGTGGCACCGCGCGGTGGCTACTGTTTGCATATTGGGTTGAACGGCATGTTGTTAATAAGTGTTTTATCTACGACACACATATTTTTTCCTTATTACCTACCCTCTTAGTTCTATATCAATGATTTTACACCCGTGTTTATACTGTCTGATATATCGTTATGACTGTAACAAAAGATGGTGGTACCCAGTGCCAAAATGACCTCTTCATTGCCAAATTATATTTGGCGTATTTACGCGGTGAGATAAGTCCTGTATTTCTTTTCTTTATACTTTTCACTTAGGTTATAAGTTATAATATGTACAGATTTCTATTGCTCCGTGCTTTGGAGCCCACGTTCCGCCTTTCCACAACAGTTTACCGAGATTTAATACGATGTTTCTAAAATTTCGTACCACAAAATGGACGTCAATCTCTCGCGTTTTCTTACTCGATCCCGGCATCCCTAGTTATTTTACCTGTAGGTACATTTGTTATTGAGTTAGAAAAAGCGGAGTATCTGACAAACTTTACCACGAAAAACCGGTGCTATTTCATTTGACAGAAAAATATTTTTAACATTATTTATGTCAGATAATAAGTGTTAGTAAAAGCCTTCGTATTATTTTATGTTAAACATTGATAGTTTGCTTTCCGATTGTTATCGATATTTTGGTAAAAACGATTAATTTCTTTCGATACTATCGATACCTAAAATGCTATAATTTAGTGTACCTAAATGCTCCAACTTTGTCTAATTTCAAGGTTAGTTCCGATAATTTAGATCGGTATATTATGCGAGACGTACGTGTCGATCTAATTGATAATTTCCATTATTGAAGTATAAATATAATATACTATATTATGTATAAAGTTAGTATATTATTAGTAGGTAGGTAAAGTTGCAACTGTAGGCAAAGTTGATGAAAAATAATAGATCGATAGTAGAAAAAAACTGCTTCGTATCCCACATTACACTAGATAATAATTACTAGTATGTAGGTCAATGTAGGTATTGCATATACGAGTATGCGTTTATAGTCGACTCGTTTCCATATTATTGTTCCGTAATGTTTATGCAAATGAACTTTGCACTTTGCTTTCACTAGCAGGTGTTTGCATATTGGTTTAAAACCGCATATAACTAACCGTGCGGCATAAAGCCTCTGTTGTGGTACAATGCGGTGAAAATTCCCACATTTCCCGCAGAAACTGTATGATGATCGTTTTCAATTGTCGCGTGCGGTAACATTTCACTCCTGGACATCAAGTAATGTGCATGAGAAGGTAGGTATCAAGCTTTATGTGATCATCACAATAATTTCTGATGCATCTCTAACGTAAACCTTAGCACCTACTCTCAGAATTAAATTCCGAATAGCATATTTCGAGTCATATCCATCGCCACTCCAGTATCTAAGTACTAGGCGCATCGCCATACCACCATTCGAAAAGTTAAACATTTCACATAACGAAACATTGTGTGTACTTCGATTCAGCGCATTCAGAGTCAACCTTATTGCCTAGAGAAGTGGGGTACCATATTATATATTCCAATATCTACAACAATTATTTATCCTCAATGCCGTAAATTATAAGTAAGGTATATTTTATTAATTGGCTAAAAGCACGTAAGCCACATCCATCAAACGAATGAAAATGTATTCAACCCATAATAATTAGTAACGACCACAACCAAATATTGACTTTGTACCTAACCTACGTCCAATATAATGATACATTCTGCTGAACAATGTCAACAAAGTATTCGTAATCGATAAGTAATTGAGGGCAAAGACGATGAAAGAGCATCGTGGCTTTGTAGGTATTGTATCAAAAGGCTGTAGCCACCTAAATATGTGTATATATATATATAGGTAGTACTCGTATTACGTCTAACTGGTCAGTTCTCCAGTCGTCGTCACCAATCCTCAATACCTGCAACATACCTACCTAATCCCCGTAGCAGGCATTGCCTATCTATTCAACTTGGTTCTATTTCTGACAGTCAGTTCGAAGAATTACTAGATGAGGATTAATATTTTAAAGTGAGCTGTAAAATTAGACAACAGATTCCTATACATATCGTTAATGCCGGCTAAGATAAGAAAAAAATATTATCAGAGTGTGGTTGTTATTTTCGGTAACGTAGTTCTTACAGCTCCCGAGGCCTTGCCCCTTCGAAAATCGATAGTAACGTATTGCATTGTTGTCAAAAGTCGTCTGGCAAAAAATTTAACGCTATGATAATTAATTAGGTATAAATTGATTACCTATAATTAATTAGGTACATTAATTGCCTATTTATAGTTTTTTCGAAGTCAACGCCTAGAATTGTTGGTAGTAGTTTTGTTGTTTGTCATATGACGTTGTTGATGTAGTCACTAGTGACAGAGTTATCAGTGTGCCTAGTGTGAGTTTTGACAATTTCTTTACGCGCTCGGTCCGTTTAGCCTAAACTTGAAATTGTATGGAATAAGAGCAGCGCCATCTAGTGACTGACTGACTGACGCTAGATGGCGCTGCTCTTATTCCATACAATTTCAAGTTTACGCTAAACGGACCGAGCGCGTAAATAAATTGTCAAAACTCACACTAGGCACACAGGCTTGTACGAGTATAGTAGGTTAACTCATAAGGCGATGTCTAGTCAATTTACTACCATATCTTCGTGTCATTCAGCCGACACTTATGTGCCCACATTAAATAAGCTCCCATTAAAGTAATGTGCAAGGCAAATATCTAATAGTAACTATGTAAATAGAATTCCTCAGTCGCGCTGTGAAGTTCCAAAGTTCGATTGGAATTCAAATATTATTCAACATAGTAATCAAAGCTAGGATGCAAGATCGAACAAGATAAAACAAATAAATCAGAGCTTGCTATTAGTTCTCAAGCTTTAGTTTCACAGCGGGAATGTGGATGTTGGACATAGTTAGTTTTGTTAGTTCGCTTTTATTAAAAGTTTACACCCACGATGGATCGTGCGCGTTAATTTTAAATTTGAAAAACTACTAAGTTCCTACCATGAGGCGCAGATGAGATGAGTAGTTATGTATGTAGAGTAGGCCCTCTTATATAATAGTGATAAGGCCAACCTCTGTAGGTATTACTATGGATTTTCTGTTTTATTGTTTCTATTATATTACAATAAAGAGTTTTCTATTCTATTTCATTTCATAATATCATGTAGAGAACACTCCAAAATTTAGTGTTTCTTTTTTGCAGCTTTGACAAATAAACAGAAAGCGCAGTCATGACAAAGGATTCACAAACATTTTCATTCCAGTTCATACTCCAGTATTTGTACAGTCAGCAAGAAAAGTCGCCGAACATGTCTTAACTCTTTATTACAAATCTTTACAACATTTGAGTAAGATACCTATTTATCGTGCGTATGGCTTTTGAAGGGTATCTTCAGTGACTGTTGTTGCTGACTGTACCTGTTAATTACTCTGTGCTACAGCTGATGATCTCTATTGTTGCAGGTGGAGTGTGGCGCTCGGTAGCGTCTGCAGCGGTGCGATGAGAGGCCACGCGGGCCAGCCGCGCGCACACTATGCGAGAACAGTCCACCGATGTAAGCATTCCTAGGAAATAAGAAATCATGGAGTCATGAACTCATGGACTTTTATCCTCCAAATTATCCATATAAGTATTAAGCACCTTAATATTATGCATCTCTACTGACTTTTACCATCTGTGGATTGATCCTCTCTTCAGATTGAAATGATTGACCTCATTTACATTAATGTACCAAAAATTTGTATTGTATACCTACCTAAATATCTGTAATATTTCTACTTATTCCTTGTTAGAAACAATTCTTACTTTATATTTAAAATATCCAGAACAAGCAGCACGATAATAATTACACGATTATATTGTACCTCACAACTAAGTGATAAAAATATAAATCGCGTTGCATTGGATTAAAATTTTGACGCTCAGTCCTATAGAGTTTACATTTGTACCGGTATGCATCTGTGCATTGACACGATTCAGTATCGATAGCATGCGCCGTGCACGCGACAAGCTAGAAGCTTTTGCACTACGAAACATTATTTGTGTAAAAAATTTGTTTATTCAATGTGACGAGTCAGCACAACGGGTCAGCGAGTCCATTGACCTACATAGTTGGTTCACTTCTCTCTGTTAGATAGACAGGCATGTTATGACATTTAGAATACGCTGCCGTTTTATTTAAATGACTTTTATGCAGTCATTGTCTGGCTGCCAAGATCATTTAAATATTAGGATGAAATTTAAAATGCAGGCAATTCTTTTAATGCACCTGTTTGCGTAAGGCTGTCTATCGTCATTCGTCCCCCATGTTGTTTTACGTCGACGAAATCAGAAATAAATAGGTATGCTGCCATTCTAACCTAATACCTAATATAATTTTGTATGCAACCCAAGGAAAAATGAGACTGATAACAGTCTGCCTTTCACACAAATTCATGAAACTGAGAGCATAATAGAAGAACAGTGCAATTGGAGCAAAAAGTGTTTAATGTAATGTCGACACAAAAAGCAGCAATGAAATAAAAATTTAAAACAGTATGAAAAAAGGTGATGAATAATGAATGCCCAAGCGGGCTCAGTTGACGTAAGAGCCAAAATTGCAACAAAGCTTCAGTTAATCGCGTGCGACTGTATCTCAATGAAGTTATAGGATACCTAGAAGAAGGGACACTTCCTATTTTTAAATTGAAGTGAGATGGCAGATCGGGATTTTTTGACATTTTGAGCGTGTTGGGTGACCTATTGAGTACCAACGCAGTATACAAATACAAATACAAAATTTATTTATTGACAAGGTAATTTTATACAGCTACATTTTAATCCATAAGCTCCCGAACTAGTGTTTAACTGTGTTTCAGGAGCTAGTGGCTTCTCCCATTTTATGCTTTAGATAAAATTACGTCTTATAGAATAATATAAAACAAAACAAATATTATATCTAGATTAAGAACAAAACTTTCTGAAAAGTAATTTTTAAATGTTTCTACCAGTAGTGTGGTCTTGCGTATATACATATGTAATGGTATTGTGTGTGTGTGTGTGAGGGTGTGTGTGTGTGTGATGCGTGTTGTGTGTTGTGTACGTGTAAGTGATTTGTAATCTCTCTGTGTTAAACATGTGTGAGTGTATGTGTGATGTTACTGTGCTTATATTTGCGGTTTGATAGGATCCATCAGTTTCCCAATTAATTATGTTGTTATGAATAAAGGTTGGCATAAAGATTAGCATTCTCTCAATGCCTTCATAGTCAAATTGATTTAGCCATGCAAGGAGAATGTTCTGTATTTCCTTGTTCTTCAACCTTTTTATATTACCATCAGTCGTAGCTTTATTCAGCTTATTATAAAGATGAGGAACAACTACTCTAAACTGCTTCTGTGCGAACCTACTTTTAACCCATGGAACAGGGCACCTATCCACTCTTTTTGACGAGGCTGAAATAGTAGGTACTATTCTCCTATGGTAACGTCGTATGCTCTCATAAATAAATAATTTACGCACTGATAGAACGTTGGCCTTCTCATAAACAGCTGTTGTTGGGTGTCTATAAGGTAAATATAGAAGAACTTTCAAGACTGCACGCTGTGCACGTTCTACTGTGATAAGGTGAGTTTTAGCTGCGCTACCCCATGCACATATGCAATACCTAATGAGGCACTCACACGACGCCCTGTACGTTTGAATGAGAAGATTCATATCTGCCACTGTTCTGAGGGTTTTGAAAACGTATATAAGTTTTCTTACCCTAGATGCCAACGAACTAATGTGTGGGTTCCAAGTAAGTCTATTGTCAATTGTAATCCCAAGATATTTAATTGACTCAACACGGGACAATTTCGAGCAGTTACACAGGACAGCACGGGGAGAGATACGGTTACAGGGAAAGGTATGAATTTTCAAACTGTGGTTGGCACCTGGGCCTCCTGAAGTTGTTTGACTGTAGCACACATACCTCGTTTTGGCAGTGTTCAATGACAGAAGGCTGTTCTCTAGCCATTGTGTGATAACCGCTAGACTATTTTCAGCCAGCTCAGTGACTCTTTCCCAAGTTTTGTCGTGAAAAAGCAGTACCGTATCATCTGCGAACATCAGTAGATCCAATCTGGGCATTGTAATGGCACATAGTTCATTTATGTAGACAAGAAACAGTAATGGACCCAACGTACTACCCTGTGGCACCCCATAGGTACAGACTGCACTTTCACTCAAACGGTCATCGACCTTTACAATCTGTGTTCTCCCTGTCAGATAGTCAGTGAACCAGGCAAGAGCTAAACCTCTGATGCCAACATTCTCAAGCCTCGTCAATAAAATGGGAATGGAAACAGTATCAAAAGCTTTCTGGAGATCCAGAAAAACTCCCACACACTTGCTGCCACCATCCAGGTAAGAAGAGATTAAGGATGTCAGCATCAGGACGGCGTCCTCAGTTGATCTGCTTTCTCTAAAACCGTACTGGTTCTTGTTTAAAAGACTATTTCTCTCCAAGTACCGCATAACTCTCAATTTTACTAATTTTTCCAAGACTTTGGAAAGAGTCGAGAGAAGAGATATGGGTCTATAATTCGAGGGTTCGATTTTATCGCCAGCTTTAAAGATAGGACAAACGACTGCTTTTTTATAAACCGATGGAAAAGTACCCGTTTCGAAACTTAAATTGCAAACAAATGTGATGGGCTCTACGACAAATATAATAAACTTTTTAAGTATATTTGTTGTGATTTTGTCCCATCCAGGTGCACATTGTGATTTCAGTCCACAGATAACGCTCTTCACTTCAAAAGAATCAGTGGGAAATAAAGACATGGATTTAATTGGTGAGTTTGATGATTTCGCATATGAGGCCAGTTCGCTCTCTGTTACGTTCATCATTTGCAAAGTCCCATTAGCAAGATCTCCACCAATAGAAGTAAAGTATGTGTTAACAACATTGAGTGATTGTGTCGGGTTGCTAGCTATTTTTAGTAAATCATAAGAAGGCACCTTTGACTGATTAAACTCGCACACTTCCTTTACTATTTTCCACGTTTCTTTTATGTTTCCTTGATTTCTAAGTAGTTTTTCTTTATAATAATTGATTTTTAAGGTTTTAACAATTTTATTACATATATTTCTATATTTTACATATTTTTCCTTCACTTTATCATCATTTGGTTTAATTTTCATCTTCATATGAAGCCTGTCTCTTTTTCTTATAGATCTAACTACACCTCTTGTTATCCATGCCTTCAATGGTTGATTCCTTTTTGAAATTTTCCTGATCAGTGTATTGCTATTAATAATATTAAGGAGTTTAGTAGTTAATAACTCAGCAGCTAAATTAGAATCCTTTAAAGCAAATAAATCCTGCCATGACTCAGACTCTAGTAATTCATTAATTCCCTCATAATTTAATGTTACTTTATTATAAGTCACTATTTTTTTTATTATTTTGCTATTATGTATATAAAGTAAAATAGGGGAATGATCCGTTAGTTGCTGTTCGAAAACAATGGTTTTACATGCATTTATGGTTTTTACCATGAAGTGGTCAAGGCAGGTGGTGACTCTTGTAGGGCAGTTTATTCCTTGTCTAATACCATGCATAGCCATTAAAGTCAGGTAGTCTTGAGCAGACGTGGATAAATTACCTGGTAGAATATCCAGATTAATGTCCCCAGTAAAAACAACATTCCTAGTAGAAATGCTTGCCAAGATATTATCAACAGATTCCAGATACCTACTCGTGTTACGAAAACATGGTGGCCGGTAAGAACAAATAATAGTGTAATCTGGTGAAATATTTATAATAAGGCAGTTTCCGTCAGAAAATAATGGTTCGCACGAAGATGCTTTTATATCGTGTCGGACGTATGTAACCACGCCATCGTTTTGATTCAGGCTATTCCTTGTCCAGAACTTATTATAATTATCCATGTCGGGTGGAGGGGTTTGACTGTTAGTCCAGCACTCTGTCAATACAAAGACGTCCACCATCAAGTCTAAGCTAGATACAAAAGCAATAAATAGGTCAAAGTTACGGTTTATACTGCGGATATTAAGTGTTAAAATAGAGAAACCATGTCCACTGTTGACGTTTGAATCAAGCAATTCAAGGCAACCCCCAGAGTTGCTGAGTGAGAGACATTCAAAATTATCTGTATTATCAACTTCTTCAATTATAAATGAGTTATCATCCATTATTAAAGAAAAAAGTAATAATGTGTAGCATTATTTGTGATATTAAAAATAATTCAATTGAAACATAAAAAAAATTGTATGGATGACAGAAAAATGAAACTTTAGCAATTAGATTTCTGTTTACAGTCAAGATTAGCGAGAAAGAGTTGGAAGTGTAGATGTTGTGAATAAGTTTTCTCTGATGTTTGTTTGACATGTATGAGTAACATGATGTGTATGTATTGTATTGTTTGCGTTTTCTGTTATTGTATTGTAATGTATGAGTTGTATGAATAAGTTGTGTGTGTGTGTAAGGGTGTGTTTGTTGTGTGCGCAAGCCAGAAACAGTAACATAAAACATGTTATTACATAAAATGAAAAAGTAAGTGGCAAACCCACAGAAGTACATAAATGGAAGCAAAATACATGCTAGAGGAGAGCACATTACTAGTCACTTATGCAGAAGATTTTCAAAATCACTTTCGTTGTTTACTTTTACTAGTGGTGCTCCATCCACTCTCCTCAAGTATACTTTGCCATGCGATGTCCAGCAGTATTTGTACCCGTTACCCTTGGCAAACTCTCTAGCCATGAAGAAGAGCTTCTTCGCCTGTATAGTGAGGCTCTCTGATACAAAAATCGGTTTGGGTAGGCCTTCAAGTTTTAAATTCGCGGTGCTTAATTTACACGTAGCATACTTTTTGTTGTACGACTTGACAGATCCGATGATTTTATCCCTTAGGATCACTGTAGAGAACTCTGCAACTATTGGCTGGTTGTTCTCATTTTTGGTGTTGACCCGGTATATATCACGGACTTCAGCTGATTGGAATGGCGCACTTACAGCACTTCCCAGTTTCTTTGCCAGGTTTAGCAGGTCTTCTTTAGTTTCGCCAGTCTTTTTAGGTACATTGCGTACTTCAATACACGAGCTGTGGGAACTACGGTCCAAATGCTCCAATCTGGCCTCTAGAGATTTGATATACCGCCGGTCTTCAGATTTATCCTGTTCTAAGTTATTTATTCTCGTGATTAATTCCTCATATTTTTGTCCGAGAAAGTCAATAGAGCAGGATATGTCTTTATTTTGCTCGGTATGAGCATTAATACCACCCTGTACCTTGTTCATGAGTGCAGAGAATTTTTCGTCCTGCTCCTTTCGAAGTTCAGAAAACATCTCTTGTATCAACGTGGGCGACGTTATTGCATCGCATACAGTTTGCTTGTCTTGTACCCGATTCTCTCGTTTGTATGGAGTGCCCACCCTGATGAAGTGTAACGCTTATGTTTGTCTAATTCCAGACGGTCGACAAGGCGGTGTGTACGGAGGAGAGCGGCGCGGCGCGGCTCGAGGCAGTGCTGGTCGCGCTGGTGGAGCGCAAGGCGCGCGCACTGCACGCCGAGCAGTCGCGCACGCATCCGCTGCTGCTTCTGCTGCGGCACCTACCCGACGGTCAGTACTGACTGCGCAGTATCTTGCTCTTTATGCACTCATGGCAGAAAACCTCAGCTGGGCCGCCGTGAACTTTGCCAAGTTTGGGTTCAAAATTATATATTAATAATCATTAGCTATTGACATGACAATGAACTGGAAGTAGGGTGCAGAAGACCGGCGGCCCAAGAAGGAGATCGTTTTTTGTTTTATCACTTTTTTTTCTGCTACAGATTATATGGTTAAGAACTAAAGATCCAGTTGAGTTGAACTACAATAGACTTAGAGATCATAATTTCACTTTGAAACGATTCCTTCAACTTATCCCAAACCTTTTCGTATGCGAAAAGTTTGGGTAACGAAGCGGGGCAGTAAATCAAGCCGTCGTTAGCCGATGGCATAAGATCCTTCATATCGGCATATTGGCAGGATATTATCGCGTAATGAAACATTTGGGCGGTATCGGAATTTAGATGAGTTGTAATAGGTATGCGTTCTTGTATACATTTATGGTGAGATTTATGTAATCATGTCATGCCACTTTAGTCGTTTTTATAATATCAAGGAATCTGAAGAATTAGATACTTACTGAATTAGATACTGTCTACTGTGACGCTACTGTTCCATGGCCACAATTCAAAAGCTTGTCGAGTGTGGCCATCAGTGCTTTGTCAAAGCATTTTCTAATTTCAAAAAGGGAAACTAGTAGGTATACTAGTATACTAGTACCCAACTTATAAGGCGCGTCGTGAATCTTCGTTCGCGCAGAAAAGAAAGTATGGTCCGAAGATAAACGAAATAATGCTTAAAACTTACAATCAACCTAAGCTCACTATTATAAGGTTCATAATACACTGCAGCTGTTAGTTCCATCTCACTCTAAGCTCGCTAAGATGGCGGCGGCTGCCGACCAATAGCGGTCAATAGCATTTCCCGCGCTTTGAAAATTCATCTTCTGCGCAGGTACATCGGTAAGCCATATCAGTTGGGTACTACTATACCTACCTATAGCTTGTATTTCGTGGCAACCATAGCTATTGGCTGCGCAGAATTTTAGACGTTTATTTTGTTTTCGGGGTCTAACAAATTGTTATTTAACGTTATAGCAATACCATCTATTTTCTTCCGCAGAGGAGGCGTCCATGATCGGCAGCCCTGGCGAGGAGTTGCCCTCGCACTGGTGTGAGCATGAGATCGCCAGGCACAAGCGTAGGAAGTTAAAGCTACAAACACATCGAAAGTAAGCATTGGAACAGTTAACTATTCCAACATTATACCTATTTTAATACCCTAGAGGCAGGGACTCTCAGTTAAAACGAGATAGATAACACTTTGTATGACACTTGAGCGTGTTGTCTTTCTCTTCCGTGAGTTTGAGTACCTACTTACTTTTTGAGTACGGAGTGTCAATCTTGGGGTATTACAATAGATTGTGTACGTAAAACCCGTACATTTTACGCTGGCCTATATTTAAAGACAAAGAATTTAACCTCGTCATAAAGAGAGGTGGTATCGGCGTGCCGCGCCGCCGCAGCCCTACCAGAATTTTGGGCGCGATGTCGAACATACGAGTAAAGTATCATTTGTATAGTGCATTACACGATAAAATACTAATAAGTAAAGTACTTAGTCAGGTCATAAGTATTGTCACACAGTAAAAACTTTTCTTTTAGAATGCTGGCCACAAAAAAGTTTATTGAATTCGAATTTCGAATTGTTCATGAAAATAAAAATGTATACTTGTTAGAATTTTACTCATTTTTAAATATGGAGTGGACGCAGAAGACCGTGTTGCAGTTATTGCGTTGCATCGTTGCGGTTACGCGCCAATTCAAATTTTTGACATATACTGAAAAATTTGAATATAACCAAGAGATTCGTTTATCGTACCATCAAACGATACAATGAAGACTCTAGTGTAGATGACAGGTCAAGAAGTGGTCGCCCTCGGTCTGTTAGGACTCCAGCAGTGATAAAAGCTGTGAAGGCGCGAATTCAAAGAAATCCCAAACGTAAGCAGAAACTGTTGGCCCTTCAGATGGGATTAAGCAGAACCACGGTGAAAAGGGTGTTAAATGAAGACTTAGGGCTTCGGGCATATCGAAGAAAAACAGGACATCATTTGAATGCTCGTCTAATGAACCTGAGACTGAAGAGATGCCGCGCTTTGTTGAAGCGGTACGCGGTGAAAAAATATCGGGAAATTCTTTTTTCGGATGAAAAAATTTTTACCGTAGAAGAGAGCTACAACAAACAAAATGATAAGGTGTACGCACACAGTAGTGAAGAAGCGAGCAACCGTATTCCGCGTGTCCAACGAGGTCATTTTCCATCCTCGCTCATGGTATGGTTGGGAGTGTCTTATTGGGGCTTAACAGAGGTACATTTTTGTGAGAAAGGTGTAAAAACGAATGCAGTTGTGTATCAAAATACAGTCCTGACGAACCTTGTGGAACCTGTTTCTCATACCATGTTTAATAACAGGCACTGGGTATTCCAACAAGATTCGGCGCCAGCTCATAGAGCGAAGAGCACACAAGACTGGCTGGCGGCGCGTGAAATCGACTTCATCCGGCACGAAGACTGGCCCTCCTCCAGTCCAGATTTGAATCCGCTAGATTACAAGATATGGCAACACTTGGAGGAAAAGGCGTGCTCAAAGCCTCATCCCAATTTGGAGTCACTCAAGACATCCTTGATTAAGGCAGCCGCCGATATTGACATGGACCTCGTTCGTGCTGCGATAGACGACTGGCCGCGCAGATTGAAGGCCTGTATTCAAAATCACGGAGGTCATTTTGAATAAACTTTAGTGTCATAAGAATCTATGTTTTGTTAAGTTCATTTTGGTATATAAATGGTTACATAATGAATAAACTTGTTTCAATTATTTTATATAAAACATGTGACAGAATTTATGACCTGACTAGGTATATAGGTAATATTAGTGTTTCAGCTAATGTTATCATAATTTAATTTATATTTAAATTATAATGTTATACTCGTATTATGTAAGTAGTATTGTCAAAGATTTGTTGTCGTTTTGCTAAAGTTATCATCACATTTTTTTGTACATTATTATGATACGAGCGGTCTAAGTAGTCTATAAATACACGTCGTAAAGTGTCTGCTGTGCATTTAATAGACTTACTCACTCCGCGAGTATGGTATACTGTTTTACAGTACTTGTGAGGCTACTTAGAACACCGCAAAGCGTAACCTAAGTGCGGGCTTAGGTCGCACGGTGCTATAAAATATTCTGGCGTCTTTCCAGTCGTTGACATTATTGTCTACTATACAGTGAAACTATTAAAACTTGTATCTTTTTCTATTCCAGCAGAGAGCATGGTCCAGAGCAGTTGGAGGTAGATAGGCGTAGAAAGCGGCGGCGGCGCAGGCGCA
This sequence comes from Hylaea fasciaria, assembly GCA_905147375.1. Lineage (NCBI taxonomy): Eukaryota > Metazoa > Arthropoda > Insecta > Lepidoptera > Geometridae > Hylaea > Hylaea fasciaria. Next base: position 5,625,159 of record LR990199.1, read on the forward strand.
AGCACCAGCCCGAACAGAAACCGAGGAAACACCGCACGCTCCTCGTGTCCGCTATAGATGAACAGGCTAAAGTGATTCATGTAAGATGGGAGTTTTTAGTCCATCGCTGCTCTCGTAATCCTACTAATATTATAAAAGCGTAACTTTGTGTGTGTGCGTATGTTTGTTCTCTCTTCACGCCTTAACGGGTGAACGGATTTAGATGAAATTCTGGTACACAGATACCATAGATCCTGGAATGGAAAATAGGATACTTTTTATCCCATATAAATTTCGGTATCTGTGATATAATAAAGAACACGGGTGACACCGCGGGGTGCAGTTAGTAAAATATGAGTAGGTATATACAAAGGCAAAGGTAGAAAAAGGTGTATGTAACTATGTGTGCCTGTATTTGTATGTATTCCGTCGACCACATCATCACATAAGGCCAGGTGAGATAGTGGGGAAAAACTGGTCTTTAGGAATCAAAAGAATAATTCTGTTAGGGCCTTGAAAATGATTGAATAATATCGTATCGTGGTGGCAGAGCAACCTCGGCTGAACCAACGATTTGGTTTCGTTAGTTATGTGTGGAGTCATCCTTCGTGCTTCGGTCTGACAAACTCTGACACCAATGGGTGGGTACGTAGCCTGTGCATTGTTCAGTGTGTTTTGCGATCGGAGACTGCTCCTCACCGCCGGTCCGTCTGTCTGAAATGCACCTTCTGCAATGACACTTGAGCGAGCCAATCGAAAGTTTTGAATTTTTTTATGACATATAAAACCCTTAATAGTCAAGCAATTTACCAAGGAAGAGAGCTCTTACTAACTCGCTCAGAGGCAGTTATACTGTTTACAGTCTATACGTATATACAGTCACGTTAGTACTAGATGAAGTTTCCATGCATTCATCCACTAGACCGAGTACTGACATGCAATTCAGTCATCGGTTCTTTCCTCATGACTGTAGCGATGAAAACTGCTGCAAAATTGTAAAGTTGTCAAAATTGCTGCGATACTCGATAAATCTCAGCAACTTTGGCAAGAAACGTGTAAATATAAAACAAGTTACGAAAACATATTATATCAGTTTGCATCTCTACTTGTGACCAGTCAAGCAAGGAACAAAATATGAGCATAATCAGATAGCGTAGATAGACAAATGACAATCTAAATTTCAGTATGGCGCTTCAATAAAAGCCACATTATAACATAAATATTTATTTGTCAATTTTGTTTATGTTAAATAGCGCCATCTCTGAGCATACTCTGAAAACTGGCATTCAGTGAGAAAGAATATAGACTTATCGGTTAGTTCACACTCCACCCGCAAGATGGCGTTATTCTAAATGCTTCCGCAGCCAGAAATTCTATGGCTTCAGAGGAGGGTAGTTTTAGCACTTCGGTCCACTAAGAGATGGCGCTACTAGTAGTCATATAAAAGGTAACGGCTTATATAATTTATGGGCCACCTGTGGGTGCGCCATTTGTGCGCGCCATTTACCACAGTTACTACAATACTTATGCATGTTATAGAAGCCTTTGTTTACTTTCCGCGATGTTTTACGACGTTTTATGCAAATTGTTATGATATAGCACCCATGGTTCTGTTATCGTAATGGCCTTAAGTGGACCTTTGTGTTTGGATACAGTTTTTATTGCAGGCTTAGTTCTTGACACATGTTTTTATGAGATTATATTTTATAGGGTGTAGGTGGCTTGTTTTTACCGTATTCAAGTAGGTACTTGTATCTTTGCCTGTTCTAGTTTTATACGACCGTCGACCGTTCGTCTGACCGCCCGTTCTTCGTTTTTCATCTTCGTTACTTTAGGTGCACTTAATGCTAAGTGAGATTCACAAGCCTACAGTTACTGCAGCTTCTGGAAAATAAAAGCTCACATCAGAGTTAATTGCGTTTTGTTTTGTAGCAAACGCGTAGCACTGAAGCAAAAAAATAAGTGATAAAATACTTAGCACCTTTAGGTCTTAACTTAAAACTGTGTTAATAAAAACTTGCTTATAACAGTCCGGACGTCTAGACCAATAAAAGTGCGTAAGATTATTTAAATAAGGTTTCTAGTTATGTGTCTTTACAGTATTTTGGGCCTTGGTTCGCTTTGTTTTATAACCTACGAGTTCACTGGAACAAGAAAACTATAATTATATTGTGTACAATCGAATTGAGACCCTCCTCCTTTTTTAAAGTCGGTTAAAATACCAATCAGTAGATGAAGTGAATTGGGACGTTTTGTACTCTGACTCAGTACGAAACAATTTCTAGACCAATGCAAATCCAATTTCGCTCAAGTTATACCGAGTTACCAAGTAAATTAGAAAAGTGAAGCTAGTATACAAGTAGATGTTCTGATATTCTGAGCCAACAGTCGACTCAGTAGGTAATCTGTTCCTAGGTTTTGGACCCTGACGAACTACCTCGGCGGGCGCGGTACACTATCATGGTGACGGCGTGTCTGCTGCTCTTCCTGTGCCTCCTGCTCGTGGGAGTCACGTTGCGGATGGCGCCTCTTATCGACGATATGGGTAAGTCTTAGTTGTAGACAGATGTAGTAAAATTTCAGATCTTTTGCTATTTGAAAAGAAACTGCGTGCAGAAAGAGGTACGTATACACTTGAAAACATTCCAACCTTAGTGTTACGTAGTTATACCTACCATAGGTTCCTGGTAATTATTCAATTTCTGATTTTCTAGCATTATGACGCACTGATCACGTTAATTCTGAAAGGCAGGCTGGGTACTTTAATTACCGTCAATGCCGAACACCGAATCTTATATCTTTCGCAGAGTTATCAGTTTTTGTAGATCAAAGTGTCTTGTTTGTTTCCATAAAAGCTATTGAATATACGCGTGGGCCTCTCCTACATTCAAGAAAAGATGAATAAGGTAAGTTCGCTAAAGATGTTCAACATTCAAGCGTAACGTAACTAAAACGTAATTAATTTAAATTCCTAAAATAAAAGTGACAATCTCAAACGACCCTTCCCAAACAAAGTTACAACAGCGGTGGTGTTAAATTGCTAAAGACAGATTTCCATCGGTACTTGGATTACAGACAAGTATAACAAAGTTGGTTAACTAACTACCGATAGATCCGCTTTCAAGTTCAACTTCCCTGACTTCTCACAAGTGATATTGGGTTTCAAAATGGTGGATATTTACAGATTTAAGGTTTCATGGCCTTAATCTAGCGAGGATGGCCGCTTAGTATGCTCTTTGAAGCTTAGAGGATGGTTTCGCAAACAAAGCCTTACGAGGGTCGCCGCACACTGTTTGACAAGACGTCAATTTATCTCCAGTGGGGCAAATCTATCCCTCATTCTTGCGAAACCGAGCTTTGACGTTCCATGTTTGTTAATGTAATCCGTTGTAATTATTATGTACCCCTTTGTCATTCGACTGTTCGGAAGTAAAATAAACTGAGCATTATACCTACCCAACATGAGCTAACTAATCCAGAATACAATATTACTAGCGCTAACCCCGAGTAAGGTATGTAAGTACATGTAAAAATAGCGTATTGAGTGTGGTTTAGTTCTACCACAGATAATAGAGTTTCACCTAGTTTAGACATAACTATCTAGTAAAATATGTATAAGTTTACGTTTTACGTCCATAAATTAGCATACCGTAGAACTTTAACCGAACTTCAGTATAATTTAATTGGTAGCTTTGAACTAATACGATACTTTTACGATAGTTTTACCCACACTATAAACCCCGCATACGTTCTTAATCTTAGTATGTGTGTATACGAGTACATGTTAAAAACGATCCAAAACATAGTGTAAGTAGATAGGAAATATACGGACGGACGCACTTCAGGCAAGAGATTATATAACGTTGTGACAGGTATTTTCCGTTTCCAATAAAATATTCTCCGAAGTCTACGAACCTGGTTGTTTGTGGTTTATAGTTCTTGCAATTCGCTAGATACCGGAAATATTTCAGGCCTTATATTTTGGGTTTGGGATCGTGAAGTGTAAACCAAAAATGCGGCACATTTTCGTAGACTTACAAAACCAAAATTTGCAATCGTACTGCAATATCAGCGATCAACTTTTTTTTTCTAAGCCTCTTTTCTAAGTTGACGGAGATTGAAAGGTAAGATTACTAGAACCAACTCCGAAGGATTTTGTATTATTTTTTCCTGCGAAAAAAGAACAATGCGCGATAAAATCTCGTATCTAGAGATAAATTTACTTTCAGGTGAACTTTAGAATAACATAACACTATGTTGTCAAGTTAAGCTATCAGCGACATAAGAGTAGGTACCTAACATGTAGCTTGTGGCGGGGTAAACGGTCATACTCGTATTTTGTTCAGAAGCACAAAATTTACTCCAAAAGTAGAAAGACGTTCCATCAACTAATTATAATTTGGTGTTCAGTATTTATTTTCCTTCTTCCTATACGTTTCTTACAAGAAAATTAATAAATTTGCAGTCTAATTTTGTAATTATACGAGCACATAAAACAGCTGCATTAGGATTTGTACTCTTTACTCTACAAAATGTAAGCCATTTTCACGTACCCCATGAGGGCTCTCGCTAAAATTAATTGACTCTACCACCGGATACTGAATACATACAATCGAGAAGAACCAACAAGAAACTCAATAACTGTTTTTTTATACGTGTTCTCAATCCAAACGTCCCATTGTGACTCTCCATCCACTTAAAGTACCTACTCGTAGTACCTACGTCTGGTCCGACTCCTATTTAATATCGCTAGTACTATCTTATATAATAATATTATTATGTACCTACTTCATATCACCTCCGCCCTCAACACTGATTAAATTTTCAATTACTCAGTTTACCTGCCTGGGAGTAATAAGGGAGCTTTTGCTAGTAAATTACCGTTAGATAATAGTAATTTGGGTAATTAGAAAATTATTAACGTAGAATTTGTTTGAGAATGTCTATTAAAATAATTTGTACGATAATAAAGGACGGAGGAAGTAATAATGGAATATATTATTATGTACAAATAGTGTTAGATGTAATGAATTCTTGTAATGTTTAAAAGTAATGTTTATTAAACTATTTTTTAGATTTTTGTTCTTGTGTTCTTGTCATCTTTTCTTTCTGTCGATTAGTTACTTTTAGTAACTTGTTCTCCAAAATTAACAATACCGTACAATGATACGAACTTTTACTAAACAAAAAAACGAAAAAACGTTGAAACATCGCATTCATAATATTATCTTTGCCTACATACATACCTATAACTAGTACAAGTACGTATTATTATCCAATATCCATTAAAGTATCGTTTATGTCAAGTTGTTTACTCACTTCATTTTCACATCACTTTCTATGAACATAGGATCATAATATAATAGAGTATACAGTCTATATCAATAACAGCGCACTACCGTACATCAATCTACTTAAAGGTAGGTACATTAGAAAATAGGCAACACGAGTCATAAGAAAGTAATACGAGTAGCAAATTACGCCGTAACTCTTCATTTATGTGAGGCAATTTGCTTAGATTAATGATGAGTTATTTAAAATTTTCTTCTACGGCACCTATGCAAGTTGCGATTTATTCCCTAGAGTGTCGCGCGGTATAATAAATATCACACAATATCACATAATAATTATGTTTGTGTGCGACATGGAAACGCTGCAAGCAATATCTATTTTAGTACTCTCAGTTTCACATCGATAGCGAGGGGAAAAAATGAATTTTGTCGCAATAAAAAGTATTCATGTCCTCTCATAGGATTCGAACAATCTACATACCTACCAAATTTTATCAAGATCCGTTCGGTGTTTAGTTGTGTAAACTGAAAAGGGTGCAAAAACATAACGATAGACAGTCAGAGTTACTTTCACTTTAATAATATTATGTTGGATCTAAATTTCATCACGAATAATCAGACATGATATTTAAAAAAATGGTGATAAAGGCCTAATAAACTCTGACACTAGAAGCTAGCGCAACCTTATGCAACAAACAAACAACAACACGATATTGAAAAAAAAAATAACAATTAGATTCAAAGTCAAAGTCAAAGCATTTATTGTAAATAGGCAATTAAATCGCACTTTTACAAGTCAAACAAAAGTTACAAGAGAATCATAAAAACATAAAGTATGATTAATAACAGTAACTAACTTAAATATCTAAGTTGTAACTAATGAAACATGTACGAGATACAAACTATTAAGATGCATCAACTATATAGTATATTTGAGTTTGAAATACATCCGCACTAGTGGAGCCCGTATGTTGTCAATGTTGTCACTCGACACGAACGCTCTGCGGTAGGTAACTAACTCTATTAACGAGAACAGTGTTGCCAGACTATCAAACGCTTTTCGTGTCTCCAACTACCCGCTCCTTTGCTAATTATATAAGTAAGGTTTTCCATATTAAGGAAATAGAAATGGGGGGGGGGGGTTGGAACAAAATAGGGGTGTAAAAATGTGCTCATGCAAAATTTCAGGTAAACTAGAAACGACTTGTCTCTTTTTGAAATCTCATATTGAAAAGACGGGCAAGTTTGTCTTTTTTAGAAAAGTTACGGCAAGCACAGTTGTAAAACTTCATTAGCCGTGCATTTTCAAAATCTTAATTAAGTCGTGTATGTGTATACCTGTATGACAAAAATATATTGAAGTACATAGTACGAGTATAAACTGATAATTTTAAATGGACCAATACTTCGGCGCAGTCTTCAAAATCTTGATATTTCCAATCAAAACAAATCACAATCATGTAACCTGGAAATATGGCAGCATTTGCCTAAATGTGGAAGTTTCCACGTCATGTTCGCGTAATAATTAAGACCCATTCACTGCCAGAGCCACGTCGCAGGCGTTGAAGCGATGACAAGTAGACGACAGGTGATGCGTTGGTTTGTATGAGCGGGCTGTATTTTCTATAGATGGGTAGAGGTTTGCGATGGATATTTGATAAGAAGGCATTGGCAGGCTTCTCGTATCAATTCAAGTAACATTGCATGTTTTTTGACGACGATAGAAGATAAATCTATGTTCAATGCATATGCGAAAACAAAAACTTATTTACGCGCAAGCCCCTCGAAGAAATGGTACATATAAAGCACTCTTTATGTACACAGTCTTTATGTATACGTACATAGCTACAATTCTGTTAAAGGTTATAGATACTATAATTTTCCAGTTACAAAAGAGTATCGGATATTAAATAAATAAATAACGCATCATGACACCGACAGACGCACACTTGTGTACCAACCAATCCAATCATAATCACCAACCAGCGAATCAACCACCAAACCACGAACCAACAAATCAACCACCAAACCAACCAATAAACAGAACAACCAACCATCAACCATCCAATTAACCTGTCTACTTAAACTAAAAATTGACGCTAATCCGACTTTGATAAACTTTCCACTGGCCTAAATAGTTACATTAGTGACACTAAAACTTCCTCCATATTTGAAATAATTCTCTCGGGTGCGATGTGGAAATTAAATTGATAACCCTTGTTTTGTTGTCAGTTGTTGGTAAACTTAAGGGCTTGTCGGGGAAGATAGATACAGCAGCTTTGACAAAAACAATTGATGTTTCAATTATTTTAACAATAAGTATTCGCGTCTAGTTTCTAATTACTATATCAAGCTTACGAGTACACTACAGTGCACATACCGGTAGCATGTTGGCAATATATATGCAAACCATAATTAATGCATGCATAATAAGGATGGAGTACTTCTAAGTGATTATGAGGATAACCTACTTATATTATTTTGTCATTATAGGTCGAACAGCGTTGGTAGATATCGTTTACTTTTCTAATGCTGTTATCAATACTGAAATAAACTTGAACGTAAAAGTTCATGAAATAAAGGCAGAAATTGATCACTAAAATATTTAAGTCGGACAAGCGCCTTAGAAAATCAGGAACAGGAAAATAAAATTCAGGAAACAATGGCAAAAATCGATTTAGATTTAGCGACTTGCTCTTTTTTTGTGTCACGCTGTTGATTGTGAATAGAAAGAAAGTGCTGACAGAGACTTTGAAAATAACTAAATACTCGTATATGCCTGGCAATTGATAAGGGTGCTACATAAGATATTATTTCTTAAGTTTAGATATGTTGTTCACAACGAATAATTTTAATATTGTCTCACTTTCGAGTAAAACTTTTACTGAAAGATATTTTCTTAAGTCACAGAAAGTAGCGGAATGGTTCCACGGTTCGGTCGCTGGCTGCTTGTAATCATGCTCTATTCAATGCGGAGTTACTCTTGGGGATTTTATTCGCCTCCATACAATGTTGTACAGTGCGCAACAAAAGTGACATGCAATTTTTTTAATATACTTTTTCGTACAACTGGCTACCAAACTCATCGTCTAGCTTCCGAAATAGATATGATGTGTCTTTATACAACGATGATCGCATGTCATATTTTGTTTTTTTAGATGTTCTTGGTAAGACTGAAAAGCTTCCATTCTTTTTCATCCCTGTTGATGTATGTGAGACTGATTTCTGATTAAGATAGTTCGTTTGTTTGTGCATTGACATTTCTGTGAGCGTAAGCAAATTGTTAACGTCTTTGTTTTCCAATCAATTCATACGTCTCTCCGCGTTGAAAGCGAGTACCTGCCTACCTTCAGGGACTGTCTGTCTGTCTCTCCGTCCGGTCTGGCGGTCCTCCTTTACTCCCATCCAATGAAATGATCGTTATCTTCCTAAGAGCGAATCTCATGAGGCTTTGATAACAACATTATAACGTCCTTGGCCTAGGCTGGAAGATTTCGAATAAATTGTAGTTATGAAAGAAAACAAAAATTGGTACAAACACAATGGTTGCAACATCAACAATGTAAGGAAGTATATAGGTAGGTACGAGTAGATACAATTATTCAAAAAATAATGCTATTTCATGCGTACTATTCCAGTAAAATACAGAAGATCACTTTTACTACTAGTACAAGTATAATTTTGAATGGAAACAGTTCATAATACCAAGTTTAATGTACTTACAGTAGGTACTAAAACAAATACTGTGGTTTTTCTGGTCCTAGATTGATCCTTAAAAATCTTCAGTAATTTTTCCATGCTTCTTTGTTGATAATTGTACGTTACCTTTACTTGAGTTAATATCCCCTAAAGACAAAGTAGGTTGATGTTGTGGTACGAGCTGTAACAGTCCTTTCCCAGAACTAGCTTTGAAAATAATATTTTCAGCGACCGCACTACACTAATTACCGTTTTAAATTAATTGTTTATTTACCTACCCTCGAGTAGGACCGTTTGGACCTTGGGGATTTTTTGGAATTCTATTGAGATCATATTCTGTGGAGCGTAGAAACATTGTGACGAGTTTTGAGAAATGTAAGTATGTGATCCAGACGTTATATATTATTTGTTTCGTGTGTAGGTTTTGCGTAGGTAGGTACTTATTATAGGCAGGTACGCAAACCCTTTGGAATTAGGTAAAAAGTAGGCCTTTGGTATTAGGTAAGGGATAAGTATTGTACATTTGCGTATCAAGCGTCTACGAAGAAAAGCACGGCGTTGCTATAAACAAACCGATCAGTCAAGACTATTGCATGTCATTTTTTATGAGCCAAAAGACTAATCAAGTAAGTATCCACCCAGTGATGGCGGATCCGATACTTAAGATCTTGAATCCATAATTCGATTATTTCGATTCGAGATCAACGATTATATTATTATTTACCAAACCGCAACTACTGGCGGCGTAACAAACAAACTTGTGACAATTTGGTTGAACCGTGTATAATGTATACTCGTATATTCGCCAGACGTATAGACGCTGTTACGTCACGGAGAATTCATAGTCGCATTAGTGTCAAATTTAACAATTCCTCCAAGCATGGAAAGCTCTAAATTGGCTCTCTGGAGCCTAAGCAAGCTTATCTAAATCAAACGTGATCGATGCACCAAATAAATCCCAGACTATCGCATCATTTACTTAGCGAACTTTCATCCATGCGAACTTCAAATTGTCTTGACAAGATTCTTAGGCAAGTTATTGTAAAGCAAACAAGGGGATCGTCGGGTGTCTCCTACAGACGCCCATTCATGGCATATCTGGGAGTCGTAGTTAATTAACACGGCTTTGGTGACGCACTTAAGTGATTGGACTACGTACTGAAGTTGAGATGTGTCAAAATCTTGTATGTTTCAGTTTGTGGCAGTTGTAACAAACACCCTTTGATGGTTTTTGTATGTGTATTTGTTATGATAGTAGTATTACGAAAATAATGCGTCATCACTATCATTGATTTACGAGATTTTAATTTTAGCTTTACCTATAGCTAGATAACTAACAACCCTTTATGATTTTCATATTTTCGTTACAAAATTCAAAGTTCAAAGCATAGTTTCGCTACAAACTGAAGTGTGCCAAATCGGATATTTTGTTAATTAATAAAATGATATATTTTGATATTAGTTTGTGCGCGAATTAGACCCGTTTAAATACTAATTAACATGTATTCAGTTCGCGAAAGTTTAAGAACTTCTATCGGATATTTTGTCGCAAAATTTACGGCATTGTTTGTGTTAACCAATTACTCGTCCGTCTCGAAATAGAATAACAAAGATTATTAATTAAGTCGACATGTGGTGGCCGATACAGCGGCCTCCAACCAAGAGGCTATGCACAACACGCCGCCATAGTGGAACGATGAATTGATGGTCTACACAACCATAAATTAAAGCAAACCTTCTTCTTTTTTCTGCTTGGTTCTGTTTCGTGATGATAAACGCATTATTGTAGGGAAATAAAGGCTACCGAGGGTTTTAGAGAGAGTTAGAATTAGGGAAGTCAAAATCAAAGTCGAATTATTTATTGTAAATAGGCAATAAAATTGCACTTTTACAAGTCAAACAATTAAATCTCATTAACAAAGAGAATCATCATACAAAATATAATAGCTACATTATGTTAGTTAGTGATGCAATTAATAATTAATTATTTTTGAGATGTACGCCATAATATCATCATGTATAATCATTTAAGGTTGTGTGTGAATATAATCATATTATTATGTATCTATCTATGATGAGCTAAAATCTAGAGGCTGATCGATCAACCAATGCTATGCAAATTATGCTCAATGCGACACGACGACGACGCGACGTGTACTCTAGTTCTACACATTGTCTACGCAAAACCTTGCTACGCCGTAGCATCGTAGCAAGTACATTCGCATAGTTCACATAATTTGAATTCGTAGCCACGAGCGCAGGCTTCCACGTTCTGAATCGTGAATTCCCGACATTTTTGAACGAACGCTTTATAATAAATATTTTGTTATAACAGATTCCTAAATAAGTAATTTGGAAGTAAGTATGTAAAGTTTACTATACTATATGTTGTTGTCATCGTAATTTTTCATATTCGATATCAAAATTAAACCCAAACTCAATAAACACCTCCCTACATAAAATGGTAAGCGAATTAATTCCCCAAAATTCCTTTAAGCGCTCTCTTTAGCCGTCCCAGAGTCGTTTATAATAAGTCCTTACGGTTTATCTCATTTTCGTTGAAGCGTTGAAAGGCCGCATTTTTGTTGAAACGTTGAAAGTGAGGGAGTAAGCCAAGGTGGTGTCAAGTGTGAGTGACGTTATCAGTAGGTGGCTCGTTGGCTCACAAGCACGGCCCGAATTTATCTGGCTCCGCGTCTGTTCGGATTTAATTACCACGGCTGCCGTGTGCTTTGTCGATTACATTATTTAAAGCGGTTTTAAAAATGATTTTACAAAAGATGGCGTGGGTACCGTACTCAGATAACTTTCTTTTCTTGAGCGTTTGCGATATAAACATATCAGAACGATGCACGAGTATTCTTTGGTAGAAATAGCTTTACCTAGACAAATGTCTTCACATAATATTTCGCTGCAATTAAAAGTGACTCCTATCTATTTTCTTTTTTTATTCTTTCTATGTTCCAATCACCAAAGCAAAGTTGCACTCCGGTGACAGTCAATTATATCTCAGTGGTTCCCGAGGGCAGTGCTAGAGTCTAGAGTAGAGGAGACGCTCATTACCGCACGTTTGTCGAGTCGAGTCGCGTATCTCTATTACGGAGGCGACGTCGAGCCGCCGATGGACGTGCCGGGGCAACACGAAGCGTTGCGGTGACGAGGCGATGACGCAGCGATAATGTGAGATATGCGTGATGGATAAGTTTGTTTGGATCGTGCGTGTGCTGAGGTTTAATTATTATAATATCAATATTAGTAGCAATAATTAGTATTATCAAGAGATATTTGCGAATGGTAAAATTGAAATACGGTTACGATACGGGTGTGTAATTGTGTATTGCATTGTGTACGGAATTCGTGATGGAAGATACGTTTAGTCAAATTCAGTTGTGTGAACCTTTGATGTCCTTGCATTCGACTTTTTATGCCTATTTTAATAAATGATTGTTATGTTAATGGATTATTATAATATTAAATATAACTACATACTACGAACCACATATTATCTAGCTATTACACACTGAATATCTTACAAAGTGTAACTTATGCACAACCAAAAATAAGTTAAGATTGGTTACCTACCGAAAAAGGTTGCTTTGAAGTTGAATTCTCAGTATACTGATATTTGATGTTTCGTTCTTGCGTACGATAGTGAACAAGAATATCAGATATCTAAAGATTTTGGGACGATACTTAGGAAACTATTATATAAGTTGTCTCACAACCAATGTTTTATTTTAAAGGTAATGTATAAACGTACAAAGGAAATGTAATTACTATTTTAGACTATGTACAATTTTAAACCAAATTAATTATATAGTACACGCATTTGAAGCAATTTTAGTGTTATTTCAAAACAGGTTTTAAATTATTATTTAATTATAAACTATACATGCACGCTTGTTATTCAGCATCACTTATAGTTGTAAGTACCGACGCAAACATATCGTATTATCATAATCAGGGTACTTTATATTTTCTCATTGTCACAATCACATCGGCCTACCCTTTATGTAAAATGTTCATGACAAGGGCACGAAAGTTAAATTTAGCTCGCGTAGCAAACTCAACAGCGGTAAGCGAGGCGCCTCATGCATTAAAGATAGGCCTACGTGTAAAGAACCTGTTGAGAACCTCGCCAGCAATCAATTTGCAGTTTGCAGCTCGTAATTTATACATGACAAGTAGGATGAAACTTAAAAGGAGCTCTGCCTTCCATTTCACGTGTTTAATGCATCATAGTACAGACAACTGTGGAAGATGCATGGCTGGCAGAGACGGTTTGGACTTATTTTCTTTTGTGTTGTCGAGAATTTCCGGGTCTTGCTTTAGAAGTGTATCATGCTAGCAATTGACCGATGGCCAGTCGTCTAGCTAATACTAGCTGGAGCTTGATGGTGTTGTTCATAACACCTTTACGAATTCCCGAGGTTGAAGACTGTCACAAATATGTTTAGGTTTTAAGGGAGATTGCAATGCTATTTTAATATATTTAGGTACATATATAAACCTAAAAATATTTTATAAACAGTATACACACAGTTACAATTCCTGTTTATAAAAAAATCTTTGTATATTTGACTGGTAGTAAAATGACTTTCACCCTGGAAGATATTATGCCAACATTTCATAAGAGACTGTGTTTATTCTTGTAGCCAGTAAATTACTACATGCTGAAAGCGGCTGAAAGATCAGGCACACCCCCGTGCAAGAGCTTTGTTATTTATACATGTACAAAGGTCGGTTATAGCAAAACTTTTTTCACAGTTTGTATGCAAATGTAGTTAAGTTAAAAATAAATGTCAACGCATTGGCAAGTGGCAATAAAATCCATGTATACCGACATAAAATTATTTCAAACTAGCTGTTGCCCGCGACTTCGTCCGCGCGGACTATAGTATACTTTACCATAATTCCAAATAACTAAAAATAGACCATGACCTCGAGTTCGACATCGACATCCGATATGCGATATCCAACATTCTCGTACGACATCCACCATCTTCTATCAAAATTACCATTTTATACAAAAACCTGGCATTTTATACCAAAATCTAACATTTCATACAAAAATCTACCATTTCCTACCAAAATCTACCATTTTCTACCAAAATACCATGTTCTACCAAAAGCTAACATTTTCTATTAAAGTCTAAAATTTTCTACCACAATCTAAAATTTTGTTTCTAAATCTATTATTTTCTTTCTAAATGTGCTATTTTCTACCAAAAGCTAACATTTCCTACCAGAATCTACCATTTCCTACAAAAAACTACCATTTCCTACATTAAATCTACCATTTTAACCGTAATCTACCATTTTACCATAATCTACCATTTTAATTTCAAATTCACTAATATCTACCAAAAGCTACCATTCCTTCCAAAATCTACCATTATTACCAAAAATCTACCATTTTCTACCTTTAATTTATCATTTTCTACCAAAATCTACCACTTCCTACCTTTTAAAGAACATAGATACCTACTAAGTTTGAAATTGATCAAACCAATAAAACACGTTGTTCCATCCAAACTTTGCAACCCCTTTTCACCCACCTAGGGGTTAAATTTAAAAAAAAAATCTTAGTGCACACCTACGTCTCTTAAGGAATATGTGTACAAAATTTAAGTTTTGAACTAATTATTTTGCATTGCATTGTTCAGTTTTGAACTAAATTTTCTGATGAAAAATATTTTGCAACCCCTCTTTATCATTTAAGGGGCTTAATGTTAAAAAACTATGAATGTATTTAAATAAATCTTTTATATAATGTAAATGCCAATTTTGAAGCTGATCAGACAAATAAAACACGTTGTTACACATAAACGATACAACCCCTTTTCACCCCTTTAGGGGTTGAATTTTAAAAATCACATTTTAGTGTCACTTATGGCATAATTGAGCCAAATTTCAAATATGAACTAAATCTGATGAAAATATCTTGCAACCCCTTTTTCTCACTTTAGGGGTTGAATATTAGAAAACGATGAAACACGTGTTTAATGAAATGTTTTAAAGAATATAAATGCCAAGTTTGAAGTTGATCGGACCAAGAACACACGTTGCTCCATACAAACTTTGTAACCCCTTTTCACCCCTTTAGGGGTGGAATTTTCAAAAATCCTTTCTTATTGCTCGCCTACGTCACATAAGGAATATTTGTGCACAATTTCATGGTTCTAGACCCAGTGGTTTCGGCTGTGCGTTGATCGATCAGTCAGTCAGTCAGTCAGTCAGTTCTTGCTTTTATATATATAGATATTCATATCCAACTAATACTCGTATTATAAAAGCGAAAGTGTGTTTGTTGATTTGTCCTTTTTCCACATCAACGGATTGACGTGATTTTTCGCATAGAAATAGATAAAGGCTTGGAGATAGACAATATTGACATATTACTTTTTCTCCAGAAAATGTACTGCTTCTCTGGGATAAAAGTCTACGTGGGTATTTGAATATTTGAATTCTAGCAAAAGTTGACTGATACGATTAAATATAGCTGAAGACTGGGTATAAACTGCCCTCCTATTAGGACTATCTAGAAATAGCTCATACGATGGATGAGTTCCGGACTGATATGAAGTCACTAATCTAAAACAACTACGCTAGTGATAGTAATTTATAATGTCAATTACATAATTTTTGGAATTAGCGTGATGGAATAATTTGTTAGAATCGAATAAAAAGGCAGAGTTCATTGAATGAACAACTTCGATTTTGTTAGCGCTGAACAGTATTAGAAATCAAATCAGCCTAACACCCACGGACACACCAATATCTCCGAAGACAACAAACCCAAAATTAAGTTTTATCTTAACTATGCCAACTGCAGAGTAGGTACATACCCATTACATAACCCATGACGCCACAACATAGCCCATGTTTTATAGCACGCGACCTTACAAGTTACTGTGTCACCTCATAATAATCGGCATAAAATCTCAAAAGGACATTACTCAAAAAAAGTTGTTGTGTTCCAAATGTCAATTCAGAAATCGTAATGAGGTTTCCTTAAATTAAACCCATTGACGAGTGACAATACGCTGATTATGTCAGCCGCTAAGTTAGTTAATAATTTAGTCACTGATTTGCGATACCGCAGAAGTAATTAAAACTTTTTAATGGACTCTTCATTCGGTTGGTCCGATTTGCATATATGTAAATATATTGGAAAGCGTGCTCATGCCCCGTTTATTCCGACTAAGGTAGTAGCTGGGATCAGCAGATTTTAATGGAACTTCTGGCACTGATGCTCCTATTTATACGACACAAGTATGGAAAGTGGAAGAAGTCGTACCGTAACTCACTGTTTACTATGCCAACCATTACACTACAATAGTAATTCTATAAAAACAATGTAGGTATATACATTAGTTTAAAAAACTCAAACATATGACTATCTATTACTTTAGGCCCATTGCTCTTTTTAACATATATAAACAACATACATGAAATAGGATTACATGGTCATATCACTCTATATGCAGATGACACATGTCTGTTTTACTTTGGATCGTCAATACATAACATAATTTCACAAGCACAAGATGACTTAAACTCTTTATATCTATGGTTTCAGTTTAACCTTCTCACTATAAACATCTCAAAAACATGCTACATAATTTTTAAAGCCAAAAATAAAATAATTCCGACACATGACCCTCTCAAAATAAATGATATACCCCTACAACAAAAAAACACTGAAAAATATCTAGGTCTACGAATGGACAGCTATTTAACGTGGAATTGTCATATTGAGCACATAAAAAACAAACTATCATCACTTCTTGGCTCTCTACGAAACATGGTGCGCTGTGTCCCACGTCGGTTACGACACACCATTTATAATACCTTAGTAAAGCCACACCTTCTGTACCTAATCGAAATCTGGGGCTGTGCTGCCAAAACGAAACTAGCCGATCTTCAAGTTGCACAAAACAAAATTATCAAAATGCTTTTTCATTACCCGTATTTAACTCCAACTAGTAAAATCTATGCCGAAACAAAGATAATGAATATTAGACAACTATATATATACAACATTTGCATTTTTGTGCGAAAAACCCTTAACAAAAGTATCCATACCAATATGACTTTTACTAAAATAAAACAAGTGACTAAACGCAGCACGCGTCGAGCGAGTCTTATTGTCCTACCAAAGATACGAACAAACTATGGCAAAAAAATGTTTACGTTTGAAGGAGCGCAGCTTTATAACCAAATACCCTCGCTAATAAAAAATGTTAACTCATTTAACGCATTCAAGTCCCGATTAGCCCAATATGTTGCGAAAAATTACTAACTACTAACAGTAGGTAATCAAATGGCCAACTTACTTACTACCTACAATGCGTTAAATGAGTGAGCCCCACTCATTGGATATGACAATTTAATGTAACTGACGAATCAGATGTACCTACCAACTTTATGTATAACAGTGTTCTCATGTAAGTGACATTTCTTGTCTTTTTTGAGAATAAATGATCTTTGAACCTACTTTTCCGATATTCACATTTTTTTTTTTGTATATTAAGATAATAAAGCAGCCATCTGAATATTGGATGTAAATTGGATAAGCTATTGAAATACACGTTCAGGTCACGTGTCTATTTTATCATTCCTCGATATTCAAGTAGGTACTTTTATACGTATCCTATCATAAGCGCAACCTAATCCTGTCGTGAATCCGTACGCGACACTGTGGAGTTATGATCATGTATTCAGATCTGGTTTACGAGTCCCGACATAATGACGCTCGGGATTTGCAGGAGCCCTCTATTCCCTTCTATTCGACTTCGCAATAATAATATTTGTGTGGGTGTCAACTCACATATCAAACTAAAACTTTGTGTAACCAAAGAAAATATAAAACTGAAAAAGTTCGTACTAAATTAAAAGTTCACAAGAAGCATGTGTTTGTTCAACTAAAGTAATAAGATCTGAAAGCGATTCAATACGAGGTTCACGCTCTATTTCTTCACTGTTATTATCAAAGTATTTATAGGAACGAGACCAAAGTAGGTCAAACTTAATTGTATCTACGTTATCACGTAAGCCCTATTTGCCTCTAGACCTAAGACATCAACTGCTGGAATTAGCGAATCGACTAGTTATCTTATAATAGCGTTCCGCTAAAAAATTTGAACCATATTCCATTAGAACATAAGCGTTAGACTAAAATAACTCTTGTGTTTGGGTATAGTGAAACAATTAAACAGCTATTTTTATCCATCGAAAGATGTAACGGGTATTTTTAGCAAACGTAACCCTGTAACAGTTATTTTTAGGCATGGAAAGCTTTCATACTCCAATTAATACCCAAGTGAATCGCGAGTGAGTTTAAAAACGTTACCGAACACAATGTTTTCGGATAACGCGATGCGGTTCAACATTTACTCTAAAAGCTTTTAAAGGAAATCGATACCTACTGGTGCTAAATTTTATAAGCTGCCCTTAGAGTGCTTCTACTATTTGGAGAACTAAATAAATATTTCTCATGCATGAATTTATTCAGCATACAATATTATTTATCGTTAGTTTACCTACGGACACAATAAAGATAACAAGGTGATTATAATCTTCTTAGAAAACAGAATACGTACAGAGGTTTCCCTTTTGTTTTTATGTCATGAAAATAAATAGGATGTCGCTGATATGCATCAACATTCTCGTAAAGTAGATGTTTATCGTAATACCATAAATATGAGGTTATATGCATCTAATACTATAAATTCGAGTCACGAGATTCAAAGGTGCTGCAGCGGCGTCATCAAAGAGCAATCGTAGAGAACCATATAATAATATAAAAAAAAATCTGAACCTTTCCTCTGATTATACGCGGGCGAGTTAGAAGAGACCCTCGTCGTTGGTTTTAAATACCGTTTTGTCAGTCCGCAGCTCATAGTTTCGTCTGGTGTGTTTCTGGCACTCCATTTAATTGGAGAGAGCCTCTATACGTATTTTTCCTTAACACAAAGAACTCTTTTGTGGATATTCCCGGGTTATGATTGTTTAGATGTCATAGATACCGGGATCAACTTTAATTGGTGCCGAGAGACCATTGTCTTTGACTCGTTAAAGCTGCCTTCGAGTTTAAGGGGCTGATAGGTACTGGCAGGAAGTAAAATAAAGAAACCGCCATTAAAAAAAAAATGATTTTCGATGATAGGCATAAGTACAACATGTTTGTTTGAACTTACCGCTCTTGTGTTGGCTTGCATAACCAGCTATTGAAAGTGTCGCATTTAATTTTCACACTTTTTTATATATAGTGTTATTATCCGCGACTTGTAACGCATTTACATATCATGTAGTAAGAATAGCATACGCATGTAGCAAGAACATAAACTGAAGGGAAATTTGTATACAACGTGTATAATTATAGTCTAATCAAGATAAATGATTGCTGAAGTTTTCTCATTACAACCAAATGAAATGAAGCAAATTAAACATCTACGCTTACATATACCTACCGCATTTTACTCGCAGAGAATTAAATTAATTTTAATATAGAGAATAGGAGATTAAGGTTTTTTATAACAGTGACAGCTATATTAATACTATTCAACCCCAGCATAGACTTATAGAAATAATACCGTACCCCGTTCGTACCTTAGCTTTTAATACAGTGTAATGGTAATAACGCGTCACGATCATATCTAAGTATACATGATACTCTGCCTGGCCCATACCTTATATCCAAGGAATCATAAGCTAACGCTACAAAGACCACGGTCTTACTAACGACAATGTCTCAGAGCCATTTGCACGCGGACACAGACCCCGCATACATCACAATACTGTTTGTTTAGATAACAATTTCAAATAATACTAACTTCGGTAAACAGTTAATCTAATTAAATACCTGCGTTGAAGCGGTATTTTGCGGTACACCGACAAAAGACTGCTCTCTAGTAGTTAAATATGTAGAGCACGTTTCTCCGTCCTGGTTTCGTCACCATAATAAAATAATAACACGCCCGAATTGATCACATACCTCCATTTATATGTTGATATCAGTTTATGGTAATGCTTCACAGCAATTTCTCATAATCTATGAGAAAAATCCAGTGATACTAAGTAAAAAATTATTTGCTACAATATTTATCTCTCATAATGAAAATGTGTTAAATGCAAATATTTGGTGTGATCGTTTTAAATAATGCAAAATTTAATGGCAATAAAAAACCAGCCAAGTGCGAGTCCAACTCGCGCATGAAGGATCCCGTGACATTATCTATAAAAACGGCAAAAAAAAACACGTTTGCTGTGTGGGAGCCTCTTTAAATATATATTTTATTGTTTTCTTTAAATATTTATTGTATTTGTTGTTATAGCGGCAACAGAATACATCATCTGTGAAAATTTCAACTGTCTATAACTATCACGGTTCATGAGATACAGCCTGGTGACAGACGGACGGACAGATGTTTTTCCCTTAAGGTACGTAACCCTCAAAAAGTCGCAACCACTGGAACCTATTGTATCTGAGCTCAAACCACTGTAATAACAATAATAACCACGAGTCTGAACGATGTTCAGCCCTTTCGTTGCTTTCAATGATTGCGCTAAGCACCCTTCAGCCGTTCAGTTGAACGCCGGCATGTAATGAACAGCTGAGCCGTTCAATTGCATGGCTGATTTAATCATTTCGAGATTGACAAAATTTACACTGTAGAGTAAAATAGAAAACTCTTTATTGTACACCAAATAGAAAGATATCACAGAAAAACAACAGAAGGTGTAGAAAGGTACCTTATGTTTAGTTTTTGTTGTTTAACTATTATTTATTTCTTATTTGTGTAGAGTAATATTATTTATTTTATTTATATTATACTCGTACTTAGTCAGGTCATAAGTATTGTCACACAGTAAAAACTTTTCTTTTAGAATGCTGGCCACAAAAAAGTTTATTGAATTCGAATTTCGAATTGTTCATGAAAATAAAAATGTATACTTTTTAGAATTTTACTCATTTTTAAATATGGAGTGGACGCTTAAAGAAGACCGTGTTGCAGTTATTGCGTTGCATCGTTGCGGTTACGCGCCAATTCAAATTTTTGACATACTGAAAAATTTGAATATAACCAAGAGATTCGTTTATCGTACCATCAAACGATACAATGAAGACTCTAGTGTAGATGACAGGTCAAGAAGTGGTCGCCCTCGGTCTGTTAGGACTCCAGCAGTGATAAAAGCTGTGAAGGCGCGAATTCAAAGAAATCCCAAACGTAAGCAGAAACTGTTGGCCCTTCAGATGGGATTAAGCAGACCCACGGTGAAAAGGGTGTTAAATGAAGACTTAGGGCTTCGGGCATATCGAAGAAAAACAGGACATCATTTGAATGCTCGTCTAATGGACCTGAGACTGAAGAGATGCCGCGCTTTGTTGAAGCGGTACGCGGGAAAAATATATCGGGAAATTCTTTTTTCGGATGAAAAAATTTTTACCGTAGAAGAGAGCTACAACAAACAAAATGATAAGGTGTACGCACACAGTAGTGAAGAAGCGAGCAACCGTATTCCGCGTGTCCAACGAGGTCATTTTCCATCCTCGCTCATGGTATGGTTGGGAGTGTCTTATTGGGGCTTAACAGAGGTACATTTTTGTGAGAAAGGTGTAAAAACGAATGCAGTTGTGTATCAAAATACAGTCCTGACGAACCTTGTGGAACCTGTTTCTCATACCATGTTTAATAACAGGCACTGGGTATTCCAACAAGATTCGGCGCCAGCTCATAGAGCGAAGAGCACACAAGACTGGCTGGCGGCGCGTGAAATCGACTTCATCCGGCACGAAGACTGGCCCTCCTCCAGTCCAGATTTGAATCCGCTAGATAACAAGATATGGCAACACTTGGAGGAAAAGGCGTGCTCAAAGCCTCATCCCAATTTGGAGTCACTCAAGACATCCTTGATTAAGGCAGCCGCCGATATTGACATGGACCTCGTTCGTGCTGCGATAGACGACTGGCCGCGCAGATTGAAGGCCTGTATTCAAAATCACGGAGGTCATTTTGAATAAACTTTAGTGTCATAAGAATCTATGTTTTGTTAAGTTCATTTTGGTATATAAATGGTTACATAATGAATAAACTTGTTTCAATTATTTTATATAAAACATGTGACAGAATTTATGACCTGACTAGGTATATATACCTACCTATAAAAAGCATTGAAAGAAAATAAATTAAAACTCAGCACTTACTTCCCGCATTTTCGTGAAAACCATTTACAAAAACTAAAGTAGGTAGCTAAAGTAGCTATATCAACTTTTCAAACAATTTAATTTAAATATCACCACTAAGTTCCCCAAGTTCCATCTATGTTTTATTCAAACCGGGCGGGTTTTAAGGCTACATACTCACCATATCAAACTAACTAACTAAGACTGCAAACTAAAACAGTAATAAACACCCTTATTTATAAGACACCCCTCATATTTATAGGACAATAGTTCTATACGAAAAATAAAATACATTATCAGGATGTAACATAATAAAAGACTAACCAATGACACTATAATTTTAAATACGAGTCCGGTATAACGATTTTTTTTTGGTATAATATACGAAGGTCACGATTATTCATTTTGTAACCTCAGTGAGTTTACAGCCTTATATTTCTGGGAAGTACTAAGAATCCCTTTGGAGTCTTTGATGGACATAGGTACTTTCCTTAGTTTAAAGAAGTCTTTGAATGTAGAAAAGCCTTTTAAAGTATAAGGATTAGTGTAAGAGACGTCAGTATCCTGTTTCCGATGATAATGCACTCTATACTATCCATCATATTACTATCTGTATTAGAGCTTAAAGTTAGATTGTTGAGTAAAAATAAACTATTTATAGTAAAGGTAGAAACTAAACAAAACCATCGCTAATTTTTTGTATTTTTAATATCATGTAGATTTATTCTAACGTACCTTCATACTTATTTATTGGAATATTTGTGGAACGAGCGTAGAAGTGATATCATTTATCTTTTCTAGCAACTAGAATCTTTTCAAGCAACATGTAAGCTTTGAATATTTGTCTGAAACTGAATTTGAGAATTCGATTCGAATGTGGTAAGTAAAATATATATCCCATCCTTGTGAAGGTAAACTGTGTGCCTTTTTGCTAAGCTTGCAAAAAAGGATCATTTTCAATAATACCATCCTGTCTAACTTACACAACATTCTGTTTACTAAACATTTTTATCGTATTTTTATATTGATGGTAAAAATATTGGGGCTGATCGTAATAAAAGCGGTGACTGTATAACCTATTTTTGTTGAGCGCAGGTAATCTCTAGAGATAAATACTGGGGGCCTTGGTGATTAGGTTACTACGTAAGCGTGCACTATTGTAGATCGCAGAAAAAATAACAATATCCTACGTTTAGTAAGCAAATACTTAATTATTAGTATTCCGACGAACCGCAAAAGATCTTTTCACTAATCAATGTCTCATAAAGACTACCCCAGTGCTACGTTCGGAAAGTCCTGAACTCAAAGAAGCCCTGCGTATAAAATCTTAAGCCGTAAGCACCTTATCTAAGTCAGAGTGGCAAGTTCGTAAATCTCAATTCATTACTAGCGTGAGCCTATAAGGTTAAATGAGAGTAAACGAGAACTTTTACTAGCCTGAGTGACCGGTTTATGTGGAAGTAAGTGACATTCATCCTAATAGAAAGTAAGTAAACAGACATTAACTCCCGGAGCGGTCAGCGAGAACCTTTCTGGGAGAATAATGGTGAAAAGGGCTTTGGAATTTTCCAATATTTTCATTTAAAGTTGGCCCGGTTGTTTTACTATTGAATGAGAGAAAACAAATAATTTTGTTTCGAAAATTTCTCCATATTGTTTGATTAGATTTGGGGCCGCCTATGTTATTTGATGGAAATATAATAAGGTACAGTATAATATTATTAAGAACGTTACGGTGGGTTGCGAAATGTTTACCTCTCTATTTGCATAATAAGATATTTCTAAACGCTTTAGTACAGCGTAGTTTGATATACTCTTAGAAGAATTATACATGTTCCATATGAATCCACCAAATACCTGCATTAACTTACTGAAAAAATACATAATACGATCAAAAGTTCTTCGTACATAATAAAAGTTTATATACTAGATAAATATAAAAAATACGTGATTTTTCTTGATCTAGGCTGTATGACTATTGACTACTGGATAAATAATTCCCTCATTTCCTTGGAGTATCTATTACCAACAGAATCCAATACAATTTCTAAAATTAACTTATTGAAATTTAACAACGAAAACTACTAATAACCAATATAGATCTATTAGTAAACCCAGCCGATACACAATTTTTAGTACTTATTAATTAAATAAACAATGGGTATTATAATTAAAGGTCTTTACAACGATCTATCATCTAACCTCGCTGCCTTCGGAATGCCAGAGACTATTAATCACTTATAATAGTATACTGCGATCAGCATACGTTCGCCCTAATTTAAGGACCCAATCAGAGCGGATAAACATGGCCTGAAAATGTGGCTGGATTACTGATGTAATAACTACCTTCATGATTGTACTAATGAAAGAGTTCTGCTTTATGATATTCCTCTTTCATCGACATTCGGTCTAACTAAAGGCCGAATGGCGACCGTGGGCAAGACTACTCGCCCCCAGCTTACGGTTTCTTACCTCATGGTTTCAGCAGATTTTGTGATATTACTAAAGCATAATTATGTTGTGTTAAAACTGTTCTGTAAGTTCGCGTATTGGTATTGAGTTTTCATAAATCCTCTGCATTTCGTTGCGTTTGCTTGCGTTTTTGCAAAAGTAATGACAAAGACGATGACATACATCATTTATATTTATGTACTAGCTGCGCCCCGCGGTTTCACCCGCGTTACATATAGGTACAACACCTATAGCTATTTGAAAGGTTGGCTTAACTTTTTTATTTATGAACCGATTGACATGAAACGCATGACCACATCTAAATCGGATAAGCCGTTGCTGAGATTAGCGTACACCAACGTACAAACAGACAAAAATTGTAATAATCATTGTTTTGGGTGCTATTTGCGTTGATAAAGGTCCCAATATTATTGTTTCTCATATATCTTCTATGTACAGACTGAGATTCGTTACATTTTTATTATAATATGTATAGATAGATAGACCTACGCATGTAATATTTCATTGGCACTGAAGAAAATGTTCTGCGAAACTATTTAAGAGTTCCGCTTTTGCCATTTAGCTACGAACCTCGACAAATTAAACAAAATATGAATTCACGTTTCCTAAACATCGTATTGGCGTGTTTAAATAGCTTCTACGCAAATGCGAAAAATGTAGGTTTGTCTAGTTTACAAACCATATGTAGGAAGACATTCATTTAATATTCAATGCAGCGCGTCATTGATGGAATACATTTTACTCTACTAGCAAAGGAGCGTTAGCATAAGTTTTTAACACGTTTTTATTACATAGCTTGATCTATTCATTAGATTATTGAGTTCTTTTTAATCGTTGAAGTAACGTTTTATGTCTATATAAAACGTTGCTTTAAATCTATTTATTTAAACATTTCGTTGAGCCATATTCCAGATACACCTTTCAAAAGGGAAGCCGCAGCTTATATTACAAAAAGGAGTTAATAATTCCGAAAGCCTTTCATAAGTTTTCAATATTCTACTGCCGTAAATAATCCGTTCATAAGATTATAATCCACAGGTATGCTATGGTATAAACCCAATATGATCAGATAATTGAAAAATATAAGAAGCTAAGAGGCTTAAGTGATACGGCAGGTAGAGTCGCGGTAATCTACATAGTAAATTTTCAACATTGCTGAAGTAAGAGCAAAACTAAATACTATGGTAAGTTAACATATAGATACTTACTAATATTATATAGATGAGGAAGTTCGTATGTTTGAATGTTTGTTCCCTCTTCATTTTGATAGAATTTTATAAAAGTTTGTTTTGTATATTGTAGATTTCTGCATAATTATTGGAATAGGACATATTACGATCCCTTTTATTTTTATCACTTAAAAATAATGCTTCCGTGGAATATTTCACGCGGGGGAAACTGCAAGGCCCAGCTAGTCATCATCCTCGCAACCATAATTTTGGGCAATCGGTTAAAAAACAGTATGATTTTCATCGCCACATTCGTCCGTTGACATTGTTGGCTTTTTGACAGAGAGCTCAATGGTGATAATAAATAATGAAATAAATAATTCAGCCTGTACTGCTCCACAGCTGGGCAAAGGCCTCTAATCACTATCGTGGGGAGGGTTAGGCCATAATCCACAATCGGGGCCCGGTTCGGATTGGTGGATAACATGCACCCGAAGTAATTCTCGGGCAAGTTGGTTTCCTCACATGATGATGAAATAATAGCAGTAAGTAGGTATATCAATCGCGGTATAAGGCTACCCGTACCTTAATTCGATTCCAGTTGGTCTCATATAATCACTGGTAATCAAGAAGTATTCTTTGAATGAAAATCATCAATAAATAGTTCACCGAGATTGAATGAGAAACTGATTGGTATTTTGAACGGAGATATTACGCCTTTGGTTGGATCATTACACTATAATAATTATACTCGTATGAGCTTCATGGATTTCTTTTATTATGTAGATATTACTAAGTAAAGGTCCCCTGTAACTTCAGAGAAATAATCACTTTTAATCCATCCGTACATCTAAAACAAAGATACTGAAAAACGAATTTGTCTTATCTCCTAATCCGACCTTTGATTCTTCAAACCAGCATTGTTGACAGTCTGACACTTATTGGGATCGCCGGACATGAATTATTCATGGAGTTTCCCCACAGTAGGTACCTACTACCCATAAAATATCTAAACCGTCCAAAGGTAAGGAAAGGACCTTAGCAACCAACCAGTAACGAGCACCGATTTCCAACGGAACCGGCTAAAAGGAAATGACTTCTTACCACTTTTGAAGTTTGACGAAAATTAAGGTTCGGGTTGGTGTAACCTCTTTTGTCTATATTTACTGCCATTTTATGGGGTTACCATTGTTTTTCGATAACGCAGTTGTACCAATCCTCATCATTCATGTTATTAAATGATTTGCATAACACAAAAGAGACGACGAGGAAAATAATAATAAATCAGTACAGATAATTAGTTATCTACATTTGTATCCCAAACGCAAAACAGAAACTAAAAAAAAACAGGATTTATCAAACAATGCCAATTTTACATTCAAAACATATAGATAATGTGATGTAGGTAGTGCTCCTACACTTTTCTATTCATAACGTACTTTTTACCGTATTTCTCTTTGACCGGACATTGTTATTATAATTATTATTACTCATTATAATATCTAGCAGCGATAAATCTATATATTAACACTTTACCATAAACATTCAATTATTATCTTCAGTAGAGCCGTTAATCCATTTTTATAAATATAAACCCGCCTTGTTTACTTTACAATATAATAATAGCAATGTGCGGATATCTGGTCAGAATCATTTAATTATGAGTATTCAAAGTTAATTTACTATGTTAACTCGTATATTAAGGTTTTGAAATATTCATAAAGTTAACATGAACATGAAAAGTCTGACAAAATGAAGAAGGTTTTGCGTAGAGGTAAATTACGAATATTTTATGTCGGTGAATCTGAGGGTAACATCAAATCTCGTAACGGAACGTATACATATAGATGCTCGTTCGTATCGATATATGAATAAAAATATTTGTTGTACTTAATATGATGGGTTATACATGCATTTCACTACTACTGAGCTGGTTTGGAACTCAATTTTATGACGACAGATAACTGTTGAGTTATATGCTTAAATGATCCAGTAGGCTTGAGTGCGTGTTTTTTACCTTTCAGTTTGTCTTGGGGATTTCATGACCTTTTTTATTTGATAGCTTAGGCATTCAGAGTGATCCCAGAATAAAAGTTGTAGGTAGTTCAGACTAAAATTACACACTTAAACATACGTAAGTAATGAAAAACGAGTGAGATTTTTTTTTTAGTTTTTTTCAAGACTAACAATACCTACGTATTGCATAGCTGCGCCATTACAAAGTCTTGTACGAAATATATGAAACGTATTCCATGACCCATTTTTGTTTCAATTTTAACTTCGCCCTAAAGCATTCCACTGACTCCGATAAATGGGAAGCATATTCGAAAGAAAGCGCTATCTCGTCACCGTACCTTTCAATAGAATACAACTTTCCGTAAGATGTTTCTTAAAACCGTCCGGAAAAATTTCTCACGTATTTCTGTACGGTGTTTTCCACACGTCAAAGGTTCTGAGTGAAGTGCCGTATCTTATCTAAGGGACGTCCGATAGAGCGTTTGTCATTGTGTGGGGGGTATTGTTCGTCAGACTTGCTTCAATCGCGACGGGGACAGTGAAACTTGCTTGTGTTGGTATTGTTTAAAAATTATGTAGGTGTCTCTGAAATGTTATTATAGACTGGTTCTTTATGATGTTGTCTGCTATTTAATGCTTAGTGTAAAGGTTACAGAAGACCTGATCGATGGACTTCATCAATTAGATGGCGCCAACCATCGTTTCGTCACAATTTAATAAAATGTGGCTACAAAAAAACATCTTAATTTTCTATTACGACGACGAAAAATATTGAGGTAAAGGTGCTTTCACATCTTTACTCTGGTAATTATAGATTACGAGAGTAGTCAAAAACGAGTAGATAGCGTTACAATAATTATATACCGACCGCGATGTGAATATTGTCGTCTAATGTAGTATAGGTGCTTAGTTTCGTGTCTATTGAATAATGTCGATGTAGCGGGCGGTAGCAACTTCTCTACTATCTGTTTCGTTTCCCGCCTCCGAGACAATTTAACTTGACAACGTGGACTCGCAACAAAGGCAGCTCGCTCTATTTAGCGCTCGGCCGTGCCAATGGGACAACTGTTGATATTCAACACTATTCCCATTCTAAACTTACATCATGTCGTTGACACATCACTTTCCATTTCATCTTAACCACCCAAGTTAAGTGTCTCAGGAAAATTGTATGACGTTAGGTATATCAGAATGGAAAATTTTCTCGATTTAAATATATAGAACTGGCCCGAAGAAATGGAACTCGCAGGTGCAATAGCGCAGCTAGAATTGGGTTTCCTTCACGTCTGCAAAGTTGAAGATTGGGCAATTTGCACCGCTTGAATAAACATACTCTCGATGCCGAGAGCTGTAAGGAAAGTCCTACCATTCTTAATCGTGCAAACATGATTCGGCGACATCCAAGTGAGACGTTACGTTAACGTGCCTCGCGAATGATGTGGAGGAATATATTTGTAAGCGTTCTTTGTACGATCGGGGACGAGTGTAAACACGGCGCGCGGCGGTATGGGGCGGCGTAGGGCGGCATCGGCGGCGTGGTCGTCGGGGGGATCCGTCACTCGGGCGGCCGCCGCCGCGCGCTCCGCCCGCACCATGTCGGTGCGCATAGACCATCGCGACCGCGAGAGGTTCTCTCGACATTCTTCCCGCGCTTCCGTCGATCTCGCGTACCCGAGCGGTTCGGCGCGTGACCACTCTTTCCGCTCAGTGCACTCGGCGCGCGTGCCGAGAGTTTCCAGCGATGATTTGATGGTGCCAGTGCGCACCCTGCGCTCGGCCTCATGTCGTGTGGCGCCCGGTGCGCCGCATCGCTTGCGTCGGCACCATTCTTCAGCGGCGGATTGCGAGCGCGCGCGCCGGTCTCGACGGCATACGCTCGAGCTGCCCAACAGCCGAGGCCCCAGCGTTCGCAGCAGGTCTCCGGAGCCGCAGCCGCCGCCACCGCCGGAGCCCGAGGTGCCGCCGGAGGACGCCGGCAAGGAGGCGCGAAGGCGCCGCGTGGTGGCCGCCGTCGCCGCGACCTTCTTCGCGTTGGCGCTGGCCTCGGTCCTCGTGGTGGTGGTGACGCTGACGCACAGCTCGGTACTCCGAGCGCACAACCAAACGACCAAGTACTACTACACGTTCTCCGTGCCGCCGCTCCATCCTCTCAGTGAGCCCCGTTCATGTTGCCCCACCGTCGCCCCTCCCGCTTCGCATGCGACTGTCTCCGACCCTGAGTGCCAGGGGCTGCGAACGTCGCCGTGGCGTCAGAACTGCTCGCCACCGCCACCACAAGCGGTATTCAATATTGTGTAACTCTATACACTTGATCAGAATCTTCCTGGGGCCTATCACGACAAATACTGGGCAATCCCTGATGTCGACCTTCTTTGCATTGCTGAGAAAGTTCTTTAGCAAGAGACTGGTATCATGACGGCGACAAGATGCGATTATTGGTAACAGACGATAAAGAGCTAATAACGCAGTAACAAGAGGGTTGATGGGGGTATTGCCAGGCCTTTGTCAAATCACGCCCCGGTACATACAGGCCCCACATGCTCAGCACGTTCGCAACCCCCTTTCTGCATGATTAGTTATACTGTACTTATAGATGTCACGTGTTTGTGGTGGTTTATGTTGATTATTTGAGGTTTAAGATATTTATTTCTCATAAGAATATAATGTAATTCACTTACATGAGAAAATTAACTTAAGTATAAAACATTTGCTGGGATTAGCGTACAAACTTAATATACTATGTAGGTATACGAAAGTACCTACCTATAACTTAAAAATATTCCAAAAATAACAATGTTGTGCAGATATGTAAGAAGGTCGTAAAGAGTGGGTAGTTGCATAAACAAAGTGGTTTCTAAACAGGATTGGTCGACTAGGTACAGAGTTAACGCATCTGGAAGTGACATTAGTGGACTATGTTGTTATTATTTTGTTCTTATTTTATTTTAGTGAGTAGGTAATTATGATTATATTTTGGTCAGTTATTGTTATATATTTTCATAATGTATATATTATTATTATTATTTTTTTTTTCTTTTCATGCTGTTATTTATTTCTGACTTTTGTGATGTGGAACTTCAGGAGTTTTTTAAAAGTTGATATCGATTTAGCGTCTTTTATGTCTTTCGGAAGTTTATTATACAATTGAGCACCTTCATACATAATATTTTTTTTGCCATAATTTGTTCGCGGTACGTGTAACATTATATCATTTGCACTTCTTAGTATCTTCTTTAGTATTTGTTGTTTTTTAGTGAAGGTTATTTGTATATGTATATTTTTTGTTAATATTTTTCGAATTAATAAACAGTTGTAGTATAAATATGTTTGAAAGACGGTCATTATTTTAGTTTCTGTGTATAATACTTCAGTATGCGTTAAAAAGTCATAATTGAACAGTATTTTTACTAGTTTGTTTTGTGCTACTTGTACAGTGTCTAAATTCGTTTTAGCAGCTGAGCCCCACACTTCCACAAGGTAGTCAATGTGCGGTTTCACAAGTGAGTTATAAATGGTATATCGTACATACCGCGGTAAACATCGTACTATCCCGCGCAACGTTCCTGTGAGACAGAGCAGCTTTGATTTAATTTTTTCCAAATGTGGTTTCCATGTCATGTTGCTGTCTAATATGAGGCCAAGATATTTTTCTTCGTATACTCGATTTATAGCTTGATTATTAATAGTCAAAGGAGAATATTCTAGAATTTTCTTATTTTTTGCAGCAAAAATAATAAAGTTGGTTTTTGAAATGTTTATTGTCAGAAGATTGGATTGGAACCATACATTAAGTATGTCGAGATCATGTTGTGCCTCAGTTATAACAGACTCTATTGAGCGTCCAAAATAAAATAAGCTGGTATCGTCCGCATATAAAGTAACATCTCCTTTTAGGCCTGTTTTATTTATGCTATTAATGTACAAGAGAAACAGCAATGGTCCCAAGATGGAGCCCTGGGGCACGCCAAATGTAATATTACCAGGATTACTCTCTGCTTGGCCTATTTTCACAATTTGTTTACGATTACATAAGTATGATTTGAACATTTTATGGGCGGTCCCAGTGACTCCAACATCGTTTAGTTTTTGTAGCAGTAGATCATGGCTAACTGTATCGAAAGCCTTCTTTAGATCGATAAACACACCTAGTGCTATTTGTTTCTTATCAATGCTAAGTTTTATTTTAGTGACTATATCAATTGTAGCCGATAAGGTGTTAGATCTTGGTCTAAAACCATATTGTTTTTCGTATAGATAATTTATAGAATTCAGAAAAATCTCAAGCCGGTTATAAATAACCCTTTCAAAAACTTTTGAGAGGACTGGAAGTACCGATATCGGACGATAGTTACCTGGATCTGTCTTATTACCCGCTTTAAAGATTGGAGTTACTTTTGCTAGTTTTAGATTTTCTGGAAAAATACCGCATTCTAGGCATTTATTAATACAGTTTGTAATTTCTCGGAGTATTACGTTTTTTACACATTTTATGGATTTGGTATTTATACCATCTATACCTGAGCTGGTGTTATTATTTAAATGATTTATTATTTTTCCTATTTCGACCATATTTGCTGGCGTAAATTTGCTCAGAGTTGAAGAACTTCCAGTTACGTCAATTAGCTTATTAATTACACAATTGTTATGATTAATCTTAGGAATTTTATCAGCTAGGACCAACCCGACATTCAAAAAATAGCTATTAAACACTTCACATATTTCTTGAGTATTGGTTACGAATCCAGTTTCTGTTTGTAGTTTCCTTGGGGTTGAGTTTTCCTTTATTTTGTTATTTGCTAGACTATTGATCAGCTTCCACATTTTCGCAGGTTTCTTCTTACAATCATTAAAGGCTTTAATGTAGTATTTGCTTTTGGTTTTTTGTATCATTTCGGTGACTTCATTTCTTTTGTTAGTATATGTTTCTTTCTTTTTTACATCCATCCGATTTCGTTTATGTTCTTTCCATAATGTATTTCTACTATTTATTTCATTTATGATGGTTTTGTTTATCCAATCTTGCTTTGGTGGATTTAATATTTTAGCTTTTGTGGTCTTGCTTTTCTTAATACAAGTCGTTAACTTATTTTCTAGTAAGTGATATAGGCTTTCTTCATTAACACTTTGGTCATCGTTCATACATCTGTATAGTTTTTCATAGTCTATAGCTTCATAATTTTCTTTGCCTAGGACCTTAGGTTGGTGTCTTTTTATCTCTAAATATATTTGTTTATGGTCAGACATTGGGGTTTCAACTATCGCAAGATGAAACTCATTTTTTTTTAGATTTGAGCAGACATGATCAATCAGAGTTCTCGTTGTGGAAGTTTCACGAGTACAGTAACTTTCATCAACTTTGTTCAATATTTTGTAACCCGTTTCTTGTAAAATATCATTGTACATTTTAGTAGTGCGTTCCGAGATCAGCAGGTTAATATTAAAGTCTCCAAATATAATGCCTCTCTTTCTTTTGTGTATTTGTGCAGAATAGGTGTCAAGGAAAGTATTAAAAGAAGTTAAATCTGGTTTTCGGTATATAGCACCAATGTCGAGTGAGTAGTTGTCGATATGGACCCAGAGGTAGTGGCTGTCATTAAGGCATATTTCTTCTATTAGACTATGTTTTAATGTATTATTAACGAAGATTGAGACACCGCCACCTCTTGTACATCTGTAGTTGTAATAGTGGTGATATCCTGCTATTTGAATTCGCTTAGCTTCATCTTCTGACTTAATCCACGTTTCGGTTAAAGCGATTATGTGCAGAGTGTTTGCAAATGATTCAACGACACACCTAAGTTCATCTAATTTGCCCGGTTTTACAATACTTCTGGCATTAGCGTATAGAAATTTTAGAGATTTCTTAGTGGTTATGATGTTTTCGTAGCTGTTAACAATTTGGTAAGTCACTTGATCTATTACAGCAAGATTGTTTTTATTGGCATCTTCTAGGGCTTTAAGTTTTTTGGTAGCAGTTTGATTATCTTAGGCACACCTTTGACATATTTTATGATAAGATCCTTATCACCATCATCAATTCGACGTCTCAGTTCCTCTTTTAGGGTTTTCATATAAGCTTGTTGCTGAGGTGTCTGGTCAGAAAAAAATTTAATTGTTTCCGATTTAATGTTAGTTCTTTGGCGTAATATAGTTTTCGCCGTTTCTTGGGATTTATAGCATACTTTAATTGGGCGGTTTTTATTTGGAATGTATTTCCCCAGACGAGTGATGTATGCAGGTTCCGGACATTCAGCGTGTGCGATTTTAGTTAGCTTTAATATTTCCTCTTTATCCAAGTTGTTTCGGTCATCTCGGTTTTCATTTGCCAGTTCAGGGACTCCAATTATTATAATATTTTTGCTTCGATCTTCTCGTTCTCTAATTTCTGTCATTATAGATTCCAATGAACTATCTCCAATAGGTGAAGGTAGTACTTTATCTTTTAACTGTACAACATCTGATACAAGTGTTGCAATTTTTTCCTGTGTATCTATGGTTTTATTTTGTAAACATAGTATGTCAGTCTTTACAGAATTTTGTTCGGCTGCGAGGTGGCTTGTCACATTTTTTATTTCATTAATTTCTTCTTTAATTACTGCAATATTTCCCGCCATATTTTCCATGCATTCTTTCTGGTTGTTATTGAGTCCTGTCATCATTTCCATCATTTGCGATAGTTGTTTTCGTATTTCGCTTAATTCGTCTTTAATATGACTGTCATCATCAGTTTGCTTGCGTTTATTACGCAAAGTAATTCGGGCACTATCGGCAAATTCAGAATGTAAGTCTCCACTTACCAAATTTGGTTGGGAATCACTGCGTCCGGCTGCTAGGCCACTTCCAGTCGGTGAGCGTACTACACTCATGATCCGTGTTATTGTTTCGTAGTATCGGACAAAAGAATTACCGGCCGTCTCGCTTCTGTAGCGGTGGTGTCTCACTTCTTGGAATTACGAAGGCGTAAAAGACACAATGCGATTCAGTGAATTTTAATTATTATCCAAAGCGATTTACGGTTGAAATTTGATTGTGCAAGATTATAATATTTACGGAATATTTTGTAACACGTCTGCTCTGTACGCTGCCCAACAGTAAGTCCACAACAGTATTATTTCTACAGTTATATTTCGACAGAAGACTTTTATGCCCTTCATAAGCTGCGTAAAATGATGATGTGCCTTTGAGTAAATTTCGAGCGGAATATTGTGCAAAAATTTACAATGTAGAACAACGATGATCTTAAAGGGCTAACTAAAGGTTTATGCAATATTTTGATAGATATAAACATTTTATTTGTACTTACTCATCAAAATAATATTTGAAGTATGGTTCTCTATATTGATAGCTCTTCGTAAGATAAGTAAACCCTATATTCCACACTACGCAGATACCTGAAATATTGTGTTATTCTAGAAATAGTGTACAAGTCTACGTGACATGAGCACTGAGCACTGAGCAGGGCCAGGGTTTTTTTTTGTTCTAGGAGTAAGAATGGAACGGTAGACTAAAACCTTCAAAAACATATTATCAACGTTACGGACATAAAAACAACAACGTGAACTGGAAAAGCTTTTCATTATTCAATATATTGTTTGCACGGAAACAGTTATTCGCTTTCCGGCATAACGGCGGCGATCTGGTCAGCACTGATAAAATTCAAACAATCCTCGTTAGTGGTATTGTTTTCATTTAACGTTGTATTAGCAATGTAGACTACATGGACAGGCCCAAGAGTAAACAATCAAACCAATAATACATTGGAATAACTGAAGCTTATTAAGACGTCATAAGCTTGCGTCGCCGTCGAAGGAATTATTATTAATCGTATTTACGACCGCCCGAGCGATAATACCATTCTCATAAAGCGTTTGATTTCGCCAAATACCCGCCAAAAATATACCATTCTCCATAAAGATTAATTCGGATTCAAGGGAATATTACTCCGATTTTATTACAATACAAGAATAAATTCTCGCTTATAACAATAAGTGCCTACTACGCACGCATAAAACAAAGGATCTCAAAGCTAAAGAATTTCTGGTGAAAATGATATAGATGAGCCGTTTATAATTAGAAGGGTTGTCATTATTTGCTCACTCTGGTTACTCTAATTACGAATATTACTTTCTTTCAAGCTACTAATGTCGGTAGCATCGAACTCTAAGTATTCCATCATGCCACAATATAAACGGCACATGTTCGACACTTATAACTTTTCTCGAGTAGGTATACATCACGCTTGTCGGAACTTATTATTAGGTAAATAGGTCATCATCTGACGCCAGAATTCTCGGTCTTTGCCTAATATTACCTACCAAAGTTTTCGTGAAAATTCCCGAGAATGTGTCGCTATATTATTGCCACTTGCGGTTTAGATAGGTTCGAATTTATTTCTGTGCTTAAGGTAAATCTCGGGCAATTACTTTCTTACCCGAAGGATACGGGTTTTATTCCCTCCATTGACTGGATAGAGCGTTCTGATTCATGCTTGATCCTTTTTACGTGAAAAATATTTCCCACAAGTTATTTGTGAGAGATGCGGGAAGCTCACACGAATATATTTATACTTTTTTAGTTATGGCTGTTATGGGGATGTGAATGCTATTGCTTATAGTGTCTGCCTCTCGAATAAAGGAATATACACTTATTGATATAAGCATCAAGGTACTTACTAAGGGCCAAGTATTTGATAGCTAATACAAATGTATACAGATAATAAAAAATCTAGTTACTTTCTACCGAAATGTTCTTTTTAATTAGTTATAAAAATTTGTAAAAATACAGCTCAGAGTTCAATTCGAAATTCGTATTGTTCCAGATGATGGTACTGAATAGTTTGATGAAGATATTTTTATGTTTGTTGTGGATAAATGATCAAATTATAGCTTTATAGAAGTTCTTAAACTTTCGCGAACAGAAAACACGGGTCTTCACGCACAAGATATTAATTTTGACATACGTTCCGGCTGAGTTACACCAACTAGGGTCACGTGACTACATAGTATAATAACATTATATAATTACCAGCAATGTTGTTTTTAGACAATCACAAAACAATCCACTTTTGCAGGATCATAATGTGATCTGCATTTCAAGTTTAAACAATACCATCACGCCCTCACGATCCATGTGATCATAAATCATTTTACAGCATAATTCATTGATCATTTTATTGGTAATCAAAATACATGTTTTCTCCTGCGGTTACACTTAATTACGGATGTGGTCATCAGCGTATGCCATAAAATGGAATGACGCAAGTTATTACACACTATGGGTTATTTATACTTTTGTTAATATTTTTGCACCACTGCCGTTTTGGAGATTTGAATTATATTTGTATTGGGCTGAAATATTAATAAATATGAAAGAATTAAGCGCCCTCCCCAGAAGCAATTATAGATGAAGAATAATTGCGAACATTTATTATAAAAGGATCACTGCAAATTAAACTTCCTGATTCGAATCCTGCTTGTGCTATGTCTAGGTTCTCACTAACGATATACCAACAACTCGAATATAATTAAAAAAAGTAAATATTTTCACATCTGGTTACAAGCCTTGTTTTTTTAAACATGCAATTTTCAGTTTGCACCAGATATCGATATTATGGTTTATAACAGATTGTGACGGATATAATGTAAATTCAATGCCATCGAATACGCTTGCGTTATAGATACGTGAAGCTGATATTCTGAACGTCAATATGGTCGGGTGCAATGCAATTTAAGGCTATATATTAATACGTTATGGTATAGAAGTCGCAATTTAATTAATTACTCCTCGTGCGATTAATTCCACTATAGGAAACACATAGTAAGTTATTTTAGTAACATACAAAACAATTCAAGAAGTCCTAAAGATCTTGTTATTTAATCATGAATTGTACGTAATTTAATACTTAAAATTATATATAGAGAAATATTTCAATGCAACATAAAAATAAGATATCGAAATTTTAGATGAATGGCCACCATATGAAATGTTCAACTCTGCCCGACCAAGATCAATCCCTGTCTAATATATTATGTAGTAGGACCATTGTCCGACATGCAATCTAAGCGAAGAGTGGTTCCAATAATAACTGAAGTGTTCAGTGCATGACGTTGCACATTTAGATCCGCACCGTATCTCAATGCGTTTTCGTGCCTCCGTAGGTGTTGGCGTCTGCTAAATTTTAACAATATTCCTCATACAATAGGTAGGTAGTATCTATTGTAAAAAAATTGAGTCTTCCGGCCGATTACATCAATTGATTGCTGTCCTTGTCATTTGTTTAATCCCAACCAACTTGAAAAATTTAACAAACTTACCGGATTAATTATTGCAAATAATAGTGAGTAGGTAGTTTATGTACCATTTGCCATATTCAATATATCTGTGCTAGGTTTTGATTCTATATAGGAGTATCATGCTATTTTTAATCATGGTAACTTGTTTGTTGTGGCTTCTTAGCTGAATATTTCGTCACTGCACATTGACTCTTACATGATCTCTTTTTGTCGTTTTAAATTTCATCGTTTCAATTTGTTTCTTTATGTCAAATGTTATGTTATATCCATATAATAACAATAATTTACATTTCTTCCATTTGGTTGACTAGGCTAAATTTTTAAACCTCTTACTCCTCCCTTTTGATTTACGGGGAGTATTTTATTACCCGCTGACCCGTGCTTCGGCGACCCAAACCAAGTTTTTTTGCAACAACGTAACGAACATGCCAAGTGCTGAAATATAAGCGGCCTTGTTACTTACAAAAAAACCGCTTAGGCTTCCCAGGCAAGCCTTTAATAGTAATCTTGTAGGTACTCATATTATGATTGAGTTATGTATTGATTTATTAAGTTAAGGCCATCCCTAAGAGGAGTTTATGAGCTTATGACTGGCTTACTACCGAGATGAATTAAGTACAGTTACTACAAAATGATAACGAACGTTTAGATAATTACGTAGGTATCTACTTTTCATATGTGAATGTATGTAAATATTATTTTCGAAACAAAATTGGCGGTCTCAGTACATTTTTTTTGGTAGGATAAGGTTTGATATAAGTTGGTCTTTCACACAAATAAATATTTATGTGAAAGACCAACAGCAGAACTTTAATGAATAAAAAATTGATAAAAAACCGTTTAGAGGTGAATTATACATTTCTGTCTACCCCTCTTTTGTTGTCTGTCTCCTATTTTGTTACCTTTATCAACATTGAACATGATATTTAAGCAAATTAACGGGTTCATTTTATCGAGGACTGTTGGCCTGAGGTAGGAGCGACCCTCCGTTTATATTCCATAGCAAAATCTCAAATTCTTACTAAGTTGTCGGAATGTTTCGAGGCAGTTCGACATTTTTGCTTTCGGTAAAGAGAATTCTTTTGTTGTTCTCCACCATTCACAATGGAAAATTATTTTGAATTATGTGGAATGAATTATATAAACTCCCGTTTAGGTATATTTTTTTCTGGTTCAGTAAGTCAGCATTGTGGAAAAGTTTTTATCTTTGAAATTAATAACCCTTACTCGTATTTGTACTTGTCTTGTGGACCACAAAAGCGGCGTAGTTGAACTTTTTTGTGGGCGTATATAGCCCGGAAAGTTGTTTATTTACTTGAGCTAGAAATTGATTGAATAGATATTGCGTTACCCGTTGTTTCACTACCTACATAGCTATGTGACATATTTCCAGCTTATCCACTCAACATTTTTTTTTAATTTATTTATCTCTTAACCGATTTTGTTTCAATTATGAACCGCGATGACATCGCGGGATCCTGAAAAACCCGATTCGGACTTGTCATCTTTTTTTATCGATAATTGATTTTAACTACCTACCTAATTGTTTATTAGATTTTCATTGTTAATTATTTTTACTTATTTATTTGTTATGTAAGCTTAGTAGGTACCTATTTACAATATTACTGCATTCGCATCACCTAGAACAAAAGTTGACAATCTATAAAAAAATTAAACCGATAGGTAGGCATGTCGATAGTCCAATGAAAAGGTAAAAATGTCACCGAGGTCGATACGTCACGCTAAGAAGCCGACTTATGCCAAAAAGCTCCTCTATAAAATCACACAAAGGATAAGGTTTACAATGAATACCATCTCCAAAATTTTCCTTGCCGCTCATAACAAGTTCGAAGAAGCGGTTTCCATTTTCTGCTCTTTTTATATGGCATAAAAGGAAAAGGGCGAACAACAAAATACAGACTCGTAATATCTATCCAGTGCGCTAGCCCCGGGCATCGCTTCAAGATTAATTATAACTTTATTTCGAATTGTGCCTGTTTGTTGTGCCACACATTTGTTTTATCTCGTAAGTACTTACCTTTGGCTAGGTAACCATCGCCGCGCGCCGGCTAATAATACGGGTAGGGTTAACCAACAAGAAGGGTTAAGCCGATATTAAATTTTAAGTCTGCTTCTTTATTAAATTACAGTTTCTAGAACATTTTTCATTTTGTTCTCATAATCTAGCTATACAACTGAAGTGTCTGCTTGTGATTTTAAAATGCCTAATTTGAAACACCGTTTTAAAATTTTTTGTTCATTATATCGAAGAAGCTCAAAAATGACAAAACTGATTATAATAAACATTCTAGAGATTAAAGCAGTAATTTAACTAACTTTTTTGTACATAATATAATTTTCATATCCTGCACGTTTGAGAAGATAATGACTATAAATATTTGGTACTCTAATGTCCCAAGTAGTAATAATAATAATAATAATTCAGCCTGTAACTGTTCCACTGCTGGGC
The DNA here is from genome assembly GCA_905147375.1 of Hylaea fasciaria. Taxonomy (NCBI): domain Eukaryota; kingdom Metazoa; phylum Arthropoda; class Insecta; order Lepidoptera; family Geometridae; genus Hylaea; species Hylaea fasciaria. The sequence continues at coordinate 5,665,736 of LR990199.1, forward strand.
AAAGGCCTCACTTTCGTGAGGAGGATTAGGCCAAGTAGTGCGCGAAGAAAATCATTATCACAGCTAGTTTTTAAAACAAAATCAACGTTCTGTTATTAATAGAAAATCAGCTGACGTGGTTGTTCTGTTAACGTTGATGCATAGTATACAACCCTGATACGTCAAGGTTATAACTAGTTTCTTTGCAGAGTTGTACCTACTGCGTCGACTGGCTTTCATATTTGATCGGAGTGTTTCTTAGAGAACCGATAGCACAATAGCTCTCTCGTACCTATCTAGTTAAAAGAGTAGGAAAACGAGCGTCCGTTAAAAAAATCACTGACCTAATTGTTGCATGATTGACACTATCACAAAAGCCATACATATTTCAGTGTATTCATAACTAGGCGGCTACGTAACTATGCTATTGAGAGGAGAAACGGGAAAAGCCTTGGGGTGGAAGTCGAGACTTGTACAAAAGAGCCACATTATTATTCGATGACCTCCTTAGGCTTGCTTCCTCCCAGCACTTCGTATAGTTTATAATCAACTGATAGACGTATAAGATTTATGGCACTTTTAGTTTCCCCTAGCGTTCCGCAGATTAAAGAAAGTAGGAAGCTTATGTAAGTTCTTAAGTGAAAGAAGTTGAAGAACGTAAATAACAGTCTGAAGTTTAACAAATTATTCGATATGCGGATAATTTTGCGTGCATCAAAAATAACTTTCGTGTTTGGTACCTCCTCAGAGTTTCCCAATTTATGAGGGTAGGTAGATTAATATGGTTCGCCATAATATTTCTGCTTGCAATATTTTGTATGTTTATTTCGGTTAATGGTTTGTTTGTCTTAAACAATTCACTCGCAAGAGTCTAGAAAGTTAAATAATGAGTGAGAATTACAAATTCTGTGATAATTGAGTAAGTATTTGTATACATCTGTGTGGCTTAATTATTTAGATGGTATAAAATCAATATTTAACTGAAAGTGGATAAACTAAAACATCTAGTAAAATTAATTTTCCATTCATTGATTGGGGATCGGTAGTTATGAGAAAATGGAATAACTTCAGAGTTCTAAAAACGAACATTCTGTGGAATTTTTATAAAAAAGTTCCTTGGCGCAAATTTACTCTGTATCAAAATCTAATAGAGTAGATAGTGGTCTACTTTTCGTAAGAGCGGTGCTTACCGAACTCAACTTCCCACTGTCAGTGCCAGCGTCCACTGTAGTGCGGGAAGTAGACAGCAACGTCCAACACCCAACACTCATAGATTCATAGATGCTTATGTTATACAAACAGAATATAGAACTTTTTTAATTTCACGCTTGATACGAAAACTCTCTCACGAATGCCGACTGAGGATATCAAGAACTCGATGTTGAGTCACTCTGTATACTCCCCGCAGATGTACGGAGGTACGAAATGTTGCTAAAAAGATTTTTGTATCATCTGACGAGGTTTTAGGAACGATGACGGTATGAGGAACTTTGTAAAAGCTTTTTCGTGATATCAAACGTTGTGACTGGCAGAACTGGCAGTAGATATTTGTAAACATTTCTTTTACACTATGGAAATAGGTGGTAGATAGTTTCATACAAAACAAAGCTTTTATTGCGTCTCTGTCATTTTGAGCGCCTACAAACGTGTATTCTCATTGTTCATTCACAAGGTAAAAGACGCTAAACGGTGTGTTTAATTGCCATCTATTCGTTCGCTATGTAGAGCGCCGTAAATGGCACTTTTGGGAAACCGTTTTCATAGAACGGAACCACTTTTAGTACAAAGTCCTCACTTGAGCAGTTGTTTTGTGGGGTTAAAGATTCTTTATTTTCGTTTTAATTGTAATAGAGAACACACGAAAGCAAAACGAAAAATTTTGAATTGTAAGTATATCATTGCCTACAATTACTGATGTGCCACTATAATTATTACGTAATGATAAAAAAATACACTCTACTCGTTACTATAGAGTTTTCTTTAGCGCTGAATATGCTTAATCGGGATTCATAGAGAATTACAGTGCAGGTTGATGTCTGTAGATACGTACGCAACTTTTAAACACGAGTCTGACTCACACTGGTGTTATTTTTGGCCGCGTGCCAGACTTGTCTCGCCCATTATCCTGCTCTGACGGTATTAGGCTTTTCGGTTCCCCGTTTGGAAAACTCGCCAAACGATGATCGTTGACTTTCATGATCATATCCCCTATTACCGACTCTATTCCCTATATTCGAGGCAAATGATGTTCTTACGACTGCTATGAAATATGAAGGGGTCGCATTCTCGCAATATTTTGACGTCGAATCAATAACAACTTTAGCGGGATATATAACATTGTATGGCAAACTTTATTTACAGGGTGCCATTATATTTTATAAAACATTGATCAATTATCATGATTAGACCTAGTATCAGAAAAAAATATTATGATAGTCGACAGTGAGTGCATGTCAAATCATTTTTCAAGAGATTCGTTCAGTATTGATGTTTAATAACTTGTCACAGGAGATAAGGTGCCCCGCCATGCTTGTAGATTTTTTTTTATTGCACCCCAGCTTGCAAGAAACAAGCAATAATAAGTTAGTTAAGTCTTCAGCTATGAAAAATTGTGGAACTCGGCTGAAACTCTTTCAGTGTTAGTTTGTCCGGCACTAACCTCAGAGAGCGAGTCTCAAACATGGGTTTATTTTCTGCAAAATATAAAATATGCAGAGGCCGATGAAAAAACAGCGGTATACACACTAACCTTTTGAACGAAGATTGCGCGCTTTGTTACGATTTCTCGTAGTACATTTGCAGTTGCACTTCCATTATGTTTCAGCGTTTAGTATATATTTTCGCTACAGAAAAATATGATTGTAGGGATTGCATACGATAAATATTACTACATACTGGATGTTCGTTTAGTTTTTTAACGTTTAGAAGCCCGGTCGATTGATCTATCGATTTGAACTAGGCAATTGCAATTAAACGAACAACAGAATGAGATGCATTATGTTTGCATCTATCTGATTCTATCGTTACATTTAATTTTATTACCCAGTTTTCTCTTACAATGATACAACAATTACCTAATGTTAAAGCTCCCTGCAATTTGTAGGTCAGCACTCCGCTTTAACCATTTCACAATGAATCCAAACCGTCAGTAATTTCTAGAACTTTAAGCCCACTTTGAGCTGTACATGTATCAACACTAAACCTCGCACTGTATATGTGGTGAAACGTTTCTAAACTTTGACAGTTATTTATTCGGGGCACTAAATCAGTGATGTGATGTGGTTGCACAATAAGCGACCAAAACCAAAACCGTGTTACTTACCACAAAAGTTTAGACCAGACCAAAATTTCGTTCCACAAAATCGATGTCTATCACTCGCGTTTTCTTACTCAAGCCTGGTATTCCTAATTATTTTACTTGTGAATTTGTTATTTTCTATATATAAAAATCAATCCCAATTTCCCTTGGTCACGGCATCACGCGTGAACGGCTGGACCGATTTTGCTAATTATTTTGTTGGATATAGAGAAATGGATATAGAGGGAGAGAGATAGAGTGCGAGAGAAAAGGATAGATATAGAGGAAGAGAGAGATAGAAGGAGAGGAAACTTTTTCTCACAGAGACAATGACAGGACAACGTCTGTCGGGTCAGCTAGTATTATATATGTGTAGATACTATGTACAGTTTCAAAAGGTAGGTATACCAGATACTAAGTTCCGATTCTGATCGTATGTATATCTGACCCAAATACTTGCCAGCCCGATACTTGTTAGTCATGAATGAATAATAATATCTCGTTTACGGGTGTGTAACAATCAATCTAATACCAGTTGAGTCAGCCGTCAAATTAACCGTTTCAATATATAAATAGCGCCTAGATTTTAACAATTTAATCGAGTAGCTATCAGCTAACGAATGGCTCCTCCAACCATTCGGGTCTTGTTGATAGACGATTTGCACCTTGCGTTTCTAAACGTCAGCGTTTACGCAATTCGTAGTTACCTAGAAGATGAAAGCTACCGATGCTAATTCTGTTGAGATATTTATGTTACTGTTTGGACGAATTATCATTTACAAACGTGTTACTTTATAATCGACGTTTGATATTAGTTTGGAGAACTTTTAAATTGGATTGTTTTCTACTTGTGAGAAATAACTAGGTAAATAACATACGAATCACACAAATTCTCCCAGTAAACAGATGTTTACTATTTCTACTAAGGATAGCATCAATTGTTTTCATTGTATTTAACAAATATACGACGAATATGACATACAAGTAACCTTAAATATTTGCTCTAAGCTATAAACACAAGTATTTAATTACATTCCAGTGTAAACTATCGCCAGACAATGTAGTATCCTTGTCAAAACATCCTGTGTGGAATGGTCGGCGGCTCCGACGCACTAAACTCACAAACACAAGGAAAGATGCACTCGTTGCACATTTACAAACTATTTTCCTGTAGTAGGTACTGTTCAGTTAATACGTTGCCTATTGTTAGCTGCAAGTCCTTGGTGGACCATTTGACAGTCCAGAAATCCAGTTAAAAGATTCAAGTCTGGTAAAAAAGTTTCAATCACCTTTCATACTTTTTTATATGTATACTTTTTATATGTAAGTATACATTTGAATAATCACTACCTCAGCTGATCTTAAGTGATGACGTGTGGTCGAAAGTAGTAATCGTGCTCATTAATTTGACGGCTCGTTTGGCGTAGTGGCTGAGCAATCGGACTGCTGCGCTAGGCCGTGCGGATTCGATTCCCGCCTGGGACAAATATTTATGCGATCCACAAATATTTGTTTCTGTTCAGGGTGTGATGTGAAATTATATGTATGTAAGCGGTACCCATGTACGGTACAACTCTCAAAGACTGCTGCTTGACCCCAATAGAGATTTGACGACGGATTATTCTTCTTGAGCCCTAAGCCTTTCTACTAGAAATGGAAAAAATATCTATGGTACCTAATTAATTGTCGTGGAAGGATAAGGACAAAGTATATTGATCAGTGAGCACCAATCTATTTGCGAATTTCCAACGATTTAATATCGGTGGGATATCGCCCGACCAAGCTGAATTGTTCGTAGTCTGCGTGCCGCTAAATAATGTAAAACAAGCCCCAAGTCGTAATGAGCAGTTAGGTAACTATGATAACACGTAGGTTACCACACCCTGCCTTATGACGTAACAGCTCCATAATCCTTTACAATCTTGGCTTGTGGCAACAATGTCCGGAATTTATAAGGCACTTGTTGCGCCGACCATAAAGCCTGGGTGTTATGGCCGTATCCAGGGCAGGGGTTGGGGGCGTTGAAAAATCACACTTTTACAAAGAAATACACGATTTCAAAGTCATCGTCAACATCATAAAGTTGGTGTGTGTTCAATAATCGTATTTGTTGTTTATTAATGACTGTTCTAGACCCCATTTCTAGGTAATCAAAGACTGGACTAACTTCAATTTGTTTTATGTCTTGCCCTATGTTGTCTGGCCTGGCTACGTCCTGTGCGTTGCCTTTGTACCTAAATTGTAATACGCACTGAGGTATGGCTTTTTCGTTGTAAGGGAACTTTTTTATGGGCTATGTTGGGAAATTGGTATATTTTGCGGATTATACTCGTAACAGTCGGTATTTGCTTGTTTGTGTCTTGAGAATTTTATCTTAATACAAGGGAATCATAAACTACGAGCAACTTGACCCCACATACTCCCAGATTTCTTATGGTTCAATACCAATAATTCCCCTGCGTTGTAATCAAACCCGCAACCTCACGTCTCCCCCTACATCATACAGGCGCTAAAGCACTTTACATCAATGACCACTTGATTTCAGTAAACATTTGTATGAAAATGGTTTGGATAAAACAATACCTAGTAGCTATAATAGTAGCTTACTTTAGTATCAGCCATGCAGTTATTGTACCTATACGATTGAAGGTATGTGAGAATTCAATTAAGGTCTTCATGTGGAAAGGTGCATATTGGCGGTTATGTCAATTACCGGGTCGAGGTTGTGGTGGCTTTGGTTCATGTGGCTTTCGTGCTGGCAACACGGGAATAGTCGGTCAAGCAAATAACCAGTTTTAACCACTGATAATAATATACTGTGAAAGTTTCGGTAAAATGGTAGTAATTCTGAAATAGCGAATATAATCAGCAGGCTTTTAGCTCAATACCTTTGACCTCTTATTGGTGTCCTCTTATTCCACCATTTTTATTCGTTGTCGATTTTTCCCTTTAGCTCAAGACCTTTCTGTTGGAAAATCGCGGTATAAGTTAATAATATATTAATATTATAAATCAAGTAAAGGGTTTTATGTCGGAGAGTACTATCGTCAAGTCCCTAGTTACCTAAGTCGAGTTATAGCAGAGTAATCACAACATTAAATGTATTATTGAAACAAATGAAACTCTATCTAATGCATGGTTTCTGAACCCCAAGTTAACTTTGACCAACAGATATCACTGTCTCTATCTGGCACTGAACGAACGACAAAGACAGCAAGACACTACCGTCTTACCACTAAAGATTAGACCAGAGTTAAACAGAGGTTTCTAAAATCTCGTTCGACAAAATCGACGTCTACCATACGCGTTTTCGTACAAAATCCTGGTATTCCTGTTTATTCCACTTGCAAATTTATTATTGAGTTAGAAAAAGCGAGGGTTAGACGTGACGCCTATTTGTGGAGAAAAAATTAACACTCATCTGTTAAACTCTAGTTTAAATCTTTTGTTGTAGCAGTTATGGTTTGTCAAAGTTAACTAGAAGCTCTGAACCGGACCGATTATTTGGGTCGAGATGGTTGTGTGAAGTAGATTTTACGAAATTTATTTACATCTTACTAATATTATAAAGCCGAAAGTTTGTGTGTGTATGTGTGTATGTTTGTTAGCTCTTCACGATCAAACGGCTGGACCGTTTTCGATGAAATTTGGTATAGGGGTAGATTGGAACTATGAGACGGACATAGGCTATCTTTTGTCTCAAAAAATAATCTCTAAGGGGATGAAATAGGGGTTGAAAGTTTGTATGGGTGATTTATAATTCTTCAAGCTAGGAATCTGAAAATGTATATTTAGGCTTTTGGTAAGAAATAAAGAAATACGGGTTTCAGCTTTTTTGCAAAATCATCCCTAAAGGGGGCAAAGCAAGGGGTTGAAATTATGAGGTATTCTTTAGATGCACCCCCTACGGACCACAATAAACGGCTGAACGGATTGTAATGCAATTTGGCAAGGGGATGGATAATAATGGATACAAGATAAAGAGTGAGATAGAGAGGGAGAGGGAGAGAGATAGAGTGAGAGAGATAGAGGTAGAGGGAGAAATATATAGATTGAGAGATAAAGGGAGAGGGGAGGAGATAAAGGGAGAGATATAGAGTGAGTGGGAAATATATAGAAATAGAGGGAAAGGAATCCAAAGGGGGAAAGGCAGAAAAATAGAGATTGAGAGTAGAGAGGGAAATATGTAGAGATAGAGGGAGAAGGAAAGATATAGAGATAGAAGGAGTGGGAAAGCGATAGAGGTGGAATATATCATAGATAAGATTATACCATAATTATGTGACTCACAAACATACATACATACATACACACACACTAACTCACATTGTTGTAGTAAGATTAGGTACGTTTAACTTTGTTCCACGATCTCGGTTTAATCCTAATTTATATGTGGCTTTCATACTGTTTCAATTTCGGTACGTTAGGACTTAGCGACCGATATCGGAAGCTAACTAATGTACAGACTGTCGACCCAGTACTCGGATGCTAAACTATGATGACACAATAATATGCACAAACCTTTCAAATAGCTACCTATAGGGGTTGTAGGTAAATGTAACGCGGGTGAAACCGCGGGGCGCCGCTAGTATCCTCTTATGAGGATACTAGCGGCGCCCCGCGGTCAACGCTATGTTTATACATAGCGTTGACTTGCTTCTTAAGGCTAAGAAAATAAGCTCGGCAAGTTTACTACGAAACATCCCAAGTTCTAAGATAAGCAATGATTTACCACAACATTAAGTGCCTACCTACTCCTCTATCAGAGGAGCTTACGTATAAAATATTCTAAATAATCAATGACTTGTGGTCCTAGTTCTTATAATACGAAGAGTTCTGTATCCACCCTTATGTGCCTTACCTATGAGTGTATCTTGTAGGATGAATCAGTTTTTACAGGAAAATAAATAAGTAAACTAAATTTAAAAACAATCGTCTGCATAACCAAAAATGAAGAATGAAGATATTATTATGAAAGGCCAAAAAATTACGCAAGCAAAAGCCAATAAAAGTATTTCTTACGTTATGTACGAGAACATACCTAAAATAAATAAACGAAAACCATGTAAGATCACTCTCATGTCTGTCTGTCCGTCCGTCCAACCGTCCATCTATACTTAACAGCTATTTTTAGTTCCGTTAAATGACGCTTGCTATATCGACAGCAAACGCTTTACTTTTAATAACATTTCCACACAATAGCTTTTCCGAATCGTGAATCAACGGAACGACTTGTTCGCACTAACCATTCGCCCAGTGTAAACAATATCGACAACCGTTGGCAGTAAAAGTGCGTTTCCACATTATCGCCCTCGTTAAAGCGTAATAAATACTGGGGAAGGCGGAAACGGGAGATTAACTACTTACAATTTGGAAATAGAAAAGTGTGTAGGCAAGTCACAAGTGTTTGGTTTGGAAATCCGTTTCAAAGTTGATTCCCATTCGACCCCTGAACATAACCTGTAAGGATCCTTAGATCCTAATAAGCTAAGAGCTAAGCTTATCCCAATCTAAGGCTCGGTGTATGCTTTGGGCCAAACTATTTTGAATTCTTAACTGACAGTTGAGGATAAATCTTCAATTTTAAGAAAACTTGCTCCAATAAATTATTTTCTTTAAAAAATCTAATACAAAAGCGTTTTCCACAGTTTCTTGGTTCAGAACGCAAGATATTCTAATCGAGTTGTACCCGGCTGCCACCTGGCCAATTACGTCCTTTATAAATACATTAATTTATTATCCGCTCCTCTCCTTTTAGCAATTATCTTTTGGATTTAGCAGCCAGTTCCTAAAAGATAAATGTTCCCCCTTGTGAAGTCTATTGTACTTGTATTATGTTAAACGTTTTTATAATTTTGAGAAGAAGGGATAAGTATAATCCTTTAATTAGACATGTTTAATGATTTTAACATTAGAATTCAGTCAGTTTCATCTAAGAGTGACTTAAAGCTGTTCATTAATATCAATTGGTACGATTCTTTTTCGTCATCACTTCTATTCTTACTCTTGTCTCTTAGGTTTTCTCCCACGATTCTTTAAACTGTCTTAAATTAAACTAACACGTATTTCGATTGACTGTGAATTTGGCTCTCAATTGTTTAAAATGTATTCTATGATTCATACAAATATTGTTAATAGATGATACATACTAATACCGCTTTATTGTTATTAAATCTGTTGTGTTTTTTTGCTAAATCATCATTCATAGCATCAGGTAAGACAGACCTCACATAATGATAAGCTGTGATGGATGTGTGTGATCGATCAATCATAATATCAGGTTCTTTGAAGAAAAACATTACTATAGTACCACATTGCACTCCAACCACCCCAAAAATGTAGTATTTCATTAGATCGTCTTTTCGCGTGTCATTCGCAAATTGTAAAAATGTTAGACACGATTGCTCGTTTAAAAGGACAAGTCTTTGTAAAAAAAATGTTTTAATGTAAATGTTGAGGAGAGACGGTCCGTGGAGTATAACTAAATGTTTTATCTGTACCTATTGCATATAGGATACTTAGGTTTTGGTGGTAGGTACATACGTTGTTATTATACAGTTAAATTTTCAACAATTTGCCAATTTCCGGCGTCCTTACAATATTAATGAACTTAAACACTAAATAAAATTGGAAAATGAAACAATAGGTAAACCATACCATTTAAAAATGTTATTCTTATTTATAGGAATTTAAATCTATTTTGTAAAATATACTTTAATGCTCTTTATTTTTTTATAAAGTTTCCAATTTATTTTTACTATTATTTCACATAATATTATCGGCTCCTAAACCACTGTAAACTAAAAATGAAAACAGGATCCATGCTAAAAACAACAAAATCCAATTCTCACTCCATATTATGCGCTTTTAGCGGGTAGTGCAAGCAACGAAGTAAGTGGGGTCAGGGTACAAGCAAAGGCATGGGCATATTACTTTCCCTCATGTTTGCGAATGCCCCTACTTCAACACCCATTACTATAGTATACAAGGGATTTAGTTCTGTTCTAGTTTCTCTAATTGGCATCATGTTCTATAATGGCACGATTCAATTAGAACACGGGAGTTTTCGTAAGAAATTATAGCGGTGTCAATTTAAATGACTTTTTTCAACTAGTGTTTAGTGGAATACCTAAAAACCATTAGGGTTTCGTTAACATTCAATGGTTCGAAACGTAGAAAACTCGTTCTCTGCACTAATACCGATCGGAAAAAGCCAAGCCATCCAAAAACCACAATAAGAGGCCGCATAACGAGTTCGTTTACCGTTCTACCGAGATTATATTTAATTAGTCGGTATTCGGTTACCCAGGGAAATAAATGGTGGGCAATTTGCGGCGAGTAGCACGTACCTATGCCATAATAAGGTAACAATTTCTTGGTGCTGTACTGTGAACCATTGTCTACATACGTTTGCGCTTTTACTGGATTGGTATAAGCTAAATGTCCTTACTGTGGTGCTTCGGTATTCTTGTGCGCGTGCACAAATAATTATCTGTCCTTTTTATTTTTATTCATAGAGACACCTTTAACTAGAATTCTTGCAATAAGATAATCAGACCAAACACTTTCCATTCTATTTTGAATTCTCTTGTAACTTTTACGTTCTTATCATATCCTACTAATACTATAATTATAATAATTAATATAAAAGGTGGCAACTCGACCACGCGGGCGAATTTTATTGCGATCGAAATGACAACCAACCCTGTAATACAATAAAGGGGAAAATTTGTGTGTGTGTTTTTATGTTTGTTACTTCTTCACGATCAAAGGGCTGGTCCAATTTTGATGAAATTTGGTACCTATGGAGGTAGTTAGCACCCTGGATATATATTATAACATATATGCACTTTTTATTCAGAAAACGGCGAGTAACACCGCGGGGCGCAGCTAGTTTTGTTCCCTCAATCATGAACTTGGCAAATAATGTCAATTATGAAAGTACTTTATTAACCTTTACGTTCTGTGGCGCCGCCTGCTAGTTTAGCCGTGCATGTTCCCATGGGAAGTTACCTTTTCATCGGAAATTTGTAAAAGAAGTAAAAGTAGGTAAAATTAAAATATATTGACACAACAACCACTGAGGGCTTCAGTGTACTGGTTCCAGTGGTAAAATAACGATTACATACTAGACAGAATGTTTGAAAAGGTACGGTTAAAATTAAAGAGGTATTATTGTGAAATCTGACGACATTGCACCCATTGGATCTGTCGCAGCCAATTAACAGCCTAGTCTGTTTATTAAATGGCGCCGGCTAACTAGTTTCCTGAATGGTATACAGCCATATCATCAAATAACAAAATTTAATGAACTGGCTGGCTGATGCTTCGGACGGGTTGGCATTAGAAATTCAAATCTCGAATTTGGGGTTTTTAAGGATGATATTATATAAAGGGGTTGGTTTCCCCTATCCAACGATGCTCTCTCACCTCGCGGAGAAACTAGTATTTTTTATAAGTGTTCAAGTTATGTTTATTATGATTGGAAGCGTATAGAAAGTCACTAGCAGGGCGGTAGATGTCAGAGCACCTCGACTCTATGTGGTCAGACTCTGCCCTACCCTTGGTTGTACTTTTTACCGGAGCGCGAAGGGGAAGCAGAGCTAGTCCAGTCGTGGTGAGAATACTTACTGCGATGAGGTGCGATAGGACTAAAGCGCTGCGTACCCGTAGCAAGGAGAGCGCACATTAAGTTTTTTTTGTGGGGATTTCCTGAAAGAAGAGGTACAGAATATCAAAAATTAGAAATTATTTATTAAAATATAATATAATTAACGTATTTTCTGAGATCTTAAACTGAGAAACACCAACATATTGTTACTTACTTATGCCATAATATTTTACAGTGTGTATGCTCAGAGCCAGGTGGCAGAAAGAGAAACAGGCAAGTAGCGTTCGAACGTTAGCAATTCAAGCTTGATTAATTGATTGGCTGAATACCATTCAGCAAACTAGAAAAAGCGAGCCTGCTTATTAAACTAGTAGGCTGCGAAAGATCTATTTCTTAAATTTTTATAAAATAAAATTAAAATCCGGGTCAATTTCAAACTTGCAATGTTCGTTTTCCATTGGGTTCTGTTCTACCAATTTCAAGTTCAGTGGCCTGTCTCAGTGTTGTAATCATTGGTTAAATCTCGAAACCCCCTTAACACGAATGAGCTGGGTGCCTTCCCTGCCAATTTGAAACCAGCAATCCTCGGTTTACTGAAACGGAAAATGTACACTTGATGGTTAAAGTCAAGATTACGTATCGTGGCGTTGAACCTTTGCTTTGCTCGTCCTCGACTGAGATTAAATGTGCAACACGTGTAGATGGAGTTAAATTGTATCACTTGAACCGGTGCGACGAGGTGACGTTATTTTAATGAAACTTTTTATTGCTTCTACGAGTAGAATAAAAAGTTACATAAATAAAAACTACATCACTTTACGTATTCCTTTGAATTTAAATTGACGTTAGGTTTGGTTCGCCATTTGCAAAATTTATGTACATGACAGAAAGAGAAAAAATTACAAGAAGCAAAATTAACGGTGAAATGATATACAAAAATTTACGACAAACTACATAAAATCTTTAAAACTTTCATGGGATATTTTATATAATCCATTCAATGCATCTATCGTATAAAACACCCTGATAATAGTATAATGCAAGTAAAAAAGAGAACTATTTTATCTTTTTATTCAATAATACAATACACCAACACTTTCTTGACCTTTTAACATCTCAGCAAAGGGCAATTGCGATCCCAAATCCGTTTTATTGAGCAATATAAAATACATTTTCGCTAGCAAAGTAAATGTGACAAATGTAAGTGTGCCCTTAGCTGGCAAAGGGGAAATGCCATAAAAGCACCCGAAACAGACTAAACTTAAAAGCTTCGGTCGACTTTACAGACTTGAAAGTCTGTAAACGCGTAGCACGTCCTAGCTACGGGAAATACTTACACTGTGAGAAAAGAGGAATTTTGTGCATTGAAAGTGAAATCTGGACATGTACCTTTCTTATAATTGATTCTTATGATATGTTCGTAGTTGTTTATTGCTTTGAATCATGTGAAGAAGAAGGGCTTGAATAAATAAATAAACGCCAAGATTGTCGAACATGTTATCACATCAGTTTCTGCCCTGTCTGGGGGAATTCATTCCTGTTACTACATCAACCTAAATTAACTTACTAACTATATGCTTAACCATAAATTTCAATGTAAAATATGCGGCGAATTATTTTCTATTACAAAAAACAATATAAGAGGACCCATAAAAGTCTAGTTTTTCTCATCTAGCTAAATACAACCATTCGTATTAATTACCTACTTCACCGAAACACTGAACTCTTATTTTCAATTAGTACCTAATTAGGGTGACACTAATACCTACCCGTAAATTAGGGATAAAAACATCAGTAAGGGATTACGAAACAAAATAGGTAGGTATATATATAAGTGCTCGTAACATTCAATTAGACTGATGAAACAAGCGTCGCAGCCATTTACACATACATTACACTAAGCTATTTATGTTGGAAAAACGTGCTTTACACGCCCGTAAAATGAGGATAAATTATATGTACTACTTATACCTTTTAATAAATATACTTGCCTACTTATCCCGCCGGTGTATATTTGGTATAACGCTGCTAGCTCATAGTGAGTAGTTAGAATCGAACACTTGGGGTACGCAATAAAGATTTTTCCACGTCTCAAAGTCTGCCTTTCGACATTATCAGAATATAATATGTAAGGTATATCCTTGTGATATATAAGTACCATAATAATATTATCTGAAAGCCCGTAAGTGTTGCCAGCACTATCATAATGAACTTTAATGGTACTCTATGGTTTTGGGTAAACGACAACGACATGGTAGTGTTGGTTAGGTACGGTACTACGGGGCCTCAATTAACATTTAAATCAGTTTACTGTACTAGTCAATAATGGTTTCAAGTTACTTGCGGTTGTGACAGACAAATAAATGTGTAAGTTACTTACGGCGAAAAGTTACAATAAGTAGGTACTTGTCCGAATTTTGCTTTTGCAATACCACGGTCCTCTAACTTTATCTTTGACTCCTTAGATACAAGGAATCCTAATTATGGTTCAAGAAGTGGTCTGGTCGTTGAAAATTCGGACCTTAAACCAGAAAAACCGCGAAAGTCCTTAGAGAGAATCCTGTATTATACGCACACGAGTACAATTATTATCTACTATGACCCTGGTATACCTGGGTTGAGTGTTCTTCGTGAAATTGAATTAATGTAGCGGGAACCAACGAGGGGCGCGGAGTTGAGACGATGCCAAGTGGAAGCGTATCAAAATCAAGTGCCTCATGATGGCCTGTAATGGTAGAGATAAAACACGCTTGCATTACTATCGGCAACCAATCGAATAGCCTAAGACTAAAGAGAGTAACAAATCTATGATGGGATTTTGTGTGAACTTTGTACCCACCCACGCGTGAGAGCATGGTTGCGAGTTTTCAATATTGGCTCCTGAATAGGAGATAATCTATTATAATCTCTAAATGACGACTAATATACATTTATCATTATATTATAGTTTGTCAGTAGAGAGAGTGAACTTCTTCACTCAAAAAAAAAATAGAAAGAGAAATTCAAAGGAGAAAAAGGAGTTTAAGCAATAATAAATAGTTACCAAAATTCATAACTTATTTAGCATGATTGATTACTTAAAAGAGTTTTTTTAATAGATCCATTAATTTCCGTAACGGGATACAAAAATATTATTAATCATCGGGAATTATATTCTATAGAGCTTCTGGTAGCTCCTACGGTTTCGCTTCAGATGCATTCAGCCGTCTGGAGCTTTGATTAATGGAATCTGTGCAAAAGGTTGACTTTTAAAAGCACTGGTAAAAGGCCAGTGTCGTTTATTATTCAAGGTTTTCTTTGTGGGTATTTGAAGGAACTGGTCAGTGTAAATTTCCAAAAAATTATAACAATACTGCCGTGTAAATCCAAAATACTGTAACTATAGATACAGTGTTTTGGTTTAATAGTGCTCAAATGCATTTTTTCGACCTGGTCTACACCCCTATATCAAAATATTTGCTCTATAGATACACAGACGGTAGATAATGACATTCTCAAAAGACTGTAATTTACTTTATACTTTATATTTTATATTGAAGGTTTAAAATGGCAAAACACTGCAATTAAAGGTACAGTATTATGGTTCAAAAATCCGTGCTCCGTAACTCGCAGTTAGTTACCAGCTAAGATACAGTGTTTTGTAAAACCATTAATCCAAGACCCCTCCCGCCACCGTACTTGTTCGTGAGGGAGTTCAACTGTTGTTGGCCATCCGGGCGATGCGCGGGGAATGAGCGGGGTTGGGGGGGGGTTTGTTCGGTCAGTCAGTGAGTGTCATACCATAACCATACCGACCATAGAATCTGAAAATGGTCTATTTCATAACATGTTTCGGAGAAAGTAGTGAAGCTAGGTAGGTAATCTTTTATAATTGTTATCGCACTGATAGAAAACATTGATGATGATGATGATAACTTGTAGCTTGTAGCCTATGTGTGAAGTTGGCATAATTATAAGCTATCTGTATACCAAATTTCATGCAAATCGGTTCTGCCGTTTGAGCGTGAAGAAGAAACAAACAAGCAAACACAACTTTATAATTTGAATTAATTAATTAACTAGCTGGCCCGATTGACGTCTTGACAAACATGTATTAGAAAAATATTTATAATTTTCCCTCATTTTCACAAATTTTTGCGATTTTTAATTAGTTATTCTGCTATTCGGAGTGGACACAAATCCAACAAAGCATAGTTAATGAAAATCAGTCCAGTCGTAATTCTTGACTTATTAGTAAATGGTGTCACTAACACGACTCTGTTTTATAGTAGGTAGGTATTTAGATAAGAATAGTAGAATTATTAAAATAAGTAATCCATATTAAAATACTAACTAATATTGATACTATGAATTTAAGATTGCCATACATATAATTATTTCAGAAAAACACTGTATTTCAAGATACAGTATTTTAGTACCAACAGCTTTATGCCCTCTGCTTTGATAGAAGTATTTATTTGCTCTATGTGTTGGTAAGGCAATAAACTGTATTTACGGAATACAGTGTATTGTCATAACAATGCCAATTTTTATAACGGACTATGGTGTGCCATGACACTTTTTGAGGTATAATTCCTTTCTTTTAGTATATAAATAAAATATTTGCAGAGGTCTAGATAGATATTATAAATACCTTTAAATTGATACCAAACACTTATCGTTTTTTAAAGCGAATAGCTATGAAATCATAAAAAATCTAAAATAAAGTTTAATGCTCGTTTTCTCAAAACTCATATTTCTGAGATACAGTATTTTGGCATTACACGGCAGAATAGTCTTCTTTAGTTAGACTTACCTGTTATTTTCGTAACGCATTATTCTAGTATGCTGTAATAAACGACTACACACACGCCTTTAACATGCACGGTTGTGCAGGCAGCAGTTGTGTGGTTACCTTCATATTAATAAAATAATTAATACATACTCCCGCAAATGGTTAACGTAGATACTCGTACGTTGCACAAGAAATCGTAAGATTTTCTCATTGGGCTCTAAGATTCTAAGAAACTCTTGAAGTACCTACTTTGCCGGTTACCTATAAATTTGAGAGAACGTGATCAGAATGTGAGAAGTAGGTCGTAGGACCTACTTAGTAGAAATATCGAAGAAATAGCTTTCGACAGTATAATTATATTAATTAGCTTAATTATCCATGACACAGCACAAACGTCGGCGAAAGGTCCAGTTTCGAGTAATTGAAGGGGACGCATCCGAAACAAGTTGTTTGGAAATATGCCTTAAATATTGTGAGAAAGTGACGGGGCCAAGTGAACAATTTGTGAACAAATTACTTAAGTACTTAGACTTGGGTGAAGAGTTTTGAGATCCACTGTTTTGGATAGTTAGTGGTGAAGTATTCGAACAGCATTTCGTGGTATGAGGGTGCAATGTTATGCGCTTTGTAAGGCAGTTACATCGTTTGACTACATTGTCAGAGATAGGTAGTAGGTATAATCAAATGCTCTATGAGTACAAAGTAGGTATGTAGAAAAAATAACAAACCAATTTACTATCAAAGGCAAGACACCTCATGAATTTAATATCGAATCTGTCGTATTTCAGAAACATCCAATATTGTTCTATTAATTTTGTGAAATAATCTATTTAGCAGTTCACATTTCAGACATCAAACCAATAACGCGTTTATATACTTACCTACCAAGAATTCACGTTACGATCAATCCTATTCAAAATAGGACTTAATGATTTATGTTTTGTTTAACTTCTCCAGCGCGCCGTCGAGGATATATTGAGTGTTTGAAATTCCCCAAGTCGTGATTAAAAATTGTTCAAGGAAGAGTTACAGATGAATTTTTGAGTTCTGTAACTGACAAGAAATTACGCTCGGTGCTTGGATTGCGATGAATGTTAATTACAATTGTGAAGTGTTTTACTTGTATTAGTGTGAAGGTAGACAGCCTGATATTAGTCATTTAAAGTTCTTACTGTTATTATACTTTACAACTACCAATGACCTATAGTTTAATAATATTTTATAAAAACCTACCACCTGGTTCTGAAGTAGATATTATAGATGTGTAGAGTTCGGTTCAGTAAGTTGACATATTCTGTATGGGTTTGCTATCAAGTCACAGTTTTGGCAAGTAGTTAAAACTGCATCTCATCTCCAGTTTAAAGAACAGGAAATGTCGTCAAACGGGACAATGACGAATTCACGCAATCCAAAATTCTTCCATACTTAGGTACTTAAGCTATTGAGTCATTAAAACATAAATGCAATACATAATAATATATTGTTATGATGTCATCCTAAGTTAAATCCTGCTTCATCAATGTAATTATAGTACTTCCATGTTAGTTGTAAAACCCCTTGAAACAAAAGATTCCAGACATTTATTTTCATTTTTATTTCATACACATATTATTTAGTTTCTTTCATATTTGAATAAAATAATGAACTCCATTCCGAACAGAGAGGTGCAATGAAAAAGTTCTAAATGAACAAAAACAAGTGGGTCAAAGTGGAGAACTCTTGGAGCATGATGGGTCGCTTTTGTGGCCTACTTTATATATACTACTTCATCTCTGGAACAAAACGACAAAAGGATTCTTGTAAACGACGATTATTAATTTAATAAGTTAATCAACTCTGGTAATTAAATCCCCAGCTCAAGAACACTTCGAAGAATAATATTGGATAAAAAGGCACATTTACATTGTTAATTAAAATTTTATGAATTATACAAACTACGTCAGTTGGAATCTATAGGTTCCAGGTTTCTACTTATCTTTTTCCATCGTGATTCCAGCAACGTCCGGTCTAAATGAGCGGCTGGAAATGAAGAATTTATGTAGCTATACTTACTGCAAGCATTTTGCAGCGATAACTTTTTTGGTTAAAAGTGCAATTTCCTGCAGTGCTTCCGTAGCCTGTAGCTCGGCGAATATTATAATTAAAAGAAGCAACAGGCCTCCTGGGCACCCTGCTCTCGCTTCCAAACACATCGACGTGAAAACATAATTTATGCATCACTGCCAGAACTCTAAAAGGTTGTAAACTGATGCACCGATGCACATCTTAAGCGCAACTGTTCATATTGTTTTGTGCGCTGTTACTCGTGCTGGTGCTCATTCTTTTCGCACAAGTTACATTAAATTAAAACTTAATTTGGCTGTTTTAAAGTAACCATCGCTTTCATTTTCATAAAGTTGAAAAAATGACAACAGATCATTTGGAAGGGCGTCTAGTTTGCCACACACAACTTAATTGGCTTCAGTGACAAAATAATTTCCCATTTGCACCTCATTTACTCTCATTAATCTGCTGCTTTATTGTTTGGTTTAACTGTTGTATTTGAAATCGATTGGTTAGGAGTTGAACAGGTAACAAACTAGTTTGCTCTAGCTTGTTTATTTGTGAGTCACCCTGGACTGCAGACAAGTTGCGATAGCGCTGCAATTCCAACATTCAAGCAATGAACTTCCTTCAGATTTATCTGTAATAGAGCTGATATTACGAAGAAATTGTATAAGTTCCAACATAACATTTCTATCTCTATGTTTGTGATCTGGTTCCAAACTAAAACGTTGCCAGGTATTGGTTCCAATTTTGTTGGCACAAACTAAACTACAACTAAAGACAACTCTCAAGCTATTTGTACCTTTTCCGTTTTTTTCAAAAGATTGGAACTGGGCGAGGCAAAAAACTGAACTATTTAGGCTTTTGAGATACATCAAAATTGTCACCACTGTCTATCATCGAAAACTAACTTTAATAAGAACTCGCAAGTTAGTTCCCAAACATTCGAATTGAAAATTGTCTAATATAATTTTAGAATAATGTAACGTGCTCGAAATTTCAAATGCAATTTCTAAATTATACTTACTGAACTTATCCCGAGAAGTTACCAATGGTAGGCACCAATGGTAACTGAAGTTAATTGAACCCCGCTGGAAGCAAAATCTGCTGACCAAGTCTGGTATGCGTCCTCTGATTGCTATCATTTAACCAGACTATAATATATTCTTTAAATGACAACCTTTAAACAAAATTGACCCCACTGACGTGTAAGCAAGGTTACATTTATATACTGTTATAAACGTATAATTATATTAAAGCTACCACTACCATTCTTTCAAATTTATAAGTGTAACTGTGCTCTTTGTAGCGGTTTCCATAAATGCGTTTCCACTCAACTCCTCTACCCTAGCAGCAAGGCGGAACCTCAGTAGTTGGAACTTAATGGTTAAACAATGATCCTTAACTTAACTTAATTGACGTACTTCAACATAGTGCTACGGTATGATCAGATTGTTTGTGTCGGTTGATGTCTCATTCAACAAATTCCGTCTATCCATACACCTTTAACGAAATGGTGTGAAGTATTCCTAAGAGTAGATACGTAACATGCCAGTAATTTTCCACCTCCGTTTTTCCCGGAAAGTCCTTGTCCAACGCAAACATAAGCGGATCCGTAATCTGATTCAATCTAGTTCTGGTTATGTAGTGTGGATTACAGGTCGGACCGTGATCTAGTTTCAGTATGTTCAGTTGGTCAGGTTGGTATTTTCAATTTTCCTCGTTAGGGAGTTCGTTACAGTGATTTTGTGATTTAATTGCGAGCTTGATAAAGTGATTATGGACTATTCATTTGATTAGTTTTTATGAGATATTTTGGTGACAGTTTAATGTCATTCTTAGAAGCATAATAATTACAGCTTTGAGTCGTGGATTTTGTAGGGGAGCCACTACAATTTTGACACACAATATTATATGGAGTAGGTATATTAAAACATAGATAACACGCAATAGCAATATCACAAAACAGATATGTAAATAAGTACAAACAAACTCCATATACCTACGCCTACCTAGATAGTTCCCGCGCGGTCCGATTGGTTGTGGACACGTTAGTGATTCAATTAGATTTGGTGCTATGGAGTTAAATTTTCGGAGGTGAAGTATTTTAATAATAGACGTTGTCCTGTCAACTGTCAAACCATTCCCGAAATGTATGACAAAACTAACTATCGATATAATCGTATTACTTTTTCGTGAATTTTTCTCATCTTGTAATAGTTATTCTGCTATTAGGAATGGAGATGAAAATCTGTCCACCCATTGTGGAGTTATAAATGGTAAACTAATATGACTTAGATTTATACGTCATTGTATAAGATTTGACTGGGGCTGGAACTGTATCATAGAGGGAAAATATGAGCCACATTAAATATGCACACTCTAAGGTTACGTAAGTTCGTAAATGGGACAACTGAATTTACCAAAAGATGATATTATGAAACAAAGACTACAGACATTTTTGAATACAAAATCGTACTGCCTGCACTACCCTTGTTTCAGCTTTCGTTTTAGGCGAACTAATCCATTACGCCTATGCGGCATAAGTTGATTATAGCCCGACTGCGAAGCGTGAGATTGCGGGTTTGATTCTCGAGTACGGCAAATATTTGAATCACAGGCAAGTATTTGCTCTGAGTCTAGGTGTTTGAAGAACAAAGGTTGTCCGTTGGTCCGGAGCCTTTATTAGGGCTTGGGATATATGATCGTGACGCGTTTGATTGTTTCACTGTATTATATATCTATAGGCTGGCCTCATCGCTCATAGAACTGATAACCGATGAGGAAGAAAGGTTTTAGAGTGGCGACCACGGAATGGAAGACGCAATGTAGGTAGGCCTCGCACTAGATGGCCTGAAGACATCAAAAGAGTTGCAGGCAACCGGTGGATGCAAGTGGCAAATAGTCGTTCGGTGTGGCGGTGTAAGGGGGAGGCCTACGTTCAGTAGTGGACATCTGCATGCAGATGATGATGATGATGATGATGATGATAATTATCTATGATAAAATTTCCCATGGACGTCGTAAAGCCATAGCCATAGGTGGATAAATTAGATATAAAAATATGTTAAGGTATTCTGGAGACTCACCAGTACATTCGAGTGGAAGTGAGCTTTCTTCACGTCTTGCGACTTAGCTCCATATCTATATTCGTATTTATCTCGCCATTGGTCATAAGATTGTGGTACCTACAAAATCCATACGAGAAGTACAGGTTCATTTGGATTCAACGACAAATAAAATTAAGACGCATTTCTTACAACGTAATTAGTTAAATACGAACAGCTCGATTTTAGTTTCATAGTCGGAACTAGTGGTTCCAACGCCCCGGATTTTATTTCATCACCTGATTCCGTGGTGATACTTTGTCTCTAGTAGTACTCTCGTGGTAATACTTTGTCTCTCGATCTCTTTTTCTCGCTCTCTCTGTGCCACGCTTAATCCTCAGCCCCATGTGGTTATCTACCTTACCGCTAATTTATCTTTCTTTATTCTATTAAAGTTTCATTGTTTTATTAATTTTATATACTGTATCCAAAGCGTACTATTTATTCACCGGAACTTTGTGTCCAAAGGCGACTTATCTTCGTCTTTGATTGATTCCTTATTTACGTTTTGTATGACTTTGTATACCCGTAGTAATGTGGCAAATATAATATGTAATTTTAATTATAGACTCTACGGTGCGATTTTTATTTATTTCGTTACTATCTGAATATATTGTAATCAACGCTATTAATAACAACTGTAATTTTTTTTTAATAAATGTAAACTTTATGACTAAAGTCAGTTTCGCGTATATACCGAGTTATTATTAAATTATGATTTACTTTGAAACATGGCAGCCACAATTTACGAAAATATCTTGCTCAAAATAAATCCTTCTATTAACTTTCGTGCTACAATTCTACGTTTCAATAACAAACTATAAAATGGAATGGTTTCATAAAATGTATTTGTTTGTTTGCGATTTTTATGCCTCTAATAAGATAATAAGTTACGCAATTTGTTTTGATATTCTAAAAGAAACAAACATTACAACTTCGCATTTGATTCGAACAAAGCTAATTCCTACCATAATAAAAAATAGGACAAAGATACAACCAAGTAAAATATCTCGTCGAATTCTATTATAACCCGTCTTATTGAATTATAACTCTCACATAAACCTTTCATTAAAAGAATGAAGGACGCCTTTGAACTTCGCAAAAAACGGCAACAACGTTTATTAAATAAAATAAGTTGAAAGTGGGAGGCAAAACGGAATTCTAATTCTCTCAACCGGTTACTGTTTCGGACGGTTTTAACATCGTTATCAGGAATACGGACTAGCTACGCTGGGGAGCGTCACTTCCTATTGGCTGAAGGCAATTAATGTCATTTAACTATTTACTGAAGTAGAGGCAAGTTATCACTGCTACGAATTTATTATTATTTGACGTTAATGCGATGAAATAAACACATTTGTACTGAATACATGTAGCGGCCGTAAAATAAGATTATATTTAATGCATTGGTTATGTTTATGTGCTTAGTGTTATTTGAGTAGTTAGCTTTGATTGCTGCAGTAATGTAAAATTCCGTGGGGTGTTTAGTCTTACCGATCGACGTCTTTATAATGGAAATTGAAGCTTTTTACCTTGGTCGTTGTTTAAGTCGTTAAAATCAATCGAATTCAAGCGAAGTTTCGTCTTTGTCGCAGATTGAGACAATACCTTTATAGATTAGTTGACATTTAAAACTTCCTTTTTTATACAATAAAGAATGAGTTTGAGAGACGAAGGAATTCTGTAATTTTGTAAGTACATATATTATGTTTATAGGTGTGTGCCGTTGTGGCGCTACGCTCTCTCTCTATGATGGGGCGGTGTAAGTATGGAGTATTAAAATACAATTTCCAGACACGTGCGTTTACTATGAAACACAAATTAATACTGCCCGTGGGTACATACAGTAGGCACAGTCTTTGAAAAAATATTGTAAATATCATCAGTATGGCGCAGCTTACTTGCAGTTTTTTTTATTATTTTTTGCCTGCATTCAGTTAGAATGAAAGTGGAATTTAGTTTGATAGAACTTCACCAATGTGAAGGGTTAGTAGATCTCGACAATAAGGTATCCCGAGTAACCTCTATTGTCATCCAACTCATTGTCTTCCACGTTTCATATTGACATTGGAAATCAATCTCGTTTCTTACATTACTGTAATGGCGAGGAAGATTAAAGATGAATGGGTGTTTAGGGAATTTACGCTTACTGCTAGTAGATAATGGTAGATCGCGAAGAGTGATAGTCGGCTGTTTCATTTATCAATCAGTGGGGGGGGATATGTAGTCGGTTCCGTTGCCAAAAGTCATTTGCTTACTTTTTGTTGCAGAAGGCACAATTTGTAATGTACTCTACATTACAAATTGTGCCTTCTAATAGCTTGTTTTAATAAAGTACAGAAAAATATAGGGATTACCTACTACAAATATTGTGATTAATACTTTGTGTGGATAACTAACCAATCCTTTTAAATTAACATTCGCGCAATCTTGTCGCTAACAAATAACACGTTGTAATTAACATATCCGATATTTTACCTAAGTAAATAGAATTACGGAAAGAGATTGAATCCCGTGAGTACAATTAACACTTACGTAGAGGTACTATTATAATGACCTGCCCGCTTACATGGGTTCGTTTACCTACTTCAATCTCATCCCTAGTTGATTAAGCCTAACCAAATAGAGTCCATAGTAAAAAGATCTGCAAGCCCCCTAGGTCCAAAGTAAATTCTGCCCTGTATCGCATCACTGGTGACAATGATTAAGCTGGTATACTTGTTCGCAGTGCGGCAGGAGAACGAGCGTATTATGATGCAAGACGTCCAGCAGGCGGGAGTCTTAAATCGCACCCAGTCGTCGGAGGGATTGCCCTGACACCGCGCTACTCGCCGCGCCCGCGGCTCGACAACATCCGACCGGCTGCAGCGCCCCCAGAGGAGCCCGTCGAGTATGACCCCGCGCCCGTCACCGAGCCGGTCGCAGAACCGCTCGTCGGCGCCCTCTCTGGCCCTCTAGCGTCATCGCAACGCCCCCCGCGGCTCGCGACGCCCTCGGTGAGCGTCACCCCCGCGCCCGCGGCGCCCTCGTGAGCCCTCGATCCTGCCCTGCTCCCGCAGAGCCACGGAAGTGAACGCACAAACTACGCTACACTGTGACACGGTGTGAACTGAGATGGATAGTGCAACCCGTATGCGAATTGATAGTGACGCCGACGGACGTGTAGGTAGCCAATGTGAAATTGTGAATAAATAGTAAAGATTGAAAATGTTCATTGTTGAAATGTATCGGTAAGGATTTGTAAAAGACAAAATGTCAGTAATCCGCGTTAGTTTATAATGCAAATGTCGTATTGTTAAGAACGACTGGAGGAAGAAATGTTATTTGATGGAACTTTAGGAAACTAGTAGAACGGAAAGTGTATTAGAGCAAAATACTTAGGTAGATATAGGGCGATGAAGCTGAAGGTGGGCCGTGAGCTGCCAATATTTATATCCAGAGGAATATACGGCACGCCTAGGTTAAAATATGGATGTTGTAAGACTGCTCGTACGAGCATATGCACTAGTTTGTTTCCTGTACGTAAACAGGCAAAGTTTCATTCGCCCCGAGCGTTTCTATTCGCACAGAATGTTCTAGCTAGAACAATGGACGCGAGTTACATTTCTTCCTGTAGTATTAATTAAGTTTAATGTTGTAACTGTGCCATTTAATGCACAGAGGAATGGTTATGACGCCCAAAATGTTATAAATATTTTAAATAATTATATATTTAGCTACTGAACCTGATTTAACCAATACTTAACTGTACCCTGACTAATAAATTGTATAATGCCTATCGTAAAAGCACAATTTAATGTTTCACAACACAGTGCTACTACAACGCAGAAGATGTATTTGAATTTATTCTATAAACACAAAGTTTAAACTATGCTATGATTTACGTCTCCAATGGACGCCTGAGCACAATTTTCAATTACTGTGTAAAAAATCCAGTTATTCAGAGTCTTAAAAAGAGCTTTTAAAACTGCTTAAAAATCTGTTACATTGTAAGAGCTTTTTGTATAGTAGTTGTTATGAATATAAAGTGTGGAGTGTGGACATGATAATGTTATCCTAGTTTGTCCGCGAATCTGAAGATTGCAAACCAGTTGCATAATTAATTGTTACTAGGACATCGACTTCAATACGCTGGATACAAATGTTTAGGTTTAAAGTGTTAGGTGTTCGTCAGATAGGCCCACATGTTATATTGTACGAACGTATCTTAATAAGGCCTATACCACAGTGATTAATTATAAGCGACGCGACAGGCGGACTCTCTAATGTACCGACAGACCTGTAATTGGATCCATCTACATGTATCACGTACTTTGTTACGCAAGAACTTCTATAGCACTAGAGTGCTTCATTTATAATTTTCGTGTCTAATTTGCTACGGGGTTGAATGCTCGAAATAACTTTTGTTTTATCAGTTAACGCCCGTGTCTAATTTGATATTTGTAGAGATTATTATAAAGACAATGTTCAGTTTGCTTTAATTACTAATTTTTGTATGCCTGAATTAATAAATTAAGTAAAATAATGTATTGTCGCTGTCGCGTTCACCTGTTAATGTGGGTGAGGCCTTAGCATTGAAGAAGCGAGTATGCAAGTAGTGTTTTCCTGCTATGTACGCTGTGTACTATTGCAATGTTTGTACTAAGTACTTTTAATTTAATAATTCAAAAGGTTTCCATTTATCAAGAAGGTTATACCTATGTTGCTGGAAAGATCCATTGTAAATGATTGATTATATTATTGTATCATGGAGTATTGTCAATTTTGTATTGCTTACTAATGAGTAGTAACTATTTACAATTGGGACCACGCGCCCGATTAGCCAGGTCCAAATATATTAGATTGCCTAGAGACCTAGTTATCGAGAATGTCAACGCAATATAGGTACGTGTTCTCGTATCTCATAACTTTGATATTTATCGGATCTGTGTCGCTCTGAATAGTAGAGGAGCCCATGTCATGTTAATTGCAAGTAATAAGTATTTTTACTATAATACGAGCGTTATTACTATATTAACTGAACTTTTTTAAATTGGTAACAACTTTATAAGTTAGGTAGATACTTAGGTACTTATGTGTTTTATGAATTTTACTTACATATTGCATTAATAAACAACTAAACACAAACCTTTTGTTATAATAGCCGCGGTCCCGAATCATTTATAAATATACAAAATAGAATCAAAAAAATCAAAATGCATGTACCTACTACCTAGGTATAATAAAATTGTGGCACTTTATTATGCCTTTCTAAAGTTAGCTCTCAAAATAGACTATACTTAATAACCTTCGATCATATAATTATGAATGTCATATAAAATGAAAATAATAACTAGTAATGGAATAGTGCATGGGATCTTCTACTATAACATAGAATGATTGTACACAGTTTCCATCGCTGGAAAACACTGAACATTCATTGATGTTCCATATTATAACGAATATTGGAATAAATGTCCACAAAGAAAATGACTGTTTTTCAAATAAATTCCTGCCGATTATCGTATGTTATGATTCGTTGTTTATTCGAGTCTGTTTTTGAGATTACGTTTAAAATTGTGTATCAACATAATTATTATTTACAAACGGATTCTCGTAAAAGCTTAAGGCTCAAATAACATATTTCGACATGAAATAAAATCGATGTGGCGCATTTTTTCTCGATCAAGCTTATTTCATTGAAAGTCAACAAGCTAGCTAGGTTCGAAGTATAATAATCCTGCTGATTTGCAAAATTTTCCAATTGTACGACTTTCTATTTAATAAACATGACGTAAAAAAAACAGGGCTTATTTTGAAAAACAGTGTTTACTATGTGTGAAACTATGTTAACCCAATATTTATAAGTAGTCGTTCGTAATTATTCATTTGAAATTTATCCGATTTTTTTCGTCGTAAGTTGTTACTTAATTTGTCTTTGTAGTAATCCAACTAAGTACCTATTATTTTTATATTTTAGTTTCAGTCATTGCACCTGCAAAAGTCAGTCGTTTGATATGCAGTTTATTTTCCACTAATATCACTTTAATTTGTAGCATTGAAATTCGTTTCTTAATTTATGCATTTAACTTTGTTTCATTCTGGCAGCATATTTAAAAAATTAACGATAGTACTTTAAAAAATAGACATGAATGGAATAATATGTGTCTACATTAAAATTTATAATACTTCACACTCCCTCCCATCCTTATATGATACGAACCTACGTGTTTATAATAAATGTTGTCAGTTATATCTAAGCTGTGTGTAAAGAAAACTACATAAATATGTCAACACTTCAGTGATAAATTGTTGTAAATATTTTATTGATTGTTTGTACCTGTACAAAATCTTGATTTACCTACATGTATGATAAATGAAAATATTTCATACTGTTCAAATCGTATATACAAAGTCATAATAAAAACACCAAAAGAAACGTACAGAAATGTAAATGTACACTAGAGCGAGAAAAAGAACCAAGAATGTTGTAACAAAAGCAAAGCCAGGAAAAGCCTCTTTGCCAAGCTAAACACGGTAATACTTCTTGTCAGG
The DNA here is from genome assembly GCA_905147375.1 of Hylaea fasciaria. Lineage (NCBI taxonomy): Eukaryota > Metazoa > Arthropoda > Insecta > Lepidoptera > Geometridae > Hylaea > Hylaea fasciaria. Next base: position 5,694,085 of record LR990199.1, read on the forward strand.
CTAATGCTTCTTTTGGATATGAAATTGATACTCTTGAAACAAGTAAGTTGAGCGAGACTAATTCCCTTTCAATCTATAGACGTCGATCATTCATTTTTTAACCTACTTCTAGAAGCGTTCTCAATTAGACTGTTTATTATTCTATAAATTAAATATGTGCAAATATATTAATTATTTCTAGTAGGTTACTTACAAGACGAACATTGTAACAAAAACAAAAATGAATTAATGTATGTAGGCGTGTCAAAAAATATCAAATTAACAATAGACTAGCCTCGGATTATATAAGAAATCTCGGACCCTAACAACTATTGTTAGGGTCCGAGATTTCTTAAATAATTTAGATTTTTTTTATGATTTTATAGTAATTATAAATATTAAAATTCAGCCTGCAATTGTTCCACTGCTGGGCAAAGGCCTCCCCTCGTTATGAGGAGGAGGGTTATGTTTTTATGTAGTTTTATTTAGCCAAAATCTTTTTTTATTTGTAATACTGAAGTGCTAACATATTTTTAATATTGAGTGTTATTTCGCTTTGGCGAAAACTGTCAACATATTCATTCAGATATACCTAGAGATCGATTCCAAACATAACAGGCCCTATTAACGTAATTAGTGTTAGAATTGATGGAAAACAAAGAATTTTATAGTTGTTTGTTGTAAATGTCAGGTTTAATTAATCTATTTTACAGAAAAATGTTTAATAAAATATCTTTATAAAATAATATTGTGTTGTTTCATTTGTTGAAGGCGTGTGAAGATTATGAAACAGACAAAGTGAATCCAAAATTCAAAGAAGGAGCACGGATAGATAATAATAATATTATTATTAATATCTATCCGTGCTCCTTCTTTGAATTTTGGATTCACTTGGTCTGTTTCATTATGTATTTACTTAGGAACGTAGTTAGTCAATTGACTCGTTAAGAAAACACCTCAAGTAAAGGCCTACCTTGCTTGAGGTAGGCCTTGCTTACAACTCTGTGGTTCTGGAGAATCGACGTAGGGGTTAGCGAGTTTCAACAGCTGAACTTGAATCACAACATTAAAATATAAATGCGAGGGTGATATCAATCCGGTGGAAGAGTCAGTTAACTTTCATGTAGTGGTCAAGATAGAGACATCAAGGCAGATATAATTCCAACGTTACTGCTAAGAATTTAAGGCTTTGAATTCAACAACAAAATGTTGTGCGGTTCACTTGCTTGTAGGTAAGTATTTTTAAGTACAATTATATAAGACTAAAATACTGGAATACTAGACAAAATGTGCATTTTAAAGTCCAACGACCGCACCCCGAGCTATGCCCAATCGCCCAACCCTCACGCTGTTCCAATTATCTATGCTCTATTAAACCTTACTTTACATAAGTGTACATTGCTATTTTTGTCCGCTACTCTTTGTACGTATCCGGCGATGTAAATTGTTGTTTAACAAGCGGCGCGTCGGGAGGCGCATCGGCATACCCACATAGTTGTCTCCGGTGGAATTTTCCTCCGCCCTTCACCTTTCTAACCTTCTCTTTTCTCTATCAAACTTGTGTACCTTTGTTTGCTCATATTGCGCATTTTAGAAATGGTGATTGGCCCTGTAATTTGAATGGTGGAAGTTTTACTGCATTCAAGAACACTTCCTAGCAGATTCTCAAGTCACATGAAGGTAGGTAGTATGTCCTGCAGCATCGTGATTTGCGGATGGATGGGGATGGATAAAGATTATCATCATGTAAGTATTGCCACAGTAATTACTGAGTTGGTGAGTGAAATGTCATGAGAAACGAAACGACAGAAATAAGCACATTTTAGTCAAAAATACATAGGCACAAGCGCAACACTTGAATCAAAGAAGTGGAAGTGCATGTGACTAAATCAGCATTTAAGGTACATACGTATACATATTATCTGAAATATATGTATGTATATAAGTACCTATACCACGCAAGCAACATATATACAGTTTTCGACCCAAGTCTGAAGAAATAAACGGAGCAAAAAAAAACTCAAAAATAATGTCTTTAGCCCATAGCAAAAATTTTTTGCTCAGTTTTAAAATTAAAATAGCTGTCATCATGCCATAAATTCTCAGTGATTGACATTCTTGAGCTCCAAGTGGTTAAGGAAATCGACTGCGAAGTCGAGGGGCCGTTTTGAGTCGGAAGTGAAATGAGCTTCGGATTTCTTCTGAGATCTATATACCTACCGGAGAGGAGTGGAGACGGTAGAATGAACATAAAAGTAGAACGGCTTTGTAAGACTTCCGGGAAACAATGTGATATCTTGTGAATCCAATTTCTAACATGGGTAAGTATATTATACTTACTCGCATTGTACTTTTGGACAAAAATAAGAAAGCAATTGTACCTTACCCTACCTACTTATTATACGTAAAAGTGAAGATGTTAGATGTGTAACGTAATTTGACAAGCGAGCCACGTAAAAACGGCGTAACTTGCACAACAAAAACTTCCTTTGTGTGTAACCACATTCGCGGTGGTCCTTTCTGGGACCACGAATTCGTCTGATTATATTTAATTAGGCCCGCGTAGTCTGCGTACCCACACATAATTTTACACCTACATGCAAATAACACAAATTGTGTGAAGAAAAGTGAGACTCGTTTGTACCTCAATTATTTCTGTAGCTGTTGTGATTTTACATGTTAAATATATGTTAAACAAGCTTATTTGGCACGGAAACAAAAATTGCAAATTTTCTCAAGTTATTTATATACTATATGCGTCCCGCGGTTTCACCCGCGTTCGTTGAAATGACCCATAAACCGTTAATTTATACGGGATTAAAATTATTTTAATTTCTGTTCCAGTACTTTACATTTCTAAGATAGGTTAATCTACTGACTAGGCGCACACAGCACCGCGCGCCATAATTCCTATATAGTGACCGAAGAGAAATTGGATCCAAACATTGTCAGGTAATATAATAACTATCATGAAATTTGTTTTATCCCAATTAGTGCCAAGGCACCGACCCCTTACGCCACCGCTATAACACAGGTGAGTGCACCGGAACGACTACTGTTTTAAACACTTATCGCTGATTACTACTTCTACTCAGAACTTACATTTAGGCCAAACATGATGTAGGCACGGCTAGTAATATAATGTAGCGGTCAACCAAACTTCTTTTGATGTCCTAATTAAGCAAACTTTCCTAACATGTCCAACTCTAGTTCCACATTAACCCAAAGTGAACCATGAAATAAACGTCACTCCTCATTAACTTAAAACTAATCCACCCGTAAATGTAATTTCACTTTAAAGACTAACAACACATACATTGTATGTTAATTTCTGTTTTATTTTCAAAGGCGGCTGCTGTGGATCTGCTCGCTCGATAATTACTCAGGTGTTATTGTATTTGCACAGTATAAAGAAACCATTGTCAATGTCTGTGGGTAAAGGGAAATACGGCGACATTTTCTACAAGCGATTTTCTTGCAGTGGTCAGTTTCACTGTGCTTCTAAACAAATCGCACCCATCAGACTAAACACGTTTCCGAAAGTTTATGAGAAAATTATAAAAAAAATGTTCTTAAAGAGTTTATTACCAGAGATAAATGTAAAAGCATATAATTTAATGGTATTGAAAAAAAAAAGAAATGCAACAAAATTTTGGATTAAATTGAATTGGCTTTTATCACGAGAAAATCATACTCGAACATACATAACATCGGTTGTACGCGTCTAGCTGTGTAATAACTCCGATGTATAATATTTCATATGTATTAACATATTAACATAAACACAAAATAAAAACTTAATTCTAAGTTACTAAAGTTAAAACTAAGTTAACATAATCTAATAACCCGCTACCAATGGGCAACGTTCCCAAAATGCTGGCTGGATTGCTACTTTTTAATCATTTTAAGCATTTTGTTCAAGTGTGGCTTTAACCAGAGTCCCAGATATAGGTCTGTGTTAACTAGCTAAAACAACACAATATTGTATTATGTATATGACGGCGGCACCGTCGTATAGTTGTCAAAATTAAAGTATAAGCAGCATCCGCACTGCGCAGGGGACGATTATCGAAAACAGAAAAATAGTTTGCCATAGCATTTATTTGTATACCAATGGCAACACTGGTAAACCATTATCGCTCCCACCTATTTCCCACCGCTCTATAAAACGAAGCGCTCGGCAAACGAGAACTCATTCTTACTTCGCACACGGCCCAGTACACATGCTTTAGGTCTGTAGCGCACTCATAGCTATTTAAATTTAAATTATAATGCTTAAATTATCTGGTCGTTATGTTGAGTAACTGTACAAATTACGGCTGCCCTACATAATATACAAAAACAACGTGCGCGAATAAAAACAAACAAACGCGTCTATTTACCCACATTTTCAAAGGAAGAGCTTCGTTTCTTTTCTAGACGTTCAAAGTGAAAGGGGTCGTTAAGTTAATACAAAGCAAGGGAGACAAAGGGAAATGGATTAAGTTAATACCTCGAGTTAATTAGTATATTTAGAGCGTGTAATTAATAACAATTAAATCCTTCACACGACCTTTTTGATGTCGCCAGTGTCGAGAGGTAATCCGCTTATCTTTGAGGCCCACCATTTCAGCGGTAGGCAGAAAACATTCGTTGCATATTTCAGTGCGCAGTTGATAAAGTTTTTCTTTGTTTTCGAAACGGAAAAAGGATGGTAGCGAAGTCGGTGCCATTTCGAAAGGCTCTGCGAATTGCAGCAGTGAATCAGGCTATAAACTGCTGTGTGAATGATCGGAGTTATTAAGTTAATATTCATTTATTCTAACGTTAGGATTACGATTGTTACTATCTTTAGATTTAAAGAAATTTATTCTCAAAAAAGACTACAATAGTACAATGAGAACGAGAGATATCATTATAATATAATTTTAATGTCGTTTATATAATCATAGGTACTCATGAAATGCATTTTTATTTTAAAAAACATGGTAGGGTAGGCAGTCAAATTTCGACGGCCTAAGGACGACTTTTTAAAAATACAAATTATTTAATTTATAAGTGTCGTTTATTCGACGGATCGCTAAAGACTAACTTAATATTTAATTCAATCTATTCGTTAGACAAAACATCCCGAGTCGCGTCTTATCGACCATTTCTCTGAATACCACCCATATGCGCTGACTAAGCGCGAACAGCAAAAGTAACAGGGCCGGATTCAGGTCGCATGACTTCTCCCTCCTGAGATTCGAAATTATCCGAAGGATTCGGAGAGTTTCGAAAATTACATTTATATCCTAATTTTATTAATCTAACATATAAAAGTATCAGTCCTCAGATTACAATAATGAAGTATAACACAATTGTCCAAATACTGACACTATAGATTTTCACTTCACTCATATCATTTTCACTATAACTTTTTGATTTTAATGCATTTACACTTAATTGGACGTTTTTCAAATCTATGTCTTCTAATTCTATAGGTTCTCTTTCTTCAATCTTGATGCGACTTATATGCGGCAAGCTGATAATTGGCAGTCTGGCGTAATTTAGTTTATCTAGCTGGTGTGGCCGAAGTTTCAGTACAAATCTATCTATTTTTATTTCACACTCTGTATCTTCCAGGGTGATAATGTATGTTCCCTGGATATTTTCCTGCTGCACTTCGCTCGTACAAATTCTTTGCATGAGTGTATTTTCTCTGGAAAATAATATCCATCGATTTGATCGGATACGCTGGACAACGACGTTTCCAAGTTTTACTGGAATCAAGGTGCAGGAACTCATGTTTTTAGAATATTTCATCAAATCCGAAATACATGGATCTTCGATGAATTGGGCGGTATTGTCCTCGAAGCAGACAAAGCTGGATTCGCCTGTCGCTTTGCACGGCTGGGCTAACGGCTCAGAGGTCAGTCCTTTCACTATCAGGTAAGGATATTTAGGTAGGATGATATATGTCATATGATCATGGAGAACAGGGAGAGGGTACAATTTATAGTATATGTAGGTCTCTTTACCAATAAGTGGAATTTCTAATACAAATGTTAACTGATTTTCTTTAAAGAATGACTTAATACTAATACTCTCTTCAATCTTCACAAGATTATCTTGATTGGCTGGAAAAACTAATTTCTCAGTTTGTTCAATACTTTCAAGTACAATTAACAAGCTGTGGGAATCAATTATTGATTGATGCAGAGTGTTTAACTTACTAAAAGCTATCGCAGTTTCAACTTCGTTCAATTTAACAGAAGTACTTTGAAAATTGTGTAAAATCATAGAATATACATTAATTATCATATTGCTTGCGTAGTGTTCATTTTCTGACTGCTCTACATGTGCTAAATTGTTTTGAAAGTCGTTAAGTTTATCAGAGAGATGTAATACATTATTTTTGATAGACTGTGTCACATTATAAAAACCTTCTATGACTTCGGAGATCAGAGTTACCTTTTCATTTGTGTCTGCCTGTTTCAACTGAAGTGTTTCGATTAGTTTATCGTATCTATAGGCATCTTCGCTGTCTAAATTTCCCGTAATTATCTTAATGATAGAACCTAAGGGATTAACAAGGCCTCTTTTTACTCTATACTTAGGAACTAACTGTCTATACTTACTTATAGTTAAATTCATAGCATATTCAACTTGAATTCTAAAGTGGGAGAAAACTAAGTCTTTATACGTATCATTATAATTAGCGTCTACAATGCTATTAAGGTCACCAAATTTAATAACATTTAATGTTAAGTCTTCAGATATCAAATTAAGGTCTAATCTCTTGAGTAGTGTCCATTTCTCAATACTGATAACCGCTGTTCCTTCTTTTAAAGGTAAGACTCCTGGAATACCCTCAAGTGGTTGCAGTTGAAGGGCCTGGAGTTGGGTCGCTGCCATCAGGACCAGCACCATGATTAGGGCGTCTCTGTGGAGGACGTTTGATGTCTTTAATGGGAATTCTAACGTCGCGATTCTTTGTTGTTACAGTCACAACATTTTTATCCGTCTCTCCTACTACTACACCTTTATCATACCGGGGCTTATCTTTGCTTCGCCTAACGTTAGTTCCTTTAAAGAACACAGTGTCATCTGGATTTATATCAAATTCTGTTTCACCTCCTCTTTTGTCTTTAGCAACTTCCTTTATTTTAATCATTTTATCAGTTAGATATTTATACAAAAATTTGGTTCGTTTCTTGTGGTCACGCATTAGCACCTGCATGTATTCTTTATCTGAGTTGACATCAAATGTATTTTTCGATTCCGTGTGACCGAAAACTACTTCGAAAGGGGTTAACCCTGTTACTGTATGAATGCTATGGTTGTAGGCCATAATGGCGAAGGTCATTACTGTTGAGGCATCAGTTAGTTTACGTTCAAATTTGGCTAATCTGTAAGTCTCTAAGAGCGTGGAGTGAAATCTCTCTATCAGACCCATTGAATTTGGATTATTCGGCGTACCTAAATGAAGTTCAATTTTGTAAAAATCCAATAATTCCTTAATTAGGGAGTTATTGAATTCCGAACCAGAATCTGAGCTAATTTTCTTTGGTGTTCCATAAAAGGAGAAGTATTTAATCAGCGCTCTTACTACCTCAGGTGCTGATTGGTTGGAAACTTCAAACGCTTGACCGAGCTTACTAAATGCATCGATAACCGTCAAATAGGATTTCCCTTCTATTTTAAATAAATCTATGAAAAGCTCTTCAAAAGGCTTATTTTGCGTCTGCGTTAACTGTAATGAAGGTTTCAGGGGCTTTCTGTCATATTTTAATTTTTTGCATGCTTCGCACGCGTTAATTATGGCGGCTGCTGTAATATCTAAATTGTGCCAAAAATAAGTGCGTTTTATGTGTGCCACGGTTTCTTTGATGCCACGATGGCAATTTTTACCAACGTGATATTTGCTAATGATAGCTTTTTGCTCATCCTCGTCTTCTACATAAATTACCCGTTCTGTACACTCCAAAATATTCACAGTTCCCTTTTTAAATAGCGATATTACTGCTTCTGTAAAACCGACTCTATGGTTTTGATCTTCAAAGTATATAAAGTATTTAATTTTAGTACGTATGTATCGCTTTAGAAAATCTTTTATTAGGTCAGGTCTATTTAGGGGCATATGAACTTCTAATATTTTTTGCTTTTTATTGGATATGTCTTTAATGGCAGTTTCATCTCTAAACCACGTATATACCAATATTTGGTTAGGCTTTGTGTCGACCGCTTCATTTAAAATGGGGATACCTGCAGAATCAGTGTTACGTGCTGAGTGTACGGTTTCAGATCCTAAATTTGTTTCCGTACCCGATAGCGTGATAGTTCCGCTGGATGGTTCTGGTATTGGATATGGTGAACGCTGTTGGTTTTCATCTTCACTAATGCTGAGTGTACTTTCGGAATGTATTGAGATAGTTTTTTCTGAGTCTAGAGAGGTCGGGGTCTTTTTATTTTGAAGATTAACTATTTCATTCGTAATATTGTCACAATGTCTTTGTAGCTCAAATTCTCTTTCATCTAAATTTACCTCCATCGAACTACTGTCTTTGTCATTTTTACCTATCGCGTTCACTTTTACTCTGGACAGAGCGTCGGCGTTTGTATTTTGACGTCCGTTTTTATAAATTACGTCATAGTCATATTCGGCAAGTCTCAAACGCCAGCGCGTGATTTTACTGCTTGGTTCTTCGAAAGAATGTAGCCACGACAACGGCCTATGATCGGTGTAAATCGTAAACTTTTTGCCGTACAGATAAGGTCGGAAGTGTTTAATGGCCCAAATAATAGCCAGTGCCTCCTTTTCTATAGTGCTGTACCTACTTTCGGGATCGTTGAGTGTTCTAGAGGCATATGCAATGGGACGATCGCTACCTACCGTGCCCTGAGACAAGACAGCGCCTATTGCATAATCTGAGGCATCTGTGGTCAAAATAAAGGGCTTTTCAAAATCCGGGAATTGCAATAAGGGTGCATTTGTTAGCAACTCCTTGCATTTTTCGAACGCTTCAATAAAGTCTTTGTCAATTACAACCTTATGATTTTTCTTAAGGCATATTGTCAACGGTCTTGTCAATTTTGCAAAGTCCTTTATGAACTTCCGGTAGTAACCTACTAAGCCGAGGAAGCTCTTAATTTCGGTTTGTGACCTTGGTAGGGGAAACTTTAGAACTGCATCGATTTTGTCGTTATTGGGTTTTAATCCGTTTTTTGTTATAGAGTGGCCTAGATAAAGTACTTCCTTACGAAGGAATTCGGACTTATCCAGCTGGACTTTTAGATTGGTCTGTCTCAGTCTTTCAAAGATTTTGCGAAGTTTTTCGACATGCTCCTGGAGACTAGATGAATAGATAATAATATCATCTAAATATACAAGGCAGTGTATTCCTTGTAAGCCACGCAGGATACTATCCATGGCTCGCTGAAAAGTGGCTGGAGCCGTCTTTAGACCAAATGGCATACGTAAAAATTCAAAATGGCCTGCCTGTGAACTAAATGCCGTCTTCTGTCGGTCTGCTTTGTCAATCTCAATTTGGTGATATCCGCTGGCTAAGTCCAAGGTCGAAAAGTAATTGCATTTACCCAATTTATCAAATAAATCGGATATGTTAGGCAGCGGATACTTATCGTCGGTCGTAGTGTCATTTAAACGTCGGTAGTCGATAACCATCCTATATTTCTTTTCTCCGGAAGCGTCCAGTTTCTTTGGTACAAGATGTACTGGGAAGTTCCAAGGAGAAAAAGATTCTTGTATTACTCTGTCTTTAAGTAATTTGTCAACTTGTCGATTTATTTCGTCATTCACTACTTGTGGTTGTCTGTATGGTTTTATATAGATAGGGTCTTCGTTCTGGGTCCGAATTTGATGTTTGACTTTATTTGTGAAGGTCAATGGCAACTTGTCACAGTAAAAGATGTCTCTAAATTCATAGCACAAAACACTGATAACGTTTCTTTCCTCTGTGTTCATGTGGTCGAGTCTTAATTTTTCCAAATTGTCGATCAAATAGTCGTCAATGTCAAGATCATTGTCAGATATCGCATTTACCTCACAAACTTGTGGTTCATATTGAGTAACGTTGATGAGTCGATTTATTTTCAATGTCACTGGTTTTTGTTGTGTATTTTGAACAACCGTATGTGCCTGCCCATTGACGCAATTAACAAGGGCGGAAGGCATTCGAACCCCATAATCGAATTCTTGGTATTCTATAATACCTGTACCGTCGTGTAAGTTGGTTGGTAAAACCACTCGGGTTTCAGATCGTGGTTCAAGTCGGATGTTTATTTGTGGGTTATATACAAATGGAATTTCAGTATCGTGAGTTCGTAGTACTTGGTTTCTCATATCTATATTTGCACCAAGCTGCGACAAAAGGTCTGAACCTATCAACCCGTCGTAATCTTTGTCTACGTCATATATGTAGAATGTGTGCGAATCTCTACATCTAAATGATTCTAGCAGGGGGATATGAATTGCTTCACCGTGAGAACTTCTGCCATGAGTACTGATAACCTCAAATGGAACAGAATATTTATATTGATGGAAGTACTCGTCTGCTTTGCGTGGGCTGATAAAAGATCGCGAGCTGCCAGTGTCGATCATAAATTTTGCATTTATTTCTGGCAAACATATGTACGGTAATTTCGCAAAGTTATCACAATTTAAGTTAATTAACTCGGTGGGTTCATGTTCGAGGCTAGTTCGTGAAAATTTTGGTCATGGTTAATTGTCTCGTCATACATTTCAGTACAGTCCTGCATGTCAATTTGTTCGTCGCAATAGACGTTATTGTTATAGGTCACTTCGTTACCGTAATCATAATCGCCGTAACTTTGATAATCGTTATTTTCTGAAGAATATACCTGAATCTCATTGTGATGAGCTTGATTAGGGCGCATCGGTAACGCCGTGCGCATAGTTACGTCTGACTGCTGTAATCCACCAATTTTATTTTGGTTTGATTGAGGAATGCCGAATTTAAATTGATTTGTTTGCGGTTGGTTAAAAGCCGGTCTAGGGGCTATTTGACCGAATGAAGGCCTGTAACCTTGTGGAGCTTGGGCTGAGCCGAATCTATGACCCTGGTTATTTGGAATTCCAAATTTGTAGTTTTGTTGAGGCTGCTGAGGCCTAAAGCCGTTTGTATGCGGAATACCAAATTTAAATTGTGGTGCCTGCTGGTTACCAAAATTAGAATTATGAGGCACATTTGGTCGAAATTGGTTCGGGGCGCCAAATCGAAAACCTCCCTGATTTGGTGGGTTAGTAGCAGTGAAAAATGGTTTTAACCCGAACTTTTCGACATAAGGATTGTGTGAAGCTGGAGCTTGTACTCTGTTAGTCAATCCCGGTTGTGATCGCAACATTTTATTACGCGAATTGTACTGGAATTGGAAATTGACCTCTTCTAGTACTATACTAAGCGCTTGCTCCAATGTGTTACTGCCCTTCAATCTAACTATACGAATAAGTTCCTCTGGAAGATTATATAGGAACACGTTCATGGCCATGTTATCGTAAATTGTAATTTTACTGCGCCTAACATGGTCATCCTGTATAAGATTGACTTTCGACAACAATGTACTTTTCACTTGTTGGATTCGGTTGCAAAAATCGAGATACGATTCACTTTGGTTAATTTTCAATGTTTCTAATTGAATGGCAATGCATTCTTCGGAACGCGGATCTCCGAAGTGCTGAGTCAAAACAGATTTTAATTCGGCCCAAGATTCTATGTCTGGTCTTTCACTTATAAGGTGAGCGGCTTTGCCGACTAATTTACTTGTCACTACATGAAACACGTAAACATCTTGTGCCGGATTATTTTCCCTTCTGTAACACTTTATAACGTATTCACATTTTTTGATATACAAGTTTAAAAGTTTTTCGTCACCGTCAAATTTCGGTATAATGGAGGAAATCTCCCTAGGAATGGCCTCTACCGCAGAGTGAGCCATTTTATACACACAATTTAAAACACACACAGATATAAGTATAATACACAGTTAAAACACAGTAAAGTTTTATAAATTCAACAATCAAATCCTAAGCACAAAATTTCAAGATCGAAATATAATAGTACCGTAAGTTACCTATAATTATAATTCTTATAGCTAAAATAGTATAATTACCGATGTTTGGTGTAATTATATCGAAAATCAGTTAACCAATTAGACAAGGTAAAGTTTGACCTCAAATAATTTTTAACAATTTTTGAAATGGAATAGATGATGGAAACAGGGAATAGTGAATTTGGACTACTCACAAGCCAGCCATTATCCTCCTTGAATGAGTCAGCAGCAGATCCTTCGTCCTTTGTATTGCGCGTCGTGAGAGACTAATTTATTTGGTTCGTATGGATACCCGCACTACTATTTTACGCACTTTTCACACCACAAAACCGATTTTGGGGCTTTGTAAAGGCAGCAAGCACGACAGTAGGACTTAACGGTATCCTACCGGCTGCGCCAGTCAAATTTCGACGGCCTAAGGACGACTTTTTAAAAATACAAATTATTTAATTTATAAGTGTCGTTTATTCGACGGATCGCTAAAGACTAACTTAATATTTAATTCAATCTATTCGTTAGACAAAACATCCCGAGTCGCGTCTTATCGACCATTTCTCTGAATACCACCCATATGCGCTGACTAAGCGCGAACAGCAAAAGTAACAGGGCCGGATTCAGGTCGCATGACTAGGCATCTATTTCGTAAACTTCCTTATTATATGTTTGCATAACATATTGAGCTAGTTTTGATGTGAATGCGTTGAATGAGTTTACATTTTTTATATGCGTCGGTATTTGGTTGTACAGTTGTGCACCTTCAAAAGTCATACTTTTTTCCGTAATTTGTCCTACTTTTGGGTATCTTTGCCTAGGATATTATATGTTATGATATGATTCCCTAATATAAATATTTGTCAAGACTAAAAAGGAAACTCCTTCCTTATTTTGTTATTATTAACGATGTAACTGTCACCAGTTACGACCGACAACATTCAGTGACGCGTATTGTGAAGCAAATCTTTACGTTGCCGTATAAAACATTGCATCACAAAACCTCACAACATTACATCGCGCTCGGCACCCTGTGATATATGCCTAGTAATTTTACCTATGACAGTGCTCTTTAAACCGAGAAACAGTAATGTTTGCAGACTGCTGCTTGGCGATGAAATATTAGCAAAGGCGACGTTTGCCTTTGGGCCGACTGCAAGCGGAATCTTGCAAAAGAGGTCTACTCACTATAAAGCACAAGAAAATTAGTATTATGAAGCTGCGCTTACACGTAGGTGCTGGCTAAAAGTTTATCTATGATAAAAAATATTAAAACTCTGTTCTACCTAAAGGATTTGTATCCTGTAGCTCGTAGAAACGGTATCTTTATCAAGATTTACATACATTTTTTTTTATTTGGTTGTCAAAGTGCATTCTATACGTAGAATATATTATGTGACATTGGGTCAGAAAAAAGTGTCTAGGCAACAGGGGTCACGTATCAAGAAGACTGAGTTGAATCAGGAAAGATACACTTGAAGGCGTACATAAGCCGAAAAGACTTATTAATTTTCTATGCGGTAACATTGGGATACCGCCATGAAAAGTTAAATACTATAACCGACTTAACGGTGGCCACCTACCCACCTTTGTAAGGATATGTTCAAAAATTTATCAGACCTACGTAACCTAGTTTCAATTCTCGTAGCACCGTAGCAGTGTAGAGCCTCATAGACACTTCGTAGAACTTGCCACTTTACTTGGTGTATTAAGTTTTTCTAAAGTAATTATTATGAAGGAAGGCGAATTCTCTTGAATATTTAGTGCCCTTATATAGTTTTTTCTTGTTGGATTATCTTCAGTATCCTAATGGGGCACATACTTAATGTGTAAAAAAACGAGCCGAAAGTTTCGTAAGAAACACACACTTTCAACGTAAACACGCCTATACCTAGGGTTAAAATACGCCTTAATAAGCCTAAAGATGTGCCTTTTTTATAAATACTTTTTTAGGCACGGGCTCCATAACATGCATGTTTAGTTGTCCTTGAACGAAGGGTGAGTTTGCTTACTAGTGTACACTGACGGTGGATTTAACAATTTTCTGCTCAATAATGCGGCTTAACGACGCACTTGGTCTGATGCAGCTTAAACAACTTTGCGTATTCACATTACTGGTTCTTCGTGTTAGATTTTTTTTTGTTTTACTATGCATTTATTGAAATTGTACTCTAATTACATTTTGATGCACTTGCTGTTTTGTCACATGAGATGCCTCTGGCCTTTAGTGTCAGTTTATCAGGCTGTCATGCGTCTCTGATGTGACTTAACGACTGTTATCAATCAATAGCTAGTTGATACTGAAGACGGCTGAACGTGCCATCTGAAGCTTCATTTACAGTAAGTACACATTTTTTCAGAGTAACGTGCGTGACCAGTAATTTTCTGAAAACTTTCCATACAAAGATAAAATGGCAGATTATAGACAAATTCACTCAATATGCAAAGCCTTCCTCTTCGATATGACCCGAATGTCGCAGATGCACTCAAACGTTCCATCGAACATGGCACTTTCCATCAATTTCATTTGCAAGTTAATTGAACACCAGTTAGCCCTTTCTGTACGTGTGATAGGTTCTGTTACATCTACAATGCAGAGCATTTAAAAATTTTGAACATTTAGAATATGGAATACCTTGCCGTAATTTGTGGTAGGTACCTGCCTATGAGAATCATTCTAAGGGTATCGTCACGAATGTACTACAATTAAAAGTTACCGCAACATTTTGCCCTATTCAAATCCAAGATTGAGTAAAATAATGCATGAATTTTATTATAATTAAATAGATACTGTATACGTATACTCAATTGAAATGAATTCTATAAATCCCATGACTTATATCGAAATATATTTTGCAGGCAACTAGATTATTTTCTAAAATCTATCCGACTAATAACTACGATGACGCTTCTTAATTCTGGTTTTTAATTAATTCATTTATAGAATTTCAATGAGGCAATACCACCATTTTAACCTTGGTTTGTAGGAAGTTCAGCTGTTGTATGTCATACATACTTGGTTATATTATGTACATGTACATTTTACCCAGTAGTACGCAATTGAAAAAATAATTTGTCCGTTTCATAATATTTTGAATAATTGAGGTTCAGCCAATTAATCATAATGTAAACGGTATAAATATTGCATGTCTGCGGTTAGTCTTTACGTAATGCTATTGATTGCGGCATTGAGGGTAGTTCACACTCGACTGATAGATAAATTCCGCTCCGCCGCTCGCATTGTGGATCGCCAATGAGCCTGATCGCGGCCGTAAGCCACTTTATTACATATTTCAATACTCTATTGGCAACAAAGAGTTCATATTATTTTATAGCAGCTTCTTCGGTGAAGTGGTTTCGTGGGTCAGCTTTTGTACCATGAAACAGAAAATGGAAAGCGTGGTCTGATCCAAAACTACGTAATTTCAGTCAAAGCTAGAGTAAACCATTTTTAGTGACGATATGTTTTCTGAAAGTTGAAAACAACGTGAGTTATATCTGCTGAAATAAAAGGCGTGCCCGTGAGGCGTCAATGAAAGCCCTATTTGCCGCTTCATGCGTAAGTATGGATCTGTCACACGCTGAGATTCTCATTTCCGTCGAGATTGGACGTTGAAAACACAAAAAGGTACATCACATTTTAGACATAACATGGATAAGTGCTTATTCCGACGGTGCCTGATATCGAACTGATATAAATCCAAACCCCAGCCTGATTTTTGGGAGATTGGACACGAGGAAAATAAAATAACTATTTTTTATCAATTCTATAGAAACAATGGGAAACATACATAGTTTTGTCTTGTGTTTTCTTAATAATTCATTCAATTTTGTTGTTATCTTAACATTACGCATAATAATATTTGAACAATCATAGCATAATAATAGTAAAAGGTCACTAGATAGACAAGGGTTTTGCTAGTTATAGTTGTACAAATTAGGCAGTAAGATAATGGTATGACTGGTAGAGAATGCTACAAGCATTAGTACTTGCACGCACAGTTTGTGTCCTAAAATAGGTATAAGGGCAAGCTTCAGTGTGTATAGCGCTTAATCTAATACAGGGAATCATATGACAAGAAAAATCGTTTTTCCATTGTCTTTTAGGTACATTCGGGCCGTGACAGTCTCGTAAATCAATGAACAACATAATCCAACATCGTGTATCATATTTTATACCTTGATCGTAAATTAAAGAAGGGGAGGTTCTAGGTATTTTTATTTGCTTATCGATATGCTGTCTATATGCTGTATGCTGTTTTCTGGTGATAATTTATTCTAGGTAGGTATATAGTAGTTTTATTTATTTTTGATAATTATGTTTTGTCTTAAATGTGATTTTTGTTCTCTTTTAGTTTTAGTCCTATACAGAGATAATCACTTTGTTGGAATCTTATTATTATTATTATTATTTGTTTAAGTACTTTTGGGTTGGTCGCCATTGGCACTTTTAATATTGCATTTAATTTTGACATATTCATGAATTATTTGATATGTTCATCGTACAAAATTACTTACGGCCGAAATTAATAATCAATCCTGATATTTATTTGCGATTCACACTAGTAAATTACACCTCACGTCTTAGGTTTTCACGAGTCATACAATTAAATTGGCTGCGGAGTAGGCATAATGAGTTCACAATAATTCCTATGCAAATTGGCTCGTTACGGTGCATATGTCGCTGTAACAGCCTAGCCTTTTAATTAATCGGCGGTGGCTAGCTAGTTTCCTGAATAGTATTCAGCCGTGTCGTCAAATGAACTGGTTGATGCTTAGCCCGGTACGGTATTAGAAATTTGGACCCCATTTTGGGTGTTTTAGTGGTGGTATTTTATGGGGGTTGGTTTTCCCTTTCTCACCATACCCCCCTCACCCGCGCCCCGCGGAGACGCAAATTTTTTTTTATAAGTGACCCGCTAGCGGTGCGGTAGATGTCAGAGCACCTCGACTCTGCGTGGTCAGGCTCTGCCCTATACCCTAGGGTGATTTTAACCGGAGCGCGAAGGGGAAAATCTCTAGTCATATCGTGCCGAGGAACAATGAACACGACTTTGTTTTTTATAATAAAATGCCTAATAAAGAAGATGTACTAAACAAAAGTCATCACTCATGAAACAAACCAGTCTACAATTATAATAAAATGAGCTGTTTCCGCACTGTATCATGGCCAATTCTGAACAACATAACTGTCGGTAAACCCTACGTAAGAAAGACGTAAAGCTAACAAATGATATTAAATTCTGAAGCCTCCACATATTCGGTGTTTGCATTTGTCCCAAGCAGATTTATTTTCTGATTTATTTTATTTTCTATTATAGTGGAAGATAGATGTCTCAGTGAAATTGATTTAGGTATGGCTCCTAGCGCCAGGGTAAGTACAAACATGTCATCGTAAAGTGATGTTGGACGAAAGTTTTTTAAATAGGAATAGGAATAGTTGGCGAAAATATCTGTGGGGCAAATACTGGTTCAAAATTATTATTTTTCTATAATAACATTATATGTAAGTAATTAACTGAAGTCACTCCGTTGAAACACTTTCGGCTAGATTCAGAAACCATGTCGAGTTTGAATTAGGTATACTTACGTTTACTTCACAATGAATTTATGTTCCTCAATATCAGACTGGACTGGACAATATAATTATCACCTACCTAGATGTCTCACAAACAAATATCAGACTGTAAATTCTGATCCAATATTTGATTGAGTTTGAGAATTTCTTAACTTATATATTATAAATTCTATATTCTCGACCTAAGGATGAGATAGCGGTCAAAATCTAAATTCGATGTCGCTTCTATATTCAGAATAAAAAGGACAGGATTAATAAAATCTACCTCTGTGAGATCATGTAGTCTGGACAAATCCAGTCTAAAACCAACAACAGCTGCATTACTGCAGAACGGGGAGAACACGAGAAAAGCTTTGTGCATTAACTCATTTAGGAAAAATGAACACAATTACCTACAATACCTGTAATACATAATATGCATTACGACGCGACGTTGAAAGCCGGTGCCACTGAGTTCATAAAGATAAATGTTACTCGTTAAATGCATATGATTACAAATTATTTCATATTGAACATTGAAGTACCTATTAATACTCCTATAGGATTTATTTTAAGGTGTTCGCATTTTACGTCTTTCGAATTTTGATTTAGAGTAAATAATAAATCTTTAGATGCGACAAATTGTCGCAACGAACAGGACAGGTTTTAAGCATAAAATAATAACTAAAGATGTCGTGGTCGTCATCGTCTTTGTAAATTATAGGTAAGTATTTGTAATATCAAAAGCCGCAAACACGCAAATGCTTTCAATACGATACACGATGAGCTTTCCAATTCCAGCTAAACACCAAACTAACAAAGCAAAGCGGCACAAGTTCAGTGAAGGATTTCAAAATAACAGTGTTTACACAAATGTATATTTTGACGCGGGAGTAGCCGTGCCAGTGAAACTAGGACGTGTTATTATGGTGCTCGTAAACCGCGCGATATGTTCTTGTAAATAACGCGCGTTTGAGTGATCTGATACCGATGGATAAACACGAATGCTAATAATACCGTATTTGCAAGAAAGGATCACGATATACTTGAATCAAAGATAGAATGCTCGTGTAGCGAGTAACGACCCGATATCGGTTTCAAGTGATCTTCGATATAACGATTCGTTGTTCTCGAGTTCTAGGAATAATTTATAGAGTTTTTGCGTTTTTTTTAGCTTGCTATGTTGGTGCCTTGTTTATTATTATAGTCTATATTATAATATGTAAGGAGAAAAATAATAAGCTCGTTAAATTACGAATGAACGAAGTCCTCGCCCGCGGGCTACAGGGGCGTAGGGTGGGATTGCATAGGGTGTGATGGCAAATTACTGAATAGTTACTTCGTCCTCGATCCCCATTGATATCCTACCCCCACGCCTCTGTACCCCGTGGGCGAGGTCTGACTTAAACGGTCGCACAGTAACAGAGTATCTGAAGTCACCCAAAAACCTATGACATGGCTTAAAGACTGGTACCAATCTATAAATTATACCAAGACTGCGTGCCCCCTAATACACGGTCCACTACAACACAAAACCATACGTAATAGAGATGCGTTAAAATATGTGTAGTATAAAGTACTTGTGGTAAATGTCAATACCAATAATGCCCGCAATATCCGTAACTAACACAGTCAAAGTGGCACATGTAAATATAAATTTAAAAATAGTGCCGCGTAAAACACCGAGTAATATTTCACGAGGGCTGTTGTGACAGCGGTATTGCGTTCACTTCACAGTTCTCTAGGGATATCGGTGGTATTACAGATCGGATATCAACCTACCTACTTTGTAGGATGTACTTGATATGAATTGAGCAACTACTATGAAAGTTGTATGTTTGTGATGAGTTGTGGGATCTAGAGTGCCTTCATGTACAAAACATCTTCAAAGTCCGTTCAGGTGTAACGCATTTTGTATGTACTGTATCACCTCCGTAAGTACCTACATACAAAACGCACGACAACTGAACGGGTTTTCATGAAATTTGGCACAACACAACTGTTAGTAGGTACAATTAACTGTAAGTAGGTACAATTATTATGTACTTTCATATTTTATTAGTGTCGCAAAGGTATTTTTAACAAGGCTCTGAAAACCCACTTATATTTACCTCAATAAAATCTACAAATCGAATTTAATAGCTTTGAATTTTAATGGCAAACTCGTCTGTGTAGTTATTCAATGAAATTCCAATGTGTACATGGAATTTTTCATTCAAACTCGATTCCAAGTCCACTCTTATTACACATACGGCGTTTTCTTCATGACATACGATACGAGCATTTTCAATTGGGATGAGGTAATGTAACGTAATCTGACAAGTTTCAGTGACAAAGGGGTAACGAGACCTGAAGCTGACATGATTTATAGGGTGCAATTTGTCTTAGCATCGTCTAGGGTTAAATGGTTAATCTGAGGGATAGGTTTACATTATTAGATAAAATATACATTTACTTAGGTATTATTAATCTCGTCCTGGTATGGTTGTCTTCGCTAAAATGTCATCTTTGTAGATTGTCGATAAACGTTCCCAGCACCTCTTGATTGTTCTTAGACAAATATAAATAAGTACCTAGGTTGATGGCAATATACCTATTTTGTTAACTTCGTTTGTTTATTTATGCAAGACAATATTTAATTTATTAATATTAAGTTGTTTGTTTCTGGTCTGGGTGTTATGTGTATGTGAGAAATTTTATGTCTGTAAACGGTACCCAAGACACAAGAGGAATCCTAGTATGGGGTTACGTAAGTATATTATTATAAAAAAATACTTTATATTAGTTTTTAATAATCTGGTATGTACCGTTGTTACTTCATTTAGGGCAAGAGCTGATGTACGTTTTGACTTCATGCATTATAATTTACTCTAGTCAGTAAAGATGTTCGGTGTCTAATCTACCTACCTACTAAATAGACACCTGCCTATTTCTTAAAAGAATTCGGCAAAAGTAGGCATTTGTATTTAATGAATAATAAATTTTTAGAGAGTAGGTAAATAATATGTATTTTTATAATAATGGGGATTAGCCTTTTATCACAATATCATGTTTATGGGTGGGTGAAAGAAGAAACGAAAAATGCAGTCAATATACTATTATATAAACGACATGGACCTTTAGCGAATTAACACTACGTTATTATCTAAAATTGAGAGTCCAATCGTTGGGTAAGCAAGACCTTCTCTCCTTGATCTACTCGTACCTAAATAAAGACTAAAATATTTTGATATTATATAATGGATTCCACATCTAGAAATTATAATGTTGCAGACAGAGAAGGACAGGCAGAAGAAGGGAGAGACTATACGATCTTGGGTACTGAATTGGCCTACTGAACTTTAAAAAAACCTAATATGCTGTCATAGATTACAGAAATAATTGCCTTTTAGAATAAAACCCGTACCGAAATTAAGTTAACTTTATTTCTCCATTACTAACAAATTTACTCTGAAGTAGAGTAAAGTTGTAGGTATACAATAATAACCCCTATAATTACTCCATGTTTGCTACTGTCAAAAACATGACCCCGGTTTGCCCGAAAAGAGTTCAAAGTAGGTAAACAAAGCAATATAGAGACCACCGCGTAGTTTCCACATCGCAGCGTTATACGTGTGCTTTTACCCCTTCAGGGGGTTGAGTTACCAAATAGGTTTTTCTCGGGAATCCACCTCAGAAAACCCCTTAGCTAAGACAACAAATATGGTGCGTATGGAGGATGGAAGAGTAAGATCTTATTCAGTGTCTACTTTACTTACTCATAATTACAATATGTTATGTACCTAATAATATACATAAATAGTCGGTTTTATTCTGAAACAATCATTATATTATTATTGTTGCATCCTACTATGATAAGGTATTTTACGAGTATAATGTGCCTTTATATGGCTCCTCGCTGCATATTGGAAAAAAGTAGGTATTGTTAGGATTTAAATTATATTAATTGTATTATCCTTCTTAAATGTACAGGTCTCATAATCAGTAAAACTATATCAAATTATCGCTCATTGATTTCGTTATTCACCAAAAATACATAATGTGACTGTGACCAACTCGTAAACATTCTTCCTATTTTTACTACTAGCGCCACCCAACGGAAAACCCTTGCATTTGGAAAATGAGGTGTTCTACAGCGACATCTGGCGAACATTACATACATCTTTAAAACAGGATGAACGTAGAGCGAATTGGAGGGAAAGCTAGCGCTCCCTCTGAGGGAAACCAATATACCTACAGAGAGGTGGACGGATAGAAAAATCTAAAACAACGACATCTATGAAACGCGTTGATTTCTCTAGAAATAAATGGTTGCAAAGAAAATGTGGAATAAGGAAATGCTTTCCCATTTCGGGTTGTTGTCTAAGCAAGAACCTATTTCGTAAAATAAAATATAGATAGCGTTGGCAGTAGCAGAGATAAATTTGATTCTCTTGATTTGACTCTCCATAGTGAGGAGGATAGCTGATGTTGTTTGTTTGATCTCCAATGAGGCCGTGCAGCCTATGCTGTCAGCATTCGTCAGGCCCGAGAACTTCTGACACGGCTTAACCACTGCTATAAATCGGTTCGCGTACCTATACCTACATTTGCTTGTGCGAGTAGGTAGGTACTTATAGACCCGCCACCTAATTTCCGCAGTCAGCTCGAACTTACACCTCACCTCGACTCATGCCTTGCCTTGGGGGTAATTTTGATCGGTAATGCCACCAATACCTTCAATAATAATATTATCACCGGTAAATCGTTGGTATTTCTGAGTTTATTCATACTTCGTGTACCAACATACAAATATTTCCAAAGCTTTTACCGATCGAAATCAGTGCCCCTATTCTTTGGGTTGTAAAAATCAATATTAAATTTTAGTAGAAATTAAACAGTACCTAGCTATAATTTTATTACCAATTTTGTTACTACATGTGAGTGGCGTTCCTTTTCTATAATTTATTCATTATAATACACACATCAAATTCATTATAATATTCACTGGTTCGCCGAGCTGTATGTGGACGCGCATTGTCATGCATTAACGTAAAATCGGAGCCATAATGGTTTGTGCAAATGGATGGACATACCTA
Organism: Hylaea fasciaria; assembly: GCA_905147375.1. Lineage (NCBI taxonomy): Eukaryota > Metazoa > Arthropoda > Insecta > Lepidoptera > Geometridae > Hylaea > Hylaea fasciaria. The sequence goes on from LR990199.1 coordinate 5,716,741, forward strand.
AGGTCTGAGAATATCCTCAACGTAATTTTCAGCGTTCATGTTTCCATTTACAAATAAACCCGAATCGCGACTCATCGGAAAACATAATTTTATCCCATTGTTCCTGGGTTCATGTTATGCGTGCATGTTGCTTAGACTTTTTTGATGTGTACCTTACTTACGATAGTAACTACATGCATATCGCTCTTAAAGAAATAATAATGTTACATACTAATAATGTGACTGACTAGGAAACTCTGGAATGTAATATACCTACCTATTGAATCTTGAATCGTTTTACTTTTCACATTACAAATTTCATTACCACCAACGAATTTCCCTAAAACCACTTCTTTTTAAAACGGCAGATCGCTTTCAATAAATCACTTAAATCCGCGACATTAATCAAACAATAACCGTTGGAAATTGGATCCTCTGCTCATCATAAGCTTTTAGAGATCCTTTGTGAGCTAAAGAGCCCTGACATAACGTGTTATCAAATAAAAGAAAGGTGTGAATTTTAGCAGGCGGTTGAAGAGGCCCCTCCCACTTAAGATGGCGATGCCCCTTCCATTGAATCAGCAGCCAGTAGCGTGAGAGGAACCCATCTTGCCCATACCTACAGCCGCCACCGGAGATCTCACGGAAACACCTATTTTCGGAAGCAATTATCAGCTTCCGACGAACTCGCGCTCAGATATTTAGCGACGGCTTCAACGCACACTGCCAATACGGAACGATTAAAAATGTAAATTATAAAACGTGTCAATTCTACAAAAATGGACGCGAACGATATATCGAGCACGTGTGAAAATGATACGTCAAATAGAAACAAATCGTGCATTGGAAAAGAAGAATCGGAAGACTGTGATTCGGAATTTGATAGCGATAATGAAACGATTGATATTTGTGAAAACAGTGAACATTCAGTGAATAAATTAAGTGATAAAAATTATAAACTCAACAATACTTTTACAGGATCGGATAAACTGTTCTTTTTTGAACAGAACAGAGTGATATTTCCAAATAAATCTTTTGTAAACGCAAGTGCTTGTGACAGTGAACGTCCACAAAGTTCTAAAAACAATATAAATGGTAGAAGTAAAACTTTTCTTATAGACAGTATTTTAGGAAATAATAAAAGTAGTGATTCTGAAGCCGACGTGTCTCTGACCAATGATGGTGACCAATTTGAAGAAACAGCGGATGAGCGAAATGGTAAGACTTTGAAAAATATCAAATAATATTCATTTTTATTAGAATAATATAAAAAATTGCACTAGAATATTGTATGTAATTTGTTCCATTCGTGTTTGAATTATTTTATCCCTTGGATCGAACGATATCCTTAATTGAAGGTAAAACGAAAACATAGAATTGTGAAACTTTTTCTTTTTTCCATGGGGGTATATTATGATAATATAAAAGTTTAAAGGGGGTTTCAATAAAGGTTTAGGGGGCTAAAGACTTGTCATATAACCGTAAAGATGTAAATCCTATCCCGTAAGAAGGTCCAAATAAATTTCAGTGACCATTTCTACTTTACTACTAAGTATTTTACGCAAAATCCTGTTTTAGTTGGTGATTAAACTATCTGATTTTGAGGTGTTCCAGTTCACGAGTTCGTAGTTACCTAATGAATTATACTTAATGTTCAATATGTAATATGTATTTCAGTACTTACTACCTACAGTCAGCATCAGAAGTTGTTGAGAATGTTTTAGTTTCCAGTTGAAATGTCGACGCAAAATGTACTTTTTTTACGGCGTATATTAAATTTAAGCTACGGGGATGTCCAGCTAGTTTAGAGGCTATTTTAATTATTGTACACTACTACCAACTACTATAATAGTCCTACTTAAAATTAAAAGTGTTTGGCATCAGACCACAACCATCAAACAATAAAATAATTATAAAATTGACGTGACGAAGAGCTTTATCCAATATTTTTTTGTAGATTAAGAGTTCAAAGCTTTAATTTATTACTTAAATTAACAACATCCGAAACTTGAAAAGAATTGGCACGCGCCTGAATAGCTCTCGGAACCTGAGATGAGTTTGATATCCGGACAATTTACGAATCAGGACATGAAATATTTTATTACTATTATGACCGGAAAGATTCAAATAAAAGTTGACTCTCCCGGTGGAAGAAATAAAATATTTTCGCAGAAAATTATGCAGATGGTTGCAATGGGTTACGCGGTATCTTGACCGCTCGAAATATCATAGAAAACGGCTGACTTTTCCACTTTTTGAAGTCATGGGAAGATTCACGCCCAATACAGTTTTCAAGAACGGGCCAGTTTTCCCCTCTATAGTATTATATGTGGAAACTACCTATACCTATTTTATCATTAATGCAATTAGCTACCCAATACCCTGATGGCGATGGATACCCAATACCCTGATGGTCGTTGCAATTTACTGAAATGTTTATTTGACTTAGTCGACATGTTTAGGACAGTGAAGTAGAGAGATTTCGTACCGGGCCCCCGACGCGAAATTGAAACATAATGGTTTGTTCTAAAGTCTTTTCATAGGCACACGAACGAATGAACACTTTTTATGGGCAGCTAAATAATTGTACAATGGCTTATTGTTTCTTCTTATTTGTGCGATGTAACGTTACTGCCTGTGTACGAGTTAGAAATAAGAAACAGATCTTTGAGATTACTACATTATCCTCTTCCAGAAGTCGGGTTATGCTTGATTTACCTATATCCCCATCTTCACTCCACAGTGTCATCAACGTCAGCCTGCCCGGACTTGAGTGCGCTGAGTGACGCGGGAATCTTGGCTGGGCATGCGTATGCGCATTGGTTAGCTACGCAGCAACCCTCTACTACATTTTTCGGTAAGTTGAATGAAACAATCGATGGACTGCGTCGACTGATTCGTCATTGATCCAACCACACTCTTTACATTCATTATAATCATATGAACGGACATTATGAAGTCTTGGGATTTGTTCGTAGGCCAATTTCAATGCAGTCGATAAAAACTTTGTACCGGTGGTCAAGACATATGATGAAACCTTGATCTAAGCACATTATTTTCATAAGGTCTATACAATAAATGTTGGTCAATAACCCGTGGAAAGCTGAAACATAGTCCATGGTATACTTAGTAAGTATATATTTAGGATACAAAGGATTCTCGGTAAAAATGTTGGAAGCTAGCCGTATCACATTTTCAAAAGCGCCCAGATTTACAGGAGCGCCTTGTAATCGTTAAGCAGTGTAGAGAAATTACGACACTATAAAAGAGGTTACTTAGAATAAGACCACAGTCATTATTTTATTACATTAGTACATTAAATCAACCGTTACCTATTTATTGTACGTTCAAAGCCCGTTTTCAGAAAGATGAAAAGGACAATTCACAAAAATCATAAAATTTGCCCAGTAGGTTCAGTTCAAGTATTTTTCTAGTCAAAACAAAATAAGGCTGTACAATATTTGACCTCCTGTGTAAGGTTGCCGCCGTTTCCCCTCAAGTTACAAATCAGAGGCATCGACACCACTGAACCGTAGGTAGGTATAAATTGATACAGATGATCAACAATGACTCTACATACAAAAAGGAATATCTCAAAAATTTTGCAAACCCCTCTCAAATTCTGGTCCATTCGTGACGCAATCGCGTGATGTACGTCGGGTGTGAACATTCGCACGCGCGAACACGCAACATCCTCCACGCTCCGGAGCCTAATAGTTTTTGTACGTTTGCACTTATGATTCGGATGTTATTGATATTAATTACCTGTCTTATCTAAGAATTAATATGAGTAGGTAGGGTTAGGTACGCACGTATCCCTTGATTTCACATAGGAAAAGTATGAGGTTATTTAGTGTATTAAAGTAGGTACATATTAAATAACACTTATACGGCTTTTTCAACGTTATATTATTTAGCTATAGTTCTTAATTGTTTTTAACATTTTTAAACTAAGTAGGATACTCGTACTGTAATAATTCCTTGAAAGCGATAAAGAAATTTGACTCGATGAAGCATTATCAAAGATACAGGTGGCTTTCACTTTAGCTTGTCCGCAAAAGTCTAAAATTTAGGGTAAATACGAGTAAAGTGATTATTTGGCTATGTTTAGTTTCTTTCGTTGCGGAGACACAAACACAAGCCGTCCCATTTACGCTGGTACTATACAATAATGCGTTTCGTTTTGTATTGTGTCCTATTCTATAATAACAACAGGCAACTTTTTGTACATTCACAAGTTACCTACTGTTTGATTTTTTTTGAACTTGTGTTCGTAACTTTGTCACCTTTGTTAAAACAACGGCAACGAACGAAGATAGGAATTTCGGTGGCTATAAATTAGTATAAGTGTGACACATCCGGAAATAACGACTTTCTATGTCAAGATGTGAACTAACTCGACGAAGTTCTGACTTTGTATGTAGAAATAGTTCTTACCGTCTTCAAAAATGATGGGCGTTATTTGCCAGGAGCACAGATTTCTCATCCATCATGTATTAAATTTATCCAACTTATAGGGGTAACCAGCGATCTTCACAGTTTAGAATGTCGCACGAATGGTTGGAGCTACACCTAAATAACGTGTATGAAATTTATCCGATTTATACATTGCAGTAAAGTTTTGTCCCTTTCGGGTATACGCTATTTCTTACTCTATTTCTATTTCTTGATACTACGTCTATGGCCAGGAGGGAGTGGCGGCCTCTGGTGCCAGAATGCATACCTACTCGTCCGAGACAAAGGGTAACCGTTCTCTATCGATATTAGACCACATTCGAGATCAATCGATCGATTGAGTTATTCGATGTTCTGACTGCTGTCTGATCATGGGTTGGCTGTGTCATTAAGGCTCCTGGTGATGATCAGCTAGATACAGAGAGGGAAATGTAGCTGTAGGTTAGTGCAAAAAAAAAACTATTTCAACGACTGGACTAACTAGATAGCTGAAACTCCTGTTACGTACAAAACTTATGATCATGAAAAGCATGATCAAATTTTTTGTGTCTATTTTTTCTAGTGACTAGGTATCTAATGCGATATCCATTCTATTTTTAAGTAAAAATTATTGGAAATAATGTATCACACGCACCCCTACAATACGCATCCCCATCGTAATTTGCATTAAGTACAATGTAGTCTCTACACGCATAGTGCTAACTATGGCAGGTAGGTACTTAAATTCAAGAAAAATGCACAACCACGTAGGTACTACCTAGGTAATTCGCACGTTTCCAACCAAATATCTAAATACATAATCTTATGCTCGGTTAAACGTATGAGAACAAAATTCTTTAAGCCTGCAGACGTTCTTAGAAGACCTATGAAAATTAGCGTTGAACGTGAAAAATGTTCAACGCTTTATCTAATTGTTAAGAATAACAGCACAGAGGCTGCCTGCGTTGTTAAGGCGAGGACACATTCGTCGAAATGTCGCAGCGGTCGGTGGTCGCGACTTCGCACCGAGGTGTGGGCAAACAGCTGCCGCGTCGATAATTACCAACAAAGATCGCCTGTGTGCACACCGCCTTAGCGTGCCCTGCCCTGTCATACGTCGGATATTAATATCCAGAAACCGAATTAACACGAGCTCTCTGTAGAGCACGTCGGTAGTTCAAATCATGGTTACATTTCGGACAAGAATTTTAAAAGTGGTCTGTTCACTTATTTGATGTAAAATCTGTTTAACAAAGCTGTTTATGCTGGGTTAACGTAGGTAGGCCCAAGTTTTTAGGTGTAGGGACATGCATTCAGCATATCAATGAATAAAAATAGATGAAAATAAAAATTTGCATTGATTTCCGGACTTTCCATTATGGAATTAAGGTCACCTGTTTCATATTCAACATCAAGCTACATCCTATATTCATAATCTCATTATTGCCTGCAATAATTTTAAATAATTAACATAAATCACCATAAACCGCTTGCGCAAGCGTTTAGCGTTCGGTTAGCGATCGTCGCACATACTGACAGCACAATGGCTTATTTACACGGGCGACTAGTCGCTCGACGCTCGGGCGCGGCGCAAACATACTGATTGTGTTTACAGCCACTTAACAACGGTTCGCGACAATTCCGATTAGTACACGAAAAAACTTTACCGTGTGTTTGTCTTTAGCGAGATCAGCTACTTTGTATTGGGGGCGTGCTTTTGCACGCCTTGAAAGTTCATGATAATCGTTTGCTTGGTTATTCATGAGTTATGTAAACGTAAATTGCTTGATGTGAAACTTTAGCACCTCATCATCAATTCACATAAAATAACGGGAAACTTCATTAATTATTGCAGATAGAAAACTTTATGGGCGAGAATGAAAACAATGAAATATTCACAAATAAATCAGCGTCTTTTTGAAATTAATAAGAATGCGACATAGTGTATACTCAGCTTCAAGTTTCTTTAAGTACATAGACGTATATAAAACTGCCTATATAATCACATAGTAACGTTATTCTTAACTAAGTAGATAAATTCTTAAATTCTTTTGCGTTGACTCTACTTGTGTGTTATAATAAAAGTAGATAAATTAGGGATATTCCTGAGAAAAGTAAATGTTATGTAACACATCTAACGCTTCTGATATATATCATTTCCTCCTGCAGATGATAAGACCAGGAGGCCTCGACGAGCGGGTCCGGAACGGAAGCCTCGTCAAGCGTACAGCGCCAAACAGCTGGAGCGGCTCGAGGCCGAATTCAAGCTAGACAAATATCTAAGCGTATCCAAAAGGATGGAGCTCTCCAAAGCTTTAGGCCTAACCGAAGTTCAGATCAAGACCTGGTTTCAAAATAGAAGGACGAAGTGGAAGAAGCAGCTGACGTCACGGTTGAAGATAGCGCAGCGGCAAGGGTTGTTCCCGGGACAACTATTCGGACATGCCCCGCAGACGTATTCCCTTCTGAACCCCTATGCGTATGCGCCGCTCAGCTGTGTATTTACTCCTGTGACGCTACCGTCTTCACAACCTTAGGTAAACACTGCAATATGATAGTAACTAAGGATATCTAGTTTAAAAAAAAATTGTATACAAATTGGAATGTAAAGGATTATTAAACAATGCATTAGTTGGTATAAGAGTATGCAGTTATGCACTTACCACGTGAGATAAAGATGGGGAATTTAAAAAGTCTATTGCAAGTAGGTATTGCAACAGACAACATCCTGCTGCTTATCGCACGGTACGTCAAGTAGGTACATAATGATGCTTTTTTTCTTTATTTTACTCTTTTGTGAAATTAATGAGGCTGCAGATTCCAAAATAATAACGCGAATAACAGGATCCAAAAAACTACAGACTGCCGTTCTTAATATTTGTAGTCATAAAGATTACTTATACTCTTAAACATTTGTTTATTTCATAACTATTTAACTTAGTTAACTACTGCTTGGTCTGTGCGAAAAGCAAACTTGTAATTACTTAAGTCGCTACTTTTGTCACCTATTTATGAATTGTCGTTCTACTCAAAAGAAGCAGTCATCAAAGCTTCCTCCACATGGAAGTGTGCCGGCTATTGTAGGAGCCAAAAAAATGTTTGTACCTACATGGTACGACTTGTGCCCTACCCCTAGAGATTATTAAAACTGTGGAAGATATTGCGGTTGAGATCTACACAACTTGTAAAAAACCTGCGGAGTCGGTATACATAATTATCGTGCACCTTTTTTTCAAACGGTACATACTTACCTGCTCTCCCTGTTTTTAGTAGGAGAGCATTGAATCGCGTGCCATCCCATCGATTTTGATGTATCAAGATAGCCCAAAAATATGCGTATGCAACATGCATGCTTGACCCGCAAATTTTTGTTGCACATGAATGCGGCTTTAGTCATTTGTAAATAGCTCGTTATATTATTATTTCGAACGTTGTAAAATACTTCATGAATTCACTATATTCATATTATGATATACGAATCTTAGAGAACAATGTTCTAAAAGCAATAATGGTCACCTTGTAGCGTAACAAACATTATGATAATGTATATTAGTTTACCACTTAATTATAGGTAGGTATATAGTACCTATAAGTAATGTACATTGAAGTTATGTATATTTATCTAATAATTATTTTATTAATAATGTATCGTAGACGTATAGGTTACATATTTTAAGACATTAAACTACTGTAAATAGATAAGCCACTACACATAATATCTTTGACTCTACGCCGAGAATATCACCTAAGTAAATAAAAATACAAAAGCCATAAATGTATCTTTTTATTTTTCATTTAATTCAGTTAAATAAGAAAATACGGGCGCATCTTCAAACGATTTTGATAATTATATTAGTTAGTTATCCAAGCAACTTATACAATACACAGGTATGCTGATTGACATCAAATTTACATGTATGACGACACCTATAAATTAATACGTACCATTGATTATACAGTTCCAACTTTCATTTTAACAGTAGAACAACTGAAATAGTCGTATTTCAAGCTTCGCAATGTGCCGTCGGATACGCGGCGTCGCAGTCTGCGCCACCCAGTCCTAGCACCGCCGCCCGCACTGCGCCCAGGGCTCCGCCGCGCGCCCATGCCACTCCTGCACTAGATATGTAATATTTCATATTAAGGTAAAAAAAGCCCCAAAAATAAAAGATTTGAATGAAGACGTTGAAGTGACACTCAATAATTAGGAGGGCTCCGGTCCGGTAAAGAACGACGGAGGGCGATTAACATTTTCCATAGACTTTAACATTGACCATGGGTGCTATGCCACCGCTGCTACTTATATGAAACAGATATGAAATATTTTTTATTTATGAGTATTATAGGTGCTCAATATTATACATATTTACCCAACAATTAACGAAAACAAATTATGGATGTCGCTGTCACTGTTGCGGAAAGAAAAGTTTATATTTTACCGCCCCGCCGCTATTTTTGAACCCCTAATATAACTGGTAGAGAAAGTGTTATTAAAGAAAGTTTTTTTAAGTGATTATATTCAAATACTCACTGCCAAACCGGTAGCCAGAATCTGTTCCCGTCTTGCAAGCTTCTCACTCGTTTATTCCCAACACACAGGGCCCGATACAAGCACGGCGTCGATCTCGGTCGTATCGCTAACAGTGCGTATCGAGCCAGCGTGTTGGCAGAAGCCAAATGTTTTGGTTTAGGTTCAGGTGCCTCCCGCTTAACTCGAAACATGTCATCGACGTTCATGGAATCGCCGTTGTTGTCCACCATTTGCATCACTTGGGGCGGCGGGTGGTTCTATAAAATACGTGTTTTTTTACCTCGTCCGTTACCCGCAAGCTTTGACTGGGTTCACAAAACTGTGTCTAGATCAAGGTAGGTAAGAATTGCAATATCAAGCTTGGAGTAGCACTTCAATCGTTATAGTGGTAAACAACTTTATAGCCATAAGGTCTCAACATTGCGCTTCAACCCGGAACACAGTAACTTTTAAACATTACCGCTTAGCCTCCAGATAATCTCATAATCTGGTGTGGTAACTTCTTTAAACGGAGTAATTACAAAAAAATTGCTAAGCGGCTATGCCAAAAAATACGGTTAACATAGGTACCTAGCATCCTGTATTTTATACCTAACGGATATATATCTGCGGATTTTAACGGATTTTATATCTGCATTCTGGGTTTGATTTTGAACTTTCCAGATCAACGCTGACTAAGTCTATTTTTCCGCAAGTCACAAGTAGGATATCTGTGCACCTGTTGGTGTCAATACAGAGTTATCTACTAGAATAAATTCACATAGATAGGTGGTACATAGATTTCGACTTATTTTTGGAGTAGAAACTACCAATCTCACCATAGTAATACACATGAGCACTTGCAGCACGAACATCCCAAACGAGAGGAACGCGATGCCGGTCAGCGATATATCGAACAGGTCCGCCAGACCGAGCCCGTGGCTGTCTCGTTCCTCCACCGTGTACTCCTCTTCTGCGGCGTGATGAGACATCGGGGGAGGGTGGTGATACATTGGTGGAGGTGGAGGCGGCATGGAATACTCGTACCCACCACCTGGTAAGAAACAGTTAGTTTTGTTTGATTGGTTTCAAGTTCGTTTATATATTTCTCTATCGCTCTATAAAAAGAAACAGTACCTACCTACTAGGTAGAGCTGAAACTCGAGTTGGAACCGTAATAGGTAGATACAGGTTGAATTAAAACATGCCACTCTTTCAAAACCGTCCGATAAAATTACTAATCTGATAGGTTGAAAATTACCAGTTAAGTATAGTTATCTACTGAGACATGAAAATTATGTGCGCCCGCGGTGGAAAATAACTTTTACAGTGCGAACGATTGACGGGCAGACTTCGTCGAAGTTTTATATTATGCTACTATAACGTAGGTTACGTTTCGTAGTAGTAGGAAGATATCACTAGGTACTACGGAAAGTGGTGGTGGAGACAATGCATCAATGACACCCTCTCTTCATGTGATGCGATACATTAATAAGATTGGTATACTTACTATACTTAGAGATCTCATGATCAACCGGAGGACTGGGAACCCTATGAGCTCCAGGCACTTCCGGTTCGGTGTACCCCGCCTCACCCCCCTCGTAGACCTCATACCCCTCCCTGGTCTGCAGGGTCGATGAAGGAGGCAAGGGAGCTGATGCATTATCCATGACGAGGTTGTTATTCATAGCCACGTTGTAGTTGCGGTAGATGTCATTGAGGGCTGCCACTCTGCAAAGATTTGTTGGAGCATGCTCTGTATATAGGTAGGTACATATAGATAGAGTCCATCAAGTATATCCAGTTCAAGCTAATTCATAAGATGAGCAATGTATAATATACCTTAAACTACCTACCACCTACTTACCTACGTAATATATATAATCGTGAGTTATTTTATTTTGAATTAAATTTAATGTTAGTAATAGTTAGTTATCGATGTGACGAGCTTCTAAAAGTACCTATATATTTGTGTAAAGTCGAAAAAAGTTTGTCTAGCTTATGACTTATAGCTATTCCTAAGTACTATACCTTTATATATTTATTGTCATGTAGAGTAGACCCACTTGTTTTCGTGATTGTTCAAAACCACTGGGCCTGCATTGTATTACTGAGGGCACTAATAAGAAATCTGTGACTAAGGTAAGTATAAATTGTCATACAGATATTATCATACTTATTCAACCATTCCTGGTAATTGGCTGAGCCTACGTCATACATGACGTTGGTCCGGATATCTTGCGACCGCCGCATCAGGCCGCGGTCCTTTCCCACAGCGAAAGGCTTTCCAAGCCGGTCTTGTATCATGTTTTTCCCCATATCCTCCAGGATTTGCTCTGCGACATAGTTGCGACAGTGGTACTCATTCATCATTTTTCTGCAAATATTTTTTACTATACGAAGGTAGAGATTCCGTAGAGAAATCGGAAAGCCTGGGTGTAGGAATAATTACCTACTTTAGTAACAAATCAGTTAATTCATAAACTCCAAAAATGAGGTAGGTACGTATCCGGTTCTTACAAGCACAGTCACACAGTTAGATTTAGGTAAACATAAAAAACAGTCATTTTAGGAAACTCTTATTTACATGATTTTATCAACAATGTGTCACTGTCCACCAGTGGCGGACAAGCGAGTGGGACGCATCCTTACGTAGGAGTATATAAGCGCATTTACAAATACATAAGTACCTACATAAATAAATCCACTTACCGGTGATAGCCAAGAGTAGACAACGCAGCATCAATAGACCCATTCACTGATTCTACAGTTTTACTCGCAGAATAATTTCCGCTGTCTCCACCCTCTTCAATAAAATACGTGGGCATAAGATCCGTACGTAGAATATCGTTCACATTTAGGTCACTCTCAAACATTTTCGTGCTTACAGCCAATTTTACTATGAAAAATATCAGAAAAAACCTTCTCATTTTACAACAAGTGATCTGTACAGGTTTTGGCTTCAAATGGAAGCGTAAAATGGGTGTCGTACGGAGAGTTTATGGCATTTACTTGGTTTATAGAGCGGAAAATGTCAGTGCATTCAGTGTAGAGATTTTATCCGTACTTTTATAAGTAGGTACTTATCTAACTGTTTTTTAACTGTACTAGACGGATATCTGTAATGTTACCGATGCAACATGCTTTTGTAAGCACTAACTTTCAAATACCTACTAGGTAGATTCTGAACTTTAAAGCGTGATACTATCCAGCACGACGACGGAGTATTTAAAGGCTATGGATAGCAAAATGTAAAATGCTATGGCAATAATGCATGCACAACAACAGGGCATGATGACTGATAACTAAACAGGTCTAGGCGTATGATTACTATATATACCTACACATTACAATTATCATACATAGTTATCTCAGTTTTCAAAATAAAATAAAAAAAATTCCATATACTTAAATGGAATCCATCGGGAAAACACCTAATAAAATCTTTGTTTCGATTGTTGGTGGTCTCTTGCAGGCAGCCTTGTATCAGGAATAAAGTCTATAAGATTCATTTGGACCTTTACAATACGGATCCCTTAAAATACGTAGACCTAACTATAAAAAACAGTAGGTACGTAGGTACCTACGGTAAATCGCCCAGATTCACTATTACAAATCTCTCTTGGCGGTCCGGTATTAAACTCGACCCCGCTGGGTTGTCGATGTTCCTATTACGCCCCGCTCCTTACCTTCCCACTTAGGGCGGTAAAAGGGTCCATTGTTGCATTACTAATGTTCGGATGTCATCGCGGAGACGTTTGACGTGAGAACAAACCATATTGCGCATCCATTAGGATGCTTTTACTGGTCGGCAAACAGATCGAGTGTGCTTTAAAATGATTTTGGTAATAAACTGACAGGGTACCAGCTAGCGCGATTATGTATTTTAGTAGCGAGCAACTCTATTTTTATTGCCCTACTATTATAAACACTTATTACTCTATATAAAGACTATTAATATTATACAGATAATGCTATAGTCTAGCTAGTTCTATGCGAAATCAGGTACTGAACAAGAATTAGTATAAATAGGTAGGTACCTATAGGTATGGCAGGCTCTGTGCGTCCATTTTCGCATCACGTAAAAACTACTAAACTAATTGCAATGCGGCTTTCACTGCAGCTTAGAATCTGACAAGCAATGATTTACGTTACGTGAAATTCTAACGAGTAAATTTGTGTTTATTTTGTAGGCTGCGCTGCGGTATGTATATAGGCTACAGGACTTTATAAATTTTTCTTCTAACATAAATATAAATATTAAATAACAAAAACCCATTTCAAAATAACGAAGTCGCTAACGTAATCTATATACTAATATTATATAGAGGAGACTTGATTGTTTGTTTGCATTGAATAGGCTCCGAAACTAATGAACCGATTTGAAAAATTATTTGACTGTTGGGAATTTACACTATCCACGGGTGACATAGGCTACATGTTATATAGAAAGACTTGATTGTTTGTTTGCATTGAATGGGCTCCGAAACGACTGAATCGTTTTGAAAAATTATTTGACCCTTGGGAATCTACACTATCCACGGGTGACATAGGCTACTTTTTATCCCGTAAAAAATAACGGTTTCCGCGGGATAGTAGTTAACGCGAGTGAAACCGCTAGGCGCTTCTAGTAAATTATAAATATGGAAGTATACCTACTTGTTCAATAGTTATAACAAGAAAATCATGTAGGCAACATTAATACAGGAAAAATAGATCAATCAAAACTTTATTAAAACGTAGGAAGTTTATAGACACACCTACTTAATAATGAGTAAGTTTAAAAATACTAAAAACTTTTAATCAGATTTTATTGCAATTTCATAAGTACGTATCTAGTTATCAGCAATGTATAATAATCTAATATACGATGTGTCCTCAAGTCCCTATCTTTAGTTTTACAGTTACATACATGCATCTTAAATTTAACTTATAACACACTTTGGATTACATGATTTTATAACATTTATCCGTGTTTTATACTTCATTACATATAGCCAAAGCTTACATCCTTCATTTACATTAATCTAACTGTAATAAATAACAACACATGCACATTTTCACATCTAATCCAACTAGTCATCTACATTGAAGTTTCTTTCACATACTCACATTTTATTGAAAGTGTCAATGTGTTCAAAATATTTTATGCAGTAAAATAAAGGATAATAATATATTATAACATGCAATTTATACAAACCATGAATATTACTATTAATTTGTAAAATATTCATTAACTAGAAATCCAAGTTATACTGAACAGTGATTTATACATAAAAATATATCAAATAAGAGATTTAACACCATACAGTAAGAATATATAAATAGAATAGCAAAATGATTCAGATTATATCTGTTACAATAATAAGTATTTGTTAGCATGATAACAGCACATCCCAGTTTATCTCATTATTGTACACTTCCTGTTCAAGCCACAACTCATAGTTCCCTTTGAACTCCTCATCTAGATCAATGTTTGTCTCGAGAACACTGTTTATATCCGTTTCCAGAGGTGTGAGATCAATCTCATGGTCTCCCCCTGTGCCATATCGGCGATGGTTGAAGCGATCCACGCTGACTCTCAACGCACACTCTTCATCTTGAAAGTCCCACGGTCTAGCATCCACGTCGTTACCAAACGCCCAATCGTCATTCAATCTGTGTCGGACTTTAGAATATATTGCACTGATGGTTTTCATGTTTGTTTTCCTCCATTGCCGGCCGAGGTATTTACTCTGCATTTTTAATAGTTTTAGCACATAAAACTGCATCAATGCATGCCTCACTTTAAGTGTTCTTTTTAGAATCGGTGCACTTTTAAAGACGACCAGCATCATTATTCTGGCGTTTTTCCATTTGGTTAGTTTGTTTAGTATCCTTAACAGGTTGATGCAGGAGAAGACGTTCCTCCACGAGTACCACACCGAGGTATCTCCGATGTCCAAGCATTCTTTAGTCAATTCCGGTTGCTCTCCAATCACACACGCTGGAAAGTCAAAGATGGGTATTGTGTTCTTTGCTCCGACATAAGACAAAATATTCTGATTGAAAAATTTCAATACAAGGGGCATGCAGTTGGCATACACAAGATGTTGGGACATAAATTCAAACTGGTACACATGATTTAACTTGAAATGTTTTAAAAGGAGTAATAGTATCGCTGTGACAGCTTTGACGATGATTTCTTTGTGCCTGTTCACATCAATTCCGAGTTTCAAGGATTGCAATACTGTCATGGGCATTTCTTCAGGAAGCAAATCGGCCATGATGTTGATGGAGTATGTTTTGGCAGTTGAAGTTGGGGCAGCTGCTAATAGTATTTTTAGTAGAGCGATCATGTATTGTGGCAAATTTGGCAACATAGCTCTGTATAAGGTTTCCGTTTCAGTGTCTTCAACTTCTCGTTCACCTTTTGTTAGAGGGCTTCTAGCTATCTCGATCTCTCTTTCTGCCTGGAGCTCAGAGAGGCTGGTGTACATGTGCTTTTTCAATATGTCCATTCCTTCGTGGATTGGTTGCGGCAACCCGGCAATGGTCTGCCTGTCCCCGGGAAGTGAGTACCCAACAAACTTTATTCTAACATTATCTAAGAACATGTCGATGTCTTTTTGTCTTACTTTAGACATCCATGGAAGACTTCTAGGCAGAGGAGGTGGTGGCGGGGGGCTGTCAAATTGTTTGAAGTACATAAAATATGGCCAGTTTTTCGACTGTGACCCTTGTTGATCCGAGGGTATACTCTGAAATTCCATTGAATAATCCTCAGATCCATTGCCTGTTTCTTCTTTATCAACAAATATTTGTTCGTCGGATTCATCTAAGGATGTCTGTTTCATTAATGTCTGCCTTCTTAGAGCTCTTTCATTTTCTTTGAGTTTCCTGTTTCCAGGGTTTTGGTTTTCCAACATGTCTGCGGCACTGGGTGGTGGGGAGCTAGCTCTCATACTCTTTGTGATTTCTATGGTATCTTCAGTTAGTGGTGGCAATGCATGATTTTCTCTAAGTTTTGCTTTGCATTCTTTCAATTCTTTTGAGCCACCCAAGTAAACAAGTAACACTTTCCATAGGAGGAGTAACACTTTCTTCATTGGGAAGTGAGGAGTTGTTCCAGCACACAAATGTGTTACCATGCTCAACAATTTCACAGGTAGCAACTCTTCACCAAATGGGGACCCGAGTTCTTCTTTGAAATTCTTCACCAGATGAGAAAATTCAGATTCCGCATTGTCTTTCTCAGTTCTCATGTGTTCTGTAATCAGATACAACACAGACAAGATTACTCGCAGGTTTGTCGAGTCCGCCAGAGATTCTGCTAGCTTTCTAGAGGCAATGGCTGAATTACTGCGTACGATTTCGAGATTCAATAGTTCGACGAAGGCGGAAAAGGTTCCCATGTCGTAGAGGGTCATGATATTGACGCGTGCCCAGTGAGCCTGCTCCGCGTCCGACTGCATCTCTGCCCAGCAGCCCTGCGCTAGGTAGAGGATGCACCGTGTGGCTCGCATTCGGATTTCACTCACTGCGACGTCGAGATGCTCCAACAGTTTCATGATCACGGTCCGCTGTTGTTTATTTGTGAGCCGCTGCCAGCTGGGTCGGTAGTTGAATTCCTCCATAATATCCTCAAAAGCCTTAACATTGTGTTGATACTCGGGGTGTTCAGTGTAGCTGTAGAGTTCGGCTATCTCATTAGCTTGAGTGTCGCAGTCGTCGTAGATGAAATCGAGCTCGGGACTCTCCATGTCGTTGACACAGTCCCCTTCTTCCATGGGGCGGCGGACGTCAGGCATTTTTGTGCCTCCTCGTCGACCGTTGCCGTTAGTTCCCATAATCAGGCACAGTATCGTTGTAAACACAGATTTTACATCTCAGAATCAATAAAATGCAAAGTATTCAAAGGATTACTGTAATGGCAGGCGGGCTGACTTCTTTCAGTGTCTCCAGATTGAGTATGTGAAATTTCCCCAGATCAGGTATAAATTTTCCCCAAAATGATACCTTTTTCTAAAGTTTTCCCCAAAATAATTTGTCCTTGTATTTTATTATTGTAGTTAGCTGCGTCCTGCGGTTTCACCCGCGTAAATTAGTTTTTCAGTGTTATCCCAATGTTTCCGTGGGAATATCGGAATAAAAGTATCATATTATACGCCCAGTGGTCTCAGCTATCTATTAATTAAAGTCCCATAAAATCGGTCCAGCCGTTTCGGAGATTACCTACCTAGATAGAACTACAAGACAGATAGACAAAAATTTAAAAAAAAATTCTACTATGGGTATCAGATATACTCTCATACATTTCAAAACCTAACTATTGCAGGTTGGTAATGACTGACATTTCTAGACATGTTTCAACAAAAAGTATAAAATTTAAATTTATGTTTTTCAACTTCGCTCCTTGAACATACAATGGGCGGTGTTTAAATTTGGTTTAAATAGGTAGCAATCTAAGATAAAATCGATCTTGGATTGCTGCCTATCGTTCAATTGATCTCCAACCTGCATGCCGTTATAAACCAATCCACGGATCGGTTATTGGCACGTTTGACACGAAAATGGATTGTGATATCAATCTTCGATAGCAACATTTGGATTAGGATTGATAATAATTTAATTTCGGCCGTAAGAAACTAATTTGAATATTTTAGTTTTGCATGGAATAGTTATTTTACTAAACATATTTGAAAAATTATCATGCTGACGTCATCATTAGCAGAATACCATACAGCGCCGTTGCCACTGCGTGAGATTAAAATCCTAAAGATTTTTAATCTTTGAGATTTACTTTGTGTTGTTTGTTTATTTTTTTTGATAATTGGTTATCTGTAGACACAGACACCTATTTTTTTTTGGGATGAGTAAGGTCTATTCCTGGACATGGATTTTTAATCACTAACTTAAAAAAAAAATAGAAATGCCCATTAGGTAGGTACAATCATAATCAATAATAAGCTTCAGTCGGAATTAAGTTAGTAAAGATTTCATTCCATGGCTAAAATAATAGTAAAGAAATGACATGTTTGACTTGCCATCGGCAGCGGTGCGACGCGCGGTTACGGGCATGTTATTGAAAGAATAATGTTAGCAGCATTGTATTGTTTTATGCGTGCAATTTCAATTACGACACAGAACAAATATTAGCTAAAATATTATTAGGTACATAACTGAATTAAAAAAATGTTCACATTTCTCCCCAAACTTTCGCCAAAGTAAAATGCGTTCCCCAAAATTTTCCCCACAGTTTTCGTTTCCCCAAAAATTTCGCAAAAATTTTATTTTTCCCCAAGATGGGGAAAAAAACCCCCAATCTGGAGACACTGACTTCTTTTTCTTTGATCCTTCCCCTCCCCTTCCTTCCTTTGTCAGATTCTCGGTCCTTCACCAGTCCATCCATACATTGATTGACATTGACATAATTATTATTATTATTTTTTCTGTTTTAGTTATGGCTTCGCACGGTTTGTGCATATAGCCAGTGTCAAGTATTTTATTTTAAGTATTTCTTAATTTCACATTAAGGAAGTCACAGCAATGTTAAAGCAATCGTGGTCAAGTAGTCAAATCAATTATTTACATCGTCAAAGTCATGATTCAGTAAAGTAGTGGATGCTTTACTGAAACTTCCTGGGAGTTTTGGAAAAAATGCGAAATGACACGTTTTTTGACTTTATATCATTCGCCTACACTCGTGCATGTTAAAGAACACTTTAATGATTTAATATAAATATTTTTATTCGATGAAAGAAAACAAGTTGAAATAAAACAACTCGGATAGTAGAAATATTAGAATAAAATATGTATTGAAAATATTTTTGTATCCAAAATTTGTATAACAACATTTTTGAAGGCTGGCAAGATGCAAAGATAAGGACAAACAGCCCTATTGTAGCTATTCTTCTCAGCTCGGATTAGCTTCTATGAGAAACGCAACGGAAAATAGAATTAGTGCTATGAAAATAAAGTTAATTGCTATAATAAGTATATTTTTCACAGTAGGTACTCAATTCTTTTGAGTTACTACCCAACGATGACAGTAACATAATATTACCCGCGCTAGCAACGGTTTTGAATATAATTGACATAATGCTATTACTTTTTTTGTGAACATTTGGAATACGTACTACTAACACTTATTCTACACTGGCTAAATGCACAAGTCGTGCGAAGCCAAAACTGCAACAAAAAAAAACAATATTCGAACATTCATTCATTCATCAGTCATCACCATTCAATTACTCACTCACTCACCTTCATTCATTCTCGTAAAACATTTCATTCAGGAAAATAGTGTTTGTGAGATTTTGGTAATTTTCTTGTAATTTATTTTCTATTTGGTCGATGCGGTGTCTACAGTGAAAGCCCGATAGTAAGCTACAGATAACCTGTCAATACTGCAGATAACGCACATATTGATAAGGTATTATTCAGTGTTGTAATTTACTCATATCCTTGCGCTACACTGTTGATAAACCTGACACGCCTAGTTTCCGCTAGCAGAAATAAATCTATAAAGTTCTTTCCAGCTTCACGATGGCTGAGCTAGCGGCTTTACTGCAGACAGATATCCCCGAGGGGCGCAACAACCTCACAGACAGTCACACGAATCTAGAACGTGTGGCCGATTACTGTGAAGCGAACTACTTCCAATCGGAAAACAAACGTCTCGCCTTAGAAAGCACTAAAAACTACACAACGCAGTCGCTGGCGAGCGTCGCTTACCAAATTAACACCCTTGCGTATAATTTCCTTCAATTACTTGAACTGCAAACCATGCAGTTGTCTGAAATGGAAGGTCAGATGAACCACATCGCCCAAACTGTAGCCATCCACAAGGAGAAAGTGGCACGAAGGGAAATTGGTGTGCTGACAGCCAATAAAGTCACTAACAGGAATTATAAAATCATCGCTCCGGCTAATCCTGAAAAACCTATCAAGTATGTGAGAAAGAGTATTGACTACACAGGTTTGTAAACTTTATTAGTTCTATCAATAAATGGTGACATTATAAATCCAATGTTACCGCTGTTGACATTATATGAAACTCAGTTTCTATTCTATGGTAGGTATAGTCTGAGCAAAGGGCACCATTCAGTAAGGTAGCTGAGCTAACAATATTATATAGACTACAGAATCACAAGTCTTGAATACAATACCCATTTCAAACAATAACAAATAGCTATGATTAAGACAAAGAAGCAAGAAGTAAGTACCTTTCTATGAACTGCTAATAATTTGGAATTAACATAATAATATTATAATTCGCATTTCAGCTTTAGATGATATTGGTCACGGTGCCCGTTGGAATGCTGCCACGAGTGGTACACCGCGCGGCCGACGCTCGAGCTCCGCCCCCAGCGCGGCGCCACTGCCCGCGCCAACCACAAAACCACCGACGCCTCCTGCAGCCGTTCGGGCTGCCGCTGCTGCTAACACGGGAACTTTGGGACGCGGCACTTTAGGTAATCAACTAATCACACTCAACAACAATTTTACAGCTAATTATTAATCTATGTGAACTCATTGTCTACAATGATGACGAAAGATACCTAGTTTATTTACTACTACACCTAATTGTATAGTGTGCAGTGGTAACACTAACAATCGTACCTAAAATTAGCACCTGGAATAATGTACTGTTGGTACAGGCAAATCATCCCGCGAGTATCGCACGCCGCCCGCCGTCGCTCCGCCTCAGGTGCCGTCGCACTACGCGCCGAATTACCCGCGCCGCCCGCCCGGATACTCCACATTGCCCGTCACTCAGCCGCAGGTGAGTAACGAACGCAAATTCTTCACTTCCTCAGTACACAATTTTATGTAATGGTTACGATTATGTTGTTACTGGTCACATATATCAGTAACACTGCGATAGTAATTTTTGGTGAGTAGGATTAAGGGGCTTGGGTTTTCATGGATTATAGGTGGTTGATTAGTAATTTCTTAGGTTTAATTTTAATATTCAATAGTAATTACTGGTTACCAATTTCTATGGGAAGAATCAGTCACCATGTGCCATGCATTTTGACGCTTAAAATTAACATTTCCATTCTAGGCTTAGCATATTTACGACCTTCTATCACCATAACAGATTACAAAACAAAGATAACTACCAAGTCGAGAATGGACGAGTCATGGAATCTGCAATTATTTTTAGTTCAAATTTTTTATTAAAGTTTTATTCAATTAGTTTGTTTACTATTTTGTTCCAGGTTGGCATGGTCATGCCAAATCAACATCAACCGCAGACCACATACTCTACACAAGACTTGCATTCCAGTATGCCACGTAAGTGCTTCACATTATATATTAGTAGATTGATCAATTTATTCACTAGGTTAAGCATTAAGGATAAGCAGCATAACTTTACATCACACTGTTGAAATTGTTCATGTACTTACATTTAAAATTTCATAGTGATCTCATTTGATATCAGAGTTTATGCCGCAAGGGCATCTAGCATGACTCAACAATTGCTATTGAACACATCAAAGCTCTTCTTCACATGTCTGAATTTGGCTCATTCAGATAATGTCTATTATGTGTGTAATGTGTATTATTTCTTTTGTTATTTCAGCTCCACCGTCGCCGCTGATCGGTTCGGATGGGGAGCACAGCCAACATTCCATGAGTCTGCCTGGGCAGGTAACTGACATCTTTTTTTTTACATTCTTATTTTGTCAATTAAATTAATTGTTTTAGTACAAAACATTTTGTTGTGGTATTAATTTGTATCATGGTACAAACTATTTGAACTAACGAATGACTAGATGGGCTGGTCTTTCATCTGATGATCTTTGTATGATGACAATATGAACACCTTTGCAATGAAACTTTAAAAAAAATACAATACACCATGGTCGGAGTTATTTTTAGACCTTCACTGACACATGGTGCTATGAACTTGAAAGATTACCTTTTCCCTTAAATTCTGCATTGTTTCGTTATTATTACATTTCTCATTTGTTATCATTAACCATTAAACATATTTCACAGTCTTTCACCTTCCAGCGCGCATCGTCGTCGTCGGCGGGCGGTGGCTCGATACGCGGCGGGTCGGTGTCGCCCCCGCTCCCGCCGCCGCCTATGGACGACGAGCTGGCGCCGGAAGGGTTCGGCCGTCCGCATCAGCACAACATGAGCGTGAGTCACTCTAATACTTGCCCGATGCGGGATCTGCCATCTCCCGCGTCGCAGTCGGATCATCCATAGCCAACTTACTTTATGGAGGCTGTTATACTTTGATGATAGTTTAGTTCATCAATCGGCAAAATGCAGTCATAAATAATATTATCCTACATCCTACTAATATTATAAATGTGAGTTTGTGTATGTCCTCTCTTCACGCCTTAATGGATGAACAGATTTTGATGAAATTTGGTATACAGATACTGTAGGTGCTCGAAAACAAAATAAAATACATTTATTCCGTAACCGTAAAAGTTAACGGTAAAGAAAATGAAATGTTTTTAATTAAAGCAAATGGTTTCTGTGGTACTCTATTTGTAACACGATCTATTTTACAGTACACCAACGCCGTGCCAGCTATCGTACCTGATGAAGAGGATCTGCCTGGATGGGTTCCCAAGAACTACATTGAAAAAGGTATTCCCTAATTGCTTATTGTTTCTGTATCCTCGAAATATGTCATGTTATTCTACTAAAACATCATGAGATTATGGCTACTGCAAGCTTCGATAACACCTTTTTTCCAGAAGAGACAGCAAATAGTCGACTAAGATTCAGTAATTATGTACGTCAAAAAACTTCGAAAAGGCCAATAACACGACAGTGCTGGTAAACGAAGGAATCTACGCAGGGTTTGATAAAATAACAATTCCCAGTGAATCTTCGTTCAGTTGATATTTGTTTATGCTAGCTCCACACTGTCGCGTGGCCTCACCGCGCCGCTCGTCTCGGTGATGGGCGGGGCACGAGCGCTCCGCCCACACCCTTATTGTTGCCTCCGTGCGGGTCGGGACGGATGTGATCGAGGTACACGGAGGTCGCTACTTTGTGTGCCCTATGCATGATTTCACCAAAACTTGTATCTTAGGCTCAGTGTCCTTTAGCGCCTTCACATACTCGATTGTTTCCTATCCGAAGCAGTTTTCTGGACAATGAAAGCCTCCTGAGGTCCTCCCTTCACTTTAGTTAGACTACTCTGCAATACTAGCCCCAAAAACACCACAATCTTAGCGCACCATTTTATTTCTTTCAATGTCGCCGTGTCATTGTAGTCGTTCTGTAAACACTGATATTTATATTTTTTTAAGCGTTCTTCTTGTTACCAGTATTAATTTCAAGGGGGATTGGATATTGTAACAAAAAATAGTAACTTAAAACCTAATCCAGACATGCGTCGGTGTCAGTGCGTCACACAGTTCGTCGCGGATGTCTGTAGGGGTTTGTTGCAATTTATTGAAAAAATCATAGCATTTGATATTCTATACACCATCTGATCGAATCTCAAAATTTTGCCCTATACTTTATGTCTATAGTTATTACTTAATTATAGGAATTGTTGGTGAAATCAGGCGTGCCATGATGTTACAGTAAAAAAAATATATTGACAAACCTAATTAACTTAGCGTTTTTCTTTTTCCCACACAGTGGTGGCGATCTATGACTACTACGCTGACAAGGAAGACGAGTTATCGTTTCAAGAGAGTGCAGTCATCTACGTGTTGAAGAAAAACGACGACGGGTGGTGGGAGGGTGTCATGGACGGCGTCACGGGACTCTTCCCCGGGAACTATGTGGAACCTTGCGTGTAGAGAGCACTTTCGCTTAAAGATAAACATGGAAGCGTGCTGATACCATGGCTTTCGCAGACAAAGGACTTTTTTCCGCGAAGAACAGGAGATTCTGATAACTAGATATTGCAAGTGTTAAAACAAGTTTTCCATGTAAGCAAAATAAAACTAGTTATAGACCAAAAGTGCAGTGTAGTCAGGCCCTTAAATTAATTAATTGCTTTTATACTGTATACCGCAATTACGCAAGTATAACATAGAGAAACGTTCAACGTGTTATTACTCACAGAAATTAAATTAAGAGTGAAACTAAATACTACGTAAGAATGGAATTTTACTAAATTATACGCGATTAGGTAGGTACATACATACATACTCGCCTATAATATAATTTTATCTCACAAACTGGGAAATTGCTTTGAAATGCACAAGCAGGGCCTTTTCATGTAAGTACCTATACGAGTACCTACTCACTCAACCTCGCGTGGTTCGATGGAGACTCGTTTCAGTAAATCAATGCGTTTCCAAAAAGTATGACGTGGAATTTCATCCAAACCAAACCTTTTTTGTTCACGTACTGTGGCACAGTTTTTTTTACTGGGACAAAGAATGCCGTTTTTATTATATTGCATATCAAATTGCAGACGCATTTTCTGCGAGCAAAACCAGTACAATGATCTGTAATTTATTTGTCATCATAGCTGCTATAAAACCTATCTCCTTTATATTACTTTGGTAGTAAGTTGTGTAAATAGATATTATTATTTGTATACACGTATTATAATTAATTATTGTCATAATTTGATTGATATTTTTAATCATTAGATAACATTTTATTTGTACGGAAAAATTGTTAGTGGAATGCCAAATCAAGCGGTACTGCCGAATCCATACAAAAAAGATGTCAATTGAAATCTGTGGGCGGCAATAACCCAATTTTAAGATAATATGTAGGTACTTCTAGATTTGTAATTATTTTTCACCTTGTTAGATTAGTAAGATTATAATTGAGACGTTAGTTAATAAATAAAAGATTATCTAGTTTACGTATAATACGTTTATTTGAATCTTCGTAAAACTATGAATTATCCATAGATTGTAATGAATGTAACTTACATAAGTAATGTAAAAAGGTCATTTTCGTAATACATACTCACATTTGGTAATACAATAAACCATGTTTCATTTTATTGCACCATAAATAGTAATATAAGATCATAGACATAATCATCGTTGTCGAATTACACATAATATTATTGTTATTATATAAAAACGTTCTCTCTGCAAGATACGCGTATTTTGTTGACACAATCTACACTTAGTGTGGACACTAAATCATATAAACGGCTGAATCTGACAAGCTAAACTTATAGTGCCGCGTCGTCCGCGTTGAAATTGCGTTTGTACTCAATAGGTCACCCAACACGTTCAGTATCATACAAAATCCCGATCATGCTGAGTGTCTCTTCTTCTATGCCATTCTAGGGTTTAGGTTTTCTGTCATTAGAAATTATGGTTAGCTTTTATTTTTACCCACAACCGTGACATAACGATAGGTGTATAATAATTAGAGCCGAAGTTTTAGTTTGTGCCAACGAAATAGGTATCAGACTTAAAGCTGTGGATGAAGATGAATAATCTCTTCGTCTTGTATTATTCTAAGATGTAGCATAGGTGGATGATATATAAACCAAACTTCAGCAAAACCTGTTCAGCAGTTGATTGGTAACAAACACAAACCTTTCCTTTACACAAGTAAGTAGAACAGGATAGTATACATTACATCACACAATCTTGTATTCATAATCTAATGTAACTAGTATCTTAACCTTACACAAAATTCTTACACCTAGGTATTCTCCGAAGATGCCAAATGACTCATTCCTTATCCTCTAGGTCCATATTCTCGGTAGAGATATTGTCTTTATCTTTACTATCTTCTTTTGCGTCTTCAGATTTCACTTTATCTTCCTGTTTCTCTGCTTCCGATTCCTTGATTTCAGGCTTTTCTTCATTTTCATCATCACCTTCTTTCTTTGATCTGGGTGAACAGATATCAAATTTAAAATAATCAGCAATGGTATTGAGTTTGAGCGAGTTATTTATGGATAATGTGTAAACAGGAATATTTTATGTTTTGTATCTAGTCTTATAAGTTGCATGTAACCGTTATAAATTAGATCCCGGTCCAACTGCATCAAAAAATAGGTGCACTATTTTGATAACTGATTGTTTTTTTTTGTTTTTACTCACTGTGTGGATGAAGGGCCGTTCACAATTTCGACAACATCGTCATCTTCGTATTTGATATTGACCACAGCATCAACCTTGGCTTGGATGCTCTTCAAAGCAGAATGGAATATTTTGGAGCTTGCCTGTAAAAACCATAATAAGATTAATAATAATTGGTCTACTTCAAGCCATGCCATCTTTCTGTAAGCCATTCTGCACATTCATAAATAATAGTGGGGAGACCACCACCTTCCATACAGAGGGGCATATTTCAAATCTCAGTGCAAGCATGTACATTGTACAATGTGGTCCTTGTAAAAACGAATGTTCGTAATCTTCACTCGATTTTCAGTAAAGGAAAACATCGCGAAGGAACCCTCATGCTCGAGAATTGACCACGTGATGTATGTGGTCCTTGTAAAAAGAAACGTTCGTAATCATCGCCCGATTTTTAGTAAAGGAAAACATGGCGAGGAAACCCTCATGCTCGAGATTGGATCGTGAACACGTGATGCGAGACGCTCGCTCAGCCCGGGGTGGACATGCAAGTCAACATACCGTGAGAGAGGCGATCCTGGCGCGTGCGGCGGTGAGGCTGGCGCTGACGTCGGACAGCTGCGTGGTGGCGCCTCGCTCGGCTTGCTGTATGGAGGCGGCGGCCTGGCGCGCCGCCCGCAGCGCCGCGCGCGCCGCCTCCAGCGCCCCCTCCAGCCTGGCGCGGTGCGCCGCGCCGCGCGCCTCCGCCGCCACCAGCGCGCCGACGTCCACCACGCGCGCCTTGTACATCACTATGCCTACGGGATATAATGCCACGTTAAACCACTCATCCAAGACCGTATGTGTCAAACTTATCCATAATTCGTCGAAAAGGTAGTGTCAGAATTAGTCAGGACTAGTCTACTACCTACTTTCCTAAGTGTCACGATTGAGTCATTCAGTCTTTGAATTATGATTTAATTTTAGTGCCAATGTCAACTAAATGGAATAAAACTGAATCTTACCAGTATCGCTGACATCCTTCGTCTCGCATGAGTCACTCGATCCATCAGCAGTCGCCCTGTTGAAAACTGGCAGCATATCACGGTTGCCTGATGCGATAGTCTGTTCCAATTCCGCAATCTATGAGGTTAAACAATGGAAAATGGGTGAAAATCTTGCAAACATAATATTGAGTCAAACAAAGGGTTATCAACATAATTTACAATACTGACATCCTGTTGTGGAATATTATACAATAAGCTGCTAACTACTTACATGAGGAGGAACTTCCTGTGAAACCACAGTGGAGTCAAGTGGCAGGTCTTGGATCGCCTCTGGAGTTCCAGATGCGAGGTCCTTAATAGTTTGCATCAAAGACCTGACAAAACATAAAGTTAATTAACATAGTCATATTTTATTATCTGACAAGTGAAGTCTTCTAGCTACGAGTGTATATTATGTAACTTCAGGGCAATCATGTACCATCCCCAATCACGTCATGGTCACTCATCATCAGACTAGTCTAAAAAATTACAAAAGCCTAACAAATAAAGTAAAACACTCACTTGTAGTTGAACATATCCTTGACGCAGACCTTCTCGAGCATGGCCCGGATCTGCGACCTGGACAGCTGCAGCCCCAAGCTCATGAACAGGTTCTGCAGGTCCTTCTTGTTCATGGTGCCTCCGCGGGCCGTGTCGAAGTAGACTAGGGAGAGAAGCAGGTACGGGTCCGGCGGGAGGTCGACGCCGCGCCCTCGGCGGCGGGGCTCGCTGCTCCGATCGTCGTCGCTGTGCGACTCCTGCAACAATTTGGAGTTTGTAGTGTCAATTGCTAAATTTCATGATTTTCCGGTCGTCCGTTACGATGCTAGCAACAGTTACTTTCCCATTCGTAATAATTAGATCCGTTAATAATGGTAAAATGACTATGCAGCAAGCCTATTTACGGCCTACAAGACGTGTAGATAGATGTCATCCATATTATATAGTTGGCATAATAATATGTACGAGTTTCTCTACTACACTTAATATGCAAACAGCCAAATGGAATACCTTTATAGTATACCTATAATAGTGTCTTTATTTCCAGAAAAATACAAAGTCAGTGTCTTTCAGTTTTCAGCGAACAAATAAATCATTTCGACCATAGCCACATTGTGACTTACCATCCATCTGCAGATATTTTTGTAATTTTTGTTAAAACTTACTCGTCTTTCACGCCTGCGTGACTCTCTCCTTTCTTCAACCTTCTTATCTTTGTCGTCCTTCTTATCATCTTTTTTATCTTCTTTCTTTTCTTCTTCTTTTTTCTTTTCTTCTTCTTTCTTCTTCTCGTCTTCTTTCTTTTTCTCTTCAGATTTTTCTTTGACCTCTTCTACCTTCTCGGGCAGTGTGTAGAGGGTTTTGTAGATGTAGAAACCAAAGTCACGCATCAGCATCTCGTTAAATAACTCGGCAAAGACAAATAGCTGTTGGGGGAGACAAAAAAGTAAAACGTTAGTTAAAACATGCACACTTTAAATAAAAGCAAAAATAGAATTTCGTCTAGTTCCTATTTAAACAAAAGTAAACAGGATACTATAGTAATTAATATGTTATTAGCTATTCCCACGACTTCAACCGCGCGGTCTACATTTTATGTCCTTACCAAATGACGACATTGTGCAGATGTGAAAACATAGCAAACAGGCAAACAAAGAGACACACTTCCGCATTAAATAGCTATGGATTTACTATCTTTTCTATTTAAGGGCTATGCCAGTAACATAAATGAAATAAATTTTTACTTCACGATGTTCGGAATACCGAATGGAATGACCGATTTGAATAAAACAAAAATAAATCTTTGTAGATTGCTGTTTCAGTACTTGTGTATTGAAACACTCAAATATAACGTTATTTATTTGACAAGGATCAAAGAAGGGCCGCGCGGCCTCATCTCGCCGTCACACGAGCCTGGTCCGTACGGACCGATTTGCCGCAAAGGGCTAATAGGCGAGTCTCTTACCTCAAAGCTATGTTCCTTGTTATCCGTAACGCGGTAGTCGAGTAGCAGAGACAGCGTAGCGACGCTGCAGTTGAATTTGCCGCCTTTCGCGGCGTGAGAAGGATGTATGATGATGTGAGGAGCATTGGGTAACTCGTAGCGAGCTTTTAGCAGTTGTTTCTCTTTCTCCAACTGTGTAAAAATAATGCCATTTTATATATTATTTGAATAAAAATATTTTTAGTCAAAATTTATGTAAGTGCAGCATTATCCGGAGTACCTTCAGTTTACAAACCCAGTTTTATGTGATATGGATGATAGGATTTTCTTCAAAATAATACAGTATTAAAAACACTTAGCGCGAAAAACACTTCAAAAACAGTATTTTTTTGGAAGCCTAAAACATAGGTTCATAAATTCACATAATAAAAATTTTAACTTTAAAATTACCTTTTTCTTCTCTTCCTCAATTTCCTTCTCTGTTTTCTTCTTTTCTGGCTCTTTTTTCTCTTCCTCTTTAGGTTTAGTTACTTCAGGTGCCTCCGTAGGCTCAGTTTCTATCTTTGGCTCATCCTTCTGCTCCTGAACCTCAGGCTGTACTTCTGGCTTGGGAGTTTCATTTGCTTCCTCTTCTTTCTCATTCTCCTCATCTTCAACTTCCATTACATCATCACTCTTCCCTTCATTTTCTTCCTCAGATTTCAATAGCTTTGACAAGCGGGATATGAGTTGGGCACGTAATCCTGTGTGACAAGTTATGTCTTAGCTTATATGTAGAAAACAATTCTTAGGACAACTTTTCTCACACAATTATGATTTAATAATAATATTATAATTCTATATGTAACAGTAGTAACAGTTAGAGTGACTTACCCTTGCAACTGACGTTCCGCGCTCGCAGCTCCTGTCTCACCTGCTCGACCTTCATGGATCTCAAATCAATCTTTGAGTAGTGTGTTGGGTCCGGTTTTTCCTCTTCATCATCATTTTCATCAATGGTTATGGTGCTGTCATTCGGATTGGCTGGTTCCTGCAAACAGTGAAATATGATTAATCCTATGACCCTAATATAGATGGTGTGTGTGGATACTTGAAGAGAGGTCAAGAAGGTATTTAAATTTTTACTTGAGTTACAATTTGTGAACATTTTAACTGTTTTGGAAATCTAAAACGGGAATTGCTTTGTATGCAAATCCATATTTTAATTAATCTTAGTCGTAAATGTTAGTTTACAAGAGACTTTCGTAATAGGGCGATTTTAAAAGTGTTAATGATTGTGTGCGAAGTTAATCTAGAAGGCCGATGTCCGCTCAACCACGTGGCAAGTCGACATCGCAGGAACAGGGGATCCACGTCTTTATAGAAGCGCACGTAGCCGGGAACATAACGAAACAAACTGGGAACAAACAATTTGGGATTTGTCCGCCGCCGCCGGTGCCGACTCAGAAGTCTCAGCCGCAGGCTCCACCGGTGACGACGCAGGCTGCTTGGCGGAGGAATCTGCCACCTCGCCGTCGAGTTTCTTTAAAGCCACTTCGCACGTCGCCTTATATTGTTCCTGAACGCTGGTCCACTCGATACGCGACGGCTGAGCCGACCACACGTCGGGCAGGAACAACACGACGGTCTCGAGCCGCGACTTGCCACCGCTGCCCTCGCGCCAGTAGTAAAACTCCACCATTCGGTACCTGCGCGGGTAATACAGTTATAGTCCGATACTCACAGGCGCGCGAGAAACAGATGCCAGTTTGGGTTGGTGGGTACATCGGTTCTGCAAAACTGCGCCTTTCACGATGTACTGACGCCTCCAAACACTCGCTTACGAATATGTAGATACTGTATGACTAAAGTGTGGAATGGACGGAGCCAGAAGCTTCTTTTGTTGACTCATCTATTTGCTGTTGACGATGACCGGGTGAGACAAAAGAAACTCCTTCCTGATCCGAAGTTACATCTAACTTATGACTAGGAATCCAGAAGTCAGGTATCAGGACAGAGCACTGTTTGCGAGGAGTAGACATTGTTAACACTTACCATTGAGTACAAGCAGAGAGGTCTACCCCAGTGAGAGCCTTACAAGTGCGTATTGCTGTTTTCACTAAAACTTTAGGATCAGATTGGGGATTTTCACCATCGAGGGAAGGGCTCCACGGTCCTCCAATTGCAAAATTTTCCCCATTTTTGCCTTTTTGTCCAACAAGGAATTTTACAAGACGAGTGGGGTGCAGTGGGTTCTTGCTGCTTGAACGCTTGTCTTTCTCTTCAGTTTTAGTTAGGCCACATTTCTGGTATAGAGACTCCAATGTTGGCAAGCTGATCAACATAACCTAGAATCATAAAATTGTGATAAAAATTCTAGGTTTCCAGAATGCTCTACAAGCTAATCACAAGAAATTAGTAACTTTTAGCAATAGTTTTGTTTGTCTGTCAAATGAAGTGGACAGGAGCACGACTCTATTGTCAATGTGTTAAGCTGCCTAAGGGCCTTGCCATGGCTTAACAACCATCAATACATAACAATCAGGACTGACAGCTTATAACATACCCTCCAAAGCGAGCAATGGAAACCCACACAAAACTTGCAGCATATTTAAAATGGCACAAAAGCATTTTAGATCAAAATACAATATATGTATTATCATTTCATGAATTCAACGTCACATGATTCACTCATCTCATATTTACCTTGGCAGAAAATCTGTAATCTGAATCTGGGGGCTCGAGAACAGTATCATTTGGTACTGGGTTCTCAACTTCCCTGTACATAATGTGGTATGCACAGGGATTGTTGAGAGCAAATGGCGTTTGAGGAGGGAATGTTTCACCCCATTTCACTTGGGCATTGAAGAAATCAGACGGAACATACAAATTAGTGTACCTCTGGCTCAAGGTTGGAACATCCATTTTCTGGCTGTAAATAAAATTACATCAGTTCAGTGGGAACAAATTAATGTCAATAACATTCTTTTGTGTAAACTCATTAACTCATTGGTTAAATTTTATTAGTAGTACACAAGTGTCTTGTACAAATAATATTAGGCCATGAGCTGTTTACTTACACATCCAGGGGCATACGAGGTACTCGAACCATATATTTGACTGGAGATGGTTGGTGAACTGCTGGCCTCTTGCGAGGCGGCGAGTCCCTACGATTGCGGCTATCTCGTCGATCACGCGACCTTGAACGGCTTCTAGTGCGAGACCGTTTACTCTGAAAAATAAATAACAGTATAGCACTTACATACACACACAACATAATTATCAATGCAGTTTAATTATAGTAAATGAATTAGTACCCTTGTCGACTCCCTGTCATCATTTCTGCGAGAAGGCCTATCATCACGCCGCATCTGCATTTGCTTATCTCTACCAGATGGTGGCGGTACTGCATTGTAGTTGCTTTTCAGGTTTTGGTTGTTCTGGTTCTTTTGGTTTCCTCCGTGGTTGCTTGCAGGACCTGATTTTGGTAGCACTTGTACGCGAGTGGCGTTCCACTTGAACGGCATGTTGGGATTGAAGCTGGCTTCCACCAGCACTCTATCGTTGACCTTGGGGATGATGCCTTTAGCGCACACGGAAGTCTGGTAGAAAACATCGTGATCAACAAAGCCAAAGTCGTTGTGAGTCTTTGTTACAGTTCCTGTAAACACTCGTTGTTCTGAACTGTTCGAGGGCTGATTAGAGTTCTGGTTCTGGTACATGCCAGGGTTCAGCGCGCGCGGCGTCGGGTAAGCTACAACATTGCCGGGATACATCTGACCTTGGGCCATTTGGTTCATTGGCATCTGGCCACCCATCGGCATCGTCATTCCACCTTGTGCTTGCATCATATTGGGGTTGAACTGCGCTTGCTGAAAAGGCATAATACCTTGCTGTCCCATCATGGCATTTGGATCCATGATTTGCGGATTCATGCCGGTCATGTTTGTGTTCACGTTTGAACGCGCCCATGGTGGATTTTTAGCACCGCTACCGGACTGCATGGTTCAAAAACTTGCGTTTCAAACAAACGTTCACTGGTCACACCCACCAATAAAAACATTAACTTCTTGTGATTGATCTTTTCAATTTAATTTGTAAACGCGCTCAGGGAGTCCAAAATTACCACTTCAGCCACTTTACTTCCGTCCGTCAAACAAACAAAACTAAACCAAGATGGCGAATGCGGCGCGGCGCGGCCGGCAAAAATGGCATCCATAGATTCCATAGACGTAGTATCAAGAAATAGACTTGGCAATAGCGTATATTATTATGTACCCGTGAGGGACAAAACTTGACTACAAAATAAATCGGCTAAATTTAATACACGTTATTTAGGTGTAGCTCCAATAATTCGTGCGGCATTCTAAAATGTCAAGTCAAGATCGCTGGCTACCCCTATAAGTTGGATAAATTTAATACATGTTAATTTAAGTGGTGCTTCAATCATTCGTGAGACATTCTAAAATGTCAACATTGGTTTGCATCTGCAGTACATACAGTAATAAATTAGTGCATACACTGACAAAGACAAAATATCATTGTACTAGTTTAGGCGGGAATCTTAAAATGTGCCGTTGTTGATTTTACATTTTTCCCTCAAACTTGTTTCTTCGGCTGTTTTTTTCGGGTGTTCGGGTGTCGGAAAATGATAATAAACCCAAAAGATGTGTAATTTCAATTTTGTTCCAATACATTTTTTCAATTATATTATTTTTAGGCAATTTGGATTGGCAGGAAGTGTTAGAAATTAAAATAGGTAGGTACCTACCTACCTACCTATCCACCGCTTACGAATCACGAAGTAAGTTTATTTTTTCTGTATGTCCACCACTTTCCACCACTTACTGAATCGTGACTATTCGTCACGCTAACTGCAACTTGACTGACTTCCTACCCTACCCCTACCTGCCTGCCTATGTGAACTTCAAATAGTTTATATTTAACATACCCACGTATGTACGTAATTATAAGTAACTTGAAACACAGTTTTAATCTGACTTGTTATTTTATTTAATGTATCGTTAGTAATATGTACCTACTCTCGTAGGTACGAGGGAATAATTGAATGGCGGGATAATGTAGTGGATGAATTAAGTAAGTACATTATGTTATGAAAAATATGGCACGGATAAGTTGAACGGATAAGTTAACATAATTATGCCACAAATTAATAAAAAAAAATGTAAGTATAGATAGGTATACTGTAGCCACTGTAGTTAAGTACCTACTTATATAATGCATACTACAGTGTAACTACCTGTAGGTATATAGGTAATTATATTATTAACAACCATTATATTATGTTACAGCCTATACATAGATGGTACGTACACTACAAACAGACGACAGTCATAGCTGGTACGTAGTAACTTTGGTTAGACAGTTTAACTGGTAGTTATACCATACCACATACACAATTACACATGTAACTGTGGTGTGGTACTGGTGGTGGTAGGCTACTAAAATATTACTAAACCCCAGTAACCCATAATTTATAAACAGCCTGAAATTCTGTATATCCTCAGATAGAACTTATGACGAATCATTAACTAGAAACGAAAGTAGGCCCTCTTAATTAATTACATTACACAGTTCATCCTAAAAAGCGGAGAGATTGACTCTACATCTCTCATGATCTCTCTAGTGTTCGAAGTACAGAATCGCATGTCGGCACGCGGCTCGCTGGCTTTGCTTTGCTACACTCGCAGTTTCCTTCGAGCCATGGTAGAGCGAGGTGGGTGCTCCGAAATTCGTCTCGATATTTTCCGCCGCGGAAAACTACAGTTACTTAACTGTTTACTCACCACCTGTAACTGAACTGAGAACATAACAAGTGATACATAATATTTTTTATCGCAAAACGTTTGGTGTTTTCACGTGGTTTAGTGTTGGTAAATAAAATAATAAAGTTTATTTAAATAGGACGCACGTAGTTGATTCAAGGTGTGATATTTTGGTACCCGGGCACATCGCCAGACGTAACAACTTCAGTGGTATACGAAAATTGGTGACGCGGTTATTTGTAAACAAATGGTTTTACCTTCCAATCATGATAAAATTGTATAAGGCTACAAATTGAGACACGACAAAGTGCGCTGAACATAATGAACATGGAAATCTCACACTTACAGTGATCAAATCAAACACGTTACACGAGTTTTACCTGATTCTTTGACGAAATATTGACCTATTTTTGGTGTGTGCGTCCGTCGTGTTAGAAGTAGGTGATGATTTAAATATGAGTGCAGAACTATCAAAGTCAGATTCAGAGTCTGGTGGGACCGCACAGTGTACGGGAGCTAGGCCCAGAGTGTTGAGGAGAAGTGCTGGGCCTCCGAAGAAAACCACAGCATCGAAGCTATGGGACTTGCTTCAACCGTTGGCTCGATTGTGGGGCCTTATATCATCAGTTGGTGAGTACAAAAATTATGTATAATTAAGATGCTAATATAGACACCTCTACATAATATTAATGTTAAATATTCTGATTTCCGAAGTTGGTAGCATAGAGTGTTATTGACTGGACTGATTATTTAAAATAGATTATCTTGTGGCATTTTTTTTTTACTTGATAAACTAGCTAGTAGGTACCTACCATAGTTATAATAACATATTATAACGTATTTTATTTTATATAGGTAGGTCACAACTAAGGTAACTGACAACTCTTTCTTTCAAGTAGGTACTTAGACGACAAGGACTTTTTAGATAAGTATTATTATTATTATTCCAATAATAAGACCAAAAATTTAATCCATAGCCTAGTCGTCCGTTTCAATGCTGAGTATTTACGAGCTACAAACCGAATTTCGGAATCGCATTCCCATATACTTAGTAAGTAGGTATAGATGAAATTCATAAA
The DNA here is from genome assembly GCA_905147375.1 of Hylaea fasciaria. Classification (NCBI taxonomy): domain Eukaryota; kingdom Metazoa; phylum Arthropoda; class Insecta; order Lepidoptera; family Geometridae; genus Hylaea; species Hylaea fasciaria. Next base: position 5,752,457 of record LR990199.1, read on the forward strand.
GTAGAAGAAAAGTAACTAGGTAAGTAGTAGATGTTATAGGTAGGTAAATATTTTACACACTACACAGGTCGTTAACTGGTTAAGGACTAACAAAAAAATTTGCACAGTTACACAAACACAAATATAAATAAGGGTACGTTATTACATTTTTTTAGTGGTTCAGTTTTAAACGACGAAGAAAACTCCTGTATGAAACTCCACATTATTGCATAAATAGGCACACAGATTAAGGGATACTCCGTACCCATCAATGAATCTAAACTTGTTATATATAGGTCCCAAAGCCTTTCTTTTCTTTCTTCGCCTGTTCAACTTACCTTTTTAAGAGAAAATTTTAACGACCAAGTTTTTGTTCAACCGTAGGTAGGTAAAGGATATTCGAAGCACGCAATTACGTCTCCACTCGAAATACTTCACTGTTTACTCCGGGTTCGTGTCGTCTCGTTGACGCATTAACATTTTCTTCAAGATTTCCCCTCTTTCCCCGAAGCAGAACGCATTTTTGCCCGTATATTTTTTTTATGGGGTCTTAGTTTGGCTAGATGGGCCGACGACATCAAAAGAGTCGCAGGCAACCGGTGGATGCAAGTGGCAAATTGTCGTTCGATGTGGTGGTCTAAGGGGGAGGCCTAGTTTAGCAGTGGACGTCTCTTCAGGCCGATGATGATTATGATGATGGCATCTAAAAATCCTGACGATCTTCTTTTTATTAATTATATTATTAATAATAGACTTCGTGGTGTTAATTATTATTCACAAACAGTGTGACGTAGCAAGATCACAGGTGCTAAAAATGAAGCTAGTAGCGTTACTTTCCGATAACGTAAGTTTCGTGATTAAAGTTTATGTAAGTAAGTACTATACCTTTTGACGGGGGTTCCTTTACTCTTGAACAAAATGGAAATTGGATTGGTATTGGAAATTGTTCAAGAATAGATAACAAGTTCAGCTAGTGCAGGTCCACCGAGCATTATAGGTACTTGTGTTTGAAACTAGTTTCTTGAATATGATCACAGATTTTTTTTAAGAAAAAATCTATCCCTTTTTCGAAGTAGGTACTTAGGTATACCTAATAAACACACCAGCGAAGCTTTTTAGTTTCGCCGCAAACGTATTAAGTACCTACGTAATTCGGCTAAAACGATATTGTTACGAGGCCGGTCTAAATTAATTTTAGGGTCAAATTAATTTATAACCAGCCGTTATATAGATAATAATATAAGCGTCACTTATTTCTTAAAATAGTTATCGAAGCCTTTAATCTATAAATACTTTACTCGATTAGTTTTGGTACCTAATCTTTCAATCCATCGTAAATCAAATGGCGATTTCAAGCCTCCATTTTGGTTTACAAATCAAGCTCTCTATCCTTTAAATTGTTACTTAAAAAGTAAACAAATAAAACAATCCAATGAATTCTAGAATGAAATGATAATTTATGAATTCATGCGTCAAAGGAATATAATACTTCGAATACACACTCCCGAAAAACAGAAATAGGTACAAACTCTCTTGGCAAACCGATAAAAACATGGACTACCACCTTACGAAGACAATAGAATGTTAGTTGGCACAGCTGTTATTTACAGACCATTTAATTTGTTGCGGCTACCGGGTTTAATTAAATTAGTACGATTCCAGTCGGTGTGAAGGACAACATCCAATTTTAGACATTAGGTACTCTGTAATTCTCTCATCCAAGTCACAGAATAACTGATAACAGCTTTTACAATCGAGGTTTAGTTATTTTATCAACCAGCGTTCAATTGTGGTCTTTACATTGGAGTATATACCTATATATTTTTTGAAACATAAATATAAATGTCCCACCCAGTTTAAGCTACTTAATTACGTATCTAACATCATACTAACACACTAGGCTGCACCTACCTTAGGAAATGACTATTGGTAATTCTATGGCCTAGTGGCACAGGTCCTAAAATCGGTAACATTGAATTTAAAATATGTACTGCTATAAAAATCACAGAGGATTCCGGAGTATTTGTTGGTGACGTCATCTCTAGCTAGGGCTATTTCCTTTCTCCCCACCAGGTGGCTAGATTCAGCTATAACGATTAATAAAGGTATATTTCCAGACTACTAAGTAACTAGTAGAAATAGTAGAAGTAACTAGTAGAATAGTAGGTATTAAAGGTACCTAGTGGTCCCGTTTCATTAATGGTTAATTTATTTTTCAAAATGTTCATTATAATTTCCAGTGATGAGCGGTGCCGGAGCAGAGCTCTGCGTTCTAGGATACGAAGTGGCGCCAGGCCTCCTGTGAGTACGTCATTGTTGTTATCTTATTTCTTAACTTCTTTTTGTTTTTCAAGGTGACTATGCCTACGTGTGGAATGGAATTTTATCTATATCACGTCATGCAAATTAAAGTCACAACATAACACTGTATGTATTTCCGCAAAATATAGATGATACAAATACTAGTTGGTAAATGATATATAAAAATCTATATTTTGTAATCTCTGGAAATTGACGATTTGTTTTAAGTCAGGAAAGTGGGCCCGTGGTTGGTAGAGACCATTGTAGAAGTGTTCTACCATGGTTACCTATATTGTACCTATAGAATGCCATAGAAACAGGCTAAGCGTACACGCGATTGTAAACAATTGAATTGATTTAATATCCTACTAATATTATAAACGCGAAAGTTTGTAAGTATGTATGGATGGATGGATGTTTGTTACTCTTTCACGTAAAAACTACCTACTGAATGGATTTTAATGAAACTTTACATTAATATATAGCTTATACATCAGAATAACACATAGGCTACAATATATAAAGATATTGTGTGAATTGTCCAAAATATGACGATAAGTGTCCAGTAAGTCATTATTTATATGATAATGTCATAATGTTAGTTCTTTTCTACGTTAATGCATGACAATGCGCGTTCACATACAGCTCGGCGAACCAGAAAAGAATCATTAATTACTACATGTTGCTTAAACTTTTTTGATGTGTGTACGAGTATATCGCGTCAAAATTTATTTGCAGGATGTTATCTGAAATCCATCCGTATGGATGGATTTCGGTACTAAAACTAAAACTAATAAAGTAGGTTACTTGATCTGGAAGAAGCCTACTGGAGTTAATTGTTTTTGTTTATCTAGCTAGAAAAACAATTTATAATATGGTATCTTAAATATTTCTTAGTTGATAAGGTATTCATATAATTTTATAAAGGTAGGTAGGTTTACTATAGCCGTCTACTTAATATTCTGTGCAGATCTGGCCGTTAAATATTATGAGTTCGCTTTCTCTTAGCACATAATAGGTAGGCACCTATTCCAAGTAACGTAGGTTGGGTTCTAACTTATTATGACGTTTATTGAATACTTTGGTTGTCGTTATAGTCTGTCCTCACACATTAAAAATTAAATGATCTATCTTGTTTTTTGCCTACTGTATATTATGAGTTTTATAAAGATGGCAGTGCTCTGTATAGTTAAAGTTATACTACCCTTTACCTAAATATGTTGCGGTCTTGTTGAAAATATCCAAAATTGTGAAACATTCATTCCAGTAGGCTTTGAAACCGTGTCGTTTGGCTCAACATTTCTTGGGGCACTCTATGAAAATAAAATGTTGTCTGATTGTTTGTATAGCTCTCAATAAAATCTTTTGACGCGGTATACCGCTCAACCTTTTCGTTGAAATTTTGCATTTAAAGCGTATTTCTAGTATAGAGACCAACACGACCATCTTTGCTATACCTTCATCTCGAGAATACAGTAATGGGAAAACGAGAAAATTGGGGACGCACCCAGTAGGTGAAACACTACAACACAGCCATCAATCTTTCATCAGTCTGAGATAAGTAGGTACTTGCCTATACCTCATTGTTTCAGCAAGTAACTGGTTGGATTCAAAGTCACGTCACGTTAATAAAATAAAACACTACTTCGGTTCTTAAGTTTGGATACGTCATAAAGTAAGCCCTCAAACGTTTTACGACTCTCCCTAAGTATATTTCTATAACAAAAGTTGACACATGTCAGTAAAGTACTGTAAGGCCTAAGCTCGACGTTGACCTTTCTGTAAAGATGCCTTTCACATAAGTACCTCTTTACTTAGACTTATCTACGCAAAGTAGGTGAACCCTCGAGATAGCTTGCATAATGACAGTCATCTGTCTCACAACACGCGGTACTGATGTCTTATAATATTTGACGTCTTTAAAAGTAAACCGCGCACCTAATGTGGGGGAATTTACCTGTCTTATTTCTTACCAAGAAGATTTAAGGTTAGCCCATATACGGTTTGCTGAATTAGCCACCTTTATTTATACATAATATGGCATTATTTTGCCTTTCTTTCGGTTGTTGTTGATGACAACAAATAGACAACTAACATGATAATCTGACTTGTAGGTAGATAATTGGCACGGCAAACGAATGACGAATTGGAACGTCATCAAAATGATTTTACGACGTTGACTTGCTTTTTATTAGGTATAGCCTTACTACCCAATCTAAATCTGTACCAAAAATACCACAGCTCAACGCAATAGTCAATACATAGTATAGGTACATTAACGTCACTACTGCATCGTATTGCATCAAGTAGTTCTAAGCAACAAATTAGTTAGAGATCAGGGGTCAATTTCGCTAATTTAAGCTCGCTTCAATCGAATCTCCATGGAATAGAGAATCTCTTCAGCATAGTCTATGTCATTTTACTGTGTTTCAAATGTTCTTATTTGATTAGCAGCTGCAGACTAATTGAAAAAAAAAACTAAAGCAGACTTCATAATACGTCACAAACTATTCCGAAGCCATTCCATTGAGATTGGATTGAAGCGTTCTTAAATTTGCAGAATTGGCCCCCAGTTCACAAGAAGAATCATTCATATCTGGATCATAATCAATACAAATTGACAGAAACAGTGAACACGTTCCACTGTTATCAGAGCAAACGTGCCAGCGAATCACATCGGTTTCCTGGTTGCCCTAGATTCTTCAGTCGCAAAAACGTTTACTATTCGAAAGTGTTTAGTTTATCAGTTTCTATCACGTTGCCATGCCGTTTATGGGTCTAGGTATCTGGGTAAAAATGGCATAAGGCAAAGTTTTCATACAAATCTAGCCCCGCTCATCTTGCGCACAGAGAGGCGGGATGGATTACAGCTCTAGATGTTTATTTAGTAGTTTCTTTTTTAATACTGGGGAAATTTTAGCTAAAAAAACATATAACAAATATTTCTCTATAAGAAAATGAAGCTATTTTGACCCAACTGCCTAAGGAAGTTAATGTTTTTTTATCAATGAATCATTGAAACTACGAGATATCCATATCTCTCACGATCTCTCGATTTTGCTAATGCATTGCAAACTGGATTCCGGTGTAGTGATCGGACCTAGCCCCCTCGAAGCGGTGATTGGCTGGATGGATGCCCGAACGCGCCTAGAATTAATTAAAAGTTGTCACTTTAAATTAGATGCACATTATTTCTGACAACTTCTTTTCCCAGGGTCGCAGCAGCCTTGGTTTTCGTTCTGGAGACGATGTGGGTTGCAGCGCTGTTCGTCGACCTGCTATGCAGGCGGGGGGAGTACACACTGACGCTGAGGTGTTGGGACTTCCTGAGGTGGTCGTGTGGTCGGGCCAGAGCGCCCTTCTATGCGTGTGTGGCCACGGCATTGCTGTTTGCCAATATCACTTTGCTGACAACTGTGGCAGGTAAAGCTTATGTACAAATTTTTAGGGTTACGTATTTTGATGATTTGCTTTTAGTAATACTGAGTCGACAATGTAAGGGCATTGCGACGCAACATTGAGGCAACTACGTGATCAATATTAAAGCCTTGAGTAGGCATATATACGAGTATATAGTTACCTACTATGAAGTGTTTTGGTAACAGAAATAATAACCATCAATATATGACAAAGGTAGTATTTATATGACAAAGACGAGGTTATCATCAAAATAAAGATAGGTATATCAAAGGAGCCTTCTCTTTATCATTCAGGAAATGTCTATTGTATTATTAGCGATGCGACACGGACCATTACAATTGTTTGACTTTGCGACAATGTCTTTTGTTAACTTAAACTTATTTGCTGACTGATGTATAGGACAAAAGTTTACTTAGAATATAATTGTAGGTCTAGTCTATTTTCATGTAGACCTAGTCTATTTTCCTTATTCCAAGTTATACATAGATTGGGAAATAGATCAGATACGCGCCACAATCACAATATCTTCATACGAGCTCGCATAAGCTAAGCAAAACTGTCGACTTACACAAAAGTTTAAGTCGTCTTGCTTTTCCGTAAAAAAACTTGTAGCACTCAGCACTTTTCTATACTTTCAACATTCACTGTAATAAAAAAAGAGCTGGAACCGTTGGTCCGCAGTTACTACAGCGAACAAATATACCCCAATGCGAGATGCTCTCTTAACTTTATTCAAGTCACGGAGAGAACTTTATGGTTCCACGCAACTATTCACTGTCAGATGCTATGGAAATAGTACTGAGATAGAAAGAGTCAAGAGGTTACTAATAGGCATATAATAGGGTCTAAACTCTGGACCGTGTTGGATTTTGGATGTAGCCTTTGTTACTACAGCCTCTAACTAAAGCTATAAGTTTATAAACAATTCTATTTGGCAATAAAAAGCGATGTCTTGTAAAATAAACTTGTGTTCATCTCGGTCGGTATCTATGGGTAATGGGGTAAGTCAAATTGTGGCCAAGATCAGATAAAGTTTAATCGGTTCAAAGAGTTTGCCCACGTTTGTGTCCGAATGTGTAGTTTGATTATAAATACACGAGTAATAAGCCTATAATTTCCTAATAGTTTTATTTCGTTCCTTAGCCGTAACAAAGAGCGAGTAAATTACACGCGAACACTGCTTTTATGATCACCATGAATTAATAACGTTGTGGTTTATTTACAAACGTACTTATGTACACTTTATGGACCTTACGTACCACTTATGTACTTGATGTCTACTTGTGAGAACAGAGAAGCATTTTCCTTATCAATTATCATCTCGGCGTTGAGGTTTCCTAAATCTACATAGTAGAACATAAAGGTACCAAGGCCCATCGTTTTATGGTAAACAACGGCGATCTTCAGTACTTTGTATGGCTTGCAGAACCCAGAAGTGGTTTCAATTGATGATATTGAAACAGCCCTGGGATAGCGATTGATTTGAACTGCGCCTCTTCTCCTTTCATTGTCATCAATTAGCCTAATAAGATGTCTGACTAGGTCCCTATACTTACCAAAGTACATAACTACGTATTTGACAACCAAAACAACAATGACTTTATGTTCATGTTCATAGTTAAACAATTAACAATTAGCTAATAACGATACTACTCGTATGTTATTTTCATCCTTGACTTGACGATCGTCATTGACACGAATTTATTTAAATAATTTTCAATTATCCTAGGGTGACCTTACTTAGAGATAATTAATTAGTGGTGCGTACAATAATTTAGAGTTGTCAGATACCTACTTACTTAACGTTACCACTAAAACCTTGAATCACCATAAACGGGATTCACTGACCACAATAAATTCGTTAGCGGGATACATTCTGTTCGTATAAATCTCCATCTAAATTAAGTACACGGGCTGGGATTATATGGCTAGTAAAATTTACCTACCATTAACATCTCTGAACTATGGACGTGGGTTGCATCCCTAAACCAAAATTAGTCCAAGGTAAATCTGTGCCTATATTAATTATTATTAATAAGCGCATGTATTTTCGTCAAGGTCATTATTTTTCTTTACTATTACTTTAATATTACTTATAGTTTTATCTTATCACAAAACTTTAAACAAGAGTTGAACAGATGTGTCTAAGATTTCGTTCAACAAATCGACGTCTAACTGCCGGTTTCTGAAACGTCAGCCAACTTTGACTCTGATTAATTCTATTGCTATCCTTTTCATTTGTTTAGTGTCAAATAGAGACAACGATAGTTTTAACCTACTGTCAAAGCCGATATTCCAGAAACTGGCCGTAAGACTCGCGTTGTCTACCTCAATAACAAATCCACAAGTCAAATTATCAGGATTACGCGATAGGCAGACGGCGATTTGTAAAACGAAATCTTATTAATTCAATATTTTTTGCGGTGAGCCCCATAGCTGTTAAGATGAAAAAAAAACAGTTGTACAAGATGTCTCATTTTGCGCGTCATCAGGCGGTATGCTTCTAGTCCTCGCGGCGCTGCGAGCCGCGGTGCCCTTCTCCCCGTACGCCACCCACGGGCCGCACTCGCCCCGCGCCGGCAGCTCGCTGCTGAGCCAGCACGACTCGCCGCTGCCGGACGTGTTCTATAACGCTGCGCATACGGGAGAGGAGAGGTTAGTGACTCCTCATTTACAGTCAGTCGGCAGAGTGGCAGGTGAGGGAAGTGGGCAGGACGGGAATTCAAGCACGATACTTCTCATGGCCCTGCCATTTGCCCGGCTAAAGTAAGCAAAGTGAGTGGTAGGGAAAGAATACACACTTCTCTTGGGCGAGGTATCACCGGTAGCGGAGGAAACAGGGGCCTTATTATGAACCTTGGTGTCGCGGGTTCGATCCCCGCCTGGAACAAATATTTGTGTGATCCACAGATATTTATTTCTGGTCTAGTTGCTATGGTGTATGTGAAATTATATGTCTGTAAACGGTACCCGCGACACAGGAGAAATCCTAGCGAAGGGCTACGTTTTAAAAGACAACGAGAATCGAGATGCTTCGTTATGTAGCTAATCACCATTCAATAATTATAGTAGGTACCTACTGTAGCGGTCTTAGCATAAAGAGGTAGGTACTTACCTTAATCATAGATTACTTGTCTAACCTCAATAAGCAGACCGGTTGCAATTTCTCACAAGATTTCTCGGCATTAGTTAAGCCACATCCAATTTGCTTCCTAATTGGATAAGGTTGGATGGATTATGGAGGGAAAACTTTCCTTGTGGCCATACACTTTCTAAGGTTCGACTATTTTCGTATCGTTTTTATATTAGCTTGCCTTTAATATGTGTATAATAATATATTTGTTAGAATATTGTTGTTGTTATAATTGTTGTTGTCAGATATTTGTATCTGGTCTACGTGTTATGTGTATGTAAAATCCTATGTCTGTAAACGGTACCCGCGATACAGGAGAAATTCTAGTGTGGGGTTACATTTTTATTTTTATAAAATTATGTAAAATCTTCATGACAGTTTTGTTTTGTCATCTGAGATACCTCACAATGAGGTATTAGTGTTAGAATGCTAACAAACGTTAATTATGAATTCAATTGCCTAATTGAACCATACAATGATTGTTTATTAATTTAATTCCATCACTTAATGTGTACCTAATTTAATGCTATTAGTGATGCGTGCAATTCATTCAGCTATGATCATTACTCGTTCCTAATTAGTGTTATTATTTCTTAAATTGGAGTAACGAGTCTTGTTTTGAGCTTATTCAAGCTGTGCTCCGTTGCTTTTTCAATGTAGTATTTTAGGACTTAAATCTAAGGGAAGCCTGATGTATCTACCTACATACCAAATTTCATGAAAATCTCTATAGACTTTTCAGTACCATGTTGGTAACACACATAAACACTAAAACACAAAAAGAGACATCGTATGATATAAGTAGGAAGTATAGGTTAGGTCTATCTGCTTTTTATTATAATATTTAAATAATGACAATGATAATAAATGATAATTATCTTTTCAGGTGCGAAGAAATGAAAGTCCTGGACATAAAGACACCAGAAAGCTCTCGGTCCGTGACACCGAAGCCATCTCTTCTTGAACTATGATTTGTCCCAGTGAAGATATCGATTCCTTATCGAAGGTTCAATTCAAAGCATCTCCAAAGAAAAGCATAGTGGTCACAAAGGGTGTAGCGTAAAACTAATATTTTTAGTGCAATTAATTTAACACTGTTTTTTAATTTTTATACGTACGAAACAACTGTGATAGTTTAGATCGTAGATAGTTATGTGCACAACGAACTAGTTCATTGCAATGGTGAAGTTTCTAATTAAATTATAATGGATAAATGTCTTTGTTTCATTTCTCTTTCTATTTTCATCGTGCAATTTTTGCTCTCAAACGTCTTGTGTTTGACTGAGCACGGCGTAATATGAATATGCCGCTTTCATTATCTGAAACAATGGAGAATTGCTCAATGACGCAAGTAATTTCAATCGTCAGACGCGTTTTGTGTGCTTATGTAGGGACATTTCAAGACGCTATTTTGAACGTCAATTCGGTGCAGGTTAGAACAGACTTACAGACAAGTCTCCAAGTCCCCGAACAATTACGCCGAATAAACGGTCGGTAAGTAGAAATCGAAGGATTTCAAAAATATTGCAAAGAATATATGGAATTGGAAAATTTAATCTGGGGCATCTCACGATTTATCCAGATTACTGGTCTATACAATCCGCCTACCTAATTGGTACGAGGAAGGTGAGCAATAAAATTTGTCTGTTTGACATCGTGCAAGAATCGGGATTTACATTACTCGTACCTACATATTATAGCTGGGTTTGCACTGCATGTTTGAATTTGACAAAACTTGTTTAATTAAATTTTTTTTATGACTAATGATTATGAACTTTTAGGGTGGCACTTGTAGGTGTAGTAACAAATCCTTACAGCAACAAAACATTCGTTGTTCATGTAAGCGAACCCCGCCGCCGTGAGTCGGATCGGCCGCTGAGCTCTAACCATAACCAGCGCCAGATGTAACTGCAGACGAGGCGACATCCGCTCCCACTTGCTGTTCATCGCAGCATCAGCCACTCGAGAGGCCTGGGAAATGAAAACTAGATCAAATATTGAAGTTGGATTTAATGGATATAAATCTGGCTTAGAGGAAAACGCGCCGAGCAATCACAAAGCTTCTAAGCTTGAAGATAACAGCGGATAAAAATAAATCAGATTTAATAAGCATATCATTGTAAGGATCTCATTATTTTCCTTTTCAATAAAATGAACAGGAACATACTTGTAGAGTAAGTTCGTTTCCGCCAAAGCATTGGATTGCCAGTTGAATTATCATAGCGGAGAAGAAAACTAAAGACGTCACCAGCTTCATCGATTTAAAACTCGATGCATCTTTCTGTAAAAAACACAAGTAGTAGGTATAGGTACTTAAATATTAATAGGAATTCCGAAGATGCCAATATATAATGCAACTAAAAAGTACTACGAGTATGATATTTACTTATCATAAAAGTTTTGAGCCATTTGGTGTTGATACGTTGGGACGGAGCGGTATTTTCAAAAACTTATTAGTCGCCAATTGCCTGTTCCATGCGACGCGTGACCTAAATGCTGGCATTTATTTGGGTCATGTAATTAGCAATGCAGTTAAGGATGCTACCAATATGTTGGATGTGCGTTCTGTTACGCGGGTTTGGAAGATCGCGTTTTTAAAAAAGAAAAAATGAATTAAAAAATGAATTTATTTATTTATGAAGTTAAATTGGTAATTGAATTATTAATAAGTGGAATAAAATAAAGGCTGTCCTTTGGCAGCCTGTACGCGACGAAGGGTGGAGAGAGACTGAAGCATTTAATTAGAATGAAATATAGAGACAGAAACAAAAGGGCTGATTAGGCACTTATGGTGCACTAATGCTAACAAGGGTAAGGTATAACAACCCCCCGCAGAAGACTAAACTTCAGGGTTGAATGAACAACTGAAGTTTATGTTAAAACATAAAAGTGCAATATTTTTATTTTATTATTTATTTATTTAGTACATTTATTTAATTAAGTTTTTGTATTTATTAATTTATTTATTAAGCTTTTGAATTACTTATTAATCAAATTATAAGTTATTTAATTTTGTATATATGGCTATAGTTCTTAAGAATTGAATAGAATAATAAACTCTATATGAGTTAGAAACGAATAGAAAAGTTGAAATGTAACTAGGAAATCTCTCTAAGGCGAGGCAAAGAGACAGGGACGCTGAGTTCAATTTCAGATTGTGACTCCGAAGGTCGACGGGAGTTTTGTCTGGGTTGCGCGGTTTGTATAATATTGAGACTGCTGCCGGACTTGACATGTTTATAAAACTTATAGGCTAGGAATACAACAATTAAAATTATAATAAACGTTACAGTGTTTATCGCATAATGTGTCCCATATTTATCTAAAAACGATTCTTCGTTTAGAATTTCGTCTGTACTATCTATTAGATTTTGTAATAACTTTTTATTGAAACTTAAATTTTCCAAATTAATATTTTCTACTTTAATAGGAGACACATTGGACGTTATCTTCCTCATTTTGGAAGGACTACAACAAGATTCATTTAGAAGATTAAAATCGGTGTTAATAACCGTGAGGCTAACATTACCATAATTAAATTTAGGAACTAATCTAGTGCTTTTACTAAAAGCTGAACAATAAACAGGCAAAGTTAGTATTCCGGTGCCCAGAATATTAAAGTTATACACTTTAGAGTGTTCACATTCTATTGTTAATTTTATAGGTTCCGATTGAACATAGATCCATTTATTTTGGCGCATAGCATTCCAAATATTTACGTGTCCAAATATTGTTTTAGTTTCACACTGCACTGGTAGGGACCTAACCACACGCGTTATCAGTTCACTCTCGCAGGTGGGATTCTCGGTAGTCGATAACACACTGGGAATGTCACAGATGTAACTTTCAGGGTTGGCACTTTCACACTCGTCTAATTTATTTAACATACAATAACGCGTTTTGTCTTTGGTCATTGCTATAAATGTACTGCTAGGTATAATGAGGCTATAAGTATTCGGTTTTACAATATCATGCGGAATGGGTAATGGTAAGTTCCGGTATACGGAATATTCTTCCGGATTTACAAGTGGTACCTTCAAAACAAATACTATCTTACCGTTATAATAATAACTAATTACTCGCGAAATACTTAAAATAACAAACATGTTTCTTAATTCTAAACCTACCGGTAATCTGACACTAGTGGACAGATGCAGGTGGTTGTCGGCGAGCTCTCTGTATAGCTGCATAGGCGTTATCACCGAAGGATGTATAATGTTTTTGCTACTGAGAAGCACGGCGTTTGTTATGTCTTCTAATTGGAATGAAATTGCAAGAATTGCAGTTTCAAGACGATTAAGGATGCTGCCCATTTTATTATTAATTATTAGTCTATTTGAAATAAAAGTAACATTTTTCAAGTTTGCAGAGAGTTCGTCGATAGCCAGATTTAAATTAGCTTCATTCATATTTATTTTATGAATGGTTTGGTTAAAATCAGATAGAGTTGAGGACGTAATTAAAATGTTTTGCTTAATGAGTGAAGCTAGTTTTTTCTCATTGTTTTGCAAAGAGTTCATGACCTTGTCGTATTTAATGGCGTCATCTTCATCTAAGGTTCCGAAAACGGTTTTCAAGATAGAGCCGCCTGCGCCGATCCAAGCGGATCGTTTAGTTCTATCGTCGATCAGATGAGAAATCGAATCGAATTCCCTGACAAGGTCTTGATATCGGACCGATAAAGGTTCAACCATGTCGTAGCATTCGGAATGCTCTAAAATATCTATTTGCCTACATAAAAACTTATAGGTACCTAAAACTAAATTAATATTATTTATATGTGGTTGGATATGAGAAATATCAATGGGAATTATGATGTTTAGGTTCCCATCTCTAACTTTCATTTTTCCCACATACTCGGAATATAATCCGGATCCATTCTGAATGGGCTGAACAAAGTCTGGGCTTGCTCCAGCGATAGTACTGAAATAAACAAACAAAATTTCAGATATTTATTTTATTTTGTTTTAAGTATATATATTTTAATTTATAGGTGAGTTAATTATATTTTCAAGGAGGATTATAATCAGCAGGTTTGATCTCATCAAAGTGGTGATTTATGTGCCGTCTGTTTATAAGTAGGGACACTGTATTGTTATTATTGACCTTCACAATTTTATACGGGCCTTTCCAAATGGGAGATAAGGCTTTTCTGAGCCGAAGGTGATTTTTTAAATAGACGAAATCGCCAACTTTATACCGGATGCGACGAGTATGAGTATCATACCGCGTCTTAGATTTTTCTTTTGAGTTTCCTATATTTTCGATTGCTTTCTCACGGGAAAGTTTGAGACGATGGTTTAACATTTTCAGGTAATCGGGATAAGTAGGATCTAGAGTATCTTCGAAAATAGAATCAGGGAGAAATGGTTTGTGACCAAACAGAAGCTCGTAAGGGCTGAAGTTGGTCGTGGAATGCACGCTTGTATTGTAAGTAAGCATTGCGGTATATACGTATCTAGGCCAGTTTTCTTGATTAGAATCTACGAAAGATTTAAGGTATTCTTTTAAGGTGGAGTGACTGCGCTCGAGTGCACCTTGTGTCTGAGGGTGATAAGGAGAACACCAAAGTTGCTTAATTTTCAAAAATTCGCATGTTCTTTTAAAAAGGTCAGCTGTGAAATTAGTTCCTTGGTCGGTTAAAATTGTTTTCGGAATGCCATATAGCGATATGAAATGTACAAGGCATTCCATGGTTTCTTCAGCTGTGACTGAACGGATCGGGTAAGCTACAGAATACTTCGTCAAGTCATCTTGAAGGGTTAATATGTACTTTATTTTGGCTGTACCGGATTCCGGTAGAGGTCCGACAATATCTATAGCTACACGTTGGAAAGGACTTGTAGACGTAGTGGTGATTTGCATTGGTGCTTTATTAGTTTGCCTAAGAGCTTTATTTTGCTGACAGAGAGTGCACTTTTTAACGTAATTCTCTATTTCGGTTCTCATACCTTTCCAATAAAATCGTTCTTGAATTCGTTTTAACATCCTAGTCGAACCTAGGTGTCCTGCGATAGGTATGTCGTGGTTTTCGCGCAATATCTTTTTAATTTCGCTTAGAGTTGGATAGATTATTTTATTGTGATAAATGTTAACAGTTATTCCAGTGTTGTGGAAAAGATAGTTAAGCATATTATAGATTTTAATGAATGAAAGTTTCTCGAAAGGACTTTTGAAATCAGAAATTGCAATTTCATTGCAGTCTTGCGTTACGACGAGTTCATTCCTTAATAACTTTAACGTTTTGAAGATGTCTTGATAAGAACTTTCGTCAAAATGATGAACTTTGGTGAAAGCTAAGAATACGATTTTGTTGTTTAAGTTCTGCTTTTGGAATGAATAGAGTTCTCTCTCAAGTTCTACAAATTCTTCTGAATTTTCTGAGTTTGACAATATTTCAGGAATGTACGGATTGGCTTCATCTAAGTCTATCGACGTTGGAATAATTATTGTTTTGCAGGATGTCTTCATTAGAGCTTCGTTATGTTCTAATAGATTAGTGTTATAATTATTAGGTTTAGCTATCTCCTTTAAAAAGGAGGAATAATCATGGTCATTCAGAGTTTCAGGGATTAGAGAAGGAATAGCAGTGACTTCAGGTAAGATATCATTATTTTCAGGAATGTTTTCCACTAAAGGGGCAGATTCAGGTAAATTTATTTGATTTTCAGGATAATTTTCCACGAGTGGTGCAGGTTCAGGTAAGATTATTTGATTTTCAGGAGTAGGAGGATTAAGTGGACTGAAATCAATACCCAGGTTGTCATCATAGGGACTAATGTCCAAAGGACCGAGGTCGATTAAAGGCTCTTCTGAAGTGCCTGGTACAACGGGATTGACTGGGAATCGAGAAAGGGCATCAGCTGCATTATTGAGCTTTCCTTTTCGGTATAGAATCTCATAGTCATATTCCTCTAGTTTTAATCTCCATCTTTGGAGTTTGCTACTTGGATCCCTGTGATTGAAAAGCCATTTGAGTGGTCGGTGATCACTAATGATCTGAAATTTGTTACCGTAAAGGTAAGGACGGAAAGTTTGACATCCGAATAAGACCGCTAACAATTCCTTTTCGGTTGTGCTGTAATTGGTTTCGCTTTTATTAAGTGTACGTGATGCGTAAGCAATTGGTTTGTCTTTGCCGACAGGGCCTTGAGAAAGGACGGCGCCTATGGCGTAATTAGAAGCGTCACAGGTGAGCACGAATGGTTGGGTAAAATCAGGATAAATAAGAAGAGGAGCAGTAGTCAACTTGTTTTTAAGGTTATCAAACGCTACTTGCTGCTGATTTTCCCAATTGAAAGGGACGTCTTTCTTCAGAAGGTTAGTAAGAGGTTTCGCGGTTTTGGAGAAATCGGGAATAAAGCGTCGATAATAAGACACGAGTCCAAGGAAGGATTTAATATCTTTCGGTGTCTTTGGAATTGGAAATTGAGTTACCGCTTTTACTTTATCAGGATTAGGTTTCACGCCTTCTTCTGTAATAACGTGGCCAAGGTATCCAACTTCACGTCGGAGGAACTCACACTTGTCAGGCTGTAGTTTCAAGTTGAATTGTCGTAGTTTTTGGAAGATGGCCACAAGGTTATTTACTTGGGAATTGAGATCGTGCCCATAGCACACTACGTCATCTAAATAAACGTAGCAACGGATGCCTTGGAGGCCGGATAGAGCTGTGTTCATCAGCCTTTGAAAGGTCGCAGGGGCATTTTTCAGCCCAAATGGCATCCGCGTGAATTGGAAGTGTCCCTCGGGGACATTGAAGGCCGTTTTGGATTTGTCGGCTTCATTTAAAGGAATTTGATGGAACCCGGAAGCTAGGTCCAAGGTCGAGAAGTATTTACTGTTCCCTAGCTGATCTAAGATCTCAGTGATTTGAGGAAGAGGGTAAGTATCACCGATTGTGACGTCGTTTAGCTTCCGGTAATCTATTACGACTCTCCACTTTTGAACGTTTGAGGCATCAAGCTTTTTAGGTACTACCCATATAGGGGAGGACCAGGGGGAGTCGGAAGGTTCAATGATATTTTGGTCTAGCATTTGTTCGATTTGATTTTTAACCTCTCTTTTATGAATTTCAGGAAATCGATATGATTTTGTGTGAATGGGGATATCAGTAGTGGTTTTTATCTCGTGTTTCAGGGCATTGGTACAAGTAAGATATTCCCCGGGTAGATGAAAAACATCGGAGAAATCAGAGCACACCTGATAAAGAGCTTCTTTCTCTTCCTTATTAAGGTGGGAAACACGCAAGTGATTTAGAACTTCTTCTGTACGTTTGAAAGTATCTCTTGGGATCGTAGCATTCACACTATTTACAGGATACAGAGTCTGAGGAGTTTCCTTAAAAACAGAGGGGTCAACGGAGGTAAGTTTTAGATTTAGCGCTGACTTTAGAGTTACAGGTTCATCGGAAGTGTTGATTACGGATATATTAATCCTATTATTTTCTTTGACCCGAACAAAACAATTTGCAATCAGTAGGTCAGTGGACGGACTTTGATCGAGTACTAGGCCTTCTTTTATGCCTGGATTTTGAACTGAACATTCGATGATAGCTTCGGTTCTAGCGGGTATGATATATGTCGGATCACAGAAATAGAGTTTGAGGCATGTCTTGCCGAGACGAAGGACATTGTCGTTGTAATCAATGTTACAACTATGAGCATTTAGCAGGTCCGTGCCTATGATTCCGTCATAGGGGAGGTGTATTTTGTCGATCACGTGAAATTTGTGAGACACGTTGGATTTTGGAAGACACATATTTAATTGGAAATGACCTGAAGTTTGGACGGATTCTTCCGAAGAGTCGATACCTTTTAGGTGGATAACTTCTTTAATTAGTTTGGGACGATTTTGTAAACATGATTGTTTTATGAGGCTGACAGATGAACCTGAATCTACTAGCAAGGATAATGGAATGTCTGATACAGAGGGGTCAACTAGAACGTGTGGTAATAGCATCTTCGCGGGATCATTCGTGATTTCAAAGACATTAGAGTTAGATTTTTCTAATCTAGAACGAGTAGTTTCGTTGGGCCTTAGCATATCCACATTATTACGTGGCTTCTTGGATTTAGAAATGGATTCAGAATTTTCTGTGTGTGGCAGGTCACCATGACGGCGTTGCTGCTCGGATTTAGAAATTGAATTAGATTTCGATTGTGGCAGGTCACCGTTACGGCGTTGCTGCTCGGATTCAGGAATCGGTTTAGTAGTTTTTGACTGTGGCAGGTCACCGCTGTGGCGTTGCTGCACGGATTTAGTAGAGCTTGGTTGTGGCAGGTCACCATTGTGGCGTTGCTGCACGGATATAGAAGATTTTGATTGTGGCAGGTCACCGTTGTGGCGTTGCTGCACGGATTTAGTAGATTTTGATTGTGGCAGGTCACCGTTGTGGCGTTGCTGCACGGATTTAGTAGATTTTGATTGTGGCAGGTCACCGTTGTGGCGTTGCTGCACGGATTTAGTAGATTTTGATTGTGGCAGGTCACCGTTGTGGCGTTGCTGCACGGATTTAGTAGATTTTGATTGTGGCAGGTCACCATTGTGGCGTTGCTGCACAGATTTAGAGCTTTGCGATTGTGGCAGGTCAACATAACGTTGCTGCTTGCGTTTAAGGATTGGTTCAGAGACAGATTTAGTAACTTTAGGCTTGCAATCATGTAACGAAGCTAGCGATTTAAAGTTCTCTGAGGCAAGGTTATGACTGCCATGTAGCGGAGTCGCCTTGGATTTAGAAAAATATGTTTTTGACGCAAAGGTGTCGGATTTAGAAAGGTGAAGTCCCGCACGACACCGGGACGAGACGTTTATTCGTTTTTTGAATCAGTATCTAATTCGTCATGACCTTCGTCATCTTGGGGCTCATCGACTGACGGGTCGGAAATGAAATGCACACGTGAGAATTGATTTTGCTGTGGTTTAAAACCTGAACCAGATGGTCGTTGCTGGTCAGTGTTACGGAAGCGGTTATTATTATACTCGCGTTTGCGACAGTTTTCGATCACGTGACCAACGGTTTTGCAGTAGCGGCAAAATAGTTTGTTTCCGCTATTAAAATTATTGCCATGCGAATTGGCGTCAGGACGTGGTCGAGGATCTCGATTACGATTAAAACCGTTAGATGAAGATGGCGTCATTTTCTTTGACATACTGTCTGAGATTTTCTCTTCCGCAACGGCAAAGTTTACAGCAATATTAAGGTTTTCAGGATTACGACATCTCACAATAGTTGCAATCTTAGGATTAAGCCCTGTGACAAAAGTATGAAGGGCAAGGTCCTCCATGGCTGCGACTCGACCAGTCAGTTCTTGTTTACGCTTAGTCGGAATTGAAATATTAATCTCAGTGATTAATCTGGCTAAACACGTCTCCACTCTCAGTGAGAACTGATTGACCGTTTCGTTATGCAATTGTTTACACTCTTGTAATTCGGAAAGCAAATGCGCATAATGTTTTTTCTCACCAAATTGAGTCTTGAGAAAATCTTCTAATTGGTTAAAGTTCTCGAAATCTTTAATAGCACATGCAACTTGCGCTTTGCCTTCTAATTTACACAAAATTAGTTTGAACAGGATATCTTTCTGCCATGGGGCGGCTAAATCAATTGCATTTCTGCAATTAGTGATAAACGGGTTTAATTGTTCCCGGTTACCATCGAATTTGCTAATAAACTGTGTAAGGATATTTAATTCCACAGTTATTGGCGGTTCTTGGCTAACGGATCTCGAAGGATTTTTCTTTGAGGTTGATTCGAGATTTATGGCGGGCAAGGTCGCCATTTCAGTGGTCGAATCTTTCGGCATTTTGGACATAGAGAAAATAACAATTTAAATTAAATTAAATCGATAGAATTTGAACGTGATAGCCCTATTGAATTAAAACAATGACCAAAGACTCACAGTAGACAGAATGCGTAGGCGGGCGCGATAAGCTGCATTCTCGGGCGACGCGACGACAGGATGCCACGGCGTAATCTTGATTATCAAGGCTATGATTCGGAGTCTGGAACACGGAGCTCGGTGCTGGACGGGCTACAATCACAACTATCGGGGGTGATTGGGGCCTCTTACTGCACATGTAGAGCCAGACGATGCGGCGATGTCGCGATGATAGATGAGTCTCTCCCCTTGGAGAATGAATGTCTCAGGATACAGCGGAGAAAGAAAAGTATATTTCAGGATACGGCGACTTTTCTTTCAGGATACAGCGGAGAAAGAAAAGTATATTTCAGGATACGGCGACTTTTCTTTCAGGATTCAGCGATTTTCCCTTCAGGATACGTCGATGTTTCAGGACGCGGTTGGTAATGTTTATTAAACCACTTATTTCCACTTATAACTTCACGGATTTTCACTTATATTGAGTTCCAAAGCTTTTGAAACACAGAGACGGACCAGGGAACCTGTTGATCCCTTTTACGCTGCCACCATTTATGTTACGCGGGTTTGGAAGATCGCGTTTTTAAAAAAGAAAAAATGAATTAAAAAATGAATTTATTTATTTATGAAGTTAAATTGGTAATTGAATTATTAATAAGTGGAATAAAATAAAGGCTGTCCTTTGGCAGCCTGTACGCGACGAAGGGTGGAGAGAGACTGAAGCATTTAATTAGAATGAAATATAGAGACAGAAACAAAAGGGCTGATTAGGCACTTATGGTGCACTAATGCTAACAAGGGTAAGGTATAACAGTTCCATTTTTAATGCAAGGAATCGATTATTTCTACCAGTCAGTTGGACTCTGTAATTGAATGGTAGGGTATTGCACTCTTACCGACACTTGAACCATCACGGCACAAATTGCAGCCGTACTGGAGAGCAATTGAGTCATGAAGCCGTATGAATAAGTTGATGAGAATTTTTCTACGCATCTGAAAAATAAAGTAAATGTTGGAAATACTGCCGGATGAGGCGCAATATGAGGCCTATGAAAGGAGCATATGAACCAGTCAACACCAAGAAAGTCGTGATAAAAGCGGCGAGAAAATAAACCCAAAGGGTGATTTCGTTTCGGTTTTCAGTGGCAAATAAAACAGCAGCTTATGTTGATTTTATCTTTGAAAAAGTCAACTTGTCATAACATTGGGGTCGTAATCCTGACTTATTGCAGTTTGGTACACCTGAATAGCTCTCGCCTGTATATTTCTTGTTGGACTGTAATTGGAAAACACTGATAAGAAAACGGAAGGAAGTGATTTTCCTCATTCGCACACTCCCTTTCAGCTCCTATTTCGCGAAAAAGGGTGAAACAAAAATTCAGGCATGTTTCGAACAAGAAGTACGTCTAACTCTATTTAGACCCTTATTGAATTTTCACAACCGCATATGAAATAGCACCGATATCAGTTATGTTCTTCATTTTCATCTACAGCCCATTTACGTATGATACGACAGTTGACATGAACACTATATTACACACCATCATACGTCGTTTATCTTACTGCAATCCAAACATGGCAAACTTGTTTGATGTTCCACGTTGAAACAGAGCGGAATAAGCTCTCCAGCCTTGTGGTACAGTTTTATAAACGTTTAAACTGAAGTCATAAGCTTAATTATACATCACGATCGTGAAAATGTACAAACACTCTGTAACCTACAGCTGAATGTTAATTAAAATTTCAAACTAAAATGAAAACTTTGGGACGAACTTGGATTCATGAAAATAATATTGGATGCTGCAAAATTTTATTATTTCGTAATTGTGTACCGAAAAAGCTAAAAAATACGAAATAAAATTTGTTTGTTGGCTTATGCATAGGTGCATAGATTTACATACTCACTCTATAAGAACTTGATGCTGACGAATACAATTCACTAGTTTTATTTCTAAAGCATGTTCAATTTGCTTCTTTGTGTATAAGATTCTGACAATTCGTTCGTTACTTTCTTCAATATTCAGGCTTGTGTCTTCGAGGACGAGGGCACGAATCTCATCAACATCACTGGCCGTTCCTTCCCGAAGCTGTTTCATTGTGCGGTCATAAGCAGTCTCTATACCTTCACTTAGTATTCCGAACTGTGAACTCAAGTGCAGGATAATCGAGCCGATAAATGTGTCTATCACCAATAGAATGTGACCGTTCCACAGGATGCCAACAACCTCGAGGATAAACGTAGGAATGTATGACGCGTCACTTTCATAGCTCCATGGTATGTATATCGGCTGATACAAAGAGCGGGCTGGTTTTTCTACAGTATCGTTCATCCGCTTCACTAAAGCTTTCCACTGGATGTCTTGTATGGCTCCGTAACTATACGAGTTGAAGACTGTCATCCATCCAAAAAATATGAAAGAACAAGACACAACTTTACAGATTTTCACAGTGACGCGATTTCTCTCTTCGTTCTGGTAGTAATCACGTAGATCTATTTCTATGGTTCGCACTATTTCCTGAACATCTTTGTTCTTGGACATGAGCAGATATAGTTTGATCACGGTTAAGTTGTGCGTTATGACGAAAGAGAGACTAAACATAATGCGATCCATGTCGATCTCGCCGATAAACGGGTCTGCAGTTTCCAGGCTAACGAAGCCTACCACCCATAGTAGCATGGCTACGATGGAGTAATATAAATACCAACCGGGGAAGTTTCTCGTATCTCCCTCATCGGGGTGGTGCCACCATCCTATGCCGACGAATCTCATAACACAATAATGGAAAGAGAAATAACGTGTAAGTCGAGGCTTTCCTACCTCTGACATACCGTCTATTATCCGAAACGTTTCCCAAAAAATGTTTGGAATTAAAAAGTAGACAAGTTATATGCTTTTTACTCCTATGCCGGTGGTCCAAGCATATTCAATGTAGAATGGACTATGTAGAACAGACCAAGTGTCTATATAGCTAAATGATTGTAAAGCACTTATCAAGGCCGTTCACGGGAGACAACTTAATCACTTGTTTAGCTTCTAACTGTCTTTGAAAAGACAATATACAGGCAACGTTGAGTAACTCAAAGAAGATAATTATGTTATCGAAGTTCTAGAAATTGTATACTTTAAAGCATACTTCATAGTACAATATTTTATGAAGCTGAAGTAGGTAAACCATCAGGGTACACAATTTTGTATACACAGATACAAAATACAGGGTAGACTAGCATGATATAATAATTAAAGTTCCTCATGCAAATAAAAAAACTTACGAGTGTATTTTATTTATATGGCTAAAAAGGCAATTAGAGTAAATAATTTCAAGCACTTTCAGAAATTATCCGCATCAATAAAATTAAGAAAACTGTTATGTCCCAAACATTGAAGTAAATTTTCATTTTGTAAGGAACCATCGGCACTCTGCTAATTATGTTTTTAACTCGGGTCGGCGTGGCGTTTGAAGCACAAGGTGTTATTGAAAATTGTGACGGCTTTTTATTAGCTTTATGCACTAATGACAGTATTCGGTGCTAATGAAGAACTCCGTTGATTTATGTTCATCCACAAATTAGATGAATTCATTTGTCACGTTGGTTTTAAATTTTAAATCTTGCGTTTGCGATGTTATGCTTACACGTCACATTATATTATTACATCAGTAAACAAGTTAGGTAATAAGTTATCACAACGTTACTGAACCCCTAGACTTCTGATATTTCTATATAATAATGATAGTAACTGCAATACGTCTGACTTCACGGATAGCAAGAAAACACTTACTTATCGAGCTTACACGACATTCACAAATTATATGCATAAAATCAATGCAAAAACCTAACGACAATACACATTTTCAGTGACGGCGTTTTCGAACGAGTTCTAAAACCTAACCAAATAATAAACGTTAGTATTAGCACGCTAATGCAAGTCAGCACCCTAAGATGATTATTATCAGGTATTAAAGCGATGACGGCACGAGGGAGGGTATGCCATAGTAATTATTTTGGTAGTAGGTACCCCAGAATTGTATATCTTAATCCTAGGTATTATCAATGAGGCGCGCTGTTTTTCCCTTATCCCGCTGATGCGCACGGACTATAATATTATACATTATGTGCTCATTTTTTTGCATATTATTATTAAATCTTACCATAGATAAAAGATAGTTGCACAAATTTATGATAATAACAGGCAACTGTACTGTACGTACGTGTTATATGAGTCACCTACGTTGGTTATACATAATTTATAATTGCTACAAATTGAACTGTCGCCGCTCAAATTGCTGTTTAACTGAAGAGTGAAGGGTTAATTTCTGGATTCTCGGTAGGTAATTAAAATATGTTTATAATGTGCTGCTCAAATTTGATTTTTTTTTGTTGGCTTGAGCGTACGGAAAATTGCCTAAAATGTTAAAAACGTTGTAAGTATGAATGAAAATAAATACGTAATGAAATGAATTAGAACAAAGGAACAAAGGAATTAGAGTCCGATATAATAGCGCTATGTAAAAATATTGGTAAGTATTGTAAATTGAAACGACGACGTATATTATCTACATCGAACTAAGCTTTATTTCAGCAACTTTTTAATTTAGACTATCGACTTGTGATATCTACTAACTCGCACTGGAGCGTGGCGAATCATCCATCTCAGTCTCTGAGAGAAAACCTTCTGCAGTGAGAACTAAACAGGCTGATAGGTAATGATAAAGTTTTTTTCTATCGAATGCGTATCTTAGGCTTAGGCATATTTCATCTACTTTTTGAACGTTCGTAAACATTGTTCATACTTTAAGTTCTAAGTATCTACATTGTGCTGAAACTCAAATCTGTTTTTGACTGAGCACGGCGTAATACGAATATGCTGCTTTCATTATCTGAAATAATAAACAAAATAATGATGCACATTCGATCACTCAATTTTATTCACCGAATATAAAGTGAGCAAGCAATTCAACACCTTGAGGTGTTATGAAAACGGAACAGTGTCAAAGTTCAAAGTGAACTCAGTGAAGTACTTACAGACAGAAAGCAGTCGTTGTCCATATGCGAAAATCCCGCAGCGGAGAGTCGGAGAGGGCGCTGTGCTCTCAGCATTGTCATCAGCAGCAGCGCACGCAGGCGTGGCGTCAGCCGCTCCCACTTGCACAGCATCACGGCGTCAGAGATGCGAGCGGCCTACGAGTAGGTAATTGATTGGGGCCTTGACATTGGGGCTCTATACAAGGTGTAACAGCAAGGTGTAGTAATACAGAAACTATGCATACACATACTTATTTCGAAGTAGTCTGGAGGTATTTTAAATCAGTAAGTAGTCACGGTAATGAATTAAGACACGTCAAAGTTTACTGCAAAACTAACCATCGTTCAACCCTAGTTATCAGCTGGGCAATGTCAGTGAACTTGAAGCAAAGACTAACATGTGATCCGCCGTCAAATCCGTCAATAAGAATTCGTAAATGTACTAAGGGTTCCGTTTGTTTTTTAAATAATGTTTTTACCAATTTGTACCTACCCGGACAGATGCAACCTGACAAAAGTATTCCTTGGCGGCTGAGTAATATCTGCTCCGTGTAATGTACCTACCAAAATTCTATTCTAAGGCGGTAAGTTATCTGAAATGAATTTTAGAGGCTTTCAACTTTGTTACAATACTGAACCCTAAAATATTGTCGGCAAATTCAAAGACGGCGGCGCACTTTGCGGCAGAAATAATTTAATGCCAGTAAATATTGTCGGCAAAATTCAAAGACCGCGGTTCGCTTTGCGACAAAAATAATTCAATGCCAGTGACCCGCGTAACGTGACGTCATCCGTATCATGTTAGGGTTGTAATATTTAGTTATTTTGTCAATTTGAGTGAAAAAATCGATTATCGATTTCAGGTTTTAGTACCCTGGCAAATGATGATGACCAGGTACACATACCCACATTTCAATATTACTACACCTTGCCGATACTCCCTGTATACATTTTCCTCTTTTTCACATGGGTATTTATGGTAATGGCTTGTAATGTGTGAGTTCTACAGAAACAAACAAACAGTCAAGTGTCCACCTTAAGTATTTGAGAGGATACATCAATATGCGCGATAGTACCTACAGAAGCTTCACTAGACTAAACTACAGTTTAATATTTGTGCACATTAAGTAAGCGTACCTATAGCTAAGGTAGGTCCGCCTAATAAGGGCCGGTGTCTTATATGAGGCACCATTTCAAAAACTCAATTCCTGATGATAAATAGAAATAAAAACTCGTGCCGACAGATATGCCAATCATGCCGTTCGAGCAAGAAGTCGTGCCGTTCGACCTAAAAATAATGCCGATCGATCAAAAAGTCGTGCCGACAGATTTGTCAATCATGCCGTTCGATCAAAAAGTCGTGCCGTTCGACCTAAAAATCGTGCCGATCGATCAAAATATCGTGCCGTTCGACCTAAAAATCATGCCGTTTGATCAAAAAGTCGTGCCGACAGATTTGTCAATCGTGCCGTTCGATCAAATAAACGTGCCGTTCGACCTAAAAATCGTACCGATCGATAAAAAAGTCGTGCCGTGCGACTTAAAAATCGTGCCGATCGATCAAAAAGACGTGCCGTCAGATTTGTAAATCGTGCCGTTCGATCAAAAAGTCGTGCCGTTCGACCTAAAAATCGTGCCCTTCAATCAAAAAGTCGTGCCGTTTGACCTAAAAATCGTGCCAATCGATCAAAAAGTCGTGTCGTTTGACCTAATAATCGTGCCGTTCGATCAAAAAGTCGTGTCGTTCGACCTAAAAATCGTGCCGTTTGATCAAAAAGTCGTCCCGACAGTTTTGTCAATCGTGCCGTTCGATCAAATAGTCGTGCCGTTCAACCTAAAAATCGTGCCGTTCGATAAAAAAGTCGTGCCGACAGATTTGAAAATCGTGCTGTTCGATCAAAAAGTCGTGCTGACAGATTTGTCAATCATGCCGTTCGATCAAAAAGTCGTGCTGACAGATTTGTCAATCATTCCGTTCGATCAAAAAGTCGTGCCGTTCGACCTAAAAATCGTGCCGATCGATAAAAAAGTCGTGCCGTGCGACTTAAAAATCGTGCCGTTTGATCAAAAAGTCGTGCCGACAGTTTTGTCAATCGTGCCGTTCAATAAAAAAGGCATGTCGTTAGACCTTAAAATCGTGCCGCTCAATCAAAAAGTCGTGCCGTTCGACCTAAAAATCGTGCCCTTCAATCAAAAAGTCGTGCCGTTTGACCTAAAAATCGTGCCAATCGATCAAAAAGTCGTGTCGTTTGACCTAATAATCGTGCCGTTCGATCAAAAAGTCGTGTCGTTCGACCTAAAAATCGTGCCGTTTGATCAAAAAGTCGTCCCGACAGTTTTGTCAATCGTGCCGTTCGATCAAATAGTCGTGCCGTTCAACCTAAAAATCGTGCCGTTTGATCAAACAGTCGTGCCGACCGTTTAATCAATCGTGCCGTTCAATAAAAAAGGCGTGTCGTTTGACCTTAAAATCGTGCCGCTCAATCAAAAAGTCGTGCCGACAGATTTGAAAATCGTGCTGTTCGATCAAAAAGTCGTGCCGACAGCAGGGGCGGATCCAGGATTTCATTTTGGGGGGGGCTATTTTGACAAGGTTCGAAGGTTAAAATCACAAGGGAACAAAAAAAGAAGTTAATTACCTTGTATGTTTACAAAATAATGTTTACTCGCCTAGTGCCGCTTTTAGCAAACCTATCAATAATTTTGTCAACATCAACTCTGACATCCCTGTGGATGTGTAGTAGTGCAAGCCTGCACAGCCGCTCTTCCCCTGTCCGCGTACGTACGCAGTGCCGTCAATAGCCTTTTCTGCGCCCTGTGCGAGCTTCTATAACAGCGCCCTTGTTTTTTTAGATATTATAGGTACCCTAGCTAGAGCATTATGCTATGTATACTGTATAGGCCTACTCAGTGGCGTAGCTTGAGTCACTGTCACCCGGAGTGGAGTTATAATTTGCCGCCCTTTTGGTAAAATTATAATGTTGTTGTTAGTGAGCAAAAACGTAACGAAATGAAAAAAATATATATATTTTGAAACACATTATCATTCCTCTCTAATTGTATGAACTATCTGATCTAGTTTTATATTTAGGCTAAAATTAAAAGTGAACAACATACATCCAGCACAGTAAACGCGAAAATTTTAAGGGGTATTTATCAGTGTGCTGAATGAAATACAATCCCAAATATAGATGCGCGAGCGTAGCGAGCGCTGAAATTTTTTTGGATTATTTATCAGTGTACTCAAGAAATTCTAATCCAAATATACATGCGCGAGCACAGCGAGCGCTGAAATTTTTTTGGGGTACTTATCAGTGTGCTGAATGAAACATAATTCCAAATAGAAATGCGCAAGCGTAGCGAGCGCTGAAATTTTTTTGGGGTATTTATCAGTGTGCTGAACGAAATACAATGAAAATATAAATGCGCGAGCGCAGCGAGCGCTGAAATTGTTTTGGGGTATTTATCAGTGTGCTGAATGAAACATAATTCCAAGTATAAATGCGCGAGCGTAGCGAGCGCTGAAATTTTTTTGGGGTATTTATCAGTGTGCTGAACGAAATACAATTATAAATTATAGTAAATGCGCGAGCGTAGCGAGCGCTGAAATTTTTTTGGGGTACTTATCAGTGTGTTGAATGAAACATAATTCCAAATAGAAATGCGCAAGCGTAGCGAGCGCTGAAATTTTTTTGGGGTATTTATCAGTGTGCTGAACGAAATACAATGAAAATATAAATGCGCGAGCGCAGCGAGCGCTGAAATTGTTTTGGGGTATTTATCAGTGTGCTGAATGAAACATAATTCCAAGTATAAATGCGCGAGCGTAGCGAGCGCTGAAATTTTTTTGGGGTATTTATCAGTGTGCTGAACGAAATACAATTATAAATTATAGTAAATGCGCGAGCGTAGCGAGCGCTGAAATTTTTTTGGGGGTTTTATCAGTGTACTGAATGAAATACAAATCCAAATATAAATGCGCGAGCGGAGCAAGCGCTGAATTTTTTTTGGGGTATTTATCAGTGTGATAAGTTGTGCCTCTAGTGCTGCACTAGGGGCGCAGCGGGAACTTATCAGGAGCAAACCGAAAAAATAATAGTCCTGCCTAGTCTGGCCAATTCATTCTTGCGCCCCCCAGAGTCTACGCCCTGTGCCTGGGCACCGGCGGCACCGCCCTATTTACGGCACTGTACGTACGCAGCCATGTTTTGCGGCGCAAAGTGGAAAAGGATATTTCGGAAGTGGCAACTCTCACTGGCAATGTAGCTAAAATAATTATGTATTAGCGTTCCAATTGCAGGGCGGCAGGCCTATCGCCGCGGCCCGCGCGCGCCGCTACTGCCTGCTTGGACACCGTCGCGTCATTATTATTATTACCTACTAACTTCATTCTTTATTTTAGTTTATAATAAAGACATTCGGATTTTCGACTTCACTTCATGAATGAGTAGGTATGTATGCTGTGTAAAAAAAGTACACCTGAAGATGAGTCGAAAATGTGATGTAATTCCTGGGTCTTCTGGGGGGGGCCATGGCCCCCATGGCCCCCCCCCTGGATCCGCCACTGGCCGACAGATATGTCAATCGTGCCGTTTGATCAAACAGTCGTGCCGTTCGACCTAAAAACCGTGCCGCTCAATCAAAAAGTCGTGCCGACAGATTTGTAAATCGTGCCGTTCGATCAAAAAGTCGTGCCGTTTGACCTAAAAATCGTGCCGTTCAATCAAATAGTCGTGCCGTTCAACCTAAAAATCGTGCCGTTCGATAAAAAAGTCGTGCCGACAGATTTGAAAATCGTGCTGTTCGATCAAAAAGTCGTGCTGACATATTTGTCAATCATGCCGTTCGATCAAAAAGTTGTGCTGACAGATTTGTCAATCATTCCGTTCGATCAAAAAGTCGTGCCGTTCGACCTAAAAATCGTGCCGATCGATAAAAAAGTCGTGCCGTTCGACCTAAAAATCGTGCCGTTTGATCAAAAAGTCGTCCCGACAGTTTTGTCAATCGTGCCGTTCGATCAAAAAGGCGTGTCGTTTGACCTTAAAATCGTGCCGCTCAATCAAAAAGTCGTGCCGACAGATTTGAAAATCGTGCTGTTCGATCAAAAAGTCGTGCCGACAGATTTGTCAATCGTGCCGTTCGATCAAACAGTCGTGCCGTTCGACCTAAAAACCGTGCCGCGCAATCAAAAAGTCGTGCCGACAGATTTGAAAATCGTGCCGTTTGATCTAAAAGTCGTGCCGACAGATTTGTACATCGTGCCGTTCGATCAAAAAGTCGTGTCGTTCGACCTAAAAATCGTGCCGTTTGATCAAAAAGTCGTCCCGACAGTTTTGTCAATCGTGCCGTTCGATCAAATAGTCGTGCCGTTCAACCTAAAAATCATGCCGTTCGAGCAAAAAGTCGTGCTGACAGATTTGTCAATCATGCCGTTCGATCAAAAAGTCGTGCCGACAGTTTTGTCAATCGTGCCGTTCAATAAAAAAGGCATGTCGTTTGACCTTAAAATCGTGCCGCTCGGTCAAAAAGTCGTGCCGACAGATTTGAAAATCGTGCTGTTCGATCAAAAAGTTGTGCCGACAGATTTGTCAATCGTGCCGTTCGATCAAACAGTCGTGCCGTTCGACCTAAAAATCATGCCGTTCGAGCAAAAAGTCGTGCTGACAGATTTGTCAATCATGCCGTTCGATCAAAAAGTCGTGCTGACAGATTTAACAATCATGCCATTCGATCAAAAAGTCGTGCCGTTCGACCTAAAAATCGTGCCGATCGATCAAAAAGTCGTGCTGTTTGCCTTAAAAATCGTGCCAATCGATCAATAAGTCGTGCCGTTCGACCTAAAAATCGTGCTGTTTGATCTAAAAGTCGTGCCGACAGATTTGTAAATCGTGCCGTTCGATCAAAAAGTCGTGCCGTTTGACCTAAAAATCGTGCCGTTTGAACAAAAAGTCGTGTCATTCGACCTAATAATCGTGCCGTTCGATCAAAAAGTCGTGCCGACAGTTTTGTCAATCGTGCCGTTCAATAAAAAAGGCGTGTCGTTTGACCTTAAAATCGTGCCGCTCAATCAAAAAGTCGTGCCGACAGATTTGAAAATCGTGCTGTTCGATCAAAAAGTCGTGCCGACAGATTTGTCAATCGTGCCGTTCGTTCAAACAGTCGTGCCGTTCGACCTAAAAATCGTGCCGATCGATAAAAAAAACGTGCCGACAGATATGTCATTCATGCCGTTCGAGCAAAAAGTCGTGCTGACAGATTTGTCAATCATGCCATTCGATCTAAAAGTCGTGCCGTTCGACCTAAAAATCGTGCCGATCGATCAAAAAGTCGTGCTGTTCGACCTAAAAATCGTGCCGTTCGATCAAAAAGTCGTGCCGTTTGACCTAAAAGTCGTGCCCTTCAATCAAAAAGTCGTGCCGTTTGACCTAAAAATCGTGCCAATCGATCAAAAAGTCGTGTCGTTTGACCTAATAATCGTGCCGTTCGATCAAAAAGTCGTGTCGTTCGACCTAAAAATCGTGCCGTTTGATCAAAAAGTCGTCCCGACAGTTTTGTCAATCGTGCCGTTCGATCAAAGAGTCGTGCCGTTCGACCTTAAAATCGTGCCGTTCGATAAAAAAGTCGTGCCGTCAGATTTGTAAATCGTGCCGTTCGATCAAAAAGTCGTGTCGTTTGACCTAATAATCGTGCTGTTTGATCAAAAAGTCGTGTCGTTCAACCTAAAAATCGTGCCGTTTGATCAAAAAGTCGTGCCGACAGTTTTGTCAATCGTGCTGTTCAATCAAAAAGTCGTGTCGTTTGACCTTAAAATCGTGCCGCTCAATCAAAAAGTCGTGCCCACAGATTGAAAATCGTGCTGTTCGATCAAAAAGTCGTGCTGACAGTTTTGTCAATCGTGCTGTTCGATCAAAAAGTCGTGCCGTTCGACCTAAAAATTGTGCCGATCGATCAAAAAGTCGTGCCGACAGATTTGTCACTCGTGCCGTTCGATCAAAAAGTCGTGCCGTTTGAACTAAAAATCGTGCCGATCGATCAAAAAATCGTGCCGACAGATATGTCATTCATGCCGTTCGAGCAAAAAGTCGTGCTGACAGATTTGTCAATCATGCCATTCGATCAAAAAGTCGTGCTGACAGATTTGTCAATCATGCCATTCGATCAAAAAGTCGTGCCGTTCGACCTAAAAATCGTGCCGATCGATCAAAAAGTCGTGCTGTTTGACCTAAAAATTGTGCCGATCGATCAAAAAGTCGTGCCGACAGATTTGTCACTCGTGCGGTTCGATCAAAAAGTCGTGCCGTTCGCCTTATCGTGCCGATCATTCAATAAGTCGTGCCGTTCGACCTAAAAATCGTGCCGTTTGATCAAAAAGTCGTCCCGACAGTTTTGTCAATCTTGCCGTTCGATCAAAGAGTCGTGCCGTTCGACCTTAAAATCGTGCCGTTCGAGCAAAAAGTCGTGCTGACAGATTTGTCAATCATGCCATTCGATCAAAAAGTCGTGCCGTTCGACCTAAAAATCGTGCCGATCGATCAAAAAGTCGTGCTGTTCGACCTAAAAATCGTGCCGTTCGATCAAAAAGTCGTGCCGTTTGACCTAAAATCGTGCCCTTCAATCAAAAAGTCGTGCCGTTTGACCTAAAATTCGTGCCAATCGATCAAAAAGTCGTGTCGTTTGACCTAATAATCGTGCCGTTCGATCAAAAAGTCGTGTCGTTCGACCTTAAAATCGTGCTGTTTGCTCAAAAAGTCGTGCCGACAGTTTTGTCAATCGTGCTGGTCAATCAAAAAGTTGTGTCGTTAGACCTTAAAATCGTGCCATTCGATCAAAAAGTCGTGCTGACAGATTTGTCAATCATGCCATTCGATCAAAAAGTCGTGCCGTTCGACCTAAAAATCGTGCCGATCGATCAAAAAGTCGTGCTGTTTGACCTAAAAATCGTGCCGTTTGATCTTAAAGTCGTGCCGACAGATTTGTAAATCGTGCGGTTCGATCAAAAAGTCGCGCCGTTTGACCTAAAAATCGTGCCGATCATTTCAAAAAGTCGTGCTGTTTGCCTTAAAAATCGTGCCGATCGATCAATAAGTCGTGCCGTTCGACCTAAAAATCGTGCTGTTTGATCTAAAAGTCGTGCCGACAGATTTGTAAATCGTGCCGTTCGATCAAAAAGTCGTGCCGTTTGACCTAAAAATCGTGCCGTTTGATCAAAAAGTCGTGTCATTCGACCTAATAATCGTGCCGTTCGATCAAAAAGTCGTGCCGACAGTTTTGTCAATCGTGCCGTTCAATAAAAAAGGCGTGTCGTTTGACCTTAAAATCGTGCCGCTCAATCAAAAAGTCGTGCCGACAGATTTGAAAATCGTGCTGTTCGATCAAAAAGTCGTGCCGACAGATTTGTCAATCGTGCCGTTCGATCAAACAGTCGTGCCGTTCGACCTTAAAATCGTGCCGATCGATAAAAAAATCGTGCCGACAGATATGTCATTCATGCCGTTCGAGCAAAAAGTCGTGCTGACAGATTTGTCAATCATGCCATTCGATCTAAAAGTCGTGCCGTTCGACCTAAAAATCGTGCCGATCGATCAAAAAGTCGTGCTGTTCGACCTAAAAATCGTGCCGTTCGATCAAAAAGTCGTGCCGTTTGACCTAAAAGTCGTGCCCTTCAATCAAAAAGTCGTGCCGTTTGACCTAAAAATCGTGCCGTTCGATCAAAAAGTCGTGTCGTTCGACCTAAAAATCGTGCCGTTTGATCAAAAAGTCGTTCCGACAGTTTTGTCAATCGTGCCGTTCGATCAAAGAGTCGTGCCGTTCGACCTTAAAATCGTGCCGTTCGATAAAAAAGTCGTGCCGTCAGATTTGTAAATCGTGCCGTTCGATCAAATAGTCGTGCTTACAGATTTGTCAATCGTGCCGTTCGATCAAAAAGTCGTGCCGTTCGACCTAAAAATCGTGCCGATCGATCAAAAAGTCGTGCCGACAGATTTGTCACTCGTGCTGTTCAATCAAAAAGTCGTGTCGTTTGACCTTAAAATCGTGCCGCTCAATCAGAGTCGTGCCCACAGATTGAAAATCGTGCTGTTCGATCAAAAAGTCGTGCTGACAGTTTTGTCAATCGTGCTGTTCGATCAAAAAGTCGTGCCGTTCGACCTAAAAATTGTGCCGATCGATCAAAAAGTCGTGCCGACAGATTTGTCACTCGTGCCGTTCGATCAAAAAGTCGTGCCGTTCGCCTTATCGTGCCGATCATTCAATAAGTCGTGCCGTTCGACCTAAAAATCGTGCCGTTTGATCAAAAAGTCGTCCCGACAGTTTTGTCAATCGTGCCGTTCGATCAAAGAGTCGTGCCGTTCGACCTTAAAATCGTGCCGTTCGATAAAAAAGTCGTGCCGTCAGATTTGTTAATCGTGCCGTTCGATCAAAAAGTCGTGTCGTTTGACCTAAAAATCGTGCCGATCGATCAAAAAATCGTGCCGACAGATATGTCATTCATGCCGTTCGAGCAAAAAGTCGTGCTGACAGATTTGTCAATCATGCCATTCGATCAAAAAGTCGTGCTGACAGATTTGTCAATCATGCCATTCGATCAAAAAGTCGTGCCGTTCGACCTAAAAATCGTGCCGATCGATCAAAAAGTCGTGCTGTTTGACCTAAAAATCGTGCCGTTTGATCTAAAAGTCGTGCCGACAGATTTGTAAATCGTGCCGTTCGATCAAAAAGTCGCGCCGTTTGACCTAAAAATCGTGCCGATCGATCAAAAAGTCGTGCTGTTTGCCTTAAAAATCGTGCCGATCGATCAATAAGTCGTGCCGTTCGACCTAAAAATCGTGCTGTTTGATCTAAAAGTCGTGCCGACAGATTTGTAAATCGTGCCGTTCGATCAAAAAGTCGTGCCGTTTGACCTAAAAATCGTGCCGTTTGATCAAAAAGTCGTGTCATTCGACCTAATAATCGTGCCGTTCGATCAAAAAGTCGTGCCGACAGTTTTGTCAATCGTGCCGTTCAATAAAAAAGGCGTGTCGTTTGACCTTAAAATCGTGCCGCTCAATCAAAAAGTCGTGCCGACAGATTTGAAAATCGTGCTGTTCGATCAAAAAGTCGTGCCGACAGATTTGTCAATCGTGCCGTTCGTTCAAACAGTCGTGCCGTTCGACCTAAAAATCGTGCCGATCGATAAAAAAAACGTGCCGACAGATATGTCATTCATGCCGTTCGAGCAAAAAGTCGTGCTGACAGATTTGTCAATCATGCCATTCGATCTAAAAGTCGTGCCGTTCGACCTAAAAATCGTGCCGATCGATCAAAAAGTCGTGCTGTTCGACCTAAAAATCGTGCCGTTCGATCAAAAAGTCGTGCCGTTTGACCTAAAAGTCGTGCCCTTCAATCAAAAAGTCGTGCCGTTTGACCTAAAAATCGTGCCAATCGATCAAAAAGTCGTGTCGTTTGACCTAATAATCGTGCCGTTCGATCAAAAAGTCGTGTCGTTCGACCTAAAAATCGTGCCGTTTGATCAAAAAGTCGTCCCGACAGTTTTGTCAATCGTGCCGTTCGATCAAAGAGTCGTGCCGTTCGACCTTAAAATCGTGCCGTTCGATAAAAAAGTCGTGCCGTCAGATTTGTAAATCGTGCCGTTCGATCAAAAAGTCGTGTCGTTTGACCTAATAATCGTGCTGTTTGATCAAAAAGTCGTGTCGTTCAACCTAAAAATCGTGCCGTTTGATCAAAAAGTCGTGCCGACAGTTTTGTCAATCGTGCTGTTCAATCAAAAAGTCGTGTCGTTTGACCTTAAAATCGTGCCGCTCAATCAAAGAGTCGTGCCCACAGATTGAAAATCGTGCTGTTCGATCAAAAAGTCGTGCTGACAGTTTTGTCAATCGTGCTGTTCGATCAAAAAGTCGTGCCGTTCGACCTAAAAATTGTGCCGATCGATCAAAAAGTCGTGCCGACAGATTTGTCACTCGTGCCGTTCGATCAAAAAGTCGTGCCGTTCGCCTTATCGTGCCGATCATTCAATAAGTCGTGCCGTTCGACCTAAAAATCGTGCCGTTTGATCAAAAAGTCGTCCCGACAGTTTTGTCAATCGTGCCGTTCGATCAAAGAGTCGTGCCGTTCGACCTTAAAATCGTGCCGTTCGATAAAAAAGTCGTGCCGTCAGATTTGTAAATCGTGCCGTTCGATCAAAAAGTCGTGTCGTTTGAACTAAAAATCGTGCCGATCGATCAAAAAATCGTGCCGACAGATATGTCATTCATGCCGTTCGAGCAAAAAGTCGTGCTGACAGATTTGTCAATCATGCCATTCGATCAAAAAGTCGTGCTGACAGATTTGTCAATCATGCCATTCGATCAAAAAGTCGTGCCGTTCGACCTAAAAATCGTGCCGATCGATCAAAAAGTCGTGCTGTTTGACCTAAAAATTGTGCCGATCGATCAAAAAGTCGTGCCGACAGATTTGTCACTCGTGCGGTTCGATCAAAAAGTCGTGCCGTTCGCCTTATCGTGCCGATCATTCAATAAGTCGTGCCGTTCGACCTAAAAATCGTGCCGTTTGATCAAAAAATCGTCCCGACAGTTTTGTCAATCTTGCCGTTCGATCAAAGAGTCGTGCCGTTCGACCTTAAAATCGTGCCGTTCGATAAAAAAGTCGTGCCGTCAGATTTGTAAATCGTGCCGTTCGATCAAAAAGTCGTGTCGTTTGACCTAATAATCGTGCTGTTCGATCAAAAAGTCGTGTCGTTCGACCTAAATATCGTGCTGTTTGATCAAAAAGTCGTGCCGACAGTTTTGTCAATCGTGCTGTTCAATCAAACAGTCGTGTCGTTTGACCTTAAAATCGTGCCGCTCAATCAATAAGTCGTGCCGACAGATTTGAAAATCGTGCTGTTCGATCAAATAGTCGTGCTTACAGATTTGTCAATCGTGCCGTTCGATCAAAAAGTCGTGCCGTTCGACCTAAAAATCGTGCCGATCGATCAAAAAGTCGTGCCGACAGATTTGTCACTCGTGCCGTTCGATCAAAAAGTCGTGCCGTTCGCCTTAAAAATCGTGCCGATCGATCAATAAGTCGTGCCGTTCGACCTAAAAATCGTGCCAATCGATCAAAAAGTCGTGCCGTTCGACCCAAAAACCGTGCCGTTTGATCAAAAAGTCGTGCCGTTCGACCTAAAAATCGTGCCGCTCGATCAAAAAGTCGTGACGACAGATTTGTCAATCGTGCCGTTCGATCAAATAGTCGTGCCGTTCGACCTAAAAATCGTGCCGTTCGGCCAAAAAATCGTTCCGTTCCATTAAAAAGTCGTGCCGTTCGCCTTAAAAATCGTGCCGTTCATTCAATAAGTCGTGCCGTTCGACCTAAAAATCGTGCCGTTTGATCTAAAAGTCGTGCCGACAGATTTGTCAATCGTGCCGTTTGATCAAAAAGTCGTGCCGTTTGACCTAAAAATCGTGCCGTGCGATCATAAAGTCGTGTCGTTTGACCTTAAAATCGTGCCGCTCAATCAAAAAGTCGTGCCGACAGATTTGAAAATCGTGCCCTTCTATCAAAAAGTCGTGCCGTTCCACCTAAAAATCGTGCCAATCGACCAAAAAGTCGTGCCGTTCGACCTAAAAATCGTGCCGTTTGATCAAAACGTCGTACCGTTCGACCTAAAAATCGTGCCGCTAAATCAAAAAGTCGTGTCGTTCGACCTAAAAATCGTGCCGTTTGATCAAAAAGTCGTACCGACAGTTTTGTCAATCGTGCTGTTCGATCAAAAAGTCGTGCCGTTCGACCTAAAAATAGTGCCGTTCGGCCAAAAAAATGGTTCCGTTTGATCAAAAAGTCGTGATGTCAGATTTAAAAATCGTGCATTTCGATCTAAAAGTCGTGTCGCTCGATCAATAAGTCATGCCGTTCGATCAAACAGTTGTGCCGGTCGACCCAGAAATGGTGCCGTTCCACTTCAAAATCGTTCCGTTAGACCCAAAAATCGTGCCGCTTGATCAAAAAGTCGTGTCGACCGACAGATTTGAAAAACGTGCGTGCCGTTCGATCAAAAAGTCGTGTCGTTCCACCTAAAAATCGTACCGCTCAATCAAAAAGTCGTGCCAACAGATTTGAAAATCGTGTTGAACGACACGTCGATACGACGAAGTCAAAGTCGTACCGTTCGATACTAAAATCTTACCGTTAAACCTAAAAATCGTGCCGTTAAACCTAAACATCGTGCCCTTAAACCTAAAAATCGTGCTGTTCGATCAAAAAGTAGTGCTTATTTAACCAGAATTCGTGCCGTTCCACTTAAAATCGTTCCGTTTGATCATAAAGTCGTACCGTTCGACCTTAAAATCGTTCCGACGACAAAAAGCCGTGCCGTTCTACCCAGTAAATTGTGCCATACGACTAAAAATTCGTGCCGTTTGATCAAATAGTCGTGCCGACAGATTTGAAAATAGTGCCGTCATACCTAAAAATAATTCCAATGATCAAAAAGTCATGCTGTTTAATCCTTAAAATCGTGCCGTGCGACCAAAAAGTCGTGCCGAGGGATTAAAAAAATAGTGCCGTAAGATTTGAAAATCGTAGGTACCGTTTGATCAAAAAGTCGTGCAGTTCGATCAAAAAAATCGTGCCGTAAGATTTGAAAATCGTAGGTACCGTCTGATCAATAAGTCGTGCAGTAAGACCCAAAAATTGAGGCATTCGCCCTAAAAATTATTTATTACTTTGTAGGTAAAGCTATGGTTAAAACATTTATCCAAAAAAATAATACTGAATATTTTTTTAGTACTCGAATAAAATATGGAACCACTTAAAATGAGCTAGAATGAAGAAATATCAACAGAGACATATACGAAGTAGAAATGTCACTGATTTTCCTGAATAGTTCATTTACTTAATACATTATGTTACTATTTGATAGTCAATATAAGGTCCACTGCCAAAAATGTGATTTCTCTTCACTTAATAAGGCCCAAGGGCTTGTCTGACAATATATCTAAATTGTATTATTTTTAAGCTGATAATTATTTAAGTTAATAGCTACATAACAATACAAAACTAAACTGTATTTTATTGAAATACATAATTTAATGTTTTTAGGCTGCATTTAAGTTTTTATAGTCTTAATAAAGACCACCACTTCAATTTTTATTAATTTATAGATTAATCTTTCGAACCGGTGGTAGCCTAGTGGGCGAACGTCCGCCTTCAAAAACGGAGACGGCGAGTTCAAATCCCAGTGCGGGCACGTACCAATGTTTTTCTTGTTAAACATATGTACCTACGTAATTATCACTCGCTTTTCGGTGAAGGAATACATCGTGAGGAAACCAACATGCCCGAGAACTATCCACCAAGACGGACTAGGCCCTCGTGGTGGATTATGGCCTAATCCTCCTCATGAAAGTATGGGGAGGCCTTTGCCCAGCAGTGGGACAGTTATAGGCTGAATGATTTTTATTTATTATTATTGATAATCTTTCGGGAATGATAAAAGTAGCTGTAACTGTATCACACAAAATTGAAATAAAATAATAAAGTAAAGTCGTTTTCGAAATACTTGCGGTAAAGAAATGGGCCTTATTGAGATCACCTGTTTTTAATAAAGTCCATTGACATTGCTTTTTTAAACTATTTTTGGCATTAATTTACTTTTGATAAATTATTTTTGTCCTATGTTTTTCCTTCAAATATTATAGGCAATTTATTTATTTTAGATGTGTTTTCAGTTGAAACGCTTCTTAAATCAGATTTATAAGGATTTGTAAAAACGTGGTCCTTATTAGGCGAACCTACCTTATATAATGATTCTAGATAATGAGCTTGTTTTGACTTGGTTTACTAAGCAAAACAAGCTAATTATCAAGTGACTCATGTACATTGCTGACTGGTCGTATTATAATCATTAATTATTTTATTAATGTAATCTAAAAACTTTGTCATCCAAAGTTTAACGCGTTGTAGCTATATAAGATTATTGAAGAAGAGAATACCATCAACCGAATTTCGTTAACGATATATAAAAAACTCTGAGGTTTAAAAGAGAGTTTGTGTCACAACAAGTTAAGCTGAGAGCCTATTTTAACTTCTTGTAACTTTTTATTGACGTCGTAGATATATACGCCAGTCATGAGGCTAGCCTGAGAGAAATAAGGTCGCAATCAGACGGCAATGACTATCCAGGTTGAAATTGCGCCACTGGGTCACAGAAATCGAAGAGGAAAAGAGGAAAATGTCCCCTTTTTACCAAGGATTGATTAAAGTTGGAGACTTAAAAAAACTTAAACGAAAACTACTGAAGGCTTAAGGTAAACCGAAAATAAAAATGGTCAGGGAAAATCAGACTAAACTAAAACTAAACGTTAAATGTATTACGCTATACGAAACCACTCATTTTTTATAGATAAAATCTAGCGAACATGAAAAGCTCTACGGTAATCATCTAGGCAGAAAATTAAATTCATGTTAAACGTTAAAATAACCGGGCATAGTTTTTTTTTCTCATAATTTGTATTGCAAGCTTTTTATGTACCTACCTATAAGTTATTGTAGACGTCCAAGTTCTAAGCTATTAATGTGTGGCGGCGACTTGACTTGTGCACGTAAAATACGAAGTTGCTCAGACATAATATAACTTGTTTCGTTGAGGATTGCCCCTACAAACATCCCTCGACTGATCATATTAATGACACGTTTTTACAGTCTTTTTATGAATGTGCGTCACGTCACGTACTGCAAGTGTCGTCGACAGATTATATAAAATTAACATTGCGAACGAAGCACGCCCATCTTCACTATAATTGACTCCGAATATGCATGAGATGATGATTTTGGATAAAAAGGTGAAGAAAATACAACTTTGCGGCATGGTGGCGTCGTCATTTGTGTCACAATGCTTGTTATTGACGTCATTATTGGCCTGTGGTTATGATACCTAAACAAAAATGGCGAAAGTATTTATTTTTGTGTTCGCATCGTAAAGTTTTGGTGGGCACAAATTATTCATGAATATTAAATTTGATGTTCAGTTGGGCGTTAGGCATGAAAAATAATGAAAATAACAAACGAAAACTGGTTTATTATGAACTTGGAATGGTTGCGTTGTGGAAAAAAAACTCATCCCCAGTCGCAACTATACGAGTCTATACGTTATGTATGTCTCCAATCTCTACCCACGGAAGTAAAACAAGACGAGTAGATAGATATGTGGCCCGCTCGCAAGTCGGAATTGTATTAGGTAGGTATCTGCGAGTATACGTCCGCCGACGCTGGCCATTTCACTCGCTACACCCTACTCTACGCGTATATATACTAGTGAACTCATCAAGCATAACTTCTTCATGTAATGCAACAGGAAATTAACCATTTGGTACGTACCTACACTAAAGACTACGAAGTAAGGAAAACCTATCAGTAAAGTAAATAAGCTTCATAGATAAGAAAGTCACAGGTTGAAAACACTTGTGTCTCTGTTACTGTTACTGTTTGAAGGAAAGCGGTTGGGTCAATGGTTCGTATTATTTGCGTACTTGCAAGGTAAGTTCGTTTCCAGTGAAGCACTGAATAGCCAATTGAATTATCATGGCCGCGAAGAACGCAAGGGACGTTACCAATCGTAGTGACTTGAAGCTGGATGCGTCTTGCTGGAACAAATGAAACAAGTAGTTGAGAGAGAGAGAAAGAGAGAGAGAGAGAGATACCCAAATCGTTCAGTGTAATATTTGTAAATTTTCTTATTTCCTTCCTTGTCAGCTAGTCTTGCCACTGTATAAAATCATCTGTGCACGTACGTCGTACACGTGTACACATAAATTAAATAATTCAATTCCATGTCCCGACCACGCTAACCACCCTATGCAGTAGGTATACTTACACGTAAGCGCATTCAGGAAGAAATATGCAAAGCTATGGAAATCAAGATTTATGTCCAAAATAGTCCAGTATCTTACCGAAACTTGCACCATTACGACGCAAATCGCAGCCATGCTTGAGAGCAATTGAGTCATGAAGCCGTACGAATAAGTTGTCGAGAATTTCTCGACGCATCTGGAAAAAGAAGCCGCGTATCAAGATTAGCTGTCTGGCAAGGAATAGAAAAATACTGTATCTCAATTTCTTGTCTAGTCGTTGTAGGCTTACTTGCTCACATATCAATGTTAGTCTTATGTAATTACTTATATTTTGACGATTTTACTTCGATTAAAATAGAACAAGTGAGCTACAGAATTATTTTCTTAGTAAACTTACTATGAAAATAATTCTGTAAAGCGTAGGTATGTTATCAGTTGACTTCACTTCAAGACCTCAGCGGATTTTGATCCTCAGATATTTATTTTCAAATGTGTTACAAAAAATTTACAAATATGTTTGGTCGGTTCCCGAACTGCTATATAATGTAATGGTCAGAGTTTTATTTACAATTTATAAGTCTGACTGCAACATCCAAAGTTTTGTAGAAAAGTTAGCGTTTTTAGTCACGTGTCGTGAACACAGTCACAAAAAGTACCTACAGTCGGCGAACACATACATATTTTATACCGCGGTAGAAAAACTTCATTTCAGTGCTAGGTGAATATGAATCTCAGATTATATCGAGTGTTGAAAAAAGCCAACGGCTCACAATATTGGGGTCGTAATCCTGAGTTATTGCAGTTTGTCATATTCGCACACAACTCTTCGCGCCCTCATTGCTTTCGTATCAACTGGGAATCGACTTTTTTGCAGAGATGAAATATACTTTTGATGACTGATATCAAAAGGTCCATGATATTGATATTGCAAATAACCATCTAGAATATTGTAATAGACACTTTTAATTTCGATACATAATTTCTAGCGTAGCATAGATAACCGTAGTGCAAAATCAACCTGTTTTCAGTGAATTACACGTAAACCTACCTATCTGCCTAAGTGCCTAGCTTGAAGTAAAATTGTACTATCTCATCTGTTTACATAAGTGCTTAAAGCCCAGAGCGCAACTATTTACAAGGAGCCGCAAAGTTTGCCTTGGCTTTGGTTCCGACGCAGGATAGAGCGTTGCCAGTTAATTTAGATCGCACTTTATGGCAGTTTAACCGAGCCGACTAGTCCTAGTCCTGTGCCAAAAGTTATCGCTTCCAGCTCGCAGACTCACAACACAACTACATTACAACAAACAGAGGCCAAGATGTTGTTTGCCATTTACAAATTCACTGGCAGAAAACGCAAACCCCTTGTGTAAGAAGCAGATTGAGCCGTCGTGGATAATCGGCGTGTATCCAGTAAACTTACTGAATTTCCAGAACGGAATACAGAACAACGAAATTATTTAAAGGCTGAAAATGCCCGCTCCTTTGGGATTTTTATTTTTATTTATTTCGAATTGTTACCAATACACGCATGCATATTTGTAATTGATGATGTGTCTGTTAACATGTACGGCAGTACGGTTCGTTATGTAACTCTGTATGGAGCTACAAAGTCCCATCTGCCGTCCTACTTAGTAAAACGGACGCAAAAGAAAAACTCCCGCAAACATCACGCGGTTTCTGTCAGCTAAAAGGCTTAGCGTAGAACTTAAAAGTGTTTTTCGCATCGAAATATAGCTGGGTTGGACATAAAAAAGTAAAAATAAAATCTCTGATACATGTACGCGCTGGATGTTTATTTAAATTTAATGCTGTAGGGGACTTCAGGTTCACAAACAACAATGATTTAATATTGTACCTGATACTGTTACGTTTTCCGCATATAGGAACGGGGGAGCGAGACATAATAATAGGTATCCACTCACCCGATGAGAACTTGATGTTGACGAATACAATTTACCAGCGTTGTTTGTAAAGCTGATTCAATTTGCTTTTCCGTGTAAAAGGCTCTAACAATTCGTTCGTTATTTTCTTCCAAGTTCATTAGGGAGCTGTCTGCTCCGTCACTGGGAAGATTGTGATCAACATCGCGAGCTATTCCATCGCGGAGGCCTGCCATTGTGCGGTCATAAGCTGTTTCTATTGCTTCTCTGAGGATCGCAAACTGTGAGCTCATGTGCAGGATAACTGAACCGATGAACGTGTCGATACCCATCACAATGTGACCAGTCCAAAGGAGCCCTACCAGTTCTAGTGCAAATGTAGGAATGTACGATCGGTCTTTTTGATAGTTCCACGGTATATATATCGGCTGCGCCAAAGAACGGGCCGGCATTTGTGAGGTGTCGTTCATGGCCTTCTTTAAAGACTTCCAATGAAGATCTTGTATGGCCCCATACGTGTTCGAGTTGCCGATCGTCAGCCAGCCGAAAAATATGAATGCGTAAGTAAAGGTTTTACAGATTTTGATAGTTTTGCGATTTCTCTCATCATTTTGATAATAATTATACAGATCTATTTCAATAGTTCGTACTATGTCCTGGATTTCCTTATTTCTGAAGA
This sequence comes from Hylaea fasciaria, assembly GCA_905147375.1. Taxonomy (NCBI): domain Eukaryota; kingdom Metazoa; phylum Arthropoda; class Insecta; order Lepidoptera; family Geometridae; genus Hylaea; species Hylaea fasciaria. Next base: position 5,796,578 of record LR990199.1, read on the forward strand.
AAAATAAGTAAAGCTTTATGATAGTTAAGTTGTGCGTAATGACAAACGAGAGGCTGAACATGAAGCTGTCCAGTTCTTTTTCTCCAACAAATGGGTCAATGGTTTCTAGGCCGACGAAGCCTGCGACCCATATGACTTGAGTCGCGATGGAGTAGTACAAATACCAGCCGGGGAAGTTTCTAGTGTCCTCTTCGTCTGGGTGATGCCACCACCCTAACCCGACGAATCTCAGAAGGAGGTAATGAAAATTGAAATAACGTCTAGGCCGGGAGCCAATTTCATCAGCCATTGTGTCCACAGAGCCTAGTCTACACAACTGCGGAGATTTTGTGGAACTAACCATTTAAATAAATACGCCCGAGACTTAGAAATTCAGTTAGGTATTTAAGCTAGGCGTTCGCTACAGACAATATAATTATGATGGAGCTTTGATCGCTTATACAGTATGTAGGTTATTGCGTGATATATAGAAAACACAACATAAGAGCTTCAATAACATCTATGGTGTTTGGTATACGTACACAATAATTTTGTGTGTGCTATGAAATACGGGTTAGACTGACACTGCATAATTAGAGTTTCGTATCAAAAGAGCGAAAATAGGGTCGTAAAGAGAGCTCGTGAAAAAGCTACCGTAGCTATGTGAGTCACGAAAATCGAGGAAGCACTCACTGAAATTGTCCCTTCGTGTGCCAGCGCCGAGATCAAAAGAACACGGGCCTGTCACAAACACGGAAGTATCTTTCATTATTCGGGTAAGAAACCACAGAGGCACGAATGTTGACTTACATATTTATATAAATTGTATGTTCTAATCCAATTACATATCTTTATTACATATTATCACACAACAATTACATTTAGATTTAGGTAATGTTTTGTATTGGTTAAGTCTACTTAAATACTACTGAAACCTATTGAAAAGATATAATAATATGTCGTTGTGTTTTTTTGTTCAGATATTTGTGGATAAGATTTTTTAAACATAATTAGACCTACATTGGCATATTATTACAATACAACGCACACGCACAGTTTAAATCGGTGGGCCTAGAGCACCTAGTATAATATGTGTATCCCATATATATGGTCAATGTATATGTGTCCCATATTATGTAGGTTACAAATTTCACATATTTTTTTATTGTTACCATGCCTGTAAAATTAATATATGATATGTATTGTTACCAACTCCTAACACTCTGTACATTTGATAAGACTAGTTCAGTTATTATTGAAGCGATTAAGTATTGGGGCTTTTGGAGTTAAATCGTAATTACTTAATAGAAGGGTTCACAGTGATAACTAAAAGGTGATAATTTCTGTACCGTAGATTGTATAGTTTTGGTCAAAGGGTAGTTTAATTATTCACGTTATCTATTAAGTTTCATATTATATACTTAATATACATACTTCATATTTTTTCCGTACTTATGTTGTAACTCTACTTGTAAACTAATGATGCTACAAATAAAAATATCAGGTATACTTGCCGCCATCTATATATATTACTATGTAGATCGGTAAAGAACGTGCCCATTCGTATTGAACTCCGGAAGTGTAGTTACGTTAAAGAAACCCATAGTTTTGCTCCGCGCAGAAACCTTGATGCGCCTCCTGAATTTGTTTGCAAGAATAGCTAGATGGCGTTAGTAGATAATTATGTCGGGTAATTTAGCACGTTGGCGGTTGAGAATAACTTTACGTTTATATTACTATGCCTACGTTTCCGATTTTTAAATATGCCCAATAAGTAGTGATAAATACGAAGAAGTGATGAATATTGGCCTCTATTCCTAAAACAAAAAAATGCGCGCGCATACAATTTACTGGTAGTGACATGTCATAACAGCAGCTGAAGCACTGCGAGTCCGAAATCGTTGTGAAAAAAATATACCTACACTAATGTTTGTACTACAATTACTGTTTTATTCCTTTAATTCTTATTATGGTATAATTTTTCTGTAGCACTTAGTTTTCTTCCAAACGTTGAGATGAATAAACTTACCGGTCCTGCGGTAGGTAAGTATACTTAGTTCTTAGAACGTCAGTACTTACCTATTTAAAGGCCGCATTCCTTTACATTTAAGTAATTTACTTTTTAGTTCGTCTGTACATATGTATATTAATATATTTCAAGTTGAAGCCAAAACGTATAACACAATGTTAAAGGTAACTTCACTACGAAGTGTAAAAGTGACACAACTGGGTCAGGACCAAATTCTTTGCAAAAACTGGTATAATATTTTGTCCACAGCCTTTCTACCTAAAAATAAGTAATGTATTGTATCAGTGAATACTTTGTGAAATTGGTAACACATTATCAGTTCTACTAAAGATCAATTACTCAGAAGAATAACATTCTTTTTAAACAAAATTGTAAATTATTTAGCAATATTTATTTTATATTTTTAAACTCTTCATACAAAATGGGCATGTCCCAAATGAGACAACCATGAAATATTGTGGTTTTATTTGAAAACTAAATGGTTAAACTTATAATTTATTGCATAACATATTGTTTTTTGAATTGTCTAACGTATTTCTGTTCAATTATATGGAATAACCTATATAGTTTTTAATTTAGCATATATTTTATGTATGTCTCAAATTAACCTCCGTTGTGCTACTTCAGGTGTGCGACGACCCAACGGGGAAACCACAACGTAATGTCGGTAGGTTTTTAAATTATAATGATGGCAGCACTGACTCCGAACTGTCAAGACAATTTCGCACACTTCCGCCATGTAGTTTTTTTGTCAGATTTTTGTCATGTTTGTTGTGCACCACAGGTCGTTAAAATTTTGTGACTTTGATTGAAGATTCTAGTGATTTCTATAAGATCTTTTAAATACGAACGTTTAAGAATGAACTATTATGTATCCGACTTCGGAAATATCCCAAAGATAGTTAGTTTTTCTGTTTAATTTAGCCTATGTGAAGCATTTTAGGTAAAGTCGTGAAGTATTTCTATTCCATTGTGCAACGAGTGACACGAATTGTGCTACGTGTCACAACGGAAATTTCTAAAGGTATGTATACATTATTCTGATAACATATTCTTGTGTCCGTAAATTCATACGCGTAGACCATACAATTTTTCGACGAGCTTTATGCGTCGCGTGCGTGGTCCGAAAATTGCAGACTTAAAAAAAGGTCTTGGAAAAATATAGTGTTCCCCCACTCATCAACACGAATAAGCATTTAAGTAAATAGTGGTTTAATAAATTGAATAATTAACTTTTTTTTTCAGATGCCTTTATCTTCTGCAGAAAGATGACAAAAATACCGTAAAAAACTAAAACAACAAAATCCTGAAAAATTGGAAGCAATGAAACAAAAGAACGCGGCAAAAGCAAAAACGGTGTATAATAATAATAGTTGATATGAAAAGTTTACTTTAAACTTTAATTTTTGTTTGCTATTACATCGTGTTTTTTTTAGATCTCATTTTAACTTGTATTTTGATATACTTGTGTTTTTGTGATAATAAATATTTGCTTACCTACTTAAATTTTATTTTTAGTCCTTTTAATAACCTAACCTGAAGAATTATGTTAGATCTCAGAATAGCAGTTAGTGGCTACTAAAAATATTTTTATCTTAAGACTGATATCATAATTATACCTACCTACACTACAGACTAACATACCTACTATGTACAATGTACCTACATAATATACTATATTATTTTTGACTATACTGTTTTATTACGCTACTAAAAGGGAACTATTTTCGCCTACTCACAGTCACTGTATCGGCGGTAGACCACCTCAACTATGTGTACACACACCTTTATGATTCCAGTGTGATACATAATTTTCCGTTGTGACATTTTCCGTTGTGATTTCCGTTGTGCAACCCTGCAAAGAATTTGGTCCTGACCCAACTATCAATTTGTATAGCGGCGTCTCTTTTTAAATAGTACAATAAAATTAACGCACACCATTTGAGCACCACGATACTCTTATCGTCGAGGCATTTGTGTATACCTACTACGTAAACTTATCGTAGAGCCACAGAATATGGGTAAAGCGCTAAAGCAGCTTTATTTCCATTCACACCGACGACATCGTACGATACATGTCATGCTTTGCTTGAGCAATAACATAATATAACCTCTAAATATAGCGTAGCGTTTGTATTCTCTTTGTCTAAATATATGGCCGTAAAACACCGGTCGTCTGTTAGAATACCACCGGTTTAGTTGCTTATTATATTTTAAGGAACTTGCGGATCATTTGCCAGCTGTCAATGGTCAGACATACACGTGGTTAGTGTTGCCAAGGTCAGCGTCGTCATAGCGGAAATAAATACTATGGTCAGCGGGACGTTTTGTGCATGACTTTACCATAGCAACACTCAAACGTAGTGTAAAAGTGTTTGTGATTTGGACACTGGACTGCGAGCACGAAATGCAAATAACGGGTTCGGCTACTGTTGGAACATAGGTAAATGTTGTAAGTAAGAATTTAGATTACGAATAATTAATTCACCTAGAATATTGAGCCGTTGCCATAGCTACCACTAAACTAATGTGTTTAAGCGCAACATCATTATCTTTTAGTAGGTATTTATTTCTTATAGGCTACAATATATTTTAATTGAGAGGTAAATAAAAAATATGTGGGCCAGTAATTATAACTATATATTATTATTTTGAATATACACACAGCTGAGAGATACCGTACCTACCTAAGTTAATATTATTAGATTTGCAATTATTTTTTTGTAATTATACGAATAGTAATTCATGAAGTAGGTACCTACTTACATTAGTAAAAATTTACAATTATTTATTATTATGAGAAAAGATACTACTGCAGCTGTCTGTACTGTAGTTACTTATAAATAAAAACCGGTAGAAGCCATTCTAAGGAAATAACTTTGAGCAATTAACTTTGGTTGCGTACATTAATAATTTCAATTACTGCACTAAATTGCTATTTTGAAACAAACGCAAACGTAACTAATGAAAATATAGTCAAAATATACATAGTATAAGTTAATCGACCTGTTAAAATATACCTACATACCGACTAGGGTTAACAATTCGTTATGTTAGTCAACAGTGCTTTAGGTAGGTACAGTTGTTGATCTTCGGCTTCATGTTTGGAAAAATAACTTGACGCATTCGTTTCATTCTACTTTTTATGCTTTCTACTATTGTTTCTAGATAAACAAAATGCAAGTGCAAGTGTTTGGACCATGGGACTATTTCATAATGGCCGCGACGATTATCGTCTCATTAGCCATAGGAGTTTATTTTCGTTTCACCGGCGGAAAACAAAAAACAAATGAGGTATTTTTAATTTAAAATATGGAGTTACCAATCCTGTTTCACTTGTTTAACTCTTTAGTGGACTTAACTTTTTACCACTATTGTTATATCTGCATAACTCTCTAACACTTTTCTATATAAGCACTATTTTTCTTTTAGGAATATCTTCTAGCAGACCGTAACCAATCAGTGTTACCAGTGTCAGTATCCTTGATGGCATCTTTTATGTCTGCGATATCGCTTCTTGGCGTATCTTCCGAGAACTACTACTTTGGCATGCAGTTTATAGTCATTAATATCTCATACGGGCTGGCGACCCCTATAGCCAGTCGGCTGTACTTACCAGTATTTTTTGGACTTCAAAAGACGAGTACTTACGAGTATTTGGAGCTAAGATTTGGACCGCACATACGAATGCTTGCATCACTGACGTATACATTACAAATGGTGCTCTACAATGGAGTGGTTTTGTATGCCCCAGCTATAGTACTCGAAGCTGTAACGGGACTGGATAGGCTGTTATCAATTTTACTCGTAGGCTTGGTCTGCACCTTCTACTCTACTCTAGGAGGAATGAAAGCAGTACTATTCACGGATCTTCTACAGTCTTTGCTGATGTTTGGAGCGGTATTCAGCGTCCTCGTATTCACTTCTCTACAACTCGGAGGATTCGGAAAGATGCTTGAGATTGCCAAAAATGGCGGGCGCATGGACTTTTCTAAGTAAGTTTTCTGTAAATTAAAATTCTTTTCGGCATTGAAAGTGTGAATAATGAAAACGAAAATTCGATACCCGCTTCCAGAAATAAATTTGATAAAATGTAGAGTTTTGCCGGCTTCTAACTAAAAATTCACAATTAACGTGTTCTAAAACACAGATGAGTAGATTAACATGCTGTCTTCCTGGAATTTAATAAACCCACTTCAACCCAGGAATTCTCATTCAGTGGGGGTTTCTTTTATCAGAAACTAACCAGCTATGTATGTATATAGTTTCAGCATCGACCTGACACAGCGGAATACATGGTGGTCCTTGAACATCGGAAGCTTGATAACATACTTGTCTTTATACGCTGTTAATCATACTCAGGTAAAACTTAATCCATGTCATTTTCATGAAATTTAACTATGATTTTAAATCAGGGAGAACTTTGTATACTTTGGATTAAAACAATAGATAAATATATTATGAAAGTTAGGAACAATTGAATTGCTACCACATTTTTTACTTTGGATATATAAAATAAGGTCTACCACATTTCAGGTTCAAAGACTTTTAACCGTCAGTACCTTAGAGAAATCTCAGAAGTGTCTCTGGTGGAGCTGGCCCGTGCTATCACTATTGAGTATCACCACATGCATTGCTGGTATCGGAATATTCGCCGTCTACCGTGACTGTGATCCATACACTAGTCACAAAATCTCAGCGGTAAGTTCTATTACAAAATATGACATCGACTGGGTAACATAATGTCTTGACGATATGATTACAATTTTACCTAGATATAAATATTAACAACAGAGCATCAAAGCCGCAAACTGGTTATTAGGATAGAAACTAGGTAATGTTATATAATAATGTAAGCCTAAACATTCTGGGACAACCGCGCTGTCAACATTGCATCAGACGCGCCGCTTTTATGTGTGTATCGCAGTCAATAAGTAAACATTATTGCTACTAGATTGACCAACTGATGCCGTTCTACGTGGTGGATGCGATGCGCGTAGTGCCTGGACTGGCGGGACTCTTCGTGGCAGGGATCTTCAGTGCTTCTCTGTCAACTATTTCCGCTTCCTGCAACGCACTGGCGGCCGTCACTCTAACCGATTATGTAGGCAGGTATAAGAAATCTATAATCCGTATACGTACCTATACGTAACAATTTTGTAGGATGTTTACGTTTAAAAAGCATAAATTTATACGTTTACACTTACATGATAGAATTTTATAGAAAAGGTATTTTTTATGAAAATAATGTAATTTAACAACATATAAAATTTAATTTTGAAAAATGACGACATAAGCGATCAAGTCACATTAATCGTTGTAATAAGAACATTACTATTTTCTAATAAGTCTATAAAGTGTTGGTGACTTAATCTGTGCTTAATTGTAATTTCAAGGTGGTTCAAGGTGAAGCCAGAGTACGTGCCGTGGCTGACAAAGCTTGCCGCGTCTAGCTTCGGCCTAGTGTTCCTAGCTCTGGCGTTCATAGCGGAATATCTCGGAGGAGTGCTGCAGGCTGCTTTAACTATATTCGGCGCGGTTGGCGGTCCACTCCTTGCCGTATTCACACTTGGAATGTTCACTACTTTTGCTAATGAGAGGGTTAGTAGTTGAGCTATTTTCTTTTTTTTCTGAACAATATATAGAACCTGTTTGTATCAAACTTTGATCATAATATGATTTTCTTGTTCCAAATAATAATGCGGTTTCATATCAGCATAATTGTTATAACAATAATAAGGCTGCTAAACAAAAAATATTCACTTTTCAGGGAGTTTGCATCGGCCTCGTTAGTGGGATAGCTGTGACTCTGTGGAAGAATTTCGGTGGACCGCGCCCCCCTCCTCAATACCTACCCCTCAACGTCGAAGGGTGTGGATTCAATGTGACACTCCCGCAGGTTACCATCAGCCACGAGGAGTACTGGTACTTCTATAGGATATCATACTTATGGACCAGCCCGGTAAGTTCATATTGTCCGAAAGTCAACATTCTTTAGAATTTTCGAAATAATCCTCTGCAAGTAGATGGTCATTGTTTGGCGAAATATTAAACCACGTATATATTTGACAAAAAAAACATGCATATACCAGCGCACTATCGTGCATTATCTAAATCTATTTGATGATATAAAAATAATTATTGTTTTTAGCTGTACAAGATTGTTAGCATTATGTTTATGTAGAAATTCTAGATAATGATGTATTTATGTAAGTTTGTATACTGTTACTACTTCGAACAAAATACATATCGCAGCTGACAATTTAAAACTTTTATATACACTGCTTCGGACCCCAGATAGGCGTTACAGGCGTAATTACGTAGCTTCTTAATAAAGACATCAACGCACACTCGTAGCACTGTGCTACGAACAATCCCACAACAAAGTAATACTACGATTAGGTACAATAAACATTATCGACTATGCCAATTTAAATATAATCGGGATTTGCATAGATTTAGCACATTATCCTGGAATGTTCTGTAAGATAAATAAAAAATATCTGGATGACCGAGCTTAGCACGGAATTTTTTTTTTATAAATTGTGATTTTTGGAATAAAATGATGAAAATGAATAATATTTTTCAATCTTACCGATAGAATAATAAAAAAATATGAACTGGTTATTTAAAGAAAAAAATCATAAAAAACACGAATAAAATGACATTTTCTAAAAATGATTCCTAGCTAGATCGATTTATCGCCCCCGAAACCCCCTATATACTGAATTTCATGAAAATCGTTGGAGCCGATTCCGAGATTCCAATTATATATATATTATTATATATATACAAGAATTGCTCATTTAAAGATATAAGATAATATAATGTTTTTTTTGTAGACCTCCGATGATAAAATATTCTTGAATATTTTCAGATGGGGTTTTTGTGGGTTCTGGTAGTTGGTTCCGTGATTTCCTTGTTGTGGCGGCAGCAACAGCCGTGGGAGAAACAGGGGCGCCTGCACCCCGACCCCGCGCTCTTCACACCTCCCTTAGCCAGGAGACTCAGGGCTAAATATGAACCAAAACCATTCCAGGTAGTTTTACTAATTAGACATATGATAAATATGATAAATATTCATTTTGTCGAGGCAAATAACACTGAACGTTGGATTCTTCCAAAAATTTATTCAAGTTCCAGAAAAACGAATCCGTTGTTTTTGTTTTGGTTTTAGAACATAGAGGAATATTTTGGGTGAGGGTGGTCTAGCAACGCTTTTATTGACATTGTATTGCCCCTCTAACGTAGTGTTTATTTCCTATAAGCTTGCCTTCATTGTGACGTCACGCAGCGTTTTTGGCGCCGCTAGATACTGTAGATTTCCCGGAAATATCAATGTAGTGTCCTTATTTTGAAATAAATAATCATTTTAGACGATTTTCCAAGATGAGTCAAATAGCCTATTAAACATATTTTCGTATGTTTTAGTGCGAGCTCCTGCCTGTAAAAGAAGAAACCGATGTAAAAAGATCTCAAACTGAAGTTCCAGAGCTGCAATAAATGTAAACAGCAAATAGTTATAAGATGTTATTTATACAATGTCGAATATAGGATTAGCTTTTATACCAGTGTAAAATTCAGTCCTTGCTCATAGTAACGTAGTAGGTTACGGTAGGCACAGTAGAGATGGTACGGGTACCTATGTATAATGAATAATTAAAATTTTTGTGGATTTTTCATAAATTGAAGTAGTACCTAGCTCGTTTATGAACTTGCCACATCTGTGTTTTTGAGTTACTTAATTTTCAGTATTTTGTGTATGGTATATAATTATGTACTACGTTTCTGGTACGTTGAACTAACTTATTATAATGTTAAATGGTTTATTAAATGATCTGGGGGTTTCACCTTAACCACAGTAAGTTGCTGGCCACAATTAGAATTAAATTAAGCAAGTGCAATTAATAAAATACTAATAATATTCATAAATAGCATACTTTCATTAATTTGTGTTGCATTGATGTTTGATTGAAAACAAGTATGGTTGTGCAACGTGTATATTACTTATCATATTATACTCGTAATATATATGGTTCATAATGTAGTAATTATTACTAAGTATAAAATTTTTCTAACGTTCTCTTTACATTTTATAAGATTAGTTAAACATTACATTGTTGTACATTGAAATACGATTGTTTTATTTGCCTGCCAATTACAGATTTTCTTTCACCTTTGGGGAGCTAAATTATTTATGATTTAACTCTTCAATGTATGTCTTATTGAGCTTGGCCTAGCTCAATAAGACATACATTATTTATTGATAGGTAGGTACGTGGACAATGTCGCAGCTTAGTATTTTCACAGCCCCATACAGTCAAGAATATTTATTATATGGATCTTCAGCAATCATTCAAAATATGCGCGCGCAACTCACTATTGACGCTATTCAGCGGCTGAAGCGCTTTATGTCACTTTCATTCGCTTACTAGACAATGTATTCTAACCTATTTTGATATGGTATGGTCGGTCACTGAACCCGTTCGAAATAAATATCAATTAACTATTTCTATGAAAAAGAATTAAAATTACAGTGAGCGTATGATTATTTGAATAATCGACTATGTACCTACCTATTTATAAAGCCTATTATAACTATAAAGTATTTTATTGTGAATAATTTACATGTAGTTAGTATTATTAGCCTTTTATAATATTATTATAAGCCAGTAGGAATTATTACCAATTAAAATTACGCCTTAATTTGATTGCCATCAACATAATTTAAAGCAGTCAACACTCACGCGTGAATAAAGCGGCGAAAGCGCTAGGCTGCCATGAACATCTGATGTCTTTCAAGAAATCGTAAGACATAACCTCAATACGCTGTTAACTTCACTCATGAAACAGAAATCTAACAACAACTCTAACTGAGCTCGTCTCATTATTTTGTAGACGACACTCACATATTATGTTTTCATGTGCGGACGTTACCATGCACACCTGAAAATGCGAAAATAAGCTTTGAACACAAGTGCCCGATTTTGAACAAGTACCTATTTATAGGTACATATTATTACTATCATAGTTACCAAGGTTACGCTAGAAATTGTAGCTAAATGTAACTAATAGCAACACTTGCAACGTTCCGAAAATGTGTAAAAAAGTGTAACTGAAAAAGTGTACGTATTGTGTTTTCTGCGAAGTTTTTGGCGGACGTGAGTATTTTATTTTTAAAATTATATAGTAATTGTCTTTATTTAGTTCAAACACTACGGTGTAGCTGTACGCTAAAATATATAACTATATTATGTTAAATAAGAATAAAATTATTAACATAGTAAAGTAAATCTGAATACAATATTTAACTAAGCAATAGGAGCCTAGGAGTTTGTTTATAATTTTTGAGATAAAATTTTATGATGTAGGTACTAATCGTAAGACTAATTTTAACTTTAAGTTATCTGTTAGATTTTTATTAGCTCACCTGAACGGCCTAGATTTCTAAACCGTCCGAAAAGAATTTGATATAATTATTAATTATAATATAATTAAGACCTCTGAAAAATTATACTAGGATATTATGTGCAAATTTTACAATAAGCAATATTTTATTTAAAATAAAGTTTTGGTAAATAATGTTTCGCTCTATGTGTATATTGAGGCAGGGTTATTTAATAAAATAAAATCACGTTCTGGCAAGTTTGGAAGTCGGTAATTATTCTATTCATTTCGTATCATAATAGGCTTTACTTTTACCTACGCGGAACCACGCATGTGCCTACAAGCCTTTTTAAACCTAAACATAACTGTTCAAAGAAACTATGGGTACTATAACCATATAATTATGACATTACGTTGTTCGTGCGTAATCCGTGAAATCAATTTACGTAAAGTTACCTACTCTTTAGACATTTATTATGTGAATCAAACGTAATGAGCGCTCTTATAGTATCTTTTTTAAACATTTTATAGTTTCTCCGACTTTCTCGACTAATAGTCTAGGAAAATACTACTTTCTTTAACAATTGTATTAATATGGGTCGTAAGATTAAAGTAAAACGGAATTTGTTTACATTCACAGTTTCACATTCGACCAAATAAATTGAAACAGTATTATTATTGATGTCATGACATGACCAATTAAACAAGTTGGCTTTATTGGTTCCAATTCACAATTGTTATGATATAGCGTGCTTATGTAATACTCCTCACCGTGTTGTAAAGTAACCAGTGTCACTTATTCGTTTTCTTCGGAATCATTATTATCTATTGTGATTACTGATAATAAAAATGCCGTCGAAGATGAGTTGCAGCGGACTCTTACGTACATCAAATTTCACTTCATAGAATACCTACACTTCAGTAAGTGTCTATAGCTAAAATAAATATTGAAATCAAAATATACCTATAGTGAAAGACGAAGAAGTCAGGACCATAGTTATAGATTTATTAGCCTGGGTTCAGGGATGACCGAGTTCTGATCAAATCCTCAACAACAGTTGATATCAAAGTATCTATCGATTTCGCTTCGTCGCTCTATCGATTTCGTCAGGAATCGAAGAAAATGTGATTCCGTGACACGATGACTGTCCCCATCATTGAGGCTGATGATGGAAAGAAAGATTATATCTAAAATCTACTTTCAAAACATTCAACTTGTCATATCCACATAGCTCTACGTAGGTTAGCAGAGTAGAGCACCGGAAAGCCTGCGTTGTTTTCCTTTTAGATTTTGATAAATACCTGGTGCCTACATTGACGATGGGAAATACCGTTCCTTAGAAAGGTATAATATTTACATATACCTACTCGTACGTTGTTACACTATAATATCTCCTAATATAGGTACAGATTTATTGGAGAATAAACGTTTTAATAGATAGACGTTTTCCCTTTTCAATAATTCTACACCTACACAATCGCTTTGACCAAGGTATTGAAATCAGGGTCGTTGTATTTGGAATTGTAGGTAGGTACGCCTGTTTTTTATCGTTTTTATTGCGTTATTTGGGTAATAATTAACACTTCCAAAGCAATGCGAAAACACACGCAATCTTTTACTGTAGTGTCTAACATATTATTTTATGAATGGAGCAAGTCAAGTCATCTCAGATTTATGATGATAACATAATTATAGTGCTTGTTATGCTTTATTTGAAAATGGTCTCAACACAATTACTGCCGATTCATTCACATATCATTGTAGCATACGCACCAAACCGAAATAGTGGTGGCTTTCTGCTACACTGGGACAAGACGGTAACGTAAAAAAAGCGATGTTCAAAAACTCGACGCAAGCCGCAGCGAATACAATGCACTCACGTACCTTGGACTGCTGCAAGCTTTCGATGAGCCTCCACCTGCGATCGGTCACCAGCCAGCCAGTTGAGGGTGTAAAGATGAGGTCGACGAACGATGCGTGTCGCGCGCGGCGGTAGCTAACACACTGCTTGAGCTCCAATATTTTAACGAATACGCGGTGCATCGGTAGACGAGTTGTGACTACCCTCCGCTGCTGCTTATTTTGAGAAATTGAACATCGGTAGGATTGTAACTATAATGCGAGGTACATGATAACGAAACATCCCGCCCACCAAAATGCCTATGGCATTTTCTGGTCAAAACAAATTTGGGGACGAGGCACGAGATACAGAAGGGAAACTGGATATTTTACGAAAATGACTAATAAGTCCGATAAACAAGATTGATGCAATTTAAGTGGTACGATTGGTTTGAAGGATTCGATGTACCTACCTATACGATTTGAATGATTTTGATACGATTGTAATATTATTATGATTATGATACGATTACGATAAGTGTTTAACAATTTAGAATGGTTTTGATACGATTTAAGCTAGTCATCTGTTGGGAGAGGGCATAACTTAACCAACGGTCGCTGAATTGTATGATTGTTAGACGTCTTGACCACTGCAATCCGAGCCACTCCATCAGCGCCAGGCAATAAACTCACCACTCTGGCTAAAGGCCAATGCAGTGGAGCGCGGTTATCGTCCTTGATAATCACCATCGAACCGATTTGTAACGGTTTGGAGTCTTTTGTCCATTTGGCGCGTTGAGTTAGAGAATTAAGATACTCGTGTTTCCACCTGGACCAAAAGTTTTGATGGAACGCTTGAATCAACTGCCACCGATTAAGCCGATTTATGTTTACGTTTGAGAGATCTTCGTCGGGGACAGCTGTTAGGGGCTCTAAGGTGAGGAAATTTCCTGGCGTTAGAACTGAGAAGTCGTTTGCGTCGGCGCTTATTGCGTAAAGAGGCCTAGAGTTCAGAACGGCTTCAATTTGGACAAAAAGAGTCGTAAGTTCTTCAAATGTTAAGACCTGGTCTCCTACAACGCGCAGTAAATGAGATTTTGCAGCTTTTATTTGGATTTCCCAAACACCGCCAAAGTGCGGAGCAGACGGAGGATTGAATTTAAACTCAATCTTCTCCACGCTAGAAGCCTGTTGCATTAGAGACGATAGTTGGTTCCTAGCACCTACGAAGTTGGTTCCGCAGTCGGAGTGAATGGTGTTGCAACGGCCGCGACGTGCTATAAAGCGCCGAAGTGCAGCGATGAACCCGTCCGTTGACAGAGTCGAAACCACCTCGAGATGGACCGCCTTGGTCGCGAGACAAACAAACAAGCACAAGTACGCTTTGTCGATCTTCGCGCCTCGATGTGGACCGAGTTTTATGCGGAAAGGTCCACCAAAGTCTACGCCTACTACTGAGAACGGCTTCACTTGATTTACGCGGTACGATGGGAGGTCGCTCATGAACGGTTGCAACGGTTTGGGGTTAGTCCGATAGCATTGAATGCATTGATTGAGGCGACGGCGTATTGTACGTTTTGCAGAGATGATCCAGAACTGTTGCAACAGCAGAAACTGTGTAGTATTTATGCCGGGATGCAAGTGGCTCCGATGAATGAAGTCTATGATGAGTGATGTAAGCTTGTGATCAGACGGCAGAAGCGCGGGGTGTCGATGTTCGAATTGTAAACCTGCGCGAGATATCCTACCGCCCACCCTGAGCACACCCGAACCGTCCATGAACGGGTTGAGCTTGCGAAACGGTTTTGATAAAGCCTTGTTTGATAATAAGTTGCTGATTTCGTCAGAAAAGGCATGGGTTTGTACGTGTTTGACGACATGCATCAGTGCGTTGTGTCGTTCGACGTTACTCAGAAAATTGCTACGATTCGTTTCAGTTGGAGTGCGACAATTTTTAATGAAACGGTTAATATAAGTCAGTACGTTCACTACCTTTTGCAGGGAAGAGAAACGATTCAGTAGATGTTCGAAAATGTTTAGGTCTACTTTAAAATTTGCGTGTAGGACGATTGTCGTTCGCTTCTCAACGTCGACAGATACCTCTTCCTCGTGGGATAAGTGAGCTATATCTACAGGCCATAAAGTGCGCTCTTGTGATAGCCAAGACGGCCCCGCCCACCATAGAGGATTATTTATGAGTTCGCTTGGGAATTGACCGCGAGAGCAAATGTCTGAAGGATTGTCGCCAGATGATACGTGGTGCCAGCAATCGGTTGGAGTGATTTCTTGTATGTGGCTGACACGATTGGCAACGAACGTATTCCACCGAGATGAATGAGAGCGCAGCCACGAGAGAACTACTGTGGAGTCCGACCAGAGGTAGACAGCATCGATTTTGGTACGAGACAGGTAAGTGTCTCGTACGAATTTGTATAAATCCGAAAGAAGCACTGCGGCGCATAGTTCGAGGCGAGGTAGGGATGTACGTTTGAGGGGTACGACGCGAGCTTTGGAACAGACCTGAAATACGTGTATTTTGTTCGCGGAGTCAGTAATACGTAGAAAGATTATGGATCCATACGCGATTTCTGAGCTATCGCAAAAGCCGTGTAACTCACACGATGTTGCGTCTGTGCGTGTAAGTTGACGAGGGATTCTAATTTGCGTTAGCAACGTCAGCTGATCACGATAAGTGTTCCACGCTCGAATGATCTCATTTGGGGGAGTCTGATCCCAGCCAACACCGAGGATCCACAATTGTTGGATCAAACATTTGGCTCGGATTGTGATAGGGGATAGAAACCCTAGCGGATCAAAGATTCTAGCGACCTCACTTAAGATGGATCGCTTCGTACATGGCTGATCTGAAGGTTGGATTTCGAATAGGAAAGAGTCTGAGGAAGGATCCCACTTAAGGCCCAGAACTTTTAGGGTTTTAGTTTCAGTGGTGTCGAGTGATACCGAACCAGTTAGACAATCCTCGCGAGGAAGGTCATGTAATAGTTGGGGTTTGTTACTGGCCCACTTTCGAAGTTGGAAGCAGCCACGATCGAAAAGAGCGATGGTCTGTAATTTTGCCTGCTGAGCGATTTCAAGAGATGAAAACCCGGTTGTGACGTCGTCAATGTAGACATCCGACATAATAATCTGTTTCGCGAGAGGAAATAAATCTCCCTCGTCTTCAGCGAGCTGTCGCATAGTACGGCAAGCGAGATATGGAGATGAAGCTAGTCCGTAAGTGACTGTATTCAGACGATATTCCTGTAGGGTCTCAGTAGATGAGGCCCGCCAAAATATTCGTTGATAGTCACGATGATCGGGCGCGATTAGAATCTGACGGTACATTTGTCGAGCGTCTGCCATGAAAACGATTTTGTGTTCCCTGAATCGCAGGAGAATTTTTATAATGTTAGGTTGTAGTTTTGGACCGATAAGTTGCGTTTCGTTAAGAGAGCGAGAGCACGAGTCCTTGGCTGATCCATCGAATACCACACGAAGGCGCGTCGTTGAAGAACTCGGCCTCAGAACGCAATGATGGGGAATGTAGTATTTCCCTTTGCCCATCTCGTTCGCAGGAACCAGCGACATGTGACCGCTTTCAAGGTAATTAGACATGAAGTCAGTATATTGCGACTTTAGATCTGGGTCACGTGATAATCTTCGCTCGATAGCATGAAAACGTCGCAACGCTATATCGCGAGAACCTTCGAAAATAGGTTCCGAATCGCCTTTGAACGGGATGCGAACTTCGTATCGACCGGATTGATCACGACGATGATCGTTTATGAATTTTTGTTCGCATTGCGATTCATCAGGTGTCAGAGGCGATAAAGTCGGTAAGGAATCCAATTCCCAGAAGCGTTGAACTAATGAGTTTAAGTCGTTATCAATATCTGGCAACGTATGCAATAGAGTGCCAGCCGATAGACGAGTTTTGCCTAACAGGAGCCATCCGAAGACAGAGTTGAATGCAGTAGGCTGAGTCACGCTTCCTTTAATGTGTTGGTTGAGTACGGAGTCAGCGAATACATCCGCAGCGAACAATAGATCGATGGGTCCGGGGATATCAAAACCGGGGTCAGCTAATTGCAACGATTTAATATGTGACCATCCCGATGTGTTAAGTTGTGCGACAGGTTGATCACCACATATTTTAGAAATGACATGCGATTCAAGTTCAAATAGAACTCGACCGCCAGTCCCGATGGAGCAAGTGACGTCACCAAGAATCGGTGCAGCCGCTTCTCCTAGTCCGCTGACACACCCGTTGGTCTCTGATGTTGTTAGATTTAGTCGCTTCACTGCAGATTCGGTGATAAAATTGCTTTGACTTCCGGTGTCGAAAAGTGCACGAAACGATTGCATATTGCCTAAGGCATCTTTGACCTGTACTATTGCGGTTGCCAGTAGCACGGTGACGTTCGATTGTGACCTTGAAACCAAAGACGATACGTTGTGATCAGGTTCGATATTAGATTTATCGCGATGGAGTAAGGTGTGATGTTTCCGGTTGCACGTGCGGCACGAGAAGATTGAGTTACAGTTTTTTAACTGATGAGATGGCTTCAGGCAATTAAAGCACCAGTTTTTATCCTTTGTGATAGTCATGCGTTCGTCAAGTGATTTATTCAGAAAATCTTGACACGATGATATTGAGTGTGGCTTGTTACAATAAGAACATTTGCCCGAATAGTATTTAGTTTGATTGTCGCTCCCAGTCTCTTGTTGATCGTTTGCAGCTACGAGAGCGTGTGACGTGTTAAAACGTTTAGGTTGAGTCTGCGCAGGCACATACTTAGGCGCTGCCTTGTTTGTTTTGTTCGACTCCGAAAAATGTGTGTCACGCATTAAAGCTTCGCATTTGGATCGCAAGAAATTCCGCAATTGATCGTATGACGGTAATTCAATGAATGAGTATTTTTCCTCAAAACTGCGGCGTAAGTCTTTGTCAAGCTTCGATAAGATATGATACACTAGAACAAAATCCCAATGCATAACCGGTAAGTCGATTGTCTTTAGGATGCACAAGTTTTCCTCGAAAAGGTCAAGTGATTTTTGAAAATCGTGCGCGTTACTGATTTTAAATTCAACGTTTAAAATATCTTGCCAACACGTAAAAGCTAAGGTACGTTTACACTTAAAGCGAGCAACGAGCGCTTGATATGCATCGTGATAATGCTCATGTGTCACCGGAAAGGCTCTGACTACTGACAACGCATCGCCGCTGAGAGACGAAATCAAATAATGATACTTCTCCGTATCGTTAAGAGAAGTGGCATTGTGTATCAATGCGTTAAAAGTATCGTAATACTCAGGCCATTCTTTGATGTTACCCGAAAAACTCGGCAATGTAATTTTCGGTAACCGAATATGCGAAGACGGACCATGGTACAGTGGAGTCGAACCACTGGGTGATTGAGCAGATTCACTCTTCGTTAAGCTACGATGAATTGATAAAACTTGATAATACATGTCATCGAACTGTTCCTGAACACTATTATCCTCATTATCCGGATCATCCATGAGTTCCAAGATCGTTAAGTGCGCATGCTCAAAGTTCGAAGCGATCTCACGAATCTCCTGGTGATAAGATAAAAACAGGTCGCGCTGAGAATAATCACTAGTAGTTATAGTGCTACCGATTTCTAAAGCCTTAGCTAGACGTTTAAATGCGATTGTACGCTTTCTACGCAATGATGCTAAGTCCTTAACTGAATACTCTAAATCAACAGATTTCTTTTTCTTTAAGGAAAGTTTACGAGTTGAATGTTTACTTATAAGCGACATTGTTATTTGAAATAGTGTAAACGATACTTATCTACGAATAACAAAAGGTAAGAAGAACCGATATAAGTTTGTAGTAATCTGAACAAATCAATTTCAACCTTATCAGGAAGAGAATAAGAACGCGTAAGTGCGATTAGGAGGAACGAAGTTACGACGATGTGATACGGAATAATTATTTTTCTGATGTACACCCTGACACGCAAGTTTAGTTGAAGTTTTGCAAGTTATCTAAGAACAATAATCCGACTTGGACGGAAACTTGCGCGGGAGACTGTACGCGGCCGATGGAATGTTCGACTATACGATACGAAGGAAATAAATAAGTGGTTTTATATTCTACCCCACAATTTTGATAAACAGATTTGATGTCAAATAATTTACGATTTGTTAGTGATTACCTATGATTTAACACTATGTTTTGAGTTGATTGGAAACTAAAAGTGATGAAATGTACGAATGACGATTTTGATTACTGATTTAGGATTTTTGTAAGCCGATAGATTTGAGCACCGATACAAAGAAAGTGATTGCCCAATTAGATCATACAATAATCCCGTTACTTTGTGAAAGAAACGAAAAGAAAAGAAATTAAGGGTAAAAGGAACCCCTGTTCGATGGTGATAGCTGATGAACGTTGTTTACGTATATGTGCGTTAGGTATTTAGGTGATATTATTACGGGGCTATTAAGATGACGATGCAATAACTTAGAATGCAGTAGGTAAGTACGCTTGTTGAAGGAATTTGATCGTTAGATTTACGCACTTATAGTTAAAGCATATGATTTTGACCAGATATACCCTATGCACTATGATGGTATGAATCTAGGTGGAAGTTCCCTGGTTTCGGCACCATAAAGATGTAGCATACGCACCAAACCGAAATAGTGGTGGCTTTCTGCTACACTGGGACAAGACGGTAACGTAAAAAAAGCGATGTTCAAAAACTCGACGCAAGCCGCAGCGAATACAATGCACTCACGTACCTTGGACTGCTGCAAGCTTTCGATGAGCCTCCACCTGCGATCGGTCACCAGCCAGCCAGTTGAGGGTGTAAAGATGAGGTCGACGAACGATGCGTGTCGCGCGCGGCGGTAGCTAACACACTGCTTGAGCTCCAATATTTTAACGAATACGCGGTGCATCGGTAGACGAGTTGTGACTACCCTCCGCTGCTGCTTATTTTGAGAAATTGAACATCGGTAGGATTGTAACTATAATGCGAGGTACATGATAACGAAACAATCATTGTATGCAAACATACCTTCTAATTTGTTAGGAAAAACTAACCTTATCCCGGAGACAATTTAAATTTAGCTATAAAAAGATAGCTTGCAATATAGCTTAAATAAGTTCATCTGTAAGCGCCACACGATACTTTTATGAATAGGGTATTTCTAGTATAAGCAGGTGAATATTGTTCTCATCTTAGCTTTTATCGTATGATTTCAGATAATAATGGCTCAATCGGTATTCGGAATATGGGACTATGTCATAATGGCGGCGACGATGATCGCCTCAGTCGGTATTGGACTTTATTTCCGCTTCAGTGGAGGGAAACAAAAAACAAATGAGGTAAGTTTTGTACGGTTATGCGAGGCCTATTGCATACTACACACAACTTATGTATTACAATAAATATATTTTTGTTTATTTATACCAAACAGTTGGAATAAAATAACGGAATGAAAGAAATTACAGTTTATTTTTATTACTATAACACATAATTATAATTGGTTCAAATCTCATCCATTTTTTCACAGGAATATCTACTAGCAGATCGAAACATGTCCACACTGCCTGTAGCCGTATCTCTGATGGCATCTTTCATGTCAGCTATAACGCTTTTAGGCGTGTCTTCGGAAAACTTTTACTATGGAATGCAGTTCATAGTTATCAACATATCATACGGAATCGCTACACCGATAGCCAGCCGGCTGTACTTACCAGTGTTCTTCGGTCTCCAAAAGACTAGCACATATGAATACCTAGAGCTTAGATTCGGGCCCCATATACGGATGTTAGCGTCTCTGACGTATACTTTACAAATGGTGCTTTACAACGGGATAGTCCTGTATGCTCCCGCAATAGTACTGGAAGCAGTGACTGGACTGGACCGATTGATTTCGATTCTAGTCGTTGGGTTGGCGTGTACATTCTACTCGAGCTTGGGTGGCATGAAAGCTGTACTGTTTACTGATCTACTGCAATCCCTGCTGATGTTTGCAGCGGTGTTCAGTATTGTTATATTCGCTTCGGTGCAAGTGGGCGGCTTCGGGCAAATATTCGTGATCGCAAGCGAAGGTGGACGAATGAACTTTTCTAAGTGAGTTTCAGATAATTCTAAACTCCTTACTCAACTCCGATTTCAAGAAAACGAAACAGTAAGATAAAAAAAATACGAGTTAATGGGTTTATTTTTAATTTTTTGTAAGTAGTCTTCGATCTGATGTTCTTTAAAGAGTTTATCTATCTTTATTTTTACCGTATGCGAAAAGTCATGCTAATTAGTTTATTACAGTTTCAGCGTCGACCCAACAGAGCGGAACACGTGGTGGTCTCTCATTTTTGGAGGCATGGTAACATACCTGTCTCTGTACGCCGTGAACCACACTCAGGTAAACGATGCTACTTAACTGTAGGTACTGTACTAGTACATTAATCCTACTAATATTATAAACGCGAAAGTTTGTCTGTATGGATGGATGTTTGTTACTCTTTCACGTAAAAACTACTGAATGGATTTTGACGAAACTTCGCAACAATATAGCTTACATATCAGAATAACACATAGGCTACAATTCATAAAGATATATTATCGTATATTATCCAAACGCGGGTGAAACCGCGGGGCGCAACTAGTTTGATTATATTTCTGATTAAATTTTGCGTAAGTTCTTAGCTATTGTGAATTATTGCTGTATTGTTATGATAATAAGTGTCATTACCATGTCGCTTGTTATTATAAATCTTTCTTTCTTTCTTGGTTTTTGAAACTAAATAAATACATTGTATTTTCTCCTCTACTTGTGTGTGAGCGTCAGTACCTATAGGTAATTTATATTTCAATGCAACGAACTGCATTATTGATATATTTATCAATTTGTTATTGCATGTAAACCTGACCTTTCTCAATAAGGCATAATACCTATTATAATCTTCTCTTCTTCTATATAATAGAAGTTTTAATTGTAAATACTTGTATTGTAGACCTACTTTGTTGCTTAAAATATAAATAAAGTGAGTAGAGTCTAGCTAGCAACACGTTTGCCTGAAGATAAGCAGCACGCCTGCTCATAATTGTTTTAGTACCACGCAGAAGTACCTTTTGCAAAATGTTGTGCAGCACTGCACTGCGCACGCAACCGTGACTGAGGCATTAAGATTCTAAAGTCCCATTTATGTTTTGTAATAGTATCTACTTATCTAATAATAGTACTTAATAATAGTAGGTATATTCATTGTAAACTAGCTGACCCAGCAAACTTCGTACCGCTTCAGAATCAATAAATAAAAAAGCTGAATGATAAATGCAGAATGTTTCAACATAAGTAAAAAATGTGGTCAAAACGTAAAAGTAACAACAGTGTTCGTAATCAAAAAACAATTGCCCGATATGAATTATATATTTACTCATCTTTTCCCTGGACTTCCACAAACATTTAGGTATACAGAACAGCACATAGCAATACAGAACAACAGAACTAAAATCAGCTAAATCGGCCCAGCCGTTCTAGAGTTTTAACGAGACTAACAAACAGCGATTGATTTGTATAATAATATATAAGAGAATGCTTCTTGCAATACTTTCCAGGTACAAAGACTGCAAACAGTGAAGACCCTGGAGCAGTCGCAGAAGTGCCTCTGGTGGAGTTGGCCGGTGCTATCACTGCTCAGTTTCGCGACTTGCATCAGCGGCATTGGAATGTATGCCGTGTTCAAGGACTGCGATCCTTACACTAGCCACGAGATCTCCGCGGTGAGAGCTGGAATTATCACGAACTGGCTGTACATAGTTTCGTAAATAAATAAATTAAAACCGTCTAAATCGAGTCGAGTCGGCGAGTCGGACTCGCTCACGAAAGGTTCTGTACCATTGTCTATAAAAACGGCAAAAAGGTACGTTTGTTGTATGGGAGCCACTTAAATATTGATTTTATTCTGTTTTTTAGTATTTGTTGTTATAGTGGCGACTGAAATCACGGTTCATAAGATACAGCCTCGAGACAGAGGGTCAGACAGACAGACAGATGGACAGCAAGTCTCAGTAATGGATCTCGTTTTAACCTTTATGTATGGAACCTCAAAAAAGGGAACTACTTACCAAATTTCATCCAAATCCAACGGCGTGATTGGATATCCACACATCCCTACAGAAATACTCGTTCGTGACTTCCGTCCATAAATCAAAACTTTTCACCCAGATAGATCAGTTGATGCCTTACTACGTGGTGAACACCATGAAGTCCGTTCCAGGCCTGGCGGGACTCTTCGTGGCCGGTATTTTTAGTGCCTCTCTATCCACCATATCTGCATCTTGCAACGCTCTCGCTGCTGTCACTCTTGAGGATTATGTCAGCAGGTGAGGAACACGATCTGGGAACTTCTTATTAATCTACCTTAAAAAAGGAGGTAGGCTTGTATGTCCTAAGTATTTTGAGGGTTACACAAAGCTTTTGATGGGTTTACCTCCGCTTATGTATACGACAAATGAACGATCTACTGTAAACTAGAGTTCTTGAAATCGGATGTATTATAACTTGAATATCGTATTTTGGTAAATGGTATACAGGGTGTATCGGCAAGGTGTAGTAATATTGAAATGTGGGTATGTGTACCTGGTGATGAATCATTTGCCAGGGTACTAAAACCTGAAATCGATAATCGATTTTTTCACTCAAATTGACAAAATAACTAAATATTACAACCCTAACATGATACGGATGACGTCACGTTACGCCGGTCACACAACGCTTGCGCTATGCAGGATTTCTTAGAAACGGCCCTGGCGCCATCTAGTAATTTTTTGTGGAACTTTTACCACAACTTTACTTCTACACCTAGTTTCGTTTGAGTAATGCCGCCGGCTAGAGGTGTACAGTCTTACCCAACTTATATGGTGCGTCGTGAATCTTCGTTCGCGCAGAAAATAAAGTATGGTCCGAAGATTAACGAAAGAATGCTTAACACTTACAATCAACCTAAGATCACTATTATAAGGTTCATAATACACTGCAGCTGTTAGTTCCATCTCACTCATGCCACGCGGCGATCGCTAAGATGGCGGGGCGGCTGCCGACCAAAAGCGGCCAATAGCATTTCCCGCGCTTTGAAAATTCATCTTCTGCGCAGGTAGAACTGCGATGTGCAACAGCTGCAGTGTATTATGAACCTTATAATAGTGATCTTAGGTTGATTGTAAGTGTTAAGCATTCTTTCGTTAATCTTCGGACCATGCTTTATTTTCTGCGCGAACGAAGATTCATGACGCACCATATAAGTTGGGTAAGACTGTACATGTTAGCCTATGCCTCAAGTTCACTGACATTGCCCAACTGATAACTAGGGTTGAACGATGGTTAGTTTTGCAGTAAACTTTTACGTGTAATAATTCATTACCGTAACTACTTACAGATTTATAGTACCTCCAGACTACTTCGAAATATGTATGTGTATGCGTAGTTTCAGTATTACTACACCTTGCTGTTACACCTTGTATATCTTAAAACAAAACAAATATTTTGTGTGATGGTTGCTATCAACACGCTTTATTATCATATGACAGAAATATCGAGATCTCATAACAAATACACAGTGAACATTCCCCTTTTGACGCCAATCTCTATTACATTGAGCATTTCCTCACCTGTTTCCAGGTGGTTTAAAATCAGCTCTAACTACGTTCCCTGGCTGACGAAGCTGGCGGCGTGTGGGTTCGGGCTGGTCTTCCTCGCTCTGGCGTTCCTGGCTGAGTACCTCGGTGGGATCCTGCAGGCTGCGCTGACAATATTCGGGGCAGTCGGCGGTCCACTGCTTGGAGTATTCACATTGGGAATGTGTACCACTTATGCTAATCAGATGGTGAGTAAAAAGTAGATTATTGTTTTTGAAATAGGAAAATGTCTGCCTATGTCCATGGTCCCTCTACTTTTGAGGCCAACCATGTAAACGTTGAAACAGCTATTCCATTAAGAGCCGCAAGTATCTATTATTATTCGCAGGTACAAATGTGTATTTCTTTCATGTTTCAGGGTGCATCAGTAGGTCTGCTGAGCGCCATGGCTGTCACTTTGTGGATCAGCTTCGGCGGGCCTCGTCCGATGCCAGCGAAGTTACCTCTCAGCGTGGAGGGTTGTGGATTTAATATCACGGCGCCTCCAGCCGCGGTGTACAACCCTAGCGATTACTTTTATCCATACAGAATATCTTATTTATGGACTAGTCCGGTAAGTACTCTCAGCGCTATTGAGAGTGTTTCACTATGAAATTCTAGCATGTTTTACCGTGTTTTAGCATCTCTAGATAGCCTTAAATTTCAAGCCTGGAAATGTAGGCCCATGAAATAAAAATTTTATAACGTCTCAACTGTCAAGTTAGCATCCAAAACATCTGCCAACTTAACTATTTTTATGGTCGTCATCATTTACAGCACTACTCTATCCATAGCCAGTTCCTTCGCTGCCGTCACGTTTCCGGATTCTGAGCTATTTCTAATACTTCCGTGCGATACTTGTCGCGAATGCTTCTCATAGTTCGAAGATAATCTTTCCAGATCGGCTTCGTGTTGGTGATATCAATAGGTTCAATAGTGTCGCTGTTGTGGCGGCAGCAACAGCCGTGGGAGAAGGAAGGTCGCTCGCACCCCGACCCTGCACTCTTCTCACCTCCGCTCGCCGCGAGACTGCGAGCTAGGATGGCCGAGAAACCAGCCGTCCAGGTTTGTACTTACAGGCTTACCTTACCTTAGAGTAAACTTTGCATGAATCAGTAGTTGTTTTTGTTTTGGGGAGCGTGCATGGGCTAGTGAGTTAGAATAAGAGTATGACTCCGATTATGGGCATGACGTTCGGTATAAGTAACATTTCTTGACTTTGCTGTCTTATCTAAGGAGTTAGATGCCTATCTCTAAGTTTAATTAAACTGAACACAATCCAGTTGTATAAAATATTGGATACATCTAGATTGTGTTTACGCTTTATAAATATAACGCGTAAACTGAGCAAGGTATGGATATAACCGAAAATTGCGTAGTGGAGTGTAGCAAACGGAGTGTATACTTAGTAATCTTAGTATACTCATAGTAGATAATTTTCTTCATATTTCTTCTATTTCTCCTCATGGTTCATGCATGTATCAGATTTCTGTTATGCTTCATTAGTGCATGCATATTTCTAGATTGAGGACGTCAGTGCGCTTTAAGGCTGCTTGGGATTTTTAATCGAATTCGAGGTTGGTACTGCTTGTAAACTTTATATAGGCTATACGTACATCTATATGGGTATGTTTTGTGAATTGTGTTTTCATAGAAAAACATTTGCTTGGTGTTCACTTCTACAATGTTTTAACAATAGTCGCGATAGCTTGTTTCCTTGGGGTTTCTATATTTTACCATATTAATTGTTCAGTATCTGCAGAAAAACTACAGCACGGATAATAATAATACAATTATATCCGTTTATACTCTCTTTTTAGTTTAAATTTTAAAGAATTATCTAATTTTCCGCAAGAACGAGTTGATAAGATTTTTTAAGATAATGCACAATTGGATTGCTTCTGGCATGTAACAATTTTTCTGTGATAGACAGGTACGTGAGTCACTTACAAATGTTACGTATTTTTCATTTTCATAGACCTACGTAACCCTAAAAACAATACCAGTCGACCTTACGAGTATATCGTTGAAGATAAGACATCCCAGTAGATTGTTAAATGTGACGCATCACGCAAGACTCCGCGTTAGTAGGTCACCGTTGATTAAAAATCCTAAATGATTTATCTGTTATTTCATGATTTTCCTTATACATATACTGCCCATTTGGCAATTTTTACAGGAAATCCCACCACATGCCACTCATAGGTAATAATAGTTCTGGATTAAAATGTATCAATCGATATACCATTTCATTACCACCACCACCACCACCACCATTCATCCCCCACATAAGTATCCGCTATGTTGTTATGGTATTTGTTTAATTCGATTTTGTTTTAATTTTTTTCAGTGTGAATTACTAAAATATACAAATGGTGTTCAAGAGAAAACCCTGAACGAAGATTAATAGATAAATTAATACTAATATAAAATTACGTAGTTGAATTTTTTTGTTAGTATGATCATGTTGGCATGTATCTATAGTGATACCTGCATATCTAATTTAATTATTGGTAGTGCATTTAAATGTTTAGAAGTATCTACCTAGTTATATTATTATAGTTTTATAAATATTTTCTCGAATGTGGAAAACATTGCAAATGTTAGATTGTACGAGTAATAATATGAGGTGAACAATTGAACATTCCTAATAATCATTATGTCGAGAAAAATATTCTTTACGACCGTTAATTGGTTGGTATCATTAATTCTGTGGTTGGTATGTATTCAGTTGTATTCAGGGCATGGATGTTGCTTATAAATATTAACAATAATATTATAATAATGTCTAACCTGTGATACTCATAGCTGATACTGTAATATAAATAATTGATCTTCCATTAATAATAATACACTACTTATTGTTTAATAATTGAATGTCTCTGTGAAATAGGGCACACAGCTATAGATCCATTTAATAGCGTATCTGTCTCATACACTATTGATCAACACCATAATATCACGTATAAGTTTAATGATATGTACCTAATGATATTGGATAATGTAAAACCTACTAGCCTAATATTGAGCCTGGAAAATATGAATCAGTGTATATACACAGTAGTACAGACAGTACAATAAAAGTACTTACCTACTTGACGTTTTATTCTAGCTAAAACATCTATACTTATATATTTAAATTTAGGCGCTATTACAAAGTGAAATGTTAGTTTCCTACCCATATATTGTATAATTTTATTATACATTGTTTATGTATTTAAAGCAGTGTAACATATTCTAAGTACATGTTTTAAATACTTAATTTTAATTTTGTGGCGTGTTTTGCTAAGTTAATAATGGTATAATAATGTATAGTTGTTTGTGAGTTCGTTTTTAATTAGCTGCTGGCTGTGTTGTACCATACAAGTATAAATGATGAAGCCAGAAATTCTCTTGCTGTGTGTGAGATATGTATTTACGTAGTGTAGAATATAAATATTACGTTAAGTGGAAAAAATATTTTATAAATGTTGGTAGGTAGCTGTTACGTGTTAATTAAAGTTATCAACAAAGACCTGGGTTTTTTATATTATTATACCTTCGCTGGAACCAAGCCAGAACATACAATAGAAAATACGGACCTTATTGCGCGCGCATAATAATAAAGTACCGAATACATGTTTTTTTTCGTATATGTAGCGATGAAAAAGAAATGAGACTAAAAAAAATATTCTCTTCACGGTCAATTTAGTTAAATCGATTACTTATAATGTGCTTCAAACACGTTTATTTGTAAGCGCTTGTTTCGCTTTTTTACCTACATCAAATTATACTGCTATTATTATGTATGGCATATCTGTTCAATACGACATTCGATATCTTCACTCTACGGAATATTGTACAACGCGTTACTAGTTGCTACGCGTATACCTACTCGTGTGTGTATCTGTAATAATGTTTATGAATGCGACCCGGTAACTTCGACGAATACGTAAATCACATTCAGTCATGTGTTAAGCCCTTGTGTAGACAGACATATTGTATTCGCGTAACTTACACAGAAATTAGCGTGCGAGATTATTTTTATCCGAGGAACATTTTAAATTGCTGTGCAGCGTGTGTTGTTTTTATTTTTAGTTAGTTTCTTGGATTTTTAACGTGTGTATTCAATTGAGAGCTGATATGATAGTGACCAATTGCTAGCCTATACGTATTACGAGTAGTATTTGTGAGTTAAGGGGGCAAGTTTGAAAATTTCATATAAATTTACCTAGATCCTAACTTATTATTTACCAGCATTTTTGTACTTAGGTAATAATATGGACCATTCTGTATTTGCGATATGGGACTATGTGATCATGGGGGTGACCATGGTTGCTTCAGTCGTCATCGGCCTTTACTTTCGCTTTAGTGGTGGAAAACAGAAAACAAATGAGGTGATAAAAACGTTTCTAAATATTTCTCTAAATTTCCATATTTCTACAATTATTTTATATATAAGTACTTACAAATAATTATTTTATGTAGTACCTAAGTAGGTACTTACATGTAATTATTGTTGCAGTAATTTCTTTGATTGTGCCAGTCTAAGTAGTTTTTTCTGGTTATCAAGTGGCACCAATCAACCTAACTAACCTACTTTCGTTTTGCTCGGTCTTCGTTATAAATGAATTGGCAATATTAGCATATGAGAGTTTGCATAATTTGGCATTTTGAGCCATAATCGAGAAACTATATTATTGATCTATTTATTTCCTTTTCAGGAATATCTCTTAGCTGATCGCAACCAGTCAACGTTACCAGTAGCGGTATCCTTGATGGCCTCTTTCATGTCATCCATAACACTTTTGGGTGTGTCATCTGAGAACTATTATTACGGCATGATGTTCTTCATTATGAACATAGGCTACCTCGCTGGCACTCCCATAGCCAGCCGGCTGTACCTACCAGTGTTCTTTGGACTCCAGAAGACTACCACTTACGAGTACTTGGAGCTCCGATTTGGACCACGAATACGAATGCTCGGATCTTTAACTTATAGCATACAGATGATACTCTACAATGGCGTAGTTTTATATGCCCCAGCTATAGTCCTCGAGGCAGTTACAGGACTCGACAGAATGGTGTCAATACTGCTAGTGGGATTGGCTTGCACCTTTTACTCCACCCTTGGAGGAATGAAAGCGGTTTTGTATACAGACCTTCTGCAATCGTTACTGATGTTTGTGGCCGTATTCAGTGTTCTAGTCTTCACTTCCATAGATCTTGGCGGATTCGACAAGATTTTCACAATCGCTTGGGATGGTGGGCGATTAGACTTTTCTAAGTAAGTTGTAGGTACTAAGTATTTTGGAGTTTGGAGTTTATGGGAGAATAAGCCCAGTTATAAGCAGTGCATCAACATCTTTGCAACAACCTTGTGCAGTTTCAGCGTTGATCCTACCGAAAGGCACACCTGGTGGTCGCTAATGAGCGGAGGCATTACCACGTTTCTATCCCTGTATGCCGTTAATCAAACACAGGTAAATCGATTTGAAGCCTTTTCATTTGTATAAGCAATCTACAAATAAAACACACTGAGAGGCAACGAAATATCAACAACATTTTTTATTCCGTCGTACCGTCAGAGCAGGCAATACTGCCATGGTACCTACCTACTAAAGAAATTTCCCTACCTTTTTCCAGGTCCAAAGGCTCCTGACCGTCAGCACTTTGGACAAGTCTCGCAACTGCCTGTGGTGGAGTTGGCCAGTACTGGCCTTGCTCAGTCTAGTCACCTGCATCAGCGGCTTGGGCATGTATGCTGTTTATAAAGACTGCGACCCATTGACCAGCGGCAAAATTACTGCGGTGAGTTACAGCTTACTATTGCTACCTCTCTGATCTCTACCCTCCTATTCCTTTTTCCCTTCTTCGTTCTTGTCGTATTTTGTTTCATCAGACATTTTATTACACGTAACCGTGCCCTAATTATTTAACGGTGCTGCCAGATAGATCAGCTGATGGCGTACTACGTGGTGGACGCAATGCGTGCAGTTCCCGGGATGGCTGGGCTCTTTGTTGCTGGGATCTTCAGCGCTTCGCTCTCCACTATCTCTTCTTCTTGCAACGCGCTAGCTGCTGTCACTCTATCGGACTATCTCAGCAGGTGAATAATTGGCCTACTCGTAGCTGCTTAGCTAGCGCGTTGACATAAATTTCGTAGATATAAATCAATGTCTATCTCGTTTTTGTTCTACTTCCAGGTGGTTTAAAATAAAAGAATCACACAAACCGTGGCTAGCGAAGCTGGCAGCGTGTGTGTTCGGTCTGATGTTCTTAGCGATGGCCTTTTTGGCTGAATACTTAGGAGGCATCCTTCAGTCCGCGCTGACGATATTCGGCGCCGTGGGAGGACCACTGTTAGGAGTTTTCACGCTCGGAATGTTTACAACCTACGCTAATGAAATGGTAAGTTTACCGAAACATGCCTATTCATTTCGATTAACAATAATATGTAGGTATGTAATTATTTTATAATATTTAATATAGGGTGTTATTTTAAAGGTGGGTTTTCCTTATCCATAAAATATAAGTAGGTAGGTAAAGTATCTACTTCTTATGTAACATGCATGATAAGAAAACATAAAAATGATAAGCGCACTTACTACACTTTACTATCTATATAGTCACTTTATCTTAAGAGCGGCGGCTTTTTTGTAATTTCGTTTGAGATTATTGACTTCCTTGAACAAAAAAAAACGTATGCGTATTTAGCCAAAACAGTAATCAGTGTATTTTTCTAGGGTGCTTCAGTGGGCCTTCTCAGTGGGTTGGCAGTGACCCTCTGGATTAACTTCGGCCGCCCTCGGCCCGCGCCGGTCAAGTTGCCGTTGAGTGTGGAAGGCTGCGCAGCCAACGTGTCCGTTAGTGCACCCAGCGCATCTATCCCCAGTGACTACTTCTATCTCTACAGAATCTCGTATCTGTGGACCAGCCCCGTGAGTAGATCGTGTTTACTTTAAAAAAAGTACCTAGATTTAAATTAAATATCAGTAGGCTGTGCATCCTTAGAACTCGGACTCAGAAATGAGATTCTAAAACCATGTCAAGTTTGAATTCAACTCAAAAGATAGGTAGTAGGTATTTCAAATCTTACAATATACATATTTTTGAGAAGAAGCATGAGTTCAATTAAGCGTTATCAACTGTCAAAGAAAAACAAGTAGTATCTTTTTCATGATCTCCAACATGGCTAGTAGGTAGGATAAAAGACTTAACCCAACCCGGATATTTTAAGCATAAATATATTATGTTATATTTTTTAACTTTACAGATAGGCCTAGTGTGGGTGCTAGCAGTAGGTTCTGTAGTGTCTCTACTGTGGCGGCACCAGCAGCCATGGGAGAAGGAAGGTCTAACGCATCCCAACCCGGCACTTTTCACTCCCCCGCTCGCTAGAATATTGCGGTCTAAGTACGGGGAGAAACCTGCTAGTGAGGTAGGTATATTGGAAGAGTTGCCGTACGTCTCTCCCTCTCCCTTACTTCTGCAATAAATATTTGTTTTTTATAGATGGATACATCGGACCTCGCTGATAGAAGCGTTTGTGGTGGTAATTAAAAAGGTACTTACTTGAATTTATATTTTGGCACAGAATACCTAATTTTAGTAAAAACGCAATTATTATGAAAAGTTGAGGCATAACCCTATGTTTTATTTTTATTTTCAGCGGAAGTTTTAAAATATGCCGTGTAACATAAAAGACTGACTTACTAAAGTCTAGAAAGAATAGCATGTCTACGGAAACATAATGCTGCCTAATGTACCTACTCTATATTAAACATTATTCTTAATGTAGAATTAATTACGTAGAAGGTACCTACAACATTTAGTTGTGTTGTGAGTAGGTATAACTGACCAAATAAAACATGTATTTAAGTTCTAATTTTATTTCAAAGCCCTTAGTAGTACATATTTCGACTAAGTACCTACAATAAATCAAAATATCTTCAAGCAGCGTGTTGCAATATTATCTTAAAATCTAAGCAGATAAGAAGCCTTCCTTTGGTCTTGTTAAATCATTTAACTGGCGACGCAAGAATGCATTCTGAAAAATAAACAGACCGTGAGATAGAAATATTCTTTTGTAATGTGAAATCAAGCCTATTGGGTGCCATGCGCCTATGTACAAACATCGCACACATACTCGCACACACACACACCCACACACAACGCCACACTTTGACTTAGTTGGTTGTTGGAAGCTCGTATTCACCTCTCTCAAGAGCTCGTCCTCTCTCTCGGCAGCGATCTTGAGCATTTCCTTGGACCTCTCCAGCAGTAAGTCTTTGTCCAGTATGCTCTTTTTCAAGTTTGCGATCTCTATGCGGTGCGATTCTAGACGAGTGGTACCCTGGAACATTTTAGGGTAGGTATACGTATGTATACGTATGTATATACCCATAGATAAATATTGATTCCAGGGGGTTTGGAAGAATTGGTAGAAATTAGTTAGGGGACCGTAAATAGGAAGTTACTATGAAGAAATAATAGGAACTTCTCTTTGTTACTATGAAGAAATAATAGGAACTTCTCGATTGAAACTCCCACGTTCCTTTATTAAATTATTGGTTAACTTTGTCATTTTAATTTGAGGGTATATTTTAGTTACCTTTTCGGAGACACTTCTTCCGCTATTGGGTCTCGAGTCGATCCTCTTGTGAACTAATGAAGTCGAAGTGGACGACTTTTGATCTGCTTGCAATTTACTCACCAGACCTGATAATTAAATAACAGTCAGTAATAACCAGCAAAGTTACCTAAACAATGCAGTTACCGAAATATGTTCCCAGAAAACTGCCCCTAACTTAATAAAATATAGGTAGGTCCATCTGCACCTGCAATCATAGATAAAAAAACTTGACCAATAAGAAAACAGTTTCCACGTCTTCTATTTGACGTATACCTGCGTCATTTTTTTGGTTTTAGTTTATTACCTCTATGGTTTTAGTATTTTTTGATGTTCATTTGTTTTATCTAGATATTTCGTCATGCTAAGTTAGTGTTATAGCAGGATACGACTTCATAAAATGTTGTTACCTCTGAGCGTAAGGATGGTTTGCTCCAAGTCGTTGATCCGGTGTTGGTGCGCCGTGGTGGGCACCGACTCCAACGAGCTGACGCGGATGTTCAACTGGACGTTCTCTTCTTTAAGCATTTCACAGTAACTGGTGACAACAGAGAGTGTGAGAGTCTGATAGAGGTAGCAATAGAGAGATAGAAGCAAGAGAGTGTATGTGAGATAGAGCGTATAAGAGTGATATTTCACTGCCTTGAGCGAGCAGCCCTTTGCTTCTCGTTATAATATGTAGGTAGGTACTTATGCGACAAACAAACAGATCGGCTACTGCGCGTAGTTGCCATGTTTTTCATGGGACGCTAGATTTATGTGAACATAAAAACGCAGGAATGTGAAAAGTATCCCCA
Organism: Hylaea fasciaria; assembly: GCA_905147375.1. Classification (NCBI taxonomy): domain Eukaryota; kingdom Metazoa; phylum Arthropoda; class Insecta; order Lepidoptera; family Geometridae; genus Hylaea; species Hylaea fasciaria. The sequence goes on from LR990199.1 coordinate 5,830,878, forward strand.
TCATCAGAATATTATGTTCGACAATGTCATCCTCTGTAGTTATAAAGATACCCACCTCTTCCAATACTCGAGTTCCGGTTGCGGATCGGCAGCGGACTTCATCGGCGTCCGTATCTGTGACTCGAGCAGTGTGGACTCCAACTTCAACACCTGCCCCTTGAGAGACGTGATCTCTGCGAGTGCCTTCTCGTATTCAGACACGAGATGTTCATTACCCTTAAAAGTTAGAAAAGTGACAGTTGTATGGAAGTCTTTATATTTTTTGAATTGGAAAAACAACTTTAGTTCGATTTACAAAAAGACAAACAATTTTTGTGAAATTAAAGTATCATAAACCTCAAAACTGTACAGGGATTTCAGAAAATTAAACATGCTATTCACAAGTCAATTTACACATTACAACTTACTTATTATTTTTTAATATTCTCTTTTGTCCAAGTTATATCAAGATCGGTTCAGCCTTTTTGTCTTAAAAAGGGAGCTACCACCAGTAGCTAGACGGTATCGTGACGAGCCAGCCAAAGATATATATAGTACACTTGCCTGAAGGTTGAACATAGGTTGAGACGTCAAGACACAGAGGTACCTTTTCTGCAAGCGTGAGTGCAACGATCCTCCTCTGCTGCGCCTGCACTCGCTCCAACAGCGTGTGGTTGGAGAGGGGAGGCGCGTCCATGCAGGTGGGACACTCAATTGACCGCTGCGTCTTCTCTGGCGACTCGCTCTCTTGCTTCTCTATCGATAATTGACTTTCACCTGAACAGTTATTAGAAAGTTGAATAAAACGTATCGATACTTGCGTACAGAACCTTTGTTTAATAAAAAGTACGAGGCAGCGTATCATCCGCAAGGGCAGTTCTCAATGAACTTGAGATTTTTATTTTTGCATCGATATTCTAGATCAGTTTTAGTGAAGAAGCCAAGTTAAGTTTGTAGGAAATACATTGGTACATTTACTTAAATAATTACATTTTATACAGCTATTAATGTCATCGCTGTACCTTTAAGTTCAGCTATTCTAGACATTAGTACACGTTTCTCTCTCTCCAGCCTCGAGACAGCTGACTTGGCGAGGTGGACGCTGGCTTCTAGCTTTTTGACTTCCTGGCATTTTTCTTCGAAACGTGATTGCCACCGGTCCGCTGATTGCTGTGCCCTACAATATGACATGACTAAAATTACTTCCTGTCATTTTAAATAGATTTATAAGGATCATTGTAGGATTTTAGCCGATCATAAGATATTGTATTTGTGTGAGGGACATAAAAAAAACTGTAGAAAACGATGCGTAGTTGTTAAAGTTGAAAAAAATTACATGACAAGATCAAGAAATATTCGTGCTATTACAATTTTAAGGTATCATAATAGTGTGAAGTTCCTTTACCGTTTCCACTTGTCCCAGAGAGCGATGCTCGAGTGGGTGTCGCGTCTGGCGGTGGTCAGTTGCGATTGCAGCATCGCGATTTTGTTGTGAAGAGCTGCCGACTCGGCGGTGGCCACTCGGGTGCCGCCACTACTGCTTCTGAGACAACAATTAGCAGTAGTATATTTCTCAGAGTTGAGACCCTCTTCTGAGAAATCCTGATTTAGATACCTACACTCCTATGCTTAACGCTTGGATGTTTGTATTGGTATAAAATTTACATTACGAGCACCCACGTATATATTATAATAAATCCTGACCCCAAACTAACATTATCTGTGTTTAGAAAATCAGTAAAAAATCTGACGCAAAACCCCAATTGGGGTGTTCCAGGAATCTTTGAGGTTAATCCCATTCTTGGCAAAGCACACTTAAAGTCATTACTCCAAGGAGGCATACTAGAGGAGTGTGTGTGTAGAAGGAGTTCATTCCAAGGATTACTTACATTCTAAATACTTGATTCTTGAGATTCTGTGCGTCGAGTCTAGATCTTCTTTCCCTAGCCGCCAGTGCTTTGACCTGCCGACGCAGTATGGCATTCTGTTTGCCAACCAACTGTTTATCGCGACGCAAGCGTTCTATGACGGGTTCCTGCCTAAAAGTAAAAACTAATCAGCAGAAGGTAGGAACTAACCTAGGCTGGTACCTACGTCATACTCTTAAAACATGTTTGTTTTTCGTTGAAGAAGGCTTTATCTACAAACTGAAACATAAATAAGCGTACGAGCCAACGCAGTATGTATTTTCCACTTGCCATACTTAGATATAATTCCGATGGGAATGGAGCCATAATGCGAAGTCAAGGCCTTCCAGTGTCGCATTTCTGCCTATACGATACCTACTCGGTATGCGTGTCGACGTTATCGATTGAACTTAGTCCATAGACTGATTTCAAGAAACGCGGCCAACCCACTCAAATTAAAATCAGACGTTAGCTGAAATGCGACTGTATACAGAAAATCTAGGAACTTACCATATGGCAGTGGAACTGCTGCCGATTCTCCCAAACTCATCCACCATGTCATTCAAGTCTCCGCTAGATTCGAACTTGATTTCCAGTCTATCAGACCCGTGGTGGGACATGGCGTCGCTCACTTCATCCACCTCTACTATAGCGGAGAGGTCGAAGCTTGGGTCGTGCACTGATATCATGGTAGACATGTTCATTATTTGCATCTGAAAATATCATATGAATTCAAACACACTAGGAAATAGGAAAGAGGAAAAGTGTTTCACTCACGTTCCTTCAGATTAGCTCTAGTTCTGATAGGATTTATTGTTTCAAGCAAGCTTTTGTAACGCCTAGTACTGAGTGGCAACTTTTATATAGGTCACCATTATATGAACCACCTATTCGTCTTTCACTCTCTAGTACCTATACAAACAATGGCTTAAAAAAGCGAGCTTCAAGTAACTACAAACTTACCTTTAAATTGTTTATAGCAGATTTCATCTGCTCTATCTGTCCATCCTTATCCGCCAGTTGCTTCACGTGTATTGCTTTTTGCTCTGTAAGCCGGGAACGAAGTTCCATGTGCTCGCGTTGACTGTCATTTAGTTGTGATAGCCAGTGTTGGTTTTCTTGTTTGTAAGACTCTACCTATAAACGATTTCTTCTAAAATGAAAGGATCCCGAAGGATATTTTCAAGGAGGTCTCTTATTCAAAGATATCGAAGCGTACAATTAAAGGTCCAGATGTGCTATAGAGGAATAACTCATCGCGTCTTCAAAGTGTAGTCTTACCTCGTGACAATGCCTTTCTTCCAGTTGAGCATTCAACTGTTCCATTTTCATCAGTCTCTCTGTGGCTAAGTCTTTCCAACGATCCACTTCACTCTGATATGTTAATCTGTAAACACCAAACAATTACGCAATACTGGAAAAATTCACAAAACAGCATTTCAATACAGCTTTTACTGACAGTTCAGCTTTGCAATCATCTAATTCACTTTGCAATTTGAAAGACGTATCTTCCAATTCCACAATTTTCACTGTATATTTATTGACAATCTCCTTCAAGCCTTCACCATTCCCGTTGGTGCCGTTCGAGTCACTTCCTTTCCTGTAATGAGCATTATGATTAGACTTACGTAAATCAGCTATGAAAAGATAGGAAGTTTTTATTTACAAGCTGTCTAGAATGATCTATTGCGCATTATCAAGGAGCAATCTATAACATCAGCTGAGGGCATATATTTTCATAATATTGTATTCACTAGGTACCTGTCTAACTTTGATTGTAACTCCATTATTTTCACGTTCAAATCTTTTATGGTGTTGGAGTATTCATCTCTTTCATTATTTAATAACTCTTTGTATTCAGCAGTTATCATATTTTTATCATTTTCTAAATGTTTTAATGCCAATAGAAGAGACTTCTTTTCAGCAGTAGCCGCATCTTTCTTTTTATTTATTTCCATTAATTGCATACTTCTAAAATTATCAAGCTCATTTCTCAAGTCTCCAATATCAATACTTAGTTTTTCAATCATTTTGTCTTTGTGATTATTGTTAGTTTGTAAAAGTTGAAGGTTAGCTGCTAAATGCATCTTTTCAGAATGAAGATCAGCATTTTCCTTATTTTTTTGTTGAACAACGAATAAAGCTTCACCTAGTTCTTTAGATTTCTTTTCGGTATCTTTTTGCAGGGTATTAACACTTTGTTTTAATTTGTCGATCTGTCTATCATCAATTGTTTGTGTAGCAACATTATCCGTTACAAAAGAAATCGTTTGTATTTGTACACTGGATACTTCAGCGTGTTGTTTGACTGTTTGGTGTCTTACTGGAGAGCCAAAAAGGTTTTCATTTGGATTTATTGGCCCATTTTTGTCACCATTATTTTTTTCATTCGATTTAGGTTTAAGAGGTTTCAAAACTTGAGGTTTGGGTAACGTAATGGTTTGACTTTCTGGAATCAAATTTTTAAGTTTCAGATGTAAATTCTCATTAGAGTACTGAGTAGAGTACCTTGATCCTTATGATCTTTCTTCTTCGTAATGAACAATACTTACTGCGACTACTTGAATCTTCATCAGATTGAATATCTTCTACTTGTAAAGCAACATTTATCTCTCCATCGGAATGTTTACGTTCTACAAAACCATTCAAAGAAGACTTTTCGAATCCTTGATTTACAAGGACTAATGTTTTCTCTAGATGATTGCAATGTTTGATTAATTCTGCCCGAGACTGCTCTAAAGTGTTCAGTTTCTTGTTTATATGATCGAGCTCACGTGTATGCATGGATTCCTGAAAGCATGCGTGGTATGGTATACCTAATACTACAAGTTATTGTACCTATTACATTCATTAAAAATCAATAAAGCATTTTTAAATTTATACAACGATTTACCGTTATTATTGCTTTAAGTTTATGTGAGCAGCTATTGTTATCGACCAAACATTTGTTTCGTGAAACTTCTAAAATTTGATCATATACGCAATGTTTCGCCATAAGATTAGAACGTAGCTCTTCAATATTTTGTAATTTTTCATTTAGTGCATGGGTTTCACGAGAAAGATCTTCGATGTTGTTGAGATAGTTTTCGATGGATGCTAGAGGTACACTCCCTTGATATTGTTGCCTCAAGACTTGCATAACTTCAAACATATACCTGAAAAGTAGAAGTTCTGTAAAGAAGTGTAATTTTTCACAACACTACAATGAAGACTTTCTATTTATAATTATAGATTGTCATTATTTTAATTTTGCTTAGTACATAACCATGCATGCTCACTGCACAACATTCTTACAAAGTTTGTTGTTTGTCTTGCAAGTGAAATTTTGTAATTTCTTAAGACAATAAACATTTTTAAACGGAACAATTTCACTCACCTGAATTTAGATTCATATCTGAAAGAATACACATCAAAAATCTTTTGACGAGCCTTGAATATTTCTTCAGCTTCAATCCTTAATTCCTTCTCTTTATTTAAAGTGGAATTCAGTTGTTCAATCTTTTTGTTACTTTCAGATGCTTGTAAATGTGCTACCAGTACTTCACCACTAAGCCTAGAATCGTATTATTACATTACAGGTAGGTAATCGAGTTGAACTTGTATAAGCATTCAAGTTATTGTTTTAACTAGACCACTTCTAATAAAATTGAGTAAAACCACAACACCCAATATTATTTGTAAGTTAAATTAGTACAACGTACCTAGAAACTATGGCTTTATTGTCACTACTTGATTGCAAGTCCAAAATTTGATGCCTCAACAAATTCGTTTCCATATCATTAGCCATCTGCCTTTGCTGGTTTTCTTGCAACTACAAAATGTGTTATAATTATTTTCACCTTCCAATTATAATAATATGTTCATCACAATATTATTTCTCAAGGTTGTAAGATATACCTGCAACAAAGCTATATCTAATTGGGTTCCAACGTGTTGACATTGTTCTTTAAGAATTTTATTATTTTGGGCTAAACTAAGCATTTGACTTTTTATCAAATCAAGTTCATCTTTTGTTATGGAGGATATAGAAGCATCACTGGAAAACAATATTGTCAGTTTATACATGATAATTAGACGTAAAAATATTCCAAACTCTTAAAATAAATGTAACGCAGGTACATAAGTTTTGACTGAGATTCCTGTATTTCTGCATTCCTATTTTCTAAATATTCAATTCTTTTCGTTTTATCCTCAATTTCATTGCAAAGTCCTTTCAGTTGCTGCTTGAGAACAGACTCCTCAAATTCTGTCAAAAGTTTATTTGTATTTTTTTGCACGTTTAAAACATCTGTAATTTAATAATATAGTTATTTAATCGTTTTCCCCAAGAATTTGCCAGTTTTACTGGTTTTATTACAATGCGTAAAATATTTCAGAGCTCACCATTTTGGTTCCATTGTTTTTGTAAGTTATTGATGATGTCAAATTTATCATTTTCTAAACGCTTGAAAAGATCGGTTGACTTGTTATTATTTTCAACTTTTTCTTTAATCATCTTACGATATTTTAAAATGATTTCGTTATGAGCAGAATTTTGTTTCCAAAATAGCTCAACTGGTATTGAACTTCGCAATTTGTCTGTAAGGTTAGCAATAGCAAGTATTAATCGTTGTATTTCAGTCTCATATTCCGAAGATATTGCCATCATTTGCTTTTTCGCATCCAAGTTTTCATTCTTCAAATTTTCATTCAGTGTTCTAATATATTTGTATGAGTCTTCTAGATATGAACATTTTCTTTGTAAATGAATAGCACTGGGAATGGAAATCAGTCCTGGAGAGTTATCACTTATGTCTTCGTCTTCTTCTTGTTGCATTTGTCCCTTTAGACTTTCAATCTGAGCTTTGTATTGTTCTTCTTCTATTGCCCATTTGTTATTATCATCAGCTGCCTGTATTGCCATTGACGTGATTTTTTCATACAGTGCTTTAAATTTTTCATGAAAATACTCTAAACCTTTCTTTAGTTGACCTTCATAAATAGAATTTCCTTTATCTATATCGTCAGTGGAAAGGTGAAAGTGCTTAAGCGCCAAATGGGCCAAAATGAGTTATATATACCATTGGATTGCATTTTTTTTTCTGCGTCGATCTGTATAACTTTCAAGGCATTCTGAGCAAATTTTTGGCAGTTAAGCATTTTTAAAATTCGGAAAATTTGAAGAATATTCCGGTCTTCAATGGTCTCAAGCGACGTATTTATGATGTTTTTTAAAGTGATGTCGCATAAGTATCACATTTTTTCTGTGCAAGCCTCTTAAGGACTTTTAACATTTTAACATTTTTCTAATTTCAGCAACATAAGCATATTTTCATTTCTTTTATTTCGATGACATTATGGCATTAGCAATTTCAGCTTTTTGCTTTTTAATGTGTAGCTGTTTGTTAGCCATTTTTCATTTCTGTTGTTAGAAACTGTTTGAAGTATCAGCATAACTGTTCGCATAAGATTTGATAACGGGTGGCGCTTAAGCAATTTGTGTTTATTATATAATCGCTTCCAGAGCCTAACCGAGTGCGATTCTGTGGACGAGATAAACAAGAGACTGGTGAAAACTGTCCAAGCAGTGGGTTCAAAGCAATTTAAGAGCCCACGCCGGAATAAGTCTCAAAAGCTCTCTGACAGAACCATTAAATTAATCAATCTTCAGCTGATATGTCAGAATACGGCAAGCTCAATAGACGAATCTCTAAATCCTTGCGACAAGACCTGCGTTCCTATAATACAGCACGTAATCTAGCGAAACCAGGGCTTGAAAGTGTTCGCAAGGAATTCCTTTATTGGGCAAAGCCACATGACAAAGCTGAAGACCGAGGACGGCAGTAGTTGAAGCCAGTGGTTTTGAGGGAGCTTGAGAGATTTTACGGACAGTTGTACACCTCGACATTTAAACTTACTGTCAGTCCAGCTCATGATACCAGAGTTAAACTAACCGGACACTATACTGACGACATCACAGACATCAGTCTGTACGAGATTAGAATAGCTCTCAAACAGCTTAAGAACAACAAGGCGCCGGGTGATGATGAAATCACAACAGACTGCTGAGAGCGGGTGGAAAACCAATAGGTACTTTAAGTCCTCCAGAAGTTTTTTAATACGATCATACTCGAGGATACTTATCACGCCAGAAGCATGGCAAAGGAGTGTGGTGGTGATGTCATCTGCATCAAACGCAGGTTTGATGACTTCCAGCCTCCCGAACAAGCCGGTTTCCGGAAATGCTTTGACACCATAGACCACATACACACGCTTCGCCAGATTATGCAGAAGACAGGAGTAATAATCGGCCATTATGTTTGGTGTTTGTGGACTATGAAAAAGCCTTCGATTCAATCGAGACCTGGGCAGTATTATAGTTCCTTCAGCGATGCCATATCGACTATAGGTAAGTATATCAAACTGCTAAAGTGCTTGTATAGAAACGCCACCATGTCAATCCGACTACAGGACAAGAACACGAAACCTATCCCATTACAGAAAGTCGTGAGATAGGGAGATGTTATTTCTCCGAAATTGTTCCCGAACGCATTGGAGGACGTTTTCAAGCTTTCGGACTGGAACGGATTCAGCATCAACATCAATGGCAAGTAACTACATCACTCACCTTCGTTTTGCGGATGATATATTCATCATGGCAGAGTCCTGGAGGATCTCAATACTATGCTCAGCGACCTCAGTAGCGTTTCCCAACAGGTGGGTCTTAAAATGAACATGGAGAAGATGAAAGTCATGTCCAAAGGCCATGTTGTATCCACACCGGTAATCGTTGGAAACGATACTCTCGAAGTCGTTGACCAGTAGGTATACTTACCTTGGGCAGATATTCCAGTTAAGTTGGTCCAACTTCAACTAAGACGTCGCCTGAAGAATCCAACTGGGTTGGGCAGCGTTCGGGAAGTTACGTGACATTTTCTCGTCCAAAATTGCCCAGTGCCTGAAGACAAGGGTCTTCAACCAGTGTGTATTACCAATGATGGCATATGGAACGGAGACGTAGTCCATAACTACTGACCTTTTGGATATGCGTGGGCAATGGAAAGAGCTATGCTCGGAGTTTCTCTGCACGATAAAATCCGGAACGAGGATATTCGGCAAAGAACTAAAGTTTACGACATAGCTCTCAGGGTTTGTAAGCTGAAGTGGTAATGGGCAGGCCACACCGCACGTAGAACTGATAACTGACGGGGAAAGAGGTTCTAGAGTGGCGACCACGAACTAGGAAACGCAGCGTAGATAGGGCTCCCACTAGATGTACCGACGACATCAAAAGAGTCGCAGGCAACCGGTGGGTACAAGTGGAAAATTGTCATTCGGTATGGCGGCCTAAGAGGGAAGCCTATGTTCAGCAGTGTACGTCTTCAAACTGATGATGATGATGAGTCATGATTATAATAAATAATTGTCTAATTTTATTAATAAGGGCGAATACGCACATTTTTTATTCAGCAGGTAAGCAGATAAGTAGTATGATCGATAAAAGGTTTGGTTATTCTATATCTGTAAGGTAACGTTTGATTGCATTTTCGATAAGTTTGCACAAGTTAGCATGTTGTCTTATTAAACTTATGAATCTTATCGTTTCTAAGCTATTCTTCATTATGGCATGGAACGATCAAACATTCGATAAGATTTTTTTCTGTACAAGACTCATAAATGTTTAATTTCATAAGCATTTTTGCTGTCTGGTAAGAAGCTTATTGCCATTTATTAGCAATTTTAAATTAATTATGTTTGTGAATTAACGGCAGGTTAGCATTTTTTTCCTGGATGATTTTTTTCTTAAAACCGGAATACTTTTGCTTAAGCGACTACTATTTTGCGATCTAAAAGGGCTACAATAATGTGAATGTATTGTAAATATGAAGAAAAAAATATAAATATATTTTGCATTTAAATATTCTAATTTCCTTAAAAAACAAGGGAGATATGATTTTTTTTCTAAAAAAAAAAACTTTAAATCCATTTTCCCGAAAGTACCGTTTTGGCGGTTAAGCAAAGTAGCCTTTCCACTGACGATATAATTTGCAATAGTAGTTTTGTCATTTATATCAATATCATTTTGATCTTTCTCAGCCATCCATGAACCAAATTCATAAACACTTTGACCGGACGTTATTTCATTTATGTCTTTTTGTTTATTAGATGCTTCCATTTCTTGTAATTTACGCTGCAGTTCCGAAGATTTTTTCGTTTCTTTAGATAGTTCAGTCATAACGTCATAAGTTTCTTTTCTGCAAATAAAGCAATATGTGTGTTTAAGCCATTCACAAAAATATTATACATCAATCTATTTAATAGTCTAATTATGTATACCTAGCCTCGTGCAAGGCAGTCAGTAACGCATCTTTTCCTCCCATAGCAGCCCTGAGTTCCATTATTGTTGACATGTGGGGAGCAAACCAACCAGCCGCGTGCCGAGCTTCCATAGATCTCAGTAATGCTTCTAAACTAGGACATTGTAATGCAAGAATCCCAGATGATGTTGTACCTTAATTCAAAAAAGATCATGAAATGATTCTTATTCTCGTTAGATAGAAAAAGCAATGTACGTTTATAAAACTTACGTTCAAAGCATTATTGACACTCACTGTTATCCTTCAAAAAATCGAGAATTTCTTGGAGCCCCTTCCTTAGACCTTCATTTTCCTCAGCTAGTGTTTTCATTGCTTTTTCAGCTGCCTGTAGATCATCTTCAGACTTTGCATTATTGTTACTCGGTAGCTTAGCGTTCATTCTAAAAAATGATGCATTTAAAGCTTTCCGGCTGCAAGATTTACTGCATAATTACAAAATTATATACAACATACGTTATAGAATCTCCTGCTCCATCTGTGGGCATATTAATATCATCACTTTGATCGCTCTCTTGAACAACTTCTTCTATTTTTGTTTGACTATATCCCAATGAATTTAAATGTTTCGTTATTTTTACAAGCCTTCCATTTATGTTACGATTTTTGAGTGCAACACTGACAAGTTTATTTTCCAACCGACGTATTTCTTTACACATATCTGTATTATTTTGCTCTAGATCACGATATTGTTTAATTAATCTATCTGTAGATACTGTTTCATCAGCCGGAACATTATATCTTTGCCTGAAATGATAAAAGATTGGCTTTATACCTAAAAATTGTGTCTGCATGAAATTCTGCATTAACTTGTAACAAACCTCAAAGTTTCATTTTCCAGTTGCAAATCATTTACAAGTTGACTTAAATTATTAATCTCTTGCACTAGTGACTTAATTCCTTCGTCCTTAATTTTCAACTCTCGCTTTTTATGCTTTAATCCTTGTAAAAGCGTGTTGATTCCTTCGTCAGATTGAAGAAGTTGTAGTTCCGTTGCTATTTCAGCTAACTAAATAAATAACATTTTAATGACAAGTTTTTGCAAGGAACAGTAAATCTGCATGTAGGAGTTGTATTGTATAATAATATATAGGCACCTGCATCAGAATTATCAAATGTATGTAAATGTATGTTACTGACCTCTTTCTCACGAACGGTGACCATTTCTTCAGTTTCATGAAGAGACACCGCTAAACTTTTAATTTTTCTTTTCAATTTATTTATTAGAATTCTTTGTTTGCCATCATCGCTTTCATTTTTAACATCTATTATTGTACTATCTGGGGTTTCTTCTATAATGCCCTTTAGCTGTTTGTTTTCAGCTCTCATCAAAGTTATGAGATTCGCCGATTGTTCCATTTCATTAGAAGCTTCAATTAGTTTTTCTTGCAGCTCTTTTATTTTTTGTTCTTCCCTTTGTGACTTATTTTTCTAAAATAACAATTTCCCGAGAAACGTTAGAACCTACCTAATGTACCTATTTCTTAGTATTTTAGATTATGTTAACGACTATAATTTGCTTATTCATACTTACCACGACTTTTGGAGAAGAAGCTTGTTGAGAAATCAGAGTAAGATCCGCTTTTAATTTCTCATTTTCTATGGATACAGCTTCTAGCTCTGCTTTTTTTGCTTTTGCTATGTTCTATAACAATACACTTAAGAAAATAAAATAATATACATAATAATGCTCTATATCAAGACTTTATATGAATTTGTTTATTTTTTTGTGGATTATGATACAAGGCCTACTGACTGCCTCATTGAATACCTTCCAATGTTGCACCTTTGACTTGATTTCTTCATATATATTTTCTCTATTGGAATCTTTTTCAAATAGCTCTTTGCGTAATGATTCAATTTTACACGAAAGCTCTACATTTGATTTCTCCGACTTGCCAAGTATTTCTGAAAGAAAATACTAAGTTATCTCATACTTATAATTAACTTCCTGCAGGTATTATAGTAAACTAGGTGTAAATAAGTATTATACACTCGTCTAAATCTTGATTTATATTTGGATAAATTCGTAGGAAAAAATATACTAATAGGTAGGTACTGAAAATAAACTTGCCTTTTAGTTGACTGCAGTCGCTATTTATACTAAGAAGCTGTTCTGTTAGGTTATCTATCAGTTTTGTGGCTTCTAAGAGCTTGTCTTTAAGCACGGAAACTTTCTCTTTCAACTGAGAATTTTCATCTTCTAATACCTAAAAAAAATATTAGACAATAACGTGACTTTGTGAGGCGAGGTACCTATGTTAAACACTTTTTAAATGTAAGTAGGTATGTTAAATTGCATGAATTATATATCTACCTAATGTAATGTGTATGTACCTATATTATGTAATGTATGAATAATATTATGTAAGTTAAAAAATTATACTACGATATTATCCTAGAAAAACTATAAATAGGACATAATCCTAATTATATAGGTACCCTATTTATTAGTTAACTTATTTGTATGTTATTCCTTACATTGACGTCACTGAGAAGTTTTCTAATATGTCTGTTTTTCATGGCCACTTCATTTTCAAGTTGCACCACTGTTTCCATTTCCGATAACGCATCTCTGCTAGAATCACTATCTTCATCAAAATTATTTTTGTTTTTATCTAAGTTGTTCTTCTTTCCCTCGAGCTCTGCTATGTCTGCGTATAGCTGCTTTAGTATTTCTTTGTTAGCTTTTATTACTTCTTCCTGATGCGCTACTGTTTCCAGAACACTGTCAGTGCTTGCTGGTGATCCTAGTTAAACCAAATCAAAATAACAACAACATAAGAACACAAACAACACATAAGTTATGTTATATTGATATGTAGCAGGTTGATAAACAAAGCAATGTACTCGTAGTATCACATGATTACCTGCTGGTGGCGTTTTGGCTTTTCCTTTCTTACTCTTTTTGTTAGCACTTTCCAATTTACCTAATAAATTGTTTACCTATAAATAAACACACCATTAGAGTTCAGATAAGTATACACCTATTAGAATACAAGTAGGTATATATGCAAAGTAAAACAAAAGTAAGTAGGTATTCGTACTGTTTTCTTATATGGGTGGGTATACATAATTCACTTATCTTGTAGCTACCTAGGTATATACCTAACTACGAATTTTATTGAGTAGGCACTTAATTGATAGGTACCTATATACTTATTTAAGTTACCTGTTCACTTTTATATTTTAATATATCTTGAGCAAGCCTAAACAGCGTTTTCAAGTCGGAGAAGTTAAGTTCGATATCGTCAGCTTCCATCCACGATATACCTTCACACAGTTTCTCTTTGTCAGCTTGTCCGAGCTCGCGTTGAGAGAAACTCAAAATTTCTCTCCAATCTGTTTCCACCATTGTCGTGTTTTTGCACTATTTTATTCACCAAATTCTATTTTAATGCTACCTATATTATGTAAAACGTGTTGTAGCACAGCACCTTTGGTGTCAGCGTATACGACAGAGTATATTATAACGTCAAACAATGGTATGATCTTGCCTCTTTGGTCGCTGCGGCAAGTCAAGTGACTCACCGAACAAGATGCCGTTTGTTGTGGGTAATCGCGGGCGTTGCTAGGCAACAAGAAAATGCAGTAGGTATGTACCTACCTATTTGCAAGACTTGCAAGTAGGTACCTAGGCAAATATTCATTTACGAACTGCATCGTTCGTGATGGTATCTTTGTTATACCAACCCAATGTTTTCCCAACATCAAAAACACTGCTGTGCTCGGGACTCTTTTTTTAGAATGCAATTTTTTTTATAATATTGTTCAATAATAATCCAGCCTGTACGTACAGATACTGTTCCACTCCTGGGCAAAAAGGCCCTCTAACTTTCATGAGGAGGAATCATTTAGGTATTTAATACTTTTTAAATTATTTTTAAAGTCAATGTCTGGCTGCCAGTATGTAGGTAATCGATTATGTAGGTAGGTATACTTATATAAAATTAAATATTGTAGCGGTACAATAATATTTAAATATTGTTTTTGTTTCTATTTGTGTTTCAGATATGAAAAAAACACACTTTTTTACTTTTTATGCGATTAAACGGCATTGTTTCCCAGATAGTGAGATATACTAAACCTTAGTTCTCAAATACAAATAATTAAAACCTTATATTTAGATAATAAGTTTAATTTATGTCCGTAAGGATTGAGGAGCCACTTTTGAAAAATTAACAATTTCTAAATGGAATATCACGCAGTTTAAATGTAGGTGTGTCAATAAAATTTGTACCCTAAAGCAGATTTTAGTAGATTTTATGCATAAAAAGTTCTGTTACTGTAAAGGTGGCACCTCAATTCAGCAAATCAGGATTGAGGTGCCATTTTTCAAGTGAATAGAACTGGTTAAGTTATGGATGAATATTTCTGAAAACGCAATATCTTTACGGACGTGCTGTATATTGGTTGCCACCAAACTCTGGGGCTTGAACGGCTTCAATTTAAAAAGATATATAACATTCAAAGTGGCGCCAAAATCTATAAAAAATCGATTTTAATTTTTTTATTTTTCATTGATATAACTAGTCAATTTACAAAATAAACTTAATGGAAAAAATGTAGATAGTTGGCTGAAATTGTAGCCAGAGAATGAAGTAATAAAACCAAGTGGTTTTTTTGCTGCGACTAATTTTATGTGGCTCCTCAATCCTTACGGTCTGGAAATAATATTTCGCTATAACTACGTGACAACAAAACGAAATCGAACGATGAATATCCCAAAAAATTGTAGATATGCGTACCTTAATATTCATATATAATTTAATCACGCTACGTATCCTATATTGGACAAAACACACAAGTTTTTACTTTCTCATACAAATTTTCTTAAGCGGTGACCATAATTTAAGTATGTAACCAGGGATATGGAATCCAAGAACTACTTACGCTTTTTTGTGTTGGACCCGCACTGTTAGTGCAGTCAGCCAGTGTAAACAGCTCGTTTAATAATATAATATCTGGATGACCGAGCTTTGCTCGGTACCTACTTTTTTTTTTTTATAAATTGTGTTTTTAGGAAATTCTATTTATGTACGAATTACTAATAAAATGATGAAATATGAATAATATTTTTCGATCTTACCGATAGAATAATAAAAAAATATGAACTGGTTATTTAAAGAAAAAATCATAAAAAAACACGGAAAAAAACAAATGATTCCTAGCTAGATCGATTTATCGTCCCCGAAACCCCCTATATACTGAATTTCATGAAAATCGTTGGAGCCGATTCCGAGATTCCAATTATATATAATATACCTATATATATATATATATATATATATACAAGAATTGCTCATTTAAAGATATAAGATAGGGAGGTATACATAAGTAGTTTCAATTAGGTAGGTAATACCTAATCTAAATTTACACTATAACCCAACATGAAACTTGGGTGAAAACATGAATGTACCTTCCTACTGATTAGTTTTTTGGTGTATTATATTATTACCTATGCCTACACCCGAGCGTGTGTAATTTAATATTATTATATTTAATGTTAATATTATATACCTACCTATCAGCAAATATAGCACTTGTACAAACCATTAGCCTGGGTTACACAAGAGGAGAAGGTAAGTAGGTAAGTACCTACTTATCTGGAACGCTAACGGCAAAACATGGTGTCATAGTATGCAACTCTCTCCTGTGGTTGTTAGGGTTATACGTACCTACAGCTTGGTAAAATATAGTAGAAAATTAAATTAATAGCAGTGCCACTATCGCATGTGTAATGTGTATTGATGAACTGGTAGCCCTCATGGCATAACGGATCAATTTTGATACTTTATAGTAATTAATTTAATTTTAAATGAATGAAGCACCATAAGTACCTATGTAACGACATCACATTTAACATACATGCACAATTGCACACATCATATTATTACGCCTCTTTCCCGAAGGTGTAGCTACTTTTATTTTTTTTTTTTATTTTCATATTATAAAAACAGAAAATAAAAAAATTACATTTTTTGTATCTATATTGTTCCACTGCTGGGCAAAGGTCTCCCCTATTTCCTTCCACACATTCCAAAAAATATTAAACTACTCTCACTCTCTAGGGCCTAACAACCACGTTTAGGTCCGCTAAGCTGAGCAAATAATAATAATATGACACAGTTTTTGAGCATGAGATGTGAAAACTCATGTACTATTTACGCACGTAAAATAAATTTGTAAATCTATCTATTATAGGTACTCGTATAAAAACCAAAACTGACTGACTGACTGATCGACTAACGCACAGCTGAAACCACTGGGCCTAGAACCATGAAATTTTTCACAAATATTTTGTATGTGTCGTAGGCGTGCAATAAGAAAGGATTTTTGAAAATTCAACCCCTAAGGGGGTGACCGATTATATAATTATTGCATCACTAGCTGCGCCCCGCGGTTTCACGCGCGTTAGGATAATATACGATATATCTTTATGAATTGTAGTCCATGTGTTATTCTGGTATTATGTAAGCTATATTATTGTGAAGTTTCATCAAAATCCATTCAGTAGTTTTTGCGTGAAAGAGTAACAAACATTCATCCATAATTACAAACTTTCGCGTTTATAATATTAGTAGGATAAAATACACTTCATATAGAAATGATGCGAATTTTTGTCATTAAGATATTTTTTTACCGACACATGGCTATTTGCACTGAATAAACACACTTTCAATTATATATCCTATATCACCATAATATTATTATCTAATACTATAGTCTGAAGGTGTGCACAATGCACAAACCAGATATAAATCACAGATTCCTAGATCAGGGTAAGTATATTCATTTTACAATAAAGATTTGTTCATAAAACGAAAGCGCGACAACATAACGCTATGCAAAGATATTTTTCACTATTTTTTAGTTGTAACCGGTTTGATTATTATTTAAACTGTACAGTATTAAAACTAAAAAAATATCACATAAAATGAATAAACCACGAACCATAAATATCTATGCATCCGAAAATACTAATAACCCAAAAAACAAATCTAGATGTGATATGGGTAGGTGTGAAATTGCGTTGTCACGTTGTCTACTGGTGGAATGCTAACCTACCCACGTTTGTGTACTTATTGCTAAGTCAAATGAACATCTTTTAATTACATCACTTAGAAGATTATTTTAAAATAAATTATATAGATGGCTGATTATGTCACACGTGCTACGTATTATACGATACTCGCGGTGTAAGTAAGTATATTAAATGCACGCCAGAAGTTAAGTCACGCCGTGTAGTTATATTCTACTTAGTACCGCTCGTATCGTAATGTGCCTACTACCTACCCACTTTTATTTATGTTATTTTATATCATATAGGTATGTCATAATATATTAATATGATGTGACGTTGTTATTGATTATAATTGAAGTAAAACTTCTTTAAGCGCGACTAGGGAGTAACTCAGATTTTTTCTGACGGAAGTAACGCTTACTATAGTCTGTGTAGTTTGCTATTTAAAAAAGGTTACATTGACGTGTCAATGTAGTGTCAATGTAACCTTTTTAAATAGCAAACTACACAGACTATAGTAAGCGTTACTTCGGTCAACGCCAAAAAAGTTTTACTTCAATCGCGCGTAAAGGTTACACGCACACACTTTTTTTTTAAGTGTCCTATTTTTTTCTTGAATATTATGGTCACCGCAGT
Organism: Hylaea fasciaria; assembly: GCA_905147375.1. Lineage (NCBI taxonomy): Eukaryota > Metazoa > Arthropoda > Insecta > Lepidoptera > Geometridae > Hylaea > Hylaea fasciaria. The sequence goes on from LR990199.1 coordinate 5,848,778, forward strand.
GAAAATTGTATGAGAAAGTAAAAAATTGTGTGTTTTGTCCAATATAGGATACGTAGCGTGATTAAATTATATATGAATATTAAGGTACGCATATCTACAATTTTTTGGGATATTCATCGTTCGATTTCGTTTTGTTGTCACGTAGTTATAGCGAAATATTATTTCCAGACCGTAAGGATTGAGGAGCCACATAAAATTAGTCGCAGCAAAAAAACCACTTGGTTTTATTACTTCATTCTCTGGCTACAATTTCAGCCAACTATCTACATTTTTTCCATTAAGTTTATTTTGTAAATTGACTAGTTATATCAATGAAAAATAAAAAAATTAAAATCGATTTTTTATAGATTTTGGCGCCACTTTGAATGTTATATATCTTTTTAAATTGAAGCCGTTCAAGCCCCAGAGTTTGGTGGCAACCAATATACAGCACGTCCGTAAAGATATTGCGTTTTCAGAAATATTCATCCATAACTTAACCAGTTCTATTCACTTGAAAAATGGCACCTCAATCCTGATTTGCTGAATTGAGGTGCCACCTTTACAGTAACAGAACTTTTTATGCATAAAATCTACTAAAATCTGCTTTAGGGTACAAATTTTATTGACACACCTACATTTAAACTGCGTGATATTCCATTTAGAAATTGTTAATTTTTCAAAAGTGGCTCCTCAATCCTTACGGACATGTTTAATTTTACTCATAATCTAATAAAATAAAACACCGCATTATAAAGATTATTTTATTAGATGTGATGATGTCGAACAATACGTATAGTAGAAGTTAATGATACATTGTATGTCGAGGTGTCAACAACAAAATAAAACATTTGTGCTTACTAAAAATAAATTAACAAAAGTAAATACAACAATACATTAATTTTTTAAATAATGAAAGCTTGCGTCTACTCAAATGAAGCATTTACATAGGGCGAGGGGTATAATGAACTTTGATAAGGTTGTAGAGCCGGAAGTACAAATATAAATACAAAAAACAATACTACTACTTAGTGTTGATACACACGATTAGCATGTAAAAAATTACCTGATACAGATTATTTAGAAATACTTTTAAATTAATTCACATAATATATTATTATGTTTGGAATAATTTAAAAATAAATACATGTCGGTTACATGACTAGATTACATTTTAACTACAACAGATTATAAAAAGCAAATTGGGCTGGTTTCAGATATAATATGTACTCGTATAAATATTCAGACATCAGACTAAATAGCACTCGTAATTCCGATACACCTAATTTTAAATTAAGCATACTATTTATTGTATTGTCAACCGTTGCCGAAACACTCGCCCTAGTTACATACTATATGCATAGTTATGAGTATTGTACTTTATAATGATTACACAGTGATTATGAGGTAACTTGTATGTAAATTAAACTTTAAAGATTGTCAACTATTATAATTGAACCACATTTGTTTTAAAACTAAACTCATAAGAATTTAAAAGCAACGAAAAATGCTTCAACTGTTAAATTGGCTCAATCAAAATTTTTTCATAAATCCATACGGAACAAATCACTTCATATTTACACAGTAATAGGTAATCTATCAAGGCCTACAAAGATTTACTGTCCTGTAATCATGCACTGTATTCCACAAAACGTCTAAACTTTGTTAACGCCATATTGTATCTACTCGAGTTAGTACAAAGTTTGGCTTTTGCATTATATGTAACTCTAATAGTGGTAGGTTAGTATGTATTATTCATTAGTAAGCCGCGTGCCTCAGCTGCCTTCTTTCAAAACGTTACTTTTAAAAGACGAGCCCATAAACTCTCTCCTACGTTATAAATAAATAACTACTCTAAACAATTTTACAGGTATATAAGTATTTTTATTCATTTTTTTACACAATTATACAACATCGTTTAATTAACAGATAAACATACTCTTTGGGACGCGTAAAACAACTTTGGATAGATTACACTGACATAGGTATAGGTTACACTTTCTAATACGATATGACAGAAGCTATAGAACACCGATAAAATTGTAAGGAGACAACTAGACTATGGTTAGTAGAATGCCGTTAAATATAGATATCCGTGTACTTTGGTCAACTCAGAAGCAGGAATCTTAAAGTTGCCCGCTTACAACCGAGTCTAAACGTCGACCGCTATTAGCATACTTTTGTACAAAACGTTATAAAAAGTCATGGTAAAATTTTGGTATCATTGGATATAAAATAAGCACTTGGCTACGAACACTATCCAAGTATCCACGTGCGCGGTAACTCGTCCACTTTACTGTAGCACTGTTTCACTGGTCACGCGAAACGGGTGAAATCAAACACTATACAACAGTAACGCCGTGTACCGGCCACTAGATGGCGTTAAACGCAAACAGTTGCAAATAGTTCCGATTTAAGCCGCGCGCGGTACGCGAGCGCTGGAATCTATCATAGCCCCATCCCATCGGTTGGAGATTCTCCACAATTGTTGGTTTACTGTTGCATAGTGTTGGGTAAGTGTCCGGTACAATGGTTAGTTGTAGTTACAGTGGTTCTGGGGCAAGGCCTCGGTGTGCGTGTCAGCGCCGCGCGCAGAGAGCGGCGCGCCGCAGTCGCCGCAGCAGCGACGGCTCGCGCTATCAGATGCGCTCCACGTAGTTGCCTTAGGGAAAATGTAACCAATTAAAACCGGTCAAGTGCGAGTCAGACTCACGCACGAAGGGTTCGTACCGCTATCTATAAGAACGGCAAAAATCACGTTTGTTGTATGGGTGCTCCTTTAAATATATATTACTAGAAGCACCTCGCGGTTTCACCCGCGTTACCTACTATCCCGCGGGATCCATTAATTTTTACGGGATAAAAGGTAGCCTACGTGTACCGGGGATAGCATAGCTTCCCAACAGTGAAAGAATTTTTCAAATCGGTTCAGTAGTTTCGGAGCCTATTCATTACAACCAAACAAAGTTTTCCTCTTTATAATATTAGTATAGATATGTAAAGTACCTGGGAAGGTCCCGAAGCGTCCGGTGCGTTGGCTGGAGCCGACGTACCAGCCGTCGTCGCATTTCTCCAACACATACACCGTGTCGCCCTCGTTCAGTTCTAGCTCGTCGGGATTCTGTGGCCGGTACTTGTACATAGCACGGAACCTGGAAAACGTAACGCACGTTCCTGTGAGTTATTAAAAGATGACGGAAAGACACGATTCTCGGGTGTGTGTGTATCATCTGCCCACACTCGAGCGCACGTAACAAAACTAAAGTTTGCTAAAAAAAATACAAGATAAACAGCGACACATATTTTTCAGTTTCCTACCAAAACTGTCGCAAGAAATCTTCGATCAATAATGTACTAAATGCATCCAAACACAGCCAAGAAAAATGCGGCATGACAAAAATGTCTTAACTTTATAAAAGTATGCAAATTGTAAACAACCTTATTTCTTTCCGTTATAGTTTAGTTTCGACTAATGCAAATAAGACCACAATATATTTATTAGTGCTCTTATTACACTGGCCGTTTTTAAAGCCGTCCCCTTTAATCCAGTACCTACATTGATTGATCGAATCAAAAATACAGTTTTGGAGTGAGTACTCACGGCACGGCCTCGGCATTGGTGTCCACGTACAAGGGCTCCGTGTTGTTGAGGTCGACCCCCGCGCCCGTCGGCGGCCCGTAGCCGCGCTCCGAGGCCGTCGGCGCGTACCCTGGAACGTTCCACTACTCGTCAGCATCGCTAGCGTGACGCGTTCCACCGTAGGTACACCACTAGTGACGACCAGGACAAAGTCAAAGTCAAGTCAAAGTCAAACCATTTATTGTTTATTGTTTTAGTAATGGCTTCGCACGTTTTGTGCATATAGCCAGTGTCAAGTATTTTATTATAATAAGTATTTCTTAATTTCACATTAAGAAAGTCACAGCAATATAGCAATCGTGTTCAAGTAGTCAAGTCAATTATTTACATCGTCAAAGTCACGATTCAGTAAAGTAGTGGATGCTTTACTGAAACTTCCTGGGAGTTTTGAAAAAAATGCGAAATGACACGTTTTTTGAGTTTATATCATTCGCCCACACTCGTGCACGTTAACGAACACTTAATGATTAACATTCCACCAATATTACACATTAACACTCGAAGAAACACAAGTTCGAGAAAATAATACAAAACCAACAACGTCTCACTATCGGATTTCCGCCAAAACTCCGTCAAACTATTTATTTTGAATGAGCTATAAAATCGCACTGTTATAAGGCAAACAGCTAATTCTCGTTAGCAAAGAGAATCATAAAAGATAAAATATGATAAATTACATTATTATGGTTTGGGTTTCAGAAGGGATATTTCCCTTTCAACCACTGATCCAAGGACAGATCAGGACAGGAAAAGGAAACTCCGTTGACTCTACCAGTGCTTCGGAATACGTCCGTTACAGACAATTGTAGAGTCAATAAGATTTGGTAATTGGTGATCGTAGTGGGAGAACGTCTATCCAAGCGGTAGGGTTGGCACTTGCGAAATACCAGCGCGGGAAATAACAATGTTTTGAAGCCACTAACCACACTTTATTGTTAGAAGATAATAAATTATTTCGGTGAAGGAAGAGTACATCGTGACTCGTGAACTAGGGACCCACATACCGGAGATTTTTAGCGGGGGTCCACCAATCCGTATCGGGCCCTGTTCCAGTTAGATTATAGCCTAATCCTCCTCACGAAACAGGTCAGACCCGAGGTTGTGATGATGATGACGGTGATGGTGGGGATGATGATGGTGGTGATGATCATGGTGTCATTGTACCTGGTAGCGGTTGCGTGGCGGGCGGCGCGTTAGACAGCGCGGGGTTGTTCTGTCGCGGCATGTAGGAATGCGCGCCCATGCTTCTCTTGGCTGAGCCGTTCATGATGCCGTGCGCCGCGGGCGAAGCCATAGGCTTGTCCGAGTTGTACATCGGTTGTGCTTCTAGAAAAAACGAGAGGATTCACTTAGAAATATTTTTAACACTAGCGACAGCAGATGTATCAAAGTTAACGTCTAATTTTTTTCAATTATGTTTTTCAACATTATCATAATCATCAGCCTAAAGACGTCCACTGCTGAACATAGGCCTGCCCCTTAGAACGCCACACCGAACGACAATTTGCCACTTGCATCCACCGGTTGCCTGCGACTGTTTTGATATCGTCGGCCCATAAAATATCGAAAGATCTATTCTTTTGCAAACATTTATTCTTACTAACCTTATAATGACACGAACACAACAAAAAAAAAACAGCAAAATCGTTCGTCTACTCTCGATCACTTATTAATCATAATTATAACCACAGCTTAATAAGTTCCACTTCATAAATTTAACAAACCTACACAAAAAAAACAAACACTCGAATTGAGAACCTCCTCCTTTTTGGAAATCGTTTAAAAAAAGCATCAGTGGCGTCTTAATACTCACCGGGCTTATTCTGACTAGGTTCCTGCAGGATGGTGACGTAGCTGTCGGGGAAGATGCCGGTCCTGGTGGCGTTCCGCCCCTCCCACCAGTTCTGGTCGATCCTGCGCGTCAGCACCACCACCTCGCCCTTTTTCAGCGGCAGCTCCAGGTTGGTCTGAGCCGTGAAGTCGAACTTGGCCCGCGCTCTCCCTTCCACCGCCGCCGGCTTCTTCGCCGCTTGGACGGTGTCGCCTTTCTGAATCTGAAGAGGTTATAGACAAAGGTTAAAAGTAGGTCGTAGTAGACGGCACGTTTGGCGTGGTGGCTGAGCACTCGGACTGCTGTGCTTGGTGGTGCGGGTTCGATTCCCGCCGGGAAGAAATATTTGTGCGATAAACAGATATTTGTTTCTGGTTTGGGTGTGGTGTGTATGTGAAATTATATGTCTGTAAGCGGTACCCACGGTACAGGAGCAATCCTAGTGTGGGGATACGTTTTTACGGGATAAGTAAGAAAAAAGGCCATTAGGAAAAATCAACACAGAAAGCGATTATCATAGTATGAAAATGGGCTTCAAATCTTGATCGTTTAGAGTGGAGATGCTAAAAATAATATAGGCCATCTCATAATAATAGGTATTCTAAGACATGATTAATGCTTATGTAGTAGTGACACTACTCAGATTAAAATATACAGTTGAATAAAAACTTTTTGTTCAGTCGGCTAAATACAACTAAGCGGGCCTTACCGCTATGTAGCGATTTGGTTCAGACAGTTTAACGTTCATTCTGAGCAGTCCTTGTTTACAAATGGATTTATAGACGACAATAACGCTGCGCAAGTAACGCAACTATAGGTTCAGAGTCCTGTTCAAACACTAAATGCTTCAACAAAATACCAGTACCACTTCCAGTTTAACTATACTGAAGTAGGTAGACACTTTCGAAGGCAAAATATCGGTGACTGATGAGCAAAGCACGCCCACAATGACCAAACACAACGTTCGAAATACCCACGTAACCTACAAAAGGATGAACAAAGAAAGCGTTCTGATTCACGAGCCGCTTTGAGATAAGCGAGTGGGATCGCTTTAAGGACGGCTCAAACGAGTCGTGATGATGTCGCCAGAACGAATGTATTGTTGGCAAGCATCGATCGCGAACCGGTCGCGGGTAGACTTCCTGCTTTACTGTCACTTCGGCGCAAAAAGTTTTATTGAAATATTTGCCCAGAAATTAAAATGCAAATATTCGCCAGGTTAGTCGATCGACTGGTTCATGCGTCCAGTTATTACACATTACACAAACCATAGTGGTTACTGAGGCTCCTGCCATTAGAAGATCAGCTGCGACGTTCTTACGCGAAGAGTTTGTTTTAATACTGACCTGAATTCTATACCGTATAATTTATCTTCTCATATTTTTTTTATTACGCCCGGCAAGCATTTGAGCTGTCTCACCTGCCGATTATAGAAATAAGGAAACAAGAACGCAAGAAAGAGTAGTAGGTACTGAACTCACCTCAACATAGTTGTATGGAAACAGCCCAACTCTCCCGTGAATTTCTCCCTCGTACCAATTCGAATCGATCTGCCGTCTCACGTGAATAATGTCCCCTTTTCTAAAGCTGAGCTCCCTCGTCGTCTGACCATTGAACGTGTACAGAGCTTTGGCGATTACTCTCTCGGCTTCGTCGTATCGATTCAGAGGTAGAATGTTCTTCTGCGAAGGTGTGAAGTTGTCTTGATGGCGACGATTCTGCATGTCTTGCAACTCCTGTAAAATTGATATTTTTAAATATTTTCTACGTGATTTATGGATGGATGATTCGTTATCCAAACACCATGCGAAGCGTATTTACAACTCATTTTTTAAATGTTATCCGTATTCTTTTCTATATGGTTTTGGAACACTTTTCACACACATTTTTATTTAGTCGCATGTTACACAGAATGATATAATGTTTCCGTGAATACAGATCCGATGATATAATTAAGTCGAGAGGCATTTAACTCCAGTTAAAACTTCGATCACGCAATCTTTCGAACATCACCTTCATGGAAGCATCAAACGCTTCTATGTCCGATGCGCGCATCTCATTTTCCTGGAAATACCAATGCAATAAAGAAAATCAACAAATATTTATGATAACAGATTTAAGAAAAGATACAAACAGAAATCACTAATTTGTCCAACATTTTCGCGGCCGCATTGACAGTTCTTCAAACAGCAATTACATTTGTTACTTTACTTTCTACGTTTTGTAGCGATTTCCACTGAACTCGATGCAATTATACACGTATTAAATTAATTATACACAAGCAAAGTGCACGAACGCCGCGTCGCGATCGTCTCTCGGCCGCGCCGCGTTTGTACTGGAGCAACAAAACTGATACAAGAGAGTTCGTTTATCCCAACAATACACGAATAAAAGTATAATAATATCTCCGAAACTGCGCTATTTACATTTTATGACCAAAATGGGTACCGTATTCTAACAGCAATAAGGCTTTTAATTGAGCAAAAGATATGATTAACGCTCGCTTGCGGTGCGAACGATATGGTAATTTGGTCAACGGATTTTCGGCCGGTAGGCTAGCCATGCGAAATACAAGGTCGTTTGATACCGGATTTTTATAGGTATTTAAAATCGTTAAAAACCTGTGTTATCATATCGGACTCTAAGCCCTAGAGAATAATACAAATCTCAAACCGGTTTTATTTCGTCGTAGAAACTTTAAATTAGGTAGTAGTAATCTAGCACCTACTTTTCATTATATTCATCTTAGCATGGAAATTTAATTGTGCTCTACAAAATTTATAATAATATGCTAATATATTTATGCAAAAACATTAAGCACTTCATGAAGAGAAATCTTCAGAAAGTGTTTGAGCGTAATAAGACACAATGAAAGTGAAGCCAAAACAGGCAAAAACTACATAAAGATAAATAGTAGGTTAATGTGTGTCTAGCTAGTATTCCAATAAAAATGGTACAATTTACTGAAGATCATAATATTTTACCTATTTCTAAGGGCTAATAATGCGGTTTGTACTTAATAGGCAGATAGACGTGAGAGTGACTTTTCCAAAATGCGGACGTTTTCACCGCCACGCGTGCAGTGAAACTATAGTGAAAACCTTTCTAACTCCGTCCGCATAATAGATTCGTTTGATAAACCTGTTTTGAATGCAACAGCGTATAATTTAACGAACTCTTTGCAGTGAAAATGATTCTATCTCCATGTTTCTTTGAAGTGGAGCGCATGCAAAAGCGTGGAGCTCCGCATCCGGCCTACAGCGCGCCGTCCTATCGACTACGTTTATAATGCGACAGCAAGGGCGCGTGACTGTCAATTCCAATTCTATTTTCTAATTCCATAACGCTCTAGAATTAAAGTTAGCTTAGTAAAATATCAAGTAAATCGAAACACATACCTAATTTGCGTGATAGGTTTTCGTGTAAAGTCTCTTTACGAATGCTCCACAACACCGAGCTGGTACTGCAGGATCTTACTCAAGATGCTAATAACCTAGCAGAAATACCATCTAAATCTAAACGCGCGATCAAGATTGATGATATCCTGTGTGCAAGAGACTAAAATTAACATTACGCTTTCACCAATAAAATCACGACAAGCAATAAACACAAATTACCACAGTGCAAAGTGAGACTTACGGATTATTTTTCCGCGTAGCTGTTTATATAAAAACTGTGATGAGTTCGTTCTATTACGAAAACTCGGATGGAAATGAGCAGTGAACAATAGTCGGGCGGCCAGTGAAACCGCAAACAGATTATGTTACTAGCGATACGGTGGCTCTATAGAAAACCTTCGGCTATCATATGCACTGTGACCCGGAAGGCTTTTTATAATCTGTTACACTTATTTCCGTGGACTAAAGGCTATTTTATAGCGTCGATTTTGGGTTGCACGGTGAACTTTGTCTTCAAGATTGAATTACAGGAAGGGGCGTAAAATATTAAATTCTACCACCATAAGTAAAACGCGTCCTAATCTTTAGACAACAAGGTTATGAATAAAACGGTGTAAAATAATAGTACGTCAAAAATGAAACAAAAGACAAAATCTTCTAACTTTACTATGGTTTTTATGCTGTTTCAATAATGAACGGTTAACTATAGTTGCTTCAGAAATATTCCATTGCATTCAAGTCAGTTGTTTATCCGATCTAAATAATCGAAGTCACAGTTCAATATCCATGCAACATTAGAGATAGTAATTTCGATAGTGCTGTCCTATCAATCTATGATATCGATCAAACTGTAGTGATGGCGTGCTCCACTCGAGTTAACTAGATCAAGCATATCGCAAACCCAGCATTGACTGACACGATAATCGCATTGAGAAAATAAGCTTTGAGTATCTTATCGAGTCGGCAAGGAATTGTTAATCGATTTCCCGGTGATTTTCTTCGGACAAAAGACTGATGTGTTGACCAATGTAATACAGATACTTAGATAAAAAATCGCGAGTACACCTATATTTTTAACAGTTATCTTGTCACAAACCAGTAGTCTATACGTTTAGTGTTGCTACACAAAAAGAAGAACATTGTAATCTGGTAAAAGGGTATCTCTAGCGAAATTACTGGGCAAATCAGATTCCCCATTCAAGCTAAACTGCCAATCCGATGAACCAAATACCAGACCATGGAAAGATAGAAGTGAGGGCAAAACCCAAGATGAAGCAGGAAGAGATATCCCCATTGTTTTCGCTATCAGGTAAGTATGGTATGGGCATCATGTTTATTGCGTGCGTGACATACCGAGAGCTCGGGGCGTGTATCACGCTAAGAACGCACGGCTTACGTCACGCAACAGTTTCAGGAAGCGAAGCTGCGCAATGGCCGATACTTGTACTACTATTTTTTTACATCCGATCACATGTAACTTTTTAGTTTTATTTTTGTACTTAAAGCTAATTTTCGCGACATCATCTCACCGGTTGTAAGGTGTTTTAGGTGTAAAAACGCGAATATACCTAGTCAGGTCATAAATTCTGTCACATGTTTTATATAAAATAATTGAAACAAGTTTATTCATTATGTAACCATTTATATACCAAAATGAACTTAACAAAACATAGATTCTTATGACACTAAAGTTTATTCAAAATGACCTCCGTGATTTTGAATACAGGCCTTCAATCTGCGCGGCCAGTCGTCTATCGCAGCACGAACGAGGTCCATGTCAATATCGGCGGCTGCCTTAATCAAGGATGTCTTGAGTGACTCCAAATTGGGATGAGGCTTTGAGCACGCCTTTTCCTCCAAGTGTTGCCATATCTTGTAATCTAGCGGATTCAAATCTGGACTGGAGGAGGGCCAGTCTTCGTGCCGGATGAAGTCGATTTCACGCGCCGCCAGCCAGTCTTGTGTGCTCTTCGCTCTATGAGCTGGCGCCGAATCTTGTTGGAATACCCAGTGCCTGTTATTAAACATGGTATGAGAAACAGGTTCCACAAGGTTCGTCAGGACTGTATTTTGATACACAACTGCATTCGTTTTTACACCTTTCTCACAAAAATGTACCTCTGTTAAGCCCCAATAAGACACTCCCAACCATACCATGAGCGAGGATGGAAAATGACCTCGTTGGACACGCGGAATACGGTTGCTCGCTTCTTCACTACTGTGTGCGTACACCTTATCATTTTGTTTGTTGTAGCTCTCTTCTACGGTAAAATTTTTTTCATCCGAAAAAAGAATTTCCCGATATTTTTTTCCCGCGTACCGCTTCAACAAAGCGCGGCATCTCTTCAGTCTCAGGTCCATTAGACGAGCATTCAAATGATGTCCTGTTTTTCTTCGATATGCCCGAAGCCCTAAGTCTTCATTTAACACCCTTTTCACCGTGGTTCTGCTTAATCCCATCTGAAGGGCCAACAGTTTCTGCTTACGTTTGGGATTTCTTTGAATTCGCGCCTTCACAGCTTTTATCACTGCTGGAGTCCTAACAGACCGAGGGCGACCACTTCTTGACCTGTCATCTACACTAGAGTCTTCATTGTATCGTTTGATGGTACGATAAACGAATCTCTTGGTTATATTCAAATTTTTCAGTATGTCAAAAATTTGAATTGGCGCGTAACCGCAACGATGCAACGCAATAACTGCAACACGGTCTTCTTTAAGCGTCCACTCCATATTTAAAAATGAGTAAAATTCTAAAAAGTATACATTTTTATTTTCATGAACAATTCGAAATTCGAATTCAATAAACTTTTTTGTGGCCAGCATTCTAAAAGAAAAGTTTTTACTGCGTGACAATACTTATGACCTGACTAAGTAAATAGTCCTAGAAGCAATTTCTAACTTTACACCTTCAATTTGAGCAGTAGTTGAGTAGTGGTTGCGCTGGACAGTTGAAAGCGGCGATCGGAGTTAAAGACGGGCGATTTGCGAATAATATTACGTAATTTATCTATTAAGTAAATTTTATGTCAAAGGATCCCCCTAGTTCGTTAGACAAGTAAGTACCGGCATAATTGTCGCGATGAAACTACCGAAAATTAACACTATTTGCACAATTTTTCCAGCACGCATCACCTTCCAGTAGGTTCATAAGCCGCGTCCTCTCGCGTCGTGCTAAAAACTGGCAACGTTTACCAGCACCTTCACGGAAACCAGTGCCATGAGCGGTGTCACATCGTATGGAGCTGTTACCTGCAGGTACTTGTTCCTCTTCTGTTCCCTGTAGAGCCTCTTCATGTGCTCCGCCTGCTGCCGCGCCAGTTCCTTCTCGGGAACCAGCGGCAGCGGGTCGTGTCGCACCGGACATCGGTAGTGGATGTTGACATCGCTCTCCACGTAGCGGCGAGGGGATTCTACAAGAGAATTTACGAGTTAGGAAAAGGTGACGAGTATGTTTGTTTTAGTTCGAGGTCTGACATTGAGAACCGTACGGTTTTTGGGTTAATATAATTAACCAACTGGACTCAAGCGGCTGAACAAGTGTGTGTTCAATAATTATGGGAATAAGAATGAATATTATTATACTAGTTGTAAACGGTACTTCGTTTTCAAAATATATTTTCCAAAGCATATTAACTAGCTGAAAACAATTTTGACATACCTACCTCGACGTTGGTATGTCAAAATTATGTATAAATTTTGATATTCGTTTGTGCGCGATTTAGCTAGATTAATGTTTTCTGTTCGCGAAAGTTTAAAACTTCTATATTTTCCATATAAGCCAAAATGATAGTTTTGCAAAGAACTCTTATGAGTTTTGTTTATGCCTTATACCCAATAAAACCGCGACTTCATCAATTACCATATTGTTAAACCAGTTAGACCAGACTTGTTTACCGGTACCATTTCATTTATATAAATGTGCATAAAGCTCATTATTTTAAATAGCATCGCCACAAAACAATTGCGTTTCTGTAGATCGCGTAACACGACGGTTATACAGTAATTACGCTCAGGCTTTCTCGTGTTTTAATTACTTAATTTTCTTGGAGAAGTTTTAAGCGATCAAGAAATTAAACTATATTCCATGGCTGTTTTTGTTAGTTACATAATTACAGTAGACGTAAATGTTTAAAACGACTTTTCTTTTCTAAAACGTCACAATTAAAATTGTCTCTACAATGCCTAAAACGACGATCATCTTCACGAACATATTTCCATAAAAAATTTTGAAAAGCATCTCGCATAGATACGCCACTGCTTCACGCTCAAAATCTCGTCAACGGCACGGCCAATTAAACATCAAAAATCGGTTTTCCACTGTGAAAGTGAAAGCTACTTGCGGTCATGGCGTTTGTCCCGCCACGCCATCGACGATGCGGTAACAGCTGCCACTTATCTAAAATCGACACATCCGATAGCTAACGAGATATTCGACACTACCGCGATGACATACGTAACACATCGCGAATGGAAACCGGTTTACGATTTATTGTTGTTATATCATCGAAAGTGGGTAGAGATGCTCAAAATAAAAAGCGATAATTTTGAGTTACTCGTTTATTACAATACAGCTTATGTAAATGTGGGAACTCTTTCAAAGATTTTGATCAGCATCTATACCGGTCACAATTTCCATAATCTTAATATATATAAATCTCGTGTCACAATGTTTGTCCTCAATGGACTCCTAAACTACTTGACCGATTTTAATCAAATTTGCACAGCGCGTGCAGTTTGATCTAACTTGAAAGATAGGGTAGCTTACATCTCAATTTATAGTCGCAATAACAAAAACCTTAGCCACAGCAACGCGTGGCCGTGTCTGCTAGTAGTATTATAATTTTGGAGTATCATAATACTCTTTTAGATATCCATCATCGTTACCCCATGGGCTACGTTGATTAGTAGATTATATAGATCTGTGGCCACTACAGTTTGAGAGCTTCGTACTCTTAGAACTGTCATACTGTGGTAAAGTGTACCTGCCGTCAGTCTACCTTGGATAGTTGATAAGATAAAACAATTTGAGGAGTAGGTTTAGGACGGATGAGATTAATATATCGAGCGTGTTTACTTTAGTCATTTTATGATTCAACGATTTATAAATAACTATAAGATTCGGAGTACTATCATCACATAAAATTTTATTATTATAGCTATTTGATGTGATTAAGCCCCCTAGAATACCTGTAACCTACAAGGTTACAGGTATTCTAGGGGGCTATACTGGAGATTGTGACCAAGCGGAAATGCAGGTTAAATTTATTTAATCACTCCCATAAATGTTAATAAGAATGGAGAAAATGACTGCTCGAACTAACACATCGAACAAATGTAATCGAAAGCCCTACAGAATACACAAGTGGAATTATCGCCAACTTTCTCAGTGTAGACATTCGAAGCACGTGCTTACGACACGGCCGGCATAGGCAGTACAAAGATAAGATTACAGCCCACTATGGTATTTACATGGCATTCCGCACCTTATGACTTGGCAAAAGTTGAATTATGGAATGAATGGTTGTATGGTTTCCTTCGTGCATATTTTATAGTTTCTACATAGGAATTTCATTGGCTCAGCCGTTTTTTTTAAATGAGTACTTAAAGTGGTTTCTCAAACTTTATGTGTAGGTACGAAGTATGGAGTGTTCATTGCATTAGGTTCTTGGCATGGCCGGTCGCTGGGGCGAGATGGAGAATGGCAACACGACCCCATCTCGCCCTACTCCAGGCGGATCGACGGCTCACGGGGGGGTTTTAGTGTGTTCAAGTCCCACACGCCCCCTTCCGCAACCCCCGTGGCGGATAGTGCAGGCATTTCCCCCCCTCAAAAAAAAAAGGTGGTTCTTGGCCATCAACTTTCTTAGTAAAGCTGTCGGTAATTATAGGAAATGATTGCGTGAAACGGACTTGGAAAGCTGCTGTGATGAAGTTATTGAAACTGCTTTCACTGTAATTCAATCTAGGCTTTAATGGCACAGGAAAGAAAATGTTGTCACATGTTGTTATTTCAAGTTTCGTTTAATTCCTATTTTTAACAGACTTCAAAAAAGGAGGAGGTTTTCAATTCGAATGTTTTTTTTTATGTTTGTTACCTACCTCATAACTTTCGACTGGGGGAACGACTGGGTTTGATGATTCTTTTTTTATTTGTAAGGATAAACTATTTGCCATGTGGTCCCATAGGCCCCAAATTTCATCAAAATCTGCTCAGTAGTTTGGTTTTAAATTACCATAGCTGGAAAAATACGGTTTTTTTATTGAAGTCAGTTCTTAATAGTTACATTTTTTAAATACAACTTAATAAGTATTTTAACAATCTTACTTTCTTGTTTATGTATTAGGGTAAACTCACGGGAATCAGAAATTTTGTAGATGAAGAAATTAATCAAAGTTACATCGTTAAGTTGTAAAAGGCCTTCAATGTAAAATGAAAAATAACTGTAAATCCGTAACACCTTCAAATATTTGTTTATGATTACAAAGCTTATATTATTTGAAATTATAATAGGTATTGCATTAGATAATAATAGTTTTACGTACTTATCTAGAGAAGGAAATGCGGCAAATTATAGATCAATAAAAAGTTAATGGGCCATTAGAAATAGTATAGCATTCATGCTTAATATAATTGCAGGGATATCAGGTGAAGCTGATTGCTTTATTTATGCAATAAAGCTTGAGTGTATGGTTAATTTGTACGGAAATCCGGATCGCGCGTTGGAAAAACTATTTTTGTGGGAATACGATCGAGTACCTATTACTACAACGTCACACTTCTAGTAAATTAAAAATAATACGACTGATTGATAATAACGATGATTGAAAGATAAAAAGTTAAACACGAATACAATTTCTTTATCTTTGTAAACTATACAATCATTAGGTTAACCACGAACAACTGTGTCAAATTAGTATATTAAATTACAAATTAAGCAATCAGGTGTTTGGTCACACCACGACCTTCCTAAGCATTTCATAATTTGAACGAACTTAAGCGTGGCGAACTATGGAAAATATCTCTTACAAGACAAACTTGAATTTTCAACATTGCATTGCTGCAAACTAGAAGTAAGTACAGCTGAGTTGCGCAAATGTCATCTAAACCAAAGTTACACCCGCAAAAGTTGTTACAGAATTAGAAACATGCATAAAGAAGGCTAATATTATATAAATTGCGCTTTTTTATTTCAAAGAAAATTTTACGAACAAGTTCAAAAATAACTCTATCGCATGTATGATAACTGCAATTGTAAATGTTAATTTAACCGTTGATGATACATCTCGATAATTGTAATTAACGAACCATGAACGCCCATCTTTTTGAACTGCTTTAGAATGCCCATATCCACTGCACTACACTACACAACACTAAGAGTAACAGACTGTGGCTCTTTTCGGATAGTAGCGGTGGTGTCGCACCGTCGTCGTCACGTGCACCGTGGCCGACCGCCGGTCTCGATAGATCACCCGACTTGTAGTGTAGACTTTCGATACTACTAAGGTACTGCATCTCCCGCCCAAGCCCAGTGCGTTTACTTTCGCTGGACGGTCGCACGTGGCCGCTTTGACACTTCCTACAGTTTATTTACCGTAGTTTGTTTTGTTTGCTGCCGAGAATTTACAAAACTTGTCGCGAAGAATTTTGTAATAATGCAATAACTGACATTAAACTTTTTATTTTTGATGTTTTCTAGATAACTGTAGAAAATAGAATTATGTAGGTATAGCAAGTAAATCAATTAATTATGTTAGTTATCTGCTTTAATTTAATTGACCAGTTAAATGCGTGACTTGAACCCTGATAACCGCATTGATAATAATATTGAAAATCCATGAATTCAATAACATGAAGAACATTATACAGTAAGATTATCTAAAGCCTAAAGGTGAAGATAAATAGGTAATCACTTATTATTTCAGAATTTATTACTAACAATACAATGAACATAATTTTGAAAGTAATGCGAAAACCTTAGTAACACTTCGAGTAAATAATAATAATAATGATTCTGGAAAGTTTTAGAGACGTGAGATATTTATCTTCATAACATAAGACAATGCATCGATGAAATCTGTACTTACTATATGGTAGTGGCGCATATACATCCGGATATACGTTTGTTCTATTGACCCATTCGGAAACATCATGAATCGTGTGACGATTTTCCTTCATTTTCACATCGCGCGTTTTTCCTCGCATTACAACACTTTCTGAATGACTATTGTCATCACCGTCTATCGGAGTGCCATAATCATTCGTCAAATTATCAAAAGAGGCAGATCTGTTGTCCTCCCGCAAATGTGTAGGTTCATTGCGAACATCGCTGTACTCTATAAGCACTACAGACCTTTTGAGCGAGTTATTGTTGGAATGATCACGTAATTGCTTGTACTTATAGTCGTCAGTTTGTTCGGTGGCATTAGGTATTTCGTTGAGAGGTCTTGTGGGAGTAACTGGACTGGTATATTGTTCGATGTGCGTTTCTGTTGTTGCTAAATCGAATTCGCTTATAGGTTTATTTGTTGGCACAGTTATGTTTGGTTCGACTCCGATATGAGTTTCTTTAATTCTTACAGTTTTTAACGTTTTTGTTTTTTCATTAGATTCATTGCTTTTCGCACTATCAGAGTCATATTTTATCACAGATTCGTTTGGTGTACTCTCTTTAGAAAAGTATGCGCCATCATGGTCGTATTCATTTTCCTCGTAGAGTAAATTCTTTTTCATAAACTTATTCAGTGCAAGTTGCGACCTGGTTAATGATCCAGAAGTAGGGACGTCACTGAAAAATCCATCGTCTTCGTACACTAATTCACTGTTCAAGTCTCCGTCCTTGCTCATTATACGATCATTTACTTTATTTACGTTCATTTTGACACTCGGTGATCGCGTAAGTATTATTTCACCATGCTAGCACTTCACCCGACAGCTAGGTGGACTGAGTGGAACTGAAGTCACGATAACACAGATAAACATTTTATCGGTGAATAATACGAGATAGCACTTGCTGATATAAACGAGTTAATAGTATAAGTTATCGTTGCAGTTCACCAAAACACTTGTTTATTACTCCGCGCGAGATGAAGCATACCGCATTTGGACTCGAGGTTACACGAACTATTTACAATCGAAAAACCGTACCGACAGGTTTTGGCGGTCCTATCGTAGCGAATGACGTAAATCGCGGACGGCCAAAAGCTAATCTCAAGATATGAATGTACTTTTTGTATTACAGCTGGATTCCGCAGGTTTTTCACACAACAATGACACAATCATTATTTAATGCGTTTTTAATACACAGGCAATATCGAATTCAGATGGAGTGTAACACCACGTATGTTGACGACGACGGTCAAAGGAATAAGTTAAGACGAAGATTGTTTCGAACAAAGGCCATTGTTTCTTTTTTTATTCGCACAGATAATATAGTTAGACATAATTGCGCGTGTCGGCTCACACGAAGCTTGGCGCGCGTGGTTTTTGGAAGCTGAACTGCGAAGAAATGTTACCTAATGTGTAAAAGTAGGTTACTATTTTGTTAACTTATTTTTGAGAGATAACTGTTCCTCCGGTGTGATTGTGGTTACGTTTTTTTTTTTTTTTTTTTTTTATTGTATAACATTATAACCATCGACGTGAAGCGTCAATGCCATTTTTTTGTCAATTTTTACATTTTTTATTATCTTTTAGATTAATTTACTCGCTGTCACATTTCCACTTAAAACTTAAACTAAAACTAATCGTAAGTCCGCCGCATTTCTCTTACATATTGTGGTTACGTTGGAAGTTAAATAATTTATTCCTAGTAGAAATAATGATACCAGTGGTACTTGCCTGTGTCTGAATAGCTCCCGTGTGACGTCCGGCGTGGAGGCGCAGGGGCTGAGTCGGTTTCTACCGTGCATAACAAAATGAGATGATGAGGCATTAACACAAAAACACATTCTACCAAATAAAATGCTACTAATCAAAGAATTATTGATTTTCGATATTTTGCCTAGAGTATTTTCTTAGAGACTTAGAATAATAAAATTGGTTAATAACATTAAGAGCTGTGGTTAATAAAATGAGATAATTATTACAGATATCACAATAGCTCCATTTCATTCATTCTTATACATTCACGATAGCAAACATAAATAAACTCAAAGGCAACAACGAGCGGGGCAGTCACGCAACGTAGACACGCACGAGGCGATGCGAACGGGCGTAACGAGAATCAATAACTCTTTATAGGAAGCGATATGTACAAATAAGTCACTCCAAAATTAAACTTAGTCTATGAAATGAATGAATAACATTCTATATAACCTTGAAACGTGACCGTGTGTCGTGACGGCGTGACGTGTGGCGCCAGGCGGTAGGGCCAGGACGCCGGCGGCGGGCGCGGCGGAGTGCGCGGCGGCTCGTAGCGATGCACTGGCCGATGTAGCGATGGGTCAAACTCCTGCTTCTCAAGTGTTTCTCCCTTCAAGATAGAACTCAACTTTATAGACTCTTTCGGCACTTCTCTCTTGATCTCTCTTTTGACAGGAGACGTTCGTCCGCGAACTAGAGTGGAGGGATCTTTTATGGATCTGTTGTTATCGCTTCGTCGGGGATAGCGATGCGCCACCCAGGATCCAGCCAGATAAGGCGCCATGTCTTGCAGCTCGCTCACGTCGGGCGCCGACGCGTATATTTGACCCAGGAGTGACATCGTTTCGAATCGACGTCGAATGCGGTCCACCTCGCCCTGACGACATTCTTGGGCTTCCTCGGCCGACCTGGACCTGGGAGCGGTACGTCTGCGTAGGGCTGCTAATTTTGATATGATGTCGATGTGAGGCATGTACCGATTGGTCGGACGGAGAGGTACGCGCGCCACAGGAAGCATACCGCGGGTCCTGTCCCGGCGCGAGGACTGAGATAGTCTCTCCAAAGCGGACCAGTTTCTGTTGAGCACGTTACGTGCGATCTCGGGGTCGCTGCGGTGCCGCCGCAGCACGGCGCCCGCCGCGGTGGGCGAGTCGAAACGACGCGCGAGGCGGCGCACCTCTCCCGCCCGCGCCAGGTTGAGGTAGGCGCGCCAGTACCGCTCCGGGTCGGGCGACGGGCTCCGACTGCGCCAGATGGTCTCGTCGCTCGAAAGTAGCGTGTCAGGCGTTCGACGATCCGCGATGTACATTTCTGAATGGGGTGACCCTGATCTAGAATGTTGTTCCGGCTTTGACGGGAGAGACAAGAACTTATTTTTCTCACTTTCTCCGAAAAGTTCTTTGAAATTTGTACATGATTGTGACTGCACTATTTGGTGTTTTTGTGGCTCTGGTTCCTTTATTTCAGCAGGCATATGGTGAGACGTCTTAGCTATCAATTTTTCATTTTTCACTTTTTCGTCTGAACTTTCTCTAGCATGATAAATTGTTTTAGCTTGATCTGTAAGTTTTTTCACCGACTCAAAGTATTTAACTTTTTTTTGAACTTCTTTGCTGGGACCTCTATAAATCACTGTTTTGTTAGAGTGGTCTGAACTAGCAGTTTCAGTTTCGCTAGCTGATGAGTGGAACTGGGCTTCAATGTTTTTATTTGGACAAACCAACTGCTTTTGTTCTTCTGACGTGGTATCTTTATTGGAAGAATTATTGTGTTCAATTTCATTCGAATTATTAACTTCCAGAGAATCGTTATCAATACTTCGCAGCGACAAATTTTCTTTTTCTTGGCTCATTTCCATTTCTTGCTTTAATGACATCGGTATAGGATTATCAAACTTATTGATTCTATCCAGTAGTTCTTTACTCAATGTTTGAGAAAGTCTCCTTTTTTCGTTTTCAGTAAGAGTCATTTGTATTTTATTAACATTATTCTTTATATCTTTGACAGATGCTATCGGACATGGTATAGCTGCTATAGAGTCTGATTTACTCAATTTTACAAAATTATTCTTATCTTTCAAGTAATCGGATGTTATTAAAGAATTACATCTAACTTGTAGTTTAGGGGGTTCCATCGACGTTATGTCTTTAACGTCAACTGTATATTTATCACAATCTCTATTTGATTTTGAATCAAGCTCTTTACTGTAAATAGCATTAAGCTGGTTTTTTAAGGCGCTGACTTGTTCCATGGACAAACTACTCCAAAGACGGCTACCTAGCCCGATTTTTTTGCGAAGTTCACTGAGAGAAGTTTCTTGATGCAGCGCAACAGTAGGTTTAACGATAGGTCGGTCGATGGGGTCACCATCATGCTTTCTGTTTATATAAAATGCTGTTTCCGCTACGCTAGTTCCACGCCATAGAGGTTTATATGTGTCAGGGTCTTTGGAAGCAGGCGGATCAAATTCCAAAGAATCATAGTGAGATATTTGTTGAAAGTGGTCTTTAAGATCTTCAACAGACTTTTCTTTTATGCGAAGACCTCGGTCTGTATCATAATTCCACCTAAAATCTTTCACGTCTCTAGGGTAAAATAAAACATCTTTTTCCGTTTGGGCTACTTTGAGTTTGCGATACAAATTATTTAATTCCTCTTCCGCTCTTTCAATTGATCTAATCTTTTTCCAACGTTCAAAGTCAATTATTTCCTCATCTCTTCGTCTATGACGTAAATCACAAGTCGACGTTGCTTTTTCTAATTCGCCCACTCTTTCCAGATATGTGTAATATCTATTTAGCTCTCTAAATCGTTCAGATCTTGCTCTATTGGTCTGCATATCACGAACATACTCATCATATTCAGGATCTTCAGAATGCAAATTAGAATCACTTTTAGTTTTGGATGACATAATATGACTTTGCATTTCTTTTTTTTCAGCGTCACCAGCACTGCGTGTTCGGAACACAGTTTTGGGGGCGTTATCATTTTTGCTACTCTGCATGCGGACATTATGAATACGACGATACGATGGCGATCTAATAGATACGGGTGATGTTGATTGACTTCGACTATGACTTGTGGTTACCTTTTTTGTCACTTTAGGTGATACAGGTCTAGATGTTTGCGAAAAGAATATAGTCGAAGGATAATTATCAGGTTCTATTTTTATGTTCACCTTTTCTTGATGTAAGTTTCGTCTAGAAACAGTCGGTGAAATTGGTCTTACTGTTTCCGTTAATACAATTTTTGGGGGAGAAAGTGATTGTTTTTTAACCTGGCTCACAATTTTATCAACTTTTCGTATAATTTTAGGTGATACAGGTCTTGAAGTTTGAGTAAAATATAGTCTTGATGGTGAAACTGAACTTCTCTCCGGAGATTCCTTAGACCGCTCTTTTTTGTGAAAAATTACAGTAGGAGATTTTGGCCGCGTTGTTTGCGAAAAAAACATTTTGTTATCCGGTGGTTCACTCTTACTTCTAATAGTAGCCAAAGAAGATGTGGAACCAAATTCGTCACATTTGGATAAACTGTCAAACTTGCGAATTTCTCCGTGCATTCTTCCAGGCCACGATACAGATCGGGGACTTTGTAAAGACGACGGACTTGAGTTCCGGTCCCACATTTTAAAACGAGAAAGCGACACAGGCTTTCTGTGAATTAAATATGAATTTAGAGACTTTGGCATGTTATTATCTTGGGGCATTGACTGAAACATTTTGGCTTTCTGTAAAACAGTAGTATTTTCTTCAAACATCGGATAAGCTACTATTGTAGGGGCGTAGGATTTTCCCAAAAATAAATGTTGAAAGAATGAATCAGATACGACTGCGTCATGAGATCGTTTTATTTCTTTAGCACTTATTCTTTTTCCATCCAAAGTCTCATACGATCCAAAGTTAGAAGCATCGTTCGAAGTGTCTCCAAACTGACTTCCACATTCAGAGTCGTTACTGGATCTTGCTGAAGTTGCTTTCTTGCTTAGTTTAGGTTTTGAAGATTTCTTCGAATTTTTAATATTTTCTTTAGATTTTTTACTGCAACTTTCATGACAAGGAACACTTCGCGGTCTTATAACAACGCTTTCTAAAGACTTTTTCTTTTTGAGATTGGTCACAGTTGCAGTTTTTACTTGAGTTTGTTTTTTAATTATAGGTGTAGATATGTTTGAGGATGATTTTGAAATGATTGACGAACTTTGCAGAGGTTTTGTTACTTTTTGGTCGCCTTTGCTCACTAAACAGGGATTTGATTTAGTATGTAGGTTAGACACTTTCAGTTTCTGTACTTTCTCAGCAGTCCGAATCATGTCCCTGCTCCTGTGAGTTACGCTAGATAAAGTTGATTTGGTGGAAGATGCCACGGATGACTTCGAAACATTGACTTTACTCGGTATATTATTACTACTTCTACTTAATGACTTAGCTTTTGCTAAGTCAATACGTTCATTCCTTTTTTCTGCACTCCAAAGCTTATCTAAAGATGTTACTTTGTCTAGTATGTTCGAAATGGGCGTACGTCTGCCAGCTCCTCCTTCAATTACTACAGAAGATTGACTTTCAGCATATTTACTTTGTGGGGAATTGGAGTATTCCGTTGGCAGTAAAGTTCTTCTGGATGACCCAAAACTGCTTGTACAGCCAGGTACTTTGTCGCTCTGAATTACTTTTGATGTTACCTTAGGGGCAATAATCACTGTATTTTTTCTGTTAATAGCAGGAGGGGCTGAAGTCGACATAATTCTACCCTTAGCTTTCTGACCGTCCGTCACAGCTGGTGTCTTAGATATGATGTGAGTATTTTGCCTTTGCAATTTGTGACTTATTTTATCTTTCAGAAAATCGACGTTAGATTGGGAAACCGTCGTTGGTCTCTTAGGCGATGTTGATACCGGTCTCGATGAAGTTACCAATCTAAGAGTTCTACTGTTTCTCGAAGAAATCCGTCTGGGTGGTGCCGGTGGATGTTCTATAGCTTTAGTTGGGTCTGGATTTAAAAAAGACGGCGCCTGTTTTCTGAATTTCACATTATCTGTTTCAATCCTGGTCACAGGATAGCAGATGACTTCGTGATATTGTGGCGTTTTCTTGTGAACCCTTATCTTCGTCAGTGTTGGGGAAATCGGAATATATTCAATTTCCGATTCGTCTGTGGAATTTTAACCACATTACTGTCATTTCTTCTTTGCTTTCGTTAGATGTGAGAAAAACGTGTCTGTTGTGCTCCTGGAATAAATCGTGGCTCTTGAAAGCATTGCTGGTTTTCTAAGTGATACTACGGGTGTGCCGTTCAAAACTTGTCGTGGTTGGTTTTACTGTGCTAGTTTAATTTTGGAGTCAACTAATACATGCATTATTACCTGTTCGCAGTCCGAAGTCCCAGCACCTTTGTTATGGAGTTTGATAGTGGCATGCGAAAGTGATAAATATTCTCGTATTATTCGACTTACCTCGTGTGTAGTGACTGTGTATAGCAGTTAACTAATGTGCACTCGATTGAAAATAAGCGTGGTCGCTATGGTCAGTGTCATTACAAACGGCCTTGAGACGACACAACCAACCATAGATAGGTACCATACGGTTGTGCCACAACCATAATGCACTGACCTTTGTAATAATCGCATTGGAAAATGCCATTCGTCATAATTAATTATTTTTCATTTCCGGTTTCCATAAAGTGTTTTCGACGAGGATACATTGGTATTATGGTAATAGAAAGCTTTCACATATTAGCACCGACACCCAATAATCTTTTTAAAACCATGCAGATAATATAATAAATACACGATACAGACAGACGTTCTGTGGTTAAGTATTAAAACAATTGCAGTGTTATTCAAGCCTCATTATTAATCCAGACGAGGATCTTCCTAAAGATCTCAATATTGCCTATCAAGAACTTTAAAAATTTCTTTGAGTTCCATATATTAACGAACTGAATTTACTGCCCTTACTTGTCCAAGCGATGGTTCGAAATAAGACCAACTCCCTAGGTACCCAAGGTTGTATTTACCTTGTCTAGGAGGCGCCGGCGAGCGGAACCCCCGCAGCGGCGGCTCGCCGCCGGCCTGCAGGTCCCGGTAGGCGGCGCGGCGCTCCGCCGGCGACAGCGGGCCCTCCGCGTCCCCCTCGCGCCGGCGGAACACAAGCGTCGAGTCCGATTCGTAGCCAGATTCTTTTAGCGCTCTGGAAGTACGAGTTCTGTTATACGCCAATACTATGGAGTGATCCCTATTTATTTTATACAACAGAGTATCTAGACGTACAGGGGGCTAACCATGACGTCTTATTGCGATTCAATTTAGGACCTAAGCCGAATCGTTTTGTTACTTATTCGTATCGTGACGACTTGTTGTGACATCTTGATAATCAATTTAGATTGATTTTAAATCTAAAGGGATTGACGCCTACCTAAATGATATCGAAAGCCATGTATTACTAAGTATTACCTACTTAAAATGAAACGATTTTGTTTAGGTCCTCTATCACAATTTCAATTATTAAGATCCTTATACACCTTTTAGTTAGCCATTACTCCGACACTTACCTAGCCATATTAGATTTGGACAATATTGCAGAAGTGATATCCTTCTTATCCTTCGGTGAGGCTTGGGGCAGCGACGTCGTACTCGATATGTTTTGCTAAAAGTAAATAAAAAAGTTTACCGATTGATAAAAATATACACAAAATTAAGGTCTCACGAGTAAGTGTTGTGAGATTATTTACAAAATTATTGAAATCATGCGTCAAGCGATAATTTGCAAGTCATGCCACAATATCGCTTTTACAGAGAAAAACATATTACTATCTAAAACTTAACTTTACTGAAAAATTACAGTTAAATCAAGGCATGCTTCTTTATAGAAAAAAATAATTACAATTTTAATGTTGATATAGTCACTTAGATAGTACCTATCACTTATAACTTATTTACTTATAACAAATAACCCCAACATAATATGATATCTAATTGTATAAGAAAATGAGGTTTGTGGGATTTATTCATAGATCAACAATATTACGGATAATAAGGAAAGACAAATTACGTTACAAAACAATAGAGACAAGTGTATTTAGCAAGGGCGACTCTAGGATAATAATATAAGCTTAGTTAAATATTATAGCTTGTTCCGATGGAATGAGTTGTGACGAGATATTTTAACACATAAAAGTGAACAATTATTCAGATTACTGTCACAGTATAGGTATGTATAAAGTGCAAGTATCTGACGTTCATTTCTCAAACATTTTGATTACACTCTACAAGGCAACTTACTGTTGTCCTGTTTGATACAGGTATAAAACTAATCACTATTAAATTTTCTATTATTTACAAGTAACATAGTTTCCTCGAGAAGTGAGCGAAGCGACCGTGCCAAATTACAGCCACGCAGAGACTCGACACGAGTGTGTAAGAAGAACGTTCAATGATCAGGGATTTACAAATAGTAGTAGACGATAAATCACGTAGACTCGAGCTAACGCAATTCTCTAGTCTAGATTGTATTACATATTTGTAAGCGACACAGTTAGGTACTGGAAAACCTAGAGCCGTCCCTGAAAAGATAGCTACAGTTAACAAACAGTGCAGATACTTCAGTGAGGCAATCCGACCCGACTTATCATACTTGACTGACGGGGCTAATGCGATGTTTCCTTTGCAAACGCGACATCGCCCCGAGCAAGACATCTGTATCAATATGTCAAGTTAAGATAAATGTAGGAATTACCTCACTCTTTTTGAGTCGGGTTGCTTATTGAAAGTATCTCTACTGTAAGTTAACTGTGTCAAAAACAGCAGCGCACACAAACACACCAAGCGCACAATGCGGACATGTTAAGGCCCTTACACTCTTTTGGATGGCGCGAGCGAGCAGTGTGCTGTAAGGGGGCAGGGGAGAGTTCTCGTCTAACCACTGTTAGACGACACCAGCCGCACCAATGTGAACATACCGTTAGTGGATCAGTGACAAACGTATGCATGTTGACTTAAGGCGCTAATATAGGAGCGATTCATGTATTTTAGAAGATGAAAGTTACCTGGCCGGGCCGCGCGCCACGCTGGCTCCGCGCTCACGGCAAGTCGAAAACGCTAATTCATAATTATTATACTCTTACTAACGGCATCACGTGGCCTTAGCACAGATTACTAGATAGTTACTACGTAGGCTTTAGTCTGAAGCATTCAATTATTTCGACACTGTAATGACATGTCAGATTGGCCGAGCGGTCTGAGATGCTACGTTCCGTTCCTAAAGAATTATTACCGCCAGCATTACATAAATTATTACCTCCTTGACTATAATCCTATCAAATTTAGAATGCCGCACGAATTATTGGAGTCACACCTAAATAAGTTGTATTAAATTTATTTAGTGTTGGTCCCTTCTGGTATGCGCGTTTGTCAAGTCCATTTGATACAAGACATCCTCTTTAGTCCACTTCCATAATTTTCTTTTTGATATAAAGTATATTTTGACAATGACAATGACGGAGTAAAAGATTTGTGCATTTAGCCAGTGTCAGGCATCCGTACTAAGATCATATAAATGCGAAACTGTGTGTGTGTGTTTGTTGGTTTTTTTTTTAGTTTTTGCCATCCTTTCACGTCTAAACGGCTGAATCAATCTTGACCAAGATTGGACCTATGAGATGGGTATAGGCTATTTTTCGTCAGAAAAAATAAGGATCTTAGAATCTAAATAAATAGGAGTTGAAAATTTATATGGGCAATTCATAATTTCTCAAGTAGGTGATCTGACACTTCATTACTTTAGGCTCTTGATAAAATATAAAGGTTAAGACTAAGGATAGGGAAAAGGAAAGGGACAGGGACAGGGATAGAGATACAAAGACTTCAATATTTATTTTCTAAACAGTTGCTTTTTCATATACGGATGAAGTCGCGCGTAAAAGCTAGTTTTAGTAAAGTTTACTGAATCGTAGCTATGACTGTAAATTTACTTTACCACGAGGTTGTAAAAATATGGAATACTAGCTGTTTCCCGCGACTTCGTCTGCATTTAAATCGAATCCAGCTATAGTAAGAACACAATATGCGTGAACTTTGTATGCTATTGTAAATCAATCGGGCACGTCACGTCTCTGTCAATATTTCTATCTTCCTATTTCCTCATCGCTTTTTTCCCCAACTCCCAATATCTCATCTCCCATCCCTCATCCATCTCCGATCTCCCATCTCCTCATCTCTCCAGCTGCTGCTCTCCATCTCCCCATCTCCCCAGGTCCTCATCTTTCCTTCTCCCATATACCTACCAAATTTCATTTTCATTTTTGTTGTCTCTCTATACCTAATTTCATCGAAATCGGTCCAGCCGTTTAGCCATAAAAAGTAACAAACAAACAAACATACAAATAAACAGACAAACAGAGAAACAGTGTTACTTTCGAATTTACAGTATAATATTTGACAGTGACTAAATGCACAAATCGTGCGAAGCAAAAACATTGAAAAAACTGGCTCATAGCTGAGCAGAAAGATTACTGGAAGTGTGCTAAAAATAAAACGTCAGAATATGCATCCGCCAGATCCGTCATTATGGAAAACGGAAGTTCACTACATCTTCATTTTAATATACAATCATAATCTGCTCCTTTGATTAACTCCAAACTATCATAAGAAATCCCAGTTTTATTTAAGTGAACAATCTAAAAACGCGTTTTTGCTGCTAATTTCAGTTACAGGTGGTGCAAGAATAGTCATATTAGCCATTATTCTTTACACACAATGGAGAATAAATACAAAGTAATAAAGGTCATAATAAAAG
Organism: Hylaea fasciaria; assembly: GCA_905147375.1. Classification (NCBI taxonomy): domain Eukaryota; kingdom Metazoa; phylum Arthropoda; class Insecta; order Lepidoptera; family Geometridae; genus Hylaea; species Hylaea fasciaria. The sequence continues at coordinate 5,877,282 of LR990199.1, forward strand.
TTTAGTAATCGTCGAAGGAAGTCATTTACGGCAACTAAGTAAATAAACCAGTTGTATACCATGTAGAGATTCTGTTTGCTTTATTTTTTTGGAGAACAAACAGTAAATTCGACGAGAAAATTTTGAGGAACAGCGACATACGTCCTCTCTCTGAAACGCCGTAGCGGGTACTGAGCCGCCTAGTACGCGCTCAAACTGATCATATTCTCGTCGTTTTTATTAATTTAGAAGAACGGAATCGATTCAGTTCATTGGAAAATTCAAATTTCATTGGAAAATAAAATTGCCTTTTTTATGGTTCCAAAAAATATGATAGTTGTCGCTGAAAATGTTGAGCATTATGTGACGAAAGATTTTTTTCGGGTCCTTTCTCGTGAATTTTTTTCTCAAGATACTAGACAACTTTAGTCCAATATTATTGATTTATTAGCTAACTGAAACACTTGGCTATACACTGTATTTTTTCTGGCTTATAAATATTTGTAATTACAGCTTAACTTTTTGACAAAAAACCGCCCATTTTACGGAAGCTCGCTGCCTACAGGTCCTTAAAGATTAGCGCGCAAAACACACAGAGCGAGCGCGGGTCGGATGAATACGGTCTATTTTATTCATAACTCTAATGTCAAGCAACACACAGTCAACCCGCGCATACCGGCGGTGTGTTATTGCCCATAGATAAATAGACCCGCCGTACTTCCAACCTGACCCGCGCTCGACCCGCACCCGCTTTAGTGTGTTTTGCGCTTATAGGTTCAGAAAGCGTGGAGCGCAACGGTGGCTGTGCCAACTATTTTTTTATTAGTCTTTGACGCCTTGTTGCCTTTTATTTTTCGCTGTCGTTCTCTCGCTAAGTATTTTCATAAAGACAGAAATCGGTGGTTGACTAGCCCTATTACAAGTTGTCAAAGGTTGAAACTGGTATTATTCGAAACTGTTTAAACTAAAGATCGGTCACCGATTGTCGGCCCTCAGCTGTAAGCCTAGTATTTGGTATGTACAGTTTGTTTAAGACATGTGAGTAAATAGGTAAGTGCCTATTTAAGAAGGTAGGTACCAAGCTTATAGTTATTTGATTTACTATTAGCCGGTTTATGAGTTTACAGGAGAGAAGTAAGTAGACGAAAATAATTTACATCAAACTTACTAACGTTGACATGGATGCATATAATAATTATGCATATACGAGTATATGTGGTAAACTGCACAGACCTACAACACTATTGTTAATCACAAATAATTAAGTAAGCACCTTTGGAACTTCACCAGGGCGAAGGGAACATACTTAATATTTACTATTTTAATCAGTGTTTAATCACAATTTGAAAACATTATACAAACGATCAACATTTAGGATAACATCGACAGAGAACATGAAAATTACAAATATTATTATGTACAATGTTATTTGTTATCACAAAAACACAAAATAAAATAGTAAAAAGGTTTCGTACCCCGTCAAAAATGTCCATGACCTCGTCCCACCACTAGAAAAGAAAAAAACACTTGTTGTCTTTGTTTTTTTGATGCAAATGGTGGATCAGGCTGTTAGAGATATAATGGACTTTCGATTTTGTTTTTCATTCGAAATGTATGGCTGCGGGTATTAAGCCAAGTGGTTTGCTTAAAGGTTAGATACATAGACTAGGTGCGACCAGATCCGTGGTATATTGGCTGACCAGGTTTTATCTTCAAATTTAGCTTCAGGAACAAATCACAAAAACAAAATGCGTAGAACAATAAATTGAACGATTCGAAATAGGTATTCCACTAATTTCTAAGCTAACCACTAGCTGTGCCACCTTATGCGTTGAATGGTCTTAATGTGGTAATGAGAAGCCCGTTATGATATTATTTATAGTTAGTGAGGGTACCTGTTTAGCTTCTTTGTCGACTACAGAAGACTTTCCTGGCATGTAGTTTTCTATTCTGCCGGGTTGGCCTTTGTATACTTCTTGGCTCGCACGCGCCGACGCTAGGGTACTGTATCTGGAAGAAGGAGATCCAATGGTGATTACAGACAATATTATTATAAGGGCGCCAAATTTAGTTGTTACAAACTATAGTCTAAATATTTTGCATAGTCTTATTGATCTAAGCATTACTGAACCTTACAAAAGCAAAAGAGGGTAGTAATGACTGGCAAATTGAATACCTATCAGTTTAGTTTATGTCAAAAAAATCATAATAATGAAGGTACACAAAGATAGTGGGCTGACCGTTACCATGATTTTATATTAGACACCACAGTTACCAGATTTCGTTTGAATATTCAGTACTGCAAGTTGATAAAAATGAGCCAACACCATGAATCAATCGTTGATCACTGAGAAGTTCCGCTCTCTACCTTCCATCTCTATTTGGCACCATAATCTTGTATAACGGAAACTACGGCAAAATTAATGTGCGTAATTCGACCAAAACACTGACACACTAAACTAAAAAGTTAACTAAGACCATAGACTACCCAGAAGAAAGGACATTCTCCATTGGAGCGAGACAGTACGATCGGGATTTAGTATGACATTTTGAGCGTGCTGGGTGACCTATTGAGTACCAACGCAGTTTGATTCGGATACAGAGTCTCTTGTCTTTGGTCCTTTTCTGCCGTTTGTATGGAGTGTCAACCCAGTGATAAGACCTTGAAAAGTGGCACTCACTTGTTGCTAGGCATATAAGGCGTCATCACTTCGTGCATCCTCCTGTCCTCCTGCACGGAGGCCGTCCGCCGCCGCGGGCCCGCGGTGACGTCACTGTCGTACGCGTCGCTCCAGGTGCTCGCCGTCAGCCTGCCGAGGCCTCCTTCGGGCTCGCTCAGGTACCCGGAGCGCGGGTCGAAGTATGCGTACTGGGATTTGTTGCTAGTCACTCTTTCCGGTGGCTGGCCTGAGGGGATAATGTAGTGAGACATGCGTACCAAAACAAATAGTGTAAAGGCGCGTACGAACATAGCCAGGCGCGTACGATGCGTCGCGAATGGTTCGTCTCGTAAGCCTCAGACTGTGTGGACGTGTGTGCTCACTGTGAGCATTCGCTCCATACGATCGATGCTAACGCTCAGGTCGAGCCAAATGCTCCGTGTGGACGGACGCACGTCGCACGCCCCTCAATCTTTTACTGGTAAACACCGTGTGTCGTTCGTAACGCAAGCATAAATGTACCCTCGTATGCCTCAGGTTGAGGTATGCGCGAGGAACTACTCGCGACGCATGCCTCGCGATGTTTGTACACGCCTAAGAACGAGTTGTTATAATGTTCATAGTTCCAATTTCCACAAAACCCTGATGGTAGGTATATGTACTTAATTATATGCATAGTGAGTGATGGGTGTACTTTTCGTCACTGGTTGAATGCCGTCGATGCGTTATTGTTTATAACACGCTTTTATGAGATCAAGTTTTATTAGAAAAAGTTGTTATAGAGTTATTGTTAAAATGTTATTTATATGCTAATAAGCACCTCTTGTTTGTTAAATAACGAGAAGTAATTGTTTGTTTTATGGTTAAGTTTCAATGCATATTCCTATGGATTTATGGTAAGAGATTGTTAAATGTTTTCAAGCGACTGAGGCAAAGTGCCTGTGTGCGCAAGCGTTACCATTTATGAAAGGTGTGTTGTAACAATCACGAAGTAATAAAGAAGTGACGTCACATACAAAAAAAACAAACCAAACATATTATTTACAATAGTAAAAAATTATAAATGTATGGGAAAAGCGGGCTGTTAAAATTGAATTAATTGCGAATCGAATGGGGTACCGCCACCGATGCTGTTTATAATTTGGAAAAATAACATTGATAATAATCACCTCGGCGACTTTTGTACCGTATAGTCACATAATCGTCTGAAAAAGAAAATTCACATTTGGGGATCGGATGTAAAAACAAAAATAAAATATAGACCCAGATATTAATCACAGAAGAAAAGGTAGAAATGTAAAGGGAGGTATGCTTACCGTCATATTTGTTTTTGTGAATGGTGTCGTACATTTTCTTGTACCACCTCGAAGGATCTTTGACTTCCTGAAATTAAAAAGTGCATTCACAATAATTAAGGCACAAAGTAGAGGAAATTATGACAGTCAGTATTTGTTACAACGTCGCGTTTCCAATGAGGTCTAAAAATGTGTAAGATCTTGCATCTCCCTTACTCCTATATTTTATAGATTACGAGAGATGCAATTTTTTATCTCTATATAAATATTTCAATAAGTCCGTTTCATGAGCCCACTGTGAAGCGGGAGTCGTGGGTTTAATTCCCGCAAAGGGCGCCAATTTGAACCACATGTTTTTGCTCTGGTTTTTTCCTTAATTCCCTAGATATAACAGGGAATCCTAGTTAGGAGTAAGGATCTAAGTATGTGATCGTGAAGATATCTGTTATTATTTCGCTTATACTTACAGATCTCAGCGAGACCGGCATGCCTTCTTTTGTGATGGGTCCAATTCCTTCGACCTTTTTCTGGGCATCCGCCATTTTCCGCGAGCCGCGCTCGTGGTCGCGTCGCTCACTCTCTGTCTCGCTCGCGTACTCTCTACGAAGCGCATACACTGAAATTTATGAAAAAAAAACTTATTAATTATGCGTTAATTTGATTGCAGAATTAGATTACCCATTTTACATTATTAAGCTTCTCTACAATATTATACATGCAAAATTGGGGCATTAATTATGCACCAACTTTAAAAAGAAGGCCTTCAAAATTTATTCATTTATTTTCCATTCAACTGTATTTCTATTTGTATAAATTAATTATGTTACTTGACTGGGATTAAATAACCTATTTGGATAATTTTCTACACCATAATATCATATATTGAAGTATTGTATAAATTACATTGTACGAAAGTTTTACTGACACTTACACCTTAACGATTTCACCCAATTTAGTTTACCTATTAGAGGATATCGTCATGAGGCATGCTTCTACCAAGATCTATAGAAATCTACAATTTTGTTTTGTTTTGTCGTATGACGATGTGTCAGCCTCTAGTGTCAGTTTAAGTCCTCTGACGTGACTTAACGACTGCTATTATATTCTATTATTACTATGATTAAATAATATTATATTATTATATCATATTCTACTATTACTATTACCAACCTGGATCGCCCCGAGGTGGTGAAGGCCTATCGCGGGGTAGACGAGCCTCTTCCTGCAAGTAACTGGAGCCACGAGGTAACTGTCCTTCTGAAAAAAAAACAACCGTAAATGAGTCCTTATAAAGTACCTGATTAAGTGAGGTAGGCAATAAGTACATAATTATAGTGTAGTAGGTAGGTAGTGTTTCTGTTAAGTGTAATGAGCAGTTAATAAGTGGTAAGGTTTTTAATATTTGAGGAAAAAATAGACCAAACACTGCAATAAATAAAACGCAAAACGTTCTTGTTAAAAAATAGCAGTGTAATTACCTACAAGAACTAATATCATAACAGAAAAGTTTGATTAATAGTTGACAGTCCTCCTAATTGAAACAATACACAGTTGATTCGAATCATGATTGTCCTATGTAAGCAATCAACTCTTCAACCCAAGACAGTTTCACCTATTTACACCCTTCCTGTCATTGGCACACGTAGATAAAGTTTAATAACGCGTAGACCCTCGTCACTGCTAGTTAAAACGTGAAATATATTTTCGTTATAAGTAGCAGTTATAAGTAGCAGTTATTGTAGCAGGTATTGAACAGGTGAGGCCCCCAACTTGTCGGCTCTGATATATTTACATTTGAACGTGATGCGTAGTAGACGACAGGCATGTTAATGTGTTACATATTTAGATGGATTTTATATTAATACAATATATTGTTGACGTTACCTTGCGACTTGTGTCAACCGGTTGCAAAAATATGGCGAAGTACGTACGTATATTGTTTAACCTTTGCATAGATAATAATCAAATGGTTTTCTTAGGATTTTCCTCAATATTACCGTAAGCACCATTACGTGTATTTTGTTCTGATATTACTATGGGGTTTCCTCTGATTGTGATTACGTATACGAGTATGCACATAAGTAGATTATTTACCGAACGACGTTGAGGAGTTTATCAATATTAGGGATCACGAATTTGTTTCGTTCTGCCATGCTGGGGATGTTTTTTAATGGAAAGATGTTTATTGTCAGAATATTTTTTATTTATGTCATAGATAGACAATACTTGCGCAATGGAGCAGCCAAAGAATTTGGACTAAAGCTAGGAAGCATCAAATGCAATTTTGGCACGCACCAATTATTGATGATTGTGGATTAATCAGTAATGGCCAAAAGTAAGGCATGGCAATAAGGCGTATCTTACCTACAAACAGTAAAAAAAATTCACATTATGATGTTGCCCTTCCTATACCGACTATAAATAAATATAATCATCATAATTATAATCACAATTCATTTGCAGCCCCTACTCTACCGATTTGCAATCATTTGTTAATCTCACCCATATATTTATTGGAAATATCATACTCGTATTATAGCAGACATGGAATAAACAAATAGTTCGTACAAATTCTGCGTTGGGCACTAGGGTGGAGCGCGGTTGTATGGAAAATTATTTTTATCCAGATTTTCTTTCGGGCCGCTGCGGAATGGATGCTCTAAAGCCTACTGATTAATAATACCAAATATGGACTAGGGTTATAGTTTTAGAAATACTGCCCCCGAGCCATTACAAATTTCAGAAATTACAAAAAAAGAGAATTTTTACGTGTCACTTTTCAATCATACAACATATAAATTATTAACTTTATTGATTTAAAACAATAGCCAACGATAAATTCAACATGATAATATCCTAAAGTTTTAAGAGTATACTAAATAACGCGCCAAAATATTATACTTGAGCGAGCCTATTTTCGTAGATTTCATAAGAAAAGATACAGAACTTCAAAAAATCATGGCTGTGATGGATCTGCTATAATACCGGCTATAAATCAGGTATTATCCAGTTACTTTATGGCAAGCTACAACATCCACTTCAATGGCTCGTATGTCGACTTCATGGCAACGAACTCACTTTGAGCATCTAGATGGAACTGCAAGAGAATCAAAAAGTTTTAGCGGAAAGGTGGGACGGAGTCTGAACAACTGTGAATTTCTCCCGGTCACAACTTTTCATGCAATCGAATACATATTACCAAATATAACGAAATCTCGAGTAGACCTTAGTACCGACCAGCTATACTTGCTAGAGATTTGCCGTGCGATCAACGACGGTCATTGCAATCCAAAACTTAGCCAAATGCAATCCTGGGAAAATCTGTCACTCACGCTGGTTGACAATAGACAACAGGATTCTTAGGTAGGGTATATGTTTCTACTTCGTCGTCATTAGAAAATCTTATGGTTTTAGCAGAGTTCGTGATCAAGGTGTACGCGCTGATGTGGTTTCAGATAAAGACCCAACCTTAGTGTATTAATGGAGCTCAACGCGTATTTGAGACCATTATGCTGTCTCGTTATCTGCCTGAAAACTTAAAGAAGGTAGTGGACCCAGTGATTCAACGGAATGGCTATTTTGACCACTGTGAAAACATAATAATAGCAATGCTATACGATGAACGACGGCACATAAAAAAACTCGCTATGAGAAGTATTCTTAAAATTCGGGAGAGGTCAGCGTTCACACCTAGTAGGGTGTTTCAAGTGCCAACATTTAATTTCGAAGCAAAGGATTAGGCGGACTTGATCGAATGGAAAGTGATTGCGGAATCACCGCTGATCATGCAAATACCAACTGCCGTCATTTCCAAAGCCATTGTGGACCTCAATTGCTTAAATGCTACCAATTTTTTGGACTTCTAGCGCATACCTTGTCACACGCAAGTTACAGAAAGATGCATAAAGTTAATACGTAATCATGTTCTGCTGCCTACTGCCCAGAACGACGTGAAGGATACATTACAAATAAATTGGAGGCATGCCGAATAATGCCCATATTCGGGTCAAAGAACCATTACAAAATTGGGTAAAATTTCGTTATCTTTCAATTCAATGTAATTTCTTTGTTGCCGATTATTTTATGTAATTTTGCTTTTTATTACTACTTTGTGTTTTAAAATAATGTATTATAATATTAACAAAGTCGTTTTTATTTAACGAAAGCACTTTTATTCCTCGACGAACTAAAGTTAATTTTTGGCATTTTTTCCAAACTTCAAGTCCCTTGGGGCAGTATTTCTACTCATAATACATTGATTATGTCATATTGACTTAATATCGTATTAACATAGAGCATCCATCCCGCAGTGGCCCAAAACGAAATAAGAAAAAATAAAAAAACACTCCACCCTATTGGGCACTCGTTCAAGCCCTTTCCTTAACAGGCGAAACAATGTGGGTAATTATCATACTCTCAATGATTTCTAACGAAGGGTTGTTCCGAAGACGGCCGCCAATTAACGAAAGTTTGGCACCAATTAGCCGTCATTGAGCACGCGGATTGAATACAATATGAACCCTTTTAGTGAGGCGGTTGAGCACTTTGGTAAGAACGGTTTCTTCTTTTTGTAATCAACATTAGGAGAATAGCGTTTTCACCTGATGGAACGCGATGACGTGTTTCTAATACATAGTTCAGTTTATATAATGCTAAATTGTATTTCTTATTTTCCAGTTTAGCGGATATCCCAGGCTCCTTGCGTGACCCCATTTGGGAAAATACCAAACCCACTTCAAGGATAAACGATCGTTTCCGTTCTATATTAAATTTTTGAGTTTAATTGATTATCTTTTTAATTGATAATATAATTTTGCTTTTCATTGTCCTGCATATAGCTTATCAACCGCAACGCATCTCATCTATTGTGTTAGCCAATCGATCAGAGCATTTAAATGTTTCGTAGCAATATATACCTAGCTATGGCGTAGATCTACGCCGTAGCACATCGAGCAGGAGCACGTTAATTGTAAGTAAAAAATTATTATATACGAAAATAAAATTAATGCCAGACCCTTTCATCACAAAACAGCATTATCTCTACCGATTTCACTTTACCCAATTTAATGAAAGATTTCAGTATGGCCACACACGAACACCTAAAGCAATTTACCCGGTGTAAGACCTGTTTATCTTACTAATGCTAACGAATGTCTAATGAAATTACAGTGTAATGGAAACATCTATCGTCCTAACCGCAGATAATAATGGAAGTGCGCAGGTAACCTACGCCCTTGTCAATTAATGGGGCCGAAATACGCGCTCGAATATTTACACTAAGCCTTCGTCTTGGGAAGTGGTAATAGACAGTATCACATATTGAACGATATAATGGAAAATGCACTCGTACGTCACATACGAAGGAAAACCAATATTTCCTATCAACTGGTTGTAAGTTTGACAGTTTTCACATTATTTCAAATGCTGCTGACTAGCATGGACATAATTCGGTGTAGGTACAATTTAAAACAGCAGAAAGAAACAGTAAATTTTGACAAGGAAAATAATACCTGTCGTGTAAACGTGTCAGCACAATAAAATTATTCTAGTACACGTACGGGAATCAGCGTCTCTAAGTTAAATGACTAGTTTTAGTAGTTTGTAAGAAGTTTAAATACTGTCATGTCTAGTATTCGTTAAAGTGATCAAAATAGGGATTATATAGGCCCGTGTTATGGGTTCAAATGTATTAGTCGACGTGTCATTAAAATGAGGTCGCTGAGGCCATCCAATTAATTGGTCTAGTAATGGGTAACCAATGCATGGATATCTGTCATTGAAGAAGATGAAAGACAGGATGGAAATAACCATAATTTCAGTGTGTCGCTACAGAAGCTGTTCTTACCTCTAGCTTTTTGCAGTAAAGTGACGGTAGGGTTCTGAGCCCGCGGCAGTCGGCTGCTGACGTTGGTACCTCCCAAGGTATTCAAGCCGGTGACTGGAGCGCTTTGCGACGTCCGCAGCACTCGACCCTCGCTTTCCGAACCACTTGTGCAACCGTTCTGCTCCGAGTTCTGAAAATTCCAGTTAGAAGATCGTGTAGGTAACTAGTCTCGAGGAAAAATACTCGAAAAAACTCTGCGGTTTTAAAAATATTGGTCGGTTATGCTGCTATTGGAGCGTCAGTAGTCATAGCATCACGCATAGAAGGTACTGATTCAGTTTATACAAGAGTTGATACATATGTAATTATTCATACTGACGAATCAGACGAGAACATTTTTTATATTCACTGGACATTAAAAAATTGTTTCATTTACAAACGCTGAAAAGCTAAAATATATTGTACTAGCTGCACCCCGCGGTTTCACCCGCGTTTTGATAATATACGATGTATCTTTATGAATTGTAGCCTATGTGTTATTCTGATGTATAAGCTATATTATCGCAAAGTTTCATTAAAATCCATTCAGTAGTTTTTACGTGAAAGAGTAACAAACCATCCTTCCAACCATCCATCCATTCATACTTATAAACTTTCGCGTTTATAATATTAGTAGGATAGGGTAACCTCAAAGAAGATATGAAACTTATAGCTTTGACGTCTCTTTCTTATCGAAAGTGTTCCCAAATCCCAACTCGTTAAATCAATTTGCAGACTACTCGCGAAAACTCGATTATTGCCAACTTCTTCAATTGGAAGCCTCTAAATAAATGATAAGGTTTCGTACTTTGAAAGGGAGAAAATTCACAACAAAGGCAGGCCGTAAAATATTTCGTTATAAGTACATACGTAACTGAATATATTTGTAGAGGCACGATGTTCATTTATCGAATACGTTTAGTGGAATAAATAGTCTTGTCCAGGTACTTACACTAAATTTTTATACCTATTTTATGTTGGAGACGGTTCAGGAAAAAAAAACTGGTTTTCAGTGATTTAATTGTTTTGCATCGCACCGCCGCGGTTGCTACGCGCTGAAGGCGATTTCATTAAAAGGTGCATCACGAAGTGAAAGTACCAGTCTCAAGCAATCCACGTGTTCTCAGAATCTATAGTTTAATAAGTTTAGTATGCAACTTATATAAATGATAACTTACTCCAAATTTACGGCGGGTGGGCGGTGTATCTTCGAAGTGCACAGGCCTGTAGGCCTTCCTGCCGGCCAGCGGTGAGGAGCCCGGTGTCCACACCGGTGGCGGCGGCGGTGGGGGCGGAGCACCCGGGCTGCGCGCAGTGGGCGCGGCTGGCGCGGGCGGCGGCGTCGGCGCACCCGGCCTCCACACAGCTGAAAGCGCGCAGTTGTTGTTAAACAAAATTAAGTGATATCCAACTAGGTACATCTGCTCTGATATCTTCTATCAGGAGATCCTACACCTCCAAGTGAATGTATTGTGAAGGTACTTTAAATTCAACTGAGAACAAAAAATACACGTAGGTCACGATCATACTCGTAACATAACATAAATAACAAGAAAGCTAACAATACTTAACATAAATCAAAGTGGCAGTAACGTTGGTCGGCCCATAAAATTAATACGACTCATTTGGCCTCAGCTAACTTTCGGGTCTCGCAATACGTCAATAACTGGTCAATAAGAAGTTTAAACAATACGTGCACAGCAAACATAGGCGTGACCCCCGTGGGCTTCCGAAACATAATATGTGTAGGTAAACAAGTTACTTATTTTGTATATACTTATTTAAATATGTTTAACTTTGCAATGTCAAGTTTCTGGAAGTTTTCTTGTGTCACATCCATCGCGAACTGATTAATGATAAATCACGACCTGAATATCGATTTGAAGACATTGCTACTACTTGCAATTGACCATTGCATCGATTTTACTACAAGTCACTTTTTCAATTCAGGGATTTCTACGAGTTCTGTATTTTATGATGTTGCTATAAATCTCGGCGGAGCGTAGAATCGACGTGTGTTTACTGTGTCGTCGTTTTGTGCAAATTGGGTTAGTGTCGGCGCGCCCTGCCACCCTGTCGCCTGCCGACATAATCGCTTAGCCTATTAGGATTGTGATGTGATCACAGCCCAATGCAAATCTTCGCATATTTACCTTCACTCGCACATTGATGGATCTGCACACAGGCACGTTTAATCAAAATTGAACGCGGAAATGTGTGTGCGCCGCGCTGAGCGATATTTGCTCACTAATCCGTCGCAAACGATGTACCTTCAAACGATTTATTTCCAGAGACGATTAACCCTTTTATGATTGCTCTCCAAATTTTCAGGCTATAATCAGGATCAGTAAGAGTTCGCAACATACGTTCCAAATTCCAGAGCGCATGCCGGCGTCGCAGTGGATTAAAATCGTATCGAGATAATTGGTTATTTATCTAAACGCCCTCCTGAGAGCGCGTGTGCCGACATCAAAGTGGGTAAGCGAACGCAAATAAATTAAAAGTGAGCTCAAATCGAATTCAATTAAGGCGCAACTGAGAAAAATTCACGCTTCAAATGTCTGTGTGAGAGCTGACTCCTCTCCATTGTGTGGGAAGGTACGGGAAATGAGCTTGTGCGCTCACATTCCGGGTAAAACATTTTATCCACTGAAAAAAGCAAATGCTTGCTGAGGTGTTTGATGCAATTGCGAAACCGCCGCCTATTGCCTCCTAGATGGAGCAGCCAACCTAATGGATTTAATTTTATGACTAACTATTTTTAGATATAGCTCCTGCAATTTCTACTTGATTGTTATTGCCTTTTGACATTCGACTCGACTACCGGGTAAACTTGGTGAGTGGATAAGGTTTTAATTAATAGTTCCTCATTCTCTAGACACTTATGTATGGATAATACGTGATACTAGTTGCAACAGAACAGATATTCCGTATATGTTTCACCAAAGATGGTACTTATTTACTCTCGCAATCTTCCACGCCAATACTTTTTGCCGTTGCTCTGATTAAGGATTCAAACCACAGGCGTTCTCGCCGCACGCGCCTTCGGCTAACTTACTGCTCCTATCTCGAATTTAATTATGAAACTTTACGCCTCTGCTCTATTTAGACAACAACATTGGGACAAGTTTTCTATCTAGTAATGCTCATTCATTTGAGCATAGAGCAATTATTAGTAGCTCCATACCCATACCCAACTTGGGAGTTCTTGGCGACCATATTCGTGATAAACGTTGCCACTAATTAGAAACAGATGGCACGATTGAGATATAATATGTCTGCTTAGTTCTCGTATTTCTCGCTACAATCAGGATATTCGAGTTTTATTTTTAATACAATCTAGGTTAGCGCAGTAACACCATGACCTCTGCTGATGGTGTATTTCACATTAAGTTGTATTTTTTCGGTAAAGCTGTGGCGTTTCCTTCATTTTCTGTTGTTATGACTGAAGCGATAAGTGTTTCCACGATAAAACGATTTCGTTTTGTCGACATGTTTCAATTTTTTGTTCACTCTGCACGTATTATTTGTACTCAAAATAGTCCGTATTAAGTGATTATTATAATGACACCGGCTTTCGGCTTTGCGAAGATGTGCCAGGATCTATAAGGCAATACCAACTAGGGTAGTACCAGGAAAAGCTAATCTATATTTCCCACGTTTTTCTTCTCCAAGTTTTCTCGTTAGAAAAACTCTGTTTACTAGATCATTCGTAGCGTCCAACTACTTCGGTATTTACGTCAAGAAGTTTCTTCAAGAATAAATTATCAATTTTAACTTTGAACCGTACAAACTTTTCATTATTCAAAGCCATTTAGTATTGCTCAAGTTTTGCTCAAGTCGTTTATATAACTTGACAATCTGGAAGAACGCACTTTCTCTGGTTAGTTCCAACACATTAGTTACCAACCTACATAACCAAAATACAAATTATTACGTATCATGTATTTGATTACTATACTGCGTACTGGAATATAATGTTGTCATCTACCTACAATTTTATTCGCGCAAGAATAAATTGTCATCTCTACGCAAGAAAATAATAGTGAAGGTAGGGATTTAAACGCGGAAATGAAAGTTTGTAATTTAGACGGTTTAACGACCTCCATGGGGCACGTTCACAAAGGGCATGGCATTTTCTTTGTTCAAACAAAAAAGTAAATGTCACCAGCAAAGACTGAAGTTATGTAGCACTCTGCTAGGAATTTAGTAAAAATATAGCTCTACAATTATTTTTAGCAATGTGTGACATTTTGTCTGCTATGTATCTAAGTTTTATTTTTAAAAGGTGGCTAGTTTAGGCGCTCCTATAACAAGGTATAACATATACAAATACAGATTGATTATATTAAACAAAGGCAATTTACCGTTTCGTTGAATCTGGAGCCAAAATCGATAAAGCAATACAATGGTATAATTCCCTAGCAAAGAATCAAGACTACAGTATAATCACAACTAATGTCTTACAGACAATGGCAGTAAAACCCAATAATGAGTCAATTATTGTAATTATTTACGACACGTCCTTGACGGCATTGGGACATAGAAGGGCATATAATATATTAACTATAGTAGATATACATACAGTTCTTAACAACATAGGTTAGGTCGAAGAAAAATTGCATCTTCCTGGCAAATAAAAAAGATTAAACTTTAAAATAAGACGTTTGCAGGAAAGATTAAGGACTTCAACGGTTTATGTAAGAGGTACAAACTTTGGAAGGAGGAATTCTTTTAATAGCAAATTTAAAATTTTGTTCCAACCAGCATGAACTACTTTTACAGAGGTAAAGTGCAAGGTACTTTTCTTTTATTTATTACCAAGAGTATAGGTAGGTTAATGTGTTTAGGCATAATTTAAAAATGTTGACTCTTTTTAATAAGAATGCCAAAGCAACGGATAATTGCATGAATATATTATGTACCTAAGCGTCCAACATCCAACGTGAAGAGATATTTTAGTGAGTTCTCTTTCAGAACGTTAAAACGAAACTGATTTATCTCGGCCACTGAGACAGTCACTGAAAGGTTTACAGAGCGTCTCTAATCAATCTATCTAACACACTCTAAGTTTAACTGAGGTCACCAAAAGGAATTGTGATACAGTTATACCAGTACGCATCTATGTCTTCAATGAGTTTTCTAGTACCTAGTACTTTTTTACAAATACTAAAAAAAATACAATTTAGCAACTCCTCCGTTTACAAACCGAAAGTGAAAAAGTTCAGCGCCCAACGGATATATCTCACAAACTCATTGAAAGGTCCACAGAACGTCTCTAATCAATCAATCCAATGCGATGCCGAGTTCTAGAGAGGGTCAGGAAGAGTGATCGTGATAGTACCAGCATCAATCTTTTTTACAAGTGCCCCAGTAACAAGTGGCCAGTAAACGGTACAATTTAGGGATGGAATGGTGGTACCATACATATTTACGGTACGGTATAGCAATAACATTATCGGAATTTAACGATACAAGATATTATTAAAGCGGATGGTGGGATCGAGCGCGAGCATGTTTTTCGCAGCTCAATTCCGAGCCATCTCATTTTACCAGCACGCGGGTATTCATATGATAGCGATCTAGTTATCGGACCGACTCGCCGCGTTATTAAAATCCAATTTTGTGTGCTTCATGCCATACCAACCCCCATGTAATAAATACCCTGCAGAAAAATATGTTGCGGTAGAGAACACGTAATGTTTTCGTTATCAGTTTGTGTCGAATTTGCATTTGGCGTTATGGCGGCTAACGAACCATGAAAGCGCTTTTAACATAGTAAAAAAAGTGCATCGATTTCACGGAAATGTGGAGAATTACATTTTTTTATTCTTATTAGTGTTATATTTTCCAACCCATTCAAACTTTTGGTTAACATAATATTTCATTTGTTTGAAACATTAAGAAGTAATTTTAATTTCACATTAGACATGTGATTCTGAAATACCTACATTTGAGATTGTATCAAGTTCTGAATTACAATGTTGTAATGGAAGCACAAACGGAAATTAGTTAAAGAAAGGTAATCAAATTATAATTCCGGAAACAAAGCGAAAACATCAACAGAAGCTTACGGAAAAAACGAAAGAATGATGTCAGCATTCGCAAACCGTTTTACCAAGAGGGGCAAGGAGATATTAAATTATTGTCTGGAAGATGCTAATAGGGCTATTAGTTAAAAGAAGGGGACCGACAAAAACTCCGCATTACCATGCGATCCGTACGACCAAGCCTGTCTTTTAAAAATAGCATCTCATTTGGAATTTGCTTATGATCTTTGTTTATATTATGTCCCAAATGAATGACATTTTTGATGGTTCGAAGCTATACAAATGACTCGGCCTTCGTAATACTATTTTCTAGAAATTAAGTTATGGCTGTTAATTTAGATATTTTTAAAAGAAAGATGGCGAGTAATGCCAGCTAACTTCGGGGTATTTACACGAGTATTCGTAACTAGTGTTGTATTTACAAGTCTATACATAATTTGGAGTCTAAGCCTTAATTTATTTTCAATGGTGTGAGCTGATATCAGGCTGAAATAAGTATTGTGTGACGCCATAGCTAAAACTGTAAATAGAGATAAATCAAAAGCAAAGGAGGCCTTTAATAATCAGCAGTGGGTAGAGTGATAATGTAGTAGGTAGGTAATACTGTCTGTAGTTACTAGTAACGGATCGTCACGTACGGAGAAAAAACAAATCACGCGGGCGGAATGACATATTTAACAATGTTTAATTAGGAAACAAGGTATTGTGATTAATTATTACGTATTTTTCATCAGAGGAGAGCGAGTTTGCTCTGCCCACTTAATATTTTGTTATGATATTATATTCGACTGGGCGCTTTAAATTCCAACGAGCTATTGTTGTGATGAATCTGATCTACTTTATTTTTCAAAAGGGTTCTCTAAGAGGTGCTCGGCAACGCGAGGAAGAAAATAATTTGAATCCCAATTGTTCATTGTATGCTGCTATCAGACCTAAGATAATTTTATTAAAGGGCCGTTTTTTAATCTAGGGTAAGTCCAGGATAGTTGCCATACTTTTTGAAAACGCTTTATATTTCCCATTTTAATTAATAGATCTGGAAGATTGTCACACATGTTAATAGATTGGTCTTTCGACTACCACTTTGAAGGAAAAAGAAAACAACAGTATTGATATTTACTAATCTATATCGATTTTCCCAGACCTCTATTTTTGGAAGTATAGATGCCCTATAGCGGATAGTTGCTCCATGCGTTAAAACCAGTTATGGGATACATGCCTCATTGATAAAAAAACACCTTTTCAGTTTGAAATTAGGTATTCGTGATGGGAAGTAAAATCTAAACACAAACATTAATTTAAAATGTTCGTAAAAAGCGTATTTTCTTTATAATCATATTAGGGTATAGATGCCTCACAAAATAAGTTTCCTTCCTGAGGCATCCATACCCTAATGTAGTTACATCGTTTGAAAATAATGGGAATTATTTGTTTTGTATGGTTGAACATAGGCAAAAATAAATCGAGGCGTCTATCCTTTTCGTAGAGGATAGATGCCTTTTATATTCAGGTACGTGTATTCAATAAATATACAAAAAAATCTGATTTTAATGTTAGTATACAGTCCACTGTAACATTTAGATACAAAATATAAATTATTTAGTCACCATGTAAAAAGTTCCAGGACCTCAAAAAGGCTGTAGAAAAATAATTAGCAATTTTTTCGTCGCACCAAATCTTTCATTGAGTATAGATGGAATGCACGACGGGTCAGGGGTGACCTCGCGGGGGGTACCGGGTAGGTGCGGGGATGTCTCTCGCTTGGCAATATCAACGACAGCAAAAACAAGCCGGGAAATCATAGTTTTTGAATTTGAGGCATCTATCCGAGCCGGGCATCTATCCTGGAATTACCCTAGTTATCTACCTTGTCCACCATGTGGTAAATCGGTAAGGGCCCGTAATATTACGGCTTGCCCTTTAGAAAATTTAACTGAATAACTTTGTAACGTTTCTATAAAATTATTGTTAACTGTTATGTGTTTCGAGTATTACCAGACAAATATACACAGTGATCTAACGAATGTGAGCAAGTGATGTTATGTGGCCCATTCTTACATATTATTGTTATACATACACAATTACACACACACAACAAGAAAATACATGATACTATCAAATTAAGCCTGTAGCTTTGCTGATCACTGCGATAGCACGGCCCAGTCCTCAACCAGCTTAGTCCTAACTATCCTGAACTATCTACTTACATTAGACCGGCTGTCTTTTTGACGATAAATATTTATTTACAAAATGTTTCTAATACATACGATTTGTTTAATAATACATACGAAATGTTTAATATTCAGTTGATGCCTTAATCTTTGCAGAGACGAGCTGCCGCCATCAGCAGTTTTGTTAACTTTTAAAATCTTAATCCGTTTAAAATGTTCTTCGGGACTTGCATTCCATTTCATTACGAAGCTGCTTACTTACTCCTTAATGGTTTGGATACAAGAATTACATTCTATATAAGAGCTAAGAATTCTAGTTTATTATTCTGTGTAATAAGTTTATGCGAATTATAACGTGTTCCAATACTCGTCACATACTTATTAACATTATAATTTAAAAACTTTCCGAAAAAAGCTAAAAATTCTGTGAGCGTCGTTTTTCAAACTCACGCAAAATTACTGCCTCGAAATCGCATAATTCTATCGAATGAATAAAAACTGAGGTACACCTTTTTCACATCCATATTTTTTTCATCGCACTCGGCCGTTAGGAGGCGTGATTTTTATGTCACGTTGGATTTTTGCCACAAAATAGTAAACGTGGAAAATGCGAACAGTTTCAAAAATATTTCTGAAGTTTGTCCCTAAATGTCGAACACGAGGCTGTGATCGACCTGTAAATACGAGTATTCGTTCGACACTTTAACTTCTGGATAGCCGTAACAGGCAACTTTATAATAATCGAAACTTATGCTTGCTAGTTTGTCGTTATGCATACGTATTTACCTTACATCCTTGAACTCTACCTATTACCTCAAAATAATTTCACATGTCGATGAGATCGTTGACGTCAACTTACCTGAAACAAAGAAAACAAACGTAAATTATATGATTTTAAGTAGAAAATAAAAACACAGTTACGGTACGACCAGATCTCATGCATACAGAACAAGTTAAATACATAAAAGTAAATGAACCAACTTTTATGATAATTTTCAGATAAGTACATAGTATGCTGTTTCAGGAGTTAGTCTAGGATTCATACTTTAAATTTGTTTCCTGTAACTGGTTATTAAGGTTATATACACTGCCAAAATAACCTGTAACCATAGCGTAACAACGTATGTAATTGATATTCTATTTGTCATTGTTCTAATATAATTACGATTAAAAAAATCCTTGAAAACCCGATGTGCCCGTGGACAGATTCATATGTTTTTTTTTTAGTTTATTATGGTTTCTCAAATAGTCGTGTTTCCTGTTTTCGCGTCGGCGTCGTTGGTTATGCAAGTTGACATGGTGCCAAGCGTTTGCGGCGCTCAGGTGTACTGTGACCTCTGTGACGCCTCCGTCGTCGCCGTGAGTGACTCATGTGTACGTGCGACCAGCTCGCATCATCAGGGACGCTGGTGCACTATGAGCCAATTAGACCATATAGTTCGCAGCGACCTTGTCTTTGAAGTACATTGGAATCCACTGATGGGATTGATACCATTGTAAAACAAAAAAATGAGTAATCCGGGAAAATGACCCGTTGAAAAGTGGGGCTCTCTGGTGCTTAATTACTTTATGATTGACCGCAGGCACTGTCATACGAGTAATATGACAGTAAATGGAGATGAGGCTGTAATTGATTAAGCGTTCACTAATTAAAACACGCTCATTACTGATTGTTTCAGATTACAAAAGAAATAAAATAAATTGTAACGCTGTGCAAAATTCATTGGCCAAGCTGAAACTCGATCAGGGCCCTTATCGGTGTCCATTTTGTGTTCAGTCTGGCTGACCGGCGGCGTCAGGCATGACGGCAGAGTTGGAGTTAATGCAAGTGACTTCACTACATGGCATTCTAAAGAAATGATTAATCGATGTTTTTAGTCCATGAAACTTTGCGTTGATACAGTCAACATTAATGGAGAAGTTTATCTTTGTTTACCGAAATAAAAAATCCATACCGAAACGAATTGCTATTATTTATTGTATAATGAAAATAACTAGGTATACATAGAATTGTAGCAAGGCTGAGGTCGCATCGAAATGTATCGGATAGCATTGGAATCGAATGTGAATGTTCAGGTAAATACGGGCTCGGTTTAACATTCAGCCACATCCGACCCTTATTTACTAAAGCAGATGCGGTAAAGAGGCGCGTTACAAAACATTGAATACATCGACCAACATTTGGTAAATATATTGGGCATCGGCTAACATTTGGTATCGAGATATTGAACGAGAGTAAAGGCAACCAGTCGCACTCGCCAAATTGGAAAGGTAAAAATATGGAAATGTTTTCACGGAGGTGACCTTTAATACAAATAATACGAGCACTTTGGTATCCAGCCTGGGTATATAGCGATTTTACGGAGATAGGGGTCCAACAAGGACCGTAGAGTCAGGTCATACCCAGACGTGATGCTCCGAGTTGTCTCGTTGCAAAACGCACATTTGCGGTTTTGTGCGGCGGCATATAGTAAAATAGTAAATACATAGCGGGTACATATAGTAAAAAATGTATAATGTTAAAGTGTGATGCTACGCATTGCAGCCGATTAGTTGTTTTTAACCGACTTTAAAGAAATGAGGAAGTTCTCAGTTCGTTTGTATTTTCCGTGAAACAAATAGGCAGCTACACTGACACAATTTTAAAGGTAAGTACGTTATAATTATGTCTATCCAATGTTCTGTAGCTTATTTTAGGTCTCCTAGCCTAGTTTAGCCACGTCGTATAGGGAAGTCAAAGCTTTGGCTCAAGATAGATGCGCTGGCGGTTACTGCACCGACAAGAGCTATGCTCTTAAATAAGAAGAAGAAGAAGAAGCCTAGTTTAGATTACCTTTTCTTTTTAATACTGCTGAAGATTGGTAGGTACCTAGAGTCTAGAGAATGCTACTTGTCATTTAGTTCTTCTTGTAGGTACAGTTTTATAAATAAATAATTGTTAATATCTCCAACATTGTTAATATCTGTAACAATTGTTAATATCTGAACAAATTATTTGTCCTTCATACCTTTATTAGACGTATACATAATTATATTTATTCAGATTGTATTGTGAAGACCATGATCTTAATAATATTATACTGGAATGAATATTTTAGTAATAAATATTATCGGATATCTTATTATTATTACATTCCTAACGAACCGACCTTCGTATATATAATTAAATCAGTAGAATATTATATTCTTATCAAATTAATAATCACATGCTTTACGGGCCAAATTGTTACATTGACATCGAAGATGGTACTAACCTACCTATAAATTCTTGGGGTTAATTAATACTAGCAGAAATACGTGAATGGCTAGCAGAAAGATTGTTCTACGTAAGAGAATACGTTTATTACTGTCAAAACAATTTCAATAACTTTCAATCCAAATATAATGCAAATTCCATTGCAAAATTATACAAAAAATTAAACATGTTCTGCATTCCAAAATCCGAAACCTTTTATTTTCTATCGAATATTATGGGCAGTTAAAATGATTTCGGCGTCGGTTGACACACATCTGGGCCGCTCAAATAGAAACTGCTATTTCTGTCTGTCGGTCCGCTTAATGACTCTAGACGTTATTCATAGGAAAATTAAATTTAGCTTATTATTGCGTAATTTGAAAGCAATTTAAAACAACATTGGTTTTTCTAGTGCCGCTGATATTTTCGTTCATAAAATTTTATAGCTTGAGTTTCGGTGAGTATAAATATTAGTTATATGGATTCAATATTATAGTTATATGTTGATTCAATATTAGTTAAGTATATGGATTAATTAGTAGATTATAGTTGAATATCATACTAATTAATAATAATATAGACTGACAAATAATGTTAGAATAGTATTTGCCAATTATTATTGCGAAGAATACCAGAAAAATAACAATCTAAAAACATGTCTAACCAACTGATTCAATATATCAGCCAATTGAACATAAATATAAACGTAATCTAAAATAAATTATTTTATAAATCAATTTTTACACAAATCGTATGTAAATTACATTCACGGGGAAATGGATTTTATTGTTAAATGGAGAAATGTGAAAATTGCTTGGAGCCCGGAAGATGTAAACAGTAAACACAATATAATCGCTAGAGTCGAATGGGATGAAAAATGTGATGAATGAACGTATAAATAATCGTGGCGTCTGTTGCCAAGATTTTAATCTTAGAGATAAAAGTTGGTTAAGCCATACTCGCCTTTTCACGCAAACTTTATACTAGAAGAATATTTGGAACAAAAGCTGTAGTATGTAGAGCAGATCTCGTTTTATAGACTAAAAGTAAACACTTTAAAATAACACACTGCACTGTGTATTTTTTGTTCAATGTTTTCTTGGACCTACAAATTTCCATTGTTTGTTACCAAAAGTCCGACAATTCAATAAGCAATCTATGAATTATTAACTAACGATCGGGTAGAATAGAGACGTTCTAGAGATCAGTTTACCACTGAATGCAGGCAAAACTGTACAGATCCATGTCTAACTGCATTGTACGCATAACTGCGAGAAACGGAGCCCGAATCGCGATCCATTCGATATCCGGATAAAGATTAGTATTACCGGCAGTTGGCACTGCTTCATCGATCACGATGTTTGACATTCGGGAGTTTACAATATCATTTTCTATTTGATGTAGAGTTGTAGACGGCATTAAGTGTCGTTTCTTCAAGGTTGGCAGTTTGTCTATTGAGATTTGAGTTGAGACTCACATAACGATAAGCGATATATTTAGTTGAAACAAAAAGTGAAAACACGAGATTAGGCAGTTGGCAAAAAAAAAAATCAGGATCAGTATTTTGACAAAGTGGGTAAAATGTTCCGATAAATGAATGAATTGGAAAGGTCACTGAAAGGACCTTGGACGGGCTGACACAGCAAATGGGTGAATCAAGTAAAAGGGGAGCTTTGTCCGGCAGCGGGTAGAGCTGCCAATGATGATTTCATGCAAACGTAATAAAGTGACGACTCCTCAAGGACGCAGTTCGTCTACGGATCTACAACGAACGCTTTGTTTTGCTATAAATGCTAACGCGGTGTGAACGGCAACGTATCGATGTTTATAGCCGATGGTTGTTGTACATAAAATGTGTAATGTTATAAAACGAATAGAGCGTAAGGTCGCAGGGCATCTGGCGGTGAACGCACATGTGTTCGCTATTTTTATCGCGACCATTCAAAGAACTGATATCGTTAACTGAATTGTGAGCGCCGCTAAAGCGAAAAAAACAATGGATTGGAAACGCACAGTCATTAACTCCGATTGTTTTTATCAATATGAAAAGCAATGGGAGCGAAAAAATTGTCCCAGACATAGAGCTCTACGCGAAGGAAATACGCGTTGTGGAACAAATGCCACCAGCCATCTCAGTTTGAACAACAACTAGAAAGCATTAGGGTATATCAACAGTTGTATATAATTTACAAGACCTGCTGTGATATCAAATAAGATGAAACTGTAAATGGAACATTTCCGAATTCACACAAATCACTTCCGCATTGTATTCATGATTTTTAGCCTTGCCCATCGATAACTTTGAACGCTTTGTTAGCGCATTCTTAATTATTGATGGCACGGTAGTGGTATTTCCTGCGTATCTAAAGAAGAAGGTAAGGTACTATAATATCCAATAATGTACTAGAGCCAAGCTATCTGAATTAACAAGGAGATACGGCGAACAGTCGAGAATGCGTCTTGCAGGTATCTACCGGCTTGCCAATGAGCAGGCTATTATGCAATGTACTCGTGAGCTGAATCGTGATCGTGCGGTCTATACCTACTCCTACGTGTTGTACTGAATAATTGGCTTCATTTGGGGGTACGAGTATAGCTCTATGGTAATTGGTTGCATTCAAACACATTTCCAAGTAAAGTAAACAGGAAAGGACATAGATTTTCGCCGGTGGCAATACTGTTCCGTATGTTTGTCTGGCTTGGATACAAAGATTATGGTCTGTGCTTGGATATTTGGCCACCAAGCAGTAGTGTGCAAGTATTACTATGGTTACGATGTTGTTTGTTCGTGAAATGAGGCTGTGCCAGTCTTAGTGTTTCGGATTAAAAAGTATAACAATCGGTTTTACGGCGAAAATTATGTGTATATTTTTTTCTTTATAACAAATATACCTACATCGACAGATAGACCGAGTTCACAGAAATTTACCTAGATATGCCGTATAAGATTGAGTTCCTACCTCTAATCTTTAATGTGCTTGTATGGCGAAAATCTCATTCAATTTATTTTTATGGTTATTATGCAAGTAAGTAATTAATGACAAACAGTTGTCATTAATTTGTATTGTACCGTCAACCATAAGTACCTACTACCTACTCACTTATTACAGCGGCTATGTATTTTTTGAGCTCCAAATAAAAAGTAATAGTGAAAACGCTAAAGCTTTCGATTGCCTCGCTTTTAGTGAACTTGAAGCAAACAATAATAGTGGGTACAATGGGGCTTTTAGGTAGACTGGAGCTTTTGTCTGGTGGAAAAGGAAAGGTTTTCTTTAAGTGCATTATTGACTACACCGGTATATATAGCACATTTCACTGTCCTCCGACGAAAATATCCGTTTGACGTTTTAAATTTTTTTGGTCCTTTAATGAAAATATTCGACACATTAACAAAAGCTAGCCAGGAATAGTTTTCAGGGAAGTACATGGGTATAATATATATATCTCCTCGTAGCGCAAAGTATTATCATAATACTTCGCTTTTTATTAAAACACGCTTTGACGTAGATATCTCGCCAGACCAAGCGAGTCTACGCTACGTATTGGCGCATCCACTTTGTCTCTAACAAATGAATTCTTTTGAAAACATTCAGTCAGCAATAAATCTCTTAGCGAGTATGATAACGCCGCAATAAAAATACTGGATTGTAGGAGACAGACAGGACAGACAGACAGTAGTAATGCGAGTCGCACTCACATCACGAACTTTCATTGAGTTTTGTCGAGCGTTTCTGCGCCAAAGACATTTTTTCCCCCGGTGTGAATCTCAGCCGCGTAATGGGAAAAGTTGTAACAAGTATTCAGAACGTATTATGTGCCATTAATATTCTGACGAGTCGCCGACGTCGGCAACTCTATAAAAGTTCAATGAATGTTGCCCACGCTCCGGCGTAGCTTATAATTTTGACATCTTTATATCATTACGTATTATGTGTTATGACGGCGTATATACGGCAAAAGTTTCATTTCATCATCATAAAAACTGTGATTTTATGGCTGTAAAAGCGATGCGAATTGCTTATCAGTACAGCCTCGGGGTTGTTTGTTTAACTTTTAGACTTGTTCACAGAGTGATACTCTACTTTTCAGATAAAATATAGGCGTAAGTAGCTCGATTGTTATGATGTTTATAACAAAAATCCGATAGAAAACTATAAAATAGAAATTGAAAATAAGCATCGTTCCGAGGCAGAATTTCATTTGCGACTTTTTCAAAGAGTAAAATATGTGTTTTAGCCAATGGAAACGTTTCCTTTAAACACCTCTTTTGTTTGTACAAAAGGTGACGGTGAAAATGTTTTCAGAAAAGTGAAACCCTTTTTACTGCGTTGAACTGGGTATTTGTGAATGAACAAACAATATTCTATTTCACTAAGACCGTTCAGGTCAAGATGTACCTAGTAGTGACGTGTATAGACAGACAAAACAGCCAAACAGTCATCAAAAATGATATACGCAATTTTGGGTGATGTAATAGAATTATCTAAATACCAACTCCCGTGGTTTACGTATATGTGTTAACTGTTCGAATTGATACTCTAATGATGTTGAAGATAGGTACCTACTTAGCGGCTATAAATAAACGCGACAGTATTCGAGTAAAAATATT
The DNA here is from genome assembly GCA_905147375.1 of Hylaea fasciaria. Classification (NCBI taxonomy): domain Eukaryota; kingdom Metazoa; phylum Arthropoda; class Insecta; order Lepidoptera; family Geometridae; genus Hylaea; species Hylaea fasciaria. The sequence goes on from LR990199.1 coordinate 5,903,144, forward strand.
ATAGGTTTGATTTATCGCAATTTTTTAATTAGTTCCTTCATAGACTACCTAGAAAAAAAATACTTTTGCTTTTTCACATTTTTCGTTACATTTAATAATTGAAAGTTTGTATTTGTTGTTATATTATTTTGTCCCAATTTATTTTTTCATAATTTTTTAACGCATGTTTCTTTCTTTTTTTAATTACTACAAGACGCCGCCGCATCCATTAAAAACCATTATGGGGTCATCAGTTGGCGTCGTCTGCTCATTAGCGAGATGTCGGCCACATTGCAGCACTTTATGACTCAGTATGCCCTTGGAGATGAGCCGTGGGTTACCCTGAATCTGGGTTTACGACATACCCAATAGTGACAAAGTATCACTACCTACTGGGAAAATTATAATATGTGGGGTTTTGATGATTTATTCAGCGAATTGGTCTTTTTTTGAGGGCCAGTCCTAGGACAAGCTGGAGAACGTTTCTGATTCCAATCGCGATTCGGTATAAAAGTATAGGTACAAAGTACAGAAGTGTCTGTAGATTATAATAAGGTCCTTGATAGTTAAGTGTCAGTGATTTTGCTACGCCTAAAAATACATAAAACAAGTTGTGATAGTTACACCTTGAGAACGGCTGAACTGATTTTTATGAATTTTGCTTTGTTGGATTCGTCTCTGCTCTGAATAGCACGACTAATTCACGAAACAGAGAGAAATATTATAATAACATTTTCTCATATATTTTTAAAACCTCTGCCGAGACAGCTAGGTATACATACTAAAACACACCATTTAGATTAAATATAATAGGAACGGTTCGTATAAAAAAAATTGCCTGTTAAGAAATCCCTAAAACTTCCTAAACCTAATCTATTTCCTACACATTGAGGTAAAGAACGTGGTTATATTTAAGCATGTATACTTAGCAGGAAGTGCATGGTTTATCGGCATCGCGTGACGTAATGTTTACCCGTTCCCGCGTGGTCTCTAAGGCCCACACAACGATCAACGATCAGGTACGGCATAACGATAATCCTGATACGTGTACCGTGCTCTAAGATTTATATAAAACGTGCCGCATTATATGTCTACGCTTTTGATTTAAGAAGTTTCCTGCAGTACTCTAAATTTACGCCCTAATAAATGCTTTAGCTGCTTATCCCGTGCACGCGCTAGATTAGACTGTTTTCTAAATTTGATCAACTTTATTATGCTGGATTTTTGTATAACAGTCGGGCATTTTTAGAGTCTACGTTTGGATTTTTATAGAGGTCATTTGAGAGACTAATAAACTCTTTTCGTCCGCCCAAAATACCTTGTTTATTTATTCCGTAAAATATGTATGACAAAAGAGTTACGAGGCCGCTATCAAGTTCGTGTATAAAAGGGCGTGACAATTATTTCCCAAATAAAATTAAGACCGCGGTTAACCGCCTGAATAATGTTACAATATGCCAGAATGCCTGTTCACATCACGCATATGCCGATATAGACCGTATTGCATTAGCCAAAAGGGATATTATACAGTTTTCTATTCGGGCTTGTATTACCAAGGAATTCCGCCGTGTCAGCAGTAACATGAAGGGACTAATGCTGGTTTTATGACTTTGCCCTTTTTATGGATATTTCGGATATGATTGTCGACACTCGTAAAAGGAGTTGTCTTATAAACGCCGCCGTATAACTCAGCAGTTACGGTATTATTCCAGAATTTGTCTCATGAATTTCGTTTTACGATGGTATGGGTCATCACAACGTAATGTCAAGTCTTAATTAATGTACCCGATAGGTATACTCACCTTAACATCAGAACACAAATGTTGGTTTAGTATTTAAAAAAACGCACATTTCAGTCAATTAGTAGCTAGTTAGTGGGAACTCGATACAGGCACAAACAAAACCGAAATGATCAAACGAAACGATTCAAAATGTTAATATTCATTCAATACATACAACACTGAACAGTACAGGAAACCAAAAGAAACTATTTGTAATTTTTTTTGTATTTGTAATAACGGTACTACGGTAATTTGTGCACGGTAGGTGGCACCTATGAAGGCTGACTCATACCATTCTTATGTTAATAACGTTTTACTTATCGCATTTTACGCGATATTATAATTTATTGGACATTCTTATGCCTTGTACCTATTAATATTATACGTTTTACCTTCAATAATTAATATATTTTGCAGGTAAGTATACAGTGTTTATAAAACCAGGTTAATTTATATGTCTTTGTAAGATACCTATGCAAGTATTAACTTTATGAACTGGTCACACTAACAATACTAGTTTCAGAAATCATTCTCACTTAGAGACAAAAACATATTAAAGGGCCAGATGTTTATTAGTGTACTGACTACTTCATAGATATCCAATCATATTACCAACAATCTTCACACCCATAATTTCGACGGACAACTGATAGAGAGCTTACCATTTCACATCTTACTTTGTTATGAAATATTATATTGTTTTACAATTCAGAATTATCTACCACAAATTGAAGGCATAAGAACATCCAAGCTCAATAGACAGCATCAAATCATAATGTATGACGACAGGGACACACAGATATACCTGGTGAGGTCGAGCGCGCTTTGAACGTCGGCGTGATCATGACGGTCTCTGCAAATCACAATCAGAATGAAATAACCTGTGTATTTGTCTCTTAAAATAATAAAATATTAATGTATAGTAAATCTAAAATTGAGAATATGTAGGTATTAACCCTACTCAAATTGTATGGTAAGGCACCTATTATTTTTTCCACACATTTACGAGTATAGATGTTAAATGGATCATAATAATCGTCTATAAAGAGACGCAGTTTAGCACTTAGGTTACTTAACACAACTCTTTTAATCTACGTATTTTATGGAGCAGGTCAGAGAGATTCAGCATCAATCTAAAAATCAAGATAAAAAATGTTTGTTTTAAAGGTATATGAAGAAAACTAATCTATGTAATCTTATGAGCAAAAGCGTAAATAATGAGGTTCAGTTCAATTTATCTGTAAATCAATTTATTATTATTTTAGCGCTTGCTTGGTTTCTAGGTAGACACTAGACGTATCGTAGACTTTCCGAGTCGCAGCTATAAATATTCCTAACGATGAGTTAAATGGGAGTAAAGACGGATGTTACAACACGTTTTGAACTAAATTTACATTCGGTTCTTTCGGCACCCGCCAATTGGCAACATAAACAAAGAGTTACTCATAGAGCTAATTACGATGCGATAATTAAATAAAATAGAACTCGAGAAACATACAGAGAGCGTAATCTATTTACTACACCGTGTATATTGTAATTTGTACCATATCGAAAAATGAGCTAGAAAGATACGGACACGTGTAAAGGTTTAAGCAGTTTTTATTTATTTTAATCAGACCATAGCTAGGTAGGTACGTGTCGTAATTATCATTATTATGTATTGTCATATTTAGGACAATCACATGATATAGGTAAGTATGTAGCGGTGGTAGCCTAGTGGGCGAACGTCCGCCTTCGAAAACGGAGGTGGCGAGTTCAAATCCCAGTGCGGGCATTTACCAATGTGTTTCTTGTTAAACATAATGTACGTTGTTATCACTCGCTTATCGGTGAAGGAAAACATCGTGACCAACATGCCCGAGAATTATTTCGGAGACATGTTATCCACCAATCCGGACTAGGCCCCCGTGGTGGATTATGACCTAACCCTCCTTACGAAAGTAAGGGGAGGCCTTTGCCCATCAGTGGGACAGTTACAGGCTGAATTAGTAGGGTGAACGAATTAAATCAAGTCTGAACACCACTCAAACAGGTTCACGTGAGCGAGGCAGAATAAAAAGCAGATGCATATACCTATATATAAATGGAATGAAGATTTCGAAAGTACGAAAAACCATTCTATTTGCAGTAAAGTCGGGTAATAATGGCATAATTTTAGTTTCATTTATTTAGATACAAATTGGACTTGAATGTACATCGAGATATTCGATCTTATAAACAGAAATGCTACGTTATATCAAATGAAAACCATAATGTTGACGAAAACTCACCGCTTGTCTTTACCAACAATAACAACACAAACCTCAAATACCAAGTTTATGTACCTAAATAATCAAGATAAATAAATACCAAACCGAGTTTCAATGTCGAACATTATCAAACAGTTTTAATTGTTGCTATCGCTGCGATAATTCCAACAAGCGAGGCTTATCCGCGACGTACAACAATAACTCAAGAAACGTTAGTGGGTGAAAACGATAACGTAACGTAAACTATCGGGGTTAAGGTGAAGGATGTGGGTCACTCCGGCGCGGGCGTCATACGAACCGTGCTAAACCAATATTGAATTAACGCGTACGGAATAATTGTGGAGAAAGCTTTGTGCCACTAGGCACGTGTGCTGGTGCTATTTGGCGTTTGTTATATGCTTCCGAATTTGGAACGTTCTTCTGTGTCACTGTCAACGTATTTAGATACAGCTTCTGTAGCAACTGGCCCACTAAACTTCAGTATAGGCACATCGATAGATGCCGCTAACGAAGAAACAAATTGTAAAGCTCCTTTTAAAATAAATAATAATTTATCATAACCAAAGGAAATTTTATGGAAAGACATCTCGCATAAAAATAAAGGACGAGTTAAGAAATATCGTCCATCATTTTTCTAAATGAGTTATTGCCTCAGAACGGTCCGTTAAGCCCAACCTGAAAAAGTTTCGTACTAAAGTCGACGACCTTTCACATTTATTGCCGGCAGTAAAGCCTCCATCCGTTTCAGGAGACACGTAAAGGACACTTTGCAGCAAACAAATTAAAACAGCTTCAGTCGGCCAAAATCCTGCGCTTATTTAGAGTCCCGTTTCGTGACGCACGGCTCTTGTAGAATGCAGCGTATCGGGCCTTTGTAAGAAAATTGACTTTCGCCGCGCTGCCGCTGTCATTATGTCTATGTATTTCAGCTAACCAGTGTCACCACACCAAACTAGGGAATCTGTGTCACCGAGCAGCTAAACGATTTTAAAAGGAATCGCACGCACCGGCCACTATAACCCATTGCACTTACAATCCTAAACCAATGCTTGAGTGAAATACGAAAGGTAAAACTCGCCAGTGTTGCCATTGGCAGCGGTTGGTTCGTGAAATCGAATTGGCTCACAGTCAGAGACGAAAATAAGTAGGTATAACATCGTGTTCAGTGAAATGGGAACCCAAGGCTCAAATGCAGGTGTGAGCCAATGTATCTGATAGGGTAAGTCCAGGATAGTTGCCATACTTTTTGAAAACGCTTTATATTTCCCATTTTAATTAATGGATCTGAATGATTGTCACACATGTTAATAGATTGGACTTTCGACTACCACTTTGAAGGAAAAAGAAAACATCAGTGTTGATATTTACTAATCTATATCGATTTTCCCAGACCTCTATTTTTGGAAGTATAGATGCCCTATAGCGGATAGTTGCTCCATGCGTAAAAACCAGCTATGGGATACATGCCTCATTGATAAAAAAACACTTTTTCAGTTTGAAATTAGGTATTCGTGATGGGAAGTAATATCTAAACACAGATGTTAATTAAAAATGTTCGTAAAAAGTGTATTTTCTTTATAATCATATTAGGGTATAGATGCCTAACAAAATAAGTTTCCTTCCTGAGGCATCTATACCCTAATTTAGTTACATCGTTTGAAAATAATGGGAATTATTTGTTTTGTATGGTTAAATCTAGGCGAAAATAAATCGAGGCGTCTATCCTTTTCGTAGAGGATAGATGCCTTTTATATTCAGAAATGTGTATTCAATAAATATTCTAAAAAAACTGATTTTAGTGCTAATATACAGTCCACTGTAACATTTACATACAAAATATAAATGATTTAGTCACCATGTAAAAAGTTCCAGCACCTCAAAAAGGCTGTAGAAAAAGAATTAGCTATTTTTTCGTCACACCAAATCTTTCATTGAGTATAGATGGAATGCACGACGGGTCAGGGGTTACCTCGCGGGGGGTACCGGGTAGGTGCGGGGATGTCTTTCGTTTGGTAATATCAACGACAGCAAAAATAAGCCGGGAAATCATAGTTTTTGAATTTGAGGCATCTATCCGAGCCGGGCATCTATCCTGGAATTACCCTATTAGTGTATTTGGAAAACCCAAACACACGAATTGCATGAGCCACTTTGGAATAGAATAAACGCCTTCACAAAACGTAGGTACTATTTGCAATCATACATAGATCGTGAATGTAATTAAAGTTCCAGTATTGCTCACTGCGGAGTCAACAGAAATCAGACGTAGGTACTAGTAGTGAGGCTTTCATTACACAATTTGAATACCTGTTATGCATCTCGGCTTGCCCATAATACAGTGATCATATTTTAAAACGAAACAAAATGTGTTACGACACTTTAATGTGACTAAGAACTGCTTTCTATGTCATTTTACGACTTCATAGTCCCCCTAAACCCAACCCATGCCAAGTTCTCAATCGAGTGCCACATTGGACTTTGCGGTACGTAAAGTTACATCTCTTATCTCCTCATGATCAAAGCCCATTGTCGCCGGTTAATAGAGTCGTATATCACGGCGAGGGCGGGTCTTCACTCGCCACACATGACTGGCGCGGGCGCAAATAGAGCCCAGATCCTGTGCACTGTGTGAACCAGCCGCGCCCGACATCGCACAATCAAACTATGCGACTGTCTGCTGCCTTTATGCTCCTCAATCGCTCTTTAATAGAAGACTATGGCTCCACTTCAATATACTGTGTGAAACAGAGTCACTGACTCTGTGATCTGTTTCACGTGTTGCCGAGGGATTGTTTCTCCCAATTTGATTAATAATTTGAAGTAATAGTTAATTCGTTTTTAATTCGTTTTTCTTTAGGATAGAATAACTAAGCGTTAGTTCACTTATCTATCATACAATATATAGTTTGATGAGAAAATAACTCTAATTGTTTTCTTTAGACGCACGTAATGGGCACGTTGATTGATTTTAACATCAATTTCACATCATAACTCTCCTTCAAAGTGATGCCATTATTCAATACAATATCTATACCTACTACCATTGAGCAAATCATTGAAGTATCATCGAATACGTCTATCCAAATATTCATAAACCACTAATAAATATTCAAAGGCTACTAACAAACAAACGAGAATATCTATAGTGTATTAGACCGACTTTGTACTGTTTGATATGGGATTGGCTCCTTTGATATTTTTCAAACAAAGTCCTTCGCCGTAATACAAAAGGCAAAAGGATACACAGGAGTACGGGGAAACTATTCGAAATGCGAGGAAAGCAATTTTACCAGCACTAACGTACCAGCGATCGTTTCGAACAATGCTAGTACCTGCGTTCCATATCCGTGCACGTAAAAAAGACACAAATCAGCAAGAGCAATTCACCGTAATCCATACAAGAGAGCTAAATCCCTTTTAAATCCAGCAAAGATACATTACCGTTTTTATGATATCAACACAAATCTCTCATCGATTCTTTGGGCTAGCTTTTAAATATCAGTAAAAGATAGAGAGCAGAAAAGAACATCAAACGGTTTATAGCGAGTATTCAGAGCTTAACGACCTATATATTTAAATCAAGGATTTACCTAATATATGTATATATATTTTATTATAGCACCTTTGTGACTAACTTCACTGGTACTCAATAAAGTAGTCACCGATGAAATAACGCAGGTTTAACTCATAGTTAATAGAACAATGACGCTAGTTCAGTTTTGTGTTTTAATGAATGATTGACTCACAAATTAAATGGGCTTAATTCAGGAAATAGTTACGAGACGCGGTGCAAGCGAATTACGGGCAATATGCAAGTGAGCCCTTAAATTGTCAGGTTGCGCAATGCCGTCGCTACATTTTAATTGCTCATAATCAACACAGCAAGTAAATGGTTCAAGTTCTAATCCCCTGATCCGGGTGCATATTCAGTCAGTAATTATTCTTCAATCATTGCGTACAGCCTGGGGGTAATTTAAATGGCGTAAGTTTGAGATCGCTCTATACGAGTGAAGAATATGAAAATGTATGTGTGGAAAAAAATGTTTCCATACGTATTAACTGAAATGCTTATGATTGCAAAGAAAAGCTAGGTAGATACTGCTTTTTAACTAACACAATATCAATTATATACACAAAAATAATTTCTACATATTATTATGGACTAAGAAGTAAAAAGTAAAAAAAAAAACAATAATATCATATAACAACTCCTAAATCCATACTTAATCCATACTAATATTATAAATCTGAAAGTAACTCTGTTTATCTGTTTATCTGTTTATCTGTTTATCTGTTTATCTGTATATCTGTTTCTCTGTTTGTTTGTTACCTTTTCACGGCTAAACGGCTGAACCGATTTCGATGAAATTTGGTATAGGGGTAGATTGGACCTATGAGACGGACATAGGCTATCTTTTGTCTCAAAAAATAATCTCGAAGGGGATGAAATAGGGGTTGAAAGTTTGTATGGGGAATCCATAATTCCTCAAGTTAGGGATCTGAAAATTCTTATTTAGGCTTTTGGTAAGAAATAAATAAATACGGGTTTCAGCTTTTTTGCAAAATCATCCCTAAAGAGGGAAAAGCAAGGGGGTTGAAATTATGAGGTATTCTTTAGATGCACCCCCTACGGACCACAATAAACGGCTAAACGGATCGTAATTTAAATTGAAAAGTAATTAAGGGGGGAGACTGCGATGGCAGGAGGGGGAGAAAGGGGGAAAGTGGGGTAAAGGGGAGAGTGGGGGGAAAGGGGGAGTAGATTGTAGAGTGAGGGGAGAAGAGGGTAGAGTGGGGAGAAAAAGAGGGGAGAGTGGGGGATAAAGAGGGGTGAGTGGAGGGAGAAAGCGGGGAGAGTGGGGGAGAAAGCGGGAAGAGTGGGGGGAGAAAGAGGGGAGAGTGGGGGGAGAAAGAGGGGAGAGTGGGGTGAGAAAAGGGTTAGAGGGGGGAGAAAGAGGGGAGAGTGGGGTGAGAAAGAGAGTAGAGTGGGGAGAAAGAGAGGGGAGAGTAGGGGGATAAAGAGGGGTGAGTGGGGGGAGAAAGAGGGGAGAGTGGGGTGAGAAAGAGGGGAGAGTGGGGTGAGAAAGAGAGTAGAGTGGGGAGAAAGAGAGGGGAGAGTGGGGTGAGAAAAAGGTTAGAGGGGGGAGAAGGAGGGGAGAGTGGGGTGAGTAAAAGGTTAGAGGGGGGAGAAAGAGGGGAGAGTGGGGTGAGAAAGAGGGGAGAGTAGGGTGAGAAAGAGAGTAGAGTGGGGAGAAAGAGAAGGGTGAGTGGGGGGAGAACGAGGGGAGAGTGGGGGGAGAAAGAGGGGAGAGTGGGGGGAGAAAGAGAGGAGAGTGCGGTGAGAAAAAGGGTAAAGTGGGGAGATAGAGAGGGGAGAGTGGGGAGAATGAGAGTATAGTGGGGGGAGAAAGAGGGGAGAATGGGGGGAGAAAGAGGGAAGAGTGGGGGGGAAGAGGGGAGAGTGGGGGAGAAAGAGGGGAGAGTGGGTTGAGAAAGAGGGGAGAGTGGGGTGAGAAAGAGAGTAGCGTGGGGAGAAAGAGAGGGGAGAGTGAGTGAGAAAGAGGGGAGAGTGGGGTGAAAAAGAGTGTAGAGTGAATAGAAAGAGATGAGACAGTGGGGGGAGAAAGAGGGGAGAGTGGGGGGGATAAAGGGGAGAGTGGGGGGAGAAAGAGGGGAGAGTGGGGGAGAAATAGGGTAGAGTGGGGGAGAAAGAGTGGAGAGTGGGAGTGAAAGAGGTGAGAGAGATTGAGTGCGAAATATATAGAAATAGAGGGAGAGGGAGTGAGCGAAGGAGGGAAAGGAAGAGATATAGACGGAGAGGGTGAGGGAAATAAATATAATGGATGAGATGACAGGGAGAGGGAACGCAAGAGATTGAGAGTGGAGAGGGATATTAATGATAGAAAGATAGGGAAAGATATAGAGATATAGGGAGAGGGAAAGAGATGGAGGTAGAGGAAGAGAGATAGAAAGAGCGAAAGAGGGAGAAAGACAGAAAAAGAGCTAGAGAGGGAGAAAGATAGAGGAAAAGGGAGTGAGAAAGAGACAGATATATTCTTACCTATAACTGTTCCCCGCGACATCAATTGATTTTCTAAACAGTTTACATTTTATATAAAAATGCGAACGAAGTTGCGGGTATCAGCTAGTACAATAATAAAAACAATAATAACTCCAGTTCATATAAAACTGAAAAAATGTTTCAATTAGAGTACTAAATACTCACTTAGGCAGGGCGCCACAAAGAACGGTTCAAAGCTCATTTCAGGTTTTTCCCGTATAGCGCTCCACAGAGAAATGTGAAATTGAATTAGTACGTGATGTTTCGAAGTTAGACACCATTACACCCCGTTAGCCGGTCTCATTTCGAGAGTGTTTTTCCTAATGAGTTGACATCTACGTACCTACTAAAGTACCTATACGACATCGTAAATTACGATTGAGGTGCTTACAGAATTTCTGAATCGAAAGATTAGCAATTACTGATTGGTTTCACGATTGTTACGTAAAGCACGCATTCACTGGACCCTCCGTTACGAATTTCCTCTTCCGCATACTTAGTTTTTGTGCATGCATATTTTAAAGACTATTTTCACTGCGCGCAGGTAGTAGGTATTTAAGCCTGTATGTAAATAGGTGAAATGAACTTTCTACTTTTATTGACTCTCAAACATATAAGCTGAAATTAAAATACTCATCGTCACTCAAAACAAACAACAGCAGTTTCAGCCCTAGAAGCATTGAGTAAAACCCGACGTGAAATAAAGTTGACTCTCAACTCCAGAATCAAAAGTTCATTTGCAAACAAAGCTTAAAACCATTTGCCAAAGTTACTGATGCCCCACCGCCGTATTTTGTATTTATTATTCATCAAATGAATTATTTTATCAGTCTCACGCCGCATTTTAATACTTTAGTAGCGCTTTTCAAAGAAGAAAATTATTTATTTCATGATTACGAAATTACGAAACAAAAGTATCTTTTGGGTTGGAGAAAGTAAGATGAGATACATTGCGCGTAAGTTTTAGCAATATCATCAGTGTACAAAACATTTAAGCGAAAACGGAACATTGTTGCAACTAATACCTAGCTGTATACTTTAGTGTTTGTATCAATACTGGAGTTACCTACTTATGCCTACCCGAGCGTACACACACCTATGTAGAGTAGGTACATAGAGGAGAGACAAGTTGCACACTGTTTCCATAAATGGGCTCTCAAAGGACCGTGTGCGTCGATTTATGACTGCAAAGTAAGCGTGAAAATTGATTTCGAGATTTCACGGTGTCGGTCGCATTGACCCTGCGGGCATTTGTAGGGTTAATAGAATTTATTGGCGTGAAAAGAAAGGCCTTTGATAGTTCCAACATTTTTATGACCCTTACATTATGTTTGCTCTTATACCTTCTCGGTATATCAATGTTAGAACGTATAATATTACAATGAAACAAAGTAACGATATTTCTTGAAATATTTTCACTAGGTAAGTGCCTGGATTCATCTTTTAAATTAGTGGATATAGGTTCCAAATTACTTTACTTAATAAAATTAACATAACATTAGTTTGGTAACACAATTTTGTAGCTCCCAGGTGTTTTGACAATTGATTACCTACCTTGACGTCAAATCAATATAGGCTTGTTGCTGTTGTCGCATATTTCAAAACCGAAAATTATATGATTAAATTCGACAAATTGCATTTTTCGAGTATATCAAAGAGGGATAGTGCATAGCGAAACTAACCAATTTATATAAACGGTAACTTACTCAACCATTGTTTTATATCCGATACGAACTCAAATCTACAAAATAACTCCCCTGGAAACTGTTACAATTATAATGTAGCCTGATGCTTATATCAAATTAGTTACAAGAGAAGTATCACTAATAATGGCCCTACATCAATATCCGCACTAGTCAATATCCAATTAATCGCGGAACATAATTCTGTACTCAGTACTGATTAAGTATAGTGTTTTCTTTGTCTGATCAGCTTCAAACTTGGCATTTACATTATTTAAAATATTTATTTAAATACATTCATCGTTTTTTAACATTAAACCCCTTGAATGAAGAGGGGTTGCAAAGTATTTTTCATCAGATTTAGTTCAAAACTGAAATTTTGTACAAATATGCACAATTTTTTTTGAAGTTATACTTCTTTAGGCGCGTTATGAAAAAATGATGAGAGTGAAATTTTAAGATGCGCGCGCACCTGTCACACAAAATTAACAGTATGAAGTTAGGCGCGTTATGAAAAAATGATGAGAGTGAAACTTTAAGATGCGCGCGCACCTGTGACACAAAATTAACAGTATGAAGTTAGGCGCGTTATGAAAAAATGATGAGAGTGAAATTTTAAGATGCGCGCGCACCTGTGACACAAAATTAACAGTATGAAGCCGTCTGCTTAACCGCTCATTAAGTCTCGAAAAAAAAGCTACCAACAAAATAGGAATTGAACCTCGATATTAGTCGCGCATGTTGGTACGATTGAATAAATAATAAATATTTATAAAAATAACTAAATAAATTTAATGAAAACTTTTTGATAAAAATGAAAAGTGAATATTAAATTAAGAAATCAATAAAAATATTTAAAAAATGACCAACCTTAAATTCGATTTTTGAATTTATTATTAAATTTATTTTTAAAATATTAAAGAAGTATAACTTCTCACGCGCGTACATAAGTACACGCACCCATTTTTTTTAATTTAACCCCTAAGTGGGTTAAAAGGGGTTGCAAAGTTTGGATGGAACAACGTGTTTTATTGGTTTGATCAATTTCAAACTTAGCACCTATGTTCTTTAAAAGGTAGGAAGTGGTAGATTTTGGTAGAAAATGATAAATTAAAGGTAGGAAATGGTAGATTTTTGGTAGGAAATGGTAGGTTTTTGTTAATAATGGTAGATTTTGCAAGGAATGGTAGCTTTTGGTAGATATTAGTGAATTTGAAATTAAAATGGTAGATTTTGGTTAAAATGGTAGATTATGGTAAAATGGTAGATTATCGTAAAATGGTAGATTACGGTTAAAATGGTAGATTTAATTTAGGAAATGGTAGTTTTTTGTAGGAAATGGTAGATTCTGGTAAGAAATGGTGGCTTTTGGTAAAAAAATAGCACATTGAGAAAGAAAATAATAGATATTGAAACAAAATTTTAGATTGTGGTAGAAAATTTTAGATTTTAGTAGAAATGGTAGTTTTTGGTAGCACATGGTATTTTGGTAGAAAATGGTAGATTTTTGTATGATTTGTTACATTTTGGTATAAAATGGTAATTTTGATAGAAGATGGAATTATGGTAAAGTATGTAGTCCGCGCGGACGAAGTCGCGGGCAACAGCTAGTCGTCTAATATAATAGCCCACCGCAGGGCGCAGCCCGAGACTTAGACCCTGACCCAAATGGGCTCACCAGCATTGCCCGTTTATGTCTTCGATCTAAGTATATTACACGAAATAACAATAGCACCAGATAATTTAGATACAAGCTTTTGTTACAACGGAGTAGAAATCAAAGAATCCCTTATAGAAACAATCATAAACGAAATCTATAAATGTTTATCAGAAAGGATGTCCCACATTCACAAGCGGGAAATGGATTCAGCAAAGTTAAAACTAGATCTTGAAAGTGCTGTTGGTAAACTCTTAGAAGGAAGACTAGGAGCATAAAAGAAGTGAGAGAAAGCAACTAGCTTAACTTTAATTGGATTAGAGTCCAAGGAAAACTAACCGGGTATTCCTAGAGACAATGCTACGAATATTTAAGCAGATATAATTAAACTAGGTATTTAAAATTCCAAACGCAACAGGGTAAGTAAAATTAAATGGAATATAAATTGTATTCTGTAATTAACTTTGAAAGGATTTTTCTAATCTAATTTGATTACTTAAACAAGAATGGGTATGAACCGACAACTCCCCTAATTTGTCGGCTCTAACGCCGTGTATCTAATTTAAATATTCACCTTTGGCCCCGAACGAAAACACGACTGTTCCTCTGCCTGCTAATGAACATTAATTTCCCAAATGGAAACAGTCGAACACACACCAGCATTCCTATTATTTGTCCGATTGATCGATTGTACTAATTAACCAATATTTGACCATCGTGCATTTGCTATTGTGATTGAAAATTTGGCCCACAAGTTTATATACGCGTTTATATAAATGCTTATCAGACAGCGAACGCAAGAAACACCACTGTAATTTAACTAAAGTACGCACAGACAGACCAAAATTAATAATATTGGAAATTCTTATAAGCGTTTGTTAATGAGGGGAATACAGCTTTGCCAATTAAGTCCGAATAAACAAAGGGGAGGTCACGTATTGTACTGGATTAAAAACCAAAGTCAATATTAGCGGTCTGGTTTTCTAGTGTAAATATATTGTGCAGATAGACAGAGTCTGCTCTCTTATAAAGCGGTTTGGGCTTGACTCATGATTTTATTACTGTAACTGATCATCACACCCACTTGGCTAGAAAATGATTGTAATACGTAGGAGACGAAAAATTAAGATTTGTTGGAAATATAGTAAGGGTTTGATTTATAACGAAAAAAGAATAGCTAACTGAAAGGCTTTACCGATACCATTCTGCCAACTTAGTAGGTTTACTTCATGAAAATCACAGTATTATATTTTCTGTACACACATACGATAGACAGTCATAGCAACATAGCCGTATGCGACACTATTACGAAATTGGTATGTCAACTAGTGTTTCGTCGCTTTCAAAGTTATAATTACGTTTCTGAACCATTGCCTCACATCACGCTACTCGTATATGCATACTTACAACTTTAGTACGTATAATATTAAGATTAACTCCTATTGTTGCATAATTATTCTATACTAGCTGCGCCCCGCCGTTTCACCCGCGTTTCACATTATAAAACCTATAGGGCGGTGGCTGTTAGATACGACTTGTAACATTGTGTCAGAGAAAATACAGGGGTTAGGTAGTTTTTCACAGTTATTATCGCACTGATGGACAAATAAACAGTGATGATGATGCTGATGATGATGATTTGTAGCCTATATTGTGTCTCTAAACTATCTGCATAATACATTTTATGCAAATTAAGGTACTATTTCACAGTTTTTAGGCCAATGTGTATGTGTAAGTTGGGGTATAAGGTAATTATATAAGCTATAAAAATACCAAATTTCATGCCAATGGGGTAGTTTGTCACAGTTTTTATTGCACTGATGCAAAACGGTGCTGATGATGATGATGAATTAAAGCTTAAGTCGTAAGTTGCGGGATAACTTATCTACGTACGAAATTTTACGCACATTGGGTAGTTTTTCAGTTTTTATCGCATTGATAGAAAACGGCGATGATTGTGATGATGACTTAATATGTTCGTAGCCTATGTCCTAAGTTAGAAGATAACCTATCTGCGAACCAAATTCTCTCTCCCCCCACTCTCCCCTCTTCCCCTCTCCCCTATTTCCCCCACTCTCCCCATTCCCCTACTCCCCTTTCCCCCCCCACTCTCCCCTCCTTCTACTTCCACTCTCCCCCACTCTCCACTCTTTCTCCCCACTCTACCCTCTTTATCACCTCACTCTCTTCTCCCCCCACTCTCCCCTCTTTCTCTCCACTCTACCCTCTTTATCACCTCACTCTCACCTCTTTCTCCCCCCACTCTCCCCTCTTTCTCAAACCACTCTCCCCTCTTTCTTCCTCCACTCTCCCCTTTTTGTCTTCCACTCTCCCCTCTTTCTCCCTGCTCTCCACTCTCTTTCTCCCCACTCTCCCCTCTTTCTCCCCCCACTCTCCCCTTTTTCTCACCCCACTTTCCCCTCTTTCTTCCCGCTCTCCCCGTCTTTCTCCCTACTCTACCCTCTTCTCCCCCCACTCTACCATCTACTCCCCCTCCCCCCCCCCCCCTCTCCCCTTCCCCCCTTCTCCTCCTTTCTCCTTCTCCCATCCCCGCACCCTCCCCCCTTTCCTCCCATCGCACTCTCCCTCTTTAAATAACGATCCGTTCAGCCGTTTATTGTGGTCCGTTGGGGGTGCATCTATAGAATACCTAATAATTTTAACCCCCTTGCTTTTCCCCCTTTAGAGATGATTTTGCAAAAAAGCTGAAACCCGTATTTATTTATTTATTACCAATTTCCTAAATAAGAATTTTCAGATCCTTAACTATAAGAATTATGGATTCCCCATACAAACTTTCAACCGTTATTTCATCCCCTTCGAGATAATTTTTTGAGACAAAAGATAGCCTATGTCCGTCTCATAGGTCCAATCTACCCCTATACCTAATTTCATCGAAATCGGTCCAGCCGTTTGAGCGTGAAGAGGTAACAAACATACACACACACTCACAAACATTCGGCTTTATAATATTAGTAAGATAATTTTTGATATAACACATTTCATAGATGCGTCTTTGTTTGCAACGTGCAAAAAGAATCCTAAAGATTAAACATTCAATTCGGAATTCTGAGAGTTATCAAGATTTTCGATTTGTTCATTATATTATCTATACATCCAGAGGAGCCAAATCGCCAGCTAAAGCTAGTTGGATTCAAAGGAAAATACTGTATTTATACAGATGTCAATTCCACCTTGAAATGGAAACCAAATTATCGATGCCTTCTGTAAAGCGGCTGAATGTCGCTTTACTCGTACTTCAACAATTCGAGTGTTATTTTATCACTGTAAACTCAGAAAACGAGACTATTCTTGCGCAAGTGAATATCGATGTTACCAAGAATATCGATGTAAAAAGCAATTCATACAACTTTTTCATGTCTCGAGAATGAGGGCTTTGTAGGGATAGGCAGTTATCAATCATGAATATAATAAACTGTCTATTGCCTCTAAATAGTAATCTATCATAGGAAATCGATACCCAATTATATGACACTCATATTTCCTCACTTATCTGGAGACAAACCATTTTATCTAATCAAATAGCTTTAAGTTGTAAACACTAGACTAGAAATCGCTGCGTGAAAATAGTGAAATAGAAAATAACCAAATATTTTAAACAATCTGACGCGGTTGAAATACGTATGTTTCAACCACGCATTATGCCAACGTAGGTACGTATTAGGTCACGGGGTTGAAATGGGGTGGCAGATATAATCGTGTGGCGTATAGATAATATGCATGGGAGGCGAGAACATAAACATGATTTGAATGTTCACGCAACACAAAAAAGTGTTCCAATAGCTTTTTATGATGATAATGTATGCGCCCTTCATGGGCGCTGATGGCATGTCGTTCAAGAGTGATAACGGTAATATGATATTCTTAGACGATGGAAACTCTCGCATCGTCTTGGACGATAATGATTGTTCGAATCTCGGGTTGTACGATTAGGTAAATGAATAGGCCAAAAGTGTAGTTCATATGATATTAATGATGCCTCCAGCTGCATTTCACGTTATAAATCTTAAAGCTTGTCTGCCTCTTTTGAGTTTTTTGTTTCTTGTTGTGGGTAATTCTTATTTTTATTGTTTTAGCTACCCCGCTAATTAAATTCAACTATAGAGTTTTCGTCATGAAGCTGCATTAAGGTAGGCTTTTAGATAGACTATCTTTAGATTGGGGTTTAGGGTATAAGCAATCTTAGTGTGGTGGAAGTTAAAGAATGTCCTTATTTTGATACTCTTACGAGCAGTGTCTGTTATTTTAAACGGCTCACAACAAAAAAAGCACTTACATATATTGGTTTTCTTAACACTTCAAATATCCCATGTCAGTGTCGAGATTATGATGTATTAAATGACACCTCATTTCACAAAAACTAGCTTTAGTTATTGATTTGAGACAAAACCCATTGAGCCGTTTACGATATTATATGCGCAAAACAAGAAAAAAAAGGAGGAAAAGAAACATAATATGTTGAATATTATGTAGGTACAACCGAACAACATAACTTCTTTAGACTGTTGTATAATTATGCAATAGGAACATTGTCAAGCCCCGTGTAAACCACAGCAATTATTCTACTGCCAACAGATCAACGTAATTGACGCTTGATAACCAGGTATATACAATGCATAATAGATTCATAACGACTTCTGGCACTAATGCATTCAGAATATTATTATTGAGATATATTATAATGACCTATTAATATATACATACTAGTATATATTTAAAATTCCGTGTATGTAGGTTAGTATCGTAATCGTTAATGCTACCTGAGCGAATAAAAATTTCGTAAACGACGAAACAAATCAGAAAAATCTGACTAGAATGATAACGCCTCCAAAACAGAAATGATAAAAAAGATAAACATTACAATCAGTGCGACCTTCGACACATCGCCATGTCCTTTATCATGGTTAATTCCTCCGGCCGGCCAGCGGCCCCTCTCATCTGATTCATTAACACCCTAATGTTACCCACTTACGTCAGGAGAAACAATATTATCCTTTACATTTGCAATCCGATCACGCGTAGCACACACTGTGTCGAACCTACACATTAACTTATCGTTAAGGTGAGCACTATCGTGTATATGTATGTGTACACACCGTGTTGTGGTGTATCAGCGTGACATTTCCCGGCGCGTTACGTTGCGGGCAGAGGCGAGCGTGACGGATGCGAGAGCGGGAAACTGTCGTGGTAACGTGCGGGAAGGAAAACGCGGCGGGGAAGCGCGGCCGTGCGTCGAGCAGGGCGACCGCCGTCGGACTGACGGCCGGTGATAACGCCGCGACGCGATACCGCCGTCCGCGAGGAAAATGGAAAACAATGGAAACGCGACGTGTTATGGTTATTTTCGAGAGATAACAGTAATGAGATGATACGAAATTTGATTTACAGGTAATTGTAGGTGTTGCTGCGACGATCCTTATTTTTCATTGCGTTGGCAAACAGCACAATTTCTCGGTCAGTGTCAAAAAAGTTATGGGCATGAAATGCGGTATAGCTACATTAATGTTTCTCCAAATAAATGGAAAGGATAATCCGAACCGTGACAAATTATGTTTATTTAATTTACATGCATTGAAGGTGAAACTTTTCAACGCTAATTTTCTGGTAGTGCATAAGAGTTAAACTCGTCACTATTAGGAGCCATTTTTACAAGCAAAACACCTTTTAATTGGCGAGCAACAACAAACAATATATTGCTTAAAAACAAGATCATCCTAAATCATTCAATTACGAGTACATTTCAGAAATAAAATAACTCAACAATACTACGTCGTAAACAAATAGCCCATATCAAATCAATATTACAATTATTTACCTACTTACAAAACTAACTACGTCAACTCCCACAAAAGGTGCCTCTAGAGAACTCGGAATCAATATTAGGACAAATATACTATTTGCTAGAATTATTTGTATACTTAGTTGGTTCGTATATTAACGAATTTCCCTTGACAGTCGACCGACGAGGGTAAACAAACCGAAAGGAATGGGAAGCAGGGCGCATACTGAGTCAGTGTTGTCGTATTTTAGAAGCACCCTTAAATTCGCACGTCGTAGTCGCGACAGGAAGGGCCCAAAATAAACTGGAACAAAATATCTGCAAATAACCCGTAACGTATTCCGTTCGAGACTCTCAGCTTGGGACGGCACTATTGGTACTCAACGGTCTATTAGTTGTTTGCAAATATGTTTCTAGAAGAAAAGCTGTTTAAAGTAGCATATACGAGAAATATACCACAGGAGCGAACGGAAACGAGTATCAGTCTCAGTCTCATCTACATTTTTTAAGTATTGCGATGTTTTTTTGTCGTGTGAAAACTTTTCGGTTAACTTCAACACAACTAGATAAGTATCTTCTATATTGTATTTCATAAAAGTTATATTGATGTAGGCAGTTATCACACACACTAACTGCATTAGTCACGGTAATTATCCCATCAGTTATATATGATACACAATGACAACTGGAATTAGCCTTCGGACTTGATCTCACTACCGCCTACACGAGATAGGCGGCGCGTAGCAGCAGCTACGATAATCTTGGAAGTCGAAGCGTTCAGATTTCTGTTAAATAAGTATATTATTTATTGCATGTGAATAAAATGCGCTAGTTAGTCGCATAGTACTGAAATTATGTTTATTTAATATTGCTATATTTCATACAGAAACTTGAAAACAGGACGCCACGAATCTATGTGTAAAAATTAAGCATGCAGGTTTGTACAAACTTCACGTACCAATTCACATCATTTTATATGAAACATACGACGTCACCTAGATACTATAATCGCTATGTCTAACTGAATTTGAGCAGTAACTAGCTATTCGATTTAAGTGCATTATTTTCTAAGAAGAGGTGCCCTTTACACATATAGTTATATACGTGTGAAGTCTATTTTTGCCTAGGTTCAATATATCCGATGTAGAGTAAACGCGCCGAGATCGCGTTCCCGTAGTAGAGGAATTGATTAAGCGGAGTACAGCGGTGGAAGCAGCAAAAGTTTAGCATTGAAGCTTCGCATCGAAGCATTGCCGGTTGGAATTGGCAACCCGAACCGTCTTCATCGTTGTACACACATACGAATGATTCTACCTCGACTAACTACAACTATCTATCGGCGAGAACCTATCTATTTGCGGTTTGTAGGTTTAATTGGTTTCCTGGACAAACACTGAGTTTCGCTGTATGCGACGAATAAGTGTATTATTATAAACTAGATTTCTTTCTGAGACGGACTAAATGAGTACATTTAGAAGAAAATATTATTTTTGTTCAAAATGTCTCTCACTAATTTGCCTGAAGCTGCGCGCGTGATCTTGATCTAACATGGAAGAATATAAGATAACTATGTTTGTATTTTATTAATATTTTAATAAGGAGAATTAAATTGGTTCGAGATTAGCTCAGTAATAGGCCTCTTTAGTCTTTTTCTCGTTTCGGTCCTGTGCAAGATTAGTTTGGTCTAGATACGTAACCCAAATCATACAAATGAGAACAAAAATATTCCTAACTGCCCCCGCATTAGAAGGCCAACGGGATCAAACAAATTGGTCCATTATAATATCGGGAATGCCAAATTAGCTCGCCCAATATCTACGTCCCCTGACATCTGGTTTGCATTTCCATGGAACGTCTGCTAAATTAGCTGCATTATTCATCCACGCGTTTGATTACAAACAATCGCTAATAATATCAGTACAAATGTAGCCACTTACCAACAAAGTTATATTATTTTGCCATCCATGGTTAGTAACGACGAGTTAACGATTAAAATATGAAGATATGTGCGACAATTAACTGTGTTTGCAACTTCATTTGTTTAGAGACAAGCCCATATTTATAATAACTTTATATTATCGCAGTTCAATCGGCAAAGTTAGCATATATTTTTATTATATTTAACAATGATACCAATCGTGATAACCTTGGATCACTAACAGTTGCCAGTATGAACTCATTCATAACATTATACCTAATGGAATTTGCATCCCAATGCGCTGCCGTGTCACCAAAGGTCACACGGATTTTATTTTATCACTCTACTAGAATGTTCATAATGACTAGCTATTATATCATTAGTATAAAGGTCTTTATTAAAATATGGCTGCCCTATTATTTAGTTTTTTCCCTAGCTACCTTTAGCCTTTTAATCATTGATCCTAAAAAATAGCTAATTGATAGCTTTTATTTGAATAAGTGTATAAAATGACATGAATAATAACTATGCAGAGTACGAGTATTATAATTTTGAGCTAGACATCCACTCAGATGTCAGATGTACCACATTCAAAGGTTTTTGAACTCGCATTACACTGAACGAAGCTGTTGGTAAAATGTAGACAACGTTCAACTTGATTAATCAAATTAAAAGATAAGAATAACTTTTCCAGTTATCAAATAAACCCAAAACTACAAATAGTCTGTGAAAGTTTTCAATACTTGAACGTGCAACAACAGAGATTGGACAATCCACGAAAACAGTGGACCTAATCCTCGAGCGCATTCAAAGCGTTAATACGATTTGATTATCTCGAGGTATTGTTTTGTTTGGGCCGTAAGCCTCGAGGCGGACGTCCAGGGGTGCGTGCTACCCGTTATTAATTTAACCACAACACTAATTAATCTTGCCCGATGCGGACTTTCCCACGGTGACTGAGAAACGCGCGGATGTGGCGGTAGAAACCAATTCGGGTCTGGCTTACGCGATGCCACTGTTGAAATGCTAAATTACATAATTGAAGACATTCAGCCTGATTCATAGACATGAGTTATGACGCGACTTGATTCGAAATTAATGGAACGAATGGATTGTAGGTTCATTTGTACAGGAACTTGTTTTGTTTCACCAGATTAAGTAATTTGCAAATGTGAAACCTTGTAGAATCGCGAATCTTTCTTTAGTGGTAAACCCTTAGACACAACAAAAATTTTTTATCCTTTTGTATCAGCATCCTCAAACAGATAGATGAAAGATTTATCTGATCGACATCTATAAATTACCAAATAAAAATATCGAGCTCGTTTCTGTGAAACAATATGCGACAGAGCGTGTGTGGGATTATAAAAGGGAACCTATATCCAGAACGCTCTGGACATACTATGCTGAATCAATCAATTCTATGATGGATTCAGCGTAGTGTCGTCAATCAATTTGGATGGGCAATCAGTAAAAGTAAACTGTAGCCCATTCTGTGCGAATACCTGCAAGCATGGTAACTTCTTTGAGAACCAGATAATTGATAGGACGTACGTATACATAGCTTTGGAGAGTATAAAGCTAAATAATATGGTTCAAAAATCAGAAGCACAGATCAGTTAATATAACTTATACACGATAACTTCCTGCTTGGATACCGTGGAAATACGAGTATAAAGCGTCCTGGCAGCAGGTCGTACATTCCAGTTAGCTGTACAGTCAGGTAGCAATAAAATAAATGGACTTCTTTCCTTCCCATTGCCTCCCAAGATTGTGAAGCTGCCACGGCCGAGGTTACGGTCGCATCTACATTATGTCACCTGCTCTTGGACAAAATGAGGTAGCACTTGCCTTTATGACATTTATTAATGATGAAGGAACATTTTTGCTTTATTTTTACCTACTTTTAACTGTTACAAGGTTAAGGATAATTTAAGTAAGATTCCGCAGGTAGAGTCTGAGATAAGTTGCTGGATGTTTGAAATTCGGGAAGTTTGACTTCATTTGATAGCATGTTGATCAGGGATACACGCTTTTATTTTTCACCATTTCAAGCTTAGCTTAGGGCAAATAACCTGTGTTTTACAAAAAATCTTATCCAAAGCTAGCGTGCACATTTGCAACGGTTTTAATAGAGGTCTCCTTAGAGGAGAAAACGTTGGTTCCGTAGGAGAGACGCCTGAAATTTTGTCGAGTAAACAAAGTTTCATTAGCCGTGTGTGCCGAGGTTCATAAACCGAGCTTGGAGGATGTGTGCCCTGTAGTGAGACGTAATTTACATTCAACACAGTGTATACCTACCTAGAGCATGGAAAGACAATAGCGCCAAAGTCTATTTAGCAAAACGAACAGGTATTTAGGAAACTGTAAAAAACTCTTGAACAGCTAACTGCAACTTGTGATATTTTATTATTTGTGTTAATTTCGATAAATTGATGATTACATATTTTCTAAACAGTCATGCTATAAAATCAACGAGATAAATTAATGCAAAGAAATGGTGATATCTATCCTGTAGTATAACTTCAATTAGAGCTTTCTTGATTATTGGTAATTACGACCGCTTCACATTCGAATACGATGTCAGACCGGAGCGAATGCTGGAAATCATAGACTCGCATGGTCATAGCACGGTAATGCGGTTGCAAATATTGCAACTATGTAAAACCAAAACCCATTTAGAAATACCTACATTATATTTAAGCGTGCATATACAATTATACATAGGTCTATTGTAAGATCAAGGATTGGTAGTTAACTGACCATAATACCTGCATGATACAAAGGGGCTTTACTGCCGAATACCGCTCTAAGACCTTAGCATGATTGTGGGTTCGCTTTGTACGTAGGGAACATTCGCAAGGATTTGGATATAAGATTACGTAGATTGCGTCAATTTGTTCGATATAGGTTCAATCTATCTAAACCCGTACTTAAACAGTAACAGATAAAAAGGTTGTACATTGCAGATATACTTAACAAAACTGTATAGAAGACTTGAAAGACTCTGGTAAACAATAATTATAACTTTCTGAACATGGTATCTGTCTTTTTGTTTTCGCATAACGCTGCTTGGTAGCTGATCAAAACAAAACTTTCAATATGTCATTTGTAGAGACAGTCTAATTTTGAAATTAATAAACTCTGAACGAAATCGCGGGAAACACTATATAGGTACTTAGTTGTATAAACGGTGTCCCATTTTATTTATTGCAGCGAAGCACTTGACCAATATACTTTTCAATATAGTTAATCTGTTGAAGCTCGCATGTTTAATTTTACATTCAGTCTAAATAACAAAACAAAAATTAGTAAGCTACCATTTATAAATCTCAAGCTCACGCTAGTAGAGTTGGCATAATCTTGCTCACTCTGTTTTATTTTAGCACTCAATAGTGTAACAATATAGGCTCATTTTAGAGAAGCGTCGTGCCAAAAAACTGTCATGCTCCAGAGAATATTTTTACTGTCGGATGTGGAGTGAAATATCCGCCTCGATCGCAATGATATATTAACCACCTAGAGACATCTAGCGTGGATCTAAGGAACTAGCGCGTTTACTTTCGTTGAAGGTAGATGCCGTTATTGGTTTTGCATTATATATTTGCCTAGATGCGTGACGAAGTCTACGATTTCGAGGTCACGTTATTATTTGGCTGAAATTGAAGAATATATTATCATATTTAAGTTTTTTAAAACGCTACTGCAGATAACTGCATGAATTTGAAGGTATCTACTACGCGTATGCAGTTTTTCTATTAATCTTTCCATGAAAGACAACATCGTGAAGAACCTTCGCTGGTGGTAGAGCACTATGCAGTAGCAGTCCTTGAACGTCAGTCCCAGAAAAAGAAATCGGACTGCAATGCAGCAACCGATGATGACACCAAAAAATGTCAATAACACTTTACGAAATATGACTGCTTGTGTGTCATCAGCGCCCCCCATGTAGTTACTTCCGGTGTCGAATCGCTTCCGGCACGCCCGTCGTCTCTGACGCTGCTCTTTGTTCGGGACCCTGACGCGTCAAATCCTGGACTCAGGTGACTAGCCACGCGGAAAACAATATGTAACTGTTTCATGGACCAACCACTATGCAAAGCTTTTTGCATAGTAGGTATTAGTACTGTGTTTAACAGCCTAATATTCCGTATTTCTTACCAGGGTGGTACACATAAAAAAAACGAAGTCTAATGCAATCGACCCAAATAAACATAGAGTATCGGCAAGTTTCGGTCGTAAAATAAATGTTTATTTCAACGGAAACACTATTTGGAGTTTTTCACATTTCCTCGCGCGCGTCTACATTTTCTAAGTTTATGACAAGTAACATCAGCCGATATTTCCGTCTGAACACGTCTTGGCAATACATTAGCGAAAGCTGATTCAAGATTCATAACAACTTGCAAAGTTTGTGAACATGTACTGAACTTTAGGACCTGCAATCTTTTATTTATACGATGGAAAGATTGCTAAGATAATAATTGTCACAATAAGTTCCGCATAAAATCGATGTACCTCGTCTACTAAACCAACTTTACCCTTTAGGTGATTTCTCCATAAAGGGTTAGATGGGCAAAGCAATCATTTATTTGATCGAGAACAATATTATAGCGTAATGTCTGATGTTAATTGAAATGCCAGCGTCATTACCCCTGCACCACCGGCGGGTCGAGATTGGACAATTTAATTTACGGTGATTGATAATTTAGATAGAGGTTATTACAGACCCCTCTTCGCTCTCGACGCGTCACCCGCAATATAGTACGTAATTATTTTTGTATATTACGACGGCTCGAGCTTTCGCTGAAAACTGGACCGGCGATACCTGTGTCGTTAGGTAATTTCCTATTTATATTTAACAGTGACCGCTTCTAGAGATAATGACGTGATGCAACCGTGTGATTTTTCTATTAACAGTTTTTGTATGGTACCTTCATTTATTTTGCTGCCGACAAGTTTAAATTCGTTTTGCAAAATAACAAGGTATGCGTTCGAGACTTTGAGTCACCAAAGGCCATTTAGCACAGATTTAGACGATCCAAATATTTTCACGGACGTCGCACTTGCCTCTCTCGGCAGGCAAATTATTCTTGCGAGATTATGCGGCAACAGAATCAGTGGGCATATGGATAGATACTAATAGAATTGTTTACTGCCGCGTTATCGCAGAAAATGTGAGCGTTATCAGTTAATTATTTGCAGAGTTCGATATTTGGCGTCACTTCTAATTATGCTGTTTATGATAACGTGTATTGGTGAAGATGACGATAAGAGAAGCACAAGTCCAGTCGCAAACAGCTGGCGGTCATCTGCGTAATAACTAGCTAGTTGACAATGCTAACCTATTATGTGTGTGAACCGTGATGGTTGTATTCATGAAGTCACCATGACGAAACAAACCTCGATGGCGGTACAATGCCAATGTCATGGACCTAAATTATGCCTGTTTAGTAATAACTGTATATTTCAACAATCGATGGCAAACTACAGTTTATTGGTAAAATTTCAGTGACGACGACATAATTTACGATATACTCTTTTCCTGATACGATTACATGTATCTCCTTATGTATATGCCACTTGTATACAGTTACGTCTTTATGAACTTGCTTCGATTTATATAGGTCAGAGCTAAATCGAAAACTGTA
The DNA here is from genome assembly GCA_905147375.1 of Hylaea fasciaria. Classification (NCBI taxonomy): domain Eukaryota; kingdom Metazoa; phylum Arthropoda; class Insecta; order Lepidoptera; family Geometridae; genus Hylaea; species Hylaea fasciaria. The sequence continues at coordinate 5,929,922 of LR990199.1, forward strand.
TTGCTACATTTACCTACTAGGAATCATATTTAGATAAAACAGTTGCGTAGGTATTTATTTACATACCTACCTACTATTTACTGTGTAAGTTGGCCAGTCTAAATTCCTTATTACAATATGCTCTACATTTAAAATCCATGCACACGTCAACATCGTATCTGATAAACACATTCTAAATCTAACGTAATGGAATGGAATACAAAATTTATTGGTTACATTACAAATGCATACGTTTCTAAAACTCTTCAGGCTCATTTTCTAAATTTCCATTTAGTAAATGGAAAACGTGAATATGAAAACAATTTTCAGTAGAAGATTTAGATAGTAAGTTACAACAGATTCAAACTTACCTTTCTTAATTTTGATCATGCTGCCAATTATGTTTCAATTCGGCGCTGATGGCTTCTGTTTAGACTAGGATACATTGATGAAGTAGAGGTCACTATCATTATTCTCATTAGTCAAATAACTTTACAATCATGCAGCGGCACACACTATGCTATACATACAGGCAGACAAATTAACACTAACAGTCTCATTAACACAGTGTTAGTATCATTTATTTCGTAACAAACGTAAGAAATATTTGCCAAAGGCTAACACTATTATAATCACTGCACACCAAATCATAACGTGCGGGGATGCCGGTTCACTCTTCGACTCACCGGAGCTGTTAGCTCTTTGCTCCTTCTCTTTCGCGGTGAAACGAACGAATTCTTGCAAGTGACTTGGCAAATTGTTCACTTCTTTTTCTTGGCCACCTTCAATCACTTTTATTTTATGTTCTATCACTTTGGGTTCCCTGTACACGTTGTTACCTACATCCCTTTCGTCCTCGGTTTCAGGATCTTTAATTCCCAATTTATCCCATCGCTCACGGGCTTTCGAAATAAATTCTTTCTCTATGCGATTATTTACTTTTGATTCCAGCACTTCTATCGACGGCATACTTTTCGATATTTTATTGTTGGTAGGTGCGACTGGGGTATTTGTAATTTTAATGACTTTGTGTTGTTTCCTCTCCTCGCGTTGTGCCATTTGAGTCACATATTCCGAATACATTTTTTCACGTAGCAGTTCTTCCTGACTGCTGGAGAATACCGATGAGAGTTTCCCTTTTTCGTGTTTGTAAACGCTTGGGTAGCCTTTATCTCGTTTCTCTGGACCACTTAAACTGGCAAAAAAGTCTCGTCTTTTTGATACGAAATAGTTATTAAAATCTTTAACATTTTCGTCAATTATTTCCTTTTCCGATATTAACGGGGCTTTAGGTCCTGTTTTCTGGGATGAAGGCACAGTATTTCGAAGAGATTCAAGGCGCTGAATTTCAGCTTCTACTTCTTTTTCCTTCTTTCGGATATATTCCATTTGCTGGTCGCATAAGTCTTTAGGCAATGATGGCCTTCGTGGGCAGTCGTTTATACTATCTCTAGTGTTAGTATAGTATCTGTGCATGTTTTGTATAGATGATATGTCGTCCTCAATTTCTTTATTTAGATTTCCTGTAGAAAAATGGAAGAACTTACGCTCATTTTTCATAGAGCGCATTGAACAATCTGTGAAATCAGAACTTTCATCACTCTCATAAAATGAAGATGCCAATTTTTTAGGCCTTGGGGGTGGTATAGGCCTGAACGTACTCGTTTGAGTTCGATTTTCTGATCTATTGTGATGCTCCGTTGACGTTGTCTGTGATGTGGTAAGCTTTTTTTCTCGTTGCTCTGAGCTGATATGTTTATTATATGTATTTATGTTGCTAGTAACTGTTGGATCTCGGATAAGAGCTAACAAACGGCTTCCAGTTTGAGATTTGAAAGGTGTTATGGGGGAAACGTCATTACCTATTTCATCTTTGTGTGTCTCTTTGGAGTAATTCTCGTTGTAGCCTCTACGCTCAACATATTTTTTATGCATATCCGTGAGCTCACTTGCATCTTCTTTTGTCATAACTGTTTGTGTTTTTTCCATTAGCATTTTTTGTGAAGGGGATAAACAAACATACACTGGTTCAGTTTTTGTAGGCACTCCAGTCCAAACATCTTCTTCACGAGATTTTTTCTTTAGTGAAGAATGACGAGGCTGTACTGGCGGAGGTACAGATTCTTTCTCCTTTGCCGGCAAAATTACTTTTTCGATAGGTGATATATTGGGTAGTGGATAATAAGGCATTTTATTATCAGTAGACTTTTCGGTTTTGTTACCGTTTTTATCATCTACCAAATTATTATCTGTTACAAACGCACCAGTAATATTTTGTATGCGTTCCGATACTGACGCAAGCTCTTCTAGAATTTTGTCACCATAAGGAAACGCAGCTATTCTATTCACGCATAAGTCACGAAGATGCGATGGCTTTTTAGTGGTAAAATCTAATTTGTTCTTATCTTCAGTTGGAGCGCCTGTAACATGTTCAAATACCTCTTTAACATGACTAGTTATAGTTTCACTGTTTTCTGGATTTGACTTATTATGTTCTGTGGTTTCATCATGCAATATATTAGACACATCATTCAAGGACGAAGAAGTAGGATTATATTTTGCAGTACATTGAGAAGAACATACACTACTAGAAGAGTCTTGTCGAACAAACGTCTCGTGAGTGTTTTCATTTATATCTGAATCGGAAACTTCTTTTATCAGATTATTTATTGCGTCGTTCAATTCACATTTCAAGACTTTTATTTCCAAATCGTATTTATCGTCATGTTTTTGATTACCATCTTCAACATTTTTATTGCTTTGCGTTTTCGGCGACAATTCTAGGTCCGGTTTAATGGAATCATCATTATTTATTTGGGAAGCTTCAACATCTTTGACATATAAATCTGTTTTTATATTATCAGTTGAAAGAACAACAATTTCATGAGTTTCATTTAGAATAGAATCCGCATTAGATGGTTTTTCAAAATCTTTTTCAACATCAACTTTTATTACACATTCATTACTTTTATTGTCTTTAACGGCAGGCATCTTGCATTGCCCAGTAGTAGTATTTGAGATAAATGTATTTTTTAGTAAATGTTCTGTGTCTGTGACTTCAATGGTAGGAGTAATCATACGCACAGATACATCAGTTTCCATGCCATCATCAGTTTCATCTCCATACTCGTGAAGTGAGCTAGTACTACTGGAAGAATCTGTCAAATACACTACTTCAGCTCCTGTCATTTTTTCCACTGTTTTTGTTGTCCAGTCGCCTCTTGCTTCACTTACTTCAGGCTCAGTAATTTTTGCCCCAACTAACATGCATTGTTGAGGAATCAAACGGCCATACGTCTTTTTGTGTAATGTGGTTTCCGTTCTTCGCAACATTTTCTCTTGGGTTTTATTTTTATCTTCGAATACATCATCTTCTAAATCTTCATTGTCACTTTTCTTATCACTTAAATATGACTGACGTCGAGAAGATTTTGATGATTCACTACTGCCTTCTTCATCGATCACATCTAACGTTCGAGGTGGACCAAGTCTTTGCAGGGAAAAGTCATCAGCTAAGCCTTTTTTACGCAATCTGTGTCTGATTTCACGATTTATGATTTGTTCAATCTCCGCTTTTATTTCAACCGAATTAACATTTTCTGGGTGTGTTGATAAATCTAAAGTTTTCAGGTAATTTCTTAAAGATGTTTCAACATCCGGATTCAAAGAAATGTTTATTTGCTGGCATTGAGCTAAATTTAGTGGCATTGTTGTGATAGACAATGTTCCAGTAGCGACATCGTCAAATGGAAGTACTCCAACATCTTGCAGTTCATCAGTTTTTTCCCATTCGATGTCTGACTCAACATCGGACACAATAATATTACTTGTATCTACTCCTGCTAAAGTACTTTCTTCTTCAGATTGAGTAGCAATATCTTCTGTAATATCAACAATTTTTGGAGCTTCATCATTATCTAAACTTTTACTTTTAACTGAGTTATTTAATTTAGATTTACTTTTTAAGGACTGTTCAGGAGATTCTACAATGTATGTCTCACATTCTTGTACTTCAATATTTACATTTCCGACATTATTCAAATGTGAAACAGGAACTTGCAGAGTTTCAGCTGCATGTGTGTTTCTGTTGTTGTTAACATCTTCATTTACACTTACAACATCACTGCTTACAATTTCTGGGATACATTCACTTTCTACAGTCACATTTTGGTTTAAAATATTTTCGCCTACTACAGTTCCATTATTCTCTTCATATTCAGGTAATGTCTCAACATTAGCTAATTGAGCGCTGCACGATTCTTCACTTTCTTTTTCTATAACATCACTATTATTTTTGGTAGTATCGGCACGATTGTTTTTATTTTTACGTTTGTTTTTGTTCTTACGACGCTTTTCAGGCATGTTTGAAAAAAAAACTTTACACTGTTATCACTAGCACAACGTAATCATTATCACAAACACACGTCCATTGAAAAACGAGTCTACGCGTCTCGCGACACCGGTATCTATTGCGTAGGAGTGACGGCTCTGGCGAGGTGGATCCTGGCGAGCGGCGGCGCTAGGGTTTTCGTGTCGTTCGTGAATAAGGGCCCGCGGCACGAGTACGTCAGATTCGGGTTCGAGGTTAGCGATTTGATTTTTCGGCGAGCGGACGCCGGCCGCGGCAGTCGTGCACTAGCGCGGCGATTTACTGATAATTATAAATGAGTTGAAGTACGCGAGCGAGCGCTGTGGACTTTATTTTTACGCGGAGACGTGTACGCGAGTGGTGCGAGCGCGACGCCGGCATTCGGCCACGGAGGGAGCGCGCGCGCCGGCGGCGGCGGCGGCCGGTCGTTCCGTGCCGAACCCGGCCGATTTATCATCGCGCACTATGTAAATTGCTAATTAATATTGCACACACGCTCCTTCACCATTTTAGGGTGGAATAACGGGGAGGAGGTCGAAAATACAATAGCTCTTGAAACTTATAAGGCTTTGAATAGACGCAAATAAAATTAGTTATTCTTGAACTCAACTCCTAACAACGAAGCATGCAGTTAAAGTGTGTTTAAATGTTTCGTACGTTCATAGATTTAGCAAACGATGTTATTGAGCTGAGAAATTTAATTTGTACGTACACATCATACCAAAACATAAGAATTATTGAGATTTATGATGATACTAAGTTATAATAACAAGTCGTGAAGCTACATAATTACAATGCTGAATACCTAGGTACTACTAATACGGAAAAAGCATTTACCTAAACATATTAATTAATTTAACTAACAGCTAGGTATGTCGATAGATAAATTAGGGGGCACGCATTTGAGCGTAGTCAGTGTTAAGTGATAAGGATAACACCAATTATTTATCTTTTGATTACCTTGAGATATAATAAAAATATTTTTCAATGATACGGTTAGAAACTTTCTTCAACACTTCATTTCAATATTATGCATAATAAAATAATATGCATATGCAGATAGTATAAGGCACAGAGGCGTTAATAGGGATCATTATTGTAACGCAAGTAAAGTATTCCATTGTGGGGCTCTGCAGTCATTATCCTAACATTTCTGAAGAGTTCACTTACCCAAAACACGGAACATACGTTTTTAGCTCACATACATTTTCAGTTAGTATAATATTTTTTATCTCGTAATTTATCCATAGCAACCTTCGTAACAATAAGCCTTCCGTTCCAATCCTAACTTTATAAACGCATATTAGCTATTGATAATATGGGCAAACACATACCTTTCCAAGTTCTAGAGAACAATTTCTTTTATATTATTATATCTTGAAAACTTGATAGTTTAATTTTGCAAGGCATTTATTAGGCAAGGTATTACGTCGACAGTACCGAACTCAACTAGTTTAGAGAACCGGGATGTATTCGGTAACAGGGTGGGTGTACTAGAAGTGGACTAACTAGCCCGGTGTACCTAATATCTAGACCTGCAGCCGATCTAGGCTGATTGTCAACTTCCAGTGGAACAGCGCAGTTACGTTCAATCAAATTCGTTCATCGTTTGTTTTTGTTACATCTACTTGTACATAGCCGGGTCGGATAGAAATTATACTGGCAATAAAGTAAGGCGATGCACATTTAACGATCTTACTTCAGCGTATTATTAATTCAAAAATAGAAGAGTAGATACACGGTACAATAATAATTACGCCAGGTATAGCACTCCGGGCAAGATGATGAAGTGGTGTCTATTTCTACGTCATCAACGTACCATATGATACCCACCGTTTCATAAGACCGTTGATGACGTAGAAAGAGACACCTACGTCATCATATTTTATGGTCCGGAGTATCATAACCAAATTATACTGACCCGTTTTCTTGTAAGCACCATGAGTAGATATAAGTAGGTACTTACATATTATATTAAAAGTTGTACATGCATTTTTTTATCTATGTATGTATATGGGTTGGATCAGTTGAGTGTGTTAGTGAACCCTTAGACGATGCTTCCGTCGATTGGTGAAAATTAAACAAAGAAGTTTACATAAGATTTGGTAAAAAAACGCTGTAGGTATATTTAAGCTAGCCGTTCAAAACTGCGTACGTAAAGGCTATTCCATTGAAATATCTAATTGAGAGAACGTTTTCTTAATTCATGGTCGCGAGTAAGTGGGATACATAAATCACGGAAATAAAAATTAATTGAACAAGATAAAATAATTACTATTCAAGTTAGTGAGAGATTATTTTGAGAGTTGTTGAGTAACTTTGTAATGAGTACATAACTGGTACACTTCTCAGATTATATACTCACCTGTCCTATACATGTAAAATTTTATCGTCGTGGAGCTATTTCCACGGTTTCGTAGAGCGGAGTGGCATAACCCATTGCCGCCCACTAAGACAAAATATAATATAGGTACACATCAAACATACGAAAAATATTCCGTAGATAGGTACCTACCTACTTGAGATCAATTTTAAACGACTGGTTCAAAAAACTTCAACCGTCTTAACCTTCGGATAAGACGACCAGTAACATTTACAACAAACTACCAACAATTTGTTCCAGCTACGCGTATCTCTAGTTATTATGTTAGGTGTTACGTAGACGCTTGAAATTGATCTAGGCGTTACCAGCATATTATTATGTAGTTCCCCCAAAATAAAGTCGGTGTGAGCCAAAGATCATCATCCTATTGACGAATGCGCCGAGACGATGAGATAATGCGCTAATTGTATTTATGGTTATGGTGAATTGACGTGCGAAGAGCCACAATGAAAACGTAATTATAGAACTGGACATAAGAACAAGTCGTAAATTCGCTCTAATTCAGCATTTTTCATTATATGACGAAGACTTCCAGGCTTAGCTTTTGTTCAACAAATACGTTGAAGCATCAGGGTTAGCTGAATTATTATACTGTTTGGTTATCTTTTTATGTACGCCAAATGAACTCTCGCTTCTTATTATAAATACTCGTTTGACGACGATATGAGTTTGATTTACTTTGCCACGAAGCTAAAATAATTTATTATCGTGAAAAGGCGATAGAAAAATACCCAGAATCTGCACCACATAACTACATACTCCAGATTTCATTCAATCTGTTAAATGATAGCAGATGAAAATAAAAAAGGCATAAAGAAAAATAAAACACGCAAACAAATAAGTAGGTCAAGACTTTCGATCTTGTGTTTAACGCGTTTAAATCTGGACTGAACCACGCTGATTAAAAGAACACTGTTTACTTTCAAAGTTAATTGGGATTAGTATTTTTGTTCTGGATACAAATAGTTTAATTTTAAATTAACATATTTAAAAACCTACTGATTCAACAATACAGCAGCAAAGCAAAGTTGTCCTGTTTATTTTATAGGTAGGTTGCTTTTCCATATTCAATCATTCCAGCATAACCGCAACGATAAAGAACGCGCTAGCTTTTCATAGCAGCTATAGAAGCATTGCGATGTTATCGCATGAAAATTCAGTACGTTTCGCGAACCAAAAGAGCGTCGACTGGTACGCGCGACCTTCCAGAAATATCCCACCCTCACGCCGTCTCGCTTTCTTCGTGACAATAAAACGCCATTTCGATATTTGTTTGCGGAGAACCATGGAATAACAAACGGATTGGAAATCTCTATGCATGACATAATCGCCGGATAGAACCGGGCCAGTGTGCCAAAACCGCCGGGCGACCGGACCGGGCGCCCGGCGCGGCGAGACGCCGTTTTTTGGCACGCTGACAGAGGGTTATAAGGTGAATGTGTCGACTGCATGCGTGAACTGATAAATTGTATTGTTTAAAATACACGTACGTATTTAGAAGTTGCAATGGGGACGCTAACAAGGGCGCTCAAGGTTCAAGTGAAGGCAATAATTGATCTGATGCTTCAAAGTCGTTTTCAGCGTCAGAGATAATACGACAATTGATTTTATTGGTATAGGTCTACCTACCTTTCGTTATATTTAGGCATAATGACAGAGGATTAATCATTTATAAGAATACTGGATAATGAAGGTGATCTAAGGTGATTACTCGGAAACTGCGATTTCTGTAAGCGAGGTTAGTCGATGTTGTACGCCAATAGGGCATTTGATATGATAATTACAATCCAGTAGAATACTCTAAATCCTGAAATGAACAAACATAGACAGCCTAATAACGCTATGCAGACACTGACATAAACTAAGTACTCTTGCTAATTTATTTATTAATCCATACACTAACATAGGTACATTGAAGCTAAGTAAATGTATGAAGCGATGACTCCGGGCGAAGAGTCGAGTGAAGTGCGTGGATAGTACCCAGTAGTTGAGGATTATACATACAAATGACACCAATTCATTTTATTGTATATTCACGTTTTCATAACATTTTATAATGTATGTTGAGTATTCGGGATGTCCGCAAACTATCGCGACATAAGGCAAGGATCCAGGCCGCCGTATAACAATCGGGCATTTCACTTGCTAATGCAGACCGACCTCAGCGTAATGTGTTGTTATCATGTTCTTTGTGATACACGTGATACCATAGACGGATTTAATCCAATTCTCGATTCAAAGGAATAACTCATTTCCATTTCTTTGAAGAAACTAGAAATAAGAACTCAACACAGCCACAGCCCATCATTAAAACAAACTAAGTAATGAAAACCAAATTAAAAATTATTATCAATTTTAAAATTGAATGAATGGATAGGTATTAGACGTTAACTTAATAATGCATTTTAAATACTGAGGAATAGGTATATTTATCCGATGTAATCACACATATTTTCACGGTGTTTATTGACATTATTACAAGCTGAGTAACAAAAAATATAAATGCATTTTCAAAATGACTTTCACAGTTGGTGCCAGGAATGTGGGTTTTTATACATTTAGTTTCGACTTCTATTCGTTCTCATATTATATTACATAACTCCTTCTAAATATAATGAGTATAAAGTCAGTTGGGCGGGAGAGTCACAGACTGAATTAAAAACCTCTCGAAAAAATAAAAACAAACTACAATAGTTTCGTTTATTGAACAAATGTAAGGTAATCCAAACCAAAACTCGCCAGAAGTGAAGGTGTCGAGTTGCTCAAAAAACAAAGGGAGTTTCAATCTCAGAACAAAGGGTTCATAATATTGGGTGGCTGCTACAAAACAATGCGTCACAAAAATGTACTACATATATAGGTACATACATGGCTATGTGTAATAGTTTTGTGGGGTGTACACAATGTAAGTTGTATATAGAATATGCACTCACGTTTTTGCGTCGGACTCTGGACGACGGGTGTGGGCGTGCTGGGAGACTTCAGTGGCGGCTTGACGGTGACCGCCTCGCTGATCGGTGTCTCCGCTGGTCAACAAAAAAGGGAATTAAGCACTATAGTACCAAACGAATATTTAGATTTCTCATGCACACATAAGAAAATTAAAAAAGCTATGAATAGCCAAATAGAAAATGACGATGATGTCTGTCTTTCGCATTAAAATCATAAAATCGTCAATAAGGTTTATTTTTTAAAGAAAACTCCGGTTATGAAGTCACCTTTGAATCTGTACCTAAATGTTCCTTCATAGACAGGCCATTCAGAACCTTTTAAGCAAGTACAAGTACTTTTACAAGTAAAGGCGTCGTAGGACAAAGCAGTTGAGTCCCACAAACTGTTTGTGCAAACGTCGTCGTCTCACAGAGAGCTTACTTCGCTCTAATAAGGCGAGAAGCAAAGGTAAAAGAAGGAGCGAAAACAAATATAAAGCCTTGTCTTTACAAACAATAAATATTTCGGAGGCTCGAGTCTGCTCTTTGGCTGTGTCGCGCACTTTGTTTATATTTGTCTGACATCGCGGCACGGTCGACGAGTCACAATATTAACGCCACCCTGTTAACTTACGCACGAATTTTTCGATAAAATTTCATATTGACAGCGCACGAGAGTTTTCAACTTTACAGGCTGGAAAATGACGCGTTAGGCCGACTACAAACAAAGTCTAAACTATTAAAGTTATTAAGTCTCCGGGAGAAAATTAAGGCTTAGCTCTCGGCTCAAATCAAAACAACGCCTAATTTCAAGAAAACAATGAGGAATTTGACTCAAGATATTCTTTGACATCAATCAACATAAACAACCGCCCACGTTTACCGAGAACGAGTAACTTACCATAATTTCGGGCGGAGTAAAATGATACGATTACGGAATAGCATACGTGAGGACAGCTTATTTGCTAGAAATTCAATGCAGTTGTATTAGGCACAGCTGCAGATTAGAGCTGCAATAATGTTTTACGCGGGTTTAAAATTAGTCGGTTCTACTGAACCCGTTTTATAAGGGGGTTTTGTTGTTGTAATCAGACTGTGCACTTCCCGGCGGCGAGCGGTCGGTTTGCGGACCACTGACGGAACGAGCTCGGACTAAATGCGAACTCTAGATGCATCTGGTACTCACCAGGAAATGAGTTGATTGGACTTGGCACAGCATTGTCTTTCTAGCGACCTGCTATTCGCTTGCTAAATAAATCTACTGAGTCAACATGCCCTACTTAATCGAAATTAGGACGAGGAACTCACCTACATCGGTAGCATTCTTTAAAATGTAACCTGGAATCCTATCTTTCATGGATTCCTACAGGTTGTTAATTTCCACGTTCATAACGAATACAAGAAACATCGTATAATTTGGCCCTCACAATTGTCATCCCCTAAAGGTAGAGTTTAACCGTATTGGTAAATTCCTGAACGCATCGAAACAATGTTTACTATAATCGGCGTTCACCAGGCCCCTTTGGACGGACACCTAATAACAAAGTAGGAAAGTTTATTTTTATTGTAATGGCACTAATGGCTATCTAAGACAACACCTCCACTAAACTTTACTAGTATTTTTCGCTCGATCTCCGATTATCCTGAATGATTCGTCGGTGTAAATCGGATTACTATTGAAAGACAATTTGTATAACATTTAATCATTCGAAGACCGTCGATAAAGCTTTGGGTTTACATTTCGGGTAGTACGATTGACTGAGTGGGGATTATCATTACACGGTCGTCCCAGTTCGTTTGCTATGAAATCAAGCTGAACGCTTTAGATGTCAAGAAGATTTTCAAGCGAAGTTTTTAAGGTAGGGCGGGCAACACTTTGTTGCAATAAACAGATCATCTGCCGATGTTAACGGCTGTAATTTGTTTTGGGGTATATTGAGGAAAATCTTCTTCAATGAACATCTAAAGAACTCCATTTTAATAAATTCTTGTTAGGGCAGGGAGAGCACTCGGGCAATAAATATTGCATTTTGCAACCGTGGGTAATTTGAATGTGATTATGGTGCCCTTTTTCTAACCAATAGACAAATATAATATTCCGCAAAGAAGCACATTATACAGTTCATAAAAACGTGGACAGAAAAATATGGCCGGAGATTTGACATTGCGACTTTATACTTACACAGATATCGTAAAAGGTAATGTTGATGTGAAGCGAGAGCGCGTGTCAAGTGGCGGTGGTGTTAAGTTCACTTCACTAATAGATTAACCTTATAAACGCGACGCGGGTCAAGTGGACCGGCAGCGGCGCTGGCCGGCGGAGGCCGGAGGGCAACTGTGACAGGGCGAGCGCCCACAATGGACACTTTCTGTATGTAAATCACAATAAAATACCCGCTTTGTACACACATTGCGACACGCTGAACTAAACACCGAACGGGCCATCCTGGCTCCATCCGATTTTTGTACGGACGAGCGAATGTTGACTTTATGCATCACTGGTACAGGTTAGTTTTAGAGTATACGTCATACTCTAAGAGACATGCAGTCGGTTTCGGATTGGGTGATCGGGTGTCATCAAAATGATCGAAACCACTGCTAGATATACAAAACCAAAATTTACTTAATGCGAACCACTAGAGGTTAAAATAAGAGTCCTTCTGTGCAGCTGTTCACTTTGCACCACACAGACGGTACAAAGCTTCATATTTAGATAAATTAAATTAAATTTTTCATTACTTACTTGCAAGTTTATTCCTACAAAGTTTTGAGTGAATGGAACTTAATAAATATTTTTTTCCATAGAAACATCACCCTGTCTAACCCTCTCAGGGGTTGATTGTCGAAAACTAGATTAGCCTATGCGTTATTATAGACCCTACACCATCTACTTTCCAATTTTAATCAAAATTGATTTCAGAGTTACCGAGAGAAGTAGGTATTCAAACAAACATTCTTTCACACAAGAGTATTTTTATAAATCGAAGCCCAACGCCAACCAATCTCAACAAACTACTACCTACAGGGTAAAGGAGTTATTTCCAATGTACATTTGCATGTTGAATACGGATGCATACTATAAGATACTAAGAAGGTAACTCGCAAATAAGTTCCTACTAAAATAACTTGAAAGGGTACTCACCGGTTCGAGATATCGGCAGACCGAAACACAAAATGTAAATATGTATCAATTTTGTGATGGATATGCTGGTTATTTTTTATGAAGATATAAATAGGACGAATTGAACTAGCGTTAATGCTTAGTTCCGTGCGTGTGACCATTGATTGACACACAATATATTGTCCGAAGGCAAGGTGTGGTGGCGGAATGTCAGGTTAATTGTGAGACCAAATAAGTTCGGTCCAAACCATCCATCACCCTGATACGTGTCACAGTCTATTCAAAACTGATCCACTAACCGACAGAAATGTGGAACATGGAACGTGGATAATTTGTCATTTTAACGTTTTGTATTGATTGCTCATTGTTGCGTCCAGACAATTATGCATGACTGATGTATTGTTCGTTTCGAACAGATTACTTACTTAATTAGTAAAATTTTCTGATAAGTTTATGTTTGAGGTAAATCAAGCAGACCGATCGTAAACATTGACCGAGCCAACTTTACACAAATTACATTCACAACAACAATCCAATTTACGACAGAAGGCGCGTCCGGTGCGTCCTTTAGTTCCACTCGGCTTTCGATCGGCTCCAACATAACTTGGTCCTTTACGCACAGTCAGACATAACGAACTGTAAGAAACACATCGGTCTATTTAGATTGGTGATGTTTATTTGCGCGGGAAAAATCATCAATGGCCGATTATGCAAGACCGTAATACGCCAACACACGGGTTTGTTGGAGCGTGACGTGAGCCGAACCAATCAAATCGGCGGAACCGTGCCTGTCGGAATAACGCAATGCGTAGGCGCACCCTTTTGGATAGTGGAAAAGCTATCATTGTGCTACATCCGGTGGCATTTTGAACTGACGTAAATTTATCTACGGACATTTTATGAATGAGCTAAACCTATTTCGTTCATTGAAACTATTTTCTAGATGACAATGATAGCAGTAATCGTAGTGCCAGTATTGTGTAACAATGCTATACCCGTCCCTACAATTTCAGTTAAGTATACGTAGTTTTAGTTTTTGGTGTAAGTGTCTGTGTAAAATGTAAATGGGAATAAGCCACAGTCCAATCTTTGGGCGTGTTGAATTCAAACTAGGAACATTGTTCCTGCCTTCAGAAGTGGCTTAAAAGTGAGGGCCTTGATACAAATGTTTTCACCCAAACTTCTGATAGAGTATAACGTTGAAGTCCATTAAATTAAACGGTTCAGAAAGTATTTGTATGTCTATTAATAATTTTATGGTTACGATTTCTAGCGAATCTTAATCCCTAACTTCTTTGAGTAGGTAAGTACCTCAAAAACTGCTTTCAAAGATTGCTTTTAAGCCCACTTTAGGGATTCAGGTATTATACCTATACAAGTATAGGCCGATATTTCTATCTCTGTACCTACCTACTACAATATATTCTTGTGTTCAGCCACTTTAGAACTCCTAAAGGAATACAACAAACAAAAGGTTAGAAGCGGCATTTTCACCATTTCTTGTGTCAGTGATTACTTTTGTCGGTTTAGATGTTCGTGAAGTATTATGATACACCTAGGTAATGATCATTTTATGTATATTCTTCCATTATATATGCCTCAACAATACTGATAGTATCGACATACCTATTAGAAAACTCGATAATGACTGTATCTCATACGTAAGACTAGCCATATATTTAATTGATTGGACCTTAACATTCAACAGTAGGTAAATACAAAATCTACGTATAGGTGCATTGAATAATGGTTTATCCGCAACAAAGTACCTACTCTACATAATTATGTGACAGTACAAAATTTCATATGTATATATAAAATCTAAATCTAAATCTAAAATCTAAAAAAAAGGAAATATAAATAATAAAATCGATTTCCTCTAAGTAGTTGTTACCAGTGAGCGAGAGATAGAAACAGCGCGTCAAACCTTTGACTATGACTATATTCAGTTGTGGTGACTTTGGTGTAGCCCACCTTATAGGTCTACCTCATGATTCAGTAGTCGCATATACGGCGCCATTATGCTGCGTCCACAATGTTGCGCGTATTTTAAGCAATACTCTCCGCATATGGGCAGTATCGAAACTGCAACAGGTCAAATGAGCCGAACTGCTTTACCGCAGCACTCGGAGTGCGTTGAACCAATTCAAATAAATAGCCAGCATGCCGGAGTGCATGCATGGTTCCGATCATTCACGGAAGCGTTACATTACATTGTGCCAGACTATGTGTGGTATAGCCATCGCTATCGGTTCTATGTACCTACAACACAGCGCATGGTAATTATAAAAATGAAGGGATTCTTATGTAAGTCGAATCTCGTGCGGATTATTGTTTTCTATTAATCGTATACTAACACTACTATTAGTAATGGCATGTAAATAATCAAATTATGATTTTTCGGATATTATCATTTAATTAAACCCAACTATAAAACATTGTATCTTTAAACTTCGTAGCGCCCACAAGTCACATAAATACCGTAAACTCTACGCTTTGCCGGAGCGAATTTCATGAGTCATGAATTCGAGATAGTTATCACAAAACTGGGTGTAAAAAGGACGATGCACTAAACCAAAAATCTCGGCTACCCTCCAACAATACTATATTATCGTATTTCGTAGTTCGTGAGAATTGAAGTGGCTTTTTATCATAATTCTGGAGATAGAGGGTCGACTTGTAGGCCTGCTTGCTCAGCGGAGAAATACAAAATATTCGGGTCGGATGAAAGTACGCACTCGCCCAAAATCAGAATTATTACTGGGCAATAACGCGTTAAGTTTTTCAACTGAACGCTTGCAATTAACTCCATTACATTTACATTTAATGTAACTGTAAAACTATGCAGAGCATAATATTATGAGAACAATTATTATTATTTTCCAGGATATCTAGTTGAAAATTATTAGAAATTACCTACCTACTAAGTATGAGTATACCTACTCACAAAAATACTTTATGCATTTTATAATTTTAGTACGATTGTGACAAAAGACATGCCGAGCAGAAGCACAATGTGTTTCTGCTCAGCAACAACATGACGTCATGTTGTTTACGCGAATAAAAGCGAAATCGAATAATGTTAGAAAATAATGTTCACGCGTACTACCCACATAATATGAAGAAAGAAAGGAAAGGAAACGTCAAAAGGAAATGTTCAATTTAGATCAATTCGTCGTTCGAAGGCGGCACCTGCTCAGCCTTGAAACCTGAGAGCATACATTTACACCTTCATTTTTTTTATATTTCTACAATACTGCTCATTCAGATTATATGTATAAGCATGTGTAGATACAGGAGTCTGTGTGTACGAGATTCCAAGGTGACGATCCTAACACAATGTGCATGTACATGTGACTGTTACACAATCAGAGCCCGTTCTGATAACATCACTTTTCACTTAGCATCTTCATACATTTTTGTTAAGATTTCGTTATGGTATTGTCCAAGCAATAACGCCTTAAGTTAAGCTACGTTAAAAAAAGTAGAGTTTAGAACGATACTCACTGCCTTTCGCTTATTATCTGCCGTATAACATTCGGCCAGTAAGATATAAGTATGTAATTGTACATAACAATATTATGTACCTATACGCGTTTACGATGAACCCCTATGATTCGAATTCTCCTTTACCCACTGAACTCTATTGTTTCGAAGCAAACTAGCGGGATGAGTGTGCTTTACGATAATCGCTAGTTTCCTTCCGAGAAGCGGTATAGGTATACAATATCTGGGGTTCACCAATATTCGAAATATAGTTTGAACTTGGTCTTATATCTCACTTTACTTCAAAACAAACTAGAAACGAACCGCAATGTGATAATAGGCGATGTTTCTTAGCGCCCTCGCTCTTATAATTTACATTCCGCGAAACGAACACTAACAACTTCCTCCATTTCGGCAAATCAAGTCCCGAAATACCAATAAGATCGGAGTCAGTGTGTTTCTCGAAACCGCGAGAGCGCAGTTTCAAATATCGACAGCAACTAATGAAGAAATATACTTTGATTGTAAAATGAGACGGGAAACGAGGAAAGAAAACAATGGATGGTACCAATTCCATGTGATCCTATTAACTATTGGGGAGCGTAAAATAAGTATTGGGAACACAATCCGCAGCGTGTAGACAATCTTTGCTGCACGATTGTAGATTGCAATTTTTGTATTACTTACTTATAATATATCGACTTTTTGTGTAGAGCGTACCGGAAATGCCTATAACGCTTTTTTAAACCAATGTAAACTTTCAAAGAAACCTTAAGGCGCTAATATAGGAGCGATTCATGTATTTTAGAAGATGAAAGTTACCTGGCCGGGCCGCGCGCCACGCTGGCTCCGCGCTCACGGCAAGTCGAAAACGCTAATTCATAATATTATACGCTTACTAACGGCATCACGTGGCCTTAGCACAGATTACTAGATAGTTACTACGTAGGCTTTAGTCTGAAGCATTCAATTATTTCGACACTGTAATGACATGTCAGATTGGCCGAGCGGTCTGAGATGCTACGTTCCGTTCCTAAAGACGTAGTTTCGAAGTTTCGAAACCCCCTGCCGGGAAACTTTTTGTGTATGATTTTTGTTTTGGTGTATGTATATAAGTAGTTTGTTACAATGAAAAATAAACACAATCTGTAGTAGGTAAATAATGTATTAATTAAATGTTTTATCTTTGTTGGCATACGCACCAAGCACCAACATTACCGCCAGCATTACATAAATTATTACCTCCTTGACTATAATCCTATCAAATTTAGAATGCCGCACGAATTATTGGAGTCACACCTAAATAAGTTGTATTAAATTTATTTAGTGTTGGTCCTTTCTGGTATGCATGCGCGTTTGTCAAGTCCATTTGATACATCCTCTTTAGTCCACTTCCATAATTTTCTTTTTGATATATATTTTGACAATGACAATGACGGAGTAAAAGATTTGTGCATTTAGCCAGTGTCAGGCATCCGTACTAAGATCATATAAATGCGAAACTGTGTGTGTGTGTTTGTTGGTTTTTTTTTTAGTTTTTGCCATCCTTTCACGTCTAAACGGCTGAATCAATCTTGACCAAGATTGGACCTTATGAGATGGGTATAGGCTATTTTTAGTCAGAAAAAATTGGGATCTTAGAATCCAAATAAATAGGCGTTGAAAATTTATATGGGCAATTCATAATTTCTCAAGTAGGTGATCTGACACTTCATTATTTTAGGCTCTTGATAAAATATAAAGGTTAAGACTAAGGATAGGGAAAAGGAAAGGGACAGGGACAGGGATAGAGATACAAAGACTTCAATATTTATTTTCTAATTCTTCTCAATATTTATTTAGTTGCTTTTTGCAGTACGGATGAAGTCGCGCGTAAAAGCTAGTTTCAGTAAAGTTTACTGAATCGTGGCTATGACTGTAAATTTACTTTACCACGAGGTTGTGAAAATATGGAATACTAGCTGATACCCGCGACTTCGTCTGCATTTAAATCGAATCCAGCTAGTAAGAAACTAAGAACACAATATGTGTGAACTTTGTATGCTATTGTAAATCAATCGGGCACGTCACGTCTCTGTCAATATCTCTAAAACATCTCTATCTTCCTATTTCCTCATCGCTTTTTTCCCCAACTCCCAATATCTCATCTCCCATCCCTCATCCATCTCCGATCTCCCATCTCCTCATCTCTCCAGCTGCTGCTCTCCATCTCCCCATCTCCCCAGGTCCTCATCTTTCCTTCTCCCATATACCTACCAAATTTCATTTTCATTTTTGTTGTCTCTCTATACCTAATTTCATCGAAATCGGTCCAGACGTTTAGCCATAAAAAGTAACAAACAAACAAACATACAAATAAACAGACAAACAGAGAAACAGAGTTACTTTCGAATTTACAGTATAATATTTGACAATGACTAAATGCACAAATCGTGCGAAGCAAAAACATTGAAATAACTGGCTCGTAGCTGAGCAGAAAGATTACTGGAATGTGCTAAAAATAAAACGTCAGAATATGCATCCGCCAGATCCGTCATTATGGAAAACGGAAGTTCACTACATCTTCATTTTAATATACAATCATAATCTGCTCCTTTGATTACCTCCAAACTATCATAAGAAATCCCAGTTTTATTTAAGTGAACAATCTAAAAACTCGTTTTTGCTGCTAATTTCAGTTACAGGTGGTGCAAGAATAGTCATATTAGCCATTATTCTTTACACACAATGGAGAATAAATACAAAGTATTATAGGTTATAATAAAAGTTTAGTAATCGTCGAAGGAAGTCATTTACGGCTATTATGTATATTGCTATTGTATACTATGTAGAGATTCTGTTTGCTTTATTTTTTTGGAGAACAAACAGTAAATTCGACGAGAAAATTTTGAGGAACAGCGACATACGTCCTCTCTCTGAAACGCCGTAGCGGGTACTGAGCCGCCTAGTACGCGCTCAAACTGATCATATTCTCGTCGTTTTTATTAATTTAGAAGAACGGAATCGATTCAGTTCATTGGAAAATTCAAATTTCATTGGAAAATAAAATTGCCTTTTTTATGGTTCCAAAAAATATGATAGTTGTCGCTGAAAATGTTGAGCATTATGTGACGAAAGATTTTTTTCGGGTCCTTTCTCGTGAATTTTTTTCTCAAGATACTAGACAACTTTAGTCCAATATTATTGATTTATTAGCTAACTGAAACACTTGGCTATACACTGTATTTTTTCTGGCTTATAAATATTTGTAATTACGGCTTAACTTTTTGACAAAAAACCGCCCATTTTACGGAAGCTCGCTGCCTACAGGTCCTTAAGAAAACAGCCCAAACGAAGTGCAAAGTCTGCAAAACATATTTGCATTTTGCAAAGCGTTTTAAAATTGAGTTTTTGTGATTTTCTGCATATTCATTACTTACCTTACAAATGTACAAGACAAATAAATAGCTCACTTTATGTTTTAGATATTTTCCTCAACGGCTGACAGAGTGCATAACTATTTAACTATGCTTTGTGTTAGCATAATTCCACACAATTACTCAAAGTAATAAGACCATTAATAGGTCATATGAGCAAAGTCTGCCCGAGGGAAACATTAGTTTCCACACAGGTTTGCGTAATCAATAGTCGTGGCGGTCATATCTTCTGCGTCGCATACTTAGCTATGCGTTGCTCGCTGACCTATTTGTAAAGAATTTTCTAAAATGTTACTGCAATCTCATAAACAGGCAACATTTATAGAAATAACATCTAAATATTTATATCAACGCCACTAAGTGACAGTCAATCTCGCTAATGTAAAGGAACAATGAAGCAAACTGTTTTAGATACCTGAAAGAAGAATAACACATAGAAGTCAAGTCAAGTACCTACTCGCTAGCGCCGTGAGCCATTTTTTTACGGAGACTTTTTGAGCCAGTTCGGACTTTGACTCGCTAATGCTCGAACTCAACGCTTTTATGGTAAGTAAATATTTATTCATTTTCCCTGCTTTTGGACTAAATACACGCATGCGACATTTTCATTGCGCTTGTGTGCGTTTTGGAAAAGATAATAACATGCCACTCACGCACACATTAATAAAAAAGTGGCTTCACTTTTCAGTGAAACTTACTAAATTACTAAACTATCCTTCTCTGCGTTATTATCGTTTAGTCGACATTTGACAGGTTCGTTAAGTTTAGATAGATCTTTTGAACTTACTAATCGAATGTTAACTCTACGTCACAACTAACACTAACCCTTTCCCACCGCTGGCTCAACAATTTTCTTCAACTTCTTACTCGTACTCCTCTTGATATTACATGTTAGTCTCTCGATCGCTCTCAGTATTTTCTTGCTGACTTTGTTAATCGTTCTCGATTTCGGATCGGCGTACTTTTTCGTTCGGCTACCGTCGCCGTCGTCGCCGACAATCTTCTCTCGCCCCGAGTCCGCACTATCGTCCGATTCCGTTGCCGAAGTGTCCGATACCGGGTGAAATATGTACGGACTACTCGCGAAACAGGGCGAATTCATCTTAGCACACAACACTTAAACGCGGCACCGTCTTATAACTCTTATATCGCACGGAATAAGCATTATTCTTTTGTATATATTTTTTGGGGTTTCTAAAGCATATAAACGTCTGGTCTCGATAAAGTCTAGGAGAATGTCGGGCTGTCAGCGGCGGTACTGGCTGAGATCGGAGATGATGTGTCCAGGAAAGCACTGGAGCGTAGCGCCACTCCTCGAAGCAAGCCCCGGGGACCTTGGCTGTCTGATTAAGATTTGTGGCCGTAATTAACTGGAATTAGACTATGTAGACTGCTCAATGGCTAAATAAACATCTAGATCAGTGGCCATGATCGGTATTGGTTGGTTGATGTCAAATGCCTAGACAATGACGATTTACCAGAGCGTATACTAAGACCTAGAATCGATCTCCTGTTCGTTTATGCGTGCTTAAATTTCCATTTATCAGTCGCTGTGGCTTACATTTTTATCGAAAAGCTTTGTACGAAATATTCCAAGTCTGTAGGTATCCGTACGTTATACCTAATAAAAAAACAGATAAAGTTAAAGTATCAATGTTCCTTTTTAAATTGGATTAACGTTTGTTTTGTAATGTAGGTAAATAATAATAGATATATTTTGAATCACTAATTTCCAATTTCCCTAATTGGATAGAAAAGGATAATTTTCTGCTTGAACGCGCGTGCGATAAATTCGGTCAATCTCATTTATCTAATTTCCATGGGTCTTCCATTCTCCAGCCCTAGGGAAATAAACATGTATATCCTTGTGTCAAAAGGTGTATCATCAATCAAACATCACAGAATAATATTATAATACTCGTAGTAGGTACTGGGTATAACGACCTCTGTAAAAACGAAGCGACGAACGCAAACATCATGTTTCTTGAAATAACATTATATTTGACATTGCCATCTCGGTGTCGCCATCTACCTGATTTCATAAGAGTTATTTTTCATTTCACGTTAGCTATTTCATTTTCATTTTGTCAGTGCCTACAAAATTATTAGAGCAATGCGCTCTGAGATCACAAAATGCGGTTTCGTTTGGGCTATTTCTTCGCACAAGGTAATCAGAGAACTGCCTAAAAAGCACGATTGATGTAGTGCTGAGCAATTGGATTGCTGCGCTTGGGTGTCGCGGATTCGATTCCCGCCCGGAACAAATATTTGTGCGATCCACAAATATTTGGTTTCTGGTCTGGGTGTGATGTGTATGTGAAATTATATGTCTGTAAGCGGTACCCACGACACAGGAGCAATCCTAGTGTGGGGCTACGTTTATTTTAAATATATGAAAAGCTCTATGGACAAAATAAACAACATAAAGTCATAAAGTCTGTGGTAAGATCCTCGTAATCTGCATTCAGGCAGGACTTCTTTACTTACGTAGCACTTGCACACTTCTCAACCGTTTCAATGGCTCTTTAAATAAGTCTGGAACTTGCGAGTACCTACTCACCCTCCGTGGCAGGACTTAGTCACTCCACTTGAGTTTTAAAACTTAACTTGGGTGGAGTTTCCGTAATGATGAAAGTCACTAAAGCCGCGCAGATTCCGCTCCATCGGTAGCTAAATGACTTAGTTCATCATGAACTTCCAAACTTTGTGTTTAAATGAGTTAAGATATTCCAAAGGTGTTCCATAATTTTGTCCTCTATCAGATGATTTCAGATCGAACTAGTTCACTCCATCTCAACAAACAAGGCAGGTATAAGGTGGCGGTTTAGGTTCGACAATAAAATCAGATTATTTATTAAATAATTATATGCTTGTTTATCTCCAGTAAATATAGGTATTTAGGATACTATTATGTAAACCCACTCCATGTGTACATGTTTGGTTAAGCCTCCACATACATGTACACTTTGGAAGCCTTTAACTTTACGAGGCTTTTATAAAGGTAGTGGTATGCCGACAACGACGGTTTTGTCATACAAATTAAGCTTGCCTCCTGGGGCAATATTAAAGATATGAGTGAATTGCTACCAGCTAGGGATATGAACACGAAAATAAATTGTTTGTGAGGCTATATTATAATCCTACTCGCGTAAACCTTTATGGAAAATCCGTCCTTTTATAAATGAATATACCTACTGGCTAGCTAGAAGTTTTGTGTGTACAGGTGTAATGCCGCAATATGCGACTTCATGGAAAATGTAGCTAAGTAATTTCATTGTGACAGAATTATGTGGATATATTATGTCAAATTTTATTACATGTTATGCAAAATAATATATGAGTGTTACTAGTTTAGACTTCATCATAAATGGGTCTAACGATTCGAGTAGGTATTTTAGGTAAATTGAATGAAGCTTGAAGAGGCGTCTAGGTATACTATTAAATGTTTTTCTGCATCAATTGTCAACAATTTTCAAAGGATTGTCAAGTATTCCTATTTATCAGCAGTGGGAACGTTAACTGTGGGGTTACAACTGGGAATTACCCTTAGAAATTGGTACTTTTGAGGCCATTTCTTGTTTTCTATCGTAGCCTATAAAACAGCCAGCAACATAGAGCTTTATATGCGTATAACAGCGTATAATATCCACATAATTATCAAAGATCTAACTACGCATACGTTTTATGAAGTTTACTCGCGGAATACGTGACGGAGAAAGTCATCGGCATAAATCGTGTCGTATCGGAACTAAGCCCACCCTATAACGATCTACCCTGTTAACTAAAATCTACTTCATTGCACCTGCATAAATGAACTTTAACACATTATAATACGGTCTAATTTTGAGTAATGGATGATAACTACAGTACTTTGCTATTCCCATGAGAATTAACTGCGATTTACCTTCCGCTTTGTAAATATGTATGTTTTAATAGCAATGTACGTGACGATTAATTTCTAACTTCATGGAAAGAGCATAATGTTGGTGCTTTATGCAGTTCTCTTTCGCAAGAACAACAAAAGGCCCATTTTTGTTAATATAAAAAGTCTTACCTGCATATTGGCCGATGTATCCCTTTTGCGTGGATTGACGTGAAGTAGACGAAGGGGTGAAATTTCTTTCCTCCTTTTCTTTTTGGTCGAATGACGTACTAAAAGGTTCACTCTGTTGTTGGCTCGGGGTTATGGGAGTACGCGAGTTTGGTTGACTCGAATAAAACTCCTTAGTTTCGTGCGAAGTGAAGTCTTTCGCTTTACCGTTGCTTTCTGGTGATTTACCAAATGCATAGTTTGGTCCTTCGCTCGAGTCCTCGCGTCCATTAAAGATTATTTTCTTAATAGTTTTCATCTCTTCAACTTCGCTTATCTTGTGTTCGGTAATCGTAGAACGCTTCGTCGTTTCCTCTTTTCTGCGGAAGTTACTGTCGCTCATGGAACTTGGCATAGTTTTTATATCATGTTCAAAGGTGCCGTTCATTTTGCTGTCGGTCCGTAAATACTTTTCGAAAGGGTCGCTGTTTCGTTTCGTATCAAAAGGATTACTAATCTTATCGGTATATGGAAGACTTTGATTATTGAGTTGATCGAATTTTCTACTGTAGGAATAATCGTTCTTATCACTACATTTCTGAACGGATTCATAGCCATTCGTTTTGTCAGCGCCGTTGTAACAGTATGGGAGACTAGTGGCGCCCGAATCTATCGTCTTCGTGAAAAATGAAGGCGATTTCAAGTCGCTGCCGTAATCACTGAACGGCGAGTCCTTAGGTTTATTCCTATCTAAAGTGGAAAAGGATGGTCTACCATTCGGCACTGGCAGTTTGGAAGCACTCGAGTAATTCGACGGCAGAGTCGTATAAAAGGGGTTTGTGGGATGAAATCTGGGCGGTTCCTCGGAGTTGGCCACGGATTTGACAAGTGGAGTGGAATTTAGTGCGGCGGGCAGAGAGTTGAGGGAAGATCTGATCGATGGCGAGGGTCGGCTGAGCGGAGATTGTGAGGGTCTTATCGTCGCGTAAACAGGAGCTTGCGGGGTGACGCGGCCGCTGTGCGCTTCAGCGATCAGTTGGGACGGCCCTGGAACCAAACAAGACATCGTTAAATTCGTTGTAATCATCTCGAAATCGTATTAAGGCACTTCGTTTTATCTACATGCGTAAAATTGTCATAGATAACTTTCACATTGTAATTATTACTATTTGCAAGATTCCACCAAAATTATACTTAAGTTATTCCGTAGAAAACATTTAGATTATGATTGGAACATTTAAAATTTAGATTCATTAGAATTGGTTGGTTAGTTTCAAGCGTCGCCTAAAACTGCAGATTCTGAATGTATTAAACAAAAAAGTCACGAGTAGAACAAATAAGATAAAAATATAAGATAGTAAAAAAGAGCGAATAACTTTAATCGCGGATAAAAGAGCACGAAGAAGTCTAGATATTAAACATACAATACCGGCTTATGACTTACCACTACTAAATCAAAATCAGCCCGATATATAGACAATACGACTAGGATTAAACCCATAAGATGCAATTGGCTATAAAGTTCAGTACCTACGTCTGAAAGGACTAATGATTCATCTAAAACTCAGCCCACAAAAGTACAGCCAGAAGTCTAGACAGCAACATACAGACGGGCAAAAGCAATACCTAACAAAGAAAAACTTCGAATAGACATAGATTCAAATCAGTTTTCCTCGCAGCATTGAACTACGGTATGAATAAGGGGAGAAAACTTTCCAAGCCCCGAGACCAGTTGCATTTGAACGTTCGCTCGCAAACGGGATGATAAAGCCACCGGCTGCGTCGCAATGCTTCTTTGCACATGCAGACGCGCGATACAATAAATTCAAGCGTAAGAAAATTCTTTGGAAGGAAATATATACGGTCTTATTTTCAGTATAAACCTGTTTGATTGACTATTTATTTGATGGGTTATCATGTAACGAATTTTCTCAGCGTGTTCGTGTAATCAATCTCGAACCCGGTTTCAAAGCCCTTAGTTAACTTTGACCTACCGATTAGTGTAGGGTAAGTCCAGGATAGTTGCCATACTTTTTGAAAACGCTTTATATTTCCCATTTTAATTGATGGATCTGAATGATTGTCACACATGTTAATAGATTGGTCTTTCGACTACCACTTTGAAGGAAAAAGAAAACATCAGTGTTGATATTTACTAATCTATATCGATTTTCCCAGACCTCTATTTTTGGAAGTATAGATGCCCTATAGCGGATAGTTGCTCCATGCGTCAAAACCAGTTATGGGATACATGCCTCATTGATAAAAAAAACACTTTTTCAGTATGAAATTAGGTATTAGTGATGGGAAGTAAAATCTAAACACAGACATTAATTTAAAATGTTCGTAAAAAGTGTATTTTCTTTATAATCATATTAGGGTATAGATGCCTCACAAAATAAGTTTCCTTCCTGAGGCATCTATACCCTAATGTAGTTACATCGTTTGAAAATTATGGGTATTATTTGTTTTGTATGGTTAAACATAGGCGAAAATAAATCGAGGCGTCTATCCTTTTCGTAGAGGATAGACGCCTTTTATATCCAGGAATGTGTATTCAATAAATATTCTAAAAAAACGTGATTTTAGTGTTAGTATACAGTCCACTGTAACATTTAGATACAAAATATAAATTATTTAGTCACCATGTAAAAAGTTCCAGCACCTCAAAAAGGCTGTAGAAAAAGAATTAGCAATATTTTCGTCGCACCAAATCTTTCATTCAGTATAGATGGAATGCATGACGGGTCAGGGGTTACCTGGCGGGGGGTACCGGGTAGGTGCGGGGATGTCTCTCGTTTGGCAATATCAACGATAGCAAAAACAAGCCGGGAAATCATAGTTTTTGAATTTGAGGCATCTATCCGAGCCGGGCATCTATCCTGGAATTACCCTATTGTTGCCTTTGTCATTTGTTTAGTGCCAGATAGAGACAACGATATACTTATCGGTTGGTCAAAGTTAACTAAAGGTTCAGAAATCAGGCATAACCAAACAGTCAAATATGTACTCGTATAAATCGTCGTATCTAGTGGCGGAGCGCTTATAGAAACAGCCACGTTACAGCTCGCGCTAAAGTGAACGATATTTCAAAGTGATTTGAATCGATTTTAGCACCGACATTAATCGTGCTGCTAATTTTGCTTCGGTCTTAGCTTTAAAAAGGTATCCCGTAGGTTGTTTTTGTTTTAAATACAATAGACTATTAGTACATGATTAGTACCTACTTACCTACTCTACTTTCAGGTTAAAAATGTAACCTAGAATAAGACAATACATATATTATTACTATTATGTAATAATTTTTTATCCTTTTCTACGCGTACAAAGAACGTAAACAAATCCGATATTTTATTATTAGGTTCAGCAAACATTAAACATCTGAAATCCACATGAACAATAAAGGATTTAATACATAAAGCGTCCGGAAATACGACGAATGATTTTCAGAACAAAACGATCCGGTTTCTCTCAAACTAATTAAATTAAATGGAATCTCTTTATCAGCTCAAGTGACTTTGCCATAAAGATTATCATAATCGAGTTGCTCTCTTCGCGTCGATAATTGCAAAGGCTTAATAGTTGTGTCATGGAGTTTCCCATTACGCCCCGGGGCGAGTCGATTCTACGACGCTGTTTTCAATGTAAAGAAAATAAAATGCGATCAATAAAATGTGCGATAAGTTTGTGGAGGAGCTTTATCTCAGCACTCGGATGCAATCTATTCTATGTCTTTTTGATTGACTTTAACGGCATGCTAATAGCGTTATCGTTTAGACGATTATATAGGTCAACTCATTTATGTATGTTCATTTATGTGTGTACGATAATACACGAAATTTTCGATTAATTTTATTTATTTCCTTTTTGTCTGTACTTTGTAAGGCTTATTTTAAGCAATAGCAAACGTAATAATTATATTCAGACTAGCTGTGCCCGCGACTTCGTCCGCGTGCAATAGTGATAAAATTCACCTTCTAAACCTTCCCTGGAGTTCCACAAATCATTCAATACCAAAATCAGCCAAATCGGTCCAGCTGTTCTCGAGTTTTTGCGAGACACACGAACAGCATTTGATTTTTATATATATAGATAGATAAGCTCGGACGCTGATTCGATATAATATAAGTACCTAGTAAGTATGGAATAATACTAAGTGTACAAAACATTCGATAATAGAAAACGGTAAGTGCTAGAAATAGTTGAGTTGGGAACAGAGTTTTCCCATTACGTCCGAGGAGAGTGCTTAATCCTAGTCCAATCCGGGGATCCAGGGGCCTACTACCGATGGAAAACTAACACTGCGTCCGTCTATCCGTGATAAATTCCCAAGAAGTTTGCTGTTTGCAGCAGACTTAAGAGTAGAAACGGTAGCTTGAATATGAATATCCTCGCTTTGGTCAATGATGGCGACACTCGAAACACGAGTGATAAAACTTCAAAGAAACGAACGTGTGTGAACAATTATTGTCAGTAATCCAAAACAAGTACTCCAGTGACTATTTATAGAAAAAAAAATATGAGTCTTGTAGATAGTCCTCTTATTTAAAATGCTATTTAGTTTAGATCAAAGCTCGCGGCGCGGGCGAGATGAATTTCCAACACAGGGATTATAATATTTGATTGCAAGGCAGTTGCAGATTTCTTTGCAAAATGATAATACGACGCTGCCATTTCTGAATGCACAGTCAAAGGGAAAGCCTTTGTCTTCCGAGACAAGTCTGCAGTTAAATTGATATTACAGATACGTAATTGGCCGCAAGGTAAGATTCTGAGACAGAAAAGCACAGGCCACCATTAGAGCTCCTTTGCCTTGTTTAAATTTCAATACTAAATAATGTAAAAAATACTAAAGTTCTAGGGATAATAGATTGTATCCTGATCACAAAATACAGGTAAGAACACAGTTTATAAATCAAGTTATCCACGCAAAACTTACTTTTCAGCTCGCTGCCTTTTCCAATAGATCTTCTTCGAGGTGACATCTCCCGGTCTCTGGTGACAAGAAAACTTAGATTAGACAACGAGGCAAACAGACAACTTACAAAATTACATTATAAACTTCAATATAAAACTATTATTCCGCATTTTAGAACATTTAGTCTTATTTTTACAAGCTTACAGGTAGGGAGGGATATATTTTTAGATATAATATAGGTAGTATATATATTATAACATAATATTTAATATCATAGTTATGAGTTTGGATGTGTGAGTGTGGCATAGCATCTGAGTTTTCGTGCTTCATATAGATACGAGTAGCAGTCGTTAATCCATATTAGAAGCCCTTGGGCGAGACGTGACAAACTTTGACACCGCAGAGAACGCTACTACCCTTTTCGAGATCGGTCATCTACTTATAGCCTATTTTATCGCAAATTCTTTTCAGTTTTTCGACCTTTTCTCTAATACAAGAAATATTGTTCGCTTAATCAATTCCCGCTGTAAGTGAACTCAGGCCATCATAAATTCCTATGACGATCAATTTTTGGCGTTTCAGATGGGAGCTGCATGGGCACCTATTGAACCCGAACGCATCACTTATGAACGTAAGTATAACTATATCTGGTCAATATCAGGTTAATAACAAAACTGCATCGGGAACATCCCTTCGGTTAACCATCCCGGGGAATTTCATCTCCCCGCTATATGAACGTACGCCGTCATACGTTCACTAAGTGGTCCAATCCGCGTTCAGATAATCTGCAGACGTCCGTGCGGCTCTCGCGTGAAACGGCGAAGAGTGATCGGATTAACGTCAGCCGAGGTTGTTCTGATGCGCAGCCGAGTTGAATCGGAGCTCGCTTTAACCGCCAATAACAGGCAACGCGTGCTATCTTTCACATTCAGCAGACGGGCATATTGTTATTATATTGTAACAACATATTCGAGCCCACTAAATTGTTCAACGCCTTCAAGGCTTCATGTACGTATTCTCTTACATCTTCGTAGAAGTTCAATCTTAAGCATAATATGTTGTGTCTAGTAAAATAGGCATTCGTTTTGGGCCCTCGGGTATAGCATGATACATGAGCAAAGCTTTTGCCTCCAGACAGGCGCGCTTTGATGTTAGATAGCAGAACTGGGTCAGGCATCAGAACTGCACGTCATAGTCGGGTCATAAGATACCTGATGAATCGACCTACATTTTTTTTTAACAAAGTCACTGTATAGATATAAAAGAGTAGACGAAACCTCACAAATGTAATTAAACGCCCGCCCCGGTATGAAGATGTAATTCCCTATAATTCTCGTTTAGTTACCTGAGACTATTTATTTTTAATTAGTCTCCTATTTACAGATTATTATCTTTTATACCGCTGGCTTTCGTTCGACAACTTATGTCATAAATTCCCAGTCTTAAGCTGTCTGGTAACTGTGTTAGGTAGGTATTAGTTAAAATTTTACCCCTTTGGAAGTGTCTCTCGCGCAAACTATTCAGTTTAGAAAAAAAAGATATTAGAAAGCTCAATATCATTTTTGAAGACCTATCCATAGACATTAGACACCCCACGCGTATGGGTTTGATGAATTTTTTTTTTGATATACAGTTCTAAGTATGGGGAACCCCAAAATGTATTGTTTTTTCTGTTTTTGTGTGAAAATCTTAATGCGGTTCACAGAATACATCTACTTACCAAGTTTGAACAGTAAAGCTCGGAATGATTTCGGAAAAAAGTGGCTGACATACGGAGAGACAGACAGACATACAGACAGACGGACAGACGGACAGACGGACAGACGGACAGACGGACAGACAGACAGACAGACATGACGAATCCATAAGGGTACCATTTTTGCCATTTGGCTACGGAACTCTAAAAAGTAGAGCTCTTATACTCACTCGTTCAACCCCAGCCTAAGCAAGGGGCCCGCCGATCTGAGCATCGCATGCGCATCGGAGTTGCTCATGCTTCTAGTCGGGCGACCGTTGATGGAAGATATCACGTCTCCCTCCCTGATACCGCATAGTGATGCCTTGCGACCAGGGTTCACCTGAAAATTTACATTGTGGTTTAATATCTGATATCAAAGGCACCTTCCGTATTAGTAGTGCATATCGTCGCTGTAGTTGGAAAATTAAATAACTAACACATTTTGCGAAATCGACTTTATTGCATTTCCATAAAGTCTAGTTCAACTCGCATCTTTCTCTATTGCTAAAACTTTGATATCATTATTTTAAAAAAAGTTATACGAAAACGAATCTTGCAAGACACCACAAATGGAAAAATGAACATTAGAACAATTGGAGAAAAAGTAGCGCTGGAAAATTAGTTAACTCGGCAATAAATAGCTAAGTGAACTCTTGCGTCTCTAAGAGAGCGAATAAAATGACTAAAGTTGTTTATTCAGTTTTCCCTCGACACATTGAAATGCCTTACAAGAACAATGAAGTTCGGAAAAGTTAGTTAAAATCAGTTATGTAATTTATCATGCCTCATGATTGTCATGATTGCGATATAAAGCTACTTTAAAAATTGGATAAGTACATTTACCTATTCAATAGCTTACCTACCTTTTATTTATTGTGTTCAACAATTTCTTTAAATTTGATTATTTTATGAGTTAATATGCTTGCGTAGGTAGTACGTACATTTTTTCAAGTACACATTCAATGATGCGCAATGGTGATCAATTTGGTGAAAAAAGCGGAAGCGGTCACCACATGGTCAGAGGCACATCTGCAAGTGTCTGAATTGCGACGACCTACGCCAATGTTGTGCAGATTAGAAGCGATAGAGAAAACAGAGGCTCTAAAGTCTTCGCAAGAGATTTGTCTATTGGGCAGAGCCAGCTGATGAAGTTAAAAGCAGATGTCGGCAGAATCGTATCGACGAGGCCTGAGATGCTCGAAGTGATCCAGAAGTTTTATGGACAGCTATACACGTCAATACCCATCGTGACTGAGCAAGATATCCCATAACTAGACTGGCCCGCCACTAATAGATGATATCCCGGACGTCAGTCTGTACGAGATTCGTATGGCTCTACAACTTAAATACAACAAAGCACCAGTTGATGACGGAATCACGTCCGAGCTGCTGAAGGCAGGTGAAAAACAAGCCCATAGGCCTTCAGAAGCTTTTTAGTTCCGTCATACTCGAAGGAAAAACGCCACAGGTATGGTGCAGAAGTGTGGCACTGTTAACAGTAACAGGCCGATAGTTACTATCGGCCTATTTCATTTCTAATCTGAGCCATGTTTATTAAACTTGTACCAAAAAGCCACCATGCCCGTCCAACTACATAACCAGAACTTTAAAACCTATCCTCCTGCAGGGTGGAGTGAGACAGGGAGATATTATACTTATTTCAGAAACTGTTCAGCAATGCCCTGGAAGATTTCTTCAAAGTTCTCCACTGGAAAGGACGAGCAATCGACTTAAATGGCGAATACCCCACTCATTTCTATTTTGCCGATGACATCGTAGTTATGGTTGCAGCCAAGAAGAACTGAGTTCTATGGTCGATGACCTTCGAATTTCGATGAGATTCCGAATGAGTCGGTCCTAAAATGAACATGGAATAGACCAAAGAATTGCTGAATGCCCATGTTGTACCTACTCCCATGAAGAAAGAGTTTGAAAAAACTTTAAGAAATCGGTCAATCGGCGAACCCAACTCGGCTGGGCTGCATTCGAGAACCTACGCAAAATCTTTTCGACAAGATACCACGGTGTCAGAAGATGAAAGTCTATAACCAGTGTGAGTAGCCAGTGATGACTTATGGCATCAAAACATAGTTGCTCACCATGAGCCTTATCAGAAGGCTCAAAGTCACCCAGAGAGCAATGGAGAGACGAAGCAGAGGAGAACCAAAGTAACTGACATAGCTCTAAAAATTGCTAAACTCAAGTGGCATTTATAAAATATAGGTTTCATTATAAAATACACCCAAATTTAAATTACATCTTTTACTTTAATACGATTAACGTAGTAAAATAAGTAAATAAATAGGCGATTTATGATTTAACAGATGTAGGAAAATCAAATAAAGGTACTTATCGTTAGCTATTTTAAACTCAATGGAGAAAATTGACGAGGTACAACTAAACAACTGACGTACAAAAATAAATAAGTGCTTGAAGTGTTTAAATCTTTGGTGAGGGAAAAATAAATAGTTGCATTTGAATTATTTTTCCACAAACAAATGAACCAAAATGTATTATAGTTCGATTTAAAAATAGATACCATGAGCATCTTTAATATACCAAAACATGGACAGTAAATTGTTGACTATAAAAAAAGTTTTCGTCATTTTTTATAAAAAAAAACAGTAAATCGCGTTTATCTCGCGATTTTGGTTTTGTTAGTTATTTAGTTTTCCAACTACAGCGACGATATATTGAAAGGGAATTGAAGGTGTGTGAGTAGGTACGGCAGTTGGTTATAGGGATCTTTGAGCCCAGCCCTAAATATTTCCGGTAGCGTGTTTCGTCAGTGTATTGTGAACCTCCTGGTTCAAGACTGGAGCCTCACCCACTGGTGGTTTAGTAAAACGATTCCAATTTGGTTCTAAAAATGTATCTGGGCATCTAGGTACTTTGCGTCATCACAATTTAGTGGTTTGACTTTTCCAAAACGTAGAAGATATGAAGAAGACCCTAGTTTATTAATTTATTTAATGGTTTTAATAGCATTTTGTACGCAAGCACAGAGCTTATTTGTTACTTTGGTTTGTCCGGAACATTCTGAAGCAAATGCAAACCCAAAACAATTTAATGCCAGGTTGTACTAAGGTGGTGCCTACTGGAAGATGGGCACGAGCGCATGAACTGTTTAAAATTGTTTTTTACTCAAAATTGTATACTAACTTCGAAATTGAGTAAAACCTCGCCTAAAAGACTTGCGTCAAATCTACTAAAAACTAGCCCCAAAAAAGGAAAATTAGATCCAAAAACATACATTCGAAATGAACGTATCCCCAATGATATATTTATCAAATAAAATTATACCGCGTACCTACATTAGCGGCGGGAACTATCCGGGAAACAAGTAAGCAACTTTAGTTACAAACCGCATTCGGTTCCCGACGCCTTGCCGCCGGTGAACAGAACTTCAACATGCTTCCTTCCTGAAGCTCTCCCTCGACCACCCCCTACAACCCGCAACAACGCCCCGACCACACACGCACACGTGAAACGGATAAATATTCACCCTATGAGCCCACACACAACGTTGAGAAAGGTCATTGCTATCGACCGTTGATTATATTGTCGTTTTAGCACAGAAGAACGATTAGTATGATTACACAGCTAATGACACAAAAACACACAAGACGTAATAGGAAATGGACAATGGCGCATAAGTCGAACGCGGGAGTGTCCGTTTACGCAACCAAGTTTGAGAGCGGCCGCGGTCATGGTTGCCCCAAGAAAGCCGTGAACGAGACTGAACCACAAAAGGTGGGCACGCGACGTAACAGCCAATTTCATCGAAACATTATATGGGCATTATTCGAAAATGCATGCGCCGCTGCGAGGGAGGACACACTCCTATTGTTACGTCGTCGCGGCGATCGCTCGCCAAGAATATTAATCTTGTCGAAGGTGAGCCGAGGTATCGACTTGTCGTGCTCTTGAGGAACACCGATGTATACTTAATGGGACAATGAACCTCCACATTGTATGGAAAGAACATTACTATACTTGCGAATACTTCTAAATGTATCAACATTTCTCGCGAGCCGGCTCATTCCCTCAAAAACATGAATTTATTACGCTCAAGGGTTCTCAGTTTGGAGCATCTTAATTAGCTGGAAGCGAGTCAAGTGGTAACACAGTAATAATACTCATTAATGTTACCCTCGTGCATAATCAGGAGCATTCCCTATCGCCCAAGGGAAGCAATGTAAACTTGAGTGTTTTACTTAAGGTCCGTAGGTACGTTACGGAGTACGAGGTCCTTAAGTAAGACACTAGGTAGGTTAAAGACCTAGTTAACTATCAAATTTTACCGATCGGATCGTACACCTACTTTAATTTTCTGTGTAAGCTTGAACACTGCGTTCAGCTTGATTATTAATTTGATGTAAGTAAATAAATAACATCAGTTGTCAATTTATGGGTACATCACGTCAAATCATTTTCCGAAATCTCCTATTTGAAACGCTGCATGGCTGAAACGTTAGCTAATAACAAAATATAATATTGTCATGACCAACGTTTGTGAACTCCGGTGTGGCAGCACGTCAACACCAATACTATAGTGTTTTGCAAAAGCACTTACGATAAGCGACTCAGTCTACGCTAGCCGTATAAGGAAAGGTGGTGTTCCGAGCCGATGAATATGGAAAAGAAAAGGCGTTCGCTGCAGGGAAATTCAAATTGCAAGTCCATTGTTCCATGGCCATGTGTGGCGTCGGAAAGAGCTTTAACGTGTAGGAAACGCCGTGCTTAGTTACAGATTAATGCGAGTTCTCGAAAGCCGATGAAGAATGAATATGCGCGCTTACCCGGTAACTGATCAATATGTAAAGTAGCACTCTAATGCAGATCCTGCTTTTTCTAAGTATCAGACTGAGAAAACGAAATGTGTGTCATGAAACTTGAACATACATTTGTACCAGATACATTACTGGCACCAAATGACCAATCATCCCTAAAAGTCACAAATTTAGAGACAGAAAACATAATATCGCAAATTGTCAGTGTAGTCTGGCAGTCTCAAGGATGTAACATCCTTTTCCTACGTCAGTTCCGCCATTCCCAGTGTTATAATTAAATGCACAACTTGCCAGCGGTGTCTTGTTAGTGCAATTAAATCAAGTGTAGTCTCGCTTTACTCTGACAACTTCATTCGTTTAAAATTTCAACACTGAACGTGTGGCAGATTTGGTTAACAGCAGGTGTGGGAGGAAA
The DNA here is from genome assembly GCA_905147375.1 of Hylaea fasciaria. Classification (NCBI taxonomy): domain Eukaryota; kingdom Metazoa; phylum Arthropoda; class Insecta; order Lepidoptera; family Geometridae; genus Hylaea; species Hylaea fasciaria. Next base: position 5,965,500 of record LR990199.1, read on the forward strand.
TCCGTGTTTTGCACGTCTTTAATAAACGTTCGTGTAGACTAAATTCCTTCCAGTAAAATGTTCAGTACAAGAGAGAATACAAAACGACTTGAAAATTAATATCAAATCACAGCTTAAAATGCGCTAATAAAATTACGCGACGTGTGATAGCATTGTGTACAGGATGCTTACCAAACCACCAATATAATTAGATCTTTTTCTTTTTTTACATTCAAGATGCGACGAGAGAAAACTTCTTGAGTTGGAGGTATCGACGGGTCTGTGTAAACTGGGCTCGCGTGATGGATCTGTATGCGAGGCACGTATGCCGCGTGACTCCTGACGCACGTGTGTAGGTTCCACGATCCGTGTCGCATATCTACTCGAATCCTATGCCCAATTTATCCTACTTATTTCGGGACATTCTGTACAGTTTTATCACTCTATACTTTGTATTCGGTGTCAAAAGCGAAAGGGATGAGCCAAACACAGAGTAATGGATTCGGAGAAATGTACCTTCCGGGAGTAAATCAGTAAATAAAAATCGTATCTACAGCTACAGCGGTGAAATTGGAGTATAAAATAATGGTAGCATTACGAGTGGCTTACAAGCGAACAAAATTATTTTAATACTTTTTAAAAGCTATTTTTTTCCAAGCTTGTGTGTCGAAAAGCTTTGGTTCAAAATGCGAAACATAAGTTTCCAGTCATTCCAGCAGCATCATCACCACAAGTCGTAAGTTCTTCAGGAAGCGTTTTTATTTATGTACAACTATCCTTCTCTACTGTCTTTCTTTGCATCGAGGAGCACAATACAAGTTATCCGATACAACAGCAGCGATTATACTATAAAGTATATTACTTACAATTTGTTTTATTCAACTTTACAATTGAACATTCAAATGTATCCCGCAAACGCACATTAAACACAGCACACGCGGCATAATCGTACTGTTACACACATGACGATTTTCTAAACGAGCGCTTGTACGTAATTGTCGAACGCGAGGTACAATTTACGCGTGGCCAAACGACAAAGCGTCAACATCGCCAACCCTTGCAATCTGCGCACTTACCTACGTGTATGAGAGCGTAGCCAGGGGTGATTTTGGGGTCGGAATCCCAAAATGGATTGCTGTGCTTATATCGTAGCATTTCCTAGGATTTTGATAACCCCATGAATTTTAAAGTCGTTTCAGTAGCCGTTTCTTTCTTAGACGAGCGTCGTCATCGGTGTTTATTCTCCCAACCTTGAACCTAGGTATTTTGCAATGAACGACCCTTCAAAATCCGCTCCTAGCTACGTCCAGGCCTACGTGTAATTATGCCTGATTCCTGCCACCCCTGACTTTGTAGACTGGAATAAAACACGACTTTGATCACGCATTGTCTGGACTTGGGATTATAGGGATTAAGTTTACTAACTTTGAAGCGAAAATCTTTGTTAAGCTTTCATCGAACTTATGTAAGTAAGTAAGTGAATCGGTCGCAATTTATTTAGCGTAAAATATTACTTTCATATCTTATTATCTGATAAGGATAAATTACATATAATTTGGAAAATTATTGAGGATCTGTGGTTCAACTTGTTTAAGCCACTGTAATTAGTTAGGGTTTAGACAATTTAGGCGTGTGCTTTTCATGTGAAAGCTCGCCTCGCTCTCTATATTAATACAACAAATCCAATGACCAAAAATGCGTGCGATATAACATTTATTAGAAAACATGCTCGTGAAAATTAGTTTCAAATAACAGTAAGTAGCAAACGAAATTATATAAGTACAAAGTAATAGCTAGCAGCATACACCTATCTACTATTATAATAGCGCAAAACCCCTAAATCTTTGATACTTATTGGATCCTCAAAACAATAATAGAGATCTTAGTGTGGATTTAGCCTCTCTGCCAGCGACATCTCTACCAACGTTCCGACTCGAAAACCCGGACACTTTCAAAATAGTATAAAAGAAATCCTTAGAATTGTATGTCTTTGAATAAAAATAATGTGTCAGCTTTCACGACCAAATATCTCTGAGAGCTAGTTCGATGATTAAGTAAGACTAGCCGAAGTGATGTCTAAAGATGGACGGTTAAATTAATGGCCTAGGGAAAGATTAAAGCTCCTGCTTTTTTGTACTAGTAATTGCCTTTTTCTTCGCAATCTCATAGAATACCTAGAAACCCTAGACAATGTGTTAATTGCTAAAGTAGCAAGACTATTGTAGTTTCGGACAAACAGACGACTGTAAGTAAATATTACTTGCACAATGAAATACCAGTAGGTTTGACGGCACGATTTGCGTTATGGCTAAGCAATCGAGTGTCACGGGTTCGATCCCCGCCAGGTACAAATATTTGTGCGATCCACAAACCTTTGTTTCTGGTCTGGGTGTAATGTGTATGTGAAATTATATGTCTGTAAGCGGTACCTATCCACGATACAGGAGCAATCCTAGTGCGGGGCTACGTTTTGTTTAAAAGAAAGAAGGTAGGTAAGTATGTATTGCATAGTTATTCAGTGACCTATTGCTATTAGGTAAGTATTAGTAACTCTCTTTATTATAGTCTAGAAGTCTTCGCTTGTTTCTTTCTAGGCTTTGAACTTAGTACTAATAAGTACTAGTATGAAATAAACTGATATATTTATTAACCTAACGAACCTACAATATTATGCCCATCGCTTTAAATTCTTATATTTAGACAAGTTGTAAAAAATATTAATAAAAGTGATTCGTCTTCCAAATTCCCGTCCCTAGCGAGGGGAACATCGAAAAGAAAATTTAATAAAGGCGATAGGGAGTCGTTAGTGAAAATGATTGATTATTGTTTGGTTAGCAAACACAATTGGCACACCATCTTACCACGTCAAATGTGCGGTACGGAGTATCGCTCAGACTCTGGAATAACAACAGGAAAATAATTAGATTTTCGCCAATATAGGATACTTATCATATTCAAGCAATTTATTATTTAAAAAGTTACTTTAGAATTCATAGGAAAACATCTGAGATTTTGATCTTGTTTCTAAAATATTATACTATTTATTATTTCTTTCTGAGGATTTTGATTCGACACTCCTTATAATGACTTCGTATTCCGGAGAAGTTTGTGCCCCGTAACTGACGACGAATAGATTGGGCGGGCGGGAACTTATGTAGGTGCTTACCTACTTTTTCTAAGGTTTCATTAAGGGAAAGCATCTCATGTTTTCTAATAATTATAAGGAGCGGAATAGAAAGGGCTTCCTCCTATTAATTACTAACGATTACTTGATAAAGATAATGTCATAAATACAAATTATAATTCTGTGAGATATTTATTATACGTTGTCGGAAGCATAAACAAACCATAAAGAAAATGGAACTGAATTGGAGCAACAACCGAGTAGTAAGTAATGTTTAGTAGTAACGAATGTACCAACCAATCGTCTCTTGTCGTCCATTATCAATGCGAATAATAAGTGGTGTGTTTCACATGATGTGAAATATTTTCTTTCAATTTAGCTGTCCGCCAACGCGTCGAAGCTTTTCCATCATTATTACTATTACTAAGTGAATGGCAGAAATACTATTTTAATCTTTTCATAAAGAAAGCACTGAACTTCGCAAGAGGGCGTCCTAGCTCCCATCACGAGCTTTGTGGCAGATTAGGCAACAGTTGTTACGCTGTAGTTACAGAACACAATTCTCTCGACAAATCGCCGAGAGCTGTCCGCGAACAAAGTGCTCTCTACAAGAGACTGTTCACGGTTTGCAGCGAACTTTAATTGCGTAATCTGATATTAAACCATACTAGACAGACGCTGAGTTCACGAGGGAGTTACTGAGTTTAAGTTTCTTATTTAATTACCTACTTAACTTAATGGCAACTCAATTATATTTCGACCACCGGGTCCAAAGGTAGCAAATTTCAGATTAAGTAACTGCGGCGATACGCATAATGTATGTTTACAACCGAAGTAGATTGAAAAAGGTTCAGAAGCGAGAAGAGTTGTTTGACAGTAAGGCTGATAAATTATATGCGTGTTTGTAGAGCTATAGATCTGCACACAGTGTACAATACGCTTATATCTATCGATGAATGGCATGAAAGCTTCTCGAAGCTTTACATTAAAATTATGTTGTGTAGAGTGCATCAACGTACCCTCGATATCCTTAGCGGCTGGTTGAGATCGGCGCCGCCGTGCATGCGGAAGCCCCACGGCGCGCCACCACTCAATTCCACCTCCCGCGCAGTCATCGCCCACTCTTCACTCCATCGCCGTCCCCACGCACCAAACAGTCAACAACACCACAAAACCCCAAATATTAAAGCGAAAACTGGAAGCCCGTCATTTCCAATATCACAGTTCAGTCGCGCCGGACGGCCGCGGTTTCTGTAACAAACGATAATTAGCTTTTGAATGGCTGACTATAAAACGGCTGTAATAAAGCAGAAGGTTCATTTGATGACAAGTGATTAGTAGTGGACGTCAATCGCTACTAACCCGTCTCGTATACGGCTAGATTGGCGATGTGCCGTTCACACTAAATTGTTACAAAGGGAGACATTAAATGGCAGCGCTGTTTGCTCACACGTAGAATGTTGTCTGGCTGCTTAATCAGTTAATTAAGTTGATATTGCGCCTCGGATCGTTGGCGTACGTCTAACAGTCAAGTTGAACTAGGATTCAGTCGCACGCTCCTCTGCCTGGGCGGTTAACTCTATTACGTTTGTATATTTAGTTTTATTGACAGTCCCTGATCGTTTAAACGGCTCATAAAGTTGCAAAGACGTATAAATAAACGTTTGGGCGTTACAGATGTAGCTTCTGAAGGGAGATCATTCAACGTACCTAACCTATTTAGTATTGAATTATGGATGCATAACGGTTATCAGTTTAAAAACTACGGGGTATATAGACTTCATTAGTAGAGCATAGCGATAGTCAAGTTCAAAAATCCACATTTATCTGTTAAAATGAAATATCACGTTGACTAAAGCGTGCGTAGAGAAACAAGTTACTGTAATCAAAATTGCACGATGTCTATCGCTAGAAATACTATGTAAACGCTTTTAAACTTCACTTTAAAAGTAACAACTCATTCCGAACTTCTCCGCATTGCAACGAGTAAATGTATATAGTTTGTAAACAGCAAACAACAATACGAAGTTGTAACAAATGAGTCCAATATTTTAACTAAAACTAGGTAAAGAACACCATCGTAAACTAAAAGTAATATCCCGACCGAGGCCAGTGGGCAATGAATTATTTTCAGGCCATGATGCAGTGTTACATCAGTACTGAAGGTCGACGTGTAAGTGGAATATGAATCACTTTTTAATTTGCAATGAGGTGGCACTTCCACCTGTGAATATTTGATAGACTCATAGAGCCGAAAACTGACTTACATTGTAAAATAGTACCTACCCCTGTATTCAAAATTGTTAAGTACATGTACTTAGGTACAACCTAAAAAATCGTTGTCACCTAATCCAATTCTATAGTAGGTAACAATATTCATTAGATTCACTGATTCAACTAACATAGAACACTAGTCTTCCGAGGCGAGGTTTCGCTAAAATTAAATCAATTTTCCACAATTCATTCCAAAACCACGTTCCAGAATACATCATTCTTTAATGCCAACCCTTCTCTAGAAATTAGCTCCAAGAAATAAATTGGCCAAAAGTTTCGTAGCTCATTTCGAAAGATCAAATTGTCGCTTCCATTTATTTGGACATGGAATACCCCAATTACATAATCGCGGTTTTAATTAAAATGTGATAGCGGCAAAATTAATTCAACGCGCGCGCTTTGCCCCACGTTATATCAATGATGACGTCTAACTGAAATGTGCGGTTTGTTGGCGACCGCTGCCGCCACCGCCGCACGTTGCGAATATTGCTATGACACATGTGTAAACATGTTCCACTGCATGGCTGCCGTGGACGTGAGGAATGTCAGGCAGAATTGATATTTCTGATGGAATAATTAAATCTAAGCAAATTATCAGTTATAATATCAGTTTTAACTTCATTCAGTTGTTACCATTAATACATGACTCATCTCGCTACAGCGTAAAATAATAGAATCACTTCGATTAATACAACATAATAAATTCAAAGACCTTATACTTACATAAAATAAAAGAATATAGTAGGTATACGCTCAGGGGGTTAATGTATATTTCAATTTAGGGTTTCACTATCAGGTATTTAATATTGTAACTCGAATGACTTTAACAGCATAAACCCAGGTCTTATTTTTATTTTGTCAAATGAAAATCTCCATCTAGAACACTGGCCACATTTTCCGCCACTTTTCCCACGTGCTGAATGGGTATTCTATTCGGGCGCGTGCGATAAAATAAGCATCGAGCGAGCATCCCCGATATAGCGGAAGCGTGCGAGTGACATCTGAATCGAACCCTGCGAAACATCTCTGCTGGTACGTAACGTGTCTGTATTGACCTTGTTTCAAATGTCGATGGCGCTGATAATGTCAAATAGATGTGTATGAAGGCGACGGTGTCCGTTAGACGAACAATGCCACCGACACGGCATGATGTTTTCTCATCAAATTCTTTCTAGTCTCTAGTCAGTATATCTGTGTCCTGAAATACTTAGCAAGTTACTGTGTGGCCTTCTAAACAATCCATCGATCAAATTGTTCAATGAAAATATCCTGGGAGCATAAAAATTACAGGGTAAGTGTGGGATTCCTACATTGAATTTTTACGGCTCAAGGTGTATAAGAGAAGGCCTGAAATTCAGATGTGGCAGATAGGCAGATTATAAATAGGTAATTCCAATTTGAAGGTATTGTGGCGGCGCTGAACGTGCCGAGCCACAAAAAGAAATGAAGCGTTAGACATGTAAGAGTTCCACCTTGCGTCTTTAAAATATATCAAATAAAAACTATACTCGTATACCTACTTATCGTAAAAAAACTGAAATTAGTACTTATAATAAAATTTAAAAATATTTTTGCAGAACCACTCCATCCTTGGTATGATTTCTCGTCAAAAGCGCTAAGCAGAATAGCAGTTTTAATTAAATTTAATAATAGAACGAAATGAGCAATTGTAAACACGACCCTTGCTTGCTTACGCTTGCTTATCCGGTGTTTTATATAATATTTACCTATGTTACAATAGGTACTTACTTAAAAACCCTAAATATAGGCAAGTTTTACTGTTCTCAACTATCTCTCTGTAGATTTTAAACAATAGGTACTTAGGTACATTTGACGCTACAACAAATTTTACGAGACCTTAAAACTCAGGGAACCATTAGATGAGCCGGGTGGTTCAATTTTGTAGTATCAATATAACTTGAACAAAGTACGTAATAAACTACAGAATTCAGTGAAAACGAAGGGTTATATCATATTTTAGTTTAAGGGCCCGACGAGACGCCGACGAAGACCCGAGATAGGGCAACGATGGACAATAGAATTTGGTTACTTTTATATAAACCAGAAAATGACCAAAGACCACCGTTTCTGTCTGGTTCTGAGGCAGATAACATTTGTTTGTTCGCAAGCCGAAACTACGACGAAAGCGTTTCACTAATGTAACCTCCAAAAAGTGGCAGGAAATGGTGTTTTGAAAGGTCAGCACAAGGCCCTTGGTTAGATTTGCTAAGGCGTTATTTTCAGAGACTACAGGTATCTTTTACTACTACTCCATTCCACTCATACTTAGGTATAGTGTAAAAAGCACGTGCTGATTTGTGTTTTTGTATCTACGTCAGTTTATCCGCTATCAGATATCTATCGATAAAATAATCGAAAGGTAGGAAGTGATATGACGCAAATAGATCAGCTCGAAGCCAAGTGTCAGTGCAAAGACGTTGGAGTCTTTTAATAGCCCGGGCTGTGGCCTGAGTCATCCAGCATTTGGTTAATCGAAGGTTAAATATAATGGTAACATTACTCACGGACTACGTTACAGCAAAGTGCCATTATTCAGGCGTTCCGCTGATGAAAAATTTCGCTTCTGATAACCTTTAAACATTTGGATACTTTTAGTAGAAAATACTTTTAGTATTAAGTCCGCCACATAAATAAATGTATCTATCTAATACGTGTCAAGTATTTCAGTAAGTGCAGTATTTTTAATTCATTTAAATTCTTCGCCGAGTTATTCATGAGACATTCAAGTTACATAATGAGCAACATATTGAATTACCTAAACATACAGAATGAACTTTCTATATTGTCCCTCTAATATAGGTATCGATTGGACAAAATGAGTGGGGACACATTTTTATGTCCACTCAGAATTTATGGACACCGTCAAATAATAAATAACATAAAATTCTCACATAGGCCGTAGAAAGTAAAATAATACCTCGTAACAATGGTTTAATAGGGCGCATGTCGCGGTTTCTGTAATTAATTAAATTGACCCCTACCCGTAGACCGCAAAGAGCACCCGAAACAACTCCCGAAGAGAAAGTAATTTGAACTCTAAATAGAGATGGCAAAAGACACTTTTGGATGTCTGTTGACAAGAATTAGTATTGTCCAAGAATTCCTTATTTTATTAGTTCGAACGGTTCACCTAGTGATTTGCTAAAGGGTCTGCTATTAAGGGAGTGGGCTTTTCCCTCCCCTCGTCTTTCGTAACAAGTTTATATTGGGGTTATGAAAAACCTTTCATTCATTTTACGAGTCCACTATTCGGTGTTTATTTGGGAATCCAATTTCGTGAACAACGATAAATGCATTGGACGTTGAATTGAGACTTTTGTATGTTACGTGAAGTCTTCGAACCCCTTGACCCTAACATAAACAATAATAAACATAGTGTGTATATAATCTAAAAACATTCAGGCATGTTAATTAGGTATCTTTCCGGTAAGCATCGTAGACCATATACGAGCATTACACAAAACATCATGACTGCTGCAACAAATTGAGCTCACACTACCCTCTCTTATTACAATAATTTTCATTGATAATTTTTCAAGAATTGGGTCAACATACTATTTAGGTTTCACATATAAAGCCGCATAATGTTTGTAGGCAAGCAAACATTGTAATTTTGAATACACTTAGTGGGTGGTAAAAACGAAGACGTCTAAGAATATGTGGAATATGTTCTAGAATATAATCTTACACTCGGCAATTCCAAGTCCTTCCGTGAATATTGTTTTCCATTTCCGCTGATTGACACTCCAAGTCGCAGTACATACCACAATTTAATATACACTTTGAACCATTGCTTTGAACTGACAAAGCGGGGATAGAACAGAATTTGCGGTAAGTCTGCGCCGGCAACTTGATTTATTCGAGTCGCCTTATTCGATCCCGCGTTATTACTGCACGATATACGGCAGGTTACCCGGAGACCTATTTCGCCGGAGTTACGCACTTGATGGGAATTAAAGCGGATCCACTGGGGAACAGTGCTGCTTCGTGTTGCTATCGTGGCGAACAATTGGAAAACTAAAGCCGGCTAGGGTCTGCACTGAGAGGAAATGTTCGCACTAGATAATAATGTACGAAGAGAAAACATGGAAATCACACTTGTGAGCAATTAAATCGACTAATAAGCATGCAATCGGAGGCGTTTTTATTAAATTCAAAGAAAGGCTTCTGGCTCAAACTTAATTAGGTACGAAAAATTAAAACACGACCTCGAAAAATAGAAATGATTTCCAAGAATAAAAAAACACTGAAAACCTTCAGTTTTCTATTACCTGTCAGACAGTGAGAACAATCATATCAATTTACCTTCTAATGTTTTTGTAACAAACATTTTAGCTATTGAACACCGGGCAATGTCAAGTAAATATTTAAAAGGCTGAAGGTACACGCGATCCCATAAAACTCCTATGTCGCAATCAACGGAAACAGAAGGATTGATTCGGGCTATGTTTACACCGCGCGCCGGTATTTGCGTACGATGGTTTACATGTGCGATCACATTGACCCAAATCTCGGCCAGCTATTACCGAGCAGACAAGCCGGCTTTTAAGTTATTTAGGAAATCTCTGGATGTGTATGATTTTAAACGGATTTTTGGAGTTATGTGAGCGTTCTTTCATTCAGATCGCTCCGACAGGTTTATTTTTAATTTAGGTCCATTTTAAATTTGCAGTGGCCAAACATTTGTAAGGTACCTAAACGTGTACCTACTAGTAAAACTCTAATTTACCTTATGATGAGAACGCATTTAGATTACACCACATAAATAAAATAATATACTACATACATACATTTCAATATCGGACGCTCCGAAACCACAAAATGCGTTTTCTTACACAAATTCACAATTGTGTCAAATCTAGCTGAACCAAACCACCCCAAACTAATATTGGAAGCCAACAATTATTCCTGTAAAAGCAACTTTTAGAAAAATTCTAAAACTGTCTTAGTTTAGTATCATACATCCAGCACCTATCGACACCAACAATGCAATAGACAAAATCACAGAATAAAATAACAGCAAAACACATTTTCAGTTTATAAAAAAAACTCACGTCCCAGCTTCTAATTACAATGCTAATGTTTCACAGATGTAATACGTATACTGACATTCTGAAAGTATTCCGTTTTCTTTAAAACCCTATTGAAAGCTACGAGGAGTGCATTAGTTAGCAAGTTTTACTCCCCCACTGAAGCGATACGTACAATTTAAAGAAGGCCTGGCCTGCCAATAAATAACGCTGCTTATAAGAAAGTTGTTTTAACAAACTTAGCAGCATTTGTGGTCCATTTTAATTAATTGGAAGCCTCTGCTTTCGAGCTCTTGAAGCCAATTGCGTCTGGAAGTGATAAATTAAGAAAAAAAATTAGGTCCTTCAACAGTTTACATAAATTAGATGAGATGATAGAAAACGGCCACAAACTATTTTATATAGTTTAAAAAACTCTTTATAATTTACTCATACTAACTCTCTCATTTTGAACAATTTGAATAGGATCAATGTATTCTTGAACAATGTCCTCTGCTTTATTGGGTAGGAAATCGAGCTGTTCTAATGGATGCGTCCATATACTACTGTGTCGTGTGCGACCCACAACTAACTATACTGATGGCATCGACCATCACAAAAATAAATATAGAAAACTATCACAACGCGTACAACACGGAAAAGTGCTAAAATAATAACGTATTTTAATTTTTTCAACAGGCCGGCGTTTCCACAATGTTTTTATTCCACGTTCCAGTCCGTATCTCATCCGTTTCCAGCGAAAGCCCACAAAACGTAGCGCTAACGGATGCTCGTTCATTTGCTGCCAGTGAATTTATCGCTGTCATGCCACTAAATGCATATTCTACTCAAATTGCTAACACACTTTATAGCACGGCTTTCCGCTGGATATAATATAAAACCCGGTTATTCGCCAGGCTTGGAGTCAGGGAACTTAAGGACATGAACTTCCACACTTTATTAAAGTGAATTTGCATGTTTAAGGAGGGCAGTGGGTAAATTAAAAGTAAGCAACGGAAGTGGATTTGGCGAATCTGGCGGGATGGCGGCGGCGGTATCGATTCCGGGAGAGGAGAGGATAGACACGGCAGCATTTCGCGTTGACCAAAGTTGACATTGTCTACCGTCCAATCAGATGTGCAAATATCGGCCACAAACCTTTCAACTGTTCTTTTCGTTCGGTAGAGCTTTGGTTAAAGCAATAATAGTAGGGCGAACCGTTTAGTATAACAACATAATCATATATGAAAAACTAATGTAATACATTAATGATGCTAAGTTATTTAACATACGTAAATTCCAAAATAAATGCAAAATAATGAGACAAAAAATACTACCTAGCAAACCTGCAAGAACATCTCTATTCCAATAAAAACGAAAGCACAAGTTTAGTGCTTACAACGTAAGCACTAAACAGTAGGTGAACTAAAATATCATATAAAAAATAATCATCCAATAGGAACCTCGAGATCATAACACATGATTACGTAGATAGAACAGGATAAGTTATGGTGTAGTGGAATGCAAACCCTGCCAGATGCAAGTATCAAATAGCATACAATAATTACCAACAGTGAACCACTATGCCTTAGTGACTACGCGTTCTTGTGGCGCTAACGAAGCGTCTCTCAGATGCACTCTGTCAAAGGGCACTTTGTTATACAAAGATAATATCGGGTAATGACCCCTCATGCTTCATACCATTGTGACTGGCAATCCGACTAACCACTTGAAATTCGAGTTAGAGAAATGCATTTAATTACCTACGTGAGACCGCTGATTTGGTGTATGAGTAGAATCTCTAATACGAAGAATGGGAATAGTTTCAATATTATGTGATTATCTGAGGCAAAAATGTTCTGGCACAAAACATGCCTACTTCTATACCATTACCCATTTCTTTTAATGAAGGAGCTTAAGAACGGGATCAGTCTTGTTCGAGCAAAGTTTTGGGTGCTTGTGCCAAGTACGAAAACCCCAATAATATACTTATTTAGATAAACTACATTATTATAATATAAACATAACACTAAACATGTATTAAACGTCACTTAGTATTGCGCAGTAAGTACAATATTTCATTGCTAATTTTTAATAAGGCTTACATAACTTTTTACGAATAAGAGGGATATATTATAGAAGTTTTGGTAATACATCTGTCAATGATGTAAATATTGCTTTTAGCGCAATTTTTGCAACTATTGTATACTTTTAACTTATATACCTAACAATCTCAGCTTTTATGCTGATATTTGTCAAAGAAATAAAATAGGGACAAAAGATAAAAGACCCACCAACGATGATCACCAAAGTAGATCAACTGATCAAATAAATGACGTACTTCAAGACTCAATTAGGTGGCATTTTGTAAGATTTCTTTCCAACTACAATAAATAGACCGTAAATAACAGAGGACCGTAACAAAACACGGAGGTCGCTGATAACGAAAAGGGACCTTTGTAAAAGCGAGCAATGGAATCGTAAGGAGAGATGACAATCAAAAGGGATCACGGTATCGTATGGATGCGAAAACCTTCCTATATAGAACTTAGAACTGTCAACCGTAGCAACTACTGAGAACAAAATTGAACGAGTATCTAGTCTCTAAAAAAATTGAAAAACACCACCATGCGTACAAAGGTAAGGGAACATTGATGGATCTCGGAAATAATTTACATTTAGCGTGCACTATCTGAATGCACTTTATCAGGGCTAGTTAAATATAAAACATTCTTTGACATTGTTGTGCTAATTCCTTTGCACATATTGTTAACGCTTGCACTTCCTTCTTTCCTCTATACCTAACCACCCTGGCCAAAATACGTCATCGAGACCGAAGACTGAAGATCCTGGGCAGGCCGCCATTCAAATCGCGCGCCAAGCCCACCGCGGCTCGAATTACACGAAGCTGCCGTTACCGGCGGGGTGGCGCCACCGTCGACTTGGAACCGAATTGCGTCTGCGAGCTAACCGCTGTGCTCCGCGCGAAAACTATTCAAATTAGCCATCAATACTACATGGAACACAATAAAATTACAGTTAACAGTGTCAGTGGGTGCCAAGGAACCTTTTGTGTGTGTGGAAAGAGTGAGAACTGCGAATTACAACACTTTAGGCAATCGAGTCGGTGCGGATCAAAGGGCCGGGGTAAGTTTTCTACCATCCTTTTCCCGTCGATTCTTCCTATTGCAAGCTGTTTCTAGTGGTCTTACTTATATCTTTGTGGGGTTTCAGAAAACAAAATTACTTAGATACTCAATGTAAACTAAAATACCTAAATTCAAGTCATTTATGTCACAACATAAAGTGGTCACTTCGAGCGCGAATTTCCTATGGATATTGGGTTCAAATTCATTAGAAAACCCCAATGTACAGTTGAATTTGCATTCAAATTAATTTAAATACTATCATTCAGTTTATTGGTCAATCTAACCAGTTTCGTGCTCAGTCAAATACCGAATAGGAACCTACGGGTTCAACTTATACCTACTTTACTACGTTTAGGTAATCGTTATTGCGTGCCTCGGTAGATTGTAAGCCTACCTACTTTATAACTATACCTACTTACCAATTGTTTACCTACACTAAACTGTGGTAAAACATTAAGTATAAAAATGGGTGTGGACGATAACTCTCAATTAATACTGCTTAATTCTCGGAAGGAATACATATATCGTGAAATACAGATATTGTATGATTTGTCGAAAGATATAATTAAAGATAAGACTAAAATCGGCGCGTTTAAAGGTAGGTACAGACGAATTGAGGTTGTTCGCTCAGAATTTGTAGACGTAGTGAACGAAATAAACGCGTTGAGGATTAAAATAGATCCAAAGGTGTCCATCGATTACAAGCCCGTGGAAGCCTTCGACACGTTGTACTACAGCGTTCAAGCCGTGGCCGAAGATGTCTTGGCGCCTCCGCCCCGGGGCGAGGTCGCGGGCGCGGGCCCCGCGAGCGATGAGCGGTCGGACGTTAGCGCGTACCGCAAACCGAGCGGGCAAGCACGGTTGGCGCAGATTGAGTTGTGCAAATTTGATGGAGATATCGAGTTATGGCAAACGTTTTACGACACCTTCGTGTCGCTGGTACATGACAACAATAATTTAACGCCCATTGAAAAATTCCATTACTTGCTATCGTGCCTCTCAGGCTCGGCGTTATCGGTAGTGAAGGGTATTCCAGTGACAGCGGACAATTACAGTATAGTTTTTGATGCTCTTGTAAACCGTTTTCAAAACAAGCGCATATTAGCGACCAACTATCTAGATAAGATTTGTACCTACCCTTCGATGAAAGTGTGTAATTTGAACGAGTTACGGAATATGACAAGTATTTTATACGAATCGGCGAATGCCCTCAAGGCCATCCAGATCGAAAATCTAGGTGAATTCGTATTATTTCATTTAGCATCTCGTAATCTCGATTTTGACACCCGGAAACGTTTCGAGTCTCAAAATAATGAATCGATACCCACGTTCGACAATTTATTAAAGTTTTTGCAAGATTATGTGAAAATACTTGAGGCTAGTGAGTCGTGTGTTTCACCCCATATGGTTCAACAACAACGCGCTCAACCCCGGCTACAAAATAACAGGAACTTCGACATGCGCATGCGAAACAACCAACAATATCGGGCCGCATATTCTGCGTCATCGCCGGCCTACGCAGGGACGTACTCCGAAGCAGGGCCGCACTCAGAATTTGTACCGTACGCGGAGGTGGCCCCGCCGTGCGTGGAGGTTGTCGGGCGTAACTCAAACACAGGCGGGTACCCTGAACCAGGGCCGTACCAGGAACCAGGGCCGTATTCGGATTCAGTACCGTACGGGAATATGGGTCACTATTCCGACTCGGGGCCTTATGTAGATACGGGGCCGTATTCAAACCCGGATGAGGAACGTGCGATTACAGGGACGTATTCAGCAGCAGTTTCGTACAATCATACGAGCAAGTTTCCGGATTGCACTTGCTGCGGGTTCTCGCACCACGGAATTTATAAGTGCCCGTTATTTCATGCGTATAATTTAACGGGACGTCTAAATGTAATTAAGTCAAAAGGTCTGTGCTCGAATTGTTTACGGCCGAATCACAGCTCGGATAAATGCTTTTCAAAATCCAATTGCACGAAGTGCAACGCACGACACCACACTCTGTTGCACGAGCCCGTCAACGTTGTAGTTCCGACTAGTAATAATGTTGAATCGGAAAAATTGGCGCCGGCGACCAACCCGGCTATTACTATGAGTTCAACGAGTACCAATGCCAACGCGCACGTGGGAAACAATCGCGCTTTTGTTCTGCTAGGTACATGTACAGTCCGCGCGACTGGACCAAGTGGCGTCGTGAATATCCGAGCACTAATTGATAGCGGGGCTCAAGATTGTTTTATGACCACTACCTGCGCTCAGCGTCTAGGATTACAATTGCGTCGCTGTAACATTGCCGTCGCTGGTTTGGGTAATAACACGGTACATCAAATAAAAGGTGTGACGTCGTGCACCATACAGCCACGTGATTCAGACAATCCGCGCTTTGACATCTGCCCCATCGTTATGGATGCGATCACAAATCAGATGCCGACCGTGGAAGTATCTCCTGCTGTTCGGGACGCTTGCAAACATCTAATCTGTGCTGATGAGTCGTTCGATAAACCTAACGATATTGACCTTCTTTTGGGTGCTGAACTGTTTCACAACCTTTACGACGGGCAGCGTCTGGATCTCGGCCCGGGCCTACCTGCGGCGTTGCATAGTGTTTTCGGCTGGGTGATAACAGGTAAACTGGATCCAAGTTGTCGACCACCTTCAACCACTACCTCGTTACTGGTGTCCACACTCGGCCTCGAAAAGGTGATCCAGCGGTTTTGGGAAGTCGAAGAGCCGCCGTCCACTACCAGCCCGAATCCAGAAGATGAAAAATGTGAGCAGTTATATTCCAGCCTAGTGCAACGGAATCCAGATGGTAGATATGTCGTTCCTATATTACTTAAGGAACCGTGCGGTGATCTTGGCGAGTCGTATAACTCCTCATTGATACGGTTATTCAAGCTAGAAAAACGCCTTTCTCATCAAGCCAAACTAAAAGAAGATTATGTCAACTTCATGCGCGAGTATTCCGATCTGGGTCACATGCAGCTCGTGAAGGAACCCACAACTGGGGCTAATGTAATTCCTCATCATTGCGTATTGAAGCCCGATAGTGCCACGACGAAACTGAGGGTAGTGTTCGATTCCAGTGCGAAGACGTCAAATGGTACTGCACTAAATGAGATTGTGCACACAGGCCCGAAACTACAAAATGATATTGTAGATATTATAACAAAATTTCGAATTCCTAACGTTGTGTTTACGGCGGATATATCAAAAATGTACAGAAATATCGATCTTCGATCTGAAGATCGTAAATACCAACACATTCTATGGCGAGATTCACCGGAGGATCCCGTTCGCGAGTTTGAGCTCACTACCGTTACTTATGGCGTGAGTAGCTCACCTTACCTGGCGATACGTACACTGCATCAGCTGGCGGCTGATCATGGCTCACAGTGGCCTCAGGCTGCGATGATTGTGCGGCAAGACACCTTCATGGACGACATCACAGCAGGAGCGTCATGCGTAGAAGATGCAATAAAATTAAAAGATGAATTGATTCAACTTCTAAACTGTGGAATGTTTGAACTGAGGAAGTGGAGCAGCAACTCGACTGAATTTCTTGCCGAACTGCCAGTGGAACATTGCCAAATTCCGAAATCGTTTTGTGACGAAAGTAACCAACACACGCTTAAAATCTTGGGAGTTCAGTGGGACCCAGTACAGGATCTGTTTACGTACGCGCTCACGGAGCTGGACTCTAAATGCACTAAGCGTGCTATATTGTCAACCATCGCCCGTATCTACGACCCACTCGGATGGTTGACACCTGTAGTACTCATAGCCAAACTCCTCATCCAACAACTCTGGAAGCTTCAGTTGAGCTGGGACGACACTGTTCCAGAGGATGTTTCGTTGCAATGGCAGCACTTTCGCTCGGAACTACAACATTTGCATGAAGTGCGAATCCCACGTCAAATGGTGACGTCCGACGCCACTCGATTCGAGCTTGTCGGGTTTTGTGATGGATCCACTAAGGGCTATGGTTGCTGCATCTTCTTGCGATCTTCAAGCGATTGTACAACCTCTGCACATCTGTTGATTGCTAAATCTAGAGTTGCTCCTTTGAAGCTATTAACCGTCAACCGTCTTGAACTGCTTGGCGCGGGCCTACTGGCACGCGTTTTGAAGCACATGTTTCTGCTGCTTCAGCAGCAGATCCAGATTACCAGGATCACTGCGTTTACGGACAGTAACACCGTCCTAGCGTGGTTAAACACACCACCATATAAACTTAAAACGTTTGTGTCGCATCGCGTTACAAAAATAATTGACGAAGTGAGTGTTCAAAACTGGCACCACGTTTCTACGCACGACAACCCTGCAGATTTATGCAGTCGTGGCTTAAGCTGTTCGCAGTTAATCTCATCTACGACCTGGTGGTCCGGCCCGACGTGGTTGTCCGAAGATATTGATACCTGGCCTATTGAAGACTCGAAATTAACAGTTGACGCCATACCGGAATTAAAGACTGCCGCTCATGCGTCGCTCTCTGCCTCGGAGGCTAAAGACACTAGCGGGGTCGCTCTGCTACTAGAAAACAAATCTTCGCTCTCTCGAGTTCAGCGTGTTCTGGCATGGTGCTTGCGCTTTGCTAACAATGCAAGAGGTTCTACCGAGAAGACTACTTCCGGACTAACGGTTCAAGAACTGGATACTGCGCTCCTTAAACTAATCCAACACGAGCAGCAGTTATTACTAGCTGAAGATATCACCTCCATCAAACGCGGGGATGCCTGCCGTCGTCCTATACAAAAACTGAATCCATATATTGACGAGGCCAATTTGTTGCGAGTAGGTGGGCGATTGAGCAACGCTCATCTCCCACAAACTGCGATGCATCCTTTCCTATTGCCAAAATGTTCGCGACTCTCACTACTACTTATAGACTACTTTCATAAACTATATTTGCATTGCGGGCCACGTCTCTTACAATCCTTGGTGCAAAGAAAATACTGGATTTTAGGCATTCGTAACTTGATCCGTTCTCACCTGTCCAAGTGCGTCACGTGTTTTAAGGTCAATCCGAAACCCTGTCAACCGTTGATGGGAAACTTGCCGTCGCCGAGGGTCCAACCTTCCAGATGCTTTCAAAATATCGGAGTAGATTTCGCAGGGCCCTTTACCGTAAAGGAAAGTCGAAGGCGAAATGCTTCCACCTACAAGGTATACGTCTGCGTGATAGTCTGCTTGGCGGTCAAGGCGATGCATCTTGAAGTAGTTACGGACTTATCGACTCCTGCCTTCATCGCCGCGCTTGATCGATTCGTCTCCCGTCGGGGATTATGTCGGCAAATTATTTCCGACTGCGGGACGAATTTTGTGGGAGCGAAGCGTTACCTGGGAGAGGTTCAGCAATACTTGTGGAATCACCAGACGGAAATCAACATAGACCTATCAAAGCGCGGTATTGTTTGGCATTTAAATCCTCCAACTGGCAGTCATTTTGGAGGAATATTTGAAAGCGGAGTGCGTTCCATGAAATCTCACCTCAAACGCGTTATAGGTCTTCAGGTACTCACTTACGAAGAGTTGACGACGGTACTCCACAAAATCGAAGCCGTCCTCAATTCACGACCGCTTTGTGTAATTTCGTCCCAACCCGAGGAAGTAGATGTCCTTACACCCGGACATTTTTTGATTGGTAGTCCATTAGTATCCTTGCCAGAACAACCGCTGCAAGAAGTGAAGCTCCCTCCGCGTGAGAGGTGGCAGATGCTCCAAAAGTTAACGCAGGGTTTCTGGCGCGTTTGGCAACGTGATTACCTTCACACGCTGCAACAACGGGTTAAGTGGTGCCAGGGTCAAGCTAACCTTCAACTAGGAGATGTAGTTATGATCATCGATCAAAATCTGCCTCCCCTGGAGTGGCGTTTCGGGAAAGTAACAGCTCTTCATCCTGGCTTGGACGGTGTAGTACGAGTTGTTACTCTTCGTACACAGAAGGGAAGCTTTCGACGACCGGTCGCGAAACTTTGCCCATTGCCTCTTGCCGATTAGAATGACGAACTTTGTATGCATGATAATATATATGTATTCGTTCTTGTAAAATAAGGTAAATATTCAAAATAATTCGTTTTTTTTTTTACTAGGTAAGTACAAAAAAAAAATTTTTCTTTTTTTTCTTTTTTTTTTTCTCTACCTTTATGTTGAGTGAGCGCGAAATCGGTTCTAATATTGCGCGTAATTTAGTTAAGTAAGAATGTGACACTTATTCATGAAATCCCTTAAGTGATTTCAAGTGGGGGGGTATGTTAACGCTTGCACTTCCTTCTTTCCTCTATACCTAACCACCCTGGCCAAAATACGTCATCGAGACCGAAGACTGAAGATCCTGGGCAGGCCGCCATTCAAATCGCGCGCCAAGCCCACCGCGGCTCGAATTACACGAAGCTGCCGTTACCGGCGGGGTGGCGCCACCGTCGACTTGGAACCGAATTGCGTCTGCGAGCTAACCGCTGTGCTCCGCGCGAAAACTATTCAAATTAGCCATCAATACTACATGGAACACAATAAAATTACAGTTAACAGTGTCAGTGGGTGCCAAGGAACCTTTTGTGTGTGTGGAAAGAGTGAGAACTGCGAATTACAACACTTTAGGCAATCGAGTCGGTGCGGATCAAAGGGCCGGGGTAAGTTTTCTACCATCCTTTTCCCGTCGATTCTTCCTATTGCAAGCTGTTTCTAGTGGTCTTACTTATATCTTTGTGGGGTTTCAGAAAACAAAATTACTTAGATACTCAATGTAAACTAAAATACCTAAATTCAAGTCATTTATGTCACAACACATATTTTTGTAAGATAAAGCGCGCTGCCGGAAGCTTGACTATACCTAGCTTTTACATTTTAGCATAGCGCTTTATATATTTTTACCGGCACGAGTAGAGCAGCCGGCATGGCAGGACTAGAGCAGGAGAAGTGATTAAACTAGGGTAGATTTCTAATACGATACTTCTATCGAGGCAATAAAAGAGATTAGTCAGCACGAATTTAAATTTCCCGAAAACATACGCCATCCTTCGATAACAGCGCTAGGGGCACTATGGGCGCTCGGCTCGCGAGGGTTGGGCGGTCAGCTGCCGATAACTAAAGACGCATCTGACAACGGATTTATAGTGGGACGTGAGACCCACAATTTAACCAGTTTTCGAGCAAAACTACTATTTTCGCCGCTACTATCTCACTGTCAGAAAGTGTATTAGTTCAGTCTGAAAATTTGAAGCGAAATACTTTTTGAAACAATGTTATTCCTCCACAGAGAACACTATAGTTTCTGACCCGGTTGATGAGCAATGAACATAAATTAGACATTAAATATCAAATTGTTACTCCTAAATTGCGTCATGAACTCGTGATTACGTAACTCGTAAAACAGTTATAGAGTATTAAATTGAACAGAATTAGGAGAGGATCTAAAAGAAATAAAGAACACGTATTACTACAAAGGTTAATTTTCAGAATATTTCAAGGCTGGTTCCTCTTCAGATCGTTTGAATTGCATCGATATAAGTAGGTAAGCGTTTACGTTGGTATAGATTAAAATAAAATAAATGCGATTATAAGCATTTTTTCCGAAAAGAAGACAGCTGATCGATCTAAGGAATGTGCTTAGAAAGGTTAACAGAAAGACTTCTGGCAAGTGACGAGAATACTGATCAATGAAACGATCTTGATAACTCTCTCCGGTAGTTGCGATGCGAGATGCGAATACCAAAACAGGTAGTTTTCCGCAAAATAGATATTTCGCACAAAATTCCATGTAGAAATCAAGGAAGCTGGTTTTTCAATATGTGGGAAAGACAATTATATTATGTTGGGAAATGTTTGTACTATACTGTCAACATAAATGTTACCTAATGAAACGGAGCGGCAACGTAAATGAAAAATCAGTTCGTGAGCAACCAGAGTTGGCAAGAGGGTCTTCTGTAATCACCACATGACTTCATGAGGGCATTATGTATAACTAGGGAGGTATAAAGACCTTTGAAAGCGGCAGTGAAAAGGGTTGGGTCAGCTAGATAAGGCCGGACAGTTGCCAACGTCATTGCCAGATCGTAATTCCATCGCACCGGAGCACCGTTTTATCGCGATTTCTTTCCAAATTTCAATTTGAAAAGCGATTTCTTTCAGATGCTTCCCACCATTGACGGGCTTCTTATTTTCGGGAGATTATATGACGGTTAAAACTCCTTAACTGACTGATCCTATTAACCACTCTCTATTTAGGTAAGGATGTCACCTCAAGATACTTTCCAGCGTGCGATTACAGAAAATAATTTTGAAAGACACGTCTAACAGATTTTTGCGAGTACAAAAGAACAGAAACACAATAGAAGGACTGTTACAATGCCTGAGAAAAGGAAATATATTATTTGCACAAGTGTTTCGTCCAAGCCTTAGTAAGGTACAGTGAAGAAACTTGAGTTATAATGGGATAATGGTAAGACGAAATAATATAGCTACTTAGTAACATTAAAAGTTGCGCAAACAGTTCGAAAAACACTTTTTGTTAGATCATCCAAACTTCAATTTGGTTACGAAATTTTTAAAACGTTTCGCGAACGACGACTGCCTGCAGAAACTGTATAGTAGACGTAAATACAGACATTCCGTGTCAGATATAACCTTATCCCAATTTTTTAAATGTAGATTGCTTACATTGGTCGATGAGAAAGACGGCAGGAATCCGTAATATTGGTTAATATTAAATTTGTTTACACAGATATGTATTATGGTTTATGCTTTATACTTACAGACTCGTAAGATGTAAAAAAAAAGATGCATCAATATGGAAGTCGTAAAACTGTGCTTTGGAGCACTTACTAGAGCAGGCAGTTTACAGGTTTCAGGCAGGTTGAATAATATATAGGTACGTATCACTAGCCACCAAAATATATTCTTTTATAAATCGGACGAAAATAAGTAACCGCAGACGCTTACCTTTTGCACGTCTAACCCACCTTTCACCTGTAATATATGAGATTATTAACTTCTTAGAACAAAATAATACTCTGAGAATAACTCACATTACACCCGGTAACTGATGCACCCATATTATAGGTAGCTACTATACCCTCAATATAAATTGTATGTGACGTAATATATCTGTTCATAGTTAGAGATTAAATAGATCTTATGAATACACTCCACAACTGAAACTCTTTAAAATTCATGAAATTTTTGATCGAAACCAACAGTTGAATAAAATCCTATTAACGATGAGTAGAATCATAAATAAAGATGTAATAGCGTTGGTTTATATTTAAGCACGCGGACTAGGCTCGAGCGAAAAGCTTGTGAAAATACACGCCCAACTTCAAATAATTCGCAAGCTCAGCAGTTAGAAAGTTTTCCTACGTTTCAGATAGCAATAACCATCAAGCTCTATGAACATGCGCTTGCAAGGTAAGTTTCTAGGATTGCGCTGGACAAACATCCACCTTTATGAGATAACTTCGTAGGTGTCCAAATGCAAAAGTTTGCAGTTTACTTGAAAACAGTCACTTAACACGAATGTGCAACCATTCAGAATAATAATAATAATAATAATAGCGCCGCAAAATGTTCAAAATTATGTACAATTTTTCATCGTTGCTAGAATAGAGTGCCTATTGGGCGAATAGATCCTTTCAAGAATAAGGCATGCCGCGAATGAGTTGTTTCTTTTTTTTGGTGTAAGGTCCCGTGTTTTGCGAATAGGGTATTTATCTACGAAGCTGTGTTTATTTATTGCATTAATTAACAATTTATTGATGACTTTACGTGAGTCTAATATGTACTTCTCTACCCTAATTTGTATTTTTTTAAGTTTAATAACAAACCAATTAGGTACAGTTTTTTTTATAAGGAAGGAAGTTCCCGGTGTCCTAGTCACTGTTTTGGCTACAAAGAACTACATATACTCGTAAATAGACGAAAACACTTCGTAGAAATTAACAAGCTATTAAGTCTTATTAAGATTAATTGGATGCAATAGACCGCGGGAATATTTATTTAAAACGAACACCGGTTCTGCTGACATCATACAGAGCTGATGTTTTAACTGTTGAAATGTGTATGCTGCTATAACAAAGAGATTATAGAGAGCTATATCAATAGAATATTTCTTTTTCAGCCTGATCTTAGGTCCAATTAATAAATCATTGTTCGTAGTAGTTTGGTATGATTATGTCATAAAACCTTTTACGACTCACCATTTTCCACAACACAAAAATGTACTTGTAAAATTACCTAAATACTTATACCATGACGAGACGACGCGACGTCCCAAATGCAAAACGACCTGTTTGCAACACGCCTTTTTTGGAAATGTAACGTGATAACTGTTCTAACATGGCTCAAAAGGACTACAGAATATAAACGATACCAATGCCAAGAAATGAACTTTGAATACCTCGAGAATGTGTAAGGTTCCACACACACGATGCTCAATGGGCATTTCTCGCCTATCGATACTCTACATCGGTATTTCCTAGTTGCTATTTGGAGAACATTTTATGAAAGGTGTGTGTGTAATATTATTATCAACGTATTGTCTGCACTGTTTATTTAATGACCTAATAATACTGGGTAAGTACGTGTGGAAACGGAAAAAGTGATATGATAATTATATTATTATACCTAATTAAGAATTATTCCTCAAGTTTTGTCGAACTCAGTTGGCGGTAGAGTAACAATCTCCATTATTTCAATTATTTGGAGAGCATCTGGAGAGCGTATAATACAATATGAACTGTATCCATTAGGAATATTGAATTAGGTCCTATACTTTTTATGAAAATGAAATATTATTTCTCGTTCTTATTGCAAACCGTTTTTTCTTGTATTTAGGTACCTATACACATATACCTACATTAATCTAGGTAGCTGAACGAAGCGCAAAACCATCGAAACAAAAGGCCCCGCAAATTTCATACAAAATGTATAGGACATAAAAAAGGTAATTTAAAACCGCCCCATTACTATGGATAAAATAAAGAATCCGACGGGGATACCCGGACGTAGCAGAAAATGTGCACTGCGGAAAAACAAACATGACAATTTTATGGGACGGCACAGTAACATCTTTTCAGGCGTTTTATTTAGAAGAATATACAACTGTAGTAGGTATAAGTACAGTTCATTTGAGATAAACATAGATAACTTAACTTTATAATAAACTTTGTTGAATTTAGATGGGGATATTTTATACTAGCAAAAAACTTACCTACCTACGTTACTATAACACAAAAATGTTGTCATACTGACTAATCCGTAAATTTTATTTTATCTCTAGTTTGTACTTCTATTTATCAAGAATCACCTACTGATTAATTACTCCTCAACTTATGCATTTTAGTAACTACATCTGAAGAATAAAAAAAAATATCAGCTTCTCAGCTTAAAATGACTGAAAACAAAATTAAACTTACCGTAGGTTTTCGCCGACACAAAAATGTCTTACAATTCTTTAATCGTTCGTTAATCGTCGATTAGCTGCTCGTCGGTACAAAACGTCAACACTGCACTGTTAACCACGCGGATTAATGTTCACTGTTACTCTGTTTTAGCCACGTGTAATATGCGCTAGTACACTGGCGGCGTACTGAGAAAACGGCCCGTATTTTAACCACCTCATTCATGAACGGAGTCTTACTGAAATCACTCCGCGTTTCACGCCCGCGGAAGCCGGCTTGCACCCAATCTGTTGTCTTTCAATACATAAACAAACCGTACGAGATGAAGCTAGCCGCGATTGGACCCTCCTACTCTATTGCAGCTTTTCTCTCCGCTTTTATTATAGATGTTTATTTGTATCCTTAAAAAAGGCAATAATCATCAAAAAATACACTGTAAATATTGTAAGAGTACTGAATTAAAAATAATTCAGGTTAATTCGAAAACTTTAGGAAAGAAGCGACACAAAAACAATACAGGGAAGACCAAGATTAGCGCTAGTGTGACGTATTCTTCCGCGTCTGCGCGATGTCACAATGCAGGGCCAATTTGGACACTCGGTCCTTACAACAGAGTCTAGAGGGGCATAATCACCCTTCAACGCAGCTTATCAGGAACACTCCAAGCTATTTTGAACCGTATAGGTGATGATATTTGGTAGATAATACATGGCTGAAGGTAACACTGCAGGCGCGCGCATCACGTGTGAAGGGGGCCAGATGATTGCAGTTCGAGACCGTATGAGTTCACGACCCTTCACAAAAGCGTAGGGCTTCAATTCAAATAAAACTCTGTTCATATTGATATTGTTAAGAGCTACGGCCTTACTATTGGAGAATTTTGTACGTAGATATTATCATCAAGTCAAACATGGTTGGTAGGAGGTGTATCAATAAATTACCCTAATGCACTGTAATACTTATGATCCGCCTGTTGTAGTAAATTACTTAAAACAAGCAGTAAGCAATGCTGTTAAATATCCTATGTTATTCCAAGACCTAAAGTAGTACACATCTCTCGCTCCGGCTATCTGAGAGGTGGTAAAGATCGTTATATACCTGTTATACTATTTATCTTCATTCTTCATAGATTCCTGTAAATCTTAAATTTATATAAATTACGTGTCACGTTGTTTGTCCGCGATGGACTCCTAAACTACTGAACGGATTTTAATCAAATTTGCACACCGTGTGCAATTTGGTCTAACTTAAAAGATAGGATTGCTTACATCTCAATTTATAGTCGCAATAACAAAAACCTTAGCCACAGCAACGCGTGGCCGTGTCTGCTAGTAAGAATATAATTATAAACCATTGAAACTCACCACCTTACCACGTGCTTTAGATGTCGGGCTCCCATTGTTCTGTAAAGGAAAATACGTTTTTGAGCGACATGTGACAGAAGCTAGCATTCCGGAAGTACCTACCTACATACCTACATACATAAATACGAAACTGACCCTTGAGCAGATATACTAATAATAAGGGTAGGTCACATCCACATTATTATCTAAATACTTTACCAACGGTTAGAGCTTCATCTAATGCGTATTCACTATAAAACCACTACGAATTATTGTTTAAGTTTAGTAACGATTTATGATACTACAGCAAGAAATTGCTATCAAACAAGTACAGGATAAACAGCATTGGGGAAATTGCTTACACTAATACTTACCTATCTAAATTTCAAAAAATTTACATTACCATTTTATTCTATAAGTATACAAAATGAATACCAATAATTATGGTGAAAATACATTTTGTAACTATAAATTGATTTGACTTTTTTTAACTATCATAATGATTATTGTTAATTACCTGTGCCTCCAAAATTATTATTGGTCTGCAATAAATTGTACAACTAAAAATGATATATAAATAAATACAATTTGAATATACAAACATATCACAAAGGTACATAAATCAACCAAAAGGTGATACAATAACGACATTATTTATTTTATTTTATTATTATATTTTTAATTTTTAATACACAGAAAACATCAATTATTCAGTAATTATTAATTGTTTACAAATTGACACACATTCTACACATTGTGGCAGTTTGGTCATGGGTAGAATTGTAGAATATATTAATACTTTAATATGTATAATTCAATAATTTATTAAAACATTTATAATATAAGCCAAACGATCACAATATTATGGATTTTGTCCCTAAGATAGACAATAATAATATGATATTTAATAACTCTTTGGCTTTTAATGACGTCATCCTAAGAATAATCATATTGTTACCTAGTATGTACCAATATAATATTATTTGTGTAATTATTAACGAGATCAAAACATTGCGGCACACATTACTTATGAAATAAAATATATTAGTTTGAATATAATCAAAATTGTGCAAAATATTCACACTTGTGCGAAAAATCGACAGCTAAAATGCAAAAGCAAGATAATTTCAACATATTTCTCCTCATTTAAGAATAATAATTAGGTATTTTATCATGACTAGATACCCTGCACTTAGTAATGATTTTGAACAAGCATTTTTGTTAACCTTAAACAGAATGTAGTTACTTATATTATTTAATTTCACCACTATTTATGTCAGTGACTAATTAATTCTCCATTGCACAGATAATTAATTAAATACTTACATTATTTTGCTAAATGTAACGTTTTTTTTTTTCTTTTTCAAAATAATAATCAGTCTCATTAAGACGAAGTCCCAAGGTGGGCTGCAGATTTGGTTCCGAAACTTTCGAAATATAATAAAATTGTAAGATATATTATTATCCTAATAATTATAATCTTTTGTAAATATATAGCAAATAGATTCAAAATATGGAAGTTAAATCGGTAGTTATGTAAATGAATGTATAAGTATGAAATCACAGATGATTCTAACATGAACAGAGTTCCCTGTCCTTTTTCGCTTGCAGTTTCTGCAGCGAATGCCGACGACGGCCTGAAGCGCAGAGCATCGCGTACTCTACCGATGACTCCATTCTGAAAACATTCATAAAACACCGTTTAATGATATCTCAAAAACGTCAAACGTATTTTTCAATGAAATAAAGTAACCGATAGAGTAGACCATGTTTAGGCAAAAATTGTTTAGGAACTTTAGGACATCCGCTGGCTAGGTAGAGCAACCACTTGCAGAAGGCTACCGAAGATCGGGCTCAGTGCCATCACTAGGAGGCCTATGGCAACACTACTGCTTATTGTCATGTTACATTAGCTGATCACCTTCGGGAATAGTGTGCCTACATGAAGATTTCTATTTAACAAATCCAAACGAAATCAAATCATGTACAGATCGCGCGGCGAGAGTTTGGCTTTGACCTTCGGGTGGAGGGGATTACTGCGCATGGTTTGTAGGCGCATGCGGTGCTCTGATTGGATTGCTCTGATTGTGTGCGTGACAGTACCCATGCGCAGTAATCCCCTCCACCCGAAGGTCAAAGCCAAACTCTCGCCGCGCGATCTGTACTTGTATCTATAATTATACCTGAGCATAACTCTGTCCAGCAAAATCTCAATAGCCCGATCTATATTCTGTCCATTTTTGGCACTGGTTTCCAGATATGGCAGGTTGTAGTTTTTGGCAAATTCCCTTGCACGGTTCTGATTGACTAGCCTCTTCTCTTGCAGGTCGCACTTGTGGCCGCACAGCACTATATCGGGTTCTTCACTCAGACTGTGTGTCTGGAAATATGATTTAACTTAACTGAATTACTTAGTTTAGTAAGAAATTATTATATAGGTATATTTTTCTTCCAGCTGTGTGTTTTGATGTAGGTTGTTCATAGGCCCTCACCTTACCTTTCCATAAGCTTACAAATTGTCTCATATAAGAAGTCTTTAGTACCTTCAACTGTTCAATCCAGTTCCTCACTTCTAGGAAAGAAGCCTCGTTTGTTAAATCAAAGAGGAGTAGGAAACCCATAGCATCTCGGTAAAATGCCGTTGTTAGGCTTCTGAATCTGCAATGAGATACAACATTTATGTAGTTTTGCAGTTATTCTTATACCTACTGTACCTTACCGGCACATATTTTTCTAAGATACATTAGATACTTAAGAAGTCCTCACACAAACCACAAGAAATGTATTATGAGTTTGTTATTGCATAACTCATTATATGGAGGGATACTTATATGATAGGTATGCCATATTATAGAGATAAAAAGTAACTATGTATTTTATCAAGCACAGCACTTAATCTACAGCCATAATATTAAGTTTCAGACTAATGACTAGATAAGAATAAATTGGGCTTTTATCACAAAGCCCAATTTAATTTGTAATCAATAAATATAGGTACCTAGTGTCAAGGTATGAAACCATGCCAACCTTGTTGATAGCAGTAGGAAAGAAACTAACAATGCTTGTACATATTAGTTTTTTTTTATAAATTTAACATAGCATGTTTTTGAAGTATTTTAATTTAAGCTCAGGAAACCAATAATAATAAAAATATATATATATATATAATAATGTGAGATTTTTTTTTTGTTAAAATGAATCATACAATGAAGACTATTGGGAAGACAGAAACACGATTAAGAATAATTGGCTAGATAAATAAAAATCACAAGGACCACACTAAAATGCATCTTTACTTATCTTTCATTTATGTACATTAGGTAGGTACCTAATGGTTGTTTTTATTCATTAAAATATATTTCAATCTTTTACATAACCTTATATTAAATAGTAAGTACCTGAACAATTTGCAACTTTATCATATGAGAGTAGCTGCAGAATTACAGTTGGGATAATTTAGATAAGTAGGTACATGCATACATACATCATAATAGTTTTAAGTTTCAATTTTTCTTTTGTATCCATATTTCACCTATATGCCCTGCTGAGATGGCCTTTTTGGTTGAAATATGAATAGCCAGATGGCCTGTGAGGACAATACCACTGACAGGCACGGATCATTACATAAATGAATCAAAATGATTAAAATAATTGTATTATTCAATTAGGCCCCTGTTCTGTTCCTGCACGTGATACACGAGCATAGATTACTAAATAGTTACTTTGTGAACAGTAGTCTCATCTTGTTTTATTCTTTTAAAAATATTGGGCCCTGTAAATATTTACCTCTCTTGACCAGCCGTATCCCATAGTTGCAAATGTATCCGATGCTGCCTTTCATTTTGTTGGTAAACCTGGAATTAGTTAGGTATATAGGTATCAATGATAGGGCACTAAAACTAACTTGCACACCAATCAATTTAATAGTGATCAAGTGATGTAAACTTACTACACTCTTTTCCCTGAAGTCAATGCCAACTGTAGAAATAAACTGCGTGTGGAACACTCCATCAGTATACTTGTAGAGGAAACTGGTCTTTCCAACCCCAGAATCCCCGACGCAGAGCAGTTTTATTAAATAATCGTAGTCCATGTTGTAGAAGAAATGGCTTGATTTCTTACGAGCATCAGTAAGTATGACACTTTTGGATTAAAACATACCACCAGACTTCCTATCTGACCTGTGTTGGCACTTGGCAGACTTATTTGAATGAATATTAAATATAATTAATAAATAGGTTGTGAAAATAGTGGCGCAACTCCTGAGAACTTCAATGAAATCAACAAACATAAAAATCAGTCATTTAAAAATGAATGTAATAAGTATAAGTAGGTACTTCGGCTGTATCAAATCAAATCAAGATACATAGATAGATAGGTAGTGCCGACGCCGACTGACTGACAGACTGATCGATCAGACGATCTGACGGAACTGACTCATCGATCAATCACTAGATGACAGTGACACTGTGTAGAAATTTGACAATGGCATTGACTTAGAAAATTCAGTATGACAACAGCATTATTTTTTTTGTTCAAACTTCGCATAGTTTATATTTTACATAAAACGGACTGATACCAATATTTACTTCATATCGGTATTAAAATATATCGGATGGAAATACTGATAAGGGTATCGATATATAGCCTAAAAATACTTATATCGGCATTTCGATACCGAAAGCTGCATCAAACATTATTAGTGTTACGTAGGGAGTCTGCATAAAGGTGGTGTCAAGGTTCAGTGTGTTTCGCCTCATTTTTATATTAAAGAAGAGTCGTGATGATTGTTCAAAATAACCTAGATAGATTTATACAATTTTGTGCCCATGCTGTGCACGCTCACCACCACAGTCGCAGCATCAACGTCTCTCGCAAATAAAATTATTAGTAGTATTTGAACCTACCTACCTAAAAGATCGCTGCACGATGTCAGTCGTAACGTAACGTAACAACTACCTATAGTGCGACCTCAGACCTCAGTAATGGCTCTCTTATTGTGAAAATAAGAAATACTTAAATATTTTATTACTTGATACTGGCTAAATGCACAAACAGTGCGAAGCCATCACTACAATGAAAAAAAAAGTTGTGTTTGGTTGGTTCAGTGTGACCGTTTTCGGTATTTTAATACTTTTTCGGTATTTTTTAAGGCGTTTTTCGAACATCAGTATTTTTTCGGTATTTTTTTGACATAAATAATATGGTAGCACCGTGAAGTTGACTTTGGAATTTGGCGGATATCTGAAAGTGAGACGTTGTAATTGTGTTTTTTTTCCCAGACTTGTTTTTCTTCGGGTGTTAATGTTTACCTCATATTGGTGGAATATGACTCATTGAGTGTTCGTTAACGTGCAAAAGCATGGGCAACTAATGAGGGGAGGCCTGTGTCCAGCAGTGGACTTCTTCAGGCTGATGATTATGATGATAGGCAATAGATATTTATTTCTCATACTTTGTTTATAACAGCTTATTGTACATAATGATGATTATTAAGTAGCTACATACAACTTTTTCTAATCAGTATTTTTATTGGTCTTTTGCCACGTGGAAGTCGGTATTTTTCAGTATTTTTTCGAGCCTGCCTCAGTATTTTTGTAAAATTTAATATGGTCACACTGGGTTGGTTAGTTAAGTTAGTGTTGTAATTTTTTTGTTGACATTGTCTCTGAAATTCTGACTCTGAATGTGATGAATTTAATAAAAAATAATAATTTGATTGAATAAACTTAGATCAATAAATCTCTAAAATGTCGGTCGAAGAATCTCGCACTGAAAACAGTCTCAAAGTTAGAGTTGAATACTGGTATGAGCTGAGTGTACCTGTACCGTGACATAACTCTCATTCATACAAAGTACAGTGATTATTTATTTTTTAAAATGTACCTACCTACCTGTTCAAGTTATGTCTCCTATAATGTAATAGGTATATTATATACTTTGTTTCAGTGGAGTCTGCGACTATGGTGGTCACTGTTTAGCTCTTGCACAGATGATTAGATCAAGAACACCTACTGCTACTGTATCTTGTAACCGGGGCAGGCAAGGTAAAGTGGTGTTCTATGTTACCAACTGCCTGTCTGTTTATTGTTGCCCTTAGGTTTATAGGCCTTTTTAAGTTTGTACTATTCTAAGATTTGTAGGTACATTTACTGTGTTCGAACACATCATAGTCTACAAGATTGTCTACAAGATACTAATATCTTGTAGACAATCTTGTAGACTTAACATACCATCCACTAGTACTGATTACATTCAACTAGGTATATTAGTCACAACAGAATTTTGTGTGACGAGGGATGTGCCTCTTCAACAGTTCACATGTTCACATGATTGTAATTGGTAAACATTATTATGTTCTGAAGGGAATGCTAAGATACCCGATATAAAATAAACAAAACTATTATTGCAGTATCTAGGCACCTTCATATTTTATACTAGATGTTACCCGTTATTTTGTCTGCATTTATATTGGTAACAGCTGGTAAGAATTGAATACTTAAATCAATTTGGACACAGTCATAATTTTTTTGAAACAAAATATAGCCTCTTGAATTGATAAAAATTGGTACACCATAAATGATCATGAATTGATCTTTTAGGAAATCAATTCAGATCAGGCATCCCTATCTCAACTGCTGTAGATACTTGCACTTCCATTGTGACTACTATATACATACTTATATGAGTGGTGTGAAGAAATGACTATTTTATTTTTTGCATTGTTTCAGGTGCCTTTGAGGTAGTTGTTAACGATACGCTAATCTATTCAAAACTACAAACAATGGCGTTGCCAGACTATGAAGAAGTAGCCCAAGTTGTAAACGATGTGTCACAAGGGAGCGAGCCAAGGGAAATAATGGGACAACAACCAATCAACTGTGCAATATCATAACATTTATTTGTTTTAGATAAGTTTAGTAGTGCTTGTAGTAGCAATTTGACTATATGTGTTCTGCTCCACATGTCTTATTCTAATTGTGTTGTTTTGGAAAATCTAAATTACAAATGATGCTTTCAAAAATGTACAGCAGCACATTAATAAGTGTGAGTTGTGAACTTGAAGTCTCCAGCATCTGATGTCTATTTGTTTTTGTTATTTTGTAAACACTGCTTGCATTGCCATACCTTCATTACAATAATTACTTCACAATGTGTGTCTAGACATAGGGCTAGGAATAATAATGAAATATAACATGTTATGCTCCACATTCATTACTGGCCCATTTCTACTAAGATTATTATGCTATCATATATTTATAAAATATATTTTTGTTTAACATTATTATCCTGTATTTTGGTATTTTAATATCCTGTCAATTTAATATCATAACTTTCAAAAAATTCTAACATCACAATGCTAAAAAAATAGACATTAGACTTTATAAGGTATGCTATCTATAAAAACTTACAATAATAGGTAACATCAATTAACAAAAACACTAGATAGTATATATCACAAAACATTATTTATACATGTATAAATAAAATAAATTCATACAATAACTATAAATATATTAATTGATTATAAGGTTTTCTCTTACGTAGGTGAACTATGGTACTGTGAGCCATTTATAGAGGACGGAATCATACATGAGTGTACCCAAACAATTTAAACATAACATTATATGAGTAGGATAATGGAATACAACACATTTTCATAGACATACCTATCAAACAGAACAACACTATGACACTGTCATAATATTAATATATTGGGACAGCCCTGAAATCTGAATAAATATTGTTGTTGATTGCGGTCAATGACATTTTTGCTTGACCTATGTCTATTTCTAGTGCTTCGCCTGGTTATAGTGTTCATACAAACATACATCCAATCCAAAGTAAAACTAGGAACATTATAAGGAATAATCTGTCAGCCTTTGAACCTACAAATTATGTACAATGTACATACATTATAAAGTAGGTATATATACATGTACATACATTATTCTTACTAATTGTCTTATTTTAGGTAGGTACTGTCTTATCACAGATGCGTGGTTAGCCGCGGAAATTTTGTTCGCCTCTATGTAATTTATATTTAATATACGATATCAAAAACGTCTTCGTCTCGCTCCGTTTGTTAAGGCCTATTGACAAGGATAAGAATCTCACCTACCTACTTATATTATCATCATTTAGTACAGGTCTTATTGAGGCGCTAGTTTTGAGATTAGGGTCTTTTGAGCCGTCTATAGTTCCAATGTATGTTAAGTAAATGCCAAAACGCAATTTGCCTGCAAACTGTTCTGCTATAGTCCTCAGAGGTTCAACTGTCTTCTCGCCGGTTTGTTGATCGATACACACCATCTGGCAACGGGGGCATTGTCCTTCCACCTGAAA
Source organism: Hylaea fasciaria (assembly GCA_905147375.1). Classification (NCBI taxonomy): domain Eukaryota; kingdom Metazoa; phylum Arthropoda; class Insecta; order Lepidoptera; family Geometridae; genus Hylaea; species Hylaea fasciaria. The sequence continues at coordinate 6,000,144 of LR990199.1, forward strand.
ATATAGGCCAGAAAATTAATTTATATGCTGCTGCAATAATCTGGCATGGTCCTCTAAGATTTCCATAAGTAGGTATACTAGTACCCAACTTATAAGGCGCGTCGTGAATCTTCGTTCGCGCAGAAAAGAAAGTATGGTCCGAAGATTAACGAAAGAATGTTTAAAACTTACAATCAACCTAAGCTCACTATTATAAGGTTCATAATACACTGCAGCTGTTAGTTCCATCTCACTCTAAGCTCGCTAAGATGGCGGCGGCTGCCGACCAATAGCGGTCAATAGCATTTATCGCGCTTTGAAAATTCATCTTCTGCGCAGGTACATCGGTAAGCCATATCAGTTGGGTAATACTTGTATATAGAAGACATGTGCGGGCGCCGAATAGGCACTAGTTACCATACTTACCTTACCATAGGGCATGCATGACAGAGACGTCGCGCCAGCGCGCGGCTCTGTGTGTCAATTCCTACAGTAGTCGAGACATTTGTTTTAGTTCTATGCATACGAAGAAACGTACCAGTATTGGTAACATACTTAATTCGTTGCATTGCCACCATTTTAATGATCTGGTTCTAAATGGTTCTAAAATAAATCTGGTTCTAAATGGTTAATGATCTGGTTATGTAGAAAATTCATTAGCCGTCTAACTACTGTGATAGGTACCTACATAACTTAATAGGTAGGTAATTGCACAATGGACAAAACATACCTTGAATTCATGCCTTCCAATAATCAGCTTTTGCCACTCAAGCTCCGCCAATTCCGTATCCATGTCAATTATGATATTCCCTCTGAACCGGTCAGTCAGCTTGTCTATATCGTCGTTAAAGTTTGAATCTTCAATTTTATCTCTCAACCATCTAACTGTTGCCTTGTTTATGAGCAAGTATTGAGCTTGGTTGCTTAGCGAAAGCAGTTTCTGACCACTCTCGCTCTTCTTTTGTGTTCTCCCGTCATCACCCGACTGCCTGATTAAGCGTAGGTATGATATTTCACAGGCTTCTGATATCCAATCGGCTACTTTGTCGCCACAGTCGTAGCCTTTGACAAGATCGGCACAGACTTTGCTCTGGCATAATGAAGATTCTCGGAGTTTGGTTTGTGCCAGAGGATCTAGTGGCACAGATATTGGTAGTTTCCCTGTAAATTACAAATTAAATATATACCTAGTAGAGTAGCGGCGGGTGGCCCGCGGTTCCATCCGTAGATTTTTCTTCCTTTTTTCCGGAATAACAATTTTTCAGAATAATGCAATAAATATACTTAAACATACTAACTAGGTAGGTACTAGGTAATCAACCCTATTCCTGCTGTCTATCTTGTCCATCCAAAGGTTGTCTGGTCGTATCGCTTTAAGCGATAAGACCGCCCATTGTACCTATTTTAAGTTTGACCTTTCTGTGTTCTGTATATTTTGGTGTCAATAAAGAGTTATCTAATCTAATCTAGGTACCTAGCTAATAACGGGTCTAATTCGCGCACAAACGAATATCAAACTATACAATTTTGACATACCTCGACGTTTCGGCCGAGTTACATCGACCGTGGTCACGACGACGTTTTTAGCTATATATATACTTAAAAGTATATATATAGCTAAAACAATTACAAGGTAAGTATATTTATTAATTTTCATTAATTTATTTCATGTAGATTGGTAGGTACTAGCACTTTTTAGTGCAAGACAAATATAGGTAGGTACCTAACACTTAAATAATTTAAATTGCACCTAATTAATAAAGTTGATAGTTTAGAATAATAACAATTATTAGATAATTTATTATACAGTTGGAATCATGTCAGCATAAAAAAACAGTCAGTAAATGGACTACCCACCTTTGAAATTTAAAATTAGCTGCTTCTTTGTCAAATCTATTGTTGGATGTATCATACACATCCTGGTATTTTGCTTTTGAGTCAGACAGACACCATTGTCCTTGATAATCATCCACTCTCTGTCATATTCGAATCCTTTCGGTCCTATTTTCCAAGATGTCTTAACTTTGAAAGCACCACACGATTTTATCGGGAATATTGCCATCTCCTTCAAATGCATTGCGGCATAGTGCTTACGGTCTGCAATACCATTTGTGAAGTGGTTTGTGTCGTCGTATATGTGCTGCACATCTCCATTAGTAGCTCCTATTGGATACATCATTTCAGCTGCTTTGAAATTAATCAGCTGCCGCTTTGGTCTAACAAGTTTTGCTTTGACAAAGCATTGGCATATCATATTCATTAGCTTGTCGACATCATTGAAAGTGTTGAAATATCCGAATGAGACCCTCACAGCCCCCGTTGGCTTCCCGTTGATCAAGTCCAGATCATCGCCACACTTGTGGCCTGCTTTGTATACATCTTTCATTTCTTTGCTGGTCACCGCTAGGTGCCTTTGACATGAACCCGAGTTGCAGAAACACCCTGTTCTCACATTGATATTGAAGAGGTCTGCCATGTGTTGAAACTGAAAATATTAAAGTAACTATAAAAAAAGCACCAATAGAAATATTTAACGTAAAGTGATAACTGAAAAGCATTTGAAGGAAATTAGTAACTAATAGCTATGTATATTGTATCTATTTAATGAATGATTTCCTTTGAAGTTCATAGAACTCTACTTATATGTTTAACACCACAAAAATTAAATATCACATTGTCTCTTAGTTATTATCTAAGTATTTTATTATCATGTTACCTCTGCATACCCAATATAAGTTCCATTTTGGCGCAGCAAGTTAAATGTAACATAGGCGCCCTGCTGCCTTATATGGCTGAAGTCAGAATCCATGTAGAGAATGACTGCTTTTCTCCCATTTTGATGCCGAAGTTCAGAAAGCTGGTTGTAAAGGTCCCGCGCTAAGCAGAATGTGTGAAGAGATATTGTTTCCATCATATTGTTTTGAACCACTTTAGGTATAAGTCTGTGCAATGTATCAAAACAATGTTTCAAGGCAATGATTGATAAGAAAGAAACTGTGCCATCTTCAAATCTGAAAGTGAAAATAAATTTATTCAGGCACTGGCAACCCGATAAGGCTGTTTATTCTCAGTAGATAAATAGATAAAATAAGGCAATAACCTGATGCATATATTATGCATTGTAATTTTACAGTAAAGTAAGATACATACCGTTCATACAAATTATTTCTCTTCACATGAAAATTTTCACTACTCAAAACAATGTCAACAGTTCCACCTCCGAAGTATTTCTTATCGCTCAGGACAGCTTCACTACTATTCTTCACAAGAATAGCTCCCAATCCGGTTGGAAATCCAAATATTTTGTAAAAAGACATGGATACAAAATCAGGCTGATCGACTGACAGATCTAATTTGCTTGTCGAAACAAATGTTGCTGCATCCAGTAATACATACCAGTTACAGTTAATCTTGCAGAGATACTTCATTATGTAATTGTTCAGGCAACCATCTCTAATGCTTTTCATACAATCAATGGGGTACTTGTAACCATTGAAGTTACTTTGTGCCGGGTACACAAGCATTGTGTTGCCATCTTTTTTGTTGTATCTATCACTCCATGGAGTGACATGTTTCTCATTGAGGGCTGTTAGAAAATCGTCATGTGATATGTGGATTATATCTGGAGTTTTTTGTATTGCTATTTCCCTCAGACCGAGGACAGATGTATGATTGTCTTGTAAGTATACAAAGGAGCCACAATTCGATAAATCATCTTCATCATAAGCAAATTGGAATGATTCTACAATTAGTTTGAGAGACTGTGTACACCCTGAAGTAAATATTACTGTATAATTAGAGGAGTCCGTATTGAAATGCTTGAGGATGAGACATCTTATCTGCTCAATACAATCTTTGGTGTATTTGTCCGAGTGTGGGTTCATATAGAAATTGTTCATCAAGTCTTCATTCACTGTTTTTATCAAATTTTGTGGATATAATGAGGCTCCAGCATTTTCTAAGTAGCATCTGTCTGAAAAACACAAGCAACTATTATATTTTAGCTTAATTTATAACAAATTCCAACATCACTTATTGTTTCAGTTGGTTGATTTACATTCCTACAACATGACTGTATTAGTACCTATAACATTTATGATAATATGAATAATTATGAACCTTTTTTTTTTAATATTATACCTATACCTATGCCCAAAGTCCTTCGATACTATTGATATTCAAAGATGAATGTCATCTTTCTAACATTAGTTTTAACATAAACATCACAACCTTCATCTTCATATTAGTTTGTATTGTTTTTTATTTTTAATATTCACAAAGCTATTATGCACCTATACTTTCCTGCATATACCTAATATACAATTGCATATCAAGGGCAAAATATGAAATTAAATGACCGCTATATACAGTGCTATACAGTACATGCTATGTAGTACAGTAGACAAGTGCTTACACTATTTAATAGCCCACTTAAATGTGTGTTCAATATCCATGTTACGTAACATTTAGTAACAATTCAACTTAACTTACTTACCTATGTCCTCAGTGAGCATTATATTACAATATAAATTAGTTCTGCAACTTCTACAAAACCGATAGTACCTAACTGAGAAACAAGTTATAGGACAATATTATGCTCCTAAAAAGTAAAAGTAGAATTATTTTACTTTAATTTTTACTCACCTCCCAATCTTGAAAACTCTGCAGTGATCCGTTGCATGTTCTCATTATCAATTATTTGGCTTAATGTGGTCATCTCGTAACTAACTTATTGCGATCCTGCAGAGTAAATAATTATTATTGATAAAAATTATATTACAGCGCGAACACGCAAGTTGACACAATGTTACAATAACACACTGAACTCGTCTGACCTGACTACAAGAGAATAATGAATTATGATCGCTGTACGGTTTGACCTTGTATTGAGATATTTGTAATGTAATCAAATATAATGAATGCTTAGAAAATAAAGATGTTACCTACATCTTTGCCATTTGCGAAAACAAAACAAACAAAACAAAAATCAGGCTGCGACTAAATACACGCAGTAACACAGATAAAAAAAAGAATGAAGTAAAGTAGTAATAATAATAATACAGTAGACCGACAACCACTACGTAACCCCGTGAATAGGATTTTTACTTGTCATTGAATTGTATTACCTGTTAATACTTCATTCAGCGCTAGGGGTACCTATTGTGGACTACACTTGACTACAGTATATGTACCATGTCCGTAAGGATTGAGGAGCCACTTTTGAAAAATTAACAATTTCTAAATGGAATATCACGCAGTTTAAATGTAGGTGTGTCAATAAAATTTGTACCCTAAAGCAGATTTTAGTAGATTTTATGCATAAAAAGTTCTGTTACTGTAAAGGTGGCACCTCAATTCAGCAAATCAGGATTGAGGTGCCATTTTTCAAGTGAATAGAACTGGTTAAGTTATGGATGAATATTTCTGAAAACGCAATATCTTTACGGACGTGCTGTATATTGGTTGCCACCAAACTCTGGGGCTTGAACGGCTTCAATTTAAAAAGATATATAACATTCAAAGTGGCGCCAAAATCTATAAAAAATCGATTTTAATTTTTTTATTTTTCATTGATATAACTAGTCAATTTACAAAATAAACTTAATGGAAAAAATGTAGATAGTTGGCTGAAATTGTAGCCAGAGAATGAAGTAATAAAACCAAGTGGTTTTTTTGCTGCGACTAATTTTATGTGGCTCCTCAATCCTTACGGTCTGGAAATAATATTTCGCTATAACTACGTGACAACAAAACGAAATCGAACGATGAATATCCCAAAAAAATGTAGATATGCGTACCTTAATATTCATATATAATTTAACCACGCTACGTATCCTATATTGGACAAAACACACAATTTTTTACTTTCTCATACAAATTTTCTTAAGCGGTGACCATAATTTAAGTATGTAACCAGGGATATGGAATCCAAGAACTACTTACGCTTTTTTGTGTTGGACCCGCACTGTTAGTGCAGTCAGCCAGTGTAAACAGCTCGTTTAATAATATAATATCTGGATGACCGAGCTTTGCTCGGTATCTAATTTTTTTTTTTTATAAATTGTGTTTTTAGGAAATTCTATTTATGTACGAATTACTAATAAAATGATGAAATATGAATAATATTTTTCGATCTTACCGATACAATAATAAAAAAATATGAACTGGTTATTTAAAGAAAAAATCATAAAAAAAAACACGGAAAAAAACAAATGATTCCTAGCTAGATCGATTTATCGTCCCCGAAACCCCCTATATACTGAATTTCATGAAAATCGTTGGAGCCGATTCCGAGATTCCAATTATATATAATATATATCCATACTAATATTATAAATCTGAAAGTAACTCTGTTTATCTGTTTATCTGTTTATCTGTATATCTGTTTGTCTGTTTGTTTGTTTGTTACCTTTTCACGGCTAAACGGCTGAACCGATTTCGATGAAATTTGGTATAGGGGTAGATTGGACCTATGAGACGGACATAGGCTATCTTTTGTCTCAAAAAATAATCTTTAAGGGGATGAAATAGGGGTTGAAAGTTTGTATGGGGAATCCATAATTCCTCAAGTTAGGGATCTGAAAATTCTTATTTAGGCTTTTGGTAAGAAATAAATAAATACGGGTTTCAGCTTTTTTGCAAAATCATCCCTAAAGGGGGAAAAGCAAGGGGGTTGAAATTATGAGGTATTCTTTAGATGCACCCCCTACGGACCACAATAAACGGCTAAACGGATCGTAATTTAAATTGGAAAGTAATTAAGGGGGGAGAGTGCGATGGGAGGAGGGGGAGAAAGGGGTAAAGTGGGGGAAAGGGGGAGTAGATGGTAGAGTGAGGGGAGAAGAGGGTAGAGTGGGGCTAGAAGGAGGGGAGAGTGGGTGGAAATAGGTGAGAGAGATTGAGTGCGAAATATATAGAAATAGAGGGAGAGGGAGTGAGCGAAGGAGGGAAAGGAAGAGATATAGACGGAGAGGGTGAGGGAAATAAATATAATGGATGAGATGGACAGGGAGAGGGAACGCAAGAGATTGAGAGTGGAGAGGGATATTAATGATAGAAAGATAGGGAAAGATATAGAGATATAGGGAGAGGGAAAGAGATGGAGGTAGAGGAAGAGAGATAGAAAGAGCGAAAGAGGGAGAAAGATAGAAAAAGAGCTAGAGAGGGAGAAAGATAGAGGAAAAGGGAGTGAGAAAGAGACAGATATATTCTTACCTATAACTGTTCCCCGCGACATCAATTGATTTTCTAAACAGTTTACATTTTATATAAAAATGCGAATGAAGTTGCGGGTATCAGCTAGTAATATAATAAAAATGTTACGGATCGCTGTCTGTATATGGAAGATATTTGAGAAAAAATTATTATTGGGACCTATAACAAAGCAAATAGCACCCAAAACAAAGATTATTATATTTTTTTCTGTTTGTCTGTTTATCTGTGCGTTTGTGCACGCTAATCTCAGAAAAGCCTTATCCAATTATTTAGATGTGTTTTCACTACTAAGTATATTGTGGTAGATTCAGTTAACATTTAGTGTTTGTTTCATGTCAATCGATTTATAACTAAAAAAGTTATGCCATTTTCATGTAAAGATAAATTATTAACAAGCGACGGTGTTTATAACCTAAAATAAACCAAAAGATATATATGTAGGTATATCCAAAAATACTGCCCAAAGTCACTTTTCCACGCGGACGAAGTCGCGGGCACAGCTAGTATATATATATATACAAGAATTGCTCATTTAAAGATATAAGATAGGGAGGTATACATAAATAGTTTCAATTAGGTAGGTAATACCTAATCTAAATTTACACTATAACCCAACATGAAACTTGGGTGAAAACATGAATGTACCTTCCTACTGATTAGGTTTTTGGTGTATTATATTATTACCTATGCCTACACCCGAGCGTGTGTAATTTAATATTATAATATTTAATGTTAATATTATATACCTACCTATCAGCAAATATAGCACTTGTACAAACCATTAGCCTGGGTTACACAAGAGGAGAAGGTAAGTAGGTAAGTACCTACTTATCTGGAACGCTAACGGCAAAACATGGTGTCATAGTATGCAATTCTCTCCTGTGGTTGTTAGGGTTATACGTACCTACAGCTTGGTACATACAGCTTGGTAAAATATAGTAGAAAATTAAATTAATAGCAGTGCCACTATCGCATGTGTAATGTGTATTGATGAACTGGTAGCCCTCATGGCATAACGGATCAATTTTGATACTTTATAGTAATTAATTTAATTTTAAATGAATGAAGCACCATAAGTACCTATGTAACGACATCACATTTAACATACATGCACAATTGCACACATCATATTATTACGCCTCTTTCCCGAAGGTGTAGCTACTTTTTTTTATTTTTTTTATTTTCATATTATAAAAACAGAAAATAAAAAAAATACATTTTTTGTATCTATATTGTTCCACTGCTGGGCAAAGGTCTCCCCTATTTCCTTCCACACATTCCAAAAAATATTAATACTCTCACTCTCTAGGGCCTAACAACCACGTTTAGGTCCGCTAAGCTGAGCAAATAATAATAATATGACACAGTTTTTGAGCATGAGATGTGAAAACTCATGTACTATTTACGCACGTAAAATAAATTTGTAAATCTATTTATTATAGGTACTCGTATAAAAACCAAAACTGACTGACTGACTGATCGACTAACGCACAGCTGAAACCACTGGGCCTAGAACCATGAAATTTTTCACAAATATTTTGTATGTGTCGTAGGCGTGCAATAAGAAAGGATTTTTGAAAATTCAACCCCTAAGGGGGTGACCGATTATATAATTATTGCATCACTAGCTGCGCCCCGCGGTTTCACGCGCGTTAGGATAATATACGATATATCTTTATGAATTGTAGTCCATGTGTTATTCTGGTATTATGTAAGCTATATTATTGTGAATTTTCATCAAAATCCATTCAGTAGTTTTTGCGTGAAAGAGTAACAAACATTCATCCATACTTAAAAACTTTAGCGTTTATAATATTAGTAGGATAAAATACACTTCATATAGAAATGATGCGAATTTTTGTCATTAAGATATTTTTTTACCGACACATGGGCTATTTGCACTGAATAAACACACTTTCAATTATATATCCTATATCACCATAATATTATTATTAGATTGAAGGTGTGCACAATGCACAATGCACAAACCAGATATAAATCACAGATTCCTAGATCAGGGTAAGTATAATCATTTTACAATAAAGATTTGTTCATAAAACGAAAGCGCGACAACATAACGCTATGCAAAGATATTTTATAGCACCGTGCGACCTAAACCCGCACTTAGGTCACGCTTTGCGCTGTTCAAAGTAGCACATTTTTAAACGGCCTGATGTTCACTAACTTCACACCGTTTAAGAATATACCCATCGTTACGAGTGTAGTACTGAACCAAAGCTATCTATCGATATATCAGTCATACATTTTACACCACTCACAAATTCATAGTAAGCAAGAGAAGATACGTATAACCTGTAACGTGTGGCGCCATATTTCTGCATGTTTTCATTTTGGTCTTCGTTGGACAATTGAAAACGCTATACCTAAGTTAGCGATATTAACCGTACACTGTATTTTATAACCTTTAACCTATAACCTTTGTTATAAAATGTCTTATCCGATTATATAATCATCGAAACATAAGAATACTTACTTGATTTAGAAATGTTGCGTTTTTTGTTGTTTACATAAAATGTAACCGACACATGAACTATTTTCACTGAATACACACACTTTCAATTGTTATACACCATAATAACTAATATTCTATAATATAGTCTCATAGTGAATACATTTATGCACAAACCAGATCAATCACAGATTCCTATATTAAGTAGGTATTCACGTTACGATAAAGATTCGGCTACAAAATGAAGCGCTACAATATTGATATTTTTCACTGTTTTTTAGTTGAAACCAGCTTGACTGTTATTTAAACCGAACAATATTAAATCTGAAACAATATCACATTAAGCAATCCACGAACAATAAATATGCATCAAAATACTAATAACCTAAAAAAACAAATCTAGAAGTGACACGGGTAGGTGTAAATTGTGTTTTCCTGTTCTCTACTGGTGGAATGCCAACCTACCCACATTAAAATTTGGGTGTTTATTACTAAGAGTCAAATGAATATCTTTTCATTGCATTAATTAGAAGATTACTTTTAAATATATTAAATAGATGGCGGGTTTATGTCGCACGTGCTATAAAATATTATACGATACTCGCTGCATAAGTAAGTATATTAAATACACGGCGGTTAGCACCCTCGCTTCGCTCGGGCGCTAACTTCACGCCGCCGTGTATTAATATACTACTTAGACAGCACGTATCGTAATGTACTATTTCACTATTTTTTAGTTGTAAGCGGTTTGATTATTATTTAAACTGTACAGTATTAAAACTAAAAAAATATCACATAAAATTAATAAACCACGAACCATAAATATCTATGCATCCGAAAATACTAATAACCCAAAAAACAAATCTAGATGTGATATGGGTAGGTGTGAAATTGCGTTGTCACGTTGTCTACTGGTGGAATGCTAACCTACCCACGTTTGTGTACTTATTGCTAAGTCAAATGAACATCTTTTAATTACATCACTTAGAAGATTATTTTAAAATAATCGCGGTGTAAGTAAGTATATTAAATGCACGCCAGAAGTTAAGTCACGCCGTGTAGTTGTATTCTACTTAGACCGCTCGTATCGTAATGTGCCTACTACCTACCCACTTTTATTTATGTTATTTTATATCATATAGGTATGTCATAATATATTAGTATGATGTGACGTTGTTATTGATTATAATTGAAGTAAAACTTCTTTAAGCGCGACTAGGGAGTAACTCAGATTTTTTCTGACGGAAGTAACGCTTACTATAGTCTGTGTAGTTTGCTATTTAAAAAAGGTTACATTGACGTGTCAATGTAGTGTCAATGTAACCTTTTTAAATAGCAAACTACACAGACTATAGTAAGCGTTACTTCGGTCAACGCCAAAAAAGTTTTACTGCAATCGCGCGTAAAGGTTACACGCACACACTTTTTTTTTAAGTGTCCTATTTTTTTCTTGAATATTATGGTCACCGCAGTGAAAATTGTATGAGAAAGTAAAAAATTGTGTGTTTTGTCCAATATAGGATACGTAGCGTGATTAAATTATATATGAATATTAAGGTACGCATATCTACATTTTTTTGGGATATTCATCGTTCGATTTCGTTTTGTTGTCACGTAGTTATAGCGAAATATTATTTCCAGACCGTAAGGATTGAGGAGCCACATAAAATTAGTCGCAGCAAAAAAACCACTTGGTTTTATTACTTCATTCTCTGGCTACAATTTCAGCCAACTATCTACATTTTTTCCATTAAGTTTATTTTGTAAATTGACTAGTTATATCAATGAATAATAAAAAAATTAAAATCGATTTTTTATAGATTTTGGCGCCACTTTGAATGTTATATATCTTTTTAAATTGAAGCCGTTCAAGCCCCAGAGTTTGGTGGCAACCAATATACAGCACGTCCGTAAAGATATTGCGTTTTCAGAAATATTCATCCATAACTTAACCAGTTCTATTCACTTGAAAAATGGCACCTCAATCCTGATTTGCTGAATTGAGGTGCCACCTTTACAGTAACAGAACTTTTTATGCATAAAATCTACTAAAATCTGCTTTAGGGTACAAATTTTATTGACACACCTACATTTAAACTGCGTGATATTCCATTTAGAAATTGTTAATTTTTCAAAAGTGGCTCCTCAATCCTTACGGACATTATGTACCGCTACCGATCGATGCCAGTGGTGCCAGATTAGGGGAATTATCGCTATTTAGACTACTTCCAGACCAAAAAATCGAACGGGCGATTTAGGCTACCTCAGGATTTTTTCGAAGCTGCTTAATTTTTTCTAGGTATTGCATTCACTATTTGTAGGAATGAGATAGAGATAGACAAACGCGTATAAACACCAGAAAACAATCTTACTTTCTTCTATTCTACTACCCCGCCAAATTAAGTGGCGCCGCCCTGGGATAATTGCCTAAATACGGTGGTGCTCTGCAATGAAATGTTGATTGATGACCTACCTAATTATTTACTAAAGAGTAAAGTAATAGTTATAATATGCGGGTAAACATATTTTTTTAACATGATGGCTGTTTTTACGCATCTTCTTTATTTGGCATAAATATAGGCTCAATGGCAAAGACAATAAGGTTCAAAATACTCAACGTGGCACGTGGAAGCGGGTTTTTAGATTTTTTTGATTTTGTGTATACTTTTATCAAAATGTTAGGCAAAATTAGGATACCTGTGCATAATAAATATATTAGGCTATTTAGGCTACTTGGTAGGCAAAATTAGGCGTATTGAGCTTGCTTTACTAATTTGCTTTGCTAGTGCTGATAATCTGGCAACCCTACCGAGGACGCGACGCGACGTCGGTTTGTTATTTTAAAATGTATTTGTATTTTGTTTTATAACTCAGTGCATTGCTATATTTGCTATTTTTCTAGGTCCCTGTGGATTCCGTGATGTCTCTTTCGAAAGCAATCGTGACCGTGAGTTACTTACTATACTTAGGCGGTATGCGCCCATCCCATCACATTCGCAGAATAAAGGATACTGAGGTCCGAAGACAGTATCTAGTTGCCAGTGCTACATCTCGATATCCAGTTATTAATAAGCAACGATTTCAAGATGTAGATTACATTTTGAGTGTAGATCAGCTGGTAGTGCACTTGGTAGCGCTATTGAGGTTCATTTATTAACATGGGCCTAAGATGTTTTTAGCTGATCTCACTGATCGTAACTAATTATATTACAATATCCAATTTGCAGAGCTGATTTGCATGTAGGGTGGTGCGTGTAGGCAGGAGTTTGCTTGCCATTGCATGTAGACTATGTACCTACTATGTAATTGAAATTTTCATTTGCGTTAACTATTTATGGGCATTTCTTTTATGTCGGATGTTGATAAATAGTTATTACCTATTACTTGCTTGGATGTAAAGAACCTGTTGTCGAGTTGTAAATGGTGTAATTTAACACAACTTTGTTTGATATAATACTAGCAGACACTGCCACACGTTGCTGTGGCTAATGTTTTTGTTGTTGCGACTATAAATTGAGATGTATGCTATCCTATCTTTCAACATTTTAACTAGCTAAAAACAGGTATAACGAGAAGACTCAGACTCTGTCATCTCGTGACATCTGTAGATGTAACTCGGCTGGAAATGTCGAGGTATTTCAAAATTATAAATTCCGTATATAGTATGCAGCTATATATCTTAAGTTAAACCCTTGTTTAACTTAAGTGGCGTGTGTATTGGAATTGCAGTTATAGTTTTATTATGATACAATCATATAATATCATACAAATTCCTGAGCTGCAATCTTGCTTTAATTTAAAAATAGGGTACCCCTACTTATAGGGTATTAATAGCTATTGTACACCTATGTTTAACATAATTATAACAATTTGTCAAGAATATAATGTTTTGTATTATGAACTAAATTAATATGTCTTTATTACAGGATGGTCCTGTTCCTACAGAACATGGTAAGCCAACCTTACTATTTTAAATATTTCTGTTACATAATTGTGTAAAAAAAAAAAACAATGTAGGTAGGTAGAAATTAGTTGGTTGAAATGCTGGAGGAGGAGCTAAATTTGTTATAACGCTTTCCCATCAGCTTCTTTTCTTTTATTAAGGTTGGTTGAATGTTTGAGAGGTCAATATTAGAATTATCTAGTAGGCACCTACCTTGAAAACTTATTATATTCTATAATAAAATTAAAGCTATGAGGTTTCTGTGCAATCATCCTCTTCAGGTACATAATTAAAAAGCATGCAAAGGGGGTTTCTGGATAGAAATTCCCCTCAGGTGATAATTGTTAAAGCGGGTTTTCGGTATGGTAACTTCTCATAGATTGGTGTGTGGGCTTATTTTGATGAGCTTGCAGTATCAAATGCTTAGCAACATCGAAGTTCTTCACAAATAATTCAAAAGCATTATGTATGTTATATTTTTTTATATTTATTAGTATTAATTATATATAGGTAGGTATGCATAATGCATTTACAGATGTAATATAATATTGCTTACAGCTAAGCTTGGTAAGTTAAATATGAACCTAATATATTGAATATACCTATCGAACTAAGGTATAACCTACAGTGAAAATATAGAATAGCTTTATTATAAAAACTGGCCAAGTACGAGTCTGATTCGCGCACGAAGGTTTCCATAACATTATCTATAAAAACGCCAAAAAAATCACGTTTGTTGTATGGGAGCCCCCTTAAATATTTATTACCCGACTGCCGAAGGAGGGTTATGTATTGTTTTTCGAGCGTATGTATGTATGTAAGTACTTACCTATGTAAAATTATCTATACTTACAGTGTTGATACACTTCTAGCTATTTTGTATAGTTTATTCAAAGTTTCATGATTTTAATAACTGTGACTAAATTTACTTCATTTGTTACCTACGCTATTTTTTATATTTAGGGTGCGTAAATGTATTTTAAAGCAAGTTTATATGGGTTTTCAAAATAATAATTTCATGAAAAGCTGCCGCCCCCCTCTTTCCGTAATGAGTTCAGTTCATTACTTTCATTTCACCCCACAGAGCAAATCAATGTTTCTTAGGCCCGTATTAATAAAAGAACCTTAATAGCGCTACCAAGTGCGCTATCAGCTGATCCACACTCAAAATGTAATCTACATCTTGAAATCGTTGCTATTTAATAAATGGATATTGAGATGTAGCACTGGCTACTAGATACTGTCTTGTATGTGCCAATTGTGTCATAATCGGATAGCACTTAACCGCTGAGTGTCATTTATTAATTTGCCAGAGATCATGTAAGTTTCTGTTCCTAATCTACAACGTAAGATGTATATATATTAAATAGAACGAAAGAGCAAGTGCACACTGAAGATAGCTCTCAGAGTTAAGTTTGATTTATTAATACGGCCCTAAGTTTCACCCTAACACAAATTCATACAAATTGCATGAGGTTGCATGTTGTTTTTTAAAGCATGTTATTTTTTTTTTTGTAGATGGTGGGTATAGCATCGCACATTGTCAAAGGTATGACATTTGCTTCTTGGAATGATTTTGCTGACCACAGACCAAGTAGTAGTTAGGTTGCTGACAAATATGAAAATTTTATAAAGGCCACCTACAGTCCTGTGTTTATTATTGACAGATCTAGAACTATACCCGCTTATAACAAAAGCAACAACACAAATTTACACACCGAATTAGGTTATCAAAGTGTTCGATTTGTTTGTGCTCATAAAGGTGTTCATCATAGTATGTCGTCGGGATTGCGTCCTCTCCAGAGGAGTGCAAAAATAGGGTGTCCGGCTCATATCCTCATCTCATACAGTAAGGAACATCAAGCTTTCCTTATTAAATCGTTAGTTGTTGATCACTGTGGACACCCAGTTGATAAGGATACATTCCAACAGTATTCCACTAACAAGGGGCTACGGAGTCTAGATTATATTGTACCACGTGTACGTGTGGATCCGGATTCACATACTAGTATTACCAAAACCAAAGACTCTTCTGAACCGATTAAAGATAGTGTTGCTTTATTTATGAAGTATAACACTCCCATAGTTAAAGTAAAAGACTTTCTGAGGGATGAGCATGGTATAGGTGTTAGTACTAAAACTCTTAGGAATGATACAAATAAACAAAATTTGCAATCCGGTGCTCTGCATCGGACCGATCAAGATAGGTTTTTAGATTCTCTTATAAACGATGTCAAGTCTGATCCGGGTATGGTTCTAGAAACCCTGACTGCTGGAGATGTAACACAGCTAATATATTTTCAATTTTCATGGATGGTTTCATATTTTGCACAATATCCGGACCACATTCTTATAGACGGCACATATTGTCTTAATAATTGCAGGATGCCTTTATACATTATATTGGCAGTAGATGGTAATAACCACTCAGTCCCCGTTGCTTTTGGACTTCTAGCACAGGAGTCCAAACATGTAGTAGAATCGTTTGTAAATTTTTTTGTCCAACATAATCCTTCATCTGCAAGTACGAAATCATTCATGACAGACAAAGATTTAGTAGAAATTACCGCCCTCAAAAAGTTCATGCCTCAAGCAAAGCATGAGCTTTGCTTGTTTCACGTTTTGAAGAGCTTCAAAAATTTGGTTCATTCTTCAAATGTTCCCAAGTCTTTGTACCAAAATTGTAAATGTTTGCTTGAGCAAATGGCTTTTGCTACCAGTGAAGTGGCATACGACAGCACACTCCAGATCTTCAGCTCTGCATTTATTGCGTACAATATTGTAGACAGGTTTCTGACTAGATGGCACTCTTGTCGAGATTCTTGGACCATGTACAGTCGTATGTGTACTTATAACTTGGGAGATTCCACAAATAACAGATTAGAGTCTTTAAATCAGAAGCTGAAACAGTCCATCAGAAAGTACGCAGCTCTTGATGAGTTTTACAGTAGCTTAAAATCTCACTTGCTATATATGTTGGATAAATTTTTCGTTGCTGCCTTCAAAGACTCCTCCTACCGGAACTTAACGTTCACTGATGTTCCATTAGCTATCACAGACCGCGTTTCAAAGACCGCTACGTATTTTGCTTATAAACAGATAATTAGTCAGATATCTGAAGGTGTTGGAGTACAAGGCGTAAATGCAATTAGCAGACGACCGGATCTTGGCTGTTACAGTTATACAGTAGCTATTCCTCCCCACCGCGTTGCTCTTACCACTCCTATCGCGTGCAGTTGTAGCTATTTCGTCAGATACAATCTACCTTGTGCTCACATGTTTGCAGTGCGGGCATATCTGAACTTAGATATTTTTGATGAGGCGCTAGTTCCTCAAAGATGGACCAAGTCGCATTATTTAGAAAGCATTGCAAAGTGTCGTTGCCCTGTTTCCACATTAGCTCCTAAAGTCCCACAGTTACCATGTAACCAAGAGACTGAAAGGTTTCTAGAGAGCAAACTGGTCTGCAACACTTTACTAGAAATTCTGAAAACCTCAGAACCTTCTGAATATGGTTATAGATTAGGCGTGATTCAGAATTTAGTGCAGCAATGGTCAGGTCATGTGTCAAATCTTGATAGTAAAACCGATTCTCCTCTACCTTGTACTGATATACAATCAAATAAGTCCTGTGGCCAGGCATTGACTACAGACAGACAAAACCTCAATTTAGGTAGCGACCGCAGTCGAGTTCCGATCTATCGCATAAAGTCCAATCTAAATAAAAATTGTGTCCAGACACCCAGTACTGACAGACAACAGAAAATCCACAAGTTGCCTATTTCTATAAGAACTAAAGGTCCAGGTCGCAGTAAACTTACTGCTATAGGGCAAAAGCGTCGAGCTCCAAAACCTTCAGAACGTCTTAAACGTAAATTACGCATTACGGATTATTTCCATGTTGTATGTCTGTTGTGCTAAAAAATTACAAAAAATACTTTAAATGCACAAATATTTGTAAAGAAAAATTAAATTTGCAGATAGAATTAGATGAATGCTATAGCTTGTTAGGCCGCAACAATAGAGAAATAGATTATATGAATGGTAGAATTACTTAAGTGCTTACAGAAGCAGTTATGTGATATAAGTGGTAGGTATGAAACATCAAAAAAGCAGATTAAAGGTCATATAGCAGCCATGACATGCTTGATGAACCAAAGTCGCAGCAGCCCTAACAATTGTGATAAGTGCAGTACAAACATTGACAGCACAGAAGACTCTAGCTTGCTGTCTTTAATTCCGATTACACCTTTAGTGGAGAGTGGCTCCCCATGCCTGGTTCCGGAGCACAAATCATCTGTGCAGGAACCTTTATCCCAATGTCCAGATGTTTCTCTGGTGGACTCGGATTGTTTATCCAGGCAACCCGGGTGCACTAGAAAAACAGTAGTGTTCAGTGACCAAATGGGAGTGGGTATGGGCAGCTTACTACAAAACTGTCTAACTCAAACTGTCTGCAATAACAGTTTCTCGGGCATGTCTGTGAAGGATTTATCATTAAAAATTAAAAACAATGTATATGACAAAAATACCACTATTGTGGTATTATTAGGAGATAGTTTAGGTATAAATAAATGTGATATTATAAGTCTTATTGAGACCCTGATAGATATAGAAAGTAAAGGTATAGGCAAAATCATTATCTGCTCACTGCCATATTCAAATAGAATGACTCCGACTCAGAAAGGTCATGTACATGATCTAAATTTGACATTATATAATTTGACATGTCGTCAAAGTGACATAATTGTATTTTGAAATTAATAAATTCATTAGTAGATTTATATTGACAAAGAATACTTTGTATCTCAGCAAAAAGGACATGACGACCATTGCTAAATTGTTAGCATTTAATATATATGATCCATTTATACATAGTATAATTGATCACTCTGACAATCCCACAGTTGAGAGCTGTAATAACGGGGATATAGGTAGGATGACTAGGACAGTTGATTTAAACTGACCGCTAAGACAATGGAAAGGCCCGGTACCATTCATATATTCCATCAGAATATTCAAGGCCTTTCTAGCAAAGCACTAGAATTAGAACTATTTTTAGACTTTAGTAAAATTCATGTTATGTGTGTAACTGAACATTGGTTCAGGAAAAATACTGTGTTACCGCCTATTCAGAATTACCAAATTGCAAGTTCTTTCACTAGGGAAAAAGCTATCCACGGCGGGTCATTAATTTATGTAGTAAACAATTGCCAATTTAAAGAGAGAAAAGACATTGTGTCCTTGTCTATAGAACGTACTATAGAGTTATCATGTGTAGAGCTAGAGCAGCATATAATTGTTTGTGTATACAGACCCCCAACAGCTGATTTCAAAGTGTTTGAGTCCATTATGGAAGAAGTGCTGAGAAAATCATTTAATACCTCGAAATATCTAGTTGTTTGTGGTGATTTTAATGTTAATATTCTTGATAAGTGCCCATTAAGTGATAAATTACTAAATTTATTTTTGTGCTTTAATCTAAAAAATCTTTTTAATCAGCCAACTAGAATCACTACCTCGTCTGCAACTTGCTTAGACAATGTTTTCTGTAACTGTGAACCACAAAGCATGGCCATATGTAACAAGCTTAGCTCGGATCATTGTGGCCAAAGCGCTGTGTTTCCATGCAATTCAAATAAAGTCTCCACGGAGTTTACTTACAGACCCATTACCACCAACCGTATGGGACAGTTCTCGGAAAGCATTGATAAGCAACTTACTTATTTACCGTTTCTTGAGGATCCAGATGACCTTTGCAATTCCTTGTTCAAAATGATAGATAAAGAGTTTAATACAATATTTAAAGTAAAAACATATAGAGGTAGCACCAAGGCGAGATTTGATGGGGACTGGGCTACACCTGGTATCTATAAAAGCAGGAACAAATTGTATGATTTATATTCACAAAAATGTATAAATGCACATGACACAAAATTTTTAGACTATGTTAAACAATACTCAAAGACATTCAAATCTGTGTGCCGTACCGCGAAGTCTCTTCACTTGAGTAGGAAAATTAAGCAGGCCGAAGACAAAATCAAAACAACGTGGAAAATAATAAACACTGAAACTGGCAAAATTAAACCTCGGGACCGGAAATATGTCTTAAATATAAACCAAAAATTAATTTCAAAAGATTGCGAAGTAGCCAATGCGTTTGAAGATTTTTTTACCAATATACCTATTGTTACTACCCAGTCGTTAGAGTCATCCCCGGTTGCGGCTGCTTCTATACTATTAAATAATGTTGAAAGATGTAATGATATATTTAAGTTCAAATATATTGATGTAGACACCATTGTTAAGACATTTAAATTACTTAATATTAAGAACACTGAGGATCTGTGGGGAATGTCTACAAAAATTTTAACTTGTATTATTAATTCAATTGCCCCGTATTTGGTCGTTATTTTTAATACATGTGTCGATGAAGGAGTTTTTCCCGACGTAATGAAAAATAGTAAACTAATTCCTCTGTATAAATCCGGAAATAAAAATGACCCGACTAACTACAGACCCATCTCAATACTTCCCGCACTAAGTAAAATTTTTGAAAAAATTATCTTGAACCAATTAATGACTCATTTTAATTTAAACAGCCTGTTTCATACTGAACAATATGGCTTCACTAAAGGGCGTTCTACCACAGATGCAGGGATAAGGCTCTTAAAGCATATTTTCGATGCTTGGGAGAAGTCGCAGGATGCTATTGGTGTTTTCTGTGACCTTTCCAAAGCATTTGACTGCGTTAGTCACGAAACATTAATTTCTAAATTACAGCATTACGGGGTTCACGGGAAAGCTCTCGATCTTGTCTTCTCGTATCTTAGTAACAGAATCCAGAAAGTGGATATAAATGGAGTAAGGTCATCTGGGTCGCTCTCTACAATGGGCGTCCCTCAAGGTTCAATACTGGGGCCATTCTTGTTCTTGGTGTATATTAACGATCTTGCCTTTTTTGTAAAGAACTTATGTGATATTGTTTTGTTCGCTGATGACACTTCACTTATTTTTAAGGTTGACAGAACAGACAACAATTTTGACGATGTTAACAAAGCAATCACGCTAGTTCTTAAATGGTTCACGGTAAATAATTTAGTGCTAAATTCTAAAAAAACGAAATGTATAAAATTCTCACTACCCAATGTTAGAAGAGGCCTCACAAATTCAAGTATTTTAATTAATAATGAGCCGTTAGACCAGGTAGAGTCAACCACGTTCCTGGGAATTAATTTAGATTCTAGATTACAGTGGGGTCCTCACATATCATCTTTAACTGGAAGATTGAGCTCTGCAGCTTTTGCTGTACGTAAAATCAGACAATTTACTGATGAAGCCACTGCAAGATTAGTATATTTTAGTTACTTTCACAGCGTTATGTCGTATGGCATTATGTTGTGGGGCAAAGCCGCGGATATCCAATCTGTGTTCGTGCTACAGAAAAGAGCAATTCGGTCAATATATAATATGAAAACCCGCGATTCTCTCCGGGAACGATTTAAAGACATCAATGTTCTTACAGTGGCTTGCCAATATATTTATGAAAACTTATTGTATATTCATAAAAATATTAACAAGTTTGCTAAAAATTGTGACGTACATAATTTCAACACTAGAAATAAAAATAAACTCCATGTACCAAGATTTCGGTTGCAGAAGGTTAATGGTTCATTTATGGGGAACTGTATACGCTTTTATAATAAGTTGCCAGAGGGAATTGATCAATTATCCATGCAAAGATATAAAACTTATATTAAGGCTAATCTCATAAAGAAAGCCTATTACACTGTTAATGACTATATTAAAGATACAAAGGCATGGCCTCAATGCCCCCAGCTCCATGGTAGTAATAATTAACGTGAATTTTATTAATATGTTTTGAAATTTTTATTTTTAATGGTAATATTTATACCTACTTATGTAAATATTGTGATTGAAAAAAAATGGAAAGAAATTATACAATATGAGAAAAAAAAAGACATCCCCGTAGAGTTTCTTGGTGCTGTCTTCTCTAACGGGTGTATTCCGAAGCACTGGTAGAATCAAACGGAGTTTCCTTTTCCTGTCTGAGATTCAATCCTGGACTTGAAAGGGAAACATCCTTTTTCAAACTCAAACCATACCTTATCAATTAATTATAGTTTGTTTTCTTTTATGATTTTATTAATTTGTTTATTAGATTGAAGTGTTTGACTTGTAAAAGTGCGATTTTATTGCCTATTTACAATAAATGATTTGACTTTGACTTTGACTTTGACTTTACGAAAAGAATTTCGTAACAAAAAATGCTCAAATTCTGTCCAGTGTGTTGCTGATGATAGAATTAGTGGTAATGTTCACGATGACATTCCTTTCAATCCAAATCACAGTAAAATACTAACTAGTAACTCGTGGTTAGATGACGAGATTATCAACTCTGCATCTATTCTTATTAAAAGTGAACACACAGACGTGGGAGGATTACAAAATCCAATCTTTGCTTCTGCCGTTCCTCCAATGTTTAAATCTTGCTCAATACCATTTGTTCAAATTTGTCATGTTAATGGTAATCACTGGAATTGCATTTCGGGCCATATCAGAAACAATATTTTGGTTCTTGATTTATATGATTCTCTTAGCAAAGAAATCAGCCCTGAAATCATTTCAATTGCTAGTAGTTTAAGTAGACTTTACAAAGAAATAACAATGATTCATGTTAAAATTCACGACGTCCATAAACAGCCAAACTCAAATGACTGTGGTGTATTCGCCATAGCGTTCGCCAAAATGATTTGCTCTGCTAAAGACCCAAGCACTGCACATTTTGAATGTTATAGAATGCGGGAACATTTGCTGCAGTGTCTTAGCTCGCGATGTTTTAGCGAGTTCCCGTGTAGCTATACTAGACAAGTCTCTTCTAGACCCATTAACCAGTGTTTTGCAATAGTATATTGCTATTGTCGAGAATCTGGTGATATTAAAGATTTGATAGAATGCGTAAATTGTAATGATAGATTTCATAAACGATGCCTTGAAAGGAGAGGCTTGAAGATTGAAAATTGTGATCCTCTTACATTTTTGTGTTCACGTTGTGATTCTCAGAGTGGCAAAGTATTTGAGGTGGGCTGCTTTGAATAAATCATTTTGTACAGTATACCTAAGTAGTTGTAAATAATATATCTAAATTGTTAGGGTGTTACTAAAATGTTTAACTGTTGCAGATTCTAGCGGATGAGGATGTGGCAGATACAACGCAAGGTACTCTATTATGAGCACGTCACATTATTAAAGCACGTTTTTTTTCAGCTATGTTCGCGTTCAGCTTTCACTAACTCCGGTGTGACTATAATATTATCAAGTATAACGATTGTTTGTATATTTTATGCATGCATTACGCTTGGTGTATGAAAATATAATATTATGCATGTCCTTTTTGAGTGAGATGGTATATAATGGACGAATGACTGTGTAACTCCGTTATAATTATAAGTATTTGTAAATTACTTACCATTTTGTAATTAAAGTCTAAATTGTATAATAATTATTTATTCATTTATTGCATATTTTATGCTGTGTGTATTAAGCATGCATATGCATGTCATTGTTGAGTGAAATTAACTAAGGCTAAAGACGAATGACTGTGTAGCTCCGCTATTATGAGTTTTGTAAATATACTATTTTGTACATGTACATTTTGTAAATTTTGTAAATAATATTATCTAAATGGTAGGTATAATATTTTTATTTATTAATTATAATATTTATTGCATGCGTTACGCTTGGTGTATGAAGTATGCATGTACTTGCTGAGTAAATTGTTATATAAGAGACGAATGACTGTGTAACTCCGCCACATTAAATGTTAGTTAAACATTTATGGTGCCGGTCCTCAGCCCGGGTTAAGGAGGAAGGCACAGTACCTATCTAATATTAATATATTAACGTGATTGTAGTAAATCTTGTTTATGCACCTATGTGTTGCACGCAGGTAACTAGTTTAATCAGCCGTTTAATTAACAGCCTAGCCTTTTCACTAAACGGCGCTATTTAACTAGCTTCTTGAATGGTATTCAGCCGTTCAATCAATCAGCTCGGCAAATATCTCGGTATGATAACGATGCAGCCATCAGAGACTCCCACTTGGTCATTACCTGCAGTGGCCAATATGGAAAGCTCTTAACCGCCTCCGGACCCAAGTTGGCCGATGCAGGCACAACTTAGCCAAATGGGGCTTCATAGACCAATCACACGAGCAATGCAACTGTGGAGCCCCAAGACAAACCATGCCTCACCTGCTGTCATGCTCCTGGTGTCCCACATCCTGTACAATAGAGGAACTTACCGCAGCCTCAGACAATGCGGTGACTTTGGCTACATTTCTAGCCAAGGTCCTGTGAGTTACGACTATTGACACGAAAAGAAGAAGAACGATTAACTGTTTCCCTGACCAAGTAATTTAAGTTTAGTTAGTTCCATTTCTAACACCTATCACTGTTTATGTTTATTATGACTGTGTAACTCCGCCACATAAATGTTAATATAATTTAACATTTATGACTCCGGTTCTAAGCCCGGGTTAAGGAGGAAGGTACAGTATCTAATAATGAAAACACAATTTTAGTACCTACCTAACTAATTGTTTGTGAATATATTTTGCAGCCAACTAGTTTACTTACTACTCCTCGGTTACAAAGATTAGTTATCAGATTGTTTATTTTGATATGATACTGCAATAAAATTTAAATTATGCACCTACTTGTAAAAAAATTGTTTTATTTCTGAAAACTGCTCACATAATGTGTCCGGTTTTTTTAATATTTTTAGTGTTAAGTATAATCTACTCCTCTGCAAACCCAGAAATCCTGCACATGGTCTAGGGGATCTCCGAAATAAGCCTCTGCCATGACCTACCTCTCACCCTCCGCTCCCCTAGAATGGTAGGTCTGTGCATTTGTTTTTAAAACATTAGTTCATGTACGAAAATTGTAATCAACAAATTCGTGCTAGTTACACCATTTATAACTTCAGAACAGCTGGACTGATTTTATGATGTTTGATTAGGTCAAAGTTGTTAAGTACGGGACTTACGGAATATGAAATTAAACGTACCTATGGTGGTGAGTGGAATGATCAATGAACTATAGGATAGGTAGGTAGGCACCTATTCTGGCAAACATCGCATCGCTTTCAATGTCGGTAGGTAAGTAAGTACATTATTTCAAAGTATCGATATGAGTACATAGGTATCGATCGATACCATTATACCAGTAAAAGACAAATAGGTACCTATAAAAGTACCGATATTTAGCTAAATATCGATAGCATTATCAGTATTTCCGTAGCAAACACCTATATTTTGGAAATATCGATATCAGTCCCTATCAGTAGGTAGTTAAACCCTTATTTCATTATACAGTAGGTACCTACTTAGCCATTAAACATTTCAACTACGACGTCACAATAATATCAAATGATGATCAAAATATTAATGATTGTTGTCAACAAGATGTTGTGTCAGCCTTACCTAATCTAAAAATGTATAAGATACATTTTTATTACAATTTATTACTATACCATACCTACCTATCTAGACAATTTATTAATATTCTTTGTAAGGAAAAATAAAACGCAAAAAAGATAGGTACCTACCTACCTACTACGTTTTCTTTCTTTATTTGCATTCATCGTGTACACATATACACTGTACACAATTTTATTATATATATACCACACGTAGCAAATTATCGTAAAGTTGTTAAGACTACAATAATAGTCTCTATTCCAATGTCGTTAGAGCTGCTGTTTTCTGACAAGAATGCTCTTATGTTGGTAATACGCCTTACTGCGTAAGAATAGCCAAAACAAACCATTATAAATGTCAAAAAAGTGCACACATGCATAAGACGTCAAACTAAATTACGCACACGTATGTAAATTTGCAGCATTTATCGTCTGTACCACAGGATATGTATATCATCCTAATGAGTAAGTGAGTGAACAAATGAACTCATATTCCATTTTTTCACTCATTTGCGGGATTCACATACACAATCCTGCAAGACCGAAATTGCACAGACAAAAACATTGTGCAATTAAAAAAAAAATAATCTTGTGACTGTCAAAATTACTGAGTGAATCTAGCCCGTTCGCAAAAATCACTCACTCACGTCACATCTCAAGCAAGACGTCAACCCGCCACCCACTCGCTCGGTCGGCGCTCACATAAATAACGCAGATTTTTTTTAATGCTTTAGTAATGGCTTCGCACGGTTTGTGCACATAGCCAGTGTCAAGTATTTTATTTTAATAAGTATTTCTAATTTCACATTTAGAAAGTCACAGCAATATAGCAATCGTGGTCAAGTAGTCAAGTCAATTACTTACATCGTCAAAGTCACGATTCAGTAAAGTAGTGGATGCTTTACTGAAACATTCTGGGAGTTTTGGAAAAAATGCGAAATGACACGTTTTTTGAGTTTATATCATTCGCCCACACTCGTGCACGTTAACGAACACTTAATGATTATATTCCACCAATATTACACAATATAACACTCGAAGAAACACAAGTTTGAGAAAATAATACAAAACCAACAACGTCTCACTATCGGATTCCCGCCAAAGGTCCCACAGATTATTGACAGACAGAACAGAAAGAAAGAATAAAAAACCCGCTCAGCTGTAAGTGTTGCCGGCTTCTGCCGGCTGATTTGGCTAGCCAAAGTGCCATCGATAAAAAGTTTTTGTAAAATTATAAGTTTGTATTTCGTAGCCAATTCATAATTATTTCACATTTTGCTTTTTACCTGATGTTTTCTATTGTTTATTATTGACATTTGAAAAGATGTAGTCGTATTATTATCGCTGAAATGTGTAAGTTCCAAGATTGACTAAATCACTATGGCGTGGACAGGCGCGTATTGCTACGACATGCGGAAGTGACGACGCGACGCTGATGGACAATAATGTTGTGCAAGCGAACAAAATAATGTTTGGTTGCTACCTTCACTTTCTCCAGTAGCCTAAAATAGCACGATTTGCTAAGTCTGGCATTACTGCTCTACCAAAGTCTCAAGCCTTCTGGCATTGATGTTGACAGACTATTAAACCCATCAAAAACATTACATGTACAAAAATGCACAAGTCTCGCAACACAGTTAATCTGCCGTAAAAAGTTGTGAGATCGAATGTAAACCAAGTCGGTTAATTTCAATAGGTACCTACCTATACCTATCTATGGGAGCAGTTATACCTTTATTTCTTTAGTAAATAAAGTGACTTGGCAATTGCACACGGCAATATAAATCTATGTTAAGCGCTTTGTGCTTGTATTTGTTTGAAAGTACACGGAAGACTATATTTAGATTGCCTAGTAAATTATGCTGCCGTGTACAATCGCCAAGACACTCTATTTACTAAAGAAATAAAGGTATAACTGCTCCCATAGATAGGTATAGGTAGGTACCTATTGAAATTAACCGACTTGGTTTACATTCGATCTCACAACTTTTTACGGCAGATTAACTGTGTTGCAAGACTTGTGCATTTTTGTACATGTAATGTTTTTGATGGGATCTCATTTCTTTTTGTAGGTTTTCTTTCTTTATTTCGTTTTTTTGCGAAACACGCATCAACGCGCGCCCCGCGCCTGCGCGGCCGGGGCCCCTTGCGACATAGGTCATGCTCATAGATTATCATGAACGAGTGTCTTTGCGTCTCCACAGATGCGTATTAGGTATAAGGTACCTAGGTACCTATTTTAATGTAGGTACCTAGGTAACGAATTTGTTCGACCTATAAAAGTGTAGGTAGATATATATTATAGCGATTTGTATCTCTCTATCTGCCGTAGGTGTACCTATAGTGGAAGTTTTTAAAAATCGCTCAACTGTCGAATTTCTCGAAGCTATTTCTAATTTTTAACCCCTGCTACCCGTTTCATTCAATTTCAATGAAGTCTAATTATGAACTGTAAAAGTAACTTTGTAATCACATACAATTTAATGGGATTTATATGGGAATACAAAGTTATTTATTCAGATTATATATCTAGAAAACGGGATGAAAATTATGGAATGTCAGAATTTTTCCATAGTTTATAGGCTAAACAATAGCTATATTCAAAATTTCAAACTTGTGGGACGGCTAGAAGTACCTTAGAATTTTGATGATCGGTCAGTCAGTCAGTCAGTGGGCAGCAAAATTAAGGAACTTTGACTTGCAATAATTCTTAAACTACTGGTTCAAATTTGATGTAATTTGGATTGTTATCTGTAAACGTGATGCCCTCTTGGTCACTAAAAATTTAGGCTTCTAGTTTTATCCATAACGAAGTTACAGGGGGTCGAAAATGGCCCGAATCGCTTCGAGAAAAGGATAGTACGGCCGTGCCTTTTGTTTTGCTCGACTTGGCGGGGGCACTGCCGTGCCCCCAGATTTGTAAGGTGTCCATTGTCATTTTGGTAGCTTTTTTTTAGATATGGACTCGCACGCTTTATTATAATACTTGACACTGGATAAATATCTAGTGTCAAGTATGTATTAAAATAGTTTATTATTTTTTTAATGTCACAAAGTCACAAATATGAAAATCATAGCAAGAAGAGAATCCTCGAGTTTTGGCGGGAATCCGATAGTGAGACGTTGTTGGTTTTGTATTATTTTCTCAAACTTGTGTTTCTTCTTGTGTAATATTGGTGGAATATTAATCATTAAGTGTTCGTTAACGTGCAATAGTGTGGGCGAATGATATAGACTCAAAAAGCGTGTCATTTCGCATTTTTTCCAAAACTCCCAGGAAGTTTCAGTAAAGCATCCACTACTTTACTGAATCGTGACTTTGACGATGTAAATAATTGACTTGACTACTTGACCACAATTGCTATATTGCTGTGACTTTCTTATGTGAAATTAAGGAATACTTATTATAATAAAATACTTGACACTGGCTATATGCACAAACCGTGCGAAGCCATCAATAAACCAAAAAAAAAAAAAAAAAGAGAATCCTCGTGGTCAAGTCAATTTAAAGTCATAGTCACGATTGAGTAAAGTGGTGGATGCATAGATTTAGGCTACTTTGGGTAGTAGGTATATATTGATGGGTGAATGCTTGACTGAAACTGGCACGTTTGTTGAGTTTATATATAATATCATGGAGTAACTTTGTAGTAGGTATAATAATTATAGGTAGGTATACCTGCGGAAAGTCACGGAAAGTAATTTATATCATGGTGCCCACCATGCACAATTGCACACGCGTGCACGTTAGCGAACCCTCAATGAGTGAGTAATATTCCACTAATATTACCTATACCTACACAGTCGAAGAAGCACCAGTCTGAAAAATGAATAGTTAGGATATTCTCTAAGGATTTCATAACACGACTTACTTCCTAAAGAAGAATAGAAAATAATATTAATATAATATAAGTATATAAGTTTTATCTAACGCTATGAAGAGAGATAGATACGTAGCATACCGAGGTCGTGTAACGTTCCCATGTAGGTACCTACGAGTATGGCACTTGTATGTAGCAATCATAGGTAGGCTGCCTTCAATAACGCCGTCTTAGCACAGTAGAAAAAGACAGTAGGGGCATATTATAATAAGATCTCCCTAGATGGAAAAATAAGGAAACATGGTCTAACCAGCATTAACATCTTCGACCATTTAATCTTCAGCAGGTGAGACAATTGTAAAATTATAATGCTAAAGTAGGTATATATAATATTATTATGTCGCAGTGAGACGACTATGAGACAATGCTTGGGTGGGTGTTAGTTATACAATATAAACATACTTACCAATGTGTATATAAGGTTCAAAAATATATCAATATTTAGGTAATCCGTAATACCTACTTAGTAATATGCACGGAATTAAATCACACAGAGCATCCCAACTAGACATGTTTCGTACACTGTGGCCGTACTAAATTGCGTTACACCAATTTAATTATTGCTTTTATGGAGGGCTTTTAGTAGCTTTTAGCAGCAAGCGGCAGCAGAATCATGATCGACTCCCCCTAAGTGAATTGACGTCCACGAAAGGACTTCGCTTTACTGCTTCCAGACTTGACGGCATCTTCTAAAGAATATCGTAGGAAATAGAATCGACTATTGTGAATCCTAAGTACCTACTTGCTTTCGCGTGTTTTAAAAATACCAACACATTTTTAAAACCTTGCTGGCCGAAAAATAAATATATAATTCAGCCTGTAACTGTCCCACTGCTGGGCAAAGGCCTCCTCTCACTATCGTGAGGAGGGTTAGGCCATAATCCACCACGGGGGCCTAGTCCGGGTTGGTGGATAACACGCCTCTGAAATAATTCTCGGGCATGTTGGTTTCCTCACGATGTTTTCCTTCACCGAAAAGCGAGTGATAATTACGTACATAATTATGTTTTAACAAGAAGCACATTGGTACTAGCCCCGCACTGGGGGTTGAACTCGCCACCTCCGTTTTCGAAGGTGGACGTTCACTGACTAGGCTACCACCGCTGGCTGAAAAATAAATACTGCAAACGTTTATGCTACAAGCACTACCGATAGGTACTTGAAGATTTCTAATAATATTATAATAAATAGGCACATAAGTATGTCAAAATTATATATTTTAATTATTAGTTTGTGCGCGAATTAGACCCGTTTAAATACTAATTAACAAGTAGGTATGTTCAGTTCGCGAAAGTTTGAGAATTTCTACAATTATGTACCTATATTGATTTATATGTGGTACTTACATAGGTACCTACTTACATAAATCAATGCTAAAATAGATCCCTATCTTATATTATGAGCTTATTGTACCAACGTACCTATATTGATACCTACACTACAATCTACATTATAATAGTGCCATGATACTATGATGAGTATAGAAGGTTCTTACGCGGATCACAATAGGTATAGGTATATTAAATAAAAAAATGTAGGTATAGTATATACGTAGGGCTTATATTGGGATGTAGAATAATGTAGATATTGTGTGGGAAAATACCATATGGACTGGAACCCAATCGGACGCAAAGTAAATAAAATAAGTAGGTATATTAAGGTAGGACCCACTGGTCCGAAAACTCAAGATTGTGAAATGGTTCAATTAAATATTTTATGTTTGGCATAAGACTTCTTTTGATGTTTCTTAATACCTACCTAGAGTACCTACTTTACTTTTAGCGATATATTCAGTTTAAGTTTGAGTTAAGACTTCGCTAAAGTACCTACTGATAATTATGATTAAATTATAATTTAAACCAAAACTCTGCCGACAAATTAAACAAAGTGACGCGAGTAACGCGAACTCGTGAAGACAAAGACCGTAAACCACCTTAGGTACTTACTCGTATCGTGGTGATTTATTGAAGTCCTTACAAAAATAATTGATTAATGCTACTTACTCGCGTGACTTCCAGAGGCCAGATAAATATAACACCAGCAAGATGGATGCACGAGGCTGACGGCGTAAGACATAGGTAGGTTCCCGCAAATGGACCCCGTGTCGATCTAATACTAAGAAAATGACAAATGAGCTGAAATCACTGCACTCACCCATTGTTATAGCCTATTCAGCCATGTTACGTAGGTACATAATAATTATTATATTATGCTAGGATCATATAAGTAAACAAAAACCTGGTGCCTAGAAATAAAGGAGAGTCAATATTATAAAACACCGATGGTACTTAGCTCGCTTGAGTCAATGAGATTATCATCTTATTGTGATCGAGATAATCGATTGTTTACAAATATTACGAATTAATGTTCCGTCATTGTTTGAATAACACGGGCCGTGAGGTTTGGTGTTAATAAATACTGTTAGGTATTTTATGTTAAACGTTTAAGGTTTTCACATAACTTGCGCAAAATACACACACTCGTACGGCACACACATAATAGGTATCGTGTAATACGCATCTAGATACATAGGTAGGTACATACACCGCAGACTGCACGCATAGTAAATAAAAGATAGACTTAATGATGGGATGGTTGCAAATGACGATATGATGCTAGTATAGTTCCTGAAAGGTAGGATGGTAAATTTCTTAGAAGGAAGATTCTTCTTTCTTCTAAGGACGCTTGTGTAGCAATCAATATAATTCTCACCTCACTAATGTAGGTAATTTTTAATGAGTCGTAACAGACGACGACGCAACTGTGGTATTAAACCCCAATAAACGACAAGAGTAGGTACCTACATATTATAGGTACCTACACAAAGATCCTGATACAAAGACCCCCTTAGGATCTTAGAAAGTAGGTAGGTACCTATCTATGGAATCAGAAACTATACACAACATAGTACGAGGACCATGAGCCTTCATCCTGCCTGCGCATTGAGCCTGCTCCATCTGTGCTTCATACGAATCTGTGCGGGACTTGAACCTTTTACCTCACGCTTCGCAGTCATCGCACCCAAATACGTATACGGAGGCCGTCACGTCACAACAATGTTCAATAAAATAATGATTATTACCTTAATTTCTGTCGATGCGTATCGTAGTTTTTTATGTTTCCTACCTAAGTACCTACTTCATGTCAAGGTATACCTCTACCTACTACCTAAACTACCATTGCAAACGAACGTCAATAAAATTTAAAACGTTTATGTAGAGACTACCATTACAGATGATTGACAAATTAAATACACTTATGTAGTAAACAGCAGCAGTTAACAAATTTTGCCAAATTTGTAATATTAAGGGATTGTAGTCTCGTGGGAGGTCAACTATTCCCATCAATGGTAGAATGGGAATGTCTCATAACTAGATAATAACCAGTTCATATTTTTTTATTATTCATATTTCATCATTTTATTAGTAATACGTATGTACTTAAATATAATTTCCAAAAAACATAATTTATAAAAAAAAAAAAAAAAATACAGTCATCCAGATATTTATTTATTATTTGACTTTATTAATAATTTACCTAAGATTTATAATATGTAATGACTTGCATCCTTCGAAAACTAAATGAAGACCAATTAGTATATCAAATTAACACAAATTAATAAATAGTAGTTGAACACTGACGTTCAATTTAAAATGTCTTCATCACCATTGGATTACGACCTCGAAATAGTTATAAATGATACCTACCTGGTATATACCTACGTATTTTCATCTGATGTTTTTATTCGTATAATAATAATTATGTAAAAATATTAATTCCATTTATTTATTATTACCTACCACATACATAACTAGTTATCGATGCTTCCGCGTCAACGACCGTGAGCCGGACGCTCGATTTGCAAATTCCAGATCGGACCTTGGTAATGTTGAATTCACTGTCTGCGATCATTACACGACATGACGACCATTACGACACATTTTCGGTCAGAACGTTTTGAACATTTTCCCTCGTTAGATGACATATTAATTTATGTAATTTATGGTAAAGATTCTCCCAAAACCGAAATAACTCTGGCTGATTCTCCGTTCATAGTTTCAATACATATCTAAAGGTCGCAGTTGCTACTTCCTAGCAAACTGGGATTGTGGCATTGAGAGACACTGCGACTAAAAACAACGTATATTCGTGCGTTAACCTGCAGATTAATTTTTGTTTCTCATATAGCGAGACGTATTGCCGGTAAAATGAACTTTAAAAACTCAAATGTATTAAGAAGTGTAATCTTTGTTTTCTGTTTCGGTTACGTGCAGAACAAAAGGAAAATTAAAAGTGAAAACATAAATGACCCGAATTCGGACATTAACTTAGATTCTTTACAATTAATAGCTAAATATGGGAATACACCTCAGCGTCATTCAGTGATCACAGAAGACGGATACGTAGTGAACTTGTTTAGGATACCAAAGAAAGGTCCAGTAGTGTTGATGGTGCATGGAATCGGGGACAGTTCGGACTCCTGGCTTGTCACTAGTCCTTCATCGTCGTTGGCATATCAGTTATCTAGTCTCGGATATGATATCTGGCTCTACAATGCGAGAGGAAACAAGTATTCCAGAGGTCACGTCAAGAACCTTCCCAACAAGCAATACTGGAACTTCAGTTACGAAGAGATGGGGTCCATGGACATGCCTGCAGTAGTGGACTACATCCTATCGATAGCTAATCAGCCTCAGCTCTACTATGTTGGATTTTCACAAGGCACCACACTGTTTTTCATAATGGGCAGCCTACGGCCAGAGTATAACAATAAAATCAAGCAGGCCATTCTATTAGCACCGGTTGCTTGGCTCGACCACGTAAAATACCCGTTTATGGCGTTCTTCGCCAAGAATACGTTTCTTGTAAAGTCGTTCCTTGACAGTATTGGTGTTTATGATTTGTTTCAAAACAATGAACTTTTAAAATGGTTTCACGCGCACGTGTGTCAGGATGGGGTGCCCGAAAGGGTATTCTGCGAGCTAGAGTATGCCCTTTCTTACGGTGTAAAAAATTTCACGAATTTGAATCTAATGCAACTGCCTGTGATCTCAACTCACATCCCTTCTGGGGTGTCTACGAGAACATTTGAACATTTCTTTCAAATATATTTAAAAAAACATTTCCAGAGATTTGACTATGGCCCTAAGCGAAATATGGCAATGTACTCATCTTTTAAACCCCCTGAATTTGACGTGTCGTTGATAACTGCGCCTGTAAACTTGTTTGTAAGTGATTCGGATTGGTTTAGCACAGTGGAAGATGTGAAAAACCTAAGGACAATGTTACCAAATATAGTGAGCTACGTTGAGTTTAATAGATCATTAGATTTTACGCATTTAGAGTTCGTGTACGGTGAACGAACAAAAGAATTGGTGAACAATCCTGTGATAAACATTTTGTTAAGTGACCTGTACTAAAATTAAAAAAAATATTATTATATAAGTATGTGATGACGTCAATGAAACTGTGAACGTTTTAGTTTTGAGCTGAAATAACTTATTTGTAACAGCAAACGTGAGATTAATCCAGTGTAAATAATGCTCCATTTTCATTATCATCTCTATCATTTAATTCATTTATGCGGCAGATATCTTTATTGTATGTTAGTACCCGTGTTCACAGTCTGAACGAACATGCGGCTCTGCCTACCACAAAAATTTACGTAGATTAACGGAGTGTAAGAAGCAAGTAGCAGTTGTCATAATTTTAAAGCAAATAGACCGCAGGCTTCATGCATACGTTAGATTTTTAAGGTCCCGTCCAATGTCATACAGTGCACACACCATTCGCTTACCTGTGGCAATGACGATATAAAAAATCTAACGCATTGTGTATAATTATTTTCGTCTATGTGTTATTATATATACCTATATATTATTATTTATGTGGACCAATAAAAAGAATGATCGTCTCAGTAAGATTTGTATAGTAGTCATGCTCCAAAAGGGCTTGCATGTGGGCATCCAAATTTATACTGGCTGTACAAAAATAAGTCGTAACGTTATTTGTAGTTAATTAATACATAATTTTTGAAATATTAGGTAGGTACCTACCTAACAGTGATCATTAAACAAAAAATATACCTATTTCTTTGTTTTGAATTATTCATGTAATTATTGTAATGGTCTAGCTAGAGTCTAGAGTGCTTCCGTCTTATTTAAACTAGGTATGTAGAAGCAAAGTAAGTAGGCATAAGTATACGAACGCTGTGACGGTGGAGGGACACCCCACCTATAAATTTAGGTTATAATCAAATTACTGTTTTGTGCCTCATGGAAATCAACACTTTATCAATTTTCAATTCACTATTGGTTTATTTTCTTAATTTTTTTCCTAAGCTTCACGTATGCCTATATGTAAGTATATATTATGTTATGCGAACAAACTGTTTTTATGTTTGAAAACGTTATTGTATCATGGATCGCCATTGCTACCGCGTCCGTTGCTGCGTTGGTGTATTTGTGGCCTCCCAGCGCTAAATATTCCACGAGCCCTACCAGCAGCCCGAGGCTGAGTATTAGGGCGAGCAGTTTAATTTGGCACCCGTAGACTATGCATGCATATCATATCTGTTGAACGGGCCATTGGGTACAGTCAAGCTTCCATAACGAAACTTAGGCGTAGTATCGTTAGCATCAGACTAGGTAGGTAGAGGTACAATAATGTATTTATAACCAGAAGTTTACATTACATCAGACTTTTGACTCCTAGTGCTCGGCACAACTAGGTAAATTACTTATAGCTTTCGCGGCAGTGCAGGAAAGTGGCCAGCGCGTGCATAATGCTGCCAAAGTATAGAGTAGCGGCAGTGACTGAATATCACGGGCATCTGTTTAATCGTATGTATGGAATTTTGAACTGAACATATTCCAAATATACAACATGTTCTTTTTCAACCCATCTATTCGAAAAGAGGCAAATAATTCCTCGATAAGTGCGAACAAAGTGGGTCATTCCAGCGTACTTATATTAACAGCGACGTAAAGACTTTACTCATGTTTAGGATGAAAAGCAGCCGTTATAATTATGTAGGTCTTGATAACAACACTTAGGTACTTAAGAAGTACCTACATAAAACCTGTTATTGAACACAGATAAAAAAAACTTGGAACATAAACTTAACTAGTTATGTTAATTTAATTGCTCGTGTTATTTATGTGGAGTCGGTACCTACTGAGGTATATGCTTGTAGAATTGATAACTCTCAGAACTATTTACTATGCTGTAGGTAAGTACCTGCCAACAACAGTTACCTACCTACCAACGTTATGCCAATGACATGATATTACCAAATACCAACAAAATTACTGCGTGGTCGTAAACAAACTGTCAATAGACGTTACAAGTTGCAGGCCATAATATTATATGTGACTACAAGTTATGTTACTTGTGTACCTACTTATAAACTATTATAAAAGTAATTGCCCTTGTCTGTCTGTAAGTCTGTACGTACAGGTTCATCTTAGAAACTACAAAAACGGTTTTACTCTGGTTGCTAAGCGTAGGTTGGTTGACCAACCTGGACTAGGCCCCCGTGGTGGAATATGGTCTAACCCTCCTCACGATAGTGAGGGGAGGCCTTTGCCCAGCAGTGGAACAGTTACAGGCTGAATGATTATTAGTATATTATTAGGTGTTTGATTAATGTACTGTGTTAGGTTTTTATTTTGATAACGTAGGTAGTATGGATTGCTGACGTTACGATCACTTTTTGATCCAATTAAATATTAAACTTGCAGATAGATAGGTTACACAATATTATATTCCTACCTACACTGGTACTATATAGCTCAAAGTGAACCGCGGGTACGAAGAAATACATTTTAATAAATAAATACCAAGCGGCACAGGCCAACATAATTGAAAACGACGCACACAACTCACACATCGTTCGGAACTAAAAGTACAAACAAATAAAATGGGTATGTGTGTGTACGTAAGCCCGGGAGCGGAGGGCCAAAAATTAAAAAACTCGGTCTGTCTGCGTCGACGGTGTCGCGAACAGATGCCCTGCTCGAATTGCCTCTCTACACTCAATTTAACGTGGAAAACACTCGGCTTTGTCCAGGTAATGAACGCACTGGCCTAGCCGGGAGGTCAACAGCTCTTCATTTCCGAACGGGCATTATCACGAGGATTGACTCACGTGTTCATGCCAGCCAGGGTCAGCTGACGCCGAGTTCAAGTTATGACAGTTTATCTGGTTGGTTGACTGAACGTTGGACTTGGTTGCTGGTTCTCAACAGATTTCGAAACTGTAGCAAACATTTGAATCGGAACTGCTAGACGAGCTGCAGGCCGACTGAACCTCATTAGGTTCAGTCGGCCTGCAGCTCGTCTGGCCATTGCCAGTCTCTAAAAAAACCTCGCAGATAATAAGTACTGCGAAAAGCCTAATAAATAATGCTCATATGGTCACCAAAAAAACGTTACGTGCGTTCCAAATGTTCAGGTAAAATAAGGTAAAACACAATTTTGTCATTTACATAGGGTATAGATATCTTTGTGTTCCAGTTCTATAGTTTACTTACCCAAGCTTAAAACTTTCCCCAAAGACTATTTATTATCTCAAATTCTTAAATATACTCGAAGGAATTCGAAAAGTAAACTGGTAATGCGAAGAGTGTAAATGGCAAGCGCCTGCCGTTTTTATATGACTGTAGGCAGAGCAGTTTCTGTACGTTATTGTTAATTGAGTCGATACCATTTAACGAACTAAAACCGTTAAAATAATCAGGTATTGAGATATGCATACAAACCGCATTGTTGCCACTTGCCTGATGTCCCACTTTTGTAATAAGTACGGATAGATTTAGATATTATGCCACAAACGTTCTACGTCCCTTCCCTTCCCTCCAAACTCCAAACGTCCCTTCCAAATCAAACCTAATACAAGATTTGAAAATAAAATGCACACAATTATATAATATAATATCTGGAACGCTGCCATCATGCTTGTCACCACAGCAGACATACTCGGTTATACTTACCTGTAAAAACATGCTGTAATATTTCCTAAGGTTGCGTCTGTCTCTCTACCACTCGAGGAAACTGGCAGGATAAGCATAATAATAATATATATATTCTACAACCACCTATATTTCCGTTTATTTAGTCAGAACGAGAGATGCGTCACAGATCGAGCGAGGCCTCCGCCGCGCCGTCGACAGGCAGGCTGTATTTCCGCCTGTCGCGTCGAAATCCGATAGCAGTTAGGTAGGTATATTTTATTTCCAATATTTCAGTAATCGAAATAGAAACATAGCTGCACGTTTGTGACGTGTTCACCGCCGTCCGGCTGCCTCGGTGGCGAGCTCCAATCATTTTTGCCAGGATTTTGCGTATTGGTTTTTTGCTACCTGTGGGTTGTTGCACATATACTAAGCTATTTTGGTAGCAGCGGCCGTCGATAGATTATTTTTATAGCAACTGAAAAGTTTGCAAAAGGAGTACATTTTTATAACAATAAAACGTACCTACTTTGGTTACATCCGAATAGATATTAACCCGTCCAGCCAATACATAAAATTCGTTTTGTTCAGATACTTTGCTGTGTTCACAAAATTCTAGTACCTATACGAGCAAACTCCCAACTATGCAGGTAACTTTAGATAGAAGTTATTTTAAACTTTGGCATAATAAAATAACGAGTTTTTTTACAAGATAATGGTTACGTCAAGCGTCTTCGAGCTCTCTTCTTATGCTTAGGAATCACTAAAGGAATTACGGGACGTAATCGGGGCTATTTTCATTTTTACGATAATGTGGTGCTCTCTTGGAAATTGAACTGTCAAATTGCAGTGGGAACAAAAGAGGTACGGACAGAGTAAACAAAAAATGCACATGTCCGGTACACACCTCGCCGTAGATTGAGTTTCATT
Organism: Hylaea fasciaria; assembly: GCA_905147375.1. Classification (NCBI taxonomy): domain Eukaryota; kingdom Metazoa; phylum Arthropoda; class Insecta; order Lepidoptera; family Geometridae; genus Hylaea; species Hylaea fasciaria. Next base: position 6,039,018 of record LR990199.1, read on the forward strand.
CAACATTGTTTTGAGAAACTCGGTTTAGACAGGTTATTAACTTTGACCCAGGGATAAACGTTCCACCGGACTGTATCACAGAGTCGGTAGCAGGAGTTCTAGGGGCCACAATGGTCGGCTTAGGCAAGTTACTATTTTGCCAAAATTTTAATGTTCTATCCAACCATGCTGCAGGATCTGAAACAGTGGTCCAGCCGATGAGGAGTTTACAACTTCACGTTTTCAGCAGTCCTTTAAAATTCTCTGAGTATTAATTCCAAATGTTGTAATACAAATTGTTTTGTCACATTCCTACAGATTATAAAAAAATGCATGTACTATAATTATTTCAAAATAAAATATATACATTTAACATTATTATGTCACAGCAAGTAAGTAGGTACTTACTGGAATGTGACGGATTGATTTCATGCGTGTAAAGTTTGCTATAATGGTTGACTAAGTAGGCAAAAGTGACAAGCTTTTTCTATTGGTAAATCAACTTTCATTGGTAGGTATATCAATGAACCAGTAATAAATACCTACCACTGTACAAAGTAAAAAATGATGCCCCTCTTTAAATAATTCCTTGATCCGTGTGTTACGTATATCGAGCATACATTAAAATATAACTGGCTTAACATGCAGTTAACCTTGATGTAAACGATAATATTATGTTAAGTTATATATACTTACGAGTATTCTGTGTAAGTAGGTATCTTGATTGTTTCCTAACTAGGTGCTTATTTATAACATTATTTATTTATTTTTGTTACGTTTTCAGATGGCCTTATTGGATATCTTATATCTTTAAATGAGCAATTCTTGTATACTTATATAATTGGAATCTCGGAATCGGCTCCAACGATTTTCATGAAATTCAGTATATAGGGGGTTTCGGGGGCGATAAATCGATCTAGCTAGAAATCATTTTTAGAAAATGTCATTTTGTCGTGTTTTTTATGATTTTTTTCATTAAATAACCAGTTCATATTTTTTTATTATTCTATCGGTAAGATCGTAAAATATTATTCATATTTCATCATTTTATTAGTAATTCGTACTTAAATATAATTTCCAAAAAACACAATTTATAAAAAAATAAAAAAAATACCGAGCAAAGCTCGGTCATCCAGATATTTATACATAATTGAAGACAATAATAAAATTTGTTTCCATCATGTCTTCACTGGCTTAGGCTTTATACTTATCTGTGGAAAACGGAACATGTGTTAGGCATGGGTGTGTGTAGGAAAGAATAGGCCATAGGATTTTTATTTTTATTTGAGGTTCTTGAGTTTCCTGCCTTCTAAGATATTATTTTACAATTGATACGACACTGTTCAAACCTATGGACAAAGTGCTCTCAAATTTCATAATTGTTTTATTTAATTAAATTGAAAAGGTAGCTTTTCTAAGGTTGTAAGAGAACTCTTTCAAAAGCTTCTTCATTCATCGCCACTTAGACCCCATCCAAGAAAAGGTGAGCAAAATGCGAATGTTCGACGAGTGGTTCATTTATACTTTGTGGCTGCATTTTTCTTACCTAGTTTTTGTTAAATATGACCTGTGGTAGCTGCATCTAAGTTTTTAAGAGCCAGATATTATCCGGCGCTATGAACTTAGTAAGTATATAATTATACTCGTACTACGAGTATAATAATAAGTATTATTATGTATTTAAATGTCTATTAATAGCAATATTGTTTATAGTGTTAAATCAGAGAGCATTAACTTAAATTTATTTAGGTTCGCAACGCTTAGTGAAGACCAAGGCAACGATAACCATAATATATCGGTGAGTATCCCAGCTGCCAATGCATGCCCTTTGCCTTTGATCCGGGTCATCCGGGCGAAATACAGCCGAGGACAGTTTTCACGAATCCGTTGGAATATATTTTAACGGGTGATGTTTTGCACCGATGGCCGGTGGCAATGCATGCGCCACCATGCTGGAAAATAACACTCGCATATATTTTTGTCCCAAGTGATAGTACGTAACTACATAATCATCATCCGCAGCCGTTATCGTCCCACTGCGTTATACGCTGTGGTTCTGAGCCAAGCGAATCCAGGTTTGACCCGCGATTGTCACTTCATCTCGCTTTTAGACCATCAACCGACACGCCCTATTTCTTTTATACACAGATTTTTTCTCATTCTTTTATACACACAAATAACACTGCAGTCAAATTCAACCTGGAATCAGAAGTGCAAGTGTACAGAAACTACATAATAGTGCTTACATAGCCAAAGTCAGTACGATGTTCAAACCCAAACTAGCCGCATGCCCAAAGGTGCTGCTACCTGGATAACTATCTAAACAATTAACCTACGTATTGAACAGTTTCAAAGTTACACCGCCGGCTGTAGACTGATGTGGTTGCAGCGTTAATTGGCTTCCGAATATTAATTTGGTTCTAAGTAATCGTTTAGGCTTAGGTGCTGAGTAGCTTAATTTGACCTATCTTATTGCATCCAGCTACCACCTGATTAAGTTAAAAATGCTATTGAATTTTGGTTGAATTAAATTCGGTGAGTTGATCAATTTGTAAGGTTTGACAGGTGTCGTGGCAATAAAAGGTAACAGTAAGTTGTAAAATTGTTAGCTGTGCTGTGAGTAAGAGTTTACTATCATAAAATACTTAGGTAACGTTAACTTAGATATTTACGTAGGTATAGAGCTTCACTGGTTGCTCATTTACCGTTGTTACACCGTTTAACGTGAAACAAACATGGTGTTGCACCCTTATCTGGCTTTGCAAATTTCTATTCCAATTATGAATGAACATGCTACGGAATTTTAAGCTTTACTTCATTGTGACACAGGGGTTGTAGGCAAAAAATATCGCATAAATTCCATTTGTGAAGTTTATAAACAGCTCCTATGCTCAATAACACGTTCTAATTTGTGTAACACGATCACTCGGCCCAGCGGTCTCGGGGATCTTTCACTTAATTAACCCTTTCACAGGGCTGCGCCACTTCAAAGTGGCACATAAATAAAAGCTTGCTGAACCGATAAGTTTAGTGGAGTAAATCATTTGGGTTAACGTGTTTTAAAACGTACCTTGTGAATATGTGGATAGTATAATATGTGCGCCTACATAATGTTTGGTTTGCTGCAAGAGTGCTCACAGTAGTCACAGTTATGGAACATCAACAAAAACGACGGTTCCTTTCAGATTTATAGCCGAGCTTATCTAAGTTCAGTTTATGTTACCGCCAACCATGCGTTTATAGACAGATAACTCTTTAATAATTTAATAATAATTCAGCCTGTAACTGTCCCACTTCTAGGCAAAGGCCTCCCCTGACTATTGTGAGGAGGATAAGGCCATACTCTACCACGGGGGCCTAGTTCGGGTTGGTGGATTACATGCCTCGGAAATAATTCTCGGGCATGTTGGTTTCCTCACGATGTTTTCCTTCACCGAAAAGCGAGTGATAATTACGTACATATGTTTAACGAGAAACACATTGGTAGGTACGTGCCCGCACTGGGATTTGAACGCGCCACCTCCGTTTTCGAAGGCGGACGTTCGCCCACTAGGCTACCACCGCTTTAACTCTTTATTGACCCAAAATTTATAAACCACAGAAAAGATAAACTTACACTAACAGGTACTATGGCCAGTCTTATCGTTTAAAGCGATCTCTCATCTCTACCAAGATAACATTAAAACCAATCAACCATGGGTCTACCGATAAAAAAAGCAAGAAGCTTTGGTTTTTACGGTTACAAGAAAATGGTGCATTGTTTGATGATTAGTTAAACATGTGTGTGTAAATCGCTTTTTCCAAAATCTTTACGCCAACTACCGTATAATATTAAGTTACTTCATCAAACAGTTTACTGTGCAAACATACATTTTGAAATGTTCAAGTAAATCAATTAAAGTGCTTTCAGCCCATTATCGGGCAACGCGACTCATTGTTTTAAAAGCTTTTCAGCCATGTCGGATGACGCTTGATGCGATAAACCTATCGAAAATAGCACGGGACGAAATATGGTTTCGCTCCACTTACAAAATTGATTTCCTGTAGGCGAGATGAAAGTGGTTTTATCTTCGATATCCCTATCTATATATATAAAAGCCAAAACTGACTGACTGACTGACTGACTGACTGACGATCAACGCACAGCTGAAACTACTGGGTCTAGAACCATGAAATTTTGCATAAATACTCCTTATGTGACGTAGGCGTGCACTAAGAAAGGATTTTTGAAAATTCAACCCCTAAGGGGGTGAAAAGGGGTTGCAAAGTTTGTATGGAGCAACGTGTTTTCTTGGCCTGATCCACTTGAAACTTGGCAATTATATTCTTTAAAAGATTTAATGAAACACGTGTTTCATCTTTTTTTAATATTCAACCCCTAAAGGGGTAAAAAGGGGATGCAAAATATTTTACATCCGATTTAGTTATACATTGAAATTTTACACAAATATTTCTTAAGTGACGTAGGTGTGCACTAAGAAAGGATGTTTGAAAATTCAACCCCTAAGGGGGTGAAAAGGGGTTGCAAAGTTTGTATGGAGCAACGTGTTTTCTTGGTTTGATCAACTTCAAACTTGGCAGTTATATTCTTTAAACGATTTAATTAAACACGTGGTTCATAGTTTTTGAATATTCAACCCCTTAAGGGATAAAAGGGGCCACAAAATATTTTTCGTCATTTTTATTTCGAAATTATTTTTTTTCACAAATATTTCGTAGTGACGTAGGTGTGCACTAAGAAAGGATTTTTTTAAAGTTTAACCACTAAGGGGGTAAAAAGGGGTTGCAAAATTTGTATACAACGTGTTTTCTTGGTCTGATCAACTACAACCTTCGAATAAAATTCTTTAAAAATTAATTTAGCACCTGTTTCCGCGTGTTTTAACATCAATCCCTAAAATCTACGCAGGAAAATGGTAGATTTTGGTAGAAGATGATAGATTTAGGTAGGAAATGGTAGATTGTTCTAGGGATTGGTAGATTTAAGTAGGAAATGGTAATATCGGTAGGAAATGGCCGTGTTTAGTAGGAAATGGTAGATTTTTGGTAAAAATGGTAGATTTCGGAAGGAAATAGTAGCTTTTGGTAGAAAATGGTAGTATTAGAAAGAAATGGTAGATTTTGGTAATAGCGGTACATTTTGGTAATAAATGGTAGCTTTTGGTAGAAAATAGTAAATACAGAAAGAAAATGGTAGATTTTCGTTTAAATGGTAGATTTATATAGAAAATGGTAGATTTTGGTAGGAAATGGTAGATTGTTGTAGGAAATGGTAGACTGTTGTAGGGGTTGAGTAGATTTCGGTAGGAAATGGTAGAAAATAGAAGATTCAGAAAGAAAAGGTAGGTTGTCGTAGAAAATTGTAGATTTCAGTAGGAAATGGTAGATTATGGTAGAAAATTGTACATTTAGGTAGAAAATGGTAGATTTTAGTATGAAATGGTAGCCTTTGATAGATTCTGGAAGCCTGATAGATTTTAGTAAATGGAAGCTTTTGATAGATTATGATAAAAAATTGTACATGATAGGAAATGTAGGAAATGGTCGATTTTGTGAGAAAATGGTAGAATTTGTTATAAAATGGTAGATTTTTTGTATAAAAAGGTTATTTTGGTAGAAGATGGTAGATGTCGTATGTTGGATATGGGATGGCGATGTTGATGTCGAAGTCGAGGTCGATGTCTTGAATTACTTACGGACCAACCGCTGATTGTAGAAACCTGAAACTTGGAGGGTGTGTTCTTTGTATGACGTAGACATCCGATAAGAAAGGATTTTCCGAAATTCTACCTCTAAGAGGGTGAAAAAGGGAGCAAAGTTTGTATGGGACAACGTGATTCGCCTTGGTCAAATCTACTTCAAACTTGGCATAATTATATTATTTGAAAGATTTACATGTAGGTATTTCATCTTTTTTTAATATACAACCCCTAAAATTATAAAAAAGGGTACTAAATGTTGTCATCTGATTTAATTCGAAATCCGTATTAACACGGAACATAGACAAGGTAGAACTTTGACATGTTTGAATATTTTTTGGATTATTTGAATACTTCTTAGGAACTTTCTCAACCCCATCCATACTGTGCGTCAATCAACTGTTCATCCATACTTGAAAGTAACTATTTTTGTTTCTTCGTTACCTTTTCACGGCTAAACGGCTGAACCGATTTCGATGAAATTTGGTATAGAGATAGATTGTACTTTCGAGACGGACATAGAATACTTTTATCGCGATATAATATAGTCCGCGCGGACGAAGTCGCGGGCAACAGCTAGTATTAGTATAAAGATTGATACATTTATCGATATTCACATTGGTATAATAAAACAGAATAATCATCCCTCTTTTTATACAGGGTGCATTGTTTTAATACTCGTTGGCACAAGTAGTGAAACGACGCGTCGGCGTCAGTAGGGCCCCTCCACAGAGTCAGCTAAAAAGAATTGTATGCCTGAGAGCTAGGTGACATAGAATAACTCGTACAAAATGTTATAGAAGATGCAACTTCATGTAAAAATACTAATAGCATATCTGTATCTCTATAGTTCTTATTGCAACTACTTATTCAGTTATTGGCGTAAAAGAAGTGCTATTAGAACGACTTCCATTCTTCACCATACTTATTTTTAGACATTTGATAGATTACACAGTTATTAGATTTCATCTCGAAGTAATAGATCTTGAGATAGATGTTACAAAGTGGCCACGAACTGATTGAGTCAACGGCGGGCGTTCGTCGTAGGCAAAGTTCATATCACGAGACTGAAGCGAACCTGATGGGATACCCGTGATGAGAGCCGCGCACACTGAGCATGTTCATGAATTATTAACGGAGCACGAAGGCCGATGAGTCCCGCACCTTTATTATGAGATCGCTTTGAGGCCTTCAAGTGTGAGGTTGAAATATTCTTTTTTGTCACGGACACAGAAATACGCCGGGAAACGAAGGTAGGTAAGGGCTACAAATGATCCTCCGCGACGCTTTTGTTGGGATTGATCTTTCAATTAGACATTTCTTTGGCATGTCAAGTGCCTTTGAGTTGCGGTAGTTGCAATAAATTTATGTTGAAATATATTTTTTCCCAGACAAGCTTTTATTTAAAACGCTGTAGCTGTGCCACTTAGAATAAGTAGGATAACGTAATTGCATGTGTATACAACAATTCATGTCTGTGCTTCTACCTATTATCGGGGAGTTCCCTAGTCAGGACCCAACCTTGAGTTAACCGTTCGACAGTTCCTTTATCTAGAGCTAATCCTGGAATTCGATTCATTATTATAATAAAAATGCATTTTCATAGGAACTGAATGAACATTGAACATGCAAAAAAATACGAATCACTACATAGTACCTATAAAACAAAGTCGCTGTCTCTGTCCCTATATCCCTATCTTTAAAAGTACGCAACGGATTTGATGCGGTTTTTTTAATAGACAGAGTGATTGAAGAGGAAGTTTTATATAATAACGTAGCCGAAAGAAATAACGAAGTCGGAGCGGGCCGCTAGTTAGCTATATAACCAATTTTTACTAGGTAGAAAGCCTTATAAAATTACATGATCTTATTTTTATAAACATATTTTCCTCAAGTTACCATGTCCTTCTGTTTTCTTTTTGATCACAATTTCCTTATTTACGTTTGCTTAAAAAAAACTAGGTATAATATTTGCTGGAGGGCCACCACCTAAAACCCGTTGTAATTATCAACGCTGCTTTTTGTCCTCTGTATATTATTATATAATTTGTACCTACCATCAATGGAAGTTTGAGAATTATATCGCCCCGAATTTATTGCTAACGTAGATTTTTGGTTGTAGGTAGGTAAATAGGCAAAAATCACCTAGATAAATAATATCATATTATTGTGAAACGCACCACGCATTACTAATTATTTGCGACTCGTGAATTCTCATTTTGGGCATCTAATAACTCTGATAGAGCATCTCTACCATATCTCTACCTACGTAGCTTCCTGGATCATAGCATCGTTGTCTCGGCGCCAACAGTCTGTGAAGTCGTTCTCTACCAACGTTAACCTTCCGCAATAACAGTTCCTTCAGTCGAGTTACTTTACTGAGCGTGCTCTGTATGCAGTAATGTCATTTCACATTCATTTGTTTTCATCATCTTTGTTGCGGTGATGCCAATATTTCCCAGCAAAAACTGTAGTCTCGCTAGATCAAAAACATGATAAATAAAAACATTTTAATTGGTGATAACATTCAGATTGCTGTAAGTGAACAAGCAATTTAACGTTTACGTAAGCTCTTAAATTTTTTTATGATTTACCTACAAGCAATAATTATACAATATTATATTTTGCATGAATTAAATAGATATCGACATGGATAAGCTTAATGCCCCCATGTGCAGCCAAAGTGGCTTTCATGGACGAACATAAATAAATTATATACCTATACACCTATTACACGACATATTTATAATATACCTATTATACGACACATTTAAGAAAAATCGACGTTTCCTTGACGCAGCATATTGAAGCACGAGTAAGCTCGGGTTATTATCTGTAATTAAAAGTGTTTTCGTCAATATTGTGGCAAATCGTTGGGTTGTATCATGTAAAATGTTCCTCGATGGTCTTACATAATGAGACTGTGAGATAGTTATCAAATGCCTTCCTTTATAAAAAACATCCTTTTCAAACTTAAAACCATAATCAATTAATTATATTTTGTTTTATGGTTATATTTGCGTTGATTTGAAAAAACGCGCTTTATTGCCTATTTACAATAACTGATTTGACTTTGACTATGCCTACACACTATTAAAAAATATTACATTAGAATAGGTCTGAAGAGATATGTCCTCAAAACCAGCTGCAACGATGGGCAGCGGACGCATGGACCTCTGCATGATGAGCACCAGGTAGGGCCGGACCACAGGACCGGCGTTCCAGAATGGAATATTCCAGCATGCGTCGCTGACGGATTGCACCTTGGAACGTAATGAAAACTACTATTATTTTCATCTCCTATTATGGGCAAAAATGGACGCGTCCAAAGAAAACAAATAAGTAATGACAACCTAGTCAATCATTATGCAAAATAAAAAAGCGTTTTTTATTTAATATACCTCATATAAATTATTGATTACGATTGTAATTTTTTAATTTATTTGGACCCATCTATTTTGGCCATTGATAGCTAAACAACAGATTAGTCCAAAAATAAATAATATTGATTTACAAGTAGGTACCTACCTTTTCTAGCAAAAAAGTGCATAAATAACTCGGTATGAACACCAAGACGATTACTGCGCCGCAGAGCAGAAACAATATGACTTCAACTTCTCTCGCGTCTAATTTCTGTAACAAAATAGCCCCTTTTTATGAATTAAATGTTCCTGACCTGGACTGCCGACCTGGTTGTAGGCCTTTATTAGGTGTAGGTTCATTGGTTCATAAATGGGTCAGGAATCTTAGGAATCATTTTACACACTTCGAATTAAATTGATGAAGATCGATTCGAGAAATCACGTAGTGTCCTACTCGTATAACATAGTTTTGCTCACATACCTCAGCAGCGCAGAATGCGCTCATACATATGATGGGGGCGGCCAACTTCTGTTCGTACAATAAGCACTTTTTATAAACTGCTGCATAATCTTCCATCAATCTGCAAATTATTGTATATGGCTGTAAGCTATTCTTGTTTACAAAAATCTAATAAGAGATAAATAATAAATGATATGTTCTGCTCTGATATTTTGCGCTTTCAGCTTATGTCAATAGGTAGGTACTTTAATTATTTGTTATCTATTTACTTCAATAGGTAGTATTATGTGAGCAGGTACGTACTCAAACATAGAGTGGTGCATCGAAACGATGTCCCTCATGCGGTGGCGGATAAGAAGTGCGTAGTGTTTCTCTTCTTCTTCATTTTTTGCTGGTGCTACATCATCGAAAAGATCTTGAACGCTCCATATTATGACGTCTGCTCTAGACGTGATTTGCCTCACCCATAGTATTTGAGTTTGCATCATGACTAGAGATAAAATTTCATATAAACGTAAGGATAAGAGTTAAGACTTCGATTTGAGGCACAAATTCTGTTCAACTGATGTTTTAAGTAATGTTTTGTGGTAAGACCCTAAAGTCTCACGAAATAACAATTTGATACATGATATTCATGGAAATTATAGGCCTAAACAAATGTTCACGTTAAATTGGCTAGCTAGTAAATTGTACAAACAGACAACTAATATTATTGATGGTTCAGTTATACTTACATATGTAGGTGTAAGTGTGGGTAAATGTGAAGACAATTGACAAAAAGAATATAATTTCGTATGCAGGAGTTGCTGTTAAATCGTGATCGAACAGCCAGAATGCAAACGGCAGTGGTCTACCAGAGCCATGGTCCTCGCTGTGCAGGATTAAGTAAACAGCCAGCGATATGCATGCGCATATGCTCATCCCGGAGCCAATGCTGCCCGTGAATATTGCCGTCAGTACACACGCCTTGAAGGTAAGCCTTTGATTCTCGAAGAACCTGTCTCTGAATAAATACAACGTCATAATATAATGAACTAAATGTTTTATGGGAAAAATTGTGTATAAATCATGACAAAGTTTTATAAAAGAAGTATTTAGCTGCAAGAAGACAAAACACCCCATACGCCATCATGTATGGTGTCACTGAGGAGTTCCGTTGTCTTCTTGCCGTCTCTATCATCAGATCAGCTCGCTGTTCAGTTGGAATAATATTGTTATCAACGGACCTTAAAACTGTAAAATTTAAAAAAAAATTGTAGTATTAATTTGTTTGAATATTACTTTACAAACCTGTATTTAACCCCTTTCGTGCATATGTATTGGAAATCATCCCTCATTGCTCGTATAAAGTTGTGATAGTATTGCTTGTCCGTAAATGTACAGGAAATGATGAGCAACTTGTAACACATGATGAGGAAGTAGGTTCCACATTCTGTGATAAGGTGAACTTGGAATTTTTGAACGTAATTAACTACAGAGATTAAGAAAAGAACCGCAGCTACAATGCCACTGATGACCACGCTCACTGGTGAGATGTACCTATAATTAGAAGTATTTAACACTTTGACATCCATTTAAAAGTGGGTTTGATTGGACGACGTAGGTATGGTCAGGTGTAGGTTGAAAACGGAAAAATATGGTTTGCTTGTGGGCTGAAACGGTGGGTTGAAATTACACAACCAAACGAACCCTAATGATAGACAACGCAAACTATTATAATTAGTATAATCTAAATAGGATATAAATTACACTCACCCTTAAGAACATTATTTAATTGGTATGACGGTTACGAGTATTCACAATAAAGAAATACCTATTCTTAAGTTTTTTCTGTACGTTGATTTTAATCACACTTTAGGGCGCGGGCTATTATCGAAAGTCAGAGGCCTTTGGGAGGCGTGAAACGCTTTGACAGTACAGGCTGGAACTACCTCATTTAACATACAAACACACAGGAAAATGCCGGGGCGAAAATAAACAAGTGATCTGGGCTACTTTGTCGTAGAATTTTAAATCCAAATTGCAACTTTTTGTGAATGTTATTGAATGAAATTAAATGGCATTTCAGATAACATCAAGTACCTAAGTGAAACGTTCTTTCAAATCTGGATAAAACTACTTACATCCACATCGGTAACTTCTCGTAGTCCATCACGCCAAATAATTTAGCGAAAATAAGAAAACAACTGTGGTATTCAAACGGGTCAATTGCCTCTTTAGTGTGATCAAATTTATTTTTGTTTAAATAATTCAGCCATCTCTGTTTGAACTTTTCCAGCATCGTCAGAAGGTGCCTTTTATCAAACGCGGATTGCCGACCAATAAAGTTATTAACAGGCCAAGTTATAAGTAAACAAGCATTTTTCAAGTCTTATTCAATTATAGAGCTGTCTTGCCTTTAATAATAATTTGCCGTAATAAAACATTTGTTTTTACCCTATTAAATAAACATAATCATAGATGCCGTAATAGCAGCTTGCAATAACGATTACTGAAAGAAAAGGCTTCCACGAAATATAAAACTGGCCATAGCTTCTAATATGTTTTGATACCTGGGTTAGCTATAGGCAAAGCATAAGCTAAGCTATGATAATAGCTAACGCAGTTATCTAAGCAAAGAACTAAGTACGATTAGTTTAATAAATATGAACAGTTATACCTAACACCTTCGAGTACACTAGTGTCGTAACCTGCGGCGGTTACCATGACTGTCGTGTTGTCGAGTAATAATTACCACAATGTGATGGATCAAAACTTGTCAAATCCTTGTCCTCAAACATAGGTAACGTACCTACGAGTATTACTTACCTACATACTAGGAGGGACCAAAAAGTAGAGATAACGACATACGATACTTACTCCTTGGTAAGAAAACCAAATACTGGCAGGTATACATAGCTCAGACACATTATTAAAATTTGTAATATTTACAGAGAAAATCTGCGATTGTCTTTTGTTTTTTCTGAATGTAGTCATTTTGTTAGCTTCATGTCGGAACGTGTTCTCGAAAATGGAGAAAAACTAAGTGCAAACCGTTATTAAATACCTCTTTAAAAAAAAAGTTAACGTTGCATGAGTTTCATTAAGATTTGGAGGGAACATTAGTAGGAGAGTTTGCTCCGCCATATTCCACTGTCGCAAGGTGGTTTTATCAATTTCGAGTAGGGGGAACGAGCATGGAAGACGAATATCGTTGCGGCCGTCCATCGACGTCATTTACCCAAGAAAATGTGGCGAAAGTCGAGAAAATTGTATTGAGCTATCGAAGAGTTACCATCCGATACTTAATTCAAGAAACGGGCATTTCATATGGAAGTACTAGCTGCGCCCCGCGGTTTCACCCGCGTTTGGATAATATACTATATCTATGTTTGGATAATATATCTTTATAAATTGTAGCCTATGTGTTATTCTAATATGTAAGCTATCCATACTAATATTATAAATGTGAAAGTAACTCTGTTTATTTGTTTGTTTGTTTGTTTGTTACCTTTTCACGGCTAAACGGCTGAACCGATTTCGATGAAATTTGGTATAGGGGTAGATTAGACCTATGAGACGGACATAGGCTATCTTTTGTCTCAAAAAATAATCTCGAAGAGGATGAAATAGGGGTTGAAAGTTTGTATGGGGAATCCATAATTCCTCAAGTTAGGGATCTGAAAATTCTTATTTAAGCTTTTGGTAAGAAATTAATAAATACGGGTTTTAGCTTTTTTGCAAATTCATCCTTAAAGGAGGAAAAGCAAGGGGGTTGAAATTATGAGGTATTCTTAAGATGCACCCCCTACGGACCACAATAAACGGCTGTACGGATCGTAATTTAATTTGGCAAGTAATTAAAGAGGGAGAGTGCGATGAAAGTAGAGGGGGAGGGAAGGGGGAGAGTGGGGGGAAAGGGGGAGTAGATGTTAGAGTGAGGGGAGAAGAGGGTAGAGTGGGGAGAAAGAGAGAGGAGAGTGGGGGGAAAGGGGCAGTAGGTGGTATAGTGAGGGGAGAAGATGGTAGAGTGGGGTGAAAGAGAGGGGGAGCGTGGAGAAGGAGGGGAGAGTGGGGTGAGAAAGAGGGTAGAGTGGGGAGAAAGAGGGGAGAGTGGGGTAAGAAAGGGGGAGAAAGAGAGAAGAGTGGTATTAGAAAGAGGGTAGAGTGGGGAGAGCGGGGATAAAGAGGGTAGAGTGGGGGGAGAAAGAGGGAAGAGTGGGGGAGAAAGAGGGGAGAGTGTGGGGAGAAAGAGAAGAGAGCGGGGTGAGAAAGATGGTAGAGTGGGGAGAAAGAGAGGGGAGAGTGGGGAGAAAGAGGGTAGAATGGGGAAGAAAGAGGGGAGAGTGGGGTAAGAGGGGAGAGTGGGGGGAGAAAGAGGGTAGAGTGGGTGAGAAAGAGGGTAGAGTGGGGAGAAAGAGAGGGGAGAGTGGGGAGTAAGAGGGTAGAGTGGGGGAAGAAAGAGTGGAGAGTGGGGGAGAAAGAGGGGAGTGTGGGAGAAAAGAGAGGAGAGTGGGGGTAGGAGGGGAGAGTGGGGGGAAATAGGAGAGGGGGGGAGAGGGGGGAGAGAAATTGAGTGCGATATATATAGAAATAGAGGGAAAGGGTGTGAGCGAAGAAGGGAAAGGGAGAGATATAGACGGAGAGGGTGAGAGAAATAAATATAATGGATGAGATGGACAGGGAGAGAGAAGGCTAGAGATTGAGAGTGAAGAGGGATATTAATGATAGAAAGATAGGGAAAGATATAGAGATATAAGGAGAGGGAAAGAGATAGAGGTAGAGGAAGAGAGATAGAAAGAGCGAAAGAGGGAGAAAGATAGAAAGAGAGCTAGAGAGGGAGAAATATACAGGAATAGGGAGAGAGAAAGAGACAGATATATTCTTACCTAGCTGTTCCCCGCGACATCAATTGATGTTCTAAAAAGTTTACATTTTATATAAAAATGCAAATGAAGTTGCGGGTATCAGCTAGTATTCTATATATTGAGATGAATATTGTTGTGAAGTTTCATCAAAATCCATTCAGTAGTTTTTGCGTGAAAGGGTAACAAACATCCATCCATCCATACATACAAACTTTTGCGTTTATAATATTAGTAGAATTCAATCCATATTGAAACAATCTTTGAATATGAGAAAAGTCTCCGCAAGATGGGAGCCGAGAATTTTAACCGACATTCAGAAACAAAATCGACTTGACATTTCGAAGATATTGTTGGACAAGTTTCAAGAAGATTCTGAAAACTTTTTGTCTCCTGTCGTAACAACGGACGAAGCACGGGTCCATCATTTTGATCCCGAGACCAAACTATATTTAAAAGACAGGTAAGTAGGTAGGTAGATAGACGCAGTCAAATGAATAGGCGTTTTTAATGACTAAATGCGATGCTTTTATTGTTGTAATACCTAGTCAGGTCATAAATTCTGTCACATGTTTTATATAAAATAATTGAAACAAGTTTATTCATTATGTAACCATTTATATACCAAAATGAACTTAACAAAACATAGATTCTTATGACACTAAAGTTTATTCAAAATGACCTCCGTGATTTTGAATACAGGCCTTCAATCTGCGCGGCCAGTCGTCTATCGCAGCACGAACGAGGTCCATGTCAATATCGGCGGCTGCCTTAATCAAGGATGTCTTGAGTGACTCCAAATTGGGATGAGGCTTAGAGCACGCCTTTTCCTCCAAGTGTTGCCATATCTTGTAATCTAGCGGATTCAAATCTGGACTGGAGGAGGGCCAGTCTTCGTGCCGGATGAAGTCGATTTCACGCGCCGCCAGCCAGTCTTGTGTGCTCTTCGCTCTATGAGCTGGCGCCGAATCTTGTTGGAATACCCAGTGCCTGTTATTAAACATGGTATGAGAAACAGGTTCCACAAGGTTCGTCAGGACTGTATTTTGATACACAACTGCATTCGTTTTTACACTTTTCTCACAAAAATGTACCTCTGTTAAGCCCCAATAAGACACTCCCAACCATACCATGAGCGAGGATGGAAAATGACCTCGTTGGACACGCGGAATACGGTTGCTCGCTTCTTCACTACTGTGTGCGTACACCTTATCATTTTGTTTGTTGTAGCTCTCTTCTACGGTAAAATTTTTTTCATCCGAAAAAAGAATTTCCCGATATTTTTTTCCCGCGTACCGCTTCAACAAAGCGCGGCATCTCTTCAGTCTCAGGTCCATTAGACGAGCATTCAAATGATGTCCTGTTTTTCTTCGATATGCCCGAAGCCCTAAGTCTTCATTTAACACCCTTTTCACCGTGGTTCTGCTTAATCCCATCTGAAGGGCCAACAGTTTCTGCTTACGTTTGGGATTTCTTTGAATTCGCGCCTTCACAGCTTTTATCACTGCTGGAGTCCTAACAGACCGAGGGCGACCACTTCTTGACCTGTCATCTACACTAGAGTCTTCATTGTATCGTTTTATGGTACGATAAACGAATCTCTTGGTTATATTCAAATTTTTCAGTATGTCAAAAATTTGAATTGGCGCGTAACCGCAACGATGCAACGCAATAACTGCAACACGGTCTTCTTTAAGCGTCCACTCCATATTTAAAAATGAGTAAGATTCTAAAAAGTATACATTTTTATTTTCATGAACAATTCGAAATTCGAATTCAATAAACTTTTTTGTGGCCAGCATTCTAAAAGAAAAGTTTTTACTGTGTGACAATACTTATGACCTGACTAAGTATATACCTACTCATCATCATTATTTCTATAGTCATTTAAATAATGTGCTAGAAAGAATAGCTGTGTGGTCATGGCCGTGCACCTCCTCTCCGTGCATCTGTACATCTGTACATCTGTATGGGGTAAATATAATAATCACCAACGAAAGTGTATTTCACAGACTCACAACAATTATAAGACTATGAACTTACGAGTAGGTATAAGACTATGATCTCAATCGACAAGAATAAATATAATTGTGCATTAAAAATATTTAAGATTTGATTGTGTTTTGTAACATCGAAAATAATATTTTGTACTAAAAGTTTCCATCCTGAAGCTAAAAGTTTCCTTGACGTAACATATTGAAGCACGAGTAAGCTCGGGTCATTATCTGAAAGTGAAAGTGTTAGAATAACATTGCGTTTATGTAGGTATATTTTTTAAAGATTAGCTTAACGTCTACGATTATATTTGACCACATAAACGCTATCTAACAAAAGAAATTACGTTGGAGAAGGTCTGGAGCGATATGTCTTCAAAACCAGCTGCAACGATGGGCAGCGGGCGCATGGACCTCTGCATGATGAGCACCAGGTAGGGCCGGACCACAGGACCGGCGTTCCAGAATGGAATATCCCAGCATGCGTCGCTTATGGATTGCACCTTAAACATAATAGACACAATATTATAATTGATGCTACGTTTCACCACAACCTATAATAACTCCTCCATGATTATACATTATAATAATATACACCTTGACACCTTATGAAATACGAGTACATTACTATTTACTTGGTATACCCCACGTGGTATGTATGGTACCTATATAAATATTCTTAAAACCAATTTGAATTGTATATCTTATAAATACCTTTTCCAGTAGAAATGTGCATAAATAACATGGTATAAAAACCAACACAATTACTGCGATGCAGAGCAGAATCAACATGATTTCGAATTCTCCTGCGTCGAACTTCTGCAATAAAATACATTCTTTATCCTGTGAAACATTTTTCGAATTTCTATTAGTATGTTATGTTAGATATTTCTATTATGTTATGTCTGATAGGTATTTTATATTATTATTATTATATATAATAAATGGCTCGATAGGTAATCGTTTTAATCACTACATAGTATAAAACAAAGTCGCTTTCTATGTACCTATGCTTAAATCTTTAAAACTACGCAACTAAATTTTAATAGATAGAGTGATTCAAGAGGAAGGTCTATATGTATTGTATTATAACGTAGTAATACCCGTGCGAAGCCGGAGCGGGCCGCTAGTTTCATATAGTTTGGTGTATACCTATTTATATTTGTTGGATATGTGCCTTTTGATTTAACAACAATAATACAAGAACAATAACTAAAGCTAAGAACAATATTATTTCTGAAACTACTTGCTGAAGTCCGTGTTTCCCGATGCTTATAATCTGGAGAGTGTTCAAGTCACGAGTGAATAGGTTAGAAAGGTACCTAATTCTAAGTAGCGTGCACTATCGTAGACCACCGCAGTCGCTTAACATTGTGTATAGTGATTGTGATTGGGATTGTGTATTCTGATTTAAAATTACATGAATTAAATATCTACTCAAAATATAATTAGCTAATTACCTTAGAAGCGCTGAATGAAGTCATGCATAATATGGGAGCAGCCAATTTCTGTTCGAATAATAATAATTTTTTATAAACTGCTGCGTAGTCATTCATCAACCTGCAATTTCATTATCGGTTTTGTATAATGTGGTTCTGAGTACAGATGTACAGGAAGAATACAAAACAACGTATCTTCGCTCACAGTAAATCTTTGGCTACTTAGTTACCTATATATGTAACATCTAACCAACTGAAAAAAAACATGAACTTTCCTTTTTCAAACCTTGTCCAGGCAGACGTAGTACTACATAGGTACTTGACACTGTCATAATAAATGTAAAAAAAAATTATGTTAGTAAGAGTCTCGGAAAATGGTAGAACAAACAAAAAACATGTTGTTTTGTGTTCTCTCTTTTACTTTCTTTCTTCTTTAGTAAAGCAAACTGAATTGTTGACTACGTCTTGATAACCAAACTGACTATGGTGACTTGATTAAGTATGTACTTTATCTTTCAGCATTATGACCTAGCTGCGGGCTCTGCGGTTTCCCCCGGGTGGTGATGAAAAGCATTATGTGATAATATTAGGATATAAAAGATATGTATTGTTACAAAATACACATACAATACTCATCAACCTACTATATGTATATCACACTTGTAATATAGTTTACATGTATCTACCTACTTATACTTATTAAGACAATAACGAGTTACGTACTCTAACATGGAGTGGTGTATCGAAATAATTTCCCTCATTCGGTAGCGGACTAGAGACGCATAGTATTTCTCATCTTCTTCATTTTTTGCCGGTGTTATGCCATCCATAAGATCTTGAATACTCCATCTTACGAGGTCTGCTTTACACATAATTTGCCTCACCCATAGTATTTGAGTTGGCATCATGACTGTCAAAGGTAAATTAAGTTTATAAAGTAGTTCGCAAAAAGCACTCTTCTACATTTATGTTTATATTTTTTTAACCCTTCACGTTTACATTTTATACATTGATATCCTTCCCCTGACTAGGATTCTTTGTTCTATCTTAGGAATCAGTAATTACGAGGGCCATGATCCCACACTACCCAGACTCAAAGCAAAAATTACACAAATATTTTTGACTCGAGTCGAATCCGCCACCGCACGCTCCGCAGTAGGCTCATCACGCACTTACATACATCAAGGAGGCCTTCAACTTATTGGTAGGATTTTTCCTCAGTTTACTTTGGGACCTGCCACATTCAACTGCAAAGCAGTTACTGAACTAGCGACTTATTTTTCAGGAAGAGTGAAAATTATTAGAATTAAAACTAGACTCAAAAGCTTTGTGTAGATCGCAGGATTATGTAGTACAAAGTTCTTGAAGCCCTGCAAATATTAAAGGCGTGACGTTTACTATCAAGCTAACTATCGGCTCGTCATCCAGCCGTTGTATATATATAAGTATAGTGCAAAATACTTACAGGTGTAAGTGTACGTGTGAGTGAGCGTGAAACAACTTGACATAGCAAAGGTGATTTCGAAAAAAGGAGTCGCTTGTAAATCATAGTCGAATATCCAGAATGGGTACGGAAGCGGTCTACCGGCGGCACCGTGCTCCTCGCTGAAGAAGATTAGGTAGAAGCCGAGCGACATCCATGAGCATATGGTTATCCCAGAGCCGATGCTGATTGTGAATATTGCTGATAATACGCACGCCTTGAAAGTCAGCTTTTGATTATCAAAGAATCTATCTCTGCAAAATCAGACACGTAATTTTTTTATGTTAATCACAAGTGTGCTGGAAATTTTCGTAATTCAAACTAACGTGAATAATATATAATCATAACAATTATAATATTGTTATTATATCGATCCCTGAATTTTTTTTTTACTTATTGTCGTACTTACCTCCTCGTTAACTGTCGATCATTATGCATGTAAATGATCATAATTATTACTGCATTTTTGCCAAATAACTACAATAATTATTATCTTATTTATTTTTAGTTTACAAACCTGTATTTAAGTCCCTTCGTGTTTATATACCGGAAATCATCTCGCATCGCTCGTTGAAACTTGTGATAGTATGTTTTGTTCGTAAAAGTGCAGGATACCATGAACATCATGTAAACCATGATGAGGAAATATGTTCCACATTCTGTCATAAGATTAACCTGTAACGATTGTGCGTAATGCACAAAAGAGATGATGCTCATTGACCCTCCAAAAATGCCAATGATGATCACGCTCACTGGTGAGATGTACCTAGAATCATAAATAAGACTAAGCGAGCCCCCGCTACTGCAGCCACACTTTTTTATGTTATTGACTGAGATAATAAGCGACACACTTGCCCAACAGAAGCACAATATAACCCGTATGGCGAAAACTTTAGGTACAGATCACCCACATCTTTGCATTAGGTATTGTGTGTGGTACTGCACGCACAGTGCGCTTGTCACCTTGTGACATTGGTTTTAAAGTCTCATATTAGGCCAAGAAATTATGCTGAAAGCAGTACCTGCTAAAACCCGGTGATATCAAAAACTTGGCACTTACTGAAATGTCTTGTGGGTAAACCAATTATGTAGTCAGATTCAAAGCTACCAAATATAGTATCGACATTACGGTACTAGCGGTCAAAGTACGATTTAATACACGGCGTGAAGTTCAAACGCTGTGCATTAATAGACTTACATAAGCCGCGAGTATCGTATACTATTTTATAGCAGGTGTGACATAAACCCGCCATCTATTTAATTTATTTAAACATAATGTTTTAATTAAGGTACTGAAAATATGTTCATTTGACTCTTAGCAATAAACATATAATTGTGGGTAGGTTGACATTCAACCAGTAGAAAACGTGAAAATACAATTTCACACCCGTATCACTTCTAGATTTGGTTTTTAAGTTAATAATATTTTCGGATGCATATTTATTGTTCGTGGAATATCACATAAAGTAATTATGTGATATTGCTTCAGTTTTACTACTGTTCAGTTTTCAAACAGGTTTCAACTAAAAAATAGCTTTGTGAACCAATCTTTATTGTAAAAGTGATTACTTGATCTAAGTATCTGTAATAATTGATCTGGTTTGTGCATATAAATTGTGTTCAATATCAGACTATAAATTATAGTATGGCATAATAATGGTGTTATATAATTAAAAGTGTGTGTATTCAGTGAAAATAGTGTCGGTTAAATGTTATGTAAACAACAAAAAAACGCATCGTTTCTATATCAAGTAAGTATTTTTATAATACAATAATTTGTAATCGGACAGGCAATTTTATAATAAAGCTAGAGTGTACGGTTAATGTCGCTAAATTAGGTAGATACAGCGTTTTTACGTAACAATTATTTTGTCCGACGAAAACCAAAATGCAAACATGGAGAAGTATGGCGCCACAGGCAGGGCATTGTCGTTTCGGTCCCACACGTTACGGGTTAAACGTATCTTCTCTTATTTACTATGAATTTGTGTGGTGTAAAAACTTATGACTAATTAGCTTTGGTTAGTATACCTACTTTCAACGCTGGGTACATTTTTAAACGGAGTGAAGTTAGTGAACATCACGCCGTGTAAGAATGTGCTACTTTGAACATCGCAAAGCGTGACTTAAGTGCGGGGTTAGGTCGCACGGTGCTGTAAATACGGTTCAGTACATTTTACGTGCTAATAGATACTCATTTATCAGAATCCACGACACCGGTTAGGATGTAGGTAGCCCAAAAGGAATATATAAACATAAATACGACCAAAAATATAATCCTCATTTTAGTCAGTAGGATCAAATCAATCTATAAATTTGCAGGCAAGTAAACTATGATTTGATAAGATTTGAATTAAGTACTTACATCCATAGCGGTAATTTTTCATAATCCATCACACTAAATAATTTACCGAAAACAAGAAAAAAAGTGTGGTACTCAAATGGGTCCATTACCCCTTGAGTGTAATCGAAATTTTCCTTGTTTAAATACGACAACCATCTCTTTTTGTACTTTCCCAGCATTGTCCAAATTTATTTATTTATGCTCAACAGTTTAGAAAATGTGTTAGTCTTTGACAACAAGGCTGTCTTTAATCATGAATGTGTCACTAATAAAATGTATAAAAGATGATTTATTAAAAGTAGACAAGTATTAAATAGTATGACTAAACTGCCTCCAATTATCATTGTGTTGTCTCTAATCAAGCGTTTATTTTCACCTCTTTAAGTAGACGTAATCACAATAATGTATAAAAACAGCTAGCATTGTTGCGAATAAAATAACAATAGCTAAAGGAAAAAGTTTCCAAGGTAATTAAATTATTATTTTATAAATTCCATCGCAATAAACTTGCGGCTTCTCCTGCTGCTTTTTCTATAAGAAGGAATGCAAATTGTAATTGTATACCTCTAAACTGGCTTTTGTGGAGAGACCACCTTCTTCAATTATAACATTATGCTAACTAGATCTCATCATGACGGAAAGGATGACAGCAGATGGACAAAGGCAAACACGGAATGGTGGCTTAGGGATGGGCGCAGACTGGTCAGCAGACCACCAGCCCGTTCACCAGCCAGTCGGAAAGCAGTGGATACGTGTTTCACAGGACCGGAATAAGTGGCGCCAAGGAGAGGAGAGATACCTATACCCAACAGTGGGTTGATACGGGCTGAAATAATGATGGTGATGATGGGATATCATCATCAGCTGGCAAACAGAGTTAGTTGTTATCTTGACCGCAATAAATGTTCGGCTAGAGTTCACTGCCTCACAAAAACCGCTGCTAGAACACCAGGATCGGGGTTTGGTGACAGATTATCTACTTGAGGGTGGTATAATTATAGCTAGCCAAGCGGGTGTTTGAATTACGGGAAGCTCAAGCTTAGATTTTGCGGTCAGCTGGAATCGAACCCTGTGGTGTAGGATGTGAAAACGGTACTACTGAGATAGCTTCGCTTTGCATGTTTTGATACCTTAGTATTACCTACGACCATTATTTATTTATAGGGATTGAGCGTGTTCAGTATTCAAGGTAATATAAATGCTTAGTTGACAAATAACTTTGGTTCTAATCAACGTCGATCACTATATTATAATATCATAATAGTTAATCATAATTTAGCCTGTAACTGTCCCACTGCCGGGCAAAGGCCTCCCCTCACTTTCGTGAGGAGGATAAGGCCATATAATCCAGGTGCCCGGTGCGGATTGGTGGATAACATGCCCCCGATATAATTCTCGGGCATGTTGGTTTTCTCAT
The DNA here is from genome assembly GCA_905147375.1 of Hylaea fasciaria. Taxonomy (NCBI): domain Eukaryota; kingdom Metazoa; phylum Arthropoda; class Insecta; order Lepidoptera; family Geometridae; genus Hylaea; species Hylaea fasciaria. The sequence goes on from LR990199.1 coordinate 6,062,039, forward strand.
GATGTTTTCCTTCACCGAAAAGCGAGTGATAATTATGTACATTATTATGTTTAACACAAACCACATTGGTACGTACCCGCACAGGGATTTGAACTCGCCGCCTCCACTTTGGAAGGCGGACGTTCGCCCGCTAGGCTCCCACCGCTTTATATAATAATCATTATGGTTTTATTGTTATACAAATGTATGGTAAATTATGTAGGTAGGTATGTGAAAGAATAAAATAATGCGTGATGGAACTAATCGAGCTGGTCACCACCGCATTTGTTTAGCTTTATTATTTAGTGTCTTTCGCAGACACGCTGCAACAAACTAACAAACGTATGATATTAATCGAAAAAATGGAAAAACTATGTGCACAATGCCATAATAATATAAGGAAACTTGAACAATTAATATGCATTACAACAGTGCATTACACGAAACCTTTAGGATAACTCAAAGTTTCCTTGACGTAACATATTGAATGAACTAACATATTACACGAAACCCTTAAGAAAACTCGATAATCTTATATTTTTATGGAACTGAGTAACGTGACTGCGTGGTGTTATTAATTTGAAGCTAAAAATAGAAAACTGTGACTTTGCACGCGACGCTGACACACACTCAACTAATCAAACACAAATCATCGACCAAAGTTTCCTTGACGTAACATATTGAAGCACGAGTAAGCTCGGGTTATAATCTGAAAAAAAATGTGTTTAGTCAACATGATGCACAAAACAAACTTTGTTTTAGCAACATTGTAAACAAGCAACAAAAAAAATATATTACGTTGGAATAGGTCTGAAGAGATATGTCCTCAAAACCAGCTGCAACGATGGGCAGCGGACGCATGGACATCTGCATGATGAGCACCAGGTAGGGCCGGACCACAGGACCGGCGTTCCAGAATGGAATATTCCAGCATGCGTCGCTCACGGATTGCACCTTGGAACATTTGCAAAAATTCAAAATCGTTTTGTACCATTCATGCCGGATAAATATTTTATTATATACACAACTCGCAAGATTTGTCGCTTACTAAGTCTATTAAAAATCTACTAGAAATATGCGGTAAAATATGATTCCAACGGCGGCTTAGAAGATTGTCGGTAATTTAAAAAACGTCATCTAGGTATGTAGTGCTTCTTAGTGCTATCTTCTTTATTGGACATAATAATTACTTCCGAAACACTCGTGAATTATGCAGTCTCCTTTCCTGTCAGAGATTTAGTTATGAAGCAGCGCATGAAAGCTCCAAAACAACCAATTTAAATACTACATACTATTAAGTACTACTACATAATATGTAGTAGTACTTAATAGTATATTATATTATATACCTATATATTATATGATATTATATGATATATTATATCTCGTATAATATTATATCTTTATCTAAATATACCTATATATACATTACGCGCCACGTTGTTTCGCCGCGACTCCTAAACAACTTAATCACACACCGTGTGCAGTTTGATCTAACTTGAAAGAAGATATCTTACATCTAAATTTATAGTCGCAATTACAAAAACCTTAGCCACAGTAACGCGTGGCTGCATCTAAGTACTAGTTATATTATAAGATTTATAAGTATTATGTACCTACCAATTATACATAATAATATGCAAATACCTTTTCTAGTAAAAACGTGCATAAATAGCTTGGTATCAACACCAACACAATTGCTGAAGTGCAGAGTAAAAGGAGCTTTACTTCAACATCTCCTGCATCTAATCTCTGCAATAAAGTACCCACGAAATATATATTGCTTTCCAGTATTTGATCAATTTATTTCAATAATTCCTTAAAAGTGATATTACCTCAGCAAAAACGAATGCAGTCATACATATGATGGGGGCGGCCACCTTTTGTTCGTACAATAAGCACTTTTTATAAACTGCTGCGTAATCTTTCATCAACCTGCAAATTAGTTTTTTAGACGGTTCATAGAGCGACCCAAAATGGTTTCATGCACCTACTCTGTACAAAGCTGTAACGTAGGTAAGTATATACGAGTAGCATTGAGTAAAACTAGGTTTATACCTAAAATGAATATGTTTCCATAAACTTGTATTGTAATGTTCAATGTTCATTGTTCAATGTTCATGCCTATGAAGAAAGTCGTGCAGAATAAAATATGTGCATAAAATATTAATATATTATTATTATCAGCTCGTCCCGGGTCCGTCGTTAAACTGCGACCAGTCTCACCGAAGGATGGGCAGCAGCGTCCTCTTATTTTTACAGTGAGCATTGTGCGATCCCCAAGCCGCATACCAAGCGTGGGGATTATGCCCCCCCCCTTCCCCTCCCCCAAATGACAGACACACAAACCCCACGGCTCCTAGTCCCCGGCAGCTCCTCTATCACTGCCTTAGGTAGCAGACCACCCCAAACGGACTCTGGCCCTGGTAACACACAACATCCGCACGCTCAGGACTGACGAGAAAATTGACGAGTTGGAGATAGAATTGAGCAAGATGCGATGGGATATTGTGGGGTTATCAGAAGTCTGACGAGAGGGAAATGATACGCGGTAACCCTGGATTCCGGTAACATGCTCTTCTTCCGGGAAGGAGAACGAAGATCCCAGGGTAGTGTTGGGTTTCTCCTACATAGGCCCCTTATAAACAACGTAGTCAAGGTCGATAGTGTGTTAAGCAGGGAGCGTACCTTATACTCAGAATCACCGATCGGTATTCGCTGACGGTCATACAGGTATACGCGCCGATCTCGACACACTCTGACGATGAAGTAGAGGCATTGTATGAGGAGATATCCGAAGCCATACATGTCTCCGAATCATACTTCACCGTTGTTATGAGGGATTTCAACGCGAAGGTGGGCTCACGGAATGTTGACGAGTTGTGAGTGGGGTTATACAAATATGGACAGCGGAACCAGAGGGGCCAGCGACTGGTTTACTTCATGAGCCCTACTCAAATCCATAACCCCGAACACATTCAACTGGAACTGCATAATCGCTTCCAGAACCTAGCCGAATGCGAAACTGTGGACGAGATAAACAGTCGGCTGGTGGAAACTGTTCAAGTAGTGGGTTCAAAGCACTATAAGACCTCACGCCGAAATAAACCGCAAAAGCTCTCTGACAGAACCATTAAATTAATAGCAAATCGGACTGAGATGATACGTCAGAACACGGCAAACTCAATATCGAAGTCAAACCTCAATATAGACGAGTCTCGAAATCCTTGCGATACGACCTGCGTTCCTACAATACACGTATTAAGGATGCAATCGAGCGGAACCAGGGCTCGAAAGTATTCGCGAGGAATTCGTCTATTGGCCAAATGACAAAGCTGAAAATCAAGAACGGTAGTATCGTCTCGTCGAAGCCGGAGATTCTGTGGGAGCTTGAGAGGTTTCACGGAAAGTTGTACACCTCGACACGAGAACCCACTGTTAGTTTAGCTCATGACACCAGAGCTAAACTAACCCGACAATACACTAATGACATCCCAGACATCAGCTTGTACGAGATTAGAACGTCTCTCAAACAGCTTAAGAAGGCGCTGGGCGATGACGGAATCACAACAAAACTTCAGAGAGTGGACAATAAATACTTTTAGTCCTCTAGAAGTAATTTAATTACGTCATACTCGAGGGTATCACGCCAAAAGCATGGCACAGGAGTGTTGTGACGGGTGGTGTTCTTCTTCAAAAAAGGTGACAATACCTTATTTATTGACCTTAATATATAATATATGACTGATGCCAATAAATGTTATTTTCTTTCTTCTTTCTTTCTATTGAAGGATTATAGACCCATCTCACTCCTGAGCCATGTGTATAAGCTGTTCTCAAGAGTACTTACAAACCGTCTCGAACGCAGGTTTGATGACTTCCAGCCTCCCGCACAAGCCGATTTCCGGAAAGGCTTTGGCACCATAGACCACATACACACGCTCCGCCAGATTATACAGAAGACAGCGGAGTATAATCGACCATTATGTTTGGAGTTTGTGGACTATGAAAAAGCCTTTGATTCAATTGAGACCTGTGCAGTATTGCAGTCCCTTCAGCGATGCCATATCGACTATAGGTATATCGAAGTGCTAAAGTGCTTGTATAGTAACGCCACCATCTCAATCCGGCTACAGAACGAGAGCGCGAAAACTATCCCATTGCAGAAAGGCGTGAGACAGGGAGATGTTATTTCTCCGAAACTGTTCACGAACGCATTGGAGGACGTTTTTAAGCTCTTGGACTGGAACGGATTCGGCATCAACATCAATGGCGAATACATCACTCACCTTCGTTTTGCCGATGATGTAGTCATCATGGCAGAATCGTTGGAGGATCTCAATACTACGCTCAGTGACCTCAGTAGCGTTTCCCAAAAGGTAAGTCTTAAAATGAACATGGACAAGACGAAAGTCATGTCCAATGGCCATGTTGTACCCGTGCCGGTAATCGTTGGGAACGATACTCTCGAAGTAGTTGACCAGTACCCTGGCCAGATCGTCCAGTGAGGCAGGTCCAATTTCAATAAAGAGGTCACCCGAAAAATCCAACTCAGATGGGCAGTGTTCGGGAAGTTACGTGATATTTTCTCGTCCAAAATTCCGCAGTGCCTGAAGACATAAGGGTCTACAACCAGTGTGTGTTACCAGTGATGACATACGGTACTGAGACGTGGTCCTTAACTGCTGGCCTTTTGGAGAAGCTCAGAGTCACACAGTGGGCAATGGAGAGATCTATGCTCGGAGTTTCTTTGCGCGATAACATCCGGAACGAGGATCTTCGCCATAGAACTAAAGTTTACGACATAGCTCTCAAGGTTTGCAAGCTGAAGTGGCAATGGGCAGGCCACATCGCTCGTAAAACTGACAACCGGTGGGGAAGAAAGATTCTAGAGTGGCGACCACGGACTGGAAGACGCAGTGTAAGTAGGCCTCTCACTAGATGGGCCGACGACATCAAAAGAGTCACAGGCAACCGGTGGATGCAAGTGGCAAATTGTCGTCCGGTGTGGCGTTCTAAGGGGGAGGCCTATGTTTAGCAGTGGACGTCTTCAGGCTGATGATGATGATGATCAGCTCGTTTCTTGCTTCCCGATGGCTCACGCGTTTTAGCTATTGGGTAGGTATATTTTGTCATAATATTATGTTTCTCTTAAAATGATTTAATTTATTTTATTCACATTATTTGCTTACATCTGGTCTACAGATTTCCAGTAACCTGTTTGACCCTGTGTAAAACATAAATATATTTTCACAAATAATATATTATAACAACAGCTTTTCAAATACGTACTCGAACATAGTGTGGTGCATTGAAATGATTTCCCTCATTCGAAGGCGGATGACAAGCGCATAGTATTTTTCTTCTTCTTTATTTTTTGCTGGTGCTATGCCATCCATAAGATCTTGAAGACGCCATATTACGATATCTGCTTTACTCATTATCTGCCTCACCCATAGTACTTGAGTTTGCATCATGACTGGGAAAGTTAAGAGTTTAGTTGTTAGAACCCTGCGTTACTTTGTGAAAATCCACATTCAAAATGAAGAAGACAGAATGAACTTATAGGTAGCCTTGTTTCCTGTCTGTTGCATGCTTAATTTTCAACGAAAATATGTTTGCAGTGTTCTTAGTGGCACAGGAATTATTATAGGCAAGTGATAGGTGTCACTTAGTTTGTTTCATATTGCAATTATTATTGTATTGTTTATAGGTAGGTAATAAAAACAGCGATAATACTTACAAATATAAACGTGCGCGTGAGCCATCACAAAGAAAATAGACAAAAAAAATATGATTTCGTATCTAGGAGTCTCTGTTAAATCGTAATCAAATAACCAGACTGGAAACGGAAGCGGTCTAACGGAGCCATGGTCCGCGCCGCTAACGTTCAAGAAGATGGCTAGGGTTATGCATGCGCATATGCTCATCCCAGATCCAATGCTTCCCGTGAATATTGCTATCAGCACACACGCCTTGAAAGTCAGCCTTTGATTCTCGAAGTACCTGTCTCTGAATACTTGAATAATGACAACACCTTATATAATATGGTCCGGACCATGTCCGGACGCACGCACTTACTCGAAAAAGCGTAAAGTGAAACAATAACTGGGGGAAAATACGAACAAGGCTTGCCGGCCTGAACAATAGTGAACAAGCGTCCTAGTGACGGACTAAAATAAAGAATTGAATAATTAGACCTTATGAAATTTAACATACATTATACATACGAGTACACAAGCTGACGTACTATTTTGAAACATGTCTGACAACCTGTTACAGTAAGAGTGATTTTTTTAATGCATAAATAGATTATTGACTAACCTGTATTTAACTCCTTTCGTGCAAATGTATTGGAAATCCTCCCGCATTGCTCGTAGAAAGTTGTGATAGTATTGCTTGTCCTTATATGTACAGACAACTATGAGTAACTTGTAGCACATGATGAGTAAGTATGTTCCGATTTCGATTATATAGTGAATTTGTAGTGGTTTAGCGTAATTTATAACAGATGTCAAAGAGATAAATATGGCTAAAGTGGCACTGATGGCCACGACCACTGGTGAGATGTACCTAGAATCATAAGTCCGGGTATGTAATATTAAACGTTGGTGTGAAAACCTTACTGCTTATGTTTATTTTTCTGAGCATTTGATGCTATATAATAAAAAAAAAAACTTTTTTTCACATAAATCTACAGAAGATTTAGAACATCACAATGTTAGCATCTGTGGACATTCAGAAAACTTCGGGTGTTAAAAGAGCGCTCTTCGATGTGATAGCAGGTACAACTACTTACATCCATATCGGTATTTTTTCATAATCCATAATATTATATAATTTAGCAAAAACAAGAAAGGAACTGTGGTATTCAAATGGGTCTACTGCTCCTTGAGTGTGATCAAAATGATCTTTGTTTAAATAGGCCAGCCATCTCTTTAAGTACTTTGCCAGCATCGTTAGAATGTGTCTTTGACAGCCATGTGCTGTCTTTTAACACGGACGGGGACTGACGATATGTGTGAAGACTGATTGAGTTGAAATGTATTTTTCAAGAGTGGCCTAACCGTTTCCAATTAGGTATTAGGTGTAGCCTGTAATCAGGCGTCTGGTTTAACACCATCAAACGGGCATTGCAAAAAGCATTAGCATTGATGTGGGTAAAGTACTTACCTACTGATTACCAGGTAAAAGCTTCTAAGAAATACATATAAAACTCGTCACTACTAGTTTATTTGTGTGGCTGTACCTGCCTCATTTACAAAAAGGAAAAAAAGCTGATTATATCCTAATTACTTGTTATCTATTTACTTCAATAGGTAATATTATTATGTGAGCAGGTACGTACTCAACCATAGAGTGGTGCATCGAAACGATGTCCCTCATGCGGTGGCGGATAAGAAGTGCGTAGTGTTCCTCTTCTTCTTTTTTTGCTGGTGCTACATCATCGAAAAGATCTTGAACACTCCATATTATGACGTCTGCTCTAGACGTGATTTGCCTCACCCATAGTATTTGAGTTTGCTTGCATCATGACTAGAGATACAATTTAATTTTTAAACGTAAGGTTAAGTGGCCGTCGATTTCAGAAACAAAATTTTAGATGCATCTGTTCCAATGGTGTTTAAAGTAAAATTTTGTGGTAAGACCCTAAAGGCTCACGAAATAATGATTTGATTACATGATTTTGATGGCAATAAAATACCTAAACACATTTTCACATTAGATTATCTAGCTAATAAATTGTACAAATAGACAACTGTTTAATTATTTGATGGTTCAGTTATCCTACTAATATTATAAGCGCGAAAGTTTGTAAGTATGGATGGACGGATGGATGTTTGCTACTCTTTCACGTAAAAACTACTGAATGGATTTTAATGAAACTTAACAATAATATAGCTTATACATCAGAATAACACATAAGCTACAATTTATACAGATATTGTGTGAATTTTCCAAAATATGATGATAAGTGTCAAGTAAGTAGAAAAAAATCTACCATCTGCGAGCTATTCTGGTGTGCGTTGATAAAACCGTTAGATTTACACATATGTAATGTATGATGGAAATGTTTATCTTAAATAGTTCTACAAAAAGCCCGCCACAGTATATATCTTTATCTTATGTGTAAGCCATTATAGCAAAAATAGTGAACAATAAAAATGTGTGATAATTTTAATGTCATAATGTTAGTTTTTTTCTTCGCCACGTTATTATAAGCTGCTCTAAATACTAATCCTGCGCAGACGAAGTCGCGGGCATCAACTAGTACTTACATAATTGTGTAGGTGTAGTGTGGGTGTGAAGAAAATTAACAAAGCTAATATAATTTCGTATGCAGGAGTTGCTGTTTAATCGTGATCGAATAGCCAGAATGCAAACGGCAGTGGTCTACCAGAGCCAGGGTCCTCGCTGTGCAGGAGTAACTAAACAGCTAATGCTGCCCGTGAATATTGCCGTCAGTACACAGACACACACCTTGTAGGTCAGTCTTTGATTCTCGAAGAACCTGTCTCTGAATAATTAGAATGTCCTATAGTCAAATGTATTGTGGGAAATGTTGTGTATCCTGGCGAACTTAAAAAAAACAGGTTTTATGGCTGCAAGATGGCAAAACACCCTAAATTATGTATATATATGTGCGTCACTGAGGAGTTCCGTTGTCTTCTTGCTGTCTCTATCACCAGATCAGCTCGCTGTTGTCATAATATTGTAGTCATCGAACCTTGATAAGTAAAATTTACAAAAGTGAGGTAGTAATCATTTGTTTGAATATTAGTTTACAAACCTGTATTTAACCCCTTTCGTGCAGATGTATTGGGAATCATCCCTCATCGCTCGCATAAAGTTATGATATAGTATTTCTAGTTCGTAAATGTACAGGAAATGATGATCAACTTGTAACACATGATGAGGAAGTAGGTTCCACATTCTGTGATAAGGTGAACTTGGAATTTTTGGACGTATTAACTACAGAGATTAAGAAAAGAATCGCAGCTACAATGCCACTCATGATTACGCTCACTGGTGAGATGTACCTAGAATTAGAAGTAATAACACTTTGACATCCATACAATTGTTTTTTATTGGACGACGCATGGTCAGATTGGTCAGGTGTAGGTTGAATACGGAGAAAAATATGTTTTTCACACCTCATGCTCAAAATGTGTGTCATATTAGCTCAGCTTAGCGGGACCAAACGAGGTTGTTGGGCACTAGGGAGTGTAAGTAGTTTATTTTTAATTTGTACTCGCTATTATTAACAGGCTGAAGATTCGACTTTTCAATTTTCCTTTTAGACATAATTACTTAGAAAAAAAAAGAAGGGTATCTTAATGTTCAAACCGTGCGAAGCCTAAACAGTTTACTTGTGTAAATGAAACTGTAATTCTCGTCTACATTTTTGGCGATCATTGGATGTATGCTATGTGTACATTAGAATAAACATTAGAATTAGAACATTAGAATAAATTTATAAAGTTCGTAATTGCGACCTATAAATCAGTAGGTGTGTGTAGAATTTTGACAACAATGCAAATTGGTTTTAAAAGATTAAATTTGATTATTTTTTTATTTGAAAGTGAATGTGAAATATTCTTAGCTTGTTTTAATTGTATACCTACTTATTATATTTCTCGCAATCTCGGTGTGAAAAGTTGTGTGTTTTACGCGGGTCTGAAACGACTCACTCATACTCGATTCTATGTGCCACACTCGCTACGCTCGTGAGGCAAAACATCGAGTAAAGAATGAGTCGCTTTCGTCCCATGTAAAACAAACTACTATTGCTTGTGGGGTGAAATTACACAAGCAAACGAACCCTAATGATAGACAACGTATATTATTATAATTAGTGTAATCTAAATACGATGGAAGTTACACTAACCCATAAGAATATTATTTAATTGGTCTGATAGTTATTTAAAATAAATTATAATCATTCTTAAGTTTTTTAATGTGTATTTCCATTACAATTTTGGGCCCCGGCTATTATCTACACGTCAGAGGCCTTTGAGCAGCCTGAAACACTTTGACACTACAGGCTGGGACTACCTACCCCATTTGACAAACAAACAGCGGAAAATGCCGGGTCGAAAATAAAACAAGTGATTCGGGTTGCTTTGTCGTAGGATTTTCAATCCATTATGCAATTGTTTTGAAATTAAATACCATTTCAGATAACATCAAATACCCAAATGAAGCGCTCTTTCAAATCTGGATAAAACTACTTACATCCACATCGGTAACTTCTCGTACTTAGTACATACCGCCAAATAATTTAGCGAAAATAAGAAAACAACTGTGGTATTCAAACGGGTCAATTGCCCCTCGGGTGTGATCAAATTTATTTTTGTTTAAGTAAGTCAGCCATCTCTTTTTGCACGTTTCCAGCATCGTCAAAATGTGCCTTTCGCGAAACGCGGATGGCCGACCAATGAAGTTATAAACAGGCCAAGTTATGAGTATCTATGATATAGCTAACGCAGTTATCTACGCAAAGAACTACGATTTGTGTCATGCCAATATGAACTGTTATAACACCTTCGAGTAGTGTCGTAGCCTGCGGTTGCATGACTGTCGTGTCGTCGAGTAATAATTGCCACAATATGATGGATCAAAACTTGCCAAACCTTGTCCTCAAATAATATATCCTATTACTTACCTACATAATACCTATTTTAATATTAAAGTATTCCTGCTGTCTATCTTGTCCATCCAAAGGTTGTCTAGTAGAGATCACTTTAAGCTATAAGACCGCCCATTGTACCTATTTTAAGTTTGATCTTTCATTGTTCTGTACATTTAGGTTTCAATAAAGAGTTACCTACTGAATCTACTCGTATTACAAAACAAAGTTTACATAAAGGTAATTCACATGAGTATTGAATAGGTATTATAGTGAAGTTTGAGTACCGGGACACAATGCCTATTCACAGTCGCACTACCGGAAAAAGACTTCATACCCGAATTCCACGAACTAATACTGATTTCAATATTAGGTGACGCAGATTCAGATCAGTTCAGATAATATAATGAAAGTCTTACCTATTTTTAACGTTGATATTATTGATTTATAAACAGTTTCTCAGCAAACCCCGGTGATCTATACCAGCTCTTTTAACCAAAAGCTTCGCTTATTCTTGCTAGATAATATATTATGCTACTGAAAAATTTCAACTGTATTCCAATCTATTCAGTACCTAGTTTTTAGGTGCAAAAAGACAGGTAGGTAAATAAATATATTAATATAGACGTATTTAAAAGAATAGGCGTTTTTAATTACTTACTGCGATGCTTTTATTCTAGTAATATATATACCTAGGTAGTCATTCATAATCTTTATTTCTATAGTAATTTAAATAATGCGCTAGAAAAAATTGCTGTGTAGTCGTGGTCGTGCTATTATCTGTACATGTAGAGGAAAATCTATAATAACCAACGAAAGTGTCTTTCAAAGACTCACACACAAACTTCTGACCAGAATAAAAATAATTAATAATAATATAATATTATTAGTTAAGCTGTAACTATCCTAGTGCTGGGTAAAGGCCTCCGCTCACGTTCGTGAGGAGGGTTAGGCCGTAGTCCACCACGGGGCCTAGTCCGGAGTGGTGTATAACAACCCTCCGCAATAATTGCATGAAAGGATGTTGGTCTCCTCGCGATGTTTTCTTCACCGAAAAGTAAGTGATACTTACGTATATAATATGTTTAACAAGAAACACATTGCCATGTGCCTGTACTGGGATTTGAACTCGCCACCTCCGCTTTGGAAGGCGGACGTTCGCCCACTAGGCTACTAGGTACCGCTTTATATAATAATACTTTAAAATAATAGATTGTGTTTTTATTGGTATACAATATTATGGTAAATTATGTAGGTATGTATGTGAAAGAATAAAATAATGCGTGATGGAACTAATCGAGCTTGTTACTTTCGCATTTGTTGAGCTTTATTTAGTGTCTTTCGCAGACACGCTGCAACAAACTAACAAACGTAAGATATGAAACGATGGAAAAACAATGTGCACGATGTTATAATATTACTTATAAGGAAACGTGAACAAATAATTATGTTTTACACCAGTGCATTACACGAAACCTTTAGGAAAACTCGATAATCTTATATTTTTATGGAACTGAGTTATGGAATAGAGTATCGTGGTGTTATTAAATAGAAAACTGTGACATTGCACGCGACGCTGACAATTCTGACAAATGCTCAACTAATCAAACTCAAATCATCGACCAAAGTTTCCTTGACGTAACATATTGAAGCAAGAGTAAGCTCGGGTCATTATCTGAAAAAAACAAAATGTGTTTAGTCAACATTGTGTACCTACGTAATATTTTAGTCTTCAATCAAAAACAAGCAAAAAAAAATATTACGTTAGGATAGGTCTGAAGAGATATGTCCTCAAAACCAGCTGCAACGATGGGCAGCGGACGCATGGACCTCTGCATGATGAGCACCAGGTAGGGCCGGACCACAGGACCGGCGTTCCAGAATGGAATATTCCAGCATGCGTCGCTCACGGATTGCACCTTGAAACATTTGCAAAAATTCAAAATAGTTTTGTAGGTACTATTCATGTCGGATAAATATTTTATGAACCACCCACAAGATTTGTTCGTTTACAGATTGTACTAGAAATCTACTAGAAATATATAATATGCGGTAAAATGGGATTCCAACGGCGCCTGAAAAAGATTGTCCGAAATTTATAAAACGTCATCTATGTAGAATTTCTTGGCGCTATCTTCTGTAACGGACATAATCATTATTTCCGAAACACTCGCGAATTATGCAGTCTACTTTTCCTGTAGTTATGAAGCAGCGCATGAAAGCTCCAAAACAACAAATTTAAATAAATACTATTAAGTATTACTACATATATCTCGTATTATACTATATCTATCTTTATCTTAATGTAGGTATATCAATTATTACGCGTTACGTTGTTTGACCGCGACTCCCCGATTTTAATCAAATTTGCACACCGTGTGCAGTTTGATCTAACTGGAAAGATTGGATAGCTTACATCTCAATTTATAGTCGCAATAACAAAAACCTTAGCCACAGTAACGCGTGGCCGTGTCTAAGTACTAGTTATATTATAAGTATTAAGTACCAATAATACATAATAATAATTATGAAAGTACCTTTTCTAGTAAAACCGTGCATAAATAGCTTGGTATGAACACCACCACAATTATTGAACCGCAGAGTAAAATAAGCTTTACTTCAACATTTCCGTCTTCAAATTTCTGCAATAAAGTACCCTCAAAATGAATATTGATTTCCAATATTTGATCATTATATTTCAATAATTCTTCAAAACTGTTTTTAATGTGGTATTACCTCAGCAAAAACGAATGCAATCATACATATGATAGGGGCGGCCAACTTCTGCTCGTACAATAAGCACTTTTTATAGACTGCTGCGTAATCTTTCATCAACCTGCAAATTAGTTTTTTTTACTATTCATAGAGCGACACAAAAAGGTTTCATGCACCTACAACGCTGTGACGTAAGTACTTATATAGCATTGTGTTCGTAAAACTAGGTTTGTACCTAAAACGAATATGGTTCAATAAACTTGTATTGTAATGTTCAATGTTCATGCCTATGAAGAAAGTTGTGCAGAATAAAATATATTGTGCTTATATTAATAATTATCAGCTCGTCGCTTGCTTCCTGATGGCTCGCGCGTATTAGCTATTCGGTAGATATTTTGTCATATTATGTTTCTCATAAACAGTTTTAATTTATTTTATTCGCATTATTTGCCTACATCTGGTCTAGAGATTTCCGATAACCTATTTGACCCTGTGTAAAACATAAATATATTTTCACAAACAATATATTATAACAACAGCTTTTCAAATACGTACTCGAACATAGAGTGGTGCGTCGAAATGATTTCCCTCATTCGAAGGCGGATGAGAAGCGCATGGTTTTTTTCTTCTTCTTTATTTTTTGCTGGTGCTATGCCATCCATAAGATCTTGAAGACGCCATATTACGACATCTGCTTTGCTCATTATTTGCCTCACCCATAGTATTTGAGTTTGCATCATGACTGGGAAAGTTAAGAGTGTAGTTGTTAGAACCATGCGTTACTTTGTGAAAGTCCACATTCAAATGAAGAAGATAGAATGTATAGGAGGCCTTATTTCCTGTTGCATTCTTAATTTTTAACGAAAATAAGTTTGCAGTGTTCTTGCGGCACAGGAATTACGAGCAGGTATCCCTTAGTTTGTTTCATATTGCAATTATTACTGTATTGTTTATAGGTAGGTAATAAAAACAGCGATAATACTTACAAGTATAAAGGTACGAGTGAGCCATCACAAAGAAAATTGAAATAAATAACATGACTTCGTATCTAGGAGTCTCTGTTAAATCGTAATCAAAGAACCAGAATGGAAACGGAAGCGGTCTACCGGAGCCATGGTTCGCTCCGTTAATTTTCAAGAAGATGGCTAGGGTTATGCATACGCATATACTCATCCCAGACCCAATGCTTCCCGTGAATATTGCTACCAGCACACACGCCTTGAAAGTCAGCCTTTGATTCTCGAAGTACCTGTCTCTGAATAATTGAATAATGACAACACTTTATAGAATTTGGTCCGGATCATGTCCGGACGCACGCACTTACTGAACAATAGAACTGAACTTAGAAACAATAGCTGGGGGGAAAATACTTATAAGGCTTGGCGGCCTAAAGAAACGTCTTAGTGACGGACTAAAATACTGAATTGAATAATTAAAGCTTGTAAAATTTAAAATACATTTTACATACGAGTACACAACAAGCTCACTTACTATTTGGAAAAATGTCTGAAATACAACTCTGTTAAGTACAGATTTTTAGGAGTGTTTTTTTTCTGGATAAATAGTTTTATAGTAATGACTAACCTGTATTTAACTCCTTTCGTGCAAATGTATTGGAAATCCTCCCGCATTGCTCGTAGAAACTTGTGATAGTATTGCTTGTCCTTATATGTACAGGAAACTATGAGTAACTTGTAGCACATTATGAGGAAGTATGTTCCGTTTTCAATTATAAGGTGAACTTTTAATAACATAATGTAATTTGTAATAGATATCACAAAGAGAAAAAGGGCTAAAGTGGCACTGATGACCACCACTGCTGGCGAGATGTACCTAGAATCATAAGTCCGGGTATGTGAAAACCCTACTGCCATGGTTTATTTTTCTGAGAATTTGATGCTATATAATAAAAAAAAAATTTTTTCACATAAATCCATAAAAGATTTAGAACATCACAATGTTAACATCTGTAGACTTTCAGAAAACTTCGCGTGTTACAGGAGTGCTCTTAAATTTGATAGTACAACTACTTACATCCATATCGGTATTTTTTCATAATCCATAACGTTAAATAATTTAGCGAAAATAAGAAAGGAACTGTGGTATTCTAATGGGTCTACTGCTCCTTGAGTGTGATCAAAATGATCTTTGTTTAGATAGGCCAGCCATCTCCTTAAGTACTTTACCAGCATCGTTAGAATGTGTCTTTGACAGCCATGTGCTGTCTTTTAACACGGACGGGGACTGACGATATCTATGAAGGCTGATTGAGTAGAAATGTATTTTTCAAGAGTGGCCTAACTGTTTCCAATTAGTTATTAGGTGTAGCCTGTAATCAGGCGTCTGGTTTAACACCATCAAACGGACATTGCAAAAAGCACTAGCATTGATGTGGGTAAAGTACTTACCTACTGATTACCAGGTAAAAGCTTCTAAGAAATACACATGAAATTCACCACTAGTTTATTTGTGTGGTTGTACCTGCGGTATCTACAAAAAAGAAAAAAATAACATATTCAATTGCAGAAATAAAATAATTGAATTTTGCGTATCTCACATGGGATTCGTGTCATGTCGATAAACAAATAGGGTAATTCAGAAATCAGCAGTTCAACAGCACAACGCAGTTGATGTCCAAACTTCATGGATGATATTATCTTTCAACTAATCACTAATGTCCGCAATAAAATAATAATAAAGAGACCTACGCGTCGTAAAGAGCAATATTATAATAGACTATAACATTATACTACACGTAAATTATTACGCTCCACTGGACACTGAAAATAGACAAGGAGGAAAGAGGCGAGCCTTATCCAATAATAATTCTCACTCGAATCGCTCTATTTGCTCGCCCGTCGTACGATCTGATATTGAATATGGATAAAGTGAATTATATTTAGACAGTTCCGGCGCAAGAAAACTTGGCGCCCTAGACTGTAAACAGTATCGATGGCGCTCCATAGCAAAATGGTTTTGCATGCCTAAAATTTTCTTTGCGCTAATGATTTCATAGAAATTAACAAATTACATAGGTACACAATGTAAAAAAAAAGTTTCACTGGTTTGTACCGTTTTTATAAAAATCGTACGTGAACTGATACCAATCCTCGTCTATGTGTTACTTGATAATTTTAGGATCCTGGCGCCTGGCGCCCTTATGATGTTGGCGCCAGCGCCCTCGGCAGTTGCTGAGTTCGCCTATTCAGAGTGGCTGGTAGCGTCGACTCGCAGAGTTACTGATAAGAGGATTACTTACAAGTTATAATTGGTTCTCGCTATTCGAGTGAATAAGAGAAATACCCAGTGTCTCCTCGAGCACCTCTGATCTTCTTAGATAAAGACAGCAATTATTTTTTGCGCCACTCCTGAATTCGTTAACGGTTGAGCTTTTGCCTTTCCGGTCATTGCTTTTACTGAATAGGTGGATGGTATTTACGAATAGAATGAAACCTTTTCATTGGTGGAATTCTGCTGTTAATTGTTTCGTCGAAGACACGCTGTCTAGAATGGACTGACTATATAGTGCTTCAACTGACTCAAAAAGGCAGTATTTTGCTTTGGCGGTAGCGATGCGAAAACTAGAGTAGGTACCTGGCCACCAAGGTGATACCACGCATTTTTCTTCAAAAACCCCCCCATTCTCATGGTTGGGATTCGGCTCCACAATTAGTTTAGAGAAGGCAAATACATTTAAGCTTGCCAGTTGCAAAACCACAAAACAACAAAGAAACCATTCGGTGAGGTATCCAGGTGTGGTGTAGCTAGGTATGGACAATGGCTGAAGTTAAAAGCCGATGTTAATTGAATCGGGTTCAGATTGCAGGACGCCGGCGCCGGCGCTCAGTAATTGTGTTAGCAGGAAACATGTCCGCTGGTGTCTAGCAGCGCACCACTGGATCCACTTTTTTATAACACAGCTTGTTACGTGCAGGCAGAATGACAACTGGATTTTTACCTTTGGTGGAAATTGATTCCAGTAACTCGATTATGGAGCATCGTACCCGGCATTCGTTTGATGCAGTTAAGTACCTCGGTACTATTTTATGTCACGTTAACTGCCGGTATATTGCACTGTCTTGCTTGGAAAGAAAACTTGTGAGCTGAGTGCATGGCTTGCATATACATGGCGATATATTTGACACCTTATCTGCTCTCGTCGTAGGACCTGAAAGCGTAATGAGATCTACATAAGTTTGCCAGTTATAACTATTATTAAATTTAATACAAATATAGCTAATATAATATAACAAAGCAAACAATCATCAAAATTAAAAACTAAACTCTACTATTAAAAAAAAACATACTATGAAATAAACGAAAACTGCAAACTGTAATAAGCGAATAAAGCGAACATACATAAAGTGACTTTGATCCACTTATACCAACTTCAAAAAAATGCTTATTTAGATATACTTAGATTACTTAGTCCTATCTTATCAACCCTCATATTCAAGTGGCATCGCTATCTGCCCATGTCATGTGTCGAAACACAGGAACTTTTGACCCTATTCCTTTGAACCCCTCTTGACAAGATATTTGTAACATCTACATTCAGTAGTTGTCTGAAACACCCGACGCGTGGTCAAGCTGAAACGTATTTGCGGGCCGACATTATCGGCCGACAAATTTTCTACAATCTCTGGCCCTTTGTGACCGCGACTGCTCTTGACATGTCAATTACGATATCCAAGAAACTCCCTGATTCCTGCTTCGTACTGCTCTTATGGGTTGTTGATACATTATAATCTTTGAATATTAATTGTTGTTAACAGGAGTCATAGAACATTTTTACAGTAGTGTAAATAAGTAGGTACTTCTAAGTAGATACTTGTGATCACAATCGGATGATCCTGTGATAGGTGTATCCCCTTATCTTATTCTGCCGCGTGCGAAATAGCGAACACCTACATTAGGAATTAGTGTTCTATTTTTATAGTACCGAGGAAGGGGCTCGTCCGGTTACTGATGTCCGATAGTGATTTGGGAACTAAAATAATGAACCACTTCGACATATTATTGAAACTCTGAATTACTTTTGATTATTTATATTTTACTCAAATTCGATTAGGTGAATAATTGGCTGGAAAAAAAAATTACTATAAATCGCATCTTTACTTGTCACCTTACTAGAGATTTCATCATGCAACCACGTGAAAGTTATACCAATAAATGGGCCTTTTTATATACGAGTAGGAAGCGATTGGGAACATTTTCTAATTTACCTAGTCAGGTCATAAATTCTGTCACATGTTTTATATAAAATAATTGAAACAAGTTTATTCATTATGTAACCATTTATATACCAAAATGAACTTAACAAAACATAGATTCTTATGACACTAAAGTTTATTCAAAATGACCTCCGTGATTTTGAATACAGGCCTTCAATCTGCGCGGCCAGTCGTCTATCGCAGCACGAACGAGGTCCATTTCAATATCGGCGGCTGCCTTAATCAAGGATGTCTTGAGTGACTCCAAATTGGGATGAGGCTTTGAGCACGCCTTTTCCTCCAAGTGTTGCCATATCTTGTAATCTAGCGGATTCAAATCTGGACTGGAGGAGGGCCAGTCTTCGTGCCGGATGAAGTCGATTTCACGCGCCGCCAGCCAGTCTTGTGTGCTCTTCGCTCTATGAGCTGGCGCCGAATCTTGTTGGAATACCCAGTGCCTGTTATTAAACATGGTATGAAAAACAGGTTCCACATGGTTCGTCAGGACTGTATTTTGATACACAACTGCATTCGTTTTTACACCTTTCTCACAAAAATGTACCTCTGTTAAGCCCCAATAAGACACTCCCAACCATACCATGAGCGAGGATGGAAAATGACCTCGTTGGACACGCGGAATACGGTTGCTCGCTTCTTCACTACTGTGTGCGTACACCTTATCATTTTGTTTGTTGTAGCTCTCTTCTACGGTAAAAATTTTTTCATCCGAAAAAAGAATTTCCCGATATTTTTTTCCCGCGTACCGCTTCAACAAAGCGCGGCATCTCTTCAGTCTCAGGTCCATTAGACGAGCATTCAAATGATGTCCTGTTTTTCTTCGATATGCCCGAAGCCCTAAGTCTTCATTTAACACCCTTTTCACCGTGGTTCTGCTTAATCCCATCTGAAGGGCCAACAGTTTCTGCTTACGTTTGGGATTTCTTTGAATTCGCGCCTTCACAGCTTTTATCACTGCTGGAGTCCTAACAGACCGAAGGCGACCACTTCTTGACCTGTCATCTACACTAGAGTCTTCATTGTATCGTTTGATGGTACGATAAACGAATCTCTTGGTTATATTCAAATTTTTCAGTATGTCAAAAATTTGAATTGGCGCGTAACCGCAACGATGCAACGCAATAACTGCAACACGGTCTTCTTTAAGCGTCCACTCCATATTTAAAAATGAGTAAAATTCTAAAAAGTATACATTTTTATTTTCATGAACAATTCGAAATTCGAATTCAATAAACTTTTTTGTGGCCAGCATTCTAAAAGAAAAGTTTTTACTGTGTGACAATACTTATGACCTGACTAAGTAGTTATCACTTTTTTCCAATAAATTGAAACATACAAAAACTAGGAGCTCAAGCGATCGCGGTCATCTGCAAGTACCACAAGTACCACCTTATAGTGTAACCTAGCCTTAACTCGGTTATTTAGAATAGAACAAATCAAAGTAAACAAAGCATCAACGGAGCTGACGGGGCAGGCGACGCGTGACACGTCCGCTAGTCACCGATGCAGGGCGTTGAGTGACGTCTTATTTCCTTGTTCACAGCTCGTGCATTGCATATACCTATATGACAGTAAGGACAACGTAGAAATGCTATAGTTAGATATTTTTTCAGTTTGACTATGCACAGAACCTGACCCACTTCTAAACTAGGAAGTAAAAATCTCGAAATGCGTTACCTGACGCTCGTCCAAATATTTTCTTCTCTTCTCAGGTAAGCTTAATCTACCAAACTACGTATCCTACTAATATTATAAACGCGAAAGTTTGTAAGTGTGGATGGATGGATGGATGGATGGATGTTTGTTACTCTTTCACGCAAAAACTACTGAATGGCTTATAGCTTATATATCAGAATAACACATAGGCTACAATTTATAAAGATATTGTTTGTATTGTCCAAAATATGACGATAAGTGTCAAGTAAGAAGGAAAAATCTACGATCTGCGAGCTATTCAGGCGTGCGCTGCCAAAACCGCTAGAGTTACACATATGTAATGTATGATGGAAATGTTGATCTTAAATAGTCCTACAAAAAAGCCCGCCACAGTATGTGTCTATATCTTATGTGTAAGCCATTATAGCCAAAATAGCTACTCGAAATACTAATCCTGCGCAGACGAAGTCGCGGGCACCAACTAGTGTTAGATTAGAACGTCTACACTGTCGGATTACAAGTCATTTAAAGTTTTCCCATAGCATTCCTTACTGGTTGTATTGTGTTCACGCAGGTAGGTGGAAATGCCATAGAGTGTCACCGGAAATCACATGAGTGTCCCACTTTACTTACATTGAGGCCAATACTGCTCACAAGTCTTTTATGTGGGTAAATGGGAAGTTGGTATTGTAGTGAGAAGAGTCAGAAAGTTTGTACAAGGGTTCGGTAATTTTAATAGCAGCACCAGTAAAATATTGAACTAGAAAGCATTTTTAAATAGAACTGTCAAGCGTCTATGAATTACTTTTACACCATCGGCATGTATGTACCCCAATGTATTTATTTTCTAGAAATATAAAATACTAGCAGACACGGCTACGCGTTGCTGTGGCTAAGGTTTTTTTGTTATTGCGACTATAAATTGAGATATAAGCTATCCTATCTTTCAAGTTAGATGAAACTACACACGGTGTGCAAATTTGATTAAAATCGGTTAAGTAGTTTAGGAGTCCATCGCGGACAAACGACATGACAATTTATTTATATATATTAAGACTAACTACTATCCCGCGGGAACCGTCAATTTTGTAACCGTTAATAATGTTACCCGGCGATAGTGTAGCTTTCCAACAGCGAAAGAATTTTTCAAATCGGTTCAGTAGTTTCGGAGCCTATTCAATGCAAACAAACAAACAAACTGCTTTTCAACTGCAGCTTCACCTATTCGGCGAACACATTTGAGTTGATGAATTTTTCACAATTCACAAATTGCAAATATACGCTACAGGAGTGTGTAAACAAATTTGATCAAGCTTCATGAACATACTTTTAGCCATGCAATCTTTATTACAAATCAATCAACGTTATGTAAACACATAAAACAAAAATTGTTGTAATAAGAAATGAAATTCCCAATATATTTTATTATGATTTGAACTGAAACTTGCCGGATCCAATAAATACTAGGGCCAACCAATTAAATACAAAAATAATAAAACTACATCCACTTCGATATAGTTTCGCAAACCAAAACACGAAACAACATTATGATGAGATGAAAAGTTTGGTGAATTTCGTAAGGGTCGATCAATCTTGGGAAGAAATCGACGTTCTTCCTAGAATAATGTATTCCTGATGGATATGATCCGTTTTTAGGACTGGATTAACGATCAACAACAACTCAACAAATGTTGAACAAAATTGATCAGATAATTAGCTATATTTGAATTTGGTAGGTACTAAGTAAAAGTAGGTTACGAATTATATAACATTCGGAATTGGAATCAAATTGGAATTTTGGCCCTGGACTAGAAATTTTCTTAGAATGTTATCGTATAGTTATCTTCTATTAAATACTGTGTTTGATAAAGAATGAACCAAGCGTAGGTATTGTGAAAACAATTGTTCAGCAGAAAGAGCCACAGATTTCATTAAATTTTTATTACTTTACGTATTAGCTTAACTTGTTTGTCACTGTTAATTAGTATTTAAACAGGTCTAATTTGCGCACAAACTAATATCAAAATAAATAATTTTGACATACGTACGTGTTTGTCACTGACAGTAAAAATACCTACGTTGAGTTATCTTTCTATATATGTGCTCGACAATTATTGGCCTCATAATGCCGAGATCCAAATCATTGTCACAAAGCTTTCTTTATCACCTCGGACGATATGGCACACTATGGCGTTAGGAATAAAAGACAGTTTCCGTTCAAAGATGGAAATAATGGTTTCAGTAAAATGATGTTTTCTATCGTTCAAAGAGGTGGAAGGAAGGAAACATCGCGCGGAAACTAGCTTAAATGAAATTCACCAACCCTGGGGGTCGTGGTGCTTTCTGGCTTTTACTCAGAGACCTGTGTCCCAGCTGTGGGCAGATATAGGATCACTTAATAACGGACAAGACAAAATGTTTTTATTAAGTAACGAATATCTACCTACTACATATAGTTCGAACTATCAAATAAGTACATCAGTCGGTTTTTTATTGGATCCGCTGCCAACTGGATAGGAGTTAACTGTAGGACCCTTGAGTTACACATCTAAGGCTGAAAAAGTTAACATGGTAGTCAAATCACTTATAAAGTGCGATTTTCTAAATAGTTAGATAAGCTTTGCTATGATGACTATTGATAGCAGATGCCACAAACTAGAAACAAAATTAAATCTCAAATTATAAGTATAAAATATGTATGTACAGTAGGGTGGGCCACTGATGTATGAAGAAAAAAAAATGTCTGATATAGATTCGTAATAGTTGTAAAAAGGTGTTACGCTATAAGAGTAGTATGTTCTGAAAAAACTATCACTATAGAACCTTATCTTCAGCCTCCGGATTGAGTTTGAAAAATCATGATATTTTCAAAAAGAGCTTTTTGTAATTATATTCCTAGGAGTGCAGATTCAAGTTTAATTTCAATTATTTTGCACTAATAAGAGTACCTCTGTAAGTTGTGTTTATAATAATTAAAAATATTATTATAAATCATTACCCATCGAGATAATACCTAACACGAATAGCGAAATTATTGCAGATTTTTACTTTAAAATTTTCTCATCGCCTAGCGAGACTATTGGAGTCGTTATTAACCCTGGTTTGCAGATTTATCGCACAAAGAACACGCTGTTTCAGTCACAGTCTTGACAACCATTTCAACTTCTTGTGTGTGGCAAGGTAGGCGTAGCAGAAGCAGTTCTCGCTCTCATTTATGTGCATCAAACATTATGTAACTCCGCGTCTTTTGCAGTCTCGAGAGCTGGAGATTCCGTGACATGTAGGTGACAAATTGATGAGGGTAACGTTATAAATTGCATACAGGATAAGCTCTGGATGTTTAAGAGTTGGACATTTGGCTACTTATTGGCTCGAGCCTTTAAAATACAACACGCTGCTCACGAATGTGATTTCGCGGGTCTAGTTCTCGAGGTAAGCGAAATAACTATTTCTTTGAATTACTACATTGATGTGGGCTTTGAGTTAGACTGGCAGATACCTAGAAGCATAATATACCAGCGTCCACAGGTGTCGTGCTCCATCCTTACAAGTGGGATGAGCTTCGGTAGCAAACCAAGTCGGAGGGTAACTTTTTACATCGTAAGTTGCTAAAATCTTTAGTTTTTAGGTGGAGTTTTCGTCGAAACATACAAAATACAATGAAACCAAGTAGGTCACTTTGGCCGTTTGGTATGAGACATCTTGCCTGGGGAATACTGACAATTTGTTGGCTACATTATCAAGGAAATCAAAGAAAATCGCCGAAGAAATCTATACTGATACGATTGGTCGGTACTGAACTCTTGAGGTGTTAAATCTGGTAACACTATGGTTATTAGTTGGAACTAAATCACCTGTGTATTACGAATAGTTTACTTAGTCTACTTTATAGGTGGTTTCCGATTGCTTTTAAACGTTTTAAAGACCCGATGTCCCACCGGTAATGTATGGAAATAAATTTAGAAATGATAATAATTTTTGATGGCACTTATTTGCACTTGCCGTGATATGCTTTTACGATTTGTATGATTCTTGTTTGTTAAACGATAGAAAAGGGTACCCCTGACCATTATCTTTAACTTTCAAGCATCATACTGATAGCAATCTGTTGAAATATGTGTTCTTTTCGAGTACCTTTTCCTAATTTTAACTGTCGCCTTGTCCAGTCTTTATACTTTATATGAACGTCTGCATAAGTAAGCAATATGTTTTTAATTAAATTACCTATGCCTGTTTCATAACATAAAGAACATTTAGTTGTGTTTGGCTTGCGCTTCATTTTATGTACGACCTCCTACCTAATAAGCCGCGGCATGATTGAACCGAGATTTTTTTGTGAAAAGTGCAATCGGTGCCTTCTCATCTTATACCAAAAACTAACTAGCCTACTCGTTTATTGGTTTGTTTATGTAATAAGACCATATAAGCTATCAAATAATGTGACACTGATTCAAATATTATGAACACAATCAATAACTCTTGGTTCTTGAAGTCACATCTAAAAACTTATTTTTCCGGGTTTTCAAAGTGAATCCGGAGGCAGTTGCCAATAAGAGAGACAGATAATATTTTACATACGTCATTTCTACCCTATTGCAAAAGGGTGCTAACCCTTTTGCAACTATTACGTTACAAGATTAAAAAAAAAAAATTCAGCCCACCCTAATGTACAGGGTCTATTACCCACTGTCACTGTACAAAGTCCCCTTTAGTTTCCAAACAACAGTTAACCATCGAACTCCTAACTACGTTGGAGCACTCAATTATCCCGTTTCAATGTAAATGGTTAAAACGAACCGTCCTCCGCGTCCCGCCTCCCGACTCCTTCCGCAACACTTGTTCTGTAAGTGCAGGTTTACAGGTTTACAGCCGGGACACAGCTGACTGCAGTTAAACCGAGGCTTTGTCACCGGTGCTTCTATAAAGACGTAATTATTATAGCTAAGAGATTCGTAGCGATTTAATCCCGCACGTAAGGGGGTGAGGTATGTGAATTATTTCCTTAGATTATAAACTCGAGCAAGTTCGGTTTGAAAACGCTTTCAGTGACTACGTTGCGAGAGACTTATAGAGACAAAGTGTTAACTTGTCAGGTGGAGTTACATAGTTTTCTTTGTCTATGAAGATTTATGTGTAGACAAAGTATTTTGTGATGTAGAGGATGACACACATAATAACTGCAGTAGATATTGAGACCGTATTTACCTATATTAAGACCGTAAACTGTATAGGTATTGTATACCAAACTGGAAACTTATGTTTTTGGCTACATTGCAATAATAGGTTTAGCGTAGTTTATTTTTATAGGGTTCCGTACCCAAAGGGTAAAACGGGACCCACTTACATAGGCTCCGCTCTCCGTCCGTCTGTCACCAGTCTGTATCCCATAAACCGTAATAGTTAGACAGCTGAAAATTTCATAGCTGATGTACATTGCTATTGCTGCTATAACAAAAATAACTAAAAAACAGAACACAATAAATATTTAAGGGGGATCCCATATTATAGTAAACGGGTTGTTTGCCAGTTTTATAGATAGTGGTACGGAACCCTTCATGCGCGAGTTTGACTCGTGCTTGGCCGGTTATTTAATATAATATATATCAATATACGCTATAATATATTCTTTCGATATTCTATGCATAGAATAATTTGATACTCAACATTAGCCTAATAAAAACTATATTGGCTTCAAAATGTATAATCTTCTCAATAATTTCCTACATATTACTCACAATATTTAATGTAATATGATAATGACACAATTTGATACAAATACTTAACCTATAATTAAGATGTTATTACACAAACCACATTGAGATCTTATTAGTTAACGGTTGATTAGAGAGCACAGTAGTGCGCTCCTCTTGGCTCGTTAAGCCTAAGTACTAGTTATTGTCTGTTCGATGGACTAGTGCGGCTTTGTCCTAAGCACCGGCTGCGGACTTCGAGTGGCTTACTCGGTGCCCTCCAATTTATGTGAAGACTTTTTGCGGCCAAAGATACTTAGCTGCTTAGTGGCAGCTTAATGGATTATTGTTCTGAGTAGCTACAACACAGTTAATGTTATATTTTATTAGGCTTGGACACGTCAGCTAACTTTTTGACTAGTTTCGATTGCCACTGAGGAAGATAGGAGACCTGAAAAGGTGAAATGAGCAAGGTTAGCTGAAATGGTGTGGATGTTGTAGCTTGCCTTATAGTAACCGGACATTACCTGATTTATAGCCAGTATTCACAGCAGTTCCATCACAGCTGATTACCATGATTTTTTTGGAAAGATCTGGATCTTTTGCTATGAAATCTACGAAAATAGGCTCGTTAAAGTATAATATTTTAGCGCGTTTTTTAGTATAGTCTTAAAACTTTAGGATATTATCATGTTGAATTTATCGTTGGTTATTGTTTTAAATCAATTGAAGTTAATAATTTATATTATGTTGTATGATTAAAAATTGACAAGTAAAAATTCTCTTTTTTGTAATTTCTGAAATTTGTAATGGCTCGGGGCAGTATTTCTCGCACTGCGAAGGGTTCGTAGGCTAAGCACTAAGTAGGGTAGGTTAAACATAGCTATTTATTGTATGTAACTGATCTGTCTATTCTGTATAAAGACAAATAGAGTGAAACCTACAATCATATACATCATGCCCCAATGATTAACTAAATTATTCTTAGTAATTACAGGTAATTACAGTTATTAATAAACGAGTAATAGAGTAATTTACAATGCTTTACATAAAAATCATGGCGGAAAAATGTCATGAAATATCATAAAATGAACTTACCAGGTAATGCTCAGAGTAATGGGTGTTCACACGGTCGTCGTGTGGATAAATTACAGTTTTAATTAAATTTTGTGGAAAAGCCAGGAGGGTACAATACTGAAGGTGAGGAGGGTGATGAAGCCGTTATTTAACAGCTCGATGATCAATTATTATTTTCACGGGAGGTAACAGTTACTTAAAATCATAAAGTTATGTAGATAAACTAAGACGACGCATTAGGCTTAGTGGCTGAGCAATCGGACTGCTGCGCTTGGGTTCGATTCCCACCTGGAACAAATATTTGTGTGATCCACAAATATTTGTTTCTGGTCTGGGTGTTATGTGTATGTGGAATTATGTCAGTAAACGGTACCCACGACACAGGAGAAATCCTAGTGTGGGACTAAAAATAATGATGCCTTTTTTTCAATGCATTCAATATATTTTTTGCATATAAAAATGCCGGCAGGGATGCGCTAATAGAGGTAGACATATAACTAGTAGGATCAATGGTAAACCTATCCACATCAATTTGTCTAGTTGATTTGAAATTAATTTAGCCCTACAGCCTAATAAGTGGAAGACGAAACTTTAATCTGTACAATGTTTATTTAACAGATTCGTTACTAATAAGCTTTCTAGGCCTTAAGTTTGATGATTCTTAAGCAAGCTATCGCCCGCACATAATATTTAGTCCCATAATAAAGACGATTTTATTATTTTCTCCCATTAGTGCCATTAGTGCGTAGTTAGGAAAATATCAACGTGAAGTAGGTACACGTGTTAATTCACACCATTACCTGAACAAAGCATAATACGCATTGACATTGAAATCAGCCTACATTTTCCCACCTATCATACAGCCTGCTTCAGTATTAACATGTTAAATATCCTGAAGTGAAGCTCGAGGTGAAACACTCAATTATGTCGGCGACCGGATGTGAAAAATTAATGTGTTCTGTAATGGCCGGTCGTGTCCGGTGGCAGAGAGTGATCGGCTGAATAGCTAGCCTGCAATCATGGTCAATCCGCAGGATTGTGTACCTTAAAACTATCTATTTAGGGTTGTAGTGTTATTGTTGTTCCGTAACAATCAAAACGTGTGTAAGTTATATTTCTTTTTTCAGCTGTACTTTGAAGATGTAGTGATTGACATATTATTAGGTAACTAGCTAAAAACTAGTCGAATTTGCGCACTAACTAATGTCAAAATTATATAAATTTATGTCGGGACGGTTGTTTTGCAAGAACAAATGAGGGTAGTTGGAAACAACAACTGCCGCTCCAGACGGTGATACCCGCATTCTTTAGTCTTCTCGTGACCACGGTCGATACGTCGTGGTATGTCAAAATTATATATTATTATATTAGTTCGTGCGTGAATTATAAACCCGTTTTTTTCTGCTCGCGAAAGTTTAAGAACTTTTATATTAGTAGCTACTTTTACCCTTTACCCACGAAAATTAGATATTTAAGTTCGCGTTGAACCATTTTTGCTTGCCAGAGCATACGAGATTTGAAGCGATTGTGTTGGAATAAGTCGTCGTGTAAAAGGATGACAGAGGTCACTTCCGTGCCATGCGTGCTAGATGTCTTGCAAGGTGTCGAGCAATATAATATGAGACACAAAACATACAAAGTTTTAGTCCCGCAGAATATAAAAAATCTGGTAAGTACTGAATAGCCGACGAACACGATAGACTATATTGGCTGAAAACGTGCGGTGAGGCCGTTCCAGCCACCCAGACTGCTGGCCACAGATAAGTCACGTATTCATTACGGGAACTTTGGATGGAACGCGCCGGATGTGTACCTATGGTGACAAGTGGTGGTGGATGGTAGCGGTGGGGGTGTCGTTTTATGTGGTGAAAAAGGTGAATGTCAAATTTCGGAACACTTGTACTGTGATGTACTACGTCACACTGCTTTTATATTAGTGTCAATGTTTCGACCATTGATCCCTGATTTCTTGAAATGTTTTTGGTAGAATATCGTGTTGTGAGGATTGGCCAGGTAGACTGCGAAGACGTAGTGTAGCTGCCCATGGTGATTAACCATGTATCAAAGTCAAAGTCAAAGTCAAATCATTTATTGTAAATAGGCAATAAAATCGCACTTTTACAAGTCAAACACTTCAATCTAATAAACAAATTAAACCATAAAAGATGTATGTTGCTTTGCTAATCTTAAAGATCCGTATCTAACACGTCACTCGTGATCATCTGTCTTGTACCCCAATACTACCTCAGACGATCGCAAGAGTATAATCGGGCATTTTTGGAAAGATCACCTCAAATACTTTCTCAGCCGTGCAAGAATTAGTGAAGCGGACATTCCGATTGATCAATGTTGTAACTTATACCGAATAATATTTTCATTATGCGTCATACGATAGTATCCCTTAATCTGTGGGAGCGTCAGCATCGTGGCATGTGGAAAGATTAGTCTCTGCTTCTATATTATATTCGTATACCTATACTCACTCGTAGAAAGAAACAAAACCTAAGTTAGAAAGCAATGGCGTAATTATCAACTTTCATCCACCCTTTACAACCTTGTTCCGCAATGTATATCTCGCATCAATAGGTGAAACCATAAAACCACTGGAGGGTAGACTTTAATTAGGTGATTTTATTTATGTTGTAGGGATCAACATTGTCCGGTTTGAGAAGCATCACGAGATAGTTTTATATAAATACGTTATTTTATTGAAAGCAAAATAGTAAATACAACCATTCCGCGTTTAATCATTATAAAATTCGTTTATTCGATAGATTTTTTGGTAAAGGATCATTTGCCAATGTAAATATTACTTCAAAAAATTGTACATTCATTTCGAGTTCAATAGAAACACATTTTCAATAGGTATACTGTTACAATGAAGAATGAAAATACGAAAATTAAATATTTCCAACAGAGACGGGCTTCACATTATAGTAACCGATATTTCATCAGTCCCGAATAAATTTACCTAACATATATTTTTGAAATATTAATTTAGGACTACAATATATTACAAAAGGTATTCTTTTTTCAAATTTGCTTTTGATACAGCATGAATCTAGACTTTTTTTAAACCTATATACTTCTCTAGAGTAGTAGGTACCTATTTGGAGTGGAGATACATATTGTAAACAGATAAGTTTTATTTTATCCGAAAGGCAAGTTTAATTGGTGAATCATATCGTAAGAAGTATGTGGTTCAGAACTGCGGCGATATGAAATATCGTTTATCGATTAAATACAGCCGAGAACTAGCCTAAAAGTGGATGGCGCAAAATGGTTATAAAGGTCCTTTAAAAGTAAGATGTCTCGAACTAGGAAAGGCTAGGAAAATGAGCACCTTTTCACAAAAATTGCTCCTTGACACTTGAGTACTAATGTTTTATTTTTTTCTATTTCTATTCTAGTGCAACTGTAGAAATACTACTTCTCGTACATGGTACCTATTGCTCTAGTTGTAGATGCCTATTGTTACAGGACAACTTCCGCACTGTAAGTTTTACCAAGCAAGTAAATTCAATAAACCAACTGAAAAACAGGGGGAAGATCCTCCTTATAGTTTCCTTTTCTTGGACGCAAATAATTATATTCTATGGTTAAGGGTAAAGATGAACGAGATTACGAGGCGTTCTAAAAAAAAGTGATAAGTAAAGCTGCAAGATTGCAGCATATTTTTACATATACCTTCTTATCCGAAACAAGGGCAAAAAAATCGATACCATTTAAATATGGATCCACCTGAATTTCTAATAGGTAGTTTATTTCTGGTCTGCCAGACCGAGCCTCAAATAAAACTTTGTGAACTAGTGACCTAGTCTCAATGTAAGTCTACATATATATTTTAAAGTTTTGAGATTATTGTTGAAGTAATTAATCTGAAATTCATTTAATATGAAGTGATTTTAGATTGTACGCTCACTTTATAAAACTATGTTAGAAAAGATGTACCATTTTCATCTACCTTCACATAATTTACTTTGCATTAACACTGACGTAAATCTTGTTCCTTTTTAGGGCTCAAATAGAACCTATATTGTGGCGGCAAAGCTGTCCGTTTGTTCGTCAATCACGGGATTATGGACCTTTAATAAAGTAGGATAAAGACTTGGTTTCAACTTGGCTTGGCCAGTGATTTATTTATAAAAGCAAAAACCTTAAACAACATTGTATGGTTATCATAGTATTAATTAAGATTCTACTTGCCTTACTTTCTATAAAATATATGGGAACAAATGTCGTATCCTGTACAAGTACATTACATTCTCTACGGTTTTTGCGTAAGTAGTAATCTATACTAATATTATAAAGAGGAAAACTTTGTTTGTTTGGTTGTAATTAATAGGCTCCGAAACTACTGAACCGATTTGAAAAATTCTTTCACTGTTGGGAAGCTATGCTATCCCCGGTACACATAGGCTACCTTTTATCCAGTAAAAATTAACGGGTCCCGCGGGATAGTAGTTAACGCGGGTGAAACCGCGAGGTGCTTTTAGTATTATATTATTGCGTCAGATTGAATTCCAAGATAAATTTATTTCTCACCCCTAAACTAACCTAATCTAAAATTAATTCTAAAACACTCAGTCTGTATATCGACTTACACCTACTATAGCGGGTATATTCGTATTCTATAATGTAGAATTCTAGACAAAGGTAGAGAATTTAATACAGTTTCCAAACCTAGTCAAAGTTCAGACTGAGCGCCGTTCTTCTTAAATAAGTGCGGAATTCAAATATACCTACCGATCCCAAAAAAATTCCCCGTAAAATACGTAGGTATCAGTATCGATATCTTCGTCACATTCAAGAGCTTCTTCAAAATCTGTTCCTTGTTACTTGGTACCGCGGTCACGTCGCCCTCTAACCGTCCCGGTGTTGCCTAACAAATTGATATTTTTCAGATACTCCTCTACAAACAAACTCTTTCACCTCGGAGGTGAACGGTTTGAGATTCGATTAGGATTTAGATGCTCGCCTTTTCGTGCTTGGTGTTGTTTGTTCGGGTTGTTGGCAATATGAAAAGCAAATACTACAAACATACTACCTAAAAATGTCTAAATTACTGTTGTGAATTTGTGTATACCTACTCAATATGTTTATAGACGAATTGCCGCCGCAGTTGGGCTCTTATCGCCATTATCATTTAAGAGGAAATTATGGCACTTGTCAGTATATTCCAATGCAACACAAACTTTGACAAACTTGCATAGATTGCATTACTTTGTAGCTTTGCTTTAGCCTTTAACTCCATTAACTACGACTTTATAACAAATTCGTTTCGGAAGTTGCCTCAGCACAGATGCGCAAGTTATATTTACCTGTTTCCCTATAGGTGCAGTAGTTTCACTTTGTAAGCGTAACATTAAGTTATGGCTAAACTTGTGCTGCTCAGTGGTTCGCATATGCACAAAATCACTTAACCAAGGAATGTTTAGAACATAACTTGAGTCGTGTACAAGTAAACAAAACTTGTGCCGTAAAGATGGCATCAGTGAACTTTTCTTTTATTCACTCAAACTTCCTCCGAACAGTATTAACAAATTCATTTCTCGCTTGTCGAGACCGTTCTGTTTGCCCTTTTGAACTTTCAGAGATTGAAGCGAAAGTGTTTGACGTAACAAGTGAGAAAAGTGAGGCAACCGTTTATTTCTATGCCCTTATTGAGGGACCTTTGTGGTAAATATGATGTATGATTGCGGACCCTTTGTTTGTCGATACGCTGTAATTTGTTTCGGCTTTATGAAAAAACTTGAACAGCATCTCGAAGTGAACAAAGACGGACGTTTATAAGAGCTTTATGTAACAAAATATGCGAAGCGAAATATAAAATCAATGAACACACCCACAGTCATACTATCTACCTACAATATTGGTTTGATTTGATTTCCAAATCCCAAAGCCCTCACTGTCAGCGATTATGGTTCACCGTCAAATAGACTCCCCCTCCTGTAGACAATAGCGTTCTATGGTGGGTATATACTCGTAGTTTAGCCAACGGGCAGGAAGCCTAAATATTGTAATTATCCGTCCCTATAGAAATATTCACATCCCTATTGAAAATTGTCACCTATCTGCGCATTTATATCGATATTCAGTAATATTTTCACCTTAAAAAATATTGCTATTAAAGAACCATACTCGGGCAACCGCTTATTTTAAAAACAGGTAACGGATTAATAGAATCATCTCATAAATTTAAGACAGATCCCATTTACATGTATTATTAACCCTCCTAAGTCCACTATGTCCACGAGATCAGTTTACTAGAGATGGACCGTTGAAATAGATACTACGCCTAGCCCCGATGTAGACCGAGTGGTTGTGGACTCAGAAGCTACCGGTGAGTACTCCACAAGCCACCTCAAATTGGTCACGTATCACTTTCCCCTTAAGTCGCACGTGGGGAGTTTAATTTAATCTAAAATGTTTCGGCTCAAATGGATCAACTGCTATGAATCTTATCATTGGTTCAAAGAATTGGCTCGATGGCTCAGCCTTGAGTTACATTGTACAACTTACTTTCTTCAAAAGCAAGCATTTGGCATAATATATTTGAGACTCTACCAATATCAGTATCTTAACAATTTTAACTGTCTCTTTTAATGATGAAACTTACGACATGTACCTATTATGTTTGAAAACTTTGAAAGTTTGTTGTGTGACAAGTGCAAACTTGCAATGTCTTTTAGCTTGTTAATTCGTCTTTCAGGACTCGGGCGCGGGCGCTTTATTTAAATAAAGATGCTGTCTGTTATCATTATATCAGATAGTATTAAAATTAGGAGATTGAAATAAAAAGCGTACTAACTAAGTATAATTTTATAATGATTAGGTATCTCTAACTTAACAAGGTTTTTCGTAGCGTTGATTACCTACGCTCGGAACCATGATCCACTTAAAATGTTACAAATTGAAAAGTTGTACAAAATCGCACAAACCGTAGCTATCTCAGTAGACGCTAGGTGTTCGAAGAAAAGATCACGTAGCAAACTTTTAATAAAGTTGGCAAAGTACGTTTACTTCGAAGATATCGTTATGACTAAGGTTACGGGACTAGCGCCGAAGAATTGAATACTCCGAGAGAATATTAGTTTGCGTCACAAAGTCACAATGTTTGTAATATCATTCCTTGATGAAATTGGTATGTTAAGATGTTTACTTGAAGATTGCCTCTACAGTCAACGACAAAAGTAGCAGCTGAACATACTACGAGTAAGTACTTTCAATTTGTCATTCTGTTTTACGTGATTTAAAGACGTAATTAACAGGCGTTTGCCCATCAGTGGGACAGTACAAGATGAATTATTTATTTATAAAGACTTAATGATGTAAATACTACAATGTACAACGGACATTGGCTTGCCAGTGGCCCTTAAGCAGCCTAAAGATCCTACGACCGTATTCGATATTGGTTGATTGATTTATTGACGGACCAACTCTGGTTTGTTGTTTCTTCATGCTTGCAAAACTGCTGAAATGAATGAAAATAACTGATATCGTAACAATCGTTTCTATCACACTGCGTGCATTATTTCCCCTGAGATTAAGTGTTATAACTGGTAAGTTTTTTAGCATCTTTTAATTATTGATAAGCCAATAGGGACTTTTCGATCCGTTTATTCGTATCGTCCGAGAGGCCATCGACCGAGTCACATCGACGCACGTCACAATAATTCAACCTCCGGCCGAAATTCAACGTCCTATTTGACACTTAAGCACTTAGTTCATGCTCCACGTAAGTTATGCAGCAACTGTGAAACATTCAGGCCGTCAGATGCGTCTTTGTGTGCCACTCTCTGTTGAGGCTCCGACGCGTGTGTTCCACAGATAACGCACAAAGGGACGCCAACTTGTCTACACATCAGCAAAACCCGACCCAAAATGAACCTTTCTACTTTACGATAAGGAAAATTATCAGTTTAATGTTCATTACCGAGCCTCACTTTTGTATTATGGCAGCCAGGACGCTTTCTGTCACAATAACTACCGTCTGAAATCCAAGCTGTCATCGCCTTGTTGAGAATTAATTTTCACACCTTACTCGGCTTTTATTCCTGATGTCTAGCTGGAAATGGCGCCGAATTAATTTGACTGAAATGAAAGGGTGATAAACGAAAGAAAATGTACTTTACTTAAGTATATACACAATTTAATAATAGCCAAGAGGGACGGGGGTTTTGCAGCTGTTCAAAAACTGACTTATTGTATCTACGAGTATGTTACATGTATACAGCAGCTGTATTCAACTTTGAATCTACATGCACCTTCCTGTTATAAATTTCAGCGATATTAGATTATTATAAAATGAGAAGGATCATAGGTACTCCCAGCATGAAATGATGACGTGTGCGAATATCGAATGAATTTTGAACTTGGAATAAACTTGCAATCTAAATTCATAGGACGCTAGATCGGACCCCGTCGGACCGTGGCTGGTTTTACTTATTTGTACATTTACAGTATACGTTTGTTTACTATTTGTGAACGAAATATTGCAGCTGGTTCTCTACGTGACTTCTTTTGCTGAACAAATGGAAACTGAACTGAGTAGTGAAAACTTTATTGGTTATCAATTGGGTAAAATAAAATGAAACAGTTTCTATTTTTAGTAACTTAAAAACACGGCACATGAACTCTGCAGGGAAAAATACTAGTACGTATACTTAAGTATCACATAAAAATCATTTAGTAGCTCAATTTCGCCTAATAATAACACTGTTCTATGTAATACAAGATGAGACTGAACTTAGTTTTATTTTTTACGTGCTCTCCTATACATACAATTCGCTTCAGTGTACGCAGTCAAACGTATTTTTTATCATATTGACTATATATTCTACTTAGATTCATTGCAGCTACTACAATAACTGAATTTCCATTTACAGAATATTGTAAACTATTGTTACCGTGTGAATAGTAGATAACAGTTTTGGGAATAATGGGCACATCAACATGAACAAAATACGTTGACAATGGCTTTCCTATCACATTGTGACGTGACGGAGCTCGTCACGCGTGATTGGGCCGCGCTGGAATGTAAACAGTATCCCTACTAAGGATTCGATAGGTATACGTACAAGCAGATTATATCAGCGAACAAGATTATTGACATGCTTGTCTTGGTGCAATGATGCTCAGCTGGTGTTTGGTAATGAATGCTCTCGTGGTTGTCTAGCAGTGACAAGTTCATTACGGTAACGCAAACCTACACTAATATGAAACTATATAAATAATTACTGACTGTACCAACCATCTGAGCACTGAAGATTGCAAACAATGAAATTACAATACTTATTTCTCGGAGACTGCTGAATATTCATAGATTAGTCCGCCTAGATTTTATTAATTTCGAGTCAGTATTTTACTTTTTACCAACACTGATTTCCAAACTCCGAAGATGGACGAATTTGATCAAGCGAAAATGTCGGAAGTATTTCCTAAAACTTTCCTTGTAAGTAAATCGAATTTATATATGGTAAGGTGACTTGGCAACAGCATGTCTTGAGAGGCAGGTATATGGTATTTACTAAATGGACGGTGACAGGCTAGGTGCTAAGCTGGTGTGGCTTCGTAGAACTTGTAATGTTTCTTCACTTCATTAGTTCCCCTTCAGTCACTTCGTATTCCAATGTTTCGAGTTCTTTTGTATAGAAGTTCTTAAACTTTCGCGAACTGAATACATGTTAATTAGTATTTAAACGGGTCTAATTCATTCAATAATTAAATGTACGGCGCAACTTATGTTCAAGTGGGACTTCGGATACTGTTAGTGTTGTATGTCGTGACGATTATGTTTTGCAAGATCAAACGCGGGTAGTTGGAAACAACACCTGCCGCTCCGGACGGTGATACCCGCATTCACCAGTCTTCTCGTGACCACGGCCGATGTAACTTGGTCGAAACGTCGAGGTATGTCAAAATTATATATTTTGATATTCTTTTGTATATATTGTTACGATTTTTTTTGTAGGTATTTTATCATTTTAATGTTTCATAATTCGGAGCTACTTTTCTGAAGTTCGTTCTGTAAATTGTTGGCAAGTAAGCACACTCTTATCTCACCCTCTGACTTATGTTCAAGAAAAATATAGTCTACGTGAAGGCTTTCTACGTATGCTGCGTCCATTGTCTGAGGTAGTTCCGCTTTCGTTGTTGCAGTAAAGTGAGTGTGTCGTTATTCGCCACAAAGTAACTTTTCAGTTATGGCTAAAGTCTACAGAAGTGGAGTAGTTGGAAAATCTATCTTTTCAACATATAAAACGTAGTAGGGCCTCCGAACATTCAGGTGTGACGTGATAAATCCCCTAAAATTTCTCTTGAAGCCAGATTTTTCAAAGCTTGTATATTTTCGTTGAAATATTGGTGTACCTATTTGTTTGGTTTTTGCGAAATATTTTCACATAAGTTTGTATTGTTTGTAATTTCTGTTGCCGTCTTTATTACAATGGCAGAGTTATAGAACTAACGTACATATTTTATGAGCTGTGCAAGCTATTTTACTTGATTGTTTTTCTTTCTTTTTCTGATACTTTTGTTACTATAATACTCGTATAGCCTGCGAAATGAAGATACACATTATAATAATATTTAAATTTTTAGTTTTTCGAACAACTAGCTAATCCCTTCGTACGTGTAAACTATAACACATGTGTGACGTCATTATGCCAACTCCAGCCCAGTCGCCGACACTCATTCTATAGCCCACGGAACGTACGGGCGCAGCATTGGCGGATGCAGTGCCCACATTTATTACAAAACTAGCTGTGCCCGCGACTTCGTCCGCATGGAATAGTGATAAAATTCACCTTTTAAACCTTCCCTGGACTTCCACAAATCATTCAAGATCAAAATCAGCCAAATCGGTCCAGCCGTTCTCGAGTTTTAGCGAGACACACGAACAGCATTTGATTTTTATATACTTAGTCAGGTCATAAGTATTGTCACACAGTAAAAACTTTTCTTTTAGAATGCTGGCCACAAAAAAGTTTATTGAATTCGAATTTCGAATTGTTCATGAAAATAAAAATGTATACTTTTTAGAATTTTACTCATTTTTAAATATGGAGTGGACGCTTAAAGAAGACCGTGTTGCAGTTATTGCGTTGCATCGTTGCGGTTACGCGCCAATTCAAATTTTTGACATACTGAAAAATTTGAATATAACCAAGAGATTCGTTTATCGTACCATCAAACGATACAATGAAGACTCTAGTGTAGATGACAGGTCAAGAAGTGGTCGCCCTCGGTCTGTTAGGACTCCAGCAGTGATAAAAGCTGTGAAGGCGCGAATTCAAAGAAATCCCAAACGTAAGCAGAAACTGTTGGCCCTTCAGATGGGATTAAGCAGAACCACGGTGAAAAGGGTGTTAAATGAAGACTTAGGGCTTCGGGCATATCGAAGAAAAACAGGACATCATTTGAATGCTCGTCTAATGGACCTGAGACTGAAGAGATGCCGCGCTTTGTTGAAGCGGTACGCGGGAAAAAAATATCGGGAAATTCTTTTTTCGGATGAAAAAAATTTTACCGTAGAAGAGAGCTACAGCAAACAAAATGATAAGGTGTACGCACACAGTAGTGAAGAAGCGAGCAACCGTATTCCGCGTGTCCAACGAGGTCATTTTCCATCCTCGCTCATGGTATGGTTGGGAGTGTCTTATTGGGGCTTAACAGAGGTACATTTTTGTGAGAAAAGTGTAAAAACGAATGCAGTTGTGTATCAAAATACAGTCCTGACGAACCTTGTGGAACCTGTTTCTCATACCATGTTTAATAACAGGCACTGGGTATTCCAACAAGATTCGGCGCCAGCTCATAGAGCGAAGAGCACACAAGACTGGCTGGCGGCGCGTGAAATCGACTTCATCCGGCACGAAGACTGGCCCTCCTCCAGTCCAGATTTGAATCCGCTAGATTACAAGATATGGCAACACTTGGAGGAAAAGGCGTGCTCTAAGCCTCATCCCAATTTGGAGTCACTCAAGACATCCTTGATTAAGGCAGCCGCCGATATTGACATGGACCTCGTTCGTGCTGCGATAGACGACTGGCCGCGCAGATTGAAGGCCTGTATTCAAAATCACGGAGGTCATTTTGAATAAACTTTAGTGTCATAAGAATCTATGTTTTGTTAAGTTCATTTTGGTATATAAATGGTTACATAATGAATAAACTTGTTTCAATTATTTTATATAAAACATGTGACAGAATTTATGACCTGACTAGGTATATAGATTTTAAAAAGCGTCTCTTATAATTTAAGAAAACGTATACCGTTAATTTACTCAAAACCAAAGCTACCAAATGCAGATACTCCCATCAAATTCCGTTCAGTAGCTTCTGAGTTGTAACGAACCAACAAACAAAAAATAAAAGAGAAATTCTTTAAGTACCTATAAATAGTTGATCCCATTATGTACTTTTTCAAAAATATCTCCAATGTACAAACGTGGCTCAGTAACAGTTTATAATACTATAGATATATACTGAAATTTGTCATATTTGAAATTAGTCATTAAACAATGGATCGCTAACTTTTCAGCTATGACCAGAAACATACAGGAAATACGATTACAGTAGGGAGCGGAAGTTAGTTTAACTTGGGCGGGCGGCATCCGTGAAACATCCTGTACGGAACATTATTATACGTGTTACCCTTGTTGCGTTACATTACTTTGAACTGTTTTGTAACATGAAACTATATTAAAATTATTGCTTCGGAAAGGTAATTGTACGGTAGCTGAAGCAGAACCGAATATGTATATCAGCTTTTAAACTTTGCATACACGCAGAAGTGTAAGACAAAGCATACACGTACACAATAATTTATGTGCCAATAGTAAAAAAATATACGTGTAACTGACACTAAAATGATAATTTATTATAAATATACCTAGGTATTTTGAAATCCGAAAAAAGTAAAAAATATAATTATACCTATTATGAAATTGAGTAATATTTTATTCACGTGACCCCAAGAATCTCTCACACTAACCAAACTTATGAAAGCTAACGTCGGCTCTACCACCGGATTCAGAATGTACATCCAATCGAGAAGAACCGGCAAGATATTCGACTGTTATCTAAAACAATGTGTTCGACAAAAATACGGGCTAATAAATATCAGTCTGCTTCTTGGTAGGCACAGAAAATTGTTTTGACGTTCCTCCAATCCGAAACCTAATCGAGTGTTTATGTTAAAGGGGTGTCGTGGGTACATGTGCGTTCAAGCAATTGGGTAAATGAAATGGCAATCCATCCATCAGGGGTGTCAAACGTACGGATCGATTGCGGGGAGACATATTGGAGTGTGTCATGCAGAGTCACGCGTTCCGTCATCGACGATACACGGGGATGGGGATACGTTAATTTCATATTCTTAATATAGGCTGAGTGGGCATTTTATTATGCCCCGAAAGCACTTTGGGTAAGGATGAATGGTGTTTGCTCGGTTTTGGAGGTCAGTGGTCGCCGAGCGGAGTCAGCAAAAGTCGTTCAATGTTTCATTATTTGCAGGGATCAGGGTAAGATTTGGATAAGACCAACGTAAAATTAGAATAAATGCGTTGTAAAGAAAATTATTAAGTACAAGTGTACAAAAGTATGCAAATAAAAGCTAAAATAATAATATGAATTGCATCATTTACTTAATTTCCATTGTAATTTCAACGTTAAAACGATTCATATTAAACTACCACAACTCGATCAACACAGCCAAACAAAAAACAATCAAAAATATCGTTTCAAAGTTGCCAAAGTTTAAATAAAGCGGGCCTACGGACCAAAATCATTATTAGCAAACCGACGATTGGGTCTATATTGAGCAGAACAAACATCACCCGCCGCCGGAATAGAATTAAAAAAAGTGAAAAAGTTGAAAATGTTTCGGCGAGCGGCGCAGGGTGTTTACACTCGTCCGCGGCCGCTCTCGACGATGCGCGCCGCTCGTAAATATTGCTTTTTCAAGCATTTACATCACGGAAAAGCAAGTGTTTAGTAGCCAATCAACACAATTGCACACAAGTATGTATAGTCGTATTAGAAAAAGGTCAACTTTTGCAAAATTCCACTAGATCATTTATCATTTTGAGCAAACCTTTGCGGTCTGTTTGGACTGATTTGCATATTGTACTCTCAAATTGAAGAACAAAAGGGGGGTTTTAATCCTTTTGTTCCGAGATTGTGCTTATTGTACTCTTCAAAATTAACTTTTTCCTGAGACGACTGATTTTCGAAATAGGTATGTATTAAAAAACGATAAGTAGGTATGTTATAATAACGTTCCGTCGGTAGATAAAACCTCAATAATAATTGAGACTAATAATTTAAATCTAATATTTTGGTATGTTTGTACCAACGTAAATTGTTGCATAAAATATATATTTTTGCATATTGGGAATTTTTACTCAAAAATATAGAATTACAATGAACTCGTATCTGTGTACCTACACATTCTAGCCATAACGCATAGCTGAATCTAAACATTCAGTCGCTTATATTTTTCTTTGTTTTTTTTTTGCAAACATACATTGAATAACGGGTTAGTGGAATTTAGTCATAGTGAAATTTGGACATACGTTTTCAGCTTCATACGTTGAGTGCAATTTGGTCATAATTATGCCAAATTGAATCGAAAATTATATATTTTTTAGTGTAAATTGGTCAATTTGACATAGTCGTATTTAAGACCTCGTCTAGACAGTTAAAGCGTCTTACGGCTGATGATTTCTCAACAGATATTAATGAATTTTTATGCTATTTTCAGAATATTATTTCCTCCTTAATTGATTTTCGTCGCTTCCAACTATATTCCTCAACCTACTTACGAGTATAAGTGCAAACTTGTAATTGTACTTCATTTCTATGTTTAAATACCTTATTTATTACGACTAGATGTAAGTATTCCTAAGATTATAAAATAAAATCCTTAATTTAAATTTACTATCTCGATAAAATTTCCTTTTCTTTTCGATGTTTTTACAACAAAAGTAGCTCATAACGTTGTGCTTTCAGTCAATTTTACTCTTTGCACATGGAGATAAAGTACTTGATATAGTATGTACCTACTTATGAGCAGTAGTAAAAGTTTACCTTTAATTTCTACATTTCCATTAACAATACAAAAGTTACCCGGAACTCCCCGGGCAGCGGCTGGAGATATTCCTCCAAGTTGCCAACGAAGCCGCAGCATCAATCCATCAATCAATTAGGAGTGGTTAGCCTTCTTTATTTATTGAACATGAACACCATCCGGTCTGAGGGGGAGTTTATTATTTTCCTAATGTGTTTCGATGGCAACTTTACCTTAATGTGTTTCGATGGCAACTTTACCTTTAATAGGTAAAGAAAGATTATAATAATAATAATTCAGCCTGTAACTGTCCCACTGCTGGGCAAAGGCCTCCCCTCACTATCGTGAGGAGGGTTAGGCCATAATCCACCACGGGGGCCTAGTCCGGGTTGGTGGATTGTGATCTAAATAAAGAAAGATTAACTTTCTTTATTTAGACGGGGGCAAGATAAGTTACAAACAAACTAAAGCAGTTGCGGTGCGCATTATAATTTAAAAAGAGATGTAGTATTGCGTATATTTTTGTGCAATTCCACTGCCAGCAGCTCTGTTGCAGTTTGTCCGCACCTTAATCCTCAATTTCGAAAATTAAACTCGATAAGTGATTATAGCACAAAGTTTTTATGGGACTTTTTTATAGAAAGCTTTAACGGGAATACATGGGCAGTGGGCTCTAAATACATAGCAAGTTAAATAAATTAAATATAAGATTTTATATTTGTATAACTAGGCAGTTATAGATCTCAAACAAAATATCAGTAAGTAACACAGTAACAATATCTGCAACGAAAGTAGAGGGAACCTAAGTAAGTACGAGTACAAATAGAACAAAGTTTTCTTGAAAAATAAAGTTGAAGATCCTAACCCAAACTCAACCTGAAAGCTTGCGCCAAGGACGAGAAAATTTCGTAGTGCACAATACATGCTGTAACGTTGCATAATACGGCGCGTGTTCAGCCAAAGTATTCGTTATGGTATTTGCTACACCT
Organism: Hylaea fasciaria; assembly: GCA_905147375.1. NCBI lineage: Eukaryota > Metazoa > Arthropoda > Insecta > Lepidoptera > Geometridae > Hylaea > Hylaea fasciaria. The sequence goes on from LR990199.1 coordinate 6,105,079, forward strand.
AGCCAACGGGGGCATACGTTTTTCGATATGACGCCGAACGTCAGGTGTTCATCTCGCGACCTGAATGTCAAAATCTATTTTAAAATAATAGCATTAAGTTCTATACGGGTTCGCGTCGGTGGCGGTTATTTGTGTCGTTTCGTTATCGAGGGCGCGGGAGCCCTCCCTCTCGGCGAGAGCGTCGGCGGCGGCGGAGACCACTTGAGACTCTGGAGCGCAGATCCGAGCGGCGATATTCGCGGGATCGGGCGCGCGCTTCTGCATCCCTCTTGCTCGGAGCGCGGCGGGCGCGGGCGCTGGGCGGGCGGGAGGCATCCGCACCGGCGGCGGCAGCGTCACTCACGTCGTCTCAGTCTCCTCGATCGTGTGTCCGAACCTCTCCTGTCCGCGACGTACGATCTCTCCGAACCCCACCGGTACTAACTGTAGCGTGCCGCGTCTCGCGCGAACTCGTCAACAACGTATCCCCCCATATCACGATCCTCTCGACCGATAAGAACTTTTAAAATTTAAGATATTACATTTTAAACTTTTTAGTGTCGTTAAGATTAGAGTTAAGACTTTTCCTGTGGCCCGTTAGAACTTTGAAGGTCTGTGTGTGAAGGTTTATTTGGATTGTAAGAGCTAGTGCGAGCGGCAGCGCTTCGTGCCGGCCGGTCTCATTTGCATCTGTCAAGCACTAGGTGAGTACTCGCCGCGTCTGCTTTTTTTAAATATTCGCTTGGTATTTTTAAGTGGTCTCAGAGAGATCTTTCTTAGATAGCTTTAATCTCGACGGAGCGTGATTACTTTACAAACAGAGGAGCCAGATTATTTTCCTGTTTAAATTTTAATGTCGTTGCTCTGGGTCGCAGCTTGGCTGTTATTATTTTTCCATTAACTTTACTTAAATTTTACAGCTATGTGTACGTGACATTAAACCGTTGTTTTATGACCTACCTACGTTTTTATTTACTGATCCAGGTATATTATGTTTGTTATATAGTTCTATGTACCTTTTTTCAGCTGAGAATATCTGGTATTCAACTTTTAAGATTGGTTATACGTAACTTGGCCGCAGGAAAATTGAATTACGGAAAGTTCAGCTTGATATCTTAAATTTTTGATAAGGCCGACCGCCCCAGGCATCTACGAATCTATTGTAAACCAAAAGTTGTTTCTTTCTCTCTTCTCAGGGTTTTAGGTGCCCACTGTTCCTGGAGAGCGGAGATTGAATAAAACAGATAAAGAATAATTAATGGGCGAAACAACCGACCAAAAGCCTTACGTTGCACGTTAATTGCCTTTTAGAGGAAAGGGATGAGATTATTGGGGTAGTACAACTCCTTCGCACTTCCTGTTTGGGTCACTAATTACGACATTATGTTCCTGCTTACAAGGAAGTCACATCCACCTAAATGAGGTAGTAAAATATAATTACATTAATTTACTTTCTACGTAGAAAGTTGGTTTAAAGGATGATGATACATGAGATACTCGTACCTACTTCCAATTCCTTATGTAAGATCGAGTAACTAACATTTAGGTAATTAAATATAATTTGTCAATGAACCTAATTAATTATTGCGGCATACAATTATAGTAAGTAAATAATTTTTAAAATCTACTCAATGAATTCCTATTTGAAAGAAAATCTTTGTTGCCGCTGAAATCATTACAGCTGATCGATAAACAAACGACCCACAGAAATTAATAACCCAATAAAATTACTATACTACCGTACATTACTGTTCAGAAATTAAGCTAAACACAATAAATAAAAACGATACTTAGCAACTAAAATAAACATGATTCAATAAAAAGTCCCCAACCTGTCGTAACCAAGCAAAGCTGAAAGTAGAGAAACAAATGAAACTAAAGTTAAACTCAAAACACAAATACGTTTTGCAAGCATCACGAGTAATAAAGTTCAGCGTATAAAATAAATACGTCGCAAAGTTTCCCCTTTTAGGTTCTTTATGCGTAAATTATATGCGTTGAGGGGCGCAAAATGGAGACATACGCCACTACTGGGACCTCCGAGTTATTGTGCCTAACATGACCATTGCGAGAGGTCCTTTTCATATTTTATATTCTGTAACTTATAAGCTAAGAGCCACTGGTTTTTTTTAATAAGATATGATGAGGGTACAAGGTTAAAAGTTTAGGGATGGTTAATTTATATTTCGTTAAATTCTGAATTATTAGTTATAAACCACCGCCATGATACATTTATTTAAAATGAAATTTATACTAAGCGATTTTATCCACCGACTCTTATGTTCCAAGTACGAGTTAGGGTGAACATTTCGGTTAACAGAATAAGGGAAACGGGTATCACGTAAGACTACAACTATCACATCCTGCTTTGTTGATAAAATATCAAGATTAGATTTTTTTTTCTTTACAACTACGATTAGGATGACATGATTAATCCCTTTAATATGAATGCTTATAGTGACCTGTCTTAACAAAAATAATGTCTTGTTATAATATTCCCCTATTATCATTAAAATTATAAAATAAATTTGAGAAATTTGGCCAGGTTTTATGGTGATGATAGGTACCTTTTTCCTTATATAAAAATAAGAGCCGACTCTCAAACTATTCTCTTACACAGTTTTTATTCAATAGGAACTGTGACTGCCATTTTTATGGAACATTCCTCGATACAATCTATTAGGGTCCCGGAGAAAAATTACAAGTTCATGACATTGGTTTTCCTCGGCGAGATCGAACGCGAGCTAGTGATGTATGTCTGAAACTAGCGTTATTTTCAGGAAAAGGTAGGCATTCGCAACATTACACAAAATATGTCGTTTTTATATTTTGTGCAGTCCGTACAACGTTGAATTAAAATCAATATCTGGATGACCGAGCTTTGCTCGGTATTTTTTTTTTTACAAATTGTGTTTTTTGGAAATTATATTTAAGTACGAATTACTAATAAAATGATGAAATATGAATAATATTTTTCGATCTTACCGATAGAATAATAAATAAATATGAACTGGTTATTTAAAGAAAAAAAACATAATAAAACACGAATAAAATTACATTTTCTAAAAATTATTCCTAGCTAGATCGATTTATCGCCCCCGAAACCGCCTATATACTGAATTTCATGAAAATCGTTGGAGCCGATTCCGAGATTCCAATTATATATAATATGTATATATATATAAGAATTGCTCATTTACATATATAAGATAAGTATACAAAGGTATAAAAACGTCTGTGTTTTTTAATCGCTTTTAGGTTCACTTCTTTGATTAATTAATTTTGATGTCAATATGAATGTTGATAATATATTTTTTGATCATATACGTCATTGATAATGCCTATAGCTGCGTTTCCTTGTGTCTATGGTATCAGGAACTACAATACTCCCAATATCCGTAATTCAGTATGGTCCCAATATCATTATCCGTAATTCACACAAATAATTTTATTAGGTGGGAATCGAAACCTGCATCTTCACTCTTCGCTGTAGGGAGCATCACCAAAATTACCATGAAGGCTGCCATTATATTATAGAAGTTTTATTTCCATAGCTGTTTGTTCATATTTCCACGTCACCAACATTAAAACTAAGTAGCCATTATCTTCTTCATGAAGCTTTTAATACTCGACATGGTTTCCATTTTTAGTCCTATACGGGGCTATAAAATCTAATGCAGTGTATTCAACAACTTTGCTATTTGAAAAGCTCTGTTACACCTTGTTGCTTTGATATATTTCTTTCTTGGAGTTACGATAGATTTGCGCCTACACTTGCTTACTTATAACAACCTCAAAATGTCAGACGTTTGTTTATTTATTCTTTTGTGGTGTATTTGAATTTTGATGTTTATAAGGACTTGGTCCTTGTAATTCGGATATCTAGATACTAAAAATCCTAGTTCAATAAACAGGATCTATGCCCGACGTGATCGTGCCGCGTTAATTATTATTTACATTAAAGACAGGCCTAATGTCGATGTATTTAATAATAAAATATCATTAGTGATTATTAGAGACCGTATTGGCACCTTATTTGTAAAGAAATTATTAGCTACACAAATATGAGAACGTTACAATTAACATCTGACACGTAATAATGATCCAATATTATTATACTAATTAGGATTAATAAATTGGCAAGTCATGATTTTGGAATAATGTTGTACACAGGTTAATGTTCAGTTAGATACTGTATGTATATTTATATATAGTCGCTAAAAGATAAATATGATTAATCGCTCATCCGATTGAGTTCAAACAAAACAAAGGTTACACCACAGGACTTGAAATTAAAACTAGCATAAAAGTTTTCGGACATAAACAACGCTAACGAAGCCACAACGAAAAATTAACGTTTTCCTGAAAATATTGTATCATTGTTATTGGAAAAACGAACACCTTGGTCAATAAATCAAGAACCGGAACAAAAAATCATTGTGCAATCAAAAAGTATTCTACTTTTCTACGTATTGCAATATTTGCGCGAAGGCTTATTTCCCTCCTTACTTGCAATTTGCTTACAAACTCTCGGGCGTGCCATTTAAATGTTTAACTTAATTAAAACCTACTTCCCAAAGTCCTTAAAAGCGTGGTTTCGGTAAACCGATTTAAAGGGATAATGTCTGCAAACGTTCGGTTCTAAAATACTTAGCTGTAAGCAGGATTCAGTATCCGGAACTTTTTTCCTTCTAGAGACTAGAAGGAGTCCCCAAAAGGTTTTTCTTTTATGCAAAGCACCTACTTGTACAGTCAACAACAAAAATAAGTGAACTTGTCCTAGCTTCCAACTAAGCTTTGTGTTCCTCAAGTACTTAAGTTTCACGTAGAATACTAAATTGAAAGTTCGCAAGTGGTTAGCAACTTTTTTGTCGAGCGTATAAAGAAAACATGTTTAAGATTATTCTAAGCTGCAGTGTCAGTACAGACAGCTGCTCGCTTCAGTTACTCGACATAAATTAGTTAGCCGTATCTACTCGGTCTTACTGTTTACGTAGTATTACTAAGATACGTTTTATTTTTAGGCAGGTTGGTAAGCTTTAAGTCATCATTAGCTAAAAATAAGTAAAATTACAAAGTTGCGTAATTATTGCATGTATCAGTTACTGTAATGTTTGTTCACACAATGGTAACATAAGGTATCAACTCTTATTTATTGCACTCCAAGACATACCTACCAAAGAAAATGAAATACAATGCTGTAACTACAGCGGTTCTAGTGTAGCCTACAACAAGCTCTCACGCTGTGAACACACGCTACTGTAATAGTAGCTGACCATTCCATCTCGCACTCGAACTCGCACTCGCACTGCGTAAACTAGGCACAGTTCTCTACACTCGCAATGTCACGGCTCGCATAACTGGTGTGGCAGGTTGGTACCTACTTACTGGAATACCTGGAGAGAAACCCGGTACCTTGAATCGAAAGCAGTGGTAAGTAGTGGCTTCAATTAGTTTTTACTATGAGAACTTGTGCCGTACTTACAGTTAGAAAAGCGGGATGTAGACTGATTTATTTATTGTTACAATAATATAATAAAATAAAAGGTCCATCATGGATATTAAAAAAAATACCAATAAAAATAAAAATCAACCTGTCAGTAAATTTAAACCATACCAAAATTTATGCTCAGCATTGTGTGCAATCAAAATTGCTACGTTATGTTTGAATACCATGATTTCTGTGCTTTTACAGCAACAAATCATTATACGTACCTATTAAAAATTGTGATTCTATAAATTACAAAGCAAGTAAAGTTACAGGTAAGAAATAAATTCAGCACAAACCTACACCGACTTCAATGTTCTCAAAGTTTCTAAAGCACTTGACTTGTAAGTTTCTAGACTCATGTGAACAAATTTAGTAAGATGGATTCTGACGGCGCCGCATTGTTAAGAAACAACTCCATATAATATAAAGTTAGTAAATATACATCTGCTGCATACATATATACGCTGACTATGAAGCAAATGGGACTCTATCATTTTTGTTATTAGCATAACTGTTACGGACGAAAGCCTCGAGAGCGGGACGGCACCAAAACAAACAGTCTGTCTCGCTCCCACATGTGTGAAGAGCACCGGGATATCGCGTTCTCAGTCACTCTTAATGATGTATAATTGTAGATTATCTCTTTGACTTAGTGGCAGTTGCCATAGCTAAAAGTTGTTTAAATATAGGAAGGTTTGGAAGATCTGGGTTCGGGTTCGATACAGCGCCGAGATCTTCCAGCCTCAAGAAAGAAAACATTGTAACTACTAAGAAGAAAGAAATACAGTCCACTACGAAAATTCATCGGTGTTTTTGTTTACAAACACATACCGACGATAGGAATCCCCCACAATTTGGTGGTCCTGTCGTCGCCGGATAAGTGAACAGCACGTCGATCATCGGGGGGATAAGCGCCGCGCTTATTATCTGGCGCCAGTGAAACGCACCACCCTTACATTACGGTGCGTTTCAAGAAGAGATCCAGTGAAGCGCGCCAGTGGGCGTGAAGATCACCCAACGGTGCGACCACGACGAGTTTCGGCGCGAGGAAGAAAGAAGATCACCCAACGGTGCGACCACGACGGGTTCAACGCGAGGAAAAAAGAAGGTCACCCAACGGTGCAACTACGACGTGTCTTCGGGCCTGGCAGGTGCTTAAGGGCGAGACAAGACTCGCCCTACGCGGTTAGCCGCGGCTGTTGCACACCGTCCACCTTGCGGTGTTAAACGGCCGGGTGCAACGGTTAACGCCGTTCCACGGCGGTGTGGTGTTTTGTGTGGCACCACCAGTCTGTCAAGAGCGGACTGAAGTTGCACATCCTCGCCGGTAAGGGTTCACGTGGTGCGGGGGCCGGACTGTAGGCACTGCCAATGGTATCGGAAAGTCCAGCCGGTACCGAGCGCCCCGTAGTACGTGTCCCCCTCTGCTGGGTGGAGCCCCCCTTACCCCTCCTCACGATCCATCCCTGAAGGAGCATATCCCAGCCTCTCGTGTGGGCTGGTCCCTCCTGACGGACTGATAGGGCCGATAGGGAGGTAGGGCCGGTAGGGGCATCAAGTGCCGAAGATGGTCGTCACCAGGAGCCAAGCTGCCGCCGAGGAGAGGAGCCAGAATCTTCGCGTTTACGAAGATTTCCCAGCGTCCCCATCCGGGGATGCCTCCGTGTCTGCACTCACGTACCAGCGAACCGCACCCGCACCCGCACCCGCACCCGCACCCGCACCCGCGCCCGCGACCGCGACCGAACGAACCGCAACCGCGACCGCACCACCCACGGGCAGAAATGCGCCGCCGCGTCCCACGACGTCTCGCGCCGCGCCAGTACATGAAGCAACCAGAGCGCCGACAGTGCGCTCGCAACGATCAACCGCTAGCGGTTTAGCGCGTATCAGACAAGCTGAATTTGAAGCAGAGGAACGGCTCGCCGAGATCCAAAGGAAAGAGCTAGAAATTCAGACAATGCTCGTCAAGAAGAGACTGGCAATGGAAGTCGCCACGATACGTGAAGAGACAGATCGTGAGAGCGTCATCGGACTGGAAGATACTGTGGAAGCAGAGCATAGAGTCAGTGATTGGCTTCAGCAGCACGCAGCACGGGGGGAGACCGAAGAATCCGAACGCGTGGAACATTTGGAAACTGGTCGAGAGATGAGACGTCATTCGCCGAGAAGACAGAACATACCCGAACGACATATTATGATACCGGGTACACCGAACCGTGTCACGTTTGAACAACAAGCGACACGACGCCCCAGATCGCCGACGCCGACCCGGTCGCGGGACCGAGCAGTGGACCGACTAGCAGATACCATAGAGCGCATGGCTCGGAACAGAGCGCCGCCCAGACAGACCCAGGACTTGCCTCTCTTCAGTGGCGCCGTGGGAGAATGGCTGCCGTTCAAGGCAGCCTGGCGGGAAAGCGCTAATCTGCACGGGTTCTCGGCCAGCGAGAACCTGGCTAGACTTAGGGCATGCCTTCGAGGAGAGGCACGCCAGTCTGTGTCGGCGCTGCTGTACGCGGCAACGGAGCCGTCGACTATAATCAGGACGTTGGAACAGTGCTACGGACGCCCAGAGATGATCGTTGAAAACGCGCTAGAAGACATAAAGAAGCTACCGCGCCTGGGGGCATCGGCCGTGGAGTTGAACTCGTTTGCGATTAAAGTCCAGAATATAGTGACGGTGATTATGTGCCTCGATGAACGAGAGTATCTGCGGAATCCCATGTTCGCACGGCAAGTCGCAGAGAAGTTCGGCCCGCACCTTAAATCGAAGTGGTGCGATTATGTGGAAGATTTCGGAAGCCGTAATGAACCCGAGATATGCACATTATCCCGGTTCCTGATGAAGGAAGCAGATCGAGCTATGCGGCATGTGTATACGGCCAGCTCATCAGGAACGACGCGAGGTGCGACGAACGCCCGAACCGAACAGCAGCCACGGGCGAACGAACGGAACCGAGGGGCCGTGTATGCTACAACGGAGGACTCAACGAAGAAGAACGTATGCCTCTGTTGCGGAGCCGAACACGGAACCACTCAGTGTGGCAAACTCAAGGCCATGACGGTGGATAAGAGATGGGAATGGGCTAAAGAGATGCGAATATGTTTCCGGTGTTTGAACAGCAAGCATAGACGTTTCCACTGCAAAAGCAAGCAGTGCGGAGTAGGAGAATGTCGTCAGTCACATCATGCCCTTCTACATGCGGCTAAGGAAAGAGAAGTAGCCACGAAGCCGACCGAGAGGGAAGAGTCGGTGGTCACGGCAGCAGCACACGTCTCTGCCGGACCAAACGAAGTGCTTTTGAAAGTATGTCCGATCACAGTTAAAGGCCGAAGCGGGAAGAGCGTACACACATACGCGTTGTTGGACGAAGGATCCACAATAACATTGGTCGATGAAGAGATCGCCGGGATAGTCGGAGCGCAAGGCCCGACTCGAGCGTTACACATCCACGGAGTCACATCGAGCCAAAGAGAACCCGACAGCCGAGTAGTGGAGTTAGAGATCAAGGGCCACAACCAAGAGAACTATCAGCCGATACGAGCGCGCACAGTGAAGAATTTGACGTTGGGAAGCCAGACAGTCAGAACCGAGCTTCTTCAACATGCGCACTTGCGAGAGTTCGATCACGAAGCCGTGTGCTATACGCATGCGAAGCCGCGTATACTCATCGGAGCCGACAATTGGCACCTCATCGTTACACGAAAGCTGTTGTCAGGAAGGAAGAATCAACCGGCAGCATCACTCACCCGCTTGGGATGGATTATCCACGGAACCGCACCTCGGAGCGTCATCCAGCGGGGGGAGACAGTGTTACACGTGCACACGCTTCAGTGCAAGTCAGATGAACATGAGGACGACTTAGATAAGCTCGTCAAAGCACACTTCGATATAGACGCGTTGGGCGTCTCCCTGCAACGAAAACCGCGAGCGGAGGACGAGCGCGCTATGAAGATTTTGGAGAACACAGTGAAGCGTGTAAACGGTCGCTTTGAGGTGGGATTGCCATGGGCCAATGACGACTTCACGATGCCGCCGAGTTATGATATGGCTGTCCGACGATTACGAGGAATCGAACGAAAAATGGACAGATCTCCAGAATTTCAAGCAGCATACACGGAACAGGTGACGAAACTGCTCGAGAAGGGATACGCAGAGCCGTGCGAAGAGGACCATGACAGCGATCCACGTCTATGGTACCTACCACACTTTGCGGTGACAAATCCCAACAAGCCAAACAAAACCAGGATGGTGTTCGACGCCGCCGCACGCACGAACGGAACGTGTTTGAACGATGTGCTGCTTGACGGGCCAGACCTGTTACAAACCTTGTACGGCGTCTTGTTTCGGTTCAGAATTAAACCGATCGCAGTCACCGCCGATGTGAGAGAGATGTTCCTCCAAGTTAAAATCCGACCGGAAGATCGCGTAGCTCAGCACTTCCTGTGGCGGGGGAAGGACCGTGTAGGACCCCCGAGGAAGTACGTAATGACATCGATGATTTTCGGAGCACGAAGCTCGCCGTTCCTGGCGCACAGCGTTAGAGATCGCAACGCGACAGACCATAGGGAATCACACCCGCTGGCGTTCAGAGCCATCACCCAGAACCATTACATGGACGATTGGGTGGACAGCTTTGACGATGAAGACACAGCCAAGCACACGGTGGCCCAAGTGCAAGAAGTGCACAGTCACGCGGGATTCGAGCTAGCGAACTGGAGTTCGAATCGAACTCAATTGCTGGAGAAAATCCCCGACGAAAACCGAGCGCACGCACCCAAGGAGCTTGCCGCTAATGCCAATCTATACGGGAAGACATTGGGATTGCTGTGGATACCGGCCACAGATGAGCTCGCTTTCAACACGGCGATGCATCGCGTGCCAGAAGATGTCAAGAACGCGGCGCGCACGCCAACAAAACGAGAAGCTCTAGGGGCAGTGATGTCGCTATTTGATCCTTTAGGCGTGTTAAGTACTTACACGATTACCGCCAAGATCATGTTACAGAATCTCTGGAAAAAGAAAATAGGTTGGGATGAACCTTTACCACCTGAAGAAGCGATGAGTTTCTGCGAATGGCAATCGGATCTGAAGTATATAGCCGACCTACGCTTGCCACGATGCTACGATATCAGCAGGATCGCGCAGAAGCAACTACATGTATTTTGCGATGCTAGCGAACAAGCCTTCGCCGCGGCGGCGTACTGGCGATTCGTGCGCGAGAATGGGGACGTCAACGTCGTGCTGGTTGCAGGAAAAGCCAAGGTCGCACCGCTTAGAGCACAGAGCATACCCAGGATGGAGCTACAAGCCAGCCTCATAGGCGCCAGACTTGCCGCCGAGATCATAAAGGGACACCAGACGAAAGCCGAAGTAGTCCTATGGAGTGACTCTAAGACCGTGTTGCATTGGATCAGGAACGATTCCGTGAGATACACTCCGTACGTGGCGCACAGGCTCAGCGAGATAGCGGAGCTCACCCAGCCTAACCAATGGCGATGGGTACCTACGGCGCACAACGTAGCCGATGATGCTACTCGGGCGGGCGTAACAAGGATCCGTAGTCACGACCGATGGTTCGTGGGCCCAGCTTTTCTGCACGAAACTCAAGATCGCTGGCCCACGGAAACGGTACACGAACCTGAAGATGACGAAATGTTGGTGGCGCACGCGAACGAGAACCCCCCATTGATCGACGTGAACAGGTTCTCATCATACGAGCGGCTTGTGCGAGCCGTCGCTTACGTCATCACGTTCGCCGAGAAGTGCCGACGGCGCGCCGGCGGACTAGAATTGAAACACATGCGAGAAGCTGAGCGCCTGCTCATCCGAGAATCGCAAAAGGAAAGTTTTCCCGGAGAAGTGGCGCGGCTGGCGCAGCAAAAGAGCGTAGATCGAACGAGCCGTCTGTACAAGCTCGACCCGCAATACAAGAAGGAGATTATTCGATTGAACGGCAGGATCAACGCCGCTACGGTACCCGAGGAGATGAAAGACCCACCAATCTTGGATGGAGCGCACCCACTAACGCGCCTGATCATCCGTCGGGAGCACGAGAAGAATAACCACGCCGGGAGAGAGCAAACAGTGAACAATTTACGACAGCAATACTGGATATTACGCTTGCGGACGACAGTCAGACGGATTCTGCACGAATGTGCATGGTGTAAAGCGAAGCGAGCCAGGCCCGCAATACCAGTGAAAGGAAATCTGCCTCCGATGCGACTGAAAACGCACACAAGACCGTTCGCCCATTGCGGAGTCGACTGCTTCGGCCCCATGTGGGTGACGATTGGCCGCCGACGCGAGAAACGTTGGGGAATGCTGTTTACATGCCTGGTGACACGAGCGATTCACATCGAGCTGATCGCTGGCCTGGGGACTGACTCTGCAATCATGGCTCTCCGGAGAATGGCTGCGCGACGTGGGAATCCCGGTATCTACTTGTCCGATAACGGCACTAATTTCCACGGATCTGACGTGGAACTGAATAAGGCGTACGTGGAATGGCTCCCCGCTTTAAAGGATTACGCACTCACGAGACGGGTCGAGTGGAGATATATCGACCCAGGGGCACCAAACCAAGGGGGAGCCTGGGAAAGGATGATCAAGTCCGTGAAGAACGCGCTCGCCGTGACCCTAAACGGGCGAGCGCCGAAAGAAGAGGTACTGGCAACTTTAATGACTGAAGCTGAACACACAGTGAACTCGCGCCCTCTGTCCCACGTCCCGGTGGAAGACCCGGGCAGCCCGGAGGCGCTAACTCCGAACCACTTCTTGTTGGGCACGGCGATTGGCCTACCGTATGTGGGAGGATGCGATGCAGCTGATAGACGAACATGGCGCGCGGCACAAGCATTAGCCAACATGTTCTGGGCACGTTGGGTAAAGGAGTACTTGCCCACCCTAGCGCCGCGCGGGGACATCAGACGAGAACAGAGAAACATAAAACCAGGCGACGTCGTGGTGATAGCGGACGGTCTACTGCCAAGAAACGTATGGCCCCGGGGCCAAGTCGAACGCGTGTACCCCGGGTCAGACGGCGTGGTGCGGAGTGCGGAAGTGCGGACGAGGGGAGGCACCTTCAGACGACCAGTCAGGAGGCTCATCGTCCTCCCGATTGAGTAGAAGGCTGCGAAGGTCTGCGCCGGGGGGAGGATGTTACGGACGAAAGCCTCGAGAGCGGGACGGCACCAAAACAAACAGTCTGTCTCGCTCCCACATGTGTGAAGAGCACCGGGATATCGCGTTCTCAGTCACTCTTAATGATGTATAATTGTAGATTATCTCTTTGACTTAGTGGCAGTTGCCATAGCTAAAAGTTGTTTAAATATAGGAAGGTTTGGAAGATCTGGGTTCGGGTTCGATACAGCGCCGAGATCTTCCAGCCTCAAGAAAGAAAACATTGTAACTACTAAGAAGAAAGAAATACAGTCCACTACGAAAATTCATCGGTGTTTTTGTTTACAAACACATACCGACGATAGGAATCCCCCACAATAACCATCATCGACTTAATAATTTACACGTAAATATGTCAAAGTCTAACCACCGCAATATGGAAGATACAACTATAATATTATTAGCTCAAGTAACAGCCCCGGTGTTGCGACGACCGCGGGGCCTGTTTGCAGGATTAGGTCCCCATATCGCCGGCATCCGGGGCCCGTCTGCTAGCTAAGACCCGTCAGGTTGTTGACACTGTAATGTACTAAGCTTCACACATTCATGTAGCTTGCGGGACGTCAAACGTGAACAAGGAAACTAGAAGGGACAAGCTCGGTTACAATCCTAGTATGTAATTATAGCGGTCTCATATAAATGTTATATTCATCACTTATGTAAGTATTTTTATATGTTCCTTTAGTTTGCATTAATGTAGAAATTAAGATTGCTGTTGTTAGGTGACACTTTGTAAACTTAGTAGATGAAATATTAGAATGTACGAGTATGTATCTAGACTTTAACATAATCTACCAAACTGTAAATATGTAATAAAATATATAAAAGCCAATATATAAAATTTATTTCAGCTAATCAGGCATTTTAGGAGATAAATTATTTACAAAAGATTCTAAAGCATCAATAGCAGAATCATCTACTTACCTATTACTTAGAGCTAGCTCGAATTGTAACCATAAAATTATAAACCGATCAAAGTCAGAATGTAAAAGTTCAAGCCAAATATAATTGGCACATTATATTGCGGGCTCATTTTACATTTCTAGTATTATTATGCGCAAATATGCGCATGTATATACATTTAACCTATTATTAGCTGCTCATTATACCAGAAAGACTAGTTATACATAGTTTAAAGTTTCGAATAGTTAGTCGAGCACGAGTTCTAGTATAGACAAAGCTGTCTGCAAAGTTCATAGTCGGTGGCACTGCTTTGGAATGAAATATTGTGATACTCATTCACTTAGGAAGACAAACTTGACTACGAAAGTTGAGATATCAATACACAAATTATAGTGGTATCAAACATAGAGATGGTTTTATTTATAACACTGAAAAAACATTACTTTATAATAATATATCTTATATCTTTAAATGAGCAATTCTTGTATATATATAAATATATATATATAATTGGAATCTCGGAATCGGCCCCAACGATTTTCATGAAATTTAGTATATAGGGGGGTTTGGGGGCGATAAATCGGTCTAGCTAGGAATCATTTTTAGAAAATGTAATTTTATTCGTGTTTTTTATGATTTTTTTATAACCAGTTCATATTTTTTTATTATTCTATCGGTAAGATCGAAAAATATTATTCATATTTCATCATTTTATTAGAAATTCGTACTTATATATAATTTCCAAAAAACACAATTTATAAAAAAAAAAACAATAAATACCGAGCAAAGCTCGGTCATCCAGATATTCTTTATTTATAAAAGCCATACAAAGTAGTGTCACACAAATAAGCAATTTCTTATAATTATTATACAGGCTGTAGAAATTGGGATATGCAATGTACTGTTGCTTGAGCTATGCTCGGAGTTTCTTTGCGCCATTAAATATGGAACGAGATATTCGCCAAAAACTAAAATTTACGACATAGCTCTTAGGGTTTGCAAGCTGAAGTGCCAATGAGCAGGCCACATCGCTCGTAGAACTGAATACCGATGGGGAAGAAAGTTTCTAGAGTGGTGACCACAGACTGGAAGACGCAGTGTAGGTAGATGAGCCGACGATGAGCCTCCCACTAGATGAGCCGACGACATCAAAGCAGTCGCAGGCAACCGGTGGATGCAAGTGGGAAATTGTCGTCCGGTGTGGCGTTCTAAGGGGGAGGCCTATGTTTAGCAGTGGACGTCTTCGGACTGATGACGATGATGATGTTTCTTCAGAAACTAGGCTTATTAAAAAACCTGTATTTTCAGAAACAACGAGATTCCTTCCCAAACACAGACGAAGAATATGATGCCCATCTTATGAAAAATTAACATACTATTATTATATTGATACTTTTGCTTTCTTGCTATTGTGTCTGAATCCCACCCACTTTGCCCACCGTGTACTTAAACCTGATTTGTAATATTTGTGTAGGTGCATCTTACTCAACTGACATAAAGACGACGCATTAAACTCGCTCCGAATTGGTTTTATTGAGAACAAATCGTCGAATGCACCCAGAATACTGCGCGATAAAAGAAGAAAATAAAACACTTCGACCGGAAAGGACACTAGCCTCAATGAGCTTTCTCGCATAAAACTGACGTTTATTTTCCCTTGTTGAAGTGGCTTTGTGAAACGATACGACTAATAGATAAAGGAAGATAAGCGAAAAGGCTGCCGCTCTTCCAAGTATTAATGCGAGCTTTGTGAATGATTGTGATTAAAGTTTTCATATTTGAAATAACTGCGATTTAACTCTTTAGCAGAATGTCAGTGTCTTAAGTTTGTTTGAAAATGACGTACTACTTAATTCTTTATGAGATAAAGTTTAAGTTCCTAGCAGGTGAGGAGTAATAGGTATCTTGATGCTAACGGTACAACAAGGACGACCAATGTGAATATATTATAACCAAAATAGAAGGAAAAGTCGTGATGTCGTTCACCAAACCGAATAACATTATGTAGGGAATTGAAAAAGTTACCTCCAATTTGAAGACCGATTCTGTGCTTATGTTTTTATTTGAACAAACAAGTTATATTGTGTTGAAAATAAAAATACTCAAATGCCATGAAAGATGATTAGGTAGGTAGGTATGTGAGGCGTGTAAAGGAATCTCGACAGCAACGCCGTCATTTGTAAAGCTCGCAGAGTGAAAAGTCGTATACGCCCGTTGAAAAACTTCGCGCCGGAAAATATGTCTATTACCGTTTGTAAATATGGGATTGTGTTCACTGTGTATGCAAGGGCGTTGAAATTGGTATTACCTTCCTATACTTATTAGGTGACGTGTGTATTTAATGTAAATTACTTTTATGTAACACCTTTTTTTTTATAATTACACACAAGGTAGGTTTAACCTGCCAAGATAAACCTACCTTGTTTGTACTTTAAGTATATAGGCTACATAAATAATACAAGTTAATATTAAATGTAGTGATATTTATATGAATGCATCATATCCTTCAAACAGTATTAATTCAAAATAGGTCAATAGCAATTCAAGCAAAGCGAAATAAAATATATTCACTGAATAAACCAAACCGAATTATTGAAAGGCAGCGCCATCGGAATCATTGCCGTGAATATTTCGACAAAAACGCGATTGAAAATAACCGCGTTTCCGCATGGGCAAGGCGAATATTGCATTTCACTGTGGATGAAGTGTCAATTGCATTTTAAATAACTTAGCCCGTCCGCTCCGCTCATATTGATTTTGAGGTATTTCCGGAGAGCGCAACTTTGGACGGTTCTCCTGTCATCTGACTAATTTAACGAGTAGCGCCAGGTTTGCCTGGCTGCCTTTATACTTGGTATTCTATTTTTAAGCCAAGCTGCGTGGGTTAAAAAATGTATGCGCAAACCAGAAATACGATAGATACAATTCTCTAGGATCTAGAAATCAAATTAGCTTTCTAAAATTAAGGTTGTATTAGTAATTTAATAATATGTAGAATGACTGGATGGGAATCGGTGGAATGATTTTTATCTGTTTAACTTGGGCCGTTTAGTTAGATCTAATAATTTGGTTTCGGATTCATAACCATAAATTAAACGGCGATTAGTAGCACAGCACAATTTTTAACAACCCTTACATAACTTTTATAAATAAGGGGGTTAGGCTTTATTAATTATAAATGACCGTGACCGTGTTATTGTTTATTTCGGTATATATTGGAGGCCTGCAAGATGGGCATTTATTGAAATCACAGCTGAAGTTCTTTTCAGGAGTGGTGATTATTGACTGATGATATTGATATCTAATAAAGACAACTTTATAAATTATAAATAATAAATATAGAATTTAAGAAATTCCTCAATGCTAATGCCGTGAGCTAACTAAAATGACGCACTCGTAAAATAAATTATACCATATAATAATATTTAAACAATATCGCATACAAGTCTACGTGAAAATTAACTCAAAGAACAACATCGGGTAATATTCATTTAATTGAAACACTGTAGAATTTGTATTATTTCTCTTTCTTAGTAGCGAGACGCTGCGAGCAAAATGGGAGCTCAGCGCGACTTCACCTCTTTGACGTGATTTAATAATGTGCTCGGTAAACATTGAAGGAGAACAATTAAACTAGTGCTTAAGGACAACACTGAAGCAAATTTAAGCAGTCTGATATGCATCGGTTCAAAAATCGAGCAATATCACTTTGAAATCACGTTTATACTAATAACAAGTACTCTGCACCCAATCGCGCCGAAAAAACATGTTTTTGGCTTTTTGGGTTTTATTTTTATTTTTATTGTTAGGAGAATGTTCTTATAAGAAACAATAAAAAAGTTGCGCGGAACATTAGAAAATTAAGGAAACCATAACGACCATGTTACCTTAGATAGATAGATAGAGAGAGAGAGAGAGAGAGAGAGAGAGAGAAAGAGAGAGAGAGAGAGAGAAAGATTACGGGGCAGGAAGAGAGATAGCGGAAGAGGGAGAAAGTTAGAGGAAGATATGCATATAGGAAGGGAAGAGGGAGAGAGGGAGAGGCAGAGATAGAGCAAAGATTTTTATTTATTTCAATTTATTAAAACGGTTAGGAACCAATTACAGTGGAAGTGAGAGTGAGAGGTAAGGAGATATAAATGGAGGGAAAGTGATAGTGGATGAGGGAGAGTGAGACAGACTGAAGGAGAGGGAGAAAGATGGAGAGAAAAAGGGGGGATATTCTTACTTACAATTTTTTTACTTTAATGACAGGACAACGTCTATCGGGTCACCTAGTTTAATTAAAAAATACGGTTACAAAGATAATAAGCTCAAAGCCTCAAAGTGAAACAAAAGTCTGCGTAGAGTTCATTTAATTCTTTTTTAGAGTAAAACAAAGGAATTAGTAGTTTATTTTCTCCTTGATTAAAAAAGTATAATTATGATAACCTAAGAAATTTACTAAAGTAAAATACAACAGCAATATAGGTATTTTTAGTGTGTAACATTTTGTTTTTTGTTAAATTTCAAAATACAAGTTTTTGCTCTTAAACTTTCGCGAACAGAAAATAAACTAATTAGATTTAAACGGATCTTATTCGCGCTCAAATTAATATCAAAATATGTATTTATCTTTAAATGAGCAATTCTTGTATATATACCTATACCTATATAATTGGAATCTCGGAATCGGGTCCAACGATTTTCATGAAATTCAGTATATGAGGGGTTTCGGGGGCGATAAATCGATCTAGCTAGGAATCATTTTTAGAAAATGTCATTTTATTCGTGTTTTTTATGATTTTTTTTCATTAAATAACCAGTTTATATTTTTTTATTATTCTATCGGTAAGATCGAAAAATATTATTCATATTTCATTTATATCTGTAATTCGTACTTAAATATAATTTCCAAAAAACACAATTTATAAAAAAATAATAAAAATACCGAGCTAAGCTCGGCCATCCAGATATTTTATATTTATTTATTTAATAATTCGAAAGAACAACATCTTTCTAATATCATTATGATACCGTGTCTTTTACAAGTATACTTAGTTCCAAATGGTTAAGATTAAAGTTAAAAATTTTTGCGTTTGTCAAGCCTTTAAAGGTTTTTCTTTATGATTATAGTATAGTCAGGAATCATTGCAAACCTCCCAATTTGTAACGAATTGACTAAAACTATGGTAAGTATAGCCCGATGGCTTTAGAACTATATATCACTGTATGTACGAACAATGTACGTGTCTGTCATACACAATGCACAATACATGGTATTGTCAAAAAAATATTAGCAGATATTTTCGCCTGTCCATTTCTGTTTTGTCCATCCACCAAAAAACTTTAAGCACGTAAAACCCATTCTGAAAATAATAATCACGTAATGTTACTTTTTGTGTTCAAATTAAATCATATGTACCAAAAAAAAAATATCTCTATACAATACATACTAGCTAAAGATTCGCTATTAAAATTTCACGTGGATAGATTTATTTTCCTTATCGAGTATACCTAATATCTACAGAAGCTACTTGGTGAAGCTAACATAAGAAGCTTTAGCCAACTTGGATACAATACAACCTCACGGATTTGTTGTTCATGATGTAGGTTAACAATTCAGTACAAATAGAAGACATTTCAAAGTAAAGTTTCAGGTTAATGTCGAAATGCTTGAATTGCTATTTATTTAACAAACACAATAGACTTAGTTTGAAAATGATAACAGGTAGGACAAAAACGAATTCTGCTACGTCATGATAAAAGCAAAGGTACCTACTGAAAATCTCATAAACAATTTCCATAAATATGAATAAAGCACCTGTAAATAAATACTTGAACATCGGAAGATTCGGAAGTATTCAAAAACGCATCAGAAGTTCCGTTGAGGAAAAATTATCGTGCTCGTTTGAACGGTTCAAGTCGCGTCGCGTTCTCTTTATACAATCGTGATTTTTCCGTTCCTCGCTCTGTTTGGTATTTTCGTCAGTTGTCAATCTGGCACGCGTGACTGGACGCGGCGGCGAGGGCCCGATTCTCGGATCGAATTTACCCCAAAACGGATGTGAAGCGAGTACCAAAATTGAAATATGTAGGTATTTGGAAAGATAGGTACTATATTAATATACCTATTCGTTCGATTGTTGAAACACGAGTGAAGAATAAATCCCTTGGTGATAATAATTGAGTTTTTATGATAAATGAATGAATGAATTAATTGCTTTCGTTGATTTTTTTCTCTTGTTCACTGTAAAGTTCAGCGTACCATACATCGGATGTTCGATATCGCATGGGAGTTTGTATTAATGTTTCACAAACTATACCTTTCAGAGAGAGATTACTGCACTCACAATAAATGCTTTGCCAGACAAAACGAATTCCGGGCCGATTGGATATTTTTGATGTTCGGAACTGAAGCGCTTTTACCATGATTAATGCTTTCATATGACTTTCTAGGTACCTATAGTTGTTATACAAACAAACAATGGGCAATCTGCAGATTGGGTCACATATTGTTGATAGCTTTTTATACTTACGTCGTTACCGAAATAAACTAAGCAACAAACGGTGTTTCCTCGTTTTTCTACGGTTACAGATTGATCTGAGCAGTTGAGCCAGTTGATCACCACCGTAGATAGGCAAGTGACGCATTAGCAACGTAAGTAGATATTAAGTCACGATTTCATTTAAAAAAAAACAGTCTGTAAAAACATTGTTGAAAAAAATACTCCAACAGAAACGAATATTTAAATCTTTCTCCCATTTGAGATGGATAACATAATAACAACATTTTTACGCATTTGATTCACTGATGTTTCGCAGCACTCTGGATCCGTGTGATCTTGATTTCGCATAAAGTAACAGGAATTTGAATACAAATGAGGCGGCAAAAATGTTCCTAACTCACCTTTACGTAGCTTCGGTACAGCGATTACTCTACGATCCGGGGGAAAGATTAAAGCGCGCGTAAAATGTACGATGAGCTTACATATTGTAATGAATTCACACATTCACATACCATTGATAAAAATAATGTTTCCCAAGCCGTCAAACTTTTTCGAAGCATTTTACGCCAAATTGTAATGGAAATATGCAGCTTAAAAAAGTCGAGTTCAAATCTTAATACATATTGCTATAAACACTCAATGAATTGTCTAGTACATAGTAGATTATTTTTATACGACTTCGTAAAGGGGGCGTAGCGTTTGCGTGCTGCGAAAACAGAAAAAAAGACAGCGACCATTACAAAAAAACTTCACAGTATTGACCAGCAACTAACTTATTAACCCCCGGTTTCTAGAACGTTTGTTGGCTTTGACGGTAGATTAAAACTATCGTTGTCTCTATCTGACTATAAGCAAATGACAAGGGTGGCAATACAATTAATCTGTTGTCAAAGTTGACTAACGTTTCAGAAACTGGGGGTTAGCCTCAAAGGCCATATTTAAAACTTTTCAATATGAAATTGTTTTGCCCCGTTCTGCTTAATAATAAATACGGAAGATGAATCTATAATATATATGAAGATACATATTATGCTTATAAAGTATGAAAAAGAAACAAAGAAGATAAAATATTCAGCAGGTACGCAGCAATAAGAGTACAACACAAAGTTTCCTTGGCATTCGTATTGCAGATACTATGTCATTACCACTTTGAATGTATGCAGACTTTCATACTTACCGCTCCAGCCAATAGCTACCTGCTCTAATGAACAAACTTTATTTATGAAGCTGCCATTTCCAATTTAAACCAGGCACTTTGCAATGCGATTTTGCAGTTTATTTTTGAGACGCAATTGATCCGGACGCTGTAATACTATTCGGCCGGAATGGAAGTTCGATAGGTACTCAAGAAGTAGGTAATCCTCAAACTATGTAATACAACAGCCACAAACTTGGCATAGTACTCCCAAATAACATAAAAAAAGAAAAATAACACCACTAGTTCTGAAACAATATGACCATCAAGTTCTGTCACATGATACTAACGAAGTTGTGCTTGATAGCTATTGCAAAGATTTTGTATCCTCATAATGAACAAAAAGGACCAGGAACACTTGGTTTTAAATGCGTATTGTTAGGAACTGGGTTCTGATTCGGATTCAGAATAATACTGGCAATAAGATCCTGTAGGTATTCCTCATTTAAAATTTTATCTAGTCGTTAATTAGCATAGACAGTTGTTCGTGTAGAATAAAAACTGAACAACATTGAAAAAAGATATCGATTATAATTTAAGTCCATTACGTATAACAATTCCGGCCAAACCACTATTTTCCACATCTAGTATTTAGCTCAGACCGTTATTAGTTTCTTCATTAGTCTGCTTTGTTTGCCTTCATGTCATGTCATCGTGCATATTAAGGGGCACAACTCTAACTGATGCTGTGATGGATTGCCTTAGGTTTATGCATAATCCATTAGTTTGTCTTGTACGACATTGTGATACGAACACGGCTGGAACTATCTGATTGTTATCAGTAAGTAGGTACCTATTGTCTTCAATTTCGTTCATAAATTGGAGACAAAATGTATGGCAAACTTGTTTTAAATAACTATAACATATTGTAATATTTCAATTTTGTCGTTCTTCCTTCGTGTTGATCGTTCGAAAATAATCATAAGTGATCAGTTGATCAGGCAGGAAAAACTTGACCGAAAAAAAAAGTTAACCACACTATGATAATAGGTATGTATAACAAACCTAAAGGAAAAAAAAATGGCAAAAATAGGCATTATTTTTATATTTATCTAAACTTTTTCAAATGAATGATAAAACCGACTTAACTTATTATTCTATAAATAAAAAATAAATATATTGTCCTTTAATAACAAAGTAGAAGCTTTGTACATTTATAGAAAGGTAGCTTGATATTATAATATCATTACCATAATGCCGGGTACGTGAACATTATCGTTAATTAATATCCGAACACAGGAATTTGGGCTATGTCCCCTCTTGATGTATGTAGTATCTATGAAATAATATACCTAGGTAAACAACACGCGCGCGTGCGATGAGATCTGTACGATGTCTTTGGAATGCGTACAAAATACTCTATAAACATAAATACACCATACAATTACGAACGGCTATGAAGGAAAACCGCGAATAATCAAATTACATATTTTTTATAACTATGTAATTACAAATTCACAATATTATTGTACTTAACTGATGAAGAACTTTCAAGACTTTAAAATATACTTTTAAAGTCGCCATTTCGTTAGGTCTTACACCCAAGTACCTATTATAATCCTGTTTGGCCTACCGCCGAGTAGGTTCCAGCAGTCATAACATTAAAGTCCCACATGTAATCTAGAACGAATGCATCCGCCTTTTCAGTGATTCGCGCCTTTTTATTCATTCATTCTATTGAGAAGAATTCCCCAGATCGCATTATTGTAGTGGCGGGCTTCGTGTCAATATGCAGCGGGAGTCGGCCCAATATTCCAAAGTGAGCGTCGACGTTCCATCAGGCATGCTACTGTGAGATGTGCAAGATCCAAGGATATATTCAGGATATGACAAAAATCCTTTTAAAATTGTTAGTTCAGATTTTTCACATGCCTAAATTTATCAGTACACTTTTATCTAATTCTTCTATCTTTGAAATCTTCTCTTCGAACTCTACGAGCTATACCCTTTTAAAGAATCTTGTCTTATGGTTTCTGTGGGATGTGTGCCTCAGTCAATTACCACGTTTGAGCTCCATAGGTGATGGGTAGAATGAACATGTAGATAAGACTGTGCTTCGGTGACAAGAATAAGATCGCCCTTACCTACCCCCGGTTTCTAGAACGTTTGTTGGCGTTAACAGTAGATTAAAACTATCGTTGCCTCTATCTGACTATAAACAAATGACAAGGATGGCAATAGAATTAATCTGTTATCAACGCTGACTGACGTTTCAGAAACTGGGGGATAGTGTCTTTATGAACGAAATCTTCCAGGCTTGTTCGATATGGTGACCGATTGATTTGTCTTCCCTGCTTCAGAATAAGACAGCAGCTGGCCCAAATACCTCACGTCTGCCTTAATTTTTAGTGCAGATAATATTATTTCCAAAAAAATATCCCCTACCTCGAAATACTTTTGAGTAGGTACATTTATTCGCCACTGAGCAAATAGTAGGCGACGTGACAGTTTCAGAGTGGGATCGCAGACGTGTCGAGCTCGCCCCGTGACACCGAGTCGGTTCGAGTGGATTTCATTGTTTTCTAATGGCACCGCTCCTGAAATGTGGAATCATATTTTATATTCACGAGATGATTTCGGAAATAAACTTCACTTTATGCTGTACAGTCGGTAGATACTGTTCATCGAGTAGATATACGTAGGAGGTCGTATATTTCCTAGCGTTTGGAAAGTACATATTATTAAATGGTTTTTCTTCATTAATGCTCCGTAAAAATGCATTGACGTGACAGTTTCATGGCAGACGTTGCGGGCGGAGACCGTGGTACCGCAGTAGTAGGACTGTAATTCACTGTTTTCTAATGACACCTCTCTATTTTTGTACTTTTAAAGTGATCCTTGGAAATCAACTTCTCACATTTATTATTAAGGTTCTTTCTGCCTTGTTTCGTATACTTTACAACTTTTAACATAATTTCACTCGCAATAATTTATAAATTGGTTTAATTTTGTTTCATTCAAGCGTGTTTAATCAAAACAACGTCTAGGCGTTCTTTTACTCACCTACTTTATACCAATATTTGTCAATTTCATAATATAACTTAGATAACTCACATTTGATGATGGTTTATTTTCATAATAAGTAATTAAGTAGTCCAACTATTTTAAAAGCAATCGTAAGATCCTTTTAACTCACTCTACCAATTAAATAAAGAGATAAAACAATTTATAGCTTGAAATCACCAGGAAGAAATGAAATCTCGCGAAAAAACGGGAAGTTTTCATTTCTACAGCGCTTCCTCCAATTAGCTTCAGGCTACACTTTCGGGAATAATACCGAGCTAGAGCCACTCGGGAAAGTAGAGCGGGCCATGAAAAGCGGACGATGCCTAACGTAAACTCATTCCAGACCTACTGGGATACACCAGCGCCAACTACAAACATAAAAGTCATGGCCAAGCTAGTGACCGGATAACGGACCTTCAATGGTTCCTACTAAACTTTACCTAAGTTTATTAGGAACCATTAAACATCACAAAGGACAATGCTATTATATTCGATGGCGAAAATAGCTGAATTTTTCACAAAGTCATAATATTATAGCCTATTATAGATTCTTAAACTTTCGCGAACTGAATACATGTTAATTAGTATTTAAACGGGTCTAATTCGCGCACAAACTAATATCAAAATATATAATTTTGACATACCTCGACGTTTCGACCGAGTTACATCGGCCGTGGTCACGAGAAGACTGGAGAATGCGGGTATCACCGTCCGGAGCGGCAAGTGTTGTTTCCAACTACCCGTGTTTGGTCTTGCAAAATATATATGTCAAAAAATAGGTATAATATTAAAATTATATATTTTGATATTAGTTTGTGCGCGAATTAGACCCGTTTAAATACTAATTAACATATTATAGATTCCTCTAGGTTTTCAAATTAAACTCTGTACTGTTAGATCTTACCTGTTTTGTACAACGCACCAAACTAACTTGACTACAGCTATTCATCTCCAACCCCTATTCAAAACGAATACCTATGTGGATATCTAATTATACCGGAACCAGCGTCGCTGTTTGTCATTCCATAAGGAACTTTGCAGGCTCCGTAATCCAATATTACCCCGCGATTGTTATACGTCGTGTAGACCAAGTGACGAAAGCAAGCGGTAGACATAGTAAAAAACAATCTATCTATAAAGCTTAAGCCCTTGCAAAGGTTCGAATAGCATTTCAGTGCAATCAGCACTGACATGTTCAGCCGTTTTGACGTGATTGTGTAACAAACGGCCTAGCTGCCAAATATCCATGACACAGCCACGCGTTGCAGTGGCTAGGGTTTTTGTTGTTGCGACTATAAATTGAGACGTAAGCTACCCTATCTTTTAAGTTCAATCAAACTGCATACTGTGTGGAAACTTGATTAAAATCGGTTCAGTAGTTTAGGAGCCCATCGCGGACAAACAACGTGACGCATAATTTATATAGGTTATGAAGACGAAGAGGATCTGACAGATATTAATTCTACATCAGTAATTCGTGACGGTACCGTTAGTAAGGAACCCGCCTTGTGTACTCGAAAATTAAATTGCTCGCCGTTCGGTTGCTCTCTTTACTTGGCCCCAACGAGTTGGAGGCCATATTTCAACTTCGCCTTTAATTGTTCAACTGCGACATGGGGTTATGATAATTATTATAAATTATTTATTATAATCAAATAAATTTAAGCTTATTAACATGCCTATGGAACCGACCTACATACTTTAATTTAATATTAATGTTGTTTGCCAATTTTACAATGTGACTCGATCTCAATATCGAGTTATTTAATGTAATTCATGAGACATGAGTGAAGTTGGTACATTTCTGTATATAATCTGGATGCTATAGGTACATAAATATAATCTGTTAAATATAAGTAATAAAAATATCATTTCAATAGTTGTTACTTTCAATGCGTCTGTACTAAAATTTTAAGAAAATGGCTAAATATAACAGTAGGTAAGGGTATAACGGTTTCCCTTTATTGACCCAATCAGATGAGATGGCAAAGTGTAACGTGTAATAATACGAAACAAAGGTAGCTACCCATGACTATACTACAAATGAAGTACAAAGAGACCCAATGAGAAATCAAGCGTGAAACCAAACAAACTGAACTAACCGAAAAGTGAATTTCTTTTACGGAAGGGCCGAGAGAGGCATATTTTAATATTAAAATAAACATTTTGCCTGATAAGGAAAAATAAGACAACTGCCGAAATTATGACATTTTAGGGAATGCTTTCATTTGTAATAACATCTTTTGTATATTTTTTGCTTGTTTCTATTACTATCCATAAGTTTATTACTTACCTATATACATCCTTATGAAACTCAAGCATATATTCATACTAATACAAAATCTGTGAGTAGGTATTGCAATGAAAATTACAAATTACGCCCGACAAAGCCGACTAGCTTGCGCATGTAGTAACACTGTATGCGATTCACAACTAATAATTACACTGCAATTTGGTAAAAGGTCATTACCTTCGTTTGACTAAACTGTGAATTCGGGCGGTGTTTTTGGCAGGATTTTGGAAATTTTCTGATATTAAAAGCACGTTTAGAAGCGGTAATGTTTAAGTTCTGTTTTATTAGTTACTGGCATCGTGTAACTAGCTATCGATACTCGACTATCCAGTTACTGGGTTGGTTAACGACGCTCTCTACACATTTTGAGGCGTAGGTACCTACTCATAGAGGAAGAGCCACTGTATAGTATTAATAAGGTTATTTACAATTATTATTTTGTACTAAAATGTATACAAATATCGAAATCCAAACAAAATGTAGAGTTCAGATTTGGTAAATAACTAACTTTTTAGGTATCTCTAAGATGAATTATTCTGGGATGGAGTGGACAAGTGGGAATTTATTATCAAATACAATTCACATTTAATTAGACAAATTTCATACAGTGATACATCAATGATACACTGCAAAACCCACACATGCAGTAGCAAAATAAAGTAAGAACGATAAAAAGCCTCATGCATGAGTATGTGAAGAACACCTCTCAGACTAAGCACAGTTCCTAGGCACAACCGCTCCGCGTACACAAGCCTTTTTATAGGTCGTCAACCTGTCAACGTAAACCCTGAAGACATATCGACTTACTGCTAGAGGAGTGCACTATCGCATATTTTTATAAGCACTGCTTTTTCTATTTTAAATTACGAGATGTGATTCGTGAAGCTTCCGTTCGGCATGTTGCGTGTGGTATTAAAAGAAAAAATCACAAATTTTAAAATACCTCCGTAGGTAACATGGAGATTTTATCTAAACAGTAAGATCTGAGTGACAAAACCCCCGCGTTTTTAATAAAAAAAGTGCTTTACGCGTTTCTTCGGCGCCAATATAATAAAAAGCCATATTATGTGAGAAAAATTAGCCAGGAGAGTATTATTCTTCGGTGGCAATATAATAAAAAGCCATATGTGAGACAAATTAGCCAAGAGAGGATTATTTTTCTTTGGCAATATATTAAAAAGCCATATGTGAGACAAATTGGCGAAGAGAGATCATTAGTTCACGCGCTATGATAATACCTATCATAACTTGTGAACTTGTGATCAAATAGATAGCTACTTGTTATTCAAATAGTTTAAAATATGATGATGGTTGTCAAATCTAATTACACGCCGGTAAACTTAAATCCCAAACTATTCACGGATCAATAAAATCAGTAGGTAATTAACAAAAGCTCAAGTATCTAGATGATCTCCTTACTATCTCGGTTATCCAATCTGATTACTAGCTTGTCAACTTTGATCCCTTCCCGACCTATTCAGCGATTGACGGATCACCTGCAACGCCGCTGCCGCGATAGTGACGCCGCGATAGAAAGCATGAATGCCACCGGCTTCCTATGGCATAATGTTGACTTACTCGACTAAACGTAGCATATTTATGACGTTATCAGTTTTTTTAGTTTACTTAGGTACTTGAACAGTGGTATCTTAGGGCAAATAAGGATTTTAGAGTAGGTACTGTAGAGTTTTGTTAGGTCATAGTTAAAGTTCGATTAGGCAAATGTACGAGATTTATGTTCATACATAGATATACGTTTTTCGCTCATTGGTATAATATTAGAGGGCTATAATACTTAATGACACTACTGATTATTTGTATATACATAAACACTTTTTAGGAAAAATCACACGTACGGTTCCAGTGACGTCATCCGGCAATGCGTTTACGTCTCACTTCTAAATACACCTCGCTTTGCCCTAACTGCTAACAACATTTGCAATATTAATTATGCGAGCCGCCGGCCTGATGTTCCGGGGTAATAACCGCCGTGCGGGATAGCATCGGGATTCAACAATATACGTTACCTAACTATTTGATGAGCCCTATACGCGTCACCGAAATCATTTCATCCTTTCTTTATGCCCCCTTTGTGTCGGTTGCGTCATTACCTTCATTTCTAGAGGGAATGTCAGCGAACGATCGTTTATTTTATTGTAACTGTTACGTCTCGCAGTAGGTACGTATTATGAAAAGCCATAAGTGCCATAACATCAAAAAACCAAAGCGCGCGCACAGCCTATCAATTTGGGTGTTGATGTGGGGTAAATTACTTACTTTGTGCGGAGACACATTAATCAATAGAGGATGATTAATGAAAGCCGGCACACGATCCCGATCGTTTGATGGATTAGCGCCCATATGGCTCTGCATAATTTGCTGAGTGCCGCCACCTGTACCCTTGTTTGTTAACTCTTAACAAACAACGTTAGTTAGGCTTAGTTTTCCATAACTGCATTAAAATATCCGTCGGCCGCTGGACCGGATACGTAGCATGCAGAGTTGCTAACCGAATTACATCCAAGCATTCCCCGTAGTATCTGCAGATGAATGCGGAGGTGCACCTGTCACGTCTCTATTGTTCACCTTTGTATAACAAAAGGACATGTTTTTTTGTTCCTTTAGAAAATCTGTTAACAAGGCATAAGTAGGACCTTTTTATCCGGTCGAAGTATTCAGGCGCTCGGGGCGGTTACGGCGTAGATTGGCAACCGCCAAATCCGTACAAATCCCGCAAGCAGAGCCCTCGACAACGGAAAACACAATTGTATCAAAGCGCTAGGGAAAAATGGGAAATTACTCATACCTTTTTTCACTAATACCTTCGCTGCAGTGTTATCGCATGATTAATTTGCTTATGTACTTATCAAAATATTTCGCAATATCAACTAACACGAATTGGTAACGACGAAGTCGTATTACTCGTTAGTTTCGAAAACAGAGAATAAAATGCTCACCATTTGTCATAATATGTATAATAATTAAGGTAGGTATGACACAACTAATTAGTGTGTATGCATTCGATGTTTTTGTTATTCCGTGTAATAAAGTTGATGTGATGCTAACAGCATGAAAACATTTTGCTTCACAATTTAATACCTTTGATATTGGAGCTCTACAGTTTAAAGCATTGCCGGTGGGCGAATACTCAGAGATTCAAATTAATTTCAATCAGGATATCGAACAACAGATTATGGACAAACATTTTGCAGCAATTTTGCTCCGGAAATATAGGCACATTTTCAAAGCGGTTTATACCGGACCTATATTAACGAAAAAAATATTAATTGCTTACTAATTTACGATAGGTAATAAAACAGTATTAGGTAAGTAAACACAATACTGTTTTTATATTACCGAATGACTTTTTTTAATAAAAGCTATTAATACTATTTTTATTTTTTAATACTATTTGATCATTTATTGATAAATTGTGCCAAAATAATGCAATCATATTTAATAAATATCTACGAAATTACAATTTCCGCGGGTATCCAGGAAAACTACAGTTTTTTATGGTTAGCATAATTTGAGATTTGGATTGGGCAACACAAAATATACCTACTCTTTGTAACAGTCTTTTCTCAGTTTTTCCACTTCCAAAAGGCACCATGGATCTTTTTTCATATTGTAGCACAGATTACTATTGAGAATGGAACAAGCATCCATCTCCTGTCGGCAGCCATCGGAAAACAATAGAATGCACTCCTCGTCACTCGCAATGGGTATGAAAGCGTAAAACATAAAATTCTATCCGACGCTATGACGTTCCTGGCAACATTGTCATGGTTTGTGTGCGGATATTTGGCAGCCAGATGGTTAAGATGGGCTCAGAAGGGCATAGATTCGTTAACAACACTGTAAAAGTTCTACTACCTTAACTAGAGTACTTAGCAGTTACTGGCCTCTCCGCCTGAGGAAGTACCACGCCTTGCATATTTTTGCATCAGTGCAATAAGCAAGTTCAAATTGATAGAGTTACCCAGCGTACAACACACCTGCAGTACACCTAACGTATAGGGTAACTATACATATAGTTATCTGTAGTACAGGGCCTTCCTTAGATAAAACAAGAAAAATATATAACGGTAGCCTACCTGCCAACAATTTACTCCGTCTATGGCATCATGTCATCTTACGCGAGATAAGGAGTAACGTGTTCTTTGAATATATTTTTTACCTAACTGTTACTTAATAGATTTATTTCTAACATATTTATAGTACACCACCTAGTTAATTCCTTACGACATATCCAACAACTTCTATCGATAACTATACAAGTATTTTATCCATCTCTAGTGATATAAAACCAGACTGTTATTATTGCTGATTTTCTCTACTTACTCTCGGATTATGAACCGATTATGAGGCGTAAGAAATCATTACAAACATAATTTACCTTGTTCTTCCTCGAGGTTGTATTATTTTCCCATTACAAAGCTTATAGCAGAATAATACTTTCTAAGTAAAACAATATTTTTCCATAGTTTTCTTAGAGATTTTGTAAGAAAAGTTGGCGCAACCACTTGAAGGTAAAAAAGTTGCTTCTAACGAGAGGCGGCTTTGACTAGTGACTGCGCAATGCCGACGTTGTCTTTGTGCCGGCGCCGGCTATGACTCCTGCCAATTATTTTTCTAGACTGTCCCCTTCTTGTCTTTTATATGATGCCCCGAGAAAATATTGTTTGATTTCTTTTATGACGACATAACCCTTTTTTAGAGTGTAGCTTGTACGATGTTGCTCACAACGCTATGACTATAATAATTATGATTATACTCGTACTTACATACATAATATTATGTACCTATTCTTTAACAACAAGCAGGTGCTAGAGATTATTCAGTGAAGTTCAGTGGTAGAGATTAGTACTTACCTCGCACTATCTAGCTAGTATCAACAAGCTATCTAGCTAGTTTAATACACTATTCTACTCTATTTCCACTCTAGTTATCAATATAGTTATTCAATTATGAATTCAAGTTCTATTCTAGATAGAATAGATCAAATATGCCACCTACTTCTTTCTACTATTTTGCTTATCGGATCAATAAAAAGGCTCAATTGTTTTCAGTGTTACACCTATAGCTAAGTGCGTGTCTAATAATAATTTGAGTCAGTTGAACTTTTAACACCGATTAGATTATATTTTACAGGGGTCTGTAAAGGTTTCTTTTCGAAAAGTAATGTCAAAATGATTGCACGATACTAATTAGATATTTTAATTAACTTATTTGGCTCTTTGGGCCCACAATTGTGCAGAGGTGTTTCGGGTTCATGTAATTGTTAGTGGCGGTGGGTACTAAATGCAGACTGTTCTGCGTAACTGCGCATATGTGGCGCCGTGCTAACGGCTAGTTAAATTTTGCAAACATTATTACTCTATTGTGGCGTACAGACTTTACATTCGCAATTGTTAGTACAAAATCTGAAATTCTCTATTCAGTGGTGGAACCTTCTATAGATTATGTTCGGCGAATTTCAATTCAACCAAAATTTCAAATTAATTTCACACTCATAATTTGAATTTATTGGATAATAAATGTTTTCCAAGAATGGTCTCTCAAATTCACAAAGTGAGATTATATATTGGTATTTGGTTCATATTAATTGTCAAAAATAATCAAACGAATTTAATTTAGGTTAGTTAGGTACCTATCACTATTCGACATGAATAGCTTTACCCGAACTCGCTTAGTTATGACGCTCAAGAGACTAAGATTGCAAAGTCCAAAGATTCAACCTCTCCATTTAAATCTCAATAAAGCGAGGGTAAGCGTGCCCAAATTGGGTAGGTACGAGTGCTTACAGACATGCTAATAAGTTAGCGAGTTAGTGATGTCAGACTGAAGTTCGTAGTAAGTGTGAAATTAAAGTCTGTTCAGCGCACGACAAACACTACTTGAACTCGATCTTGAACCAACTCGAAGGGGTGTCGGGCCTCGATAACTTAAGGATTAGTTTCCAAGAACAATCCCGTATTGTTGAGCCAGTCACTGCAATTTCTTAGTTAAAATACCCGAGAGACACCAGACAAGCGGTGCCGATTTGTTTATGAAAATAAAGCTGAGTTGAAACACGTCGCCACATTTTACGCCTAAATATGATAATTATTAACGATATCACTTGAAATACTTGCCAACTTAAATTACTTTGGTATGCTAATCTGCAGTCCGGCTTGAGCGAGTGTTGCCACTTTGTTTTCGGTTTTTAGCATCGCCTGTTTCTCTATTTTAATTTTAGACAAAGCTCATTAACCCCATTGCAGTATGTATGGATTCATAGAATAGGATATTCATAGGAAAAGGCTGGTACCTTCAATGTCCGAGGCAGGTATTGGATCACTCGACTGCGAATCGCTTGGTCAATATTTAACCTACACCGTCCCAAAGTTTCTGTTACAAACCAATTCAATAACTTTCCTTGTTCAATAAAACAGCAATGACTTGCTCCGACTGCATTGGGCTTCTTTGTGTGAAAACTTTTGATTAGTTTCTATACCAAGTTGTTGTAGTTTGTCTATATTTAGTTATTGCGTGTTTTTCTTCCTGTATTTCTAATGTTTCCTCGACATTCTCATTAAGTCAACAGGTTTGAACCTCACTTGAGTAATGAGAAATTCTCCAAATTCCGTGTTTTCATTGAGTAACCACTTAAGCGCTCTAATGCTTAAGTAACGCTTGGATTATACTTTCATGGAAGTGGCGACTCAACATCTATTTGGAAAGCAAGGAAGTTTCATTCAAGCGTGATTAATATTTTATTGATGTCGGGCATTCAAGTGTTTGTTTATTAGGTATTTAGCCCTAAAACACAGGTGTTAACTAACATACCTAATACTTACATAGATACGTAATTTACTTTTGAAAATGAACAACATGTAAAAATGGAACAAAGCGTATCAATAACTATAGTAAAAAAAAACAGTATGTGTGATGTATGTGTATTAAATGAAAAATGCGTCGTACATAGACTACTATCGAATAGGTACGTTACGATGCGTTGAAGTATTTAGAAACACGTAATTTGTACCTAAGTGTGTACTAAAATATCGTAAGACTATTAATACACTGCTGTGACTAACGTAGTCTGACTAGATTTGTTACTGCAACTGGGTGAAAGCTATAGGCTTGCGTACAAATAGAGCAATACTGTTACTGAGCTAGAGAGTTTTATGTTATTTTTGATGTTACCTGAAAGCTTTGCTTACATATTATATTCATAGCGGTTGCGTTCATATAATACGGGTTATTAATGTGTAAAATATAATCCCCCTATTACTTTAGAGACTGAATACTAATACGAGTTGCACGACCAAATAAAGCTATAGATATCAAAAGGGAAACAATTATATTCCAAATTGTAAAATGTCTTGTAAAGTATTTCTAACATCATAAATTCATGAATTTGTTTCCCGCAGGGTAGGCAAATTAATAAACAAATAAACCCATAGCTTAATGTTTATTTATAATGAAACAACGGAATTGATTCATTATTTAATCAGAGCACAATATTATTCAACTTTTCCAATGACTGATTCAATGATATTGCAAATGTGCAATTCTGATTGCATGCATACTACGAATATGTACCTAATTAGGTGGAAAATATTGAGTTGAGCTGAAAAATGAAAATTATTTGCAACATTTTCATTTTTCGACTCAACCCAACCTTAATGTTTGTGCTCCAACATGGAATGAATTTCAGTAACCTACTATAAATTATTTGCTTTGATTTCAATAACAGTAAAATATGAAGACTATTTTTGATTGCTCTTTTTAATGCAAGTACAACCTACTGAAGGTTAATTAGTGAAAGCGCTTTCCAATTCGAGGATCACATAAGACATGTAGTTTACGTGTATGAATGCTATTGAATGTTTTTTATTGCTGCTTTTTAATAAAAGTGAATGATTCGAATAATTCTTATGACATAAAAAGACTTGCTGTACTAACTACCCTCTAAAAAGAATACAAATTTGTAACTGAGCCTATAAGAATTTCATTTTTGGGTCAATCTAAGTTAGTAATCTAAGTCAACCTAGTTTTTTCTATAGTCCGTAAGCGTGTATTCTACATAATTTACATTTACAATTCCGCTAATTAATTATGTCATTATCACATTTACGTTATATTCATGCATGGACTTCCTACCTTCGTCAGAAGTCGGTCTGACTGTCTTTTTGAACGAGTTACATGACGCATTGTTGCGTGATATGTAAAATGAATACAATATTATGTAGGTACA
The DNA here is from genome assembly GCA_905147375.1 of Hylaea fasciaria. NCBI lineage: Eukaryota > Metazoa > Arthropoda > Insecta > Lepidoptera > Geometridae > Hylaea > Hylaea fasciaria. Next base: position 6,139,865 of record LR990199.1, read on the forward strand.
ATTGTACAGAAAGTTAGGAGGTAACAACAGATTTTTGTATCTACAGTATATTAATTTGAGTAAATTTACTATTTCAAAGGTGAATATGAACAGTTGAAATGTGGTAGCTAAAAAAAGCTAGTTTTATGGGGCCGATTTCTGTTATTGTTATGTTGCCGTATAAAATATGAAGAACAGCATTTCGTGAAGCGGTTACAGATAAAGATAAAGTCGTGAAATAACTTACCGCCCCGGCTCTATCAGTGTGTTAGGTCTGTCCCAAACAAATGTGGAAATAGCAGAATATGATCACATTTTCCTTTACAACCCGTCCATCGCTTTATCCGTAGTATAGGCTTAGGGTATAGCAAGGGCGGAAAAAGGGTTCTTTTACATTCATATTTTAACGAAAAGGGGTTACATATAGTGACTGAAGATTATAGAAGGGTACGGCAGAGTAAGGAAGCAACTTTGCAATGACATATTGCCAGTAAATATTTCATTTGTACGATATTGTTACACGTTCACAAAAATTGATTATTTGGTTCGTGGGAGTTTTATATAAGGTTGGTCATAACCAACCTTTAACGGTAGAGATTTGAAATAATATCAGACAATGGAATTATTTTTGGCGTGATGGAATCTACTAGTATATAATTATCTTAATTTTTATATGGTTTCGCTTACAGTTTGGAAATCTTCTAAAGTCAACGTAATCAATAAGGTGTCATTTCTAAACTTTCAAATACCTATTAGAGGTATCTAGCTTTTTGTCTTCGTCGCATCAAATTTGCTTGAGATTGCATCTAAGCTTTTGTTTCATCTCCCGAACACGGAGACTTGTCAAATTACTTGGTAGAAAATAAGAGCTTCAAAAGACTTAGCAAAAGATTACAGCTTACCGTGTTTGTTGTTTAATTAAACATATTCACCACCAACGTAATTTTATATGTAATACAAAGATATAAATGCCTAATAAAATGCCTAATATAAACAGGTTTTATCCTAATAGGGTAGTAGAAGTAGCGGTTAGGGGATGTCTGGACCAGTTCGGAGCAAATATCGTAAGGCAGTTGAAGCCAAAGGGTACTTTCTAAATAAAGTAAGTGAAAGTTGGGGTCTTTACCAAACAGTGGCTTGACATTGGCCGAGAAAATCTTGCTAGTAAATTGACGTAACAGCCGTAAATACTATGAGAGAGTGTATGTTGAGGTTTAAACCGAGCGCCACTTTGATCCGTTCGTAGTTAGAAACATAAATCATATTTTAACATGAAGTGTTGAGTCCAAATCATTTAACAACAAAAATTATAGACAAACTCTATAAGAGTGGACGGAAGATAACTTGACACCGAATAGGTATCTCATTCTGTTTAGGTAGGCATTCACTTGAAGCGGTAAAGTATAAAAATCATCACATCGACTAAAACAGAATAAAGCAAACGTCGATATGGCGATATGGCGCACTACTCGCTTACTGAGTCATCATAGGTTACGCGTAGCGGCAGATAGATGGCTTATTTTGTCACAGTCCCCACAATGTATCAACCAAAGTTCACCTTAGAACACAAAAGTTGAAACATTGACACGAAAGAACAATTTAAATAGGCTATGTTACGCTCGACAAAGTTTATAGTTCCGTAAGATATACGAGCATGCGTACAAAGTCGCTATGGGGTGGTGGTGATGAGTGTTTCAGAGAAACAGGAAGTTATAGTTTCTTTTATTACTCACCCAAGTTTGACCAAGAGTTTACTGGAATTTGACACGATGGGTATTATACAATACCATAACCCAGCTCGAGATCGGGCTTGATTAAATAACTCAAAACAATATTTTGCATGCAATATGGCAAATGTCATAGAGCTGAAAGTGTCTGTACAATGTAAAAGAGTAAATTTGTTTTCCTTTATTGAAGGACAATTACGGTCAAAATAAATATAAATTCTTGGACGATTCAAAATCTATTCCGGAAGTTCTTACATGAATGGTTACTCGTACCTACCTGAGTAACACGGGTTTAACAGTATGCCGGGTTTATTTGATATACTGTAGCCAGTCCATACACTCGGCTTAGATATCCAATAGCCATAGTTGTCGGCTGTGGTCTGCGGTCAAAACCGCAGAATATCGTAGCAATCCGACGCCCACGGCTCGCGACTGCTTTGTAAACCTACCTTAGGATGTAATTCGATACAAGTATCACGCGAAACCTCTATGACACGCACATAATGCTACAGCGGCTTATAAACTAGTTCCAAGTACCTATAATAATTACTAGTTGTAATATTGTTTCGTAGCACAAAAATCTATCACATCCAGGCATCTGTGTTCATTCCCAAAACAAATTAGAATTCTGCTATTGGGTTCACAGAAACAAATCGCGAATTCCGAATTAAATGTTATGTTTAGAGGAATTCGAAAACACTTCATTTAATGGGGCGGTCCGGGCGCTAAAGTAACTTTTACAGCTCGAAGCGTTTCAATAAAGAAAGATATAGAGATACGTACAACTATATCATTAACCAGTTTCAACCTTTATTTCATGTAAATACGTCGGCGGTCCAGAGGCTGTTTTTATAGAGAGCGACGTGGAACCTTAACCCGTGTGAGAAAGGCATTTCGGAGGATCGGTTTTCAAAGAAAACACGCTTTGTCGATTCCGTTTACTTGGCGAATACGGGCAGGTATGCTTGATCCAGGCATGAAAGGGACAAGGGGAAAGATTATAGGTACTGTTTTTGTTAGCAGGACCTTTGTATATTTTTTTCTCTGGAATTTAATAAGTTACCACAAAGTGAAACCTTTCAGAGATAAACTAATCTATCTTTGACATACAAAATGCATAGTTTGTTTGTTCATTTTGTATGCGTTTGCGCATCATTCATCCAATTGAGTTGTTATCATTTTGTCTTGATGTTAGTTACAGACTACATTTACCCTATGCGGGGAAACAACTTTGTTAACATTTATCGTGTCATGCTGATATAGAAACAGAAGAACATTATTTTTTACTTGAAAAGTCGGATTTCCAATCTACTGAATGTAAGGAACGCAAACAGTTGTAAAAGTGACTTAATGTCCTGAAATAATATCGTAGAAACGAGCAAGTTTAAATGTGTTTTGCAATTATAACAAGGTTCAATAGAGACCACCTCGCATTGTAGTGTTTCATGTACCTACATAATTTAGGTTTCCTTTTACCGTTCCTAATAGTTGTTTTACCCCAGTGTCGGACTAAGTGCAATTTATATTAATGCTATCATATTTTCGCGCTGGTTACCCGCATTTTCATATTAACCGTAGCCCGTAGCTCCCATGATAATGTGAGAGGTCCCACCTTCGTCATTTGTTTGCGACCTGATTAAATTTACACGGCTAACGCGGTTGGCTATAAAATTAATTCCCTTAATAGGTGTGCGGTTAAAGATTTTTTAAATGGCTTCCGTTAATTTGAGGGAGAATTAATTGATGCTTCGTAACTTTCACTATATGAAAGAGGTTTATTTAGATTTTTGCACATCGCAAGTGCCGAACTGATATTTTGATAAGTACACGCTATATGTAGTTATAGGTCCTTACTACACTATATACCAAATATTTTGGTTTTGCAATTTCAGTTAGCAGTGTTTCTTTAAATTGTGTGAATTTAAATTGAACAATAACTCACTACAATTGGCATACTTAGATGCAATTTTCCTTATTTTACATGATAATATTAAGTTCGAGCGCGGTGACATAGTAATACAAGTTCGATAGTAGTCTAGAAAATAAAACATACACTCGAATTGAGAATCTCCTCTTTTTTTTGAAGTCCGTTAAAAATTAACAAACTTACCAATCAGGACTAGGCCCCCGTGGTGGATGAGGGATGATGACTGAGTGGAGACCATTGTCCAGCAGTGGGACAGTCAAACTCTGAATTATTAGTCGTAGGTACAAACCCATTCAATCACACATATTTGCACGTTCCAACCGTACATCCAGCATCCAGACTACAAATCTGCGCGAACACAAACGCCCACGACGACGGAATTTGATATTGTAAATGCCGGCCTACAAACAGGTTGATCGTTTTTCCATTTCGTATTATCCGGGCTTTTCGTTTCATTCTGTACGCTTAATATTTGATTTACTTAATATGAGTAAAGCTTTGTCTGTTACTTGCTATTGCGTAATTAATTTGAAATAGCATTGAAATGGATGGGGGTTGGAATCGTTAAATTCATGCGTTTAATTTTCTGGGTCGTGTGCTAAAGTTCCATGCTGTCGTTTTCATAGTTCATTACTACATTAGGTATTTCATGAGTTTCAACTAAGACTGAAAATGTGTGTATGAAAAAATATGTCACACGCTATTGTAGGTATAGTTCAAATGTAAAAACAACTAAATAAAGCTCGACAGTCGACATATAACAAAAACAAAAAAACTATACAACTAAAAAACGGCAAACAAATCTGGAACTGTTAGTTTGAAATACCGACAAAATTTTATGTTATTTGGTAGGTACGTAAGTATTTTAAATCATTTTGTGCAAATATGTAGTAGAAGGTAGGTACAACTAAAATAAAAAAGCTCGTGTTTTATTTAATTTTGTATAATAGGTATAAGGAATACATTTTTAAAAATCAGAAACACTTTTAATTGTATCACAACTGTATAAATCATCAATGCATCTGACTGAATGACAAACCATCTACAGTACCCGTAATATGTAGCTAATTTCTGTTCAAGTGCTACAGCCTATTAAACAGAGTAATAAAGTGTCGACGACCATTGATTTCTTTAAAGAATTGGACGGTTTTATTATCGCGTCGTTTCCTAAAGTTTCCAATTGATCACTTTTCAGTCTAACAGATATCTTTCAGCTCGACCAGGTGACGCGAGAATCGAAAAGGTTATTAATTTCAGATTGGGAACTTAGTGTCGAAGAAGGTATTCATTGAGCGTTTATTGAAAGCCGACTGCAAAGAAAGCCTTTCAAAGGCCTTTCAATGCCAACTTGATGTGAAACTATATTTGCCGATATCCTGCTTCTTCAGGTGTAAAAATCACTTATTATTGGCAAAGCGATGCGAGGCTATAATAGTCTAATGAGACCAATTGGCGTATGGTTGTCTGTGTGTCATATATTTTGTCCAACGATAACTTCCACACGGTTGACCTTATGAAAGGTTGTAAGAGATTAATGTTTACTTATAAATACAATTAGGTACTACAATTTGTTCAGGGGGTGTTTAGATGGTTACACGCCATTTCGTACACTACACCAAACTAGATACAGTCGGGTAACAAACCAAAAAGGTATAAACGAGTCTGTGATAGAAATTTTGCGGTCCAGTTCGAAGCGGCTAGTTATTTCTTGGAACAATTATATAAATAATGATGTTATCGATAATTTAAAAAGCTGCCTTCCACCTTTTTGATATTAGATGATTTTTAAAACTCAATTTTCTCCAACCTCTAATAAATTAAACGATAAAAATTTCTCAAACATAAACACAGTATAAATGGAAAAATAAATTCAGCACCAAGAATTTTTGTCACGGCGTGAAAAGTCTGCACTAACAATTTTCTTATTTTCATGCCTCTAGTGTGTTGGCTAGTATGAAGCCATAAAATGGTTTGACTTCATACTAGCCAGAAAATTAATTCCCCTTTTATATATTGAATGAAACCAGAAAATACTCAATTTATGTGAAAAATATCGTCAGATATTTTTATAAACATCAAGCGTAAAGTTTTACTCAACCTCGCTAGACATTACAAAGTCTGATATTGCTTGAAAGCCACTTTATAAATTACTTTGACTTTATTTGGATAAAAATACATTTTATTTATTTTTAAAGTAGGTAACTAAGCTGCGGGAAGTTTTTGTTGATATTCATAAAAAATATTAATAAAATATGATCGAACTAAGCAACACTTAAACTTCATTCCAAAATGTAAAACGAAAAATTATTTCATTAAAACACCAAACAAAAAAGTATTAAGAGCCTTACAATTTCATAAAAATGAAAACTGTGTTTAATTTGCGGCACTTGTAAATTTTCCAAGGAGGTATAGCGGCACCCGAATAATCGTTTATTGGCCATTACAACCCCTCTAACACGCCTTGCCGTAGAATACAACGTTAATGTGTTAACCCTTTACTCAAAATAGGCTAATTTTATGCCAAGTAAAATTTATTATCTTACCTCAGAAGTGATTTACAAGACATTATGTAAGATTTAGTGTAATTTGGGGGTGGGAAGTAGACATAATAAGGTCAAGGGCTAGTTTTGAAACAACACCCGTCATGGTAATGGATAAGCTAGGCTTCTATTATTATAACGAAAGCGACATGAGTTCGACAGCTGCAATAATAATTAAGATACCACAAATAATTTTATTAGTGTAGTGTGTTCTGATATCAAAACAGTTTTAAAGAGTTCAGATGGTTATAAGACAATATTTTTGTACATCGGTAACATCTGATACAAGAAAATCAATTTTATACTTACGTATTGTAGCGTATTGTAGTATAATTCACTCATTTTCGTTATGTTACTATTTTCTGACAAACCTTAATAATATATAGTAGGTACCTATTATAAACTTTTGTAATGTCGTAAATTTAGTCAACGCTTCACTGCAATTAGATAGTGGTTAAACATACCAGTCAACAGAGCAAATAGCAATGAAATGGCCAAAGATCCGGCAGACCGTACAAATGTTGTGATGATATTAATACTCATTCCACGTTACACTAATTTGTAGATCGGACTGGACGAAATTAGTACATACTGGAAATGTTATGTATGTTGATTGAACTGAAGTACGGAAATGTAGGGTATGATTGAACTGGTTATGGTGATCCGATTTCACGAAATACGATCAAAGTCAAATATAATTTCGTTGCTCTGCGAGGATGCGTTTGGTCCATTCCGTCATTTGCTGAGGCTGATAGTGAATTGTGTAAAGTGATCTTTTGTAAGTTTTTGGCGTATTGTCTGTCGTAGATGTATGAATTTTTACTGCCATAATCATAGTAGGTATAAGCTTATCTTAAAATTAATAAGATGCATCATGTTGAGTCCTTTCCAACTTCATTCAGCAGCTCTTAAGTCAATCAGTCAATCCTTTAACAACGCTCGCACTCCCAGCTTCTGTTTGCTTTATTATATTTACGTAACTGAGTAGTATCGTGTCGGTGTTAGTCAATAGAGCTTTATTTAAACCAGAGATTACCAAGCTGACGGCGGATTAGGTTTGATTATGTGCTTATACGTGTCTCTCCGCTACTCACTCGAATGCCTTATCAAATATTTAACAGTAATCGGTTAATCATTTACTTAAACATAGAGCTTTCGCTGTGATGTGAGCAACTGAGTATGGGATAGGAAAGATAATAGGTTGATTTGATACCTAACCTAACAAAGGTACTTACTACTTGGGCTCGATGGCTGGAATATTTGGAACTTACAGTTACAGAAGAAATATTTTACAAAATGTGACTTTGTGAAAGTTTCGGCAAAGGGTGAGGTAGGTACTCTAATTACAACTTAGCTTCTCTCCGTTGTTGTCTGTAAGGATACTACTGTAAGGTTATTACACATAATAAGCGTCTTTATTAGTTATAATTCTGATTTTGTCATTATCTATCTGTGACCCACAGAAAATTATTACAAACGGGATTAAGTACTTCACAAAAGCTATAAGCTTCCGAGTGGTCTCCTTTGCTTTTTGTGTAGGGTTTACGGCAAAATGCTAGGAAGGTAGTGAAATGCAAATTAAGAATAAAAAAAGGAAAATTTCTGTTAAAAAACTACAAACAAATAAGGCGAAATAATAACCAAGCTACTTCCACTTTGTTTTCTTCGGTACGATGCAGTTTGCCGCTAATGGGCGACGCGGCGGTACGTGACACAGTCCCGGTTAGAGATAATGTTTGCTGCACATGAATATTGTATGCGATTTTTAAAGTTGCATCCACTCTGACTGAAGTGGGTCAGATGATTGTCGTTGTACAATAGTCGTTGGACTATCCGTAGCCGGGGCAAAAGGGAAAGTCAGATAGCTAGATGTATACAACTAATTACCTAGGTATACTTACCTATGGATGAAGTTTTTTGGATTGGAATCTAAACGAAACTGACGTTCCAAGGTATCAACTGTTGTGTTTTTCTTAGCACTTCTTTTAAATAATAAAGTGAATTACATTAGTCCACTTGTATGCACTATACTGAGCGAAATCAAGCCTAATCATAATACAAATGGCACCTGCTAATGAAACACCGAAAAGCGATTGGGGTGTCTATATAACACCGCTACGTCTACGAAACTCATTAACTAAATAGGTACGGTACTTGTTTTGCCAAATTTCAGTTGGTCTGTAGGTTTGTAAACTGCAATAATCCAACCGATGTGATCACAACTGCCGACGGGCCAATCAATGGCGGACCACGTTAATCACAGATCGACGGAATTGACGGATGCATGAAACATTCGTCGACTGTGACGAATAAGTTCAAGTGTGAACTGGAATAAATCAATGTTTACCAGTACGTTTTGAAAGCTTCTATTAGACTTATTCGAATAGATAGTGGCTATTTGTACGGGTACTGGATGAATAAATTATATTGATTCGTACATTTATTGTTTTTTTGGATGGTTAGCTTGTCTTTTGTTTTTTTAGCTTTTGGATGTACCTACAGTACCCGTATTAATAGACTCAGCCATTCGAATAAGTGCAAATACGGTCACTTAAGGTAATAATTGTCAAGTGTTAGGTACCTTTATGAAAAAAAAATCAATATGAAAGTGGGTAAAGCAAAATTCACTCGACATTCAGAAGACGCCTTGTAATCTATCTTCACTAATATGGAGTTATGGAGTTAATAAGTAAATCAAATTTTATAATAAAACCGGCCAAGTGCGAATTGGACTCGCGCACGTAGGGTTCCGTACCATTATCTATAAAAACGGAAAAATCACGTTTATTGTATGGGAGCTCCCTTAATCATGTTATTCTGTTTTTAGTATTTGTTATAGCAGCCACAGAAATAGGTACATCACCTGTGAAATTTTCAACTGTCTTGCTATCACAGTTCATGAGATACATACAGCCTGGTTGCAGATGGACAGACAGACAGACAGACTTAGTAATTAGGTCCCATTTTACCTTTTGGGTACGGAACCCTAAAAAGATGGTTATTAGGTATAGGTTAAATTGTTGATTAACTTGTTACTGATAATCAAATGTCGGTTGCGGTGTGTTAGCGTGTTAGTGAAATCAAAGCTTTCAATATAGTCCTTTGAATACTGATTAATACATTTGTTACTATAATGAGTTAAAATTGTATTAATCTCCAAATTAAATTCATTGGCAAGTTTGTATCTGGGATTTGTAAAATAGAGTTTATCATTGATTGCGGCTCGCTATATTCTCGAGGATACTTCCTAACTTGCACATTCTAATTTATATTACAGACTAGCTGTGCCCGCGACTTCGTCCGCGTTCGTACCTTTTAAACCTTCCCTGGACTCCCACAAATCATTCAAGACCAAAATCAACCAAATCAGTCCAGCCGTTCTCGAGTTTTAGCGAGACTCACGAACAGCATAATGATTTTTATATATACTATAGATAGAAGATACTCGTAGATGGACTCTCCGTGCCATTTTCCCTCTTATTCATAAAAAGTTATGTAAGGCTTATTAAAAATGCGAAATGAAAAAATTGTACACCACAATATTAAGGGACGTTTATCAAATGTTCATGAACTGATGAGGGATGTTTATGAAAGTAAACAAATTACGTTAGACACATCAGTCATATCAACAATGTTGTGCAGCGGTTGCGCATAAAATCGTATTCATTTGACAACAATGTCCACCGTCATTGTTCCACATCGTGTGGAGAGAAGTTCTACAATACTGTGACTTTGGAAGGGACCATTACCATTTGAGTGGTGTTGTTCATCATCATCCAATTTTGTTGCGCAACATGTCACGCAACATTGCTTGGCTTAGTGTAATTCTGCCGTCCGATGACTAAAAGACCGTTATGTGACATTTTGTCAAATTTGAGTTAGAAACACCACGTGAAAGCGAAAATTTTGCTCTATCTTCTAGTCTGGGTCATTTTATTTAATGTTTATTAGTTACTGAGATACAGACACTATGCCCGCGGTTAACTACTAGCTTTTCCGACTTTTCCAACGCTTAAATACGGTTACCTTGCTTTAAAACACTTAAACACCGATAGAATCACTTAACTGTGTATTTAAACGTTGAATTTACCCTGGCATTCAAGCTTAGAAAACGGCTTCATGCACGTACGATACTATTAAGCCGTTACCTGACTTAAGGCGTGTTTTAGTGATTTACAATAGCATATATCTTCTTAGATCTACGACGTCTAAAAGACAGTTTTTCAACAACAACTATCCTATAAAACCGCTAGCCAGACTTAGCCGCTCCGTCGTTGGTTAAGCAATTAGAGTTTAAAACATTTACAATTCTAAAAGACGGTGACCGTTTTTTTAGTTATACGTAGTTTTTAATTCACGCCAATAAAAACAATATTAGATAACAGTTAAATTACATTACAACGCTAAAAGACGTTTATGCGCTAAGGCTTTCCCAAGCTCCCAACCCCGCGCGCTCGCGCATTTGTCGCTAGGATGCTACGTGAGCGCGAAATCCCGCCAGAGTGGATTCGAAAGCAAGGAGGTAAGCAAGCATTTTATGTACTTAATTTTAAATGTTTTATTGAATGATGTTATATTAGCAGATTATACTTGTGACACGCTATGGCGAATCTAGGTAATCTATACAGCTTTATCATGGGTAAAACTATACTTACTGTTTTTAGTTTAAGTATAAGTAAACCCAGAATCTATTTCTGATAATAAGTTCTTTGTTAGAATTAATACTATTGATCCTCTATATATTTTTTTAATTTTGTTGCATACCATACTTTTAAAGTGTGTTCTGTGATTATAGTATAGGTACTTAATAATAATGTTAATATGTTGGGCAGTGCTCGTCGACATCACCATCCCCCATGACGAGAACCTCGTGAAGGCCGAGTAGGACAAGGTCAGCAAGTACCTAGACTTGGCCCATGAGGTGACCGCCATGTGGGATGTTGACTCGACGATCATTGTCCCGATAGTGGTTACGGCGAACGGCCTTATAGCGAAAAGCCTCGACCAACATCTTAAGAGGCTCTCGCTAGACGACTGGATTCAAAGTCAAAGTCAAAGTCAAATCATTTATTGTAAATAGGCAATAAAGTTGCACTTTTACAAGTCAAACACTTCAATCTAATAAACAAATTAAACCAGAAAAGAAACAAACTATAATTAATTGATTATGGTTTGTGTTTGAAAAAGGATTAAGGGTCGGATGCAGAAGGCAGTACTCCTCGACACGGCACGTATTGTCAGGAGGTTCCTCTCTCTGCAGCCCTAACCACCGGTAGCCTGGGCCCTGCTCCGCTATCGGTGGTACCACCCTAGGTTTAAGTTTTTTATAATGTTTTAATCTCCAAGTGCTGCAACCTCACGATGATAGGCTCCTCACGTGAACTTCGATACATGGCCATTCTCTCCTGGGCATACAGCTTAGCTTCTTCTTCCTTCGTATTCTTTGTCCAGACGAGAGAGTTAGATGCCGACGGTCGGGGCTACAGACAACTTGTAGCGTCTAAGTTGTAACCGAGGCGGTGCCGCGATGGTTGCGATTCATTCGTGGAACCTGTGCTTCTTCTCTACAAGCATGAAGCAGTTTTCGTCGGTCTGGTTCCGGGTAGGTGCAGTTGTAGTACACATCGATGGTTTGCGGCTGCGCGTTTGTGAAGTGCCGCTTCACTGACAGCGACGGTCGGGATACTTGGGCATACAATCTGACGACGCAGGGATGATGCAGAGGGGATGGAACAGGAGCGGTGGCGGAGTATGAACTAGATAATTCCAGTATCTTGAAGTTAGTCGTCGGAAGAAGTGGTCCTTAACACCAAATAAATCCCTAACTACCAACTTAATCTAATAGTATGTACTTAAACTAATATGTACCATTTATTTTTAAGCGGGTATTATTTATTATTTTTTTGGATTTAGAACTCTGTACTTACATGATATTTTTACAGGTGGTTTATGTTTTACCGAGTTAAGTTAACATCTTAACCGTAACGTAACCCACAAATGTCAATTGGGCACCATTTGACTGTCCAGTTTAATTCTACTGAGTCTAATTGGTTTAAATGGTTACTAATTACTAACTTTTATTAAAGACGAGTTTAGAAAATGCTACCCAATTTTATTTTATCACCATTTCAAGACCTAACAACAGCTTCTCCATTCAAGGAAAGTACACTTAGCCGCCCATTTAACATAATGTGATTTATCTCTGACCTGTGTGTCCTACACTAAAATACAGTTACTATGAAAGGTTCTACCAGGCACTGTTGTTTAACGTTGAAATCTGTAAAAAATTGTTTATATAAACCATAATTAAAACCGTTACAGTCCGATAAAGGCTTTTTTAGTTGTGGTGTTGATAAAATTTTAATTATTGTCAAATTGAAAAAAAAGTTAAAGTGACTTAACTGTTATTTAGCTTTGAAATTGTATGTAACTGTGGCTCGATAAAAACTCGCCTCACAGTTGTAGAACATTACAATCCTATAAGACGGCTGCGCTTCAGCCAGCCGTTTTTTAGTATTGTAAATAAAAACATTTTTGAATTGACAAGCACTACTAAAACACGAAATCTTAAATTTTAAAATAAAGAAAAGTCGTATGGCACATTCTAAGCCATACATAGAAAGCTTAAAAGCATACAAGTAATTTGGTTTAGGAAAAACTTCTCTATGTATTCATATTTTCGAGATACAGAATTTTTCACGTTTTTGCTCATATCTCAAAATTAGGGTTGTGCACATAACGGTTTTTTAGTAATCGGACGGCAGAATTCTGTTACCCCTTTTTCATAAACATTTATTAAACGGTAATGAGCAGTATACATTTTCAATGCGCTTTTTTAATAAGCCTTACATGTTGGATTGGGATCTTTTTAGGTATTTATTTTATAAAAGAAAATGTTATGTTTGTATTAAGAATGTACAGATATGACAGATTGACTTCAAAATTATACAATTTCCCGAGCACACGTATTTTTATTTTCTCGCTCCTGTTTGTGTTTCTCACAATGGTTATGGGCCCAGGACACGTATATAAATAATACGAGGAATGATAGAATCAGCAAGAGGGCACGGGTAATGTAAGAATTGACCAGTTCAAAAAAATTACCCTATGAAAGTCGGGTTCTATAGTCGGGTCGTTCATGCGGAGCGGCGAAGACATTAAACAAGGTCATTGATGCAGAGGCTCTCATAGTAAAGAGTGATGCATGGTGGTGTGACCGGTATAGTACCCGAGAAGTTGATTCGGAGCCTGAAATTTTGTGGATGCCAATGTCACAATTATCAACAGCAGACTCCATATCGCACTCCTGGAAGACGCAGGGTGCGATATTATCGAATGCTAGTGAGTTGCGACACGTAAGAGGGTGCGCAACCACGAAGGAAGTATGAGACGAAATGAAGTCGATTTATGTCTCGGAGACCAGAGCTGTCAACTATAGCGAAGTCTGAGGATGACGATGATGTCTCGAGCAACTTTCCAGTGTCTTATATTCAACGCCTCTGATTCTTTACTACTAAGGGTGCGCAACCACGAAGGAAGTATGAGACGAAATGAAGTCGATTTATGTCTCGGAGACCAGAGCTGTCAACTATAGCGAAGTCTGAGGATGACGATGATGTCGAAGAGAATCTCTCGTGGTTCTGTAGTAGTAAAGAATCAGAGGCGTTGAATATAAGACACTGGAAAGTTGCTCGAGACATCAGCCGAAGACAGAAACAGCCACGATTGCAAAGGGATAGTCGGAGAAGAAGAAGAAGAAAAGCACGGACAGACCTACAATTTGTGTGTCAAATAAGTGTGGTGGTGATGTACATTACGACTGTTTTTAATACTGGTTTTGTAAATTTTAACTGTGTTTCAGATGAGTGTAGAGCTGTTCATGGTCGAATTGAAAACTGGATTATAGATAGTGGATGTAAGTCACACTTATATAATGATACGAGTAAATTTGTAAATGGCGTGATGCCTATAAATGGTAAATCAAATTTCACTACAAATGGGCAAGGTAAGGGTGGTCACATTGTCTGCATATAAAGATAGGAGTTTACTCATTGTAAGGCACGTTATTAAGTTGTTCCGATTTGCGAAGTAACTTGATGTCAGTGGTGAGTTCAGTTTTTCGCAGATTGTTTTGGGAACTTGTACTATTAAAGAGATAACTGTGTGTGTATTGGTTGTCTCTGGGAAAACTGTGTGTGTCAGATTTCTTGAATAGTACAAAGCGTGGATGTAGCATATGACTAGACTTGTTGTAAGGCACGTTATTTGTTCCGATTTGCGAAGTAAATTTATTTCAGTAGTGAAGTAATTTGTCGCAGATTGTGTGGGGAACTTGTACTATATTAACGGGATAACTGTGTGTGTGTATCGGTTGTCTCGGAGAAAACTGTGTGTCGGTTTTCTTGAATAGTACAAAGCGTGGACGTAGCACTCATTAGTGTTTATCTTTTTATTGCGGAGTTAACACGGGGTCGAAGTAGACAACTGTGGATGTGATACACGAATGCGATATTTGTGTGAAAGAGAAAGTGAACGTGTTACGTTGCCATTTATTTAGGACTTGTAGGCCGTGCGATATGATTTTAATAATCGTTAATTCCGACGAAGTTAGGGTCCCATGCAAATCGTAGTGTTAGGAGACGTAAAGGTTTATAGTTATTTACAAATTGATATATGCTTTATTTTGGTAAATAACTTATTTTGTATGTATGTGTATTTTGTAATTTTTACTGTAAAGATTTTAGAATTGGCAAGAAGATAAAATATTTACCACTAGGTAACGGAGGTAAGGAATATATCGAGAGTTTTCGATGAAGACATTGAAAGACTTCAATGTATTCTTTAAGAAGGAAGGGATATTGGCTGATAGGTCCTCGAACTCCGGATACATTCGAAGAAAATGGAGTTGCAGAGAGGATGAATAAAACACTTGAAGAAATGGCAAGGTGTAAGGTGGCTGATATCGTCCAGGTCGTCCAGGTTTTTGGGGTGATGCTGCAGAGATGGCGTGCCTCGTGAAAAACCGATGCCCGGTGAGTACTGTTGGAGGACAGACAGGTCACGTACGACCTGGTTTGTGGGCTGATGCTGTAGTGACAGTGTGCCATATGAGAAACTGATGTTTGTCAGTATGTACTCGTAGAGGGCAGATCCGTACGAGAAGAGGTATGGAAAATTTGGAGGACGATCCGGTATGAGAAGTGGTTCGGAAAACCAGTCTAGCTACACTACTTTTAGAAGTTTCCAAAGTACATGATTTGGATAAGGAACAAAAGAGGAAGTTGCCATTTGGAGTGTTGAGTTGTCGTATATCCTACCTAGAAATGAAAAAGATTACAGAGATAACCAAGATGTTGGAAGATGCATCTTGAATCAAGAGCTGATGTTTGTCGATTGAGAAAATCTTTACAATGGCTTGGAACCAGCTGGACGTCAATGGAACATAATATTGTTGGACGAAAAGCTGGGAAAATGAAGTAGAAACCTACTGTAAATGAACCATGACTGTGTTTATAGAACTGTGTTGGTGGATGAACATGGTGCGAGTATTTTCGTTGTGATCTATACGTTGATGCGATTATATTGGTTGCGTGCAGTCAAAGAGGATGTATCGAAAACTCAAATGGGAATTATTGATCAAAGAGTTTTGAGTTGAAAGTCTTTGGACTAGCAAGACGCAAGTTACGGTTCGGATATTGACATTGTCAAAAAGGGAAATGTCATTACATTGTCACAACAAAATTGCGTCAACGATTTGTTAAAATGAACTAACATGGAAGATTGAAAAGAATAATATGTTTCCATTCCAACGCGAGGTCGGACAGAGGTGAAAATGGAGAGAAATGTGAAAAGGATGAAGCAGAGTGACCATATCGTGAGTTGATGGGAGCCTCTTGGTTCGATAGTCAGGCTGGTAGGTACAGTTTGTGAGTACTCGTGAGTACTTTACCTGGAAAGCAGCAAAACGTCTGTTGTGATATATTGGATAGGTGCTCATATTCTGGGTATGTATAACAGAGCATGCATATCATGGAGAAGTACAAATGGAAATGTGTGATGACTTCTACATGCGAGACGAAGTATGTGAGTTTTACACAAGTGGTGAAAAGGGCAGTATATCTGCATAGTTAGTTTCCTAAAATCGAGGTACTTAGGTATGCAAAGATTTAGTTATATGCAGATAATCAGAGTGCAATTTCTTTAGGGAAAGATCCCGTTTTCCATTCTCGATGAAAACACATTGATATAAGATGGTATTTTATATTAATTTATGTAATGTGCTGAAATGTAATAAGAACATAGTGTTGGAATATGTTTCAACAAACAATGTGTTGGCGGATGTGCTAACGAAGTCCATGCCGAAGCAGGCTCACTACGTGTGTGCATCAAAGTTAGTTTTAGATTAACGGGGCTGACATTTGTTTTCGAGGTATGTTTTTATTTTATTTTTAGTACATTTTCTTGTATAAATTAAGGGGGTGTGTTGGATTGGGATCTTTTTAGGTATTTATTTTATAAAAGAAAATGTTATGTTTGTATTAAGAATGTACAGATATGACAGATTGACTTCAAAATTATACAATTTCCCGAGCACACGTATTTTTATTTTCTCGCTCCTGTTTGTGTTTCTCACATTACATACCTATTTTATGAATATGACATAATTTATTTCTGTGTTATTTAGGGAGGATAGTTAGTGTTCTATTTATTAATTGTGGCTATTGATTCTGAGAATCGACGTAAACAATATTAAATTCCTGATTTAATTAAAGTATGCGTGTTCACTTTCAAAAGTCATGCGTTCTATTTTAACCGATCAAACCCCGATTGCCGGTCATCTGCAATGAGCGCTAAAATATTGCCACGTTAATCACACTGGACAACGTTAACGTGTTCATGCAACAGTTTATAACGCCACGAGTAATATTCCATGAATATACCAGTGACACTAAATTTAACTTTAGAGTGTAACACTTTAATTTCAAAATATGAGCTCATAGATGGGTGAGTGCAGAAATGGAATATTAAATAAGACGTCAGTAAGCATGAAACTGTACTGGACGGAATTGAATCAGATTATTGAATAAAGTGCGCTGCGACGTACGTTGTGGGTCCTTTACAGTATGCAGGGAACTAAAGGGTAACCTACTGGAAGTGGCTGGTGAAAGAATCCGAATTACGAGTATCTATCTTTCCTGATACTCTTGTTTCATGTTTCTCTCATTTCTGTGTTTGACTCTTTCCTGGAAATAATGCCACCAAATTTTTTTTTATGTTTTTTTTTTAATCGTATTACGATTGTGTTCGACAAGGTACCAATTACCACAGTAGAAGCCATATAGTCGTCTATGAGTACATACTATACTGGTATGTCTCATCGTGGTGGCAGTATCGTCAAAGATGGTATACTTATTCTAAAAATATCCCATGTATTAGACTAAGAACTAAACTTAAAATAATTGGTGATGGAATAGGTTTACAACATAAATTGGAACAGTTGACAATTACGACTCAATCTAAATAAATGGAAAACAGAGACTAGATTAGTGGAAAGTTGTCTCAATAAATTTATATTTGTAAGTAGACCCTTTTGAAACACCATTAGCGATCTATCTCCGAATCTAGAAATCATTAATAATTTATTTTAATTTCATTTTGAACGCCTTTACAGCGTGTTTTGTTTACCTCAATAAATAACAGAGATTTTTTCATAATGTGATTTTATCTTTGATCGCTTTTTTAACTACAGTATCAATTCGGTCTTTGCCGATCTTTCTCCGTCGCAATATAAATAAGTTTTGCTGTCACAATCCCCTACTATGTATAGAAAAATTTAGTAACATAATAACGTATTCGTTTCAGTCCTTTCCAGTGCAGCATACTGCAGTGGCTTCCTTAGATAATCCAGTTAGGGGGCCGGTTGGTTTGCAGAACACGGGGGTTTCATGGCATACACCAGCGTCCACGTGACGTTCTGATCCCATTTCCATGTAAAGGATTCTGCTACATTTTCCCTACCCTTAGTTTCTATATCATATTCTCTAGTGTATTTCAGGTGGGTGAACTGTAATTGAGGTTATTCTTTAATGGACATATCAAAGTAGCATCAAAAGGAAAGGGGAGCTCGGACTATTATAATTTCATGCTCTTACATATTAAAACGGTTCGTTAGTTTTGTACTTGTCGGGTCGCGCTTTAATTTAAGAAATATAAGTTATTCGTGATAGTTTGTGTTCTTCAATCACGCTATAAAACTGATAAGTAGAATGTAAAGATTGGGATGTAATTTGGTACATAACTTGTTAATACCGAAGGTACGAAGACGAATAATATTAGCCCATCATTCTGTAGGAGTCGCGCGCTACATGAGCGTTGATAGTATTAGTTAGGCTCTGATAGTATTTGCCCGAAATTTTCAGGAATGTGCACTTGCGCCAATCGGTCACACGATGCTCGAACGTATAGAATACGAGCAAACATTTATTTTGTGTTTATAAGATATCATTAAATATTTATTTTAGATTTATTTATTATAAAACCTTTTTACCGCCCAGTTTCAGCAGATAAATGATTTAATTCCAAATCCTGCAGCGTAACTGTTGTAGATTTTATAGATTTATTCATTTAAAAAATCGACAATTTATGTTTTTTACTGCTATTAAAATATTATGTTTTAAACACCTTTTTTTGCAATCCTTTTGGCATATTTTTCTTTGCTCTTTTTAACAAATCAAATTGAGCTAACACTTTAAATATTTTTATGTTGAAAAAGGTAAAAGGGATAGATTTATTCATTAAATAAACGACAATTTATGTTTTTTACTGCTGTTAAAATCATCATGTTATTATGTTTTAAACGCCTTTTTCTGCCATCTTTTTGGCATATTTTTCTTTGCTCTTTTTAACAAATCAAATTGAGCCAACGCTATAAATATTTTTAAGGCTGAAAAAGGTTAAGTGGAGCCAAAATGTTATGAAGTTAAGCGTTTAATTTTCTCACACGTATGTCATGTAATTTCCTATTAATTAAATCACTCTTACGAGGAGGTCTAATCCATTTTGGAGCTAACTCGGAGCGACGTGAGGCGGGACCTACGTCACGCGTCCCAGTCTGATGTAGGCACATTTTACGGCAAATGTTAACTTATTTACATATCTGAGTACGCTGAGTAGGTTGTTAGTCTTTGCGCGTGTAGCTTTGAGATATTTAAAAAAATAAATTATTAAATTACACAAAAAACGCAACTGCAAAAAGCGACAAACCAGCTCTTAAAATATATCTTTAGTACCTATCTATGCCATCGGCAGTTGAGATTCTAAGGACAAAGTTTAGTTTGCCATTCAAGATTGATTTTTCATCTAGGGCAAAGTCAAAGTCAATGCGTATGACTAATTATATTATATTTTTTAATTATATATAGATAATGTATTAATTTATTTGCTGGGAATATCAATAGTCCCAGCAAATAAATTAATACCCACCTACTTATTCAAAAATAATAATTTATGTACAAATAAGACCTAGTTTTTGCTGTTCGAGGCAAAATTAAGCAAAAACGCAGCGTAACGCTGGCGAGTTATTTATACTCCATTATAAAGTTATGGAATGGCTAACAAAAGTTAAAACTTGTTGAACGATAAATACATGTAAAATAAACTTTCTGAAACGTGGCGGGAACACGGCTGAAGTTATTGGTTGAAAGGGATGAAAATAAATTAAACATCATTCTATATTTCGGACACGTCCCAGTATCAACCATGTCGTAATACATGATTTATGTGGGTGTGTGAGCGCTTTTATCGGCCATAAGGTGATTTTTGCTGCTATTCGTATCTACTCAGTTTTCTACTTCTGTGGTATAAATAATTTATTTAACGTTGAAAATGTCTATATTTATTTCCTATTTATTTCACAAGCAGCAAACATTTTACTAAATTCGGTGCTTTCATGATTTGAAAAAGTGTTTATCAACTCTACAAAGTAAAGATCGTTCCACAATACCCTACTGCCGTATAAATTGAATTCGCTAATACGGTTCAGTACCTATAGTTAGTATAGGTACGTCCGAACTTGTACGGACCGTAATACGAATTTACGAGTTATTGCTGTGGGGAATTGAACATTGTCATCTGGAGAAGTGTTACCCTTACGCCTCTGCGTTACATGTGATACGAACAAAGCTTTTTTTACAAACTTTCATATTTTAGCTTCACCTGTTAAGTAGTTAGTATTTTTAATCGCAAGTTGTATGTCATCTGATGATAGATACGTTTTTATGAGAGTGATGAGCTCGAACTATCTTGTGCCGATAGTAAACGGATTTGTGACACTGTTATGCCAACCAAAAATAATAACAGGGTCATCCGAAAAATAGCACTATAGTCTACTACGAGTATGGTACTATAGTAAAAGGACCATAATACGAGACAACCTATTGTGGTGTGGTACGTGGTGGGGTACGTGATACGTATCGTTACTTTTAAAGTGATTCATAAAAAACGTTCATTAAAATAATAAACGTTTAAGGTAAGTAATTAACACATAATGAACCCAGGATTTCATTTGTATGTTTCCCGTACGGTCCGACACTAATAAAAGCTTAGAAGCTTCTACGTATATAAAAAGGATTTAAACATAATCCTGCAGTAGTGAAATGGGCCCATTAACATTTGGAATATGGCTGCGATTATTGCAGCGATTACATTCAGGGGTCACATAACGAGTTCGCTTTAAAAAATGGAAAAAGTGTGTATTCCATTCGAAAGCAACGCTCGTCGCCGTGCGGCTCATATAGTATTGATGGTATGGCGGCGGCGCCGTCGCACTACTGGGGCATGACTGTGTTGCCTCTTGACCGGAATGTACCTGGCAGGTCAACACTCCAATAAAGGATCCAAACTAAAACCACAGTACTCTTTTCCCCCTTTCATGTAACATAACGGTTTTCCATTTAAATCGTTTGTCGCTGTATAGTTTTAATTAATGCTGATGCTGGTATGTATTACGTAGCCGCTGGATATTTTTAGTTTTTACGCATGTCAAAGAACTTTAATGAACTTTATTTTTTCTATGTTGTTTTTTAACATACCAATGCAATAATGTAAATATATACGGTTTCACCAATAATCATGAGTCACAATATAAATGCTTGGCGATTCGCCGTAATAATAATTGATCTAATGTACCAGCACCTATTATTAACAATTTGTCCTCGTAAGTTAGTGTGTAGACTATTTCAGTACGTGTTTGGCGGCGTGCGGCTCGTACAATATTAATATTATGCCGCCACTAGGACACGTAGCCCCATTTGCCTCTTGATCGGAAAATACCAGTTTTAGAATGAATTAAGTACTTAAATATTTGATACACAATGGTGTTCATTTTTAATTAGTAGGTATATCATAATCCACTATTCGTTCATTGTTATAACCATTTTTTTTGGACCTGTTCACGGCTCATGATTTTCAAAAGAGTACATAATATTATAGTCACTAAACTTTAGTTGACTTGCGCGCTAACCACAAATGACCCAAATTGATATGGAACCGTCCGCCGACAGTTCATGTTTATTCAATAAAAAGTGATAAACACACTTGTCAGTCACTACATTCCTATGTGGAGTTCAAACTTTCGCAGTAGCGCACCTAACCTGACACACAAAGGGTATATATACTCGTAGGTGTCCTATGCCGACAAGCCAGATCACGGCTGCGACGAGGGACGCAATCCCCCTAAATTATTGTTGTGCAGCGATCGGAGCCACACAACTGGAAATCTACGTGAAATGTGTCACGTCACATGTGGAAATGGAAATCACGAATTCCAACGTAGCTTTTAGTGCTAGATTGGAAAGAAATTCAATAGTATACTGTGTTTATGGGTTTTGGTTTCGATATCACGAATGCCATGTCTTCAAATGTTCGTAAACTTACTTAGTAATTTTCATCAGTTTTTATATTTATGTTTTGTAATGCTACTGTATTAAATGTTGGGATCTTATTTTATAATTAGGTTAGGGGCATTTCAGCCCATTTTATTTCACACTGGCGCAATCAGGGATGCCCCTGAATTTTATACTGGCTTTCCAGATTTATAGACACCGTTTCTGTAGCAAAATTATACTGTAATACTTAGTAACTTTACCGAAGTCCAGAGATCTTTTGTTACATAGCCTAACCCATAGCGGAAAGTGCCTTTAATTACAAATAAAACTTGTAATATCTGCCTGTAGATTTCAAACTAAAATTAGTAGGCTGATCTCTAGGGCCCACTCCTTTACGTTATTTAGGTATAAATAGGACCTTAACTCAATTAAACATTTACATAAGCTTTATAACATTATTATACAAAGATTTAGATTTAGAAGAAAAGTACAAAATAACGTATACATTACTGGCAATCCTTCCGCAATTCACGAAAAATGTATTATATGTATTGATAGTATTACTGGGGCGCGTTGCAGCATGTTTTTTGTCGTTTCATTAAAGTATAGGAAATAAAAAGAAAGTGGAGTGTTCAGGCTAACCGCTAAACTTTCTACCCAATGATGCGTCAGCCTTGAATGGTGCAAAAGCTTGCATCGGCGGGCGATAGCACTGCCGGTTGCCTTCGGAATTTTCCTATACATATTTGATCGGATTTACCCGACAACACTTGCTCGATCTACAAACTGGTGTAGAGGTGCTTTATGTACCGAAAAATTCTCTTTTAACGGCACACTATTTATTTGTCCGGCTCGCGAAAAC
Organism: Hylaea fasciaria; assembly: GCA_905147375.1. Lineage (NCBI taxonomy): Eukaryota > Metazoa > Arthropoda > Insecta > Lepidoptera > Geometridae > Hylaea > Hylaea fasciaria. The sequence continues at coordinate 6,162,784 of LR990199.1, forward strand.
TGAAAGTACGAAACTAGGACGAGAGAGATTATTATTTTGTAAGTAAAACAAATACGTAAGAATTTATTTACTTGTAAAATTATAATGAACCTACCTAAGTTATTGCTTTCATTAATTTTATTTTGTGAACAGCTATGATTAGTGTTTGACCTCTAACCTGAAATAAAGTGACGATCACGTCTGTAAATGAAATTGTACGTACTACGTCATTGTATTTGCGCTGCATTTCACAGAGCTCAACAACTCAATTCACAGATCCTGCTCACAAGCTTACATCGAGTTACTATGTTATACTATTACTCCTATCAAAGGCGGCAGGGAACAATTCAGGGAACATTACAACTATTAACTGGAGAGTACAGAGTGAGACCCTTTCAATTGTATCTGTCTTAGTACTTAATTTAAACGAATGGCTGAAATTGTATGTTTTGTAATAAAATATAAAGGGCTCTCAGATATACCTAATGGAGGAAAACTGTCAGCATAATTGGAAAGATGCCATCCACTAACTTTATCCATAAACAAAAATTTAACCAGACGTTATTATACGGGACAATATGAAATTACCGAAGTTTGTTAAGCCACCATAAAAATTCTTTGAGCCTGTTGCCATAACAGCGATTTGTACTAATTAAGCTGGTTTTCTCTAATTATCCTTTTGAATATTCGCCGGACGGAATCGCTTGACCTCAAAATTGTTTGAGATATTGTTTGTTTACTCTCTAGGGGCGAGTGGGGAACAATGAAACATTTTTTCAGGCAACGAGCCGGGGCAGGTAATGACTATGCCGAAACAAAGCACCCAATGCAGAGCCTCATTAGCCATTCAGTCGTCGTGCCTCCCTTAAAAATCATTTACAAAGTCTTGATGAATGTTAGGCCTGTTTATTTCAGCTGGCCGGGTCGCTTTCAGCCCGTCTTCGGGATATTGTTTGACGGGCCTACCTTCCATTGTTGCCGTCTATTAGACGACGGTTGTTTTAATTGTTTACTGTTCTAAGAACGGAAAATGGTTACATAATGCCTGAAAAACGCAATGAAAGATAGTTAGTAAAATAACGCTCTACGATCACATACATAGACCGTTTCACCATCCGTTAACAATTCCCCATTGGTATAGGTATAAGGCTTCTATAAATACCCTCGACGTTGTCTCGTAGTTGGCTCATTAAAACGCTTTGGAGGCCACCAAAAGATGGTCCTTCGATTTGTGTTTGGATGTGCCCTACACATAATTATTTCCTTAAATAAAAGGTAAATCAATTTGACGTACGTTCATATTCCTTGTGCTACATAAAAGTAGTACCTACTCGTATAGCACAGAATACGTAGTATTTAGCTCCCTACTAAATACTACCTACGAACTAAAGTATTTGTGTCAGAGACCGTGACTTGCCAACAATTGAACAATAAATTAAACTCACGACTCATATATTATTATATGAGTTTATTTCACGATAAAAAACATTGAGCTGACCAAAACAGCAATTTAACCTGACGTATTTTATATTGAACATAATAATTTAATTTCCAACTTAAATCTTAGACTAGTTTTGTACTTAGCTCAACAACATACGAGTAAAAACTTGCTAATGTATGTTGCAATTTCTTAAATTAGCATGTCATTCGGAATTCCGCTTCCTGAATTCACGCCCCCGCGGTAAGTTCTGTAAATAAATAACAAACCCAACTTGCGGACGCAATCAGCTGAATATAATTTTCTTGCATTCAAGAGCGCCATTTTAATTTAATTTTATTCGCTAAATAGACAAAGCATTTTACGGCACGTTTTAATCAAAAATCGTCTCGGTCGCAAAAAGTTATCATATCTTATCCCAATTCTCATTCAAATAACAATATCAGACTCCCGTTGTAATCACTGAGGAGTATTCTTTAGAAAAATCTTCCTTTGTTTACTTCGTTATACTTTTTCGGAGTATTAATTTAATTCAAATTAATTAGCATTCAAACAAGGATTATTGTTCGGATGGAGCGAGAATTGAATTATCTTAAATATAAAATTCAACAAATTCAGGGTCTTTATTAAGTTAGTGGAGTTTTACTTCTTTGTCTCTTTGTTTATCCAACCTTAAAAGAGAAGTGAGAGGTGCTTATTTTAAGCATTGATTTGATTCGGAGCTGCTTATTGTGAATGACTGAATGGGCTTATGAATCAACAACCATAGAAATAAGCATGGTTGTGGATTGCGGTGGAAATTGTTTGCCGCTGCCAAATATTTGCACCTTTATGAATACCCTTTGTCGAATACTTACGCTATTTCAGCATTCTTGTAACTTCTTCCAAAAACTGTAGGTTTGCGACTGGCGAATGCCATTAAATGCGTTATAGGCCACTTAAATTTTTTATGGAGTTATTGATTCCGAATGAGATTCTTAGCATTGGTACCTACGTAAAAGGAAAAATATGTTTGTTATGAAAGTAGGATATACCTAGGTTGTATAGGCACATCCTGCTCGTAAAAACGAAGGGTTAGTGCCGAGAGGTCGCGTGTGTTCGCAGCCTTATGCAAATGTAACGATAACACGCCTTTAGGGTCAATAAACTGTTACCTACTCAGTTTTACGACACGATAAGTATATTGCCGTCTCATATCTTTGTATGTCTTTAGTTTTTGGGGCACGTTGCTTTTGACTGACATTGTTTTTTGTGTTTGTTTCAGATTTACACACGTCTTCTTGGTGTTAAGGTAAGGAATTTTTGTAAGCCTCTTTACCTAAGCCTGTATTGTGTTTTCCTTGAACTAAGAACATAAGCAGGATTATATTGTGGCGTGACCAAAAAATGAAGAAAAGAAGTTTATGGAAAGAAATGCCGCTACAAGTAGCGATAATGTGCTGTATGCAGTACGTAGCACGTAGTTACTTACCTCATGGCCTACGATAAATAATTAAAAAGACAAGTTCTCCTTATATTGAGTGCACATGATCAAGCTAAGTGAAATTGCAGCAAAATGATCCTTTGTAATAATTACAGGTGTACTAAAATAATGTCGACTTCTTTACATCACAATAATCAAATACGCTGGGTACAGTAAAGTTGCTTCTTACTATGTTTATGTCTACCGTTTGCTTGCACTCCAAAACCTTTGCCATAAAACTTCGTTCGGCTCAAGATAACCCCGTCCCGTTCTCGTAAACCCTAAGGATATCCATGGTCAGCAATCAACATCTCATCATTGTCAAAATCACGGCGGAAGTGCGGCTTCACTCCAGTCAAGCGTTCTTCAGGAAATCCCTGTCGGGTACTACGGGACAGTAGACGTTAAAGGATAATAGTGTTTCGCTGTTTCGCTATTATGTCTATGTCGGTATGGTATAAACTTGCTTAGAAACGTGTGAAGAAATTTTGCTTATTTGTCTCAAGCCGATTCTATATACACACGTATTTTATTAAAGAGTACCTCCACTACTGCGGAATATTCGAGCTCATATACCTACTAGTACCTGTCTGTGAGTTAAACATTCTCAGGTAACACAGCACCAAATAGTCAGACAGATATTTCCAAAATTCAACAATTTTATTATTATCAATAGCTGGGAATTTAAACTTCTCATAAGAAATATCTGCAATGAGCGCATAATATCACATCCATTTTTTTTTGTTCTAGGGCATACCAGTTTCGGCTCGATAATGCCCTACATTTCCATAGATATTCTTGGTTGTTTTGGATGCATTATGATAGAGTATCTCAATAGAACATCAAGGGGCCTGCCGTAGCCAGGACCGCTATTGTCTTCCGCCTTGTATGCAGCCGTTGAACGTTATGTCTCGATTGAGAAACGTAATTATCTGTAAGCAAATACAATACACTGGATTGTCAATATATTGCGTACAAGGGCTCGCGTCTTAATTAGTTATGTTTACTTAGAAGATAGGCATGAGCAAGAATGGTGACACATTTAGATGTTATTTACGAATCGTGTTAGTTCATTAGATATTGTCATTAATTTTGTACATGAGTTGTTCGTGGAATAGGAAATTTATATCGTGGGGAGTTATGTTACTTGCAAAGCCGACTGTACCTGAAAATAAATGCAAATACGTTGATAGAAACTAAAATAATTGAAACATTATTAACCAAAAGAAGTTGTACCATATAGGATTTACCATAAAATAACCCATAAAGGAAGCTCTACAGCTTCCTTTAAGGCTACTTAGTCAAAAGGCGAAAGAGTTCCACTATCACCTGTGCCAGCAACACCAGTAAATTAAACGTAAAGGGACATATTATTTAACAATAGGTACCTGAACAAAATAACCGAAGCCGGAGTGACGCAACATCAAGTTCATTGTAATTATTCCAGCTCCCACTCCGCTTCAAATAGGGTGATCTGTCTTATCGAAATCCATAGAGTTAGAGTGGAGACAAACGACCCGATATTGCGAATTACGCCTGACTGAAGTCTTTTAATTAAGAAACAGTGCGTTTCAGCCCCCGTTTATTTATACCGGGCGCCTGCTCCACTGGTGATTGTTTGAAGCCGGATCGTTAACTAAATACGCTTTGTCGTACCGTCGACATACTGTACACCGCAAAGGTGTAACCGAAAGGTGAATGGTAAACAACTACCCACTCATGATTGGTATTGAGACGTGTCGGACGTCTCCTTTGCCACAAACGTAATTTAGTTTTGGATAATGCATATCTACGTAAACTGTTATTACTCTATTAGTCATTAGATAGCACTCGGTTAAGCATTTTGACTAACTTTTTGAGCATCTAAGCATCAAAGTAGCCACTATATCTTAGAATTCAAATAGCCGCATCGTTTCCATAATAATTATTTACTCTGTTACACATAAATAAGTTCATCCACCTGAAACATCGTTTAGAATTAACTTTGGCTTTGAGTAATAGCTAGAAGGCATTAAACTTCAAACATGATTCTGTAAAGTTCACCCAAGTAATAAATGTTCCTAATACAGCTATGATGTGATATTACAATATGCAGCTTACAGAGAGCAACTTACAGAATTCTACATCGTAAAAATATGATCGTAAAATATTTTATTGTTTTCACATACAGAGTCTGCGAGTAGGTGAGTTTATAGCAAAATTATTTGCTTGTATGACATGGCAAATCGAATCTTGTGAGTTTTAATAACTAGCTAAAAACGGGTCTAATTCGCGCACAAACTATACCTAATGAAAACAATTTCGACTTACCTGGACATTTCAAGTTTTAATTTCATAATTTAAACTTAGGTGTAATAAAGTTTGTGAACAACGTTATATAAATGCCACAGCACTCGTTTTTAGTGTACAGTACAATAGTTTTGTTTTTAGGGAAGACCTAAAGTAGATAAAGCGCACATTTTTATACGAGTTACTTTACTCAAAACAGCCTTGAATTAAAAGATGTCTTTAACTGCGAGCATACGTAATTTTAACTAAATTTTAATACAGAGGGGCCAATAATTTAATTATTATCATAATCTGACAATTGTAGTAGGTACCTACCCTTACAAGTAACTCGAATCGTGTTGTTGATTTGAAAGAGCATAAATAAACCAAATTGAAGAATAAATGCGGAAGCCTAATAAAAGTAGGTCAACACCAAAAACAAAGAAAATTTACCGCAAAACAAGGCTCCTAAACTCACATTGGAACGGAGAACGAAGCAAAATACACGATTAAAGATTAAATGTTTGTTTATCATCTCCGTCACATTTTCGTATAAAAGGTGTTTCGAAATTTAAGGGTTACTCGATCACTGAATATTTTATTAACCTGCTGTGATAAGAATCCTTGAGTGACTCTGTGAAGCCTGCGAGCGCCCTTTAATGCAAGCTCGCTGAAATGCTGACAGAGCTTTTTTCACATTTTAAGTAGCTTGCCATTATACGGATTTTTGATCTTGTCACGAGCCCTTGAATCATTCTAGTTTGTACCTGCACGTGACACCACTTTGACGCGTCGCGCGTCGTATCAAAAGATTCTGGCTTTCGTAGCCAAGTTATTATTCTCCTTAATGTTCAATTAGGAAAATTGTTTCACGGCATATAAACGGCGTTTGTGGGCACATCTGTATTGTGTACGGGTAACGTGATGTTTTATGTTTATTATATTGGATTACGCTTGGAAATTTCATGGATCAATGCTAATAACTTGAACCGTAACGATAATGTAATTTGCTTTGCATATTTCCGTATTCAAAAATCTGTATAGTATAATATAACATAGCGTATACTTTTCTACTTATAGCCATATTAAAAAATTTAATATATACAATGTATAGGTACATTAAGGTCACGGCTACTGCCTACCGACATCCAGTTTAGCTCCCTATAGCCGTAAATGCTCTACTGCATGTACTTTGAACAAGGGACGGCACAATAATAAAAATGCTGAAAATTTTCAAGTAACTTAAAAATATACGATTTTTGTGTTTTTACAAGTTTTGTAACTTGTAAAAACACAGAAATCGTACACACCTAGTTTCACAGTGCGTTACTTTTAAGTTTTTATTACACCCTATTGTAGCACCTAATCTCAACTTCATTGAGGTTAGTTGCTACTTCGTACCATGGTCACGTCTCGCCGCGTCGGTCAGAGGGTCAGGGCTTCCTCTACAGTAAATTGTGTGCGAATGTCGGACCTCACATATGCATAATATGGAACTGTGTCCTTATTATCTTGTTACTTTCTTTATAGTTCGCCTTTATAAAGCCAGTGGATTTTTTATGTATTAATCAAAGGCGGATAAATAGATAAACTGGTTAGCGTCCAAAAGGTGGTTTTCTTGTTTCTTAAGAAACTGTAAATGAAACTCTAGATATTTTTCTAGAATAAATAAATATTACTTATTAATATACTTTTGGTCATCGATCTGACTTGTTAGTTACTCTCTCCAACATAGTGTAGTTCATTTTAGAGCTGTCTGGCAACGTAAATAGGTACTTACCGAGTTTATATGTGATACAATTTCTCGCATTATTACCTACTTAATAAATTAATTAAAGAATTTAAAAGAAAAAAATAATTAAGGAATGCAATCAGATCCATTCTAGGCAATAGTGCCTTGGGCTACATTTTTCACTTCCCAGCGGTTCAGAGTCTGCTCAATGGCTCATTAGAACTCGGTATAAAAAACAACAAACATCAGAGGTTACAAAAAAATAAGCTGACATAGAAAAGCATCTGTCGCCAGTTATTATGCAGCCACTGTGATAATAAATCTACCGCTTCCGAAGTAGTGACAGAGATTTGACAGCGGGGTGGTAAATGGGATCGAATTAGAATGATCTGTCGCCGGCGAATTGATTTCATGGCCTTTAGTTCGCCCCCAGAGCTCGACTCGCGCTCCGATCATATTTCCAGAAAACGATGAGTAAACTTCGGGTGATTTGTTTAATAATGTTTCGATGGAAATTTTGGAGCTATTAATTTGCAGATTTTCTTGCGATTGTGTTCGTAATAGGTAGTATCAAAGATTGTAGCTAGGAAATATATTAAGGCGTCCGCGTCGTCCCAAACTGAGACTGCGCTGTACACTGGTATTGCTTCACGCTTTTCCTACATGTAATGGTATAGAAATTTACTATATAATTATAGGGTATTTTAAAGATGCGTAATTATTTATTCACGATGAGTAAGTAGATTAAACAGTTCTACTAGGGGGGAAAACACTAATCGTGTACGATTATAATTTAAATAAGTTGTAAATAAGAATTCATACATTATCATGTATATTCCGAAATGATTTTACAATGTCTCACAATACATATTATTATGTTATTCAAAACTTAGTAGGTGCATAAACTAAGTCTTGGTGGTAAACGTAGCGCAGGTACTAAAGAGACCGCGCAAATAAACCCGCTTGGGCGGTTTATGAGAATACCACAATCTGTGTTCAGAAAACTCGGATAAATAGGACACAAAAAAATTCCGGCCATAGAATTGTCTATCCAAAATAATAAATTAGAGTTTTTAATAGAAAGATTAGAAAGCATGACTTTCCGATTAAAAAAACAATCAAAATGCATAGTGTGAAATTGGTGTTATGCAATATAATGTAATATACAAAGCAAAAATATTGTACCAAGTCCTGCCTATCATTCCATACGAGTCAGATTTCAATCGAAAAGGCACCGAGAAATCTGTATCAGATTAAATAAAATCCCATGAAAAAGGATAACAATGGCCATCGTAGTCAAGTGCAAATTTCCAATGAGTTCCGGACCATTAAGCCACTTACTGCCGTTAGGACCTCACGCACGGAAGATCCCCATTTGAATGCTGATCACGGATTTTGTTCTTATCTGTGACCACGTGTTTTTGTCGGTCTGTTTTTCCAATCCATTTGATTTTCTAGTAATCTCCACTAATCTTTCAGGAAAAAAGTAGGATTTACTACCTTTTTCAACGACATTCTTAGTATAAAATATTAGCAAAACGTTATTGTTGTGGTATAATTTCGGAAATTGTAAGTTTTACAACTTATCACGATTTTAGTACATATACTGACAATCATGATCATAGTAAAAGGACCATAATATCTTATTCGATAAGTAAGACAAGCTGAATCAATCTACCATAAATATTTTTTCGCAATATTTCGCATCAAAGAAAAAACTTATTTAATTCAATTTTTTTTTGGATCGCACAAATATTTGTTCCGGGCGTGAATCGAACTCGCGACACCAACACAGCAGTCCAATTGCTCAGCCACTACGCCAAACGTGCCGTCAATAGATGTTTGTTTATTAAACTCTACTACGAGAGGTAATACCAAGTGCCAGAGAAAATGAAATGATCAGCTAAGCGCTAATGGATGTTTTCAGATTGCATTTTCTTTTAGAATCCATTACTCTTTTTCAAACTTCTTTGTTTCGGTACATGCCAAAAAAATACGTGTTTTTAAGTGTCGTATGAGTCTTATTTAACAGACGCGGAACACCTTATCAAATTATTTATTTCCAAAGAAAAGCCGTATTGCTTTCATTTCCGTTACACAGATTTACTTTTTTACCTCACCTTTGTATTTCAGTTCGCAGAATTATTTTATTTCTCCGATTGCTTTTCAATTCTACAGCTATTTGAGATGTTTATTTTAGAGCTTTACTTTCAAATAAATGTATTGAGTTAAAATTAAGTAGGTATATTGTTGAAATTCAATGTCAGTGAGTCGTGCTCGGTACATACTAACACGTATTTATTTGTAAGGGAAAAGCTAGCTATAACACTCTACTCGTGTACCTAATACAGATTAATGTTAACCTTTGGAAATAAAATGATTATAATTATTTCCAAACTCCGATTAAATGAGATTCCATTACCAAAAGTTAGTCGGCGAGCAAGGTCGGCATGTGAAAGAATATCAGTGCCAGATGTGTGTGTAATTAAATTGTTATTGTTTCCCCAACGTGGTTGGTATCGAACGAAAATGTTCCCTAACTAAGCATGTCAACGTCAGGTAATTCCAAAGTAATGTAATTTGTTTCGTTATTCCTTAACAAAAAGTGGGACGGTGAAGGAGGAATATGAATTAAATTAATGTTTGGGAAATGTTGATATAGGTACATCAAGTCTGGCCATTTGTGGAGCGGAGCGTTTTCGCTTTCATTTAGATAATGGCTTGGCGATTCAGAAACTTGCCCGAGTAATTAAGATTGATGGGGTCCTGCCATTGATATTGGCTCGGTTCAGGTCGTTCAAGTGATAACTGGCTATTCTTATCTGAATCGGAATCATTCAGTCCCAAGTCTGATGTTTAACTGTATTTCCATTTGTGGTTTTTAGTTCAAATTGATTTCGATTATCTAGAATCGATTTAGATGCGGTGACAAACCAAATTTGTGAATAAACTAATTTGATAAGCAATCAGAATTAGTAATTAGCGCGATTGGTTGGTGTATTCAATATTTTAATGAAAAGGTCTGTCAGGCAGTTAAATCTGCTTTTTGTTTGATCGATGCCTGTTTGGCTCGTTTCCTTCTCAATCTGATATTCTATTAAATATATCTTTTCTCTGTTCTACAAAAATATGAAATATATTTTTCCTTTCACTATTATTTTAGGTGATTTTCAGAAGCTATAAAATATCAAGACACACGATAGTAAAATAAAACTCCGCGTAATATCTGCGTTGATAAAAAAAACAGTGATCGACGACAACTTTGAAAATAATGGAGTAAGTATCTATACAAAGCAAAGCATTAAAATGTACCTATGCTGCGGCATAATTACCCTCTTAAGGGGGAGTGTCTAGTCAAAACATCTTTTTAACAGGCTTATCTAGCTTATCATTGGTGTAGTAAAAATAGCAACAACTGTTCGCATCTCATTATATGCATCTCACCCAACGTCAAAAACTAAAATATAATATGCTCCGCATGACTCAACATCTCGGCTGGTGTGGCAAGTCGGAAGCTTTTCCAACTTTCCACTAATGTGCCTTCTTGAATTCGTCCACTCCACCTTTATTCCGCAAATGACTAAGATAAATGGTGCTCGCATTGTTCCTACAGATCCGCTGTTATGACTAAAATAACAACACATTTATGTCTCGATCTGTATGATTAATCGATGAGGAGAACAATATAAACAAAACAATAAAATGTAAACCAGACTTATTTAACATGTTAATCCCAATTGTACAAAACGGTCACTGGTACAAATAGTACCTCTCTACGTTTTTGACACAGCCATTTTGGAAATGACACGGTAGGATATAATGATAATGATCCTAGGTACAGTCAGCGACAAAACCTGCTAAAGGTGTGCAAACTTTAAAACAATTTTGTGCCAATTTTAGTAAATTGTGCGCGTTAAACTAAAATTGTTGATACTTAGGTCAAGTTCAGCGTCTTAATCCGAGAACTACGAGTAGGTATATTTCACAAGGATGATAATAGGGTCTCTAAACTTCTTACCAAGACATGATAACGGTTTGTATGAAAGGACAGCGATTAATGTATGAGGTCGAAGGCGTTTTCACTGAGTGTCATCACCCTGGATTCGGCCACTTTGCCTTCGCCCCGCTATTCTGGGTGAGATTAATGATCGCCGCTCATTGTTCTATAATCCGCCGCTACTATAAATTAATGTAACTAATTATACTTGTCTCGTTTTTCAACTAAAAATAATGCATGCTTTTAATACTTTCTATGTTAACATGTTTTTATCACTTCGTGTTAATTGAAAAGGTGATCGCAGGCGTGATACTTCAGTATAAAAGTAATACTTACAAACAATTTTATTAAGTTTAGATACAGTTCATACTTTATTTTTAACAAGTATTCAGTACAAGCTGATCAAAAATGAGCAACTACTGCTGGTCACTGAGAATGTCTGTGGTCCAACTTCCATCTCATCATCAGATCATCTCGCTATTACCATAATATTATGGCATCTAAAAACTTGCAACTACTCGTAACTCACTAAAACAGTATTAGATTTAAATTTACAGAACATAATTATCAGCAGTATGTACATCGAACTAAATTCAGTAAGGGCGAACACGGCTTCCAATAATAAGAACTACCTACGCATGGTGGCATGTCCAATTTGCTCTGATTGACTAGACTAGTCAGCATGCGACACTCGACTCGTCGCTTGTGGAGTGAAATCTCGGTTTTGACTATAAATTTAGTTTATTGCTCTATCCGACCTATAAGCTACTGGAAACTGGGCAAGTGCGAGTCGAGTGGTACCTACCGTGGTTCCGTCGTCGGTATTGAAAAAACAAAACGAACAACTTTACACTTTTACATTATGTTAGTTTACCTATATACCTAAATACTATATTATATTACCTAAATACTTATGAAATAAACTTACTATAATTTTGCATCAAATTCTCGTTTATAATGTAAGTTAGTGTTACCCAAAAGATTTGGACGCAAACACATGAAGAATAACAAAAATATACCAAGAACTTCAAAGAAACATTTTAAAAAGTGTTTTAAATGGCTATTAATCAACGTCAAATAAAGTTAATAATGTACTTTGATCATAATCCATGCACGAACATCAAAAACGTTGTGATTGACAACCGAAAGCAAAAGTTTGGGAAAGACTGCTTCCGAGTGCCTTAACCTCAAATTTAAGGCATTACCTTTTTACGCCGCCGCCGCGTCGTCGGCTTCCGCTAGACAGGATATTGGAAAAGAAAAACATGTTTAGTAGCTAAAATTAGTACTTATGTATACGTTGTTTATTTATTTAAAAGTGTCTACATGCATCAAGATTTTAGACCCGTTAGATTTAGAACTAGACCCGTTTAAATTCTAGTAAACAAGTATTCAGTTCGCGAAAATTTAAGAACTTCCATCAAGATTTTTTTCTGAAGATTTTTATTTTCCGTGTAAACAAATAAAGCTTCCTATTTCCAAAACCCATCAAATTAATTTCCAGGGCACTCGACCTCGCTTCCTATACGAGTATTTGCCAATACTTGTTTGGCTCAAGGTATCATTAGGGTGTACAAATCGGATTCTTCCCTCCGTATGTAATTTATGTGCAGGTAACTCGCTCATGTCGCCCCGAGCACTGCCGTGGCCTTTCCTAACAAGATTTGTGCAAACAAGTCTCAAATCAGTATGGTGATGATGTGTTTCATATTATATATTTGTATGTTGACGTATAGACACGAGTTGGTGAATGATTAGGTTTCAAATGAGAGACGGTGACGTTGGTAAAGATACGGGTAGAGCTTGGTAGATATATTTTAGAGATAATTTATCCGATAGGTACACTATATAGTGATATAAATCAAGAATTGTCTGTCCTGTTTAAAATGGGAAACTTTAACTTTTACCTTTAATATTTTAGTTAAATCAAGTTATTTAATTAGGCGACACTCCAATTAAAAACTCAGGTTAAAATATGAGCGAAAAATATTATCTGCTATAATATTGTATGCAGCAGATAAACAAATCTAAAAATACGTTAATGTTGTTAAATGTTTAAGAAGTTGCAGCCACAGTGCACGTTCGTAAATCTCTAGTGAAGTTGACAATACCATTTTACAAGAAAAACCTCAACATTTTTCTGAAAGGTTCCTTATGTTCGCATCTATTCAAAACTCATTGGACAGGAAACATCTCTCCGTGTTTGGATACCAAAGAGAACATAAATATCGATAGGTACCCTCTCCAGTTTCCTAAAGCCGTACATTTCGCCTAAAATTACAATTTCTAAAATGTGTCGCGTCGTTTCACTCCGCTTAATTGAATAAAAAGTATTTGTGTACAAAGTGAGTCGATAATCGATGCTGTTGAATATTTCAAACAGATGGGACGTGATCAAAATAAAATATCTTAGGCGTCATTTTCACGAGCGATAAAATCGCGATGAACGCAGTCTTATTTAAATTGTGTCACATGCACTGCTATTACGACATAATATTATTTCTTTATTGACGATTTCAGATATTACACTTGTATTACACTGCTAAAACATTAAAAAAAACTGCATATACAGTCAGACAGCATAATGAAAAGATGTCATGTTCTCGTATGGCCTAAATAGTCTCCACTAGGCGTTTTTATCGCGCAGAGAAATCGCTACGTTAATATCGCTCGGAGAAGATCGTCGTATATTTTATAGGTAGAGGGAAGTTTTTGTAGGAAGATAGAGCGGGCGGTTTCGCACCTCTATTGTCGTGCATTTTAAAAGCGCGGTTCAAGTTTGTCTAAACAATGCTAATGGTTCTGTAATAGCGGCTTTGTTGGGAGTTTTATTTTTCTTTATTACTTTTCTGTTTACAAAACTTGTTGGTTAGATGTTGATGGAAACTTATGTTGGTGATGAAGCACGATTTCAAAAAGTCGTACCAACACAGTATTTTAAACTTAGTTAATAAACTATTGATACAATTTATGACGCTTTCAAGCTAAATCTGAACCCCAGTTAAAGCAATTATTGTTACTTAAAGATAGAACGATTGAATAATACATTTATTATGATATTAATTACAGAGGAGTCCCTGTATAACTAAGTAGGTCCTTACTTTACAAGACTCTCTGCAATTACTGTACTTCACAAAGTAATAAAAGCTTTTGGAAATAGATTTCCTTCAGCGTTTTTCAAGCCATTCCCAAACCACTTGAACCGTGGGTCACAGTCACAGATTACTGAATGGCACTGACGTCATCCAAAATAAAATACCGATACATCGTACGTCCAAACGGGCCGTCCGTCCGTCGATTACCGCAAATCAAAAGTGGGTAAATGGATTCTGTCAGGATTGAGCGGGCCCGTAGGACAAGGGACTGCCTATTCACTAGCTAGACCATTCGCCTGTTTATTGACGATAAATTGGATATTCACGACGGTTTAATAACGTCCCTTCTATTTATGTCGGTATTCTTGGTTTTGTGTAAGGCTACTTGATGGACGCAATGAAAAGCTCAAAAATCAACGTATGACGGCTTGCTCTGAGTACCACCATCGTACCGTTTTCTATCGTGAATATAATAATTAGCAATATTTATTCAAGTTTATTGGCTTTATTTAAAGTTGATTGACGACGCGTTTGTCGTAGCGGTTGAGCACTCGGACTGCTGCGCTTGGTGTCGCGGGTTCGATTCCCGTCCTGAACAAATATTTGTGCGATCCACAGATAATATTTGTTTCTAGTCTGGGTGTTATGTGTATGTGAAATTATGTTTCTGTGACCAGTACCCACGATACAGGAGAAATCCTAGTGTGGGGCTAAGATTTAAAAAAAGAAAGAAGATAGAAGAAGAGAGAAGAATTGATATTGTCCAGGTGAGGGGCTGGTGAACGTAAGAACAAATAATATGATACAGTTATTATTAGAAGTCATCATAATGACATGTAAATTAAAAATTTCAAGATTAGTAATAATATTTACTGTGATAAGTACCTTATAACTAGCGAAAACTACGCTTGCAACACAATAAAACATGATATCTTACAATGGAACCTACTAAACATAACATAATTATACATATAAGTAAATAAAATTAAATAAAACAATGAAAGAAGACATAATAATAACTCAATAAAATAACCTTCTATTCCACCACCGAGTACCTACCTATTGGCTATGCAACAACAAAAACTGCACAGAAAGGATAGAGATTTATTTCCTCTTCTATTTGGAAAATAACAATTTAGTTAAGAACTGAAGTCTACAAGCCGATTACAGAGGCGCCAAAAAACTGTGAAAAAGAATCCATTATTAGATAATCCATTTTAATCCCTCTTTTCTGCTTTAGCCAGTTATTTGCTTCTCCTTTCCTTCCAAGTTCATTTTGAATTGCATTAAAAAATAATAGATTGAGGAAGGTTTGGCCTTGAGAGATCCTTTCAGTAGATTTTTGACCTTGTATATCGATGTCTTAGGATAAATCCTTGAATGAATTTTAGGTTAATATTCTGATGTTTTTAGCATGAAGATTGTAACGTTTCTCTCGTGCTCTCTAAATTCATAATTTTTAGTAGCAAAATCCAAATTAATTATACCCCTTATTTGTTATAATATATGAAAGGTATTATTAATAAATAAATGTAATTCATAAAAAAATAACCCTAGCTCATAATTGACTTTCATAATCATCATCATATCCACCATATCCACCAACTGCTGAGCACAGCCTCATTTCCCTTTCGTGTGTGAAAAGAATGGTGAAGTGAGGTGAAGATCTTTATGCTGCCATTAGTCAATTTAAGACTGTTACCAAAATATCTAAAAGCCTCCCAACTGACTGCGAGGCTTTATCTCCTCGTAACTGTGAAACGAAAACAATTTTGTAGCATCTATTTCAATTATCAAACGTGATTGCGACGTTCTTCCCCGCCGCGGCGTCGTCGCCGCGCCCGCCACGTCCGCCCTCAAGCGGCGTATAATTTCTAAACAGCCGCCCAGCCTACCCGTCAAAATATCGCAGTGCAATACAGTATGTTGGTTCGATACAATTTGTGTCTAAAACGGTGTGAGTTGTTGGACCAAATATAGAAGATAGATAGATAACTCTTTATTGACACCAAAATGTAAAGAACGCAGGAAGGACAAACTTAAAAATAGGTACAATGGACGGTCTTATCGCTTAAAGCGATCTCTACCTGACAACCTTTGGATGGGCAAGATAGACAGCAGGAATAGAGTTGGTTCGGTGGACATCAGTGTCGTCAAATTATGAATACATACATACTAATAATTACACCAAAGTATGATGCTGCTAATTATTTATTTAAGTAGTTGTTTGAGAACATTTTATAGAGTAGGGTAGGCAGGTACTACTTTGGGAAAAACCAACCTAGTGAGCAATAGGTATATAAAAGTGTAAATGCCTCATCTCGAATTTGAAAGGTTTAAGTGACAATTGTTTTCATTGACGTACCTAGGTAAATAAAGTATTTAAATTGTTATATAATTACTAAGTATATTAAGAGAACTGAAGAAAAAATTGTTCAGTGCCATAGCTATCACATTAAAAAAAGAAACAACTAAAATTAATAATTTCTCTTGAGCTCCTTTTAACATCTACTTAATCGTAAATACTCGTATCATTGTCTCTCAGCATCTCACGCTATATTCGGAAATGTTTAATATTGGATCTGTTTTTTTTTAATCAACTAGATTTTACCACCCTGACAAGCTATGGTATACCTCAAAATATTTATTTTATAATGACCATGATCATTCATTTGATCCAATGATCCATCTTATTATTGCGTACACCAATTCACTGTCTATCGAGATAGTGTATAAATACCGTCTACAAGTCCGTCTGTGTGACGTAACCACACGCAAACACGCCGGTGTGGGTGCACCGGGCTATTGATTCATGATTCATGCCGGAATTTATGCCCGCTCCCTTGCTCGTAATCAGAAGTACGTCAGCGCAAAAAGGACGGACGCTCACCTGCTGTAGGCTAGGAGACAGCCACTACTACTCCACTACCCATTTATCATTTATTAAAACGTCACTTTAATATGGTAGAAATTACTACATGTATAATTAATCTGAATCTAGTCGTTAGCCAATCATTCGACTTGAAAATTTCAGGGAAAAATTATAAATAAGATAATCTACTAATTTTTATTTCTGAAAAACTACAAGCCCCTTCGTTTTGCCCCCTGTTAATAAATGCTATCTCGTTGTTTGTTAGGCTTTCATTTCATAATAGTTAAACTAAATTAGTTGAAGTTTCCACCCACGAATAGAGAACTAATTACAGAAAAAGAAATATATCTACTTAATAATACCACATAATCATAATACTCCTAGAATCCTATGCAAAACACCCACAAGAAAACGTAAAAAATTGTCGGTGTTACCGCAGCTAAAGCAGCTCAAACTGTTTAAAATAATTATCTTGGCAACCAAATTACAATTTATAATATTATTGTTCAAAAATTAGCCGTAACGTACTGTAGTTAGAACAGCCGTCAGCTCTTGGGCTAAAACTATCCGCGTGGCTGAAATGCCACCGCAGCCGGAACTTATCCTGTTATGCCGGCGTCAAGCACTCATTAATAACGGGACCCGATGTTTTCTGCACATAAATGTACCTCGGATATAAATACAGAACCGTTATTTGGACTTGAGCTTTATAGGCGTAGGGATTCTAACGGCAGATGTGAAAGAATTTCTCCAATCAATCAACATTGAGTTGTAGCCTAAGTTACGTTGCAGATAATTACATTTACAACAAGTATTTAGTACAAGTAAGTAGTTTTAGTTTTTGATACGCACCGACGCAATATGAGCGGCGAGTGGTGCCTGGTGGGTGGTCCTTACAGTTTTAATGTAAGTAGTTCCTAATCTTAAATTTCTTAAGTTTAGGACATCAATTATTATATTTTGACCACCTCATATTATGCTCTGGTAAAGTGTAAATGTCAAAGAAAATTCGTATTTGCAATATCGATGATTCCAAGTGTCTAAAACTACACAACTGTACTATATAATCATATTATTATATTATAAACAAATCTATTTCCACTCTCTTACTAAGACTTACGAAGCGTGACTTTACGCAACTCGTTCGCGCAGATCAAGTCAATGTTTATGTCTGACTTATCCCCGGTTTCTAGAACGTTTGTTGGCGTTGACAGTAGATTAAAACTATCGTTGCCTCTATCTGACTATAAACAAATGGCAAAGATGGCAATAGAATTAATCTGTAGTCAACGCTGACTGACGTTTCAGAAACTGGGGGTTAGTCGTAGCGTTGCTCAGGTAAGTTTTGGCTTTGTTAACTTAACTTTAGTTCAACAACAGAATTCGACTTTTGATGCTTGCACTCATTAAACACTTAAAATAAACGACGGCTTTGTAAGAATTACTTAAGTAAATATGGATTAGTGTAATTTGGTCATTGTGTTCCTAATTACACTTTCAGAATACATTTCACAATACATTTTCAGCTTCATACTTTGAGTGCAATATGGTCACATGCCAAGATTAATCGAAATATTTACTGCTATAATAGGGCCATTGTTGTCTTTTGTTTTTCTCCTTTGTCTCAGACTGTTTCATCCAATAACTATGATCATCGCCTCTGTTCAGAGTTAAGTAGGCCTCATAAGTGAGTCCGTAAACTATATTACTCGTAACCAAAGGCCCTGTCCGTATGATCAGTCAAATCACACGTTCCTAAACCAACACGTCGGTAGAAACAATAAGTAGCTTGTGCTAGAAGCTATTCGCTGAGGTTCCCACTGCCCCAAGCGGCGAAGCTCTCACTGCGCTGAGCAAATAGTCTAAACATCCTAATTAGTTTGTTCTACGATCACGAGTCTACCTTGCACCCTTGTTGAAACCACTCTAAGACGATCTCCTTGAGATTTATGTTGGTGGCTTCATGTAATAACGAATTTAATGACAATAGTCACTGTTTCACAACGTAATCTCAATTGCCCCAAAATTACGCCACGACAATTAACAATTAACTCATACAACAATTAATTAGTAGCAGTAAAGAGCTTTCATTACGAAATAACAAAATATTACAAGTACTTAAGTATTTGTGCTTTGTCGTCTTTGACAAAATTATTAACATTTAATTTGGGCTCCGTAAAGAAAGACCTTCCGAAAATTGTCGTCACGAGAAATCTCACGGCCTTGGTGGACTTCATTAAAAATTCGTAACAAATTAGCTATGCTCAGTGTTGGCTTCGTTTCTGAAATCCCTCATTCAGTAAGTTCTGAGGAGTATTAAATTTTCACGAAATTGCTTCCAAACTTTTCCACCCTCAATAAACTCCTACTCAGTTTCCGTAGGCATAGTTTTGATCGCGTGGTCCACTGTTGTGTACCTTCTATAATATACTTTAAAAACAAACATGACTCCACTCTGTGGCGACAGTGTACATAATTGTAATGGAATCGGTGTTTTACCAACCGCGGGCGGGGCTCGATTCATAACGGCTAAAAGGTTTCAATTGTTGAAATGGTTTTTTGTTTTCGTATTGCCTACTGCGGCTTATATTCATTCGCCGACCACTTTATCCGGGTGTCAGAATTGAAAATGAGCGGGTTCCGTAAGCGGAGTTCGTACGTACTCGTAGGTATAGGTTCAGACGTCGAGTGGCGGCGGCAGTACGAATATAGCGCTAGCCGGAGTTGCCTTAATAATTCAACAGTGCAATGCTTTTACAAAACCTGTCGGCGTCAATCCTAATTTAGCGCCGCCGATCGAGTCGCTTTCCGAAAGTGTCGCTAGACAAATGGAACTCTTCTGTTTTAGCGCAACACCTCATTTTGCCAAATGGACATTTCAGTGGGCTAAGAATATACATTTATTACCAATTTGAATGCATGATTCAATTAATATTTGTGAGTGCTTTTGTTATTTCTGGTAAGTATACATTCGTTTTTGACCGTATATAATGTAGACACACAGAAAGCTTTAGATAAAGTATGTGATCCTTAGAAAGTTTTACCGAATAAATTATTATTTAGTGGTAGTAGCAACAATAGGTATATCGCATTACTGAAAGTTAATGCTAATAAAAGCTTATCACAAACGGTATCCACGGCTTAATATCACTAGTCACATTACCACGGTGTAATTGAAGTCAAGCGGAGGCATGCAGGTGCTAAGGAACTTCAGTTAAAGCTATGTGCAGCGAGTTTGCAAGTCTCGTGCCTTCTGCGGCTGCAACAAGACTTGTCTCTTTAACTAACTTGCCGTCTGTTGTCTGTTTGACGTCTTTAAATGCGCATTTGGTTACTGTGCAGTGTTCAACTGTAACTTTGGTTTCTACTTAGGTATGTTTGTTTGAAAATATTTAGTATTTTAGTTTTTAAGATTAAAAATTAAAATTTTTGATACTAGCAGATATTTGTAACGACGATTAATTGGATTCGACCTCGTATGCCACATTTTCGCTATGCCACAATAATAAATTTTTAAAGAAAAGAATCGAATTTTAGATTCGAATTTCTTAAAGTTCATAAAGAAGGCCAACTTTTCATAGAAAGTACTCTTTTCACAACATAATAAAACAATGTAAGAACTTCACATTGGCCAATATAAAAGATCAAAAGTAGACTACATCCCCGGCAACCCTCTAATTGCTGCCATTGTTTGTTAACAACTTAAATAACAGACAACAAGCTAATTATAGCCAATTCCAACAACGCAGAAGCTCTGAGGAGTTATAGCATTAAAATCTACTGCCTATTAAGGGAAGTTTTAATTTGAACGATGATAAATAGCAACAAAGATAAGAGCCAAATGAGGGTGCGAACTTCTAAATGTAAACATTAAGTTCGTCTAAAGGGACAATCAAAGGGCCGACCCGTCCCGTGTTCTTATGACGGGGAAACTCTAATTAATTGAAATGTTTATGACCTTAGCCTTGGGCCAGCAGCCGTGTATCTTCTACTCAATTATGGAAGTTGGTAAAATTTATAATAACACCAATTAATGTCGAATTAAGTCGCAGTTGAACTTAGAGAATTTGATATGTTATTTCTATTGTAATAGGTATTTTATTGTAACTCGTGTTATGAGCACAAAAATGTAGTTTATTAACATCGGTGTAGAGACTCATTGTATTTTATTCAAATGTTTTTATATTGTCAATTCACTCTTAGCCTACCTTCCAAGTTACTACAAAAGGAATGTTAGACAGTGTTCAGAGAAAAATACCGAGAAAAGTCGTAGCGAATTAATTCAGAGTTATGTTTTATGATACTTTAAAGTAATTTAATCAAAGGGAAGTTACCCCAAACATAAAGTTGAGTCCCCTGGCCTTACACAAGGGTCCTGTTTATAAATTCCCCGCAGTAATAGTTTGGGATTTACTTATTTTACGAAAGCCTTCCTTTAGCCGGGACTTAATCGTAATTGCTTGGACAAAATATATTCAATGCCGGGTTGCAATTAATTTTAATCAATTCAGTATCGATTCATACTTTCTTTTGTTATCTAAATAGTTTAGATTGATAAAAACCAGGCTGTTCACGCGACAGTCTAGAGCAGTTGCCTTGGTACCTTGGTAGGTCCTTGGTTTGTGTGTGCACTTGGTTTCCTTGGACGTACGACATTACTCGATTTTATTTTGATGTTTCTAGATTATTATGATTCAGTCTTGATCAACCTAGATAACTCTAGCTAAAGTTTGTTAATAACTCGTTGGCCCGGGGTTAGGGTGATTTTTTAGCTGGTTTGGTTTTGGCAGCACTGGTTTTGACAGCTGACGTGTGTTTAGTACCTTGTGTCACTGTCAAACAGCTTCAGTTTGGTTTGCAATTTAACCATGGATCGTCTTACAAATGAACAGCGCTTGCAAATTATTGAATTTTACTATCAAAATTCGTGCTCGGTTCGAAATGTTCATCGCGCGCTGCTTCCATTTTATGGTCGGCATTCTCGACCTTCTGAGCAGTCTATTCGGAAGATTGTGACCAAATTTCGCACCAAATTTACTTTGTTGGACACTAAACCACCAACACGTTTACGTACTGTGCGTAGTGAAGAAAATATTGCGGCCGTATCAGCTAGTGTGACAGAAGACCGCGAAATGTCGATTCGGCGCCGTTCCCAGCAGTTAGGCCTTTGTTACTGGCGTTACTGTCAATGGTGAACGCTACCGAGCGATGATAACAAACTTTTTTTTGCCCGAAATGGAAGTTCTTGACTTGCATGATATGTGGTTTCAACAAGACGGTGCCACATGCCACACAGCACGCGAAACAATGGCGCAATTGCGAGGCGAGTTTGGTGAACAGTTAATTTCACGTTTCGGGTCGGTCAATTGGCCGCCTAGATCGTGCGATTTGACACCATTAGATTATTTTTTGTGGGGGCATGTCAAGGCTAATGTCTATAGGGACAAGCCCGCTTCGATTGACGCACTGGAAGCCAACATCCATGCATTCATTCGTGAGATACCGGCCGATATGTGTGAAAGAGTATGGCAAAATTGGACTCAGCGGATGGGCTACCTGAGACGCAGCCGCGGTCAACATTTGTATGAAATTATCTTTAAACATTAAATTGCAAGGTTCAAACTATCGATTCAAATAAATATTTCATTCATTTTTTCGAATTTTTTGTGTTTTTTTTTTTTTAAGTTCTAAACCTCTTAAAAAATCACCGTAGTAGGTATACACTATCCTTCAATGAAATTCCTTCAACATTGGTTCAGTCATTCGAAGTAAGGCTTAGTAAACCAACAAACAACATGTAAGTAATTTTATATATTTTATCAGTAGAAATGAGTCATTTTTATGGGTGTATTTATTATTACAAAAGACAGTCTGATATACCAAAATAGCAGACAAATCCCTTTTCTCGAACCGGCTGTAGGTACACGTTTGCTTACCCTTATCAAACCATTCTCGTTTAAGAATACTACTAGAAAAGGCACTCTTTTAACATCTTTCTCACATAAAACTGTCAAACTTTTCCAACATCCGTCCAGTTTCCGCAAGGTTTACCCAATACCTTTCACACGTGTTGTTTATAATAACTAGTGAGGTGATTTTCCCGGGAAAGGTGGCGTCTGCTCCGAAGCAGTAATATTAATGTAGTCCCGGTTCAACCTCGGTCTTTGCACCATTAATAATATTACTGGGCAATCTTGATTTAACCGTGTAAATTGCAAATCAATATTTGTGCGACGGTCCGTAAGTTGTAAGTAAGGAATTGAAATATTATCCATATTTTTGCTGTACTTATTAGAACATTGTATGTTTTATACACCCTAGAAATTCTAACTGTGAAACAAGAGGTTTCATAGTTTGTTACTTGCTCACGGACCTCGTACATGCCTGTGTATAATGTACATAAATTATGTACTTATTTGAAACTCTAACACGTAAAAGTACCTTCTTCTTATATTTGAATGGTTAGGTACACATCAAAACAAACTTCCTTCTTGAAATATGAAAATATCGAGTAAACAATAACAAACCGAGTTCAGGCATTCGGAAACATATTTGATTGTTTTGTCTGTAAACTGCGAGGGACACATAAATCACGGTTCCACAAAACTTATAAAAGTTGTAAATAGATTTTTTGCTCTATCCCGTCGTTTCCGACTAGTTACAAACAAGATAAGATCCCGATAATATTATGGGACCGGAAGGAGAAGCTGCTGAAACGATATTGAAAACAATAATATATATACAAAAATAATTACGGACTACAAAACCAACAGACAGGCTCTTATATAAGCAAAAAATAACGACTACCTACATTTAAATGAAATGAATTAATTAATCTCATAATGTTTTACCCCACTGATTTAACTTAATATTCTAAAATCTGTCCAGGCGTCCTCGAGTAACCCGGGAACATAGTACATAAAATCCGTAAATCCGACGAAAACAAACTGAAACTTTCCTCATTTTTTAAAGTCGGTTAATAAAACGCAAAAGATACTTAGAGAAATAACTCTTTTAGTAATAATATCCTATGCTTAGGGTACAAAAAAAGGGCAGTATATATTATTGGGAATCTTACAAAGAAATCTTAGGCATTGATAATAATTAATCATGAAATATAGAACCCACCCACAGCCTCCAACTTTTATGTTCAATCTAAGGCGATATAGGCATCAAGTCTGTCGATCTATAAAAATATGTAAATTTTGTTAGTCATTAAATACAAACAACTCAATCTCAAAGTAATTATCCAACCACACTCCCTCAAGTAAGTACGTAAGTCTAGGAACTTTGTGTCTTCATTACAATATGCGGAAAATATGCTAACTCTCATCCAAGTTATCATCCGATTAAGCTCATATGAAATATGCTTCAAGCCTTTGCATGCATAATTATTAGCGCCTCAAGCGCACTTTAATTTTGTTAATTTGTACGTTATTTATAGAACACCAGGGGCTGACTGTAAATGAATTAACTGCATTCGCATTGGTAGCTGCGAAGACTTCTGCTGAATGCGTTAGAATCTTAATGCGTTTGAGTCCCACTGAGTCGTTTCAGTTTTTTCTTTTTACAAGTTGAACTTTAGAAATTAAACGTATTTACACTCACAGAAAAGTTTATAAACGCGTCTAGTTCCTCAATTAGCCATGCTAAGTAGTTTCAAAATTTGAAACACTTAGCAGTAAATAGTAAGATGTAGGCACAAATTGCTTTTAGCAACTGATGATGTACCTTACTACCTACTGGTAAACGCATTACCCTCCTGATGGGAGCTATCACGCAGACACTCTAACTTTAATGTGCTAGATTAAAAATCGATACGATGAAAGACGCGCTCCATTACATAATAATGCAAGAGTGATGTTCTGCATGTTTTCTTTCATGAGAAATTAGCGAGTTTATTCGACAATTTAGGCTAAAAAATATACTGCGCTGTGACTACGAAGTAACGACAATTTTGAGTAGGTCCGCATTCACAGTCGGGTAACGAGAAATGTGAATAGTGGCCGCGAGCGGCAGAATGTTTGTATACCGAGGCTCTCGGGTTCCTCACTACACGGCATCGTCACAGCACTTCACATCGCATCAAATGCCCTACATTGACTCACGTACCTCGTTGTCTTAGCGTGTCAATTTACCTAATGATGCATGCAGGGGTAAACTTCACTGAAAAATGGTTAACTATGTATCGATACTTTCTGCTTCTAACGATTTCGTTTTCTTCTTTCTAATGGGTGTACTTTATAAATAACAAAAAACTAAATAGTTCAAGTAATAAATGTTGCGTCATCATCATAATTTTTGACAGTATGGTAAATAAAATATAATCCATATTTGCGACTAAATATTGAC
Organism: Hylaea fasciaria; assembly: GCA_905147375.1. Classification (NCBI taxonomy): domain Eukaryota; kingdom Metazoa; phylum Arthropoda; class Insecta; order Lepidoptera; family Geometridae; genus Hylaea; species Hylaea fasciaria. The sequence goes on from LR990199.1 coordinate 6,187,979, forward strand.
CAAGTCCCACTGCGCCTTGGTGGATGCCATGTAACATGTTATAAATGCCTTTCAATGGTTTTGCTACACATAAATGCACATCCCAATAATCCATCTCATTACACTGATCACGTCAATGTGCGACCGGCATTTCTTCAGCTGTTATCTGTCCTACCCTAAAGAAGCAAACTGAAAACAACAGAAAACAAAGCGATAAATATGGATAGAAGGGGAGAGCACAGTGGACGGCCCTAAAAGCTTTTCCTATGTCAGCAAATCAAAAACGAATAAAAGAAACAAGGAAAAGATCTGCAAAATAAATTAAAAGCAAATGAACAAACGAATGAAACACAAATGAGACCAAAACTGATGAACTCGTCACCGCTGATTCTTTCCTTGTTAAGTACCTATGTGAGTAATATTAAAAAAGCAAGCGACAAAAGGCTGCAAGTTGCTAATTATGTCTACCAATATTTTGCTAAAATTATTTAGTAAACATAGTTTATATGGGTAGAATAAAAAATAATTGAACTAAATTAATGCGTAATGCAAAATTTAGAACGTGCTAGATCAAAATAAACCATACGATCAAACAAAGCAACACAATTTAATGTTGAGTTACAAAATGAGACTATACGACCCAACTTGAGAAATTCTAAAAATTTTGTCTCTTTAACTTTCACCTAGTTAACATCGTAACGTTCTAATAAAATTTGACGGCGATTAGGTTTCGCTCCAGTATTGAAAACTGCCAACTTCCATTTCGTCATTCTTGCTTCGGAAGTTGAAAAGCTCTCAAAAGGTTTTCCCCAAAGAGGTTTCATAATAAAATTCTTTGGTGTTTGGAGAGGCAGACTCATTTAAAATTATTCCAAAGTTTCAGATGATGTTTTAATGCCAGGGTCTCGCGTCATCCTTTATAATCCCTTCACAACCATTGGCTTATGTATTTAATTTCACAACATAACAAATGCCAGGCTTAATAGAACAACAGCAATTAATGAGTCTATTGTCTGGGGGAAATTTCCCTCTTTTACTGTTGAAGAGCTCTCAATTGTTTTACTCATGTTTTTAATTATTGTCGGTAATGATGAACATTTCTATTATTACCTTCAATATATTTAAGTGAAATAAGATTAGCAATAAATGAATATTTTAAATTTTTCAATATGATACTCTATTGCACACCCTAAACCGTAAAAACCGAATGCAAAAACTTTACAAAAGTAAAGGTACAAAAGGCGGCCCTATTGCTAAACAGCATTTTCTTCCATACCATTATGGTATTCTCTATGGAATATGTAGTGGAGTTCTAAAATATTACCAAAATCACAACATAAGAACTGAATTTTACAAATAATTAGGAAATCAAACTAGCAGGGTACATTTCTGCGTCGGCATTGCCGCTCTCCTTCAGGCACTCTTCATCAAAGGATAAAACGTTTACAAAACAATAACGGATATTAGAACTGTCAAAGTTCAAAAGCCGACGCCGACTGTCCCTGTCACTGGCACAGACCTGATTTCTTTTGTGTAACGTACCCAGTTAATTGAAATTTCAGTAAAGATATGTTAGCAAATAACTTTCCCGGTTTAAAAATAGACTGCGGAAAATTTACATATAATAATATGGATTATGAAAGAAACTCATTTACATAACAGCAGGCAGCACGCGGATACAAAGCGTAACCGTTAACGTTTTCAAATACGTTTACCCTTACCACGTGTTTCAGTGGTCTCGGGGCAGGTGTGTCAGATCATATTAATAGGTGTCAATAAAAAGTGGCACTAACAAGTAACGTTAACTAGCTATTAGTCAGGTAGATTATGTCAGGTGTTTTCCTCCTGCTGCCTGTTCTGTCGCCGCAGCCAGCACCGCGCCGCGCTGCGCTGGAGGCGGAAGCTTATTGTTTGGTCGCTCGTCGCTCCTCTTATCTGCCATGCAATGTTTGCACGTATATTTGTGGCTGCAATATTCCAGCGTTAACATCAGCAATATCGATAGTCTACAAAAAAAATAACATGTTATTTATAACGCATATCGTTCGACATAAGTATTATCATTGTACAAGTACATGCTAGCAAAAAACGTCGTAGACATTATACTCACTAAAACCATTCCTATTTTTTTTTATTAGTATTATGAATTAGAACTAATAGGTCGGTACAGAACAGTAAAGAAATAGATGCAGGCTTGATATGATCACTATGACTTGGATGATGGTCTTGGATAACAGGCTTGCCTCGCTCGCAGCCATATTCGAAAAAGGGGACTGAATAAACATTAATTTATGATAAATCACAGTGCCCAGTCAATGAGAAATAATGATCACTTCTAAAATTTGTGTTCAACTTTTTAATCCAATAAATGTTAAAAGCGACAATAAACGAAGTTAGCAGCGAATTTTCTCTGCGTAAATCATGACGAAAATTGGAAGCCAGCGAATGTTGAACATGAAAATCTGATATCTTCTCAAATCTGATTATTGTTCTTTAAGATATATTATTAACTCTAATGTTATAAGAAATCACTCGAATAAATTCTGCAGTACACAACACATAGAACCTTTCTACTATTCTCATTTATTTTTATTCATATTTCTTTGCCAAATATTGCAGGAACTGTTTGCAACGTGCAATCGCAAAATAGCAACGATCTAAACACGAAAGTTGTTCAATAATAGACCATGAATTTCTAATACTATTTCTGTTACTCGACGTTGCCAGCGGATAGGCGGAGGGGGAAATGTAGGAGCAGATAAGGCGGGATATGTACTGTCTAAAAAACTAGTAGGATATTGTTGCCAAAATAAACCACAGATTGCAATGCCGCTTCTCTTATGGTTATCATACTTGTAGATCTTTGAATTAAGTAGGTGCCTTAAAATACATCTCTCAGTTTGGCGTGGCTGTGTCTAATAAATAGTATAAATGTAAATATAAAAATATTTTTAATATTTTAGGAAATAAAGTGCAACATCGAATAATATTACTTTAGGGAAATTGTTTGATACGCATGTCTAGGTACTAACGTTTTAGTAGTCGTTGATTACCTTAGAGTCTATAGTATCAATCAATATAGGTAGTATAAATCAATGTCTAATGTCTATATTCTTTTATAGTCTTGCAACTAACTGGTTTGAACAACATGGATACTTTTAGTGTATCTGTAACCACCTTTATATTAAAACAATAATTCTTATTCCAGTCATAGTTATATTCAAAGCTAAGATCTAATAAGTTAAATTGCGGAACAAGTGCGGCGTGGCTGTTGAATGGCAGTCAAAATAATTGCACTGCGCTTGATAAAAATAAGGCCAATTATATTATTATCTTGTGTTATGGTTTGTCTTTAATAATTATTATTAAGGGGTAAAAGCCAGCGCTCAATATTGGCTTCAAAACGAAAGGTCGGAGATATAGTCCGGTGAGTTTAATCGAGGGCCAGGTGTGTGTGACGTGCCCTCGTTGCAGTCAGCGCGTCCAATCTATTTCTTGTCCTTAACTTTGGTTTAAACGAGGTACGACATAAAAGATTTCATACGACATAATTATTAAGCAGTCTTTTAACTACGCAGAAAATAGTGAACTATTTAGTGAAACACGTAAAATTATTCTGATTTCTAAATATTTTTTTATTACGCTTACGTTAAGTAATTTTCTTGCTCCCAAAACTCTAACAAAGATTTAAGCAACTACGAGAAGACAAACAATAGTTTTGTTTTTATTTTCACTTTCGAAATACTTACCTACTAAGGTTTCAAATTAAACACTTTAACATGTCTAGGGACGCGTTAGAATTCCATCGCGAACTAGAGTTGCCGCGCGTCTCATTCCTCGCCTTGCCGCTTGTCAGACACAAAATGAAGCGGAGACTGAGCCTTTTGTAGTTGTAGGCTTTGTGTATAAAGTAAGCTTCCTACTGAAGCATCTGTGCGATGATGAAACTTGCCAGACACTGCTTTTAAGCACGCTTTATGCCTCGAATTAAAACTTTACAGGAGGAAATTAAACGTCGGAAAAATTCCGAGTGTAGCATTTGTTCCGCTATGTGTGTGTGTGTGTGTGCACCCTATTTGTGTGATTGCTGTGTTTGCTGGCGCACAGTTCAAACAACGGCGAGCAACTTGCTTGCCGTCCGAAATGGTCTTCTAATGAACTTACAATGAGTTTCGAGCTCGAGTTTTCCACACAATTAGTACTTGGTTTGAAATGTTAGCTAACTTGCGGTTTGGTTTGTTAAATTATTTTAAATCGTTTTGACACCACATTACTATTTTTATTTTCCTTCTTCACACAACGATCTCGTACTCATTGAGATGTTTTTTATAGATTCAGGATTACACAATTTCAGTAAAAACCTTACATGTTAAGAATACGCCTATATTGACTACTGTTTATGCAAAAGGCATGGTAGCTACCAGTTTTCAAGAAAATATAAGTACAATAGTACCTACCTAGTTACAAATAAATAAAAATGTCAAAGTCAATATTATAAAAAAGTAACAGCAAAAATTGTAAGTGAAAAGCGTACCATAACGCGTATACCTAACGGCAAAATTATCATTGCACAGTGTAATACCTTCTTCTCAGAGAACAAATTCTACATGTCAAAATGTTCACGCCATGTTTCACAGGAATCACAAAGCGAGACGTTTACAAAGAACGGTCCTAACAAATTGTTCCGTCACGCGGCATGTTTGCGTAATGCGCGGTTGGCCGCCATCCACTATCAACTGCGATATTACGTGTTTATTTACACCACAGTTGGGTCATTGTAGGCCGTCTAAACAACGTGTTGGTCGGACTCAACCCCTATGCAAATTAAACAAAGCACCTCTTCGTGCAGGCAATCGAGGTTACATGGTTACAGGATGACCTTGTCAATTGCTGAAAACAATGAAAGTTTTCAGAGAAGGATTCAATCTGTATACAAGCTTAATTGTATGTATAACGTCGATGTAATAAATATAAAACTATTTATCAAAAGATCATGGACCAAGTCGCAAACTTTATTAAGCTGCTAAATCCACTGAAGCAGAAACTATTTTAATTCACTTTGTAAACGCAAAAAGTTCTTTCTTTGTCCGCTTTCTATTCTGACATCACATTTTCTTCTAGGTGAAGATTAAACCCATTGTTATGTCAGTCGAGGAATCGCGTTTCTGACAAATTTTTGTTCACGTTGCGCGGCGTTGTAACCTGAGTTTAGTGAGTCCTTTCTCCTATTTATAACATTACTGAGCCGATTTCGAGTGACAGTAACCGGAGATTGATTTAGCTGATGGGTCATTGAGACACGGGACACCTCAGCTATTGGGACAGATGATTGGACATTTAGACAAGTGACACCTGAGCTATTGTTACAATTTATCGGTTTCGTTTCGTCTCATCATAATATTCGTTGAACGTGCCATTTGGGGCCAGAGTAAATTAGGGACCTCCAGCTACGACATTTCAATATTATTTCATAAATTTTAACTTAATATTAATCATAATTCAGACTGTACTGTCCCACTGCCGGGCAAAGGCCTCCTTCACTTTCGTGAGGAGGTAAGGCCATGATCCACCACGGGGGCCCGGTCTGTTTTGGTGGATGATAGGATAGGCCACGAAATAATTCTCGGGCATGTTGGTTTCCTCAAATTTGAACATAATCAAAAATAACATGTCGAAGAAAAAATATCATGAATCTTTTAACATGGCCTTATATTTTCTCATTTTCTTTTCATCATATTGGAATAATATTTTCCTAATCACAACAATAAAGTCCCGAACTACGCTGAACATTTTGATACCTATTACCTACAAATTACCTACTTAAAAATTACGTTGGAAGACACCATTAGTCTAATTTGGTTTAATTGTGTAATCCTTTTTTGGCTTTGTTTTTGTGTAACTTGTGTATATTTTAAAATGTTGTTACGCTGTTGGATTATCAAAATAAATAAATAAATAAAATAAATAAAAATACAAAAATTTCCCTAAAAGATTCCTGTCGTGATTGAGTGAGGAAACATCTTCAAAACGTTTCGCTAGGAGATATTTTACAAGTTATCCACGCGGCTAACAGCTTGGGCCGGTATCGGCAAATTATGACGGATGGACCCCGCGTAATAATATATTGACATGATGCCTCTCGGCTCTCTCTCCCTTCTGGACGCAAACCGGGAAGTTTGGAGCTTTCGTGTAAGGTAGCCGTAATTTATTAGCCAGGGGAATTAGCGAGTTGTGTTCTTCGGAATATTAGACGGCTTTTTGTTTAGGACCGTTTAGTTATTGCGTTAAAAACTATTTAGGAAGGTATGTTAGCTGAAAAATTGTGTAAACATTATACGTTATTTAATGAAATGTTTTATTTCATTTAATTTAACCTGTATTATTTTATCATAAAAATATCATATTAGTCGAAAAAGTCATAATTAAACTGAATAAAATACCTTGAGAACTTCGTGTGAACCTGGCGGGCTATTATTGTTATACACATTTATTAATTCATATCTTGTTTTTACTAAGTATACATTTAAATAAGAATAGAAATAAAAACATGAAAAATATGTTCCAGGGTATTTCTGGAAGCGGAGCAGGGCCCAAGCTGCCCGTGGGTAGGGCTTCAGAGAGTAACTGCCAGACAAAACGATTACGAGCCATGTCGAGGAATACCTGTCTTCTGCATCCTTCTAAACAACCTTAAAATCTTATAATAATGATATGTTGTTCGTCGAGGCGGTTGGCTACAAAGCCATTCGATATCGGGACAACGGTCGTAGAGTCAACATCCCACATGGCGGTTACCTCGACACCTCGTGGGGCAAGTCAAAGTAACTACTTGCTGAGCTTATCCTAAGTGGCTTTCACGAGGTTATAATAATAGTGAGAACGATGATTCAGTATTGTAGTTAAGCGGTCCGCGTCGTTCAACTGCGAACCACAAACAAAACAAAGCTCCCTAGTTTAGTTTACCTGATTGTACTTTCAATAAACACTGACACACTATTAATATAGATTGGTGTATGCCTTATACATTATCATAAGTCCCAAGAGAGTCCCAGCCACTAAGATATTCATGCTTGGCTCTGGGGCGACTTGCCAAAACTCTGCCAAAGCCTTATGGCCTCTAAGATATTTTTGGCAAGGCATCAGGATACCGGACCGTTATTAGAATATTTCCTTTAACTTTGGAGTTCTGCAGGTCAAGCAGTTATTATGTAATTTTGCAATAAATAATTTATACGATAAATTACTTGAATAACTGTTTTACCACCTCGCATAATATAATAATAATAATTCAGCCTGTAACTGTCCCTCTGCTGGGCAACGGCCTCTCCTCATTATCGTGAGGAGGGTTAGGCCATAATACATAATAGATTAGGCCATAATCCACCTCGCATAATAATAGATAAGTATTAATTATTAATAAAACACATGCTCGTTTTAAAAAATCACAATTTGCGTCGGCTCCTTTTGTTTCGATTTATAAACAGTGTTTAAACATGTATATAGATACATACAAACAAAATGTTTAGTTAAAGATAAAGTTCTGAAATTACATGTTAAATCTCATATAAAGTACTACTCGTTATAAAGTTTGTCTTTTCATTACAGTGCGCATAAAACATCAACCTAACAATTCCATAAACTTTGTACATTTACTACCAGACACAAGGCACCACCTCTACACATTTGACTCCTACCCAAGTAGGGATGGGAGATAGGCTTAAAGTTATGTGAAATATCGAGAGAAAATTTCAACTTTTCATAGAGATAGACTAAGTGTTCATCGTAGAGCACTATGCTTGATCTTGATCGAGTACCAGCATCAGATATACCCTCGAAGGAAGAACACAAAAAGTTACGCCTAAAAAGTTTGTATGCCGCGGCGTTCATTATAAAATTATGTATGTTTATGGATGTTTGAAAGCTTCTATCATTCAGATAATGCATTATAATTAGGTAGATACGTAAGTTAAAGCGTATTGGGTATATATACGTAAGTAAAGTATATATACGTAAGATAGTGGATATATACGTAATTATAGGGCATACACTCGTATGTTACTTCTTCAAAAAATAAGACTTATTTTTACGTCAAGAAATCACGTTCAAGCAAGAATTAATAATATGAAGGAAGCCCTGAAGGAAGGCTCCAATGTAGGCTAGAAAACTTATCACTAGAAAACGTATTATACAATCATTCGTTTTTTATTATCAGAAACTTGAATAGACTTAAATATAAATAAGGTTAGTCTGTAAACGTGCCATAATATTTATTATAATTCGATTCGTAAAAAAAAAAATATTTCGATAACACGTGCATTTTGTCCATCCTTATGTTTCCGCCGCCTCATCCTTGCCGTGTGCTCATTACCCACACCGAAACGTAATAAAGTAAATGGACCCGAAAATTATTATCTTCCGCTTGGCCTCTCAAATACCGTTTCGTAACCGCCAAATTTTGTTATAATTTAATAATATTTGCCATTAAAAGCACAGATATTGAAAAGATAACGTCGCATATAAAGAATTGTTCAATTGTTTTCTACGAGTCTGTTGCACCAGTTAGACAATGATTTATCTCCAAAATTTGTAGTGAGAATTTAACAGTTACTTACTAGTGATACTCAATCAGGTTAATGTCATATATTTACTTCTGTACTAACATTAGTATAGATAGGTCTAATGAGCGCTACCACCACGTATGTAATAAATAACTTTTAGCCCCACGAATGCACATGCGAATGCGTAAGTATGTCACGCAGCAACAGAAAAACGGTTTAGCGTGATCTTTAGCATAGAGGATGACATGAGCCTATCTTTGTCCAGAAAAATATACGGTTATAAGGTTCGAAGGCTATAATATAATAGTCTACGAGGATTAGGTACATCATGGGCTTGTGATTTCAAACCCCTATACAACGATGAAGGCAAATAAACAATTTAAATCACAGACTCCAAGCACTCTGTTACAAAATATCACAGAAACTAAAGTGAGTGCCACACTGAGAAAAACCTTCTTCTTTGAAAGTAGAGTTAAAGTCGAGCTAAGTGATTTGTTATGTTGTGGTCAATCGCACTTAGTGTTAGTTCTTCTAGTTCCTAACATAGAAGTGACTTTCAAACTTGCCCGCCAGTTTATTGGTAGCCCAATATCACTGAGAGAATAGTATACTGTGTGTAGTACTTGCCTTACTTTATCTTGTGAATAATAAATGTTTGATTATGTTAAGACGTCATAATTTCTCGGAGAGGAATGTAAACACTTACTAATTATTTATTTGAATACGACATGGTGTTATTATACATGAGTGCTTGTGTTTTATAGTCTCTCAATTCCCACCAAAACTGGCCCAGTCATGCAGTTATTTATTTTATAGACAAAATTATACTCCCAAGAAATGTTTGCGAAAGATCCGTATTTAAATAGCTTTAACAATTAAATAAAGCCAAAGAAACGAGCAAAAATGCTTTGTCGCTGAATACTTGAAATCAAAAGTAAGGATCCGAGAGGAAATTGGAATAAAACAACGCTCAAAGGGCGAGGAAGCCACGCACCGCTCCCTTGCCTGTATACAGGGCTACAGGGCTACCTTTACTAAAGTTATCGTGTCTTTATTATTTTTGTAGTTGAACTCTCTTTACTTAGATACGTTTTAATTATTATTCTGTTTGTTTTATTGGCTTGGAATGTGATGTCTAGTTAGGTAGAAGACCCGAGTGTAATTGAATCAATTTTATTTAAACCTTGTGTAATGGGGACCTACCTAATACCTAGTACCTGTTGCACCTATATACTTCATATTCATATCATTGAAAGGAGCATTATCTGGCTTCTAAATTAAACATAATTCTTAGCTGTATCTCAAGCAGTTAACCTACAATTTCCTATTAAAAAAGACCCGGCAGAATGGTTATTTGACCCCACCCCCAGAACGGTTGAAACATTATGCAGGGATAATTATGCAGGGCTAATAACTGCAAATATTTTGTGAACTACTCAAGGTTTTTTGTTCAAATTATAGTTTTCTAGTTATTTCATTTGTTTGAATCATGACGTGTTTTTATCGTACCCGGTCTACCTTTCTACTAGTATACCTGACATTCCTGGAAAATTGTATCAAAAATAGTTGCCATAACTACTAAAATTGTCTGCCTCGAGCACTGAGATATTCGAGTCATTCTATAGAAAAATATGGTAGCAACTTTTGCATAGGCTAACTTTGTACATTCAGAGATATTTTGTGAAGGCTTTTAATTTGCGGCTGTTCCCGGAAGTTTTTTGGTTATTTTTTACAATAGACTACCATTAGATCATTAATTCTATACTCTAAGTTACCCTATGTGATATGGTTGTAGATTATCCCCCTTATTTATAAACATTGATTAAAAAACATCACTTAGTATGGCGTATATAGTAATAATTTCCAGTGCCCATTTTTAGCTTAACATAATTTACTTTATATGAACAAGGAAGTTAAACTATAAACACAATTAAAACTAGTGTGAGCTTTGAATAAATGAAAGAAAACACGATATTTAGAGGAAAAAAATATCATTATACTACTTAGATACATGTTGCCTGGCCTATATATATACGTATATACCTAACCTGTCAGATTTTTATATGGTATAAGGATGTTTGCTTCAGTATTGCGACTCATTTAAGCAACGGCAAAACAGATTTTGGTGAATTTTACTTTCATATCAATACGATACTTTTATTCGGGGTGAAGCCGAGTAGCTAAAGTACTTTATTGGGCTCTTACGTCAACTAAGCCCACTTCAAACTGTGTCCGCGGGATGAGTTGACCTACCTATTCGTTAATCTTATCTTAATATCTAAAAATGACACGTCACGTCATTTGTCCGCGATGAACTCCTAAACTACTTAACCGATTTTAATCAAATTTGTACACCGTGTGCAGTTTGGTCTAACTTAAAAGATAGAATAGCTCACATCTCAATTTATTGTCGCAAAAACAAAAAAAACCTTAGCCACAGCAGTGTCTCATAGTTTATTATATATCTATTGTCGACTGGGCCCGCTCTTAAATTGAGTAAAATATCAGTTGTATAATGTACAGACGTGCACAAAACTTTCAGGGGTTTATTCCTAATGACCACCTCTGCTTATTTGATTATAAAATTTACGATTAATTAATTACAGATTATAAAAGAAAATACCACGAACTATTTACTAGCCGCCTCAGTGTACCGACAGAGGCCCGACGCCATTGAACAATGAAAACGGATAATTAAAGTCAAGCAACGAGAAAGAGAGATTTTTAATGAACCTCGCCGTTTGCCACGTAATAAGACTTTAGGTATTATAACGGTAAAAAAAACATAATTAAATAATGTAGAGGAGAAACATATTTTCGCTTCACGTAAATTTATCACATAAACTTTATGTCGGTGTTAAATTGCTAATTCTGGGTTATAACGGCTAAAAGGTAGCTATTACAATATTTTAAAATAATATAATTAATGTTTGTTATTAGGGCGCATTTGGATTGTGATCGCTGTTCGCAATCCAAATTGCCTCTGTTTTATTGTTAGTCAAAATCAGTTTCTCGTATTGAAATACTTTTGAGAAAGAGAATATTGTCCAACTGAAGATTTTCAGAATTATTAAAGATTCAGTGGCTGCGTATTACGGAAATTAGACATCAGGATCTGGTATCTATGTAAGTAAGCACAAGATGTAACGCAAAAGATGCTTTAATAGATATAAATTTATCAATTTACTCGTATACGAGTGATTATGTAGAATTTTATGTTTTATTTATGTTCTATCAACATATATTCCTTTCGTAGAGACAAATAATTATAATTCGTATTCAAATATGTATTGGTTAAAATGGTAGCGTTAAATTTTAGAACATTATTTATTTATTTATTATTAGTTAAAAGAGACACGTTCAAAAAAACTTAATGTGCTGGAGATGATATTATTATGTTGACCGAATTTCTGTATAAGTGTAAGAAAACTAATAGATTTTTTTGGTGCCAAAGGCATCTCAAAGGCGAGGCGTTTCGCATATAAATTGACGAATTTGCCTCCATTTACACCTAGCCGTCATGCAGGCTGGTTAGACGCAGTACAAATCAGTAGAACGGCTTTGAACACCACGTAATCATGAAGTTATATATTCCGTAAATATTCTGGGTAATTCGGATTGACTACCTGAGAATCCTGAGTTGTAGTTAGTAACTTAGCATCCCTATGGCACTTACGGACTTCAACTCAATACTCGATGAAGTACTCGTCGCTGGGAACAAAATCAGAGTGTGAATTAATTATAATATTTTTGTACTATCTACAAAAATTTAGAGCTTATGTATGCACACATACACACACACGCACACACACAACCTCCCTCACCAATACATATTATGACAACACAATATCCGCTGCCAAGCACGAGTCTTTCCACATTTCCGTGAGGATTGGGCCATAATCCACCACGGGGCTAACAGTTTATGTACTGTCAACATTTTATAGGGCCTAACTAAAGCGTGCTCAAGTTCGTTAGTAATTTATAATCGCTTTTACACGTGAACGCTTCCCATCTAATTTCGCAATTGTATTATCTGCATTATGTAGTCACATTGGAGTACAGAAGATAGTTCAACCAACGATTCGATAATGAAGATGTAGAGATTACAGAACAAACAGTTGAAATGGAATTTTGTATTTGATTTCGTGAGCGAGGGTGAGGACATTATAGTATAATTTATTTATTTGTTTAAAGCTTCACCGACTACTATAATAATTGGCCAACTCAAACTTAACTATATTTTAACCAACAAAAACAGCCAAAAATGGTTTAATTTATAAAATAATTCGATATAAGTAGTAGGTACTAATAATAAGATGATACATATTTATATGAAAATTGATATCTCACAGCTCTAGTTTCTCAAATATTCCTTCTCACTGGCATCTACTACGACGTAGGAATTGTATAGAAATACGAAAACAGGTAGAGCGTACAGCGGTAGCTTCCTAATGAGCCCTTATGACCTCGCTCTGACCTCAGCCATATGCTTAGCAAAAAAGCGAAATTAAACGAATGGCGAAATAAAGGACCTCTCAAGATTGTGGCAAGCAAACGTGTTCAAGTATCAAGTCGTGCAAGCTCATAATAAGAGGGTTCCAGGGTTCCATCAGGGTAGGGAAATACGCCCACGACACTCAACTTCTATCTCCTAATCGAGATCTTCACCTTTGCCTACTGTTTCTGTTTTCACAGGATACAGCTGGAAATGTCGCGGTAGGTCTGGTTTGTAGCTTTGGGAAAGTGTACAAATTGATTAAACCGATGTTATCAAGAAGTGTAAGTGATCTCAGCCACCTTTTTATTTTGTTTAATCTATTTGTCTGTTCGTATATTGAAGGATAAGCTTAAAATGGGTAATAAAACCCCAATTGGAATGTGAGATATTAAACGCTCCTAGCGAACTGATACTGTAAGTTGCAAAGCTATATCTATAACCACAAATTAGGAAAAATCTGGATGGCCGATTTTATTTCACCCACAATTCCGTCCAGTATCTAAAGCCGATAAAAATTATGACAAAAGTTTTACACCCAATGATTCCAAACAGATAATGTCAAAATTTAACAATTAAAATTCTGTTTTTAGAAAAATCTCCATTCAATATTTCGATTAACCGATAGAGATTTCAATTTCCTTTAGTCACGTGCGCCGGGAGATCGGATCCTGTGGTTGGCTCAGTCGGTAATGAGCGAACGGATGGCAATTTCACTAGATGGGCTTTTGGTTACAGGGGGAGCGGTTTTGATGTCAATGTGCTTTTAATATGTCTACCTCGGTTGTATCATGGGACTTGAGATGCTGCATTTTATTGACTTCCGCCAGTGTGCACCGGTGTTTATGCTTCGGGAGTTCTTTTTGTGCGGCTGACCTTATTTGCAGATGATGGTTCTTGAATGCTTTAGATTTATGATAGAGCTGAACTTTGACGGGAATCCGAAAGTGAGACGTTATTGTTTTTTTTTTGTAAAACTTGTGTTTCTTCGAGTGTTAATGTGTAATGTGCGCGCTGCTTGAACACGAGGATTGCTATAGTAATGATATGATTTTCCTATTGTAAAAATATGAAATACTTGAAATATATTTACATAAATATACGACATAATTAATGACACTGGCTTAATGCACATTGCACATGCTGTGTGAAGCCAAAAGGAAAACAAAAAATAGAACATAAAATAAAAATAAATTAATACGTATTTGTTGAAAAGTTTATCATCATCCCTTTACGAAAGATGATTATAGAAAGTATGAGCCATAAGCCATCACGCCCGGTAATTAAAGTAGGTACTTGAATTTGAGCTTAAAAAGATTAGGTTATAATTTAAGATCAACCATGGCAACCTACGCTTTTTTTATCAATGTAGGTACAATAGTTATTCCCAGTCGTAAATGTTCAGAAATGAATAAAAAAGAATCCTAGGGTTGAATACCTGTGTATTCAATATACTTACTTAATCCCGCAGGATGTTCCAGAAAGAGAGATAAAGCCGGCCTAAAATGGCATGGACGTAGTTATTAAATTGGAGTAGTTATAAAAAATTCAAAGGGTTTTTTAGCAAAGAGCATTTTTGTTTCCGTCAAACGAGTTGGGTATGACTCGAAGAAACGTGTCTTGGGAAATCTTGTTTAACTAAAAATTCTTCCTATGTTGCCTATGCAAAAATATTTTTATGCAGGGCTATGAAAAAAGGCTTACTATATTCATATTTGATTAGTTGGGTAATTTGTGTAAAAAGATTTTGCACAACCACCCTTATGTTTGAGAAATGCCCCAGGATTCCAGAAAAAAAACAAATCAAGTAAGTTTTTGCAGAATATACTGTTTTTAGAGGTTTAAGTATGAGATAACAAATTTTCTATCCATGTTTTCTAATTTGTTTCACTTGTGGTGAAGGTTACAAAACGAAGATCAGACGAGAGCTAGTATAGGTCAGGTCGATTCAAAATTGAGATGACTCTCTTAAGAGACATAAACAAGGAACAACGGTGATGCAGTATTCATCATGTCCAGAATGAGCTGCCTTTATCTATTATAATAATAATGTTTCAATTGACACTGAGAGTAAAGCTGCAGCGGCGAACGCTAAAAGCCACATCTAATATTAGTGATCAGTTGATCCACAAAACCTAATTAACACTACCTGCAAAATGGTAGGTATCGATGAAATTTGCCATGCCTGCGCTTAATGAAATTTGTGTTCAGTTAAGCTTCTAATACGATTGGATTTCACTAACCCATACCGTGTAGTATGATTTGTTAGCATGATTCGGTGACAATCGTATTAATTTGTCGTCAATTCGGTAGTTTCATATAATTCGACCTTTTTTAAACATTCTCCTTGTTTGTTGCCATGCATGGATGATGAGAGTGCTTCATAATAAGGTCGTAAACATAACTTGATGGTTCTAATCCCGGGAAAGTTCTATTAATCATTTAATTACTAATCTAACAATTTGCTTATTTCTACTTCGATACTTTTTAACCGTCTTCGAAATCGGACGACGTTCTAAATTCTACTGTAATTATGTTTATTTCTCACCTTATGTCGAAATACAACTCGTGTCTCTTCGTATTTATTGCTCTAATTGGGCCCTTCCCTCCCAGACCCGTAGTGCAGAACGAAGAACAAAAATAATAATTATTCCCCACAAACATCACCTGCACGCCAGTAATGAGAAATTATGGTTACTACGAGGAAATACGAATCCTTATTCGTGCACTCATATTTCTCAACAATTATTATCCCAAATAAGTTTGCGTAAACTCATTTTACGGTAAATTGCCCACTGCCTCCCTACGCTGCCTATTAAAATTAATAAGACAAGTTCGTGGGAAAAATTTGACCTACAAATGCCCAAAAAATATTATTTGTAAGGGCATAAAAAGAGTGTAGCTACTTCCGGCAAATTAAGTATTTAGGGATTTCAGTGCAAACACATTTAATATCTGAGCTGGGATTGTATAGTTGTATACATACAAAATAAACGTTTACCTGTTATATTGCCAAGATTATAATGGCACATCATAATCATCAATTATCATGGTTATGACTTGACCTGAGCCTTCTTTTACAGCTTCTGTAACTTAATAATTATGTACCTAATTTTATAAATATATCCGCAAACTGCTTTCTTACAAAATCATAATACTTACCTCATCTGCAATTAGACTTTCTAGTCTGAGAATGTGATTCATAACAGTAAATGTAGTAATATTCTTTGCCCCACTAATTAAATGTTTACCTGATACCTCTCCAAAACAAAACTACGCCCAAACCCAGCCCAAACAACGGCTGTATTACACGAAGTACGCACACCGGTAAAAGGACGAAGGTCTACCTTCAGATAGTATTTCCCTTTAATAGATTCCACCCTGTAATGAAGCAGTTTCGTCCGAACCTCATTCCAGCAAACTGTTATACCGGAAACTCATTATCAGCCAAACCAACCAAGAAATCTTATAATCTTTTTCCCCCTCAAATAAAATCTTGAATAATTGAATATTAAAATTAATGGATCTGTAACGGCTAAATCCCGGAAAACGGTATCTTAACTCTGAGTTACTTGTTTATAAAATGTTTGTAATATCCAAACGTAGGTCCAGTGACAAATGAATTTAGAGGGGCGTGAGAGTAAAAATCGGTATACCTACTAAATAGGTAGGTATATATATAAATACGAGACAACAATCCCTTTTTTATTATTTTAGGGGCGCGTGCTCTACAATGAGCCTACCTGGATTGCAGTGGCTATTGTGTATGCAGTATTAGTGGATGCAGTGGTAATTCAATGTTACCTCTGTCTCAAGTTACCTGTAGCTATAACTTTATAATGATAATAAATCAATGGTGGCAGTGATAATTTGTGCGATTTTCGACCCAATGGATCTGGCTAGGTTCAATACCTCAACCGAACTAACGACTTCATTTCATAAGTTATGTGCGAATGTCCAACGCTCCGTACTTTGGTGAAGAAAGTTGAGCCGTTGTTCCTAGTTGGTGTCGATTACATAATATTATAGCCGTTAAGCCACGTCAGAGGCCCTAGCATTCTGACAAACTCTGACACCCGAGACCTAATTAACTCTTAAATACACTCATACTAGATGCTCTCACAACAAGACGTGAGACTAGCTTCTTGTGTCCTATGCTATCCTGGTACTTCTGGTATAAATATGTTAGTATTAAAACATTATTGTTTCATTATTAAAATAAGTGCGACTTTCGAACAAGAGAAAAACATTATCAGTGAGTGAAAGGGCTTACCTGCCACAGTTTCTTTTGTGGTGATAAATTACACTTTTGTCGCTAGCTGTACTTACAGTAATCTTGGCACGCAAATGTTATCGTGCGGGACTAATAAAAACTGTTTAATAGTGTGGGCTGAAAAACCGGGACAATAAATATTATGGCATAAATCAAACTATACCTCATTCGAGAAATAGGTAATCAATAAGTGATTGTAAAGTAATCCTTTTCAAACAATGATCCATGACAAAACACAGTGGCATTAACTCAATATCTAATCGGCTTACCTGCCCTAGAACTACCCGCTACATTTGATGTTTAAATCCTCCTTTCACCATATAGTTAGTTCAACCCTCGTTTAACCCAACCTTCCCACGTCATTACCTTCCTGAAAATGACCACTCTCACGGTCGTGAAAATAGTTCTGTTGAAACTATTATTGGTATTGAAAGGTTCTGATATTCAATTGGATTAGAAAACAAAATTGGGGCACGAATAAATAGGTAGGTGTAGCATGTTTACGCCCTTGTCGAACTGCTATATAGTACTGCTTGGCAATGGAATTTATGAGAAGGTTATTTATTAACTCTTGCAGACGCACTCTCACACAGTCAAAAGAGAGTCCTATGAAAATATAATAGCTATCCACTCTTCGAGTATCAAAAATATCACATTAAATCAGTCTGAGCGAAAGTTCAACGTGTGTCTCACCTCTATTGTCTCTTTATGATTAAAATTTCCCCGAGGCGAGGAGGGCAGAGAGTTTTAAAATGAGTCCCAAAACTTGCGCGCCGTAGTTGGAAATCTGGTTCCAAGGTACGAAACAAACAGATTCCGGGCTTGCGACCGGCTAATGTAAAAACTTCTACGAGGTGCCTGATGCTGTTTTGTTTGCATTGAAAACATCAACAGATACCGCAGGTATCTATACTTCGTCATTATTCCGGTTTCTCGGGGTTTCTACTGCGGCCATAGCAACAAATACTGAAAAATCTAATAAAATAAATATTAAAGAGTAAAAAATCACGTTTGTTATATGGGAGCCATATAACAAACGTGATTTTTATTAAAATAATATAATATTAATAAATATTTATTTTATTAGATTTTTCAGTCGTTTTTTACTTGTTTTTATAGATAATGGTACGAAACCCTTCGTGTGCGAACCACATGGCCGGTTTTTTGAAATGTTAAAATTTTGCAGTGTACTACATATAGGTTTATGATAGGAAAAGTATCATGTGTGTAGTACTTAGTAGTAGTAGTTAGATAAAATTATTTGTAATACGTGACTAATGAAAACTTATTTCACCAAAAACCAGTAATGCTTTCCTCAATAATACCAATTATTATTGAGTATACGTATACTTACATAATGAGTTTTATTTCATAATTACTGACAACGTAACGGTAAAAATTTGGCGTAGAGTTCTCATAAGTATCTAGACTATAGGCTCTCTAGTTTTGCAATCTTTATAATATATTACCTCTCTTGTCATAACAAGCTATCTGCTTCTGCAGTCGACCGTAAAAATGCAATATCTCTTTTCTATTAAATAAGGCAGACATTTTCATAAAGAGCCAGTGCACCGGCAGATCATTATTCCACGCGTTTACCTACTAACAAGCGGTAGTCCTGCTCAGGGCTGCGCTGTAAGTATTTATTCCTTTAAAATGAGTACACGAGAAGGTAGATGGTAGGTACGTATTGTCTTTTGGAGAGCGGCCAACGCTCTTACTCGGTAATATTTTTTAAATTCAATTTCGGTGAAGCCACACCGCCGTATCCAACCGGCTTAATGTACACCTGGTGAACATTCAAATGAGATACTACCAAACTATTTGCTTATTTATGTGAGATTTTATTACCTTGGAGGTCTTCACGTGAACTAAAGTGACTTGTTTAGTGGGAAACAAGCACTAGATAAAGATTTCTTCGTGTAATTCTACTCGTAGCTTTGCGTAGTGACACTAGAATTGGAAGATCTGAAATGAAATTCAATGCCTTATCTACAAAGCATGATATAAAAGTAAAAACATCCGTTATGCAGACCTTTATCCAAATTACTAACGTACGTGCCTGCCACCCCAGTTCCACGCTTTATAAGACGCTCTGGAGTGTCTTTAGACTCATGTTTCATACAAACTCATTTCCCTATATCTCACCTCTATTTGCTTCAAAGCCTTGCATCAAAATAAATAGGTACCTAGCTGCATCGTGATAAGTAAGTACGAACTAACGACCCCATAATCACCGATTAGTCGAGTGAGTTATAGTTACCAAGGCGAGCATTAAAATGAAGTTAATAAAACACAGTATGCATGCCTTATAAAGGCGAGGCATAATCCCTTAATAACGTGCGGTGCATCCGTGGCTTCATTAGAGCGGTTAAGCTTCCACCTGCTAGTAGTCTATGTGGAAAAACACGTTTTGATTTTATTCATACTCGTTTATGAAGAAAGAAATATACTCATCAATAATCGTAGTGCCTATTTGATACGAACTAAATATATTATGAAATAAACTCCATATTAATCATATTTGTATATTCATATTGAATTTTTGTAAAGGGTTTGGTGTATTGATTGACTACTGAGACCATGTAAGCAATCTCAAAAACTATTCAGCATGGATATGTCATGATTTCTAGCAAAAGACATAAGAGATGAGATAATAAAGTTAAAACGTATTCGATATGGTACGGCATTCGAAAGTCCGTAGCACCATAACATCCGGCCCCAACTCGTGAAACTGATAAGCTTGTTGAGAATTTTCCGGTGCACACTAAACAATTCCCACAACAAAACAGCTCCTATTTTTATTTGGGTAACTATACCGGAGTAGTTTGTGTTCGTCACAACAATCCCATGAAGAGATTCGCAACGAACGCGGTGAAAGCTACGCTAATTACAACTGTTCACTGCACACGGGTCTCGGAAAAATAAATTACCCACAGCTCCGCGAACCTCTATCACGTAGCTTAATATATTTTAATTCCTCCCCAACAAACAAAGTTGGCTGGCGCTCGTTGGGTTCAACCCTCACTAGCCCACTGTCCAGTGCATTTGGCGTCAACATAGGCTGGTTTAACTGAATTAAAATTGATTGGATTTGAAACTCAAACTCAGTCAAATTAAAGTTTATTAGAAATTCAATTCGACACACGCTCCAGACGACTTTTTGCGACATGTTGTCTAACGCTTGGAAATGTATTCATTAATGAAATCCCCGAAGTTCGTATGCCTATTTAGGCTTACATCATTATCGATAATTTTAATTAAGTGTCTGCTCACAGACAAGTGTCTCATTTATTTATACAAATACTAAACTTCTTCATTTATACTGTGGAATCTCTTGAGTTGGTACGGCATTTTATTTGCAAGTTTTTGTTTAAGTTTCTCTCGAGCAATTTGTGATGGTTCTTCTTGGGAAGTTTACTTACCATCTCGTGAGAAAAATTCCAGTCAAGAATGTTATAAACGCCTATTTGGAGATATTGGGTTTATGCTAAATCCTGGATGGAGTTTATGTTTCGCAGGAAGGTTAATTTAAAGAAAACATCTCCAATGGCATCCTCCACTCACAGGAGGTATCTATCCGTCTATTATCAGAAAGCAGTGCGATTCATTGTAAATAATATAATATCTGTTCTAACTGCACTATAATATGGATGTCTAGATATACCTACCTACTATACGAATGCTGGCCATTCAACTTTGATTCATTACGTTGTCCTTGTCATCAGCTAAAAATCATGAAAAGATAATTATGTGGCTTTACTTCCGCAAAAAAGTAAGACGAAACATAATAATCATAGAAGACGTAAAACCTATAAAATCTAGCAAAATCATTTAGCGTAATCATTTGTGTAGAAACCCGTTCGAATTTATTTTTTTAATTTGTTTGACGTTCTTAAATATTATAGTTCCGTGCTCGTCCCAGCTCGCTTTATTTATGCTTGGCATTTGTGCACTATACCATTTACTCGTCCGTACATCACTCCGGGCGACAATAAAAGAGCTTAGCAAGTTAGGTGTTAATACGATTTACTTTTATTAAAGTTGTGTTGTTTGCTTGCCGCGAGGTCGCCGGGACGAGATATTAGTGTCGGAGTCCAATGTAATAATGGGGCTTATTTATACTTTCTCGGCAATTTTGCTAGACGGATATTATTCAATGTTTTACTGGGTTTGCAGTTTGCAAGATTGAAGTCAACTGCTACTATATTCAAATTTGCAATAATTGGAGTCGGGCTAATGTAGTAAATAATAATGTAACGAAAAGTTTTTTTTAACAACAAGTAATTGATACAAAAGTAAATGTCTATATCAATAGAGTTCTAAAATGTTATCCCAGGTACGCGGAAAACTTTATAAAATTAGAAACTTAGCTCTGTGTTATATATTAGTACCTATAGTTTGTCTACTGCATTTATTTTGATATTATGTTTACTTACTAAAGATAACAGATACCTACAGATTTCTTGGAAAGTTAAATATAAGCTATACAATTTAAGAAGAGCTCCATTACGCGCATTTCCCGCATAAAAGGAAAACCACTTAGGTATTCTATATTAAATAAACTATAGAAGGAAGATCAATATTTCCTCAGCGGTTCGACATCTTCGTTTTGAATACAACACAATGGACCTAGTTTGGATACTGCAAAAGTTTGCTTAGGACGTGGGTTCATTCACTTCCATCAATCCCTTGCTCCCATTATTTGTTTACGAAGCAGAAATCGAAACGGCACAACTGGACCAGCTTACGATACATTTTGTACCTTGCACCGTAGCATTTAAAAGTTATATTGCGACCTATCAACGTTAACAGCACTCAGTACAGATTTTGGGTACTCGAGTTCTATAAATCCGAAGAAAGATCTTCAATTTTACAAAGGCACGGGCGTGTACATTTGTTTTGGAAAGTTTCTTCACGGACTATATTTATACGGAATGAAGGCAGGTAGGTAAGTCAAGTGGTTGTAATTATGGAAGTTTGTAGTTAAGTATACCTTTTAAATCCATACTCTAATACAGCTACGGAGTCTCATCTCAACGAAGATTTAGGAGCAAAGCTATGTCGAATAAGTATATAAAAAGAACAAATACAACCAACTAAAATCCCATTAACAAATGATGATGGTATTGTACTTAAATACACGCACTTATAAGGTATCGGGAGTCGTTACCTTTGATGAGTGATTTCTTGGAGACTAGGTATAAGTGCCTATGTGAATAATCTACATATACCAAGAAGACCCCGTTCGTTATTAATTTACTTTATTTCTTGCTCCAATTAAACCTTATTAGGTACTAGAAGCTCCTCGCGGTTTCACCCGGATTAAGTACCTACTATCACCCGGGGATAGTGTAGCTTCCTAACAGTGAAAGAATTTTCAAATCGGTTCAATAGTTTTGAACCAATTAGCCTTTTCAATGCAAACAAACAAACAATCAAATCTTTCTTCTTTATAATATTAGTATAGAGTAGGTAGTAGGGATAGCTTCGATAGGGCACGTTGGTCTGCATAATGAGGCTTGTCGTCAGCATGCACGGTTAAACTATCGCCGTGCTGAACCTGCCATGTGCGATAGTGCTTAATCAAAACTTCAATTAAATTTCCGTAATACCTTTCGTCGTGCGCTCTCATCCGCGAGAGCCCACAAATTAATACCTACCGGACAGAACATGTTTTATTATCGATGTACTACCATCGCCTGATACATTTCTGTTTACATTATACAATTTAAAATGTGTATTATACTTTCTTCCAGCCTCCTATTCGTTCACATTTATGTCAGCATGATTCGAATTCGTCGTCTATCTATGTATCTATATATATGAGTTTATCTATATATTATATATCTCTTCCATGCACGAAGGCTATTCTGTATGAATTATTAACTCAATAACGAAAATAAAAGAAAATACGAGAAAATTTAAATGATGTTGTGTCAAATTGTAAATTTTGATTATTTTCCCAGAATCTGAAGGTGGAAAGCTACTGGGAAAACTAACTAGGGCATTTTCCATCAATTTTTTTAAGAAAGATCCCAGTTATCCATCTTCTAATTAAAAAGTTTTGCAAAATGAAATGGAAGAGCGATGATTTAATAACAGAGTTTAACGCTCCATTATAAAAACAATTCGTTCTCGGTTTTCTAGTCTATTTTATTATTGGTATAAATGATCTCGGCAGGGAAGTTTGTTAATACTAATAAACGGCCAGTAAAGGCGGCAACTCTTCGCGGCTCGACCCATTTGTCTCCCGGATAACGAGTGAGTAGGGATGCCAGTTCGTTGCTTTTCCCTGGACAATTGGACATGATTGAGGTCACAGCAACTGTTCAGTGTCTTAGGCCACCGTTATAAATAAAGAGTAGCGTTTGCCTTTTAGCGATTCATTTTAGGTGGCTGTACAAGTTAATTATTTTGGATTCGTGAAATTTAGATTTAGTTTGTAGAATTTTAATTGGAGATTATTTTGTGAAAACATAAATGATTGGAATTAGAATAAGCCTGTGTTTGCTGATTGGAATTGCCTGTGTTAGTCCACCGTTCAATGGGGCCTAATAGGTAGGTACTGCACTTTCAAAGGACATCGCAGAACCCAATCTTCAAATTATAAACATCCAAACATTTTCGTTTCTTCTAATTAAACAACTGCTGCCAGACACCATTAAGTATTTATTACGAATATTATGGTCCCTCCAGCAAGCTAAAACAAACATTAAACTAGATAACTTATTTGTCTTTTTTTCATGGTCACCTTACAAGTACGATACCAAAATGGTGTCCTAAGTAATTTAGAAAAACGATTGCGGAGACACATAGCCTCCCATTTATTTGTCTACTGACTGAAAACATTTTAACTAAAGATGATAAACCAATATTTTCTCGAGCCGCTCCGATTTAATATCTCTCTTTAAATAAAAAAATAATAAATTGAAATTGAATAAAATGTCGCTATGATAAAACGTATAAATTACACTAACGATAAAATTATGATTCGTTTAACGTTTCTCGCTCCCAGTTCTTACTGTTAAATTTTCCTGTATGCGGAACTTTTTATCTACAAAATAAACCTATGAAATCAATATTTAAATAAAGGCCTGTTCTTGATGCGTCATAGAACAGACTATTACGCGCATTAAAATGATTAACATTATCCCAAATCATGGGTAATGTAATACAAGAAAGAAATCGCCACTTTTATTGGCGAGAACACCCTCCACACGAGTAGTTTGCTCAAGACCCTCCGATACGAGGCAGACAGCTAGATTAACCACTTTGGTATCGTCTTGAGAACCATCCCATCCTATTGTGTTGTCTATTTATCGGATTTGTAATGAGGGTGCTTTCGTTGGGACCTGTTCTACATAGAGGCAAATACTTGCCAACTTCATTAGTCTCAATAGTTGGTCAACTTAGTTCGTGATATGTCTGTGGCATTCGGGTGTAAATGTAATAGTCGTTGTAGGTAAACTTATTTGAAAAGGAGTTAAATAGTTTATTTTATTACTGTTATCTTTGTATTAATGACAGTTTCTTTGTTATTGTTTCAGATTTACCCGATTTCAAATTAACAGTTCCACCAACTTTTGTACCAGCTCTAAAGGTAATTTAGCTAAGAAACAAAAGTGAGTTGGTAGGATTTCTACCATGGGTAGGATAAAAACCCGAACAATTTCCCCATCTCCGATGACTCTTGTTATTCAGTTGGTCTAAATAATAATTAGTGCAGCATATTCATCATCATAGAGTTTATCCAGTTTACGATAACGATTGATTGTCCAACCAAACTGATGGTAATGGTCATTAGGCATGACGATGATGGCACTGGCAGGTATACCTACTAAGCATGTTCCATCGGAATACTATCCAAATGACGTTAAATGATTATCGTGTATAGACGAGATTAATTAATGTCCTGAAACAGGGGCAAGCATGATGATCGCGCTGACTGGCTGACAATAAATTTAAACCAGGCGGTAGTGTGACACAGCTCACAGAATGAATCAAAAATGTTAAATTTGGGTAATAAAGTATCTAGTAAAGCACCTTTAATGAAACACTTTCAAAATGCTTTATAGCAACCACATATACCATCCAAAGAGACCAAATCTGGAATAACACTTTCAGGAATGTAACTCCTTATATAGGTACCCATTTTGAGGAATACAACAAAAAAACTTTATTAACTTTATTTTTCACGAATCTAATATTATGATATAATATAGGACTGCTTCTTTCTTAAAGGCAATTAGTAAGCGAAAAATAGTTGTTTTTCAGATCATTGAGCAGGAATATTTTGGATTTAACCTTCCTTTGATTTCTTGTAAATCGATTCGATTGATTACTTAATTGGAGTCACTGAGTAAGACCTCAGAGTATATTGTATCTGACTTCCTTCAACCGTAGCAGTACCTACAGGAAGGTATCAACTATCCGGCGCATTTCGGTGCGACTGAGAAGACATCAATTATTTGAGACCTTGTGCGAAGCCGTCAGCCGTGCCCAGTTGGGGTACGAATTGATTTGCCTATATAGTCCTTGCTTTGAATTTCTGAGTTATTGTGGAACTGAGATGATAGTGCTAAAATCTTGATAAATGCTACCTATATGACCAGGTAACGAAAGACACTTACTTTTATAGCACCGTGCGACCTAAACCCGGACTTAGGTCACGCTTTGCGCTGTTCAAAGTAGCACATTTTTAAACGGCCTGATGTTCACTAACTTCACACCGTTGAAGAATATAGCCCTCGTTGCGAGCGTAGTACTGAACCAAAGCTAATTAAAGTCATACATTTTTACACCACTCACAAACTCATAGTAAGCAAGAGAAGATACGTATAACCTGTAACGTGTGGGACCGAAACGCCAATGTCTTTGGCGCCATATTTCTGCATGTTTTCATTTTGGTCTTCGTCGGACAATATTACGTAAAAACGCTATACCTATTAGCGATATTAACCGTACACTGTACATTTTATTCAATTTCTAATACAATTATATAATTATTGAAACATAAGAATACTTACTTGATTTAGAAATGTTAAGTTTGTTTGTTGTTTACATAAAATGTAACCGACACATGAACTATTTTCACTGAATACACACACTTTCAATTATTATACACCATATTATATAATAATTATAGTCTCATAGTGAATACATTTATGCACAAACCAGATCAATCACAGATTCCTATATTAAGTAGGTATTCACGTTACGATAAAGATTCGGTTACAAAATGAAGCCCTACACTATTGATATTTTTTCACTGTTTTTTAGTTGAAACCTGTTTGACTATTATTTAAACTGAACAATATTAAATCTGAAACAATATCACATTAACCAATCCACGAACAATAAATATGCATCCAAAAATGCTAATAACCTAAAAAACAAATCTAGAAGTGATACGGGTAGGTGTAAATTGTGTTTTCCCGTTCTCTAATGGTGGAATGCCAACCTACCCGCATTCAAATTTGTGTGTTTATTACTAAGAGTCAAATGAACATCTTTCATTGCATTAATTAGAAGATTATATTTAAAAAAATTAAATGGATGGCGGCTTAATGTCGCACGTGCTATAAAATAGTATACGATACTCGCTGCACAAGTAAGTATATTAAATACACGGCGGTTAGCACCCTCGCTTTGCTCGGGCGCTAACTTCACGCCGCCGTGTATTAATATACTACTTAGACAGCTTGTATCGTAATGTACTATTTCGGTAGGCTCCAATATGCAGTTGAAAATATCCGGCTTTATAAAAATGAAGTGTAACAGCAGTGAATTTTATATCCAATTTTTCTAATTCTGAAATGTGAAGATGGAAACACCAGGTGTAACTTTCAGAAATCCATTAGCTCTTAAGTAAACACAATAGTGTCCGGTCACAATTACAAATTTATACGAAGACTGCCATCGCCAAGTAGTTCGTGGAACGAAAGAATACACAAGAGAGCTGACCTCATTCCGAGGAATATAAGCACGTTTTAACGTGTCCCGGACCTGTACCTATTTACGCGAAGGTGCTTACATCTCACCAAGCACTGAGTACAAAGTTGTGATGGTCAAACTTCATCAAAATACTAGCGATCCGCCCCGGCCCCGCATGAAAATGTTGTGTAAGGTTCCTCTGAATATTTCACTGTAGAAAACGTAAGGACGACTACAAGGACGTCCGCCCACACTAACGTCACAGACAAACTATAGCCTATTATAGAATATACATAGATTCATACAACCTACCAGTCAAATTATCATTTTGTTGGAGATCACAATTTTATTTATGGCTTTTTACGCGCTTGCTGATTTAATAGTAGGTATTAAGAAATAGAGGTATAGTAGGTATTATAGATAGAGTTACGAAGGTACACGACCACTGGAACAAAGACTTTGTTGTAGTTTCTGAGAGTTTTGGCACAGACAAACGGAGGACGCCATTTAAGACTTTGTTTTGATATGAGATGAAAAGTTATGATGCTTATGGTGACACTGAAACCCACTTAGCTTACCATGCTTAACTTTTCCTCTAAAACAACTTACCCGGCCATAATAGAACATACAGAACTGGCCACATGCAAGCATCGGTCTATTTGTATTTTGCTTGAATTCACGCAGAGAAAGCATCTAGTAGGTACCTACTCTTACAGGCACTGAGTTGATACTGAATATCAGTTTACCAGTGATCTTACGTACCTACCTACTTGTAAATGGTTCATGGTAGAGTTCAGCTCTAAGCGAATGTTGATCAGATTATTTTAAGCGTTAAGTATATAATACCAACCTGCTATAGATCTTTCCATTGACTTTAGGATCTCCTACGACCTTTCAAGTGAGAGAGTATTAATAAAAAATAAAAATAAAATTATGTAAAAGTGTAACACCAGACCATAGTGTGAATAAGCACTGTAAAGTGTATAAGCACTGGATTGATCGTTTAGAATATAGGTAAAAAAGTGCTTTACAGTCGAATTTTAATGTTAACATATCTTCAATATTTGAAAAGAAAAATATTGACAAACAAAAAATATTGTTGGCCAGCATTGTGATGGAATTTCATCGTGCGGTGCAAATAAACCGCAAGCTGTTTAATTGGCGTAAAAATAACGATGTAATTGAAATTCCCGGATTGTTGAAATTAATATAAAACCGGGTGTGTGAGTTCACATCGAAACATGACGGATCCCGCCCTGAGCTTTCAGTGGCAGTTAAATTATGTTTCATTTAAATGTGTGAGTTTCACTTTAATTCTTACTTGTTTTTTTTTAATGTCAGGAAGTGGTACCTGGAAATTAACTTACGTGTAACTCGGGAGGGAGGGATCAGCATATTCATCATAGAACACTGTTCTTATACTATGAATTCTTAGGAATTCTAGGCAATTTTATACCCTACACTAAACTACACGACTTAACTACTATCACGATAATAGTGAAACGCAATCCAGTTCCTATAAAAATAAATTCGACAGACTATGATAATGCTTAATTGACCTTCAGGATTTTAATAGATTGTTTTATTAAAAAAATTTTTTCTTTTATAAACCTTTTCATTATTCTTCATTTAAACATAGGTAAGCCCAGCGCGTCCGGACAAGCTCTATCAATGTGTTCGGTAAGGTTCGAGCTAGGAGGTATTTTTGTAATTCACTTAGAGGGTGTTAAAACGCCAATTCATCATTCGAGATTTAGCCATAACGATAGCACCTCGTAAACGCTTTTACCAAAGGAAATAAACTGTCAAATTGCGACACTAAAATCACCATAACTACATGAGCACATTTCAAACGATAAGTAGGAAACCCATAAAGCTCAGCCACACGATATTGAATAGTAAAACGACCCGAGAGTGTTCATATAAATGAGAATATTAGTAGGAATATTTTATGTGGCCATTGTTGTCCGGGACTTAAGCAAGATTTCCCCGGGCACCACAATTTATAATCAGCACCATGTTTCATTAATCTCCGGGTGTTTCGATAAACCAAGCTTACTTCACAACTCGCTGAAAGTTTAACTTTTTTCATGTCATATGGGAATGGTGGGCCGAGCAGGGGCTCGATAGGGTAAAAAAGATGTCATGCAGTCTGTAGGTACAGCCGGATAAAATTAAGTTTGTTCAAGGCGGAAGTTATGAAACTGTGACGATTCTCTGTTGGCCTGACAAGGACTAACACAGCTGTATAATAGTAATACGCTCGTCTGTTTCGCACATAAAAATGGCAAACGGGATAATTATTTTAATTCTACTTAATATTTTATTGATTGGTACAGTAATTTTTAATTCTAAGTTGACTGTGTTAAGCAAGCAAGCCTTTAACTACAAAGCATCAACCGTACAGATCATTGTCACAATAAAAAACGATTTAAAAAAGTATCTCTTTAGGCTTTTCATTTCATAAGTAGGTATTGCGAGTTTTATTGTGAATTTTTTGTTGAACCATGTATTAGTTTTTGAGACAATTTTAAATCGATATTGCAAGCAGATTGCAATAAGCCGAAACAACACAATCTACTGTTAGTTACTGACCATTTCAGATTAAACATAATAATTCGAAACGATAAACATTATTGTTTTAATATTATAACCCTACTTGCTAGGTATTTTATAATTATTTGAATTTAGTTTTCTCGTATCAATTAGGAGAGGACGTGATTTGTACTCAATTAATTAATATTTATACAAATAAGTCGTTATTTTTTAATTGGCCCTAAAATATTATTTAAACTGCTAAGTGTTACCCCGCATCGATACTTTCTGCGACAAAGTAACGGAGTTGTTAAAATATTTATGAACAGACCCTTTTCTCATGGCGTTTTATACCCGTATAATGTGAGGAATTTACTGCTCCGATCCTTTAATGTAATTGAAAAGTACAGAGTCGATTTCATTCCAAACATATTTTGTTGGTCGTCTTTGGGTCATTTTGCAACTTTATAGTTTATTTTACGACGATTTGAGCTTCTGTTAATGTTTGTTGTTTTAGTCACATCACAGCTAAATTATTTATCCTATCAATACTAAACTAACTGATGGAGTGTGGAAGTGTGAATAGTTTTTACCGTCTCTAGCTAGAGAAGTCAAAATAGGCATCATATTACGAAACAGCATATCATCTTATCCCTAGATAAATCAAAACCGGATTTAAATATTCTTGCATACTACGTTGCTGAGCTGAGCGAAGCGGAAAATCCGACTGGCGCGAGGCATTACGTGCTACGTACGTAAGTACTAGTACGTAGGCACTACTTACTAAGGTACCTGGCACAAACCGCTAGCGACCAGTAACCGTGGCTAGAACTACCGCTAATTAGTTAGGCATTTTCACGCGAAAACTTCAATTAATTCCGTCAAAGCCACCACCGTTCCAGCCAGCCTTTTTGTTGGCGTGAAAAGTCAAAGGCTTCGAGAAATCGGAATGAAGTAATGAAATTTCAATCGGCTAGTCTTGAACTCCGTGGTTTCTTTCCCGCTTGAGCTTATCGAGTCTCAACTTGGTGCTTTATAATGTTAATCAGATTCTTCAACTTAAAGAGCGTTGGTAAACGCTTTAAAACAACTAGTTTTATGAATAAAAAGAAATAGATGAATAGATCTCAAAATAACATAACAACAAACAGCCCTATTTTAAATTCATAATCTTACTATAATGGTCGGTCTATTTTCAAAAAAAAGTCAGTTAATCCCCTTCAATATTTTGTATAAATAATAAAACCTAAAAATATAATGTATAATATGTGAAAAATCATCCGAAAAAATAATATTTTTTATTGTACTAAACGTAGCCCCACACTAGGATATTTCCTGTGTAGTGGGTACCGTTTACAGACATATTATTTCACATACACATAACACCCAGACCAGAAACAAATATTTATTCCGGGCGTGAATCAAACCCGCGACACCAAGCGCACCAGTCCCATTGCTCAGCCACTACGCCATTCTCGACGTCAAATCTGCTTGCTAGGTACTAGTTTTTTTTTGTTGGTTTGGCGCACAAAGTAACATTTCATTTTATTATAATTATTATCTCGTATCTATCATGTTTGGGTCGCTTAGTTAGTATAAGTATATTAGCTGTAATAGAGTAAGAGGTTAGGGACTTTTTCTTTGGACGATAATAGGCTGGGTTTTATATGAATAAGACGGAAACCTATAGAACGCTTCATGTGGGTCGATCTTGTTAAATATAATAAGAGTCCGGTACTTAGAAATAATTTATGGCCTACATGGGGTTGTTTGATTTCTTTTGAAATGCCATAGAATATTACTCAAAATCAGAACACCTTTGCCTGATTGAAAATTACCGTGAAGTAAAGGACTCGGGTGTGATAGTACCTATTGACGTATAAAAGAGCTCGACGTGGTCCTGCTACTGAATAAATAATCAATTTGAGTGCGTGCCTGATTTAATTATGACGTTGTTGGAACCGATTCGAGTGGTTAAGTTTCTGGGTGACAAATTAGGTGAAATCATTATCACTGCTAAACTTTATTCTCGAAGAATTAATTGCTTCTTCGAGTTATCGGAATGAGTATCTACCAAATTGATATAAGAAATCACTTCAGCGAGACGGGTCGAAGCGCAAACCGAACGGAAACCCGAGTGTCCGGACGTCGGGATAATCTTATTGAAAGATTTGATTTTCCGCTAAATTTGATAAAAGTAATGAAATACTCCTCCAGGATTTCACCAAACCCGGAAAGACATTAAAATAACTTTACGAGGACAGTGATCTGATAAAACGATGGCATTTTGTAAGTTACACTTTATTCAGTAAGGCGTCGGTTACGTGGTAATTATTTCGAAAAGGGGCGAACAAGTTTTATTTCGACTTCTGAATACAGATGATTACTTTGAAAATTTGGCTTGTGAAGAGAGAAGATTTAGTGATTAAAGCAAAAGTCAACAATGTGGCTTAATAAATGAACTGCCAAAATCTGTGTTAATCCAGCGTAGTATCATCTCATCAAACCAAGTGTCACCAAACTGAATCCCGAAGTTGGTCCCCGAGCACAGTCTCTCAAACAAACTATTACACGTGTGGCCAAACTTTAACATTTCATTAGTACAGCGCAATAGGTTATAAGTGATGTGTTTCACAGTTTAAGCGGCTGCGGGGACATGCCCCCTCCGAGCACCCGCTCGACTGATATTCCCTGGCTCTTATTCAATTTGTGAGCGAATCAGTTCTGCCAACCCGATTATCTCTCACGTCGAGATTTATATGCTCACAAGAGAGCTTTTTCAGAAGTTTACTCCGCGAACGCTTCATAATATTCACGTGAATATTGTTATACATATTTACGCAGACGTTTTTCGTATATATCTTGTCGTGCGCTCTTCACTTATATTATTTGGCTCTTTCCTGTTTCCAATACGATGCATAAATAAGGTTTAACGTCGCTCGTTCTTCGCTCTCTGCGCCGTACTAATCACGTAGAAATTCAAAGAGCACCGTTAAATAATCCTCTTTAACAACTGGCACGTAAATGCAGTCGGCATTAGCTATTAGTCTCTATTTATTGGCTCATTGTGCCGTACAGCGAGTTCGTGAGAAAGCAACTAGTACTTTCCTATAATGGTGCTCTTGGCACATGCACAGAGCGAGAGCAGAAGGCCACTCGGCTCGGCAAACATTTGCCCAATAATTGCGAGTCCTCAGTTACGCTACAAGAATAAATATTCGCTCTCCCCGGTGAGGAGCGCCGTACATTCCTTTAATTCAAAGCATTTCTTTATTGCACAAAAGTCATGGGCATATTGTTTTATTAACGAAATAACTCCGGATGCCCGCCGATTTCCGCAAATTGCATTTTCCTCTTCGCTTGTTTTATATTGAGATGTAATAGGTATTATGATTTCTTAATATCTGTTTCCATCTATAAATGATTATTACTATCCATGTTTTATAAAAATGTTTGAATTATTAAATACCATTGAACCTGTTTTAATATCATGATAACTTTTTAGCGCACATTGCTTATAAATAGCAGTAGATACGTACATTAATTATTTACATTGTTAATTAGAGTACGCTTTGAGTTACCTTGTAATGAATCTGGCTGTAGCGAAGTCAGACTAGATCTTCTAATGAATACCAAACAATGTCTGTCTGCAGTTCGTAGGTAGCTGTACAGTTTTGATAGCTGCAGCATAGAAATGAGAAATAATTTCTGTATATCAAGCATCTGTGCCCGAGCAACCGTGAATTCAAACGTCCTTTCTGTCAACTTGTAACAGCTCACATAAATGTGCCACTAGAGCTTTACCGTATTCCTCATTTGTGAAGTCACTTCTATAAAAGCTTTTGAAATTCCATTCAAATCTACAAGTTTTAGTTTTTGTTTAGCAATGCTATATTTACTGAGATAAGTAGGTATACCTAGATATTATTAACTTTGATCTACGCGTTGGCAACCGGTTACAAATCTTCAAGTAGGTAGATACCTAAATAATGTTACCTATCATTTATGCTCCTTTACGTCCGATGACAATAACTGAACATATTAATTTAAGATCATCATAGGTACTTACTCGTACAAGTTAATCTGAATTTCTGTGATACCAAAGCCCTACATAAGAATTCTGAATTGACATCGCTTGAACGGATGAAAGGCCGAATCGGGTGTTTCGGTTATTCGATACGTATTCAAAATTAAATTAGCATTTAGTAGGTATCAGATCAAATTGGTTCCCCATAGGCTCAATCGGCCCGGTTCATGTTTATTTATCAGACCCTTGAAAGGATACGGATAATAATACACCGAGCTTTAAGAATTAGCATCACTAATGCGTAGCTTAGCTAATGACGATGGGTATTAGCTGGAGGTTTTGAAAATTGAAACGTTATTTGGGCGGGGAAGTTACGGTTAGATCTTGTAGGATAAACAATTTGCTTCATTGAAGAGACATATTTCCATAGGTAGGTGTAGTCTTTTTTTCTCAACATAATTATTTATTTCATAGAGTTGGCAGATATTATTTAGTAAAGTATTTTTGTATACTATATCTAAGACTTTACTTAAATATTATTTTTTTGAGTACGTAGCGAGTCGTAGAACGGCTTATGCCACATACTGGTATCCTATAATCTGTGTATACCACTGTGCTTCATAAATCATGAGAACGGTATCGTTCTAATAATTTTGATCGACGAAACATTGATTGACATTGACGAAAACTATATTTATTTTAACAGGTTTATTTCGGTTCCGTGAATACAAAAGCTAGTGCAAAAGTTAGCTACGATCGATAGTGATCTATCGATTCTAACGCTTGTGCGGTTGCGTGTTATGCACATACTCTTTTTATTCGCTCGACACTCTTTGTATTTATATCACCCAGATAATTTGACACTTCAGCGGTACATTGCGTATACTGTATTCTCGTACTGTCTCTCGCAATGATGAATGTCGTATAAGGCAAGCTTTATAAGTAATGTTTTATGTAGAGGAAACACTTTCAATGCGCCCAGAAACTATGCTCTACATTTCTGCAGCAAAGTATTATTGCAAAAGGTATTATGGATGTCACAGCGAGCTGTCATATCTCGTAATGGGCGAGCACAACACATTTATCTGGAGTCGTCCCCGCGGTGACAGTGACAAGTGCTTCCGTGAGTGTCGACGGTTATGCCTAACAATGGGTACCCTACATCTGCCCACTATCGCATTACCAGCGCAGGAAGACAGTGTTCAATGTTCGTACAAATCCAGTAGGTAAGTAGATGGTTTAATTTGTTTATTAGATTGAAGTGTTTGACTTGTAAAAGTGCGATTTTATATCTTATTTACAATAAATGATTTGACTTTGACTGTGACTTTGATGAAATTGCCCCGGAGTATAATTTTGAAAGGTTTTGTTAATTCGCGGAATTGTAAGACAAAATTGTGGTAAAGATTATAAGATTTTTCAGTTTAATTCTAATAGTCAATTAATTGTAACGGAAAGTATCAAAATTGCCACGGTAGAGATGTTATTATTGGTGCATGCAGTGGTGATCGTTATTCTACTCGCTCATCAAATTTTACGGGAAAACAGCGACCTTATTTGCAGTGGGCAACTATTATTAACAATGAAGATTACTTCGAGAATTTCGAGCTCATATAGTTTCATAGAGTATTTAATTATTGGGTATAAAATGAATACTACTCATAAATGTTGTAGCTATAGTACTGTTATTACCAACAATTGTGTTACCAGTCTTTCTATGTGGTTTGTAAAGGCTTCCTCTCGTTCTACTTCGAGGTATATAGTAGTACACTATCGCGTTGACGTTTTCAATCAGTCGGCGGACTGGCGGCGGGTATCGGTTCCTATCTGGTGGCTTTGTGGCCGATCTGGTCGTGTCCCATGTCAAGGAATCTGGGACATAATATCAACTACACTCATCGGTGTAACTTTGGTGTAGACAGAAATGTTTAGTTTGTTTAGGCTTGCTTGAAAGTTATGTCCGCTAGACCTAAAGTAATTATGAAACAGTACGATTAGGACAATATTTTGAAAATAAATTTTACATACTACTTATGTAATTTTATTATCAAGCCAAATGAATATCAGTCAAATTATATGAATAGAAAATTACAATACACATCTTTACGCGTATGATTTGAAAACTTCCAATGAACGTACGTACTTTCGTATAAATAATGTAAACAATAACTGGCATTGTAAAATGCAATGAATAATTATTTCAAGTTGGAAGAGCGAAAGTTTTCCCATCGCACCAAACTAACAAGTTCATAATTAGTTGTTAGCCTCAACGAGAAATGCTTAATTGTAATAAAACACCCGAAAATGTGCGCTTGACCTGCCACTGCAATAGCTGTAGAAAGTAAAGTTTTAAATTACATTTTGCCAAAAAGGTAATCTGACCTGGGATTTATTAAATTTTAATTAAAACACTGAAACTAAAATTAATTGGCTGACAAAGAACCGTAGTCGTCAACAAAGCAGAAATATTTATTAAAGAGAATTGGCTGTTGAATTAATTAATATTAATTCTACTCAGTCATATAGAAAAAAACGCATGACGTAGTTGATCAGTTTCAGTTCTTATAAGGCTTGACATATTCAAGACGCCTTAAATACATCATACAATCAAAATGATTTCAGTCATTATCAGCATGATCAGGGGTCACCTAGTTCTGCTATTCTTCTATGCCACTCAGTAATATTATAATATAATTACTATTAAATTGAGTATCTACCTACCATAATAATAATATGTTGATTGTTGCTGTGTAACATTTTCAAGTTAAATTTAATATTAACCTTTCATCCTCAGCTCATACGAGTATGCATGGTGTCTATCATTAATCGATTTTCTCCGAAACACCGTTCATTATTAAAACCGAGAATGTGTCCGAAAACTGTTCCATTACAACTCTATTAAAAGTTTGCTATTAATAACACTCGCTCGCTGGTTCGATGCACGTCTCAATTAAAAACTGTCGATTAATTTCTCAAACAATTTAGCTTACGCCAGGTCCATGTCTCCAACTTGTGTGGGTCTACCTGCCGATACGGTCGAGCTTACACTGTCAAACTGCTGAAAATTAGTTCCCCAATTTCGATGAAAACTTTAATTGGTTCCGAAAGCCAATATGTGTTTCTGTTGGCTCAATCAAAAAGTCCATGCGACTTCGATAAGGACCTCAAAGTTTTCGAATGAGATGTGACAAATTTGTTTGACATACAGGTTGTTGACTTTGTGTGCCTTCGACAAGCTGTGTTGGAGGAAAACATCGTTTATCTTAAATCGAATACGTGTGATTTCTTATGTTCACTTTCAATAACCTTTTTTTACAGGATGTGACGATTACAATCAAAAATATGAAAAAGTTTTGAATGATTATTCATCCTAATTTAATTAAAAAATGTTATCATAATGTACCTATCACTCTGTCTTGAAACATAATCGCCAAAAGCGTTGCACTAAATATTCAGCAACAACACTCTGTAACTGCACATTACCATGCCGGCAGCGTCAGGTGCAAACATTTATAATTCCACGTAAAGTATCGTCCAAATACATATAAATATGGCGTGCCGTTTGGCGGGTGGCGGCCGGGGGTTATTGTTTGGTGTGCCATTCTTGTTGCCCTCGAGGAATCTGATTAATAGCAGCAATATTCGGGCACGCTATATCTGCTCCGGGCTCCGTGGAAACCGCAAGAATTGTACCTGAACCAGGCCAGAAGCTAGGATCAACAAGAGGGCGGTGGTGCTGATCTTTCTAAAAGTTTGTCCAAGCATCGCAGTTCCTAATTCCAAATATAAAAGTTATATAAATGATCATCAACGAAAATACTCTAGTCGCTTAATTGCAGGTGGATACATGGCCGTTCGTAAGGGCCCTAGGGCCAAAAGACAGTCCCTAGTTGCGGGCCTGACCAGTGCGCCCCGGTGGAGCCTGCACTACTCGTTACTCAATGCTGCCTTCTCGCGTACCTTGACTATTTTATTTTATTGTGCACATTTTGGCGAATAGTAATCTTTGCGAGCTAAATTTATCGTTTTCATTTATGAGGAGCACCTTGGTTTTCTCGTAAGTTTTATCTGTATCGTACCTGCGTCTCGCATAGTGTAAGGGTTGATGTTTCGAACAAGCGTCAAGATGTCATCGAAAATACAATATGTAAAATAACTTCCTTTATGTAAGTGAATTCAAATCGTATTGTCAAACAATGAAACTCGCTCACGGGAAACAGTCTCAATTTTATATTTGTTTATTTTGTGGCTGAACCCTGGTTACGGCGAGCAATTATAGCTTAATCGTCAATTTGCATTGATAATGCCGGGTTTGTTTTGCCGGTATTATGAACATTTGTAGAGGGATGCCGAAAGCTTCATTTTAGATCATTGTTATCTGATGGGGCCCGCGATTTGATTAGTTTAACATCGATCAAACGAGATTAGGTGATATTGGAGTCCTCCTCAGAGATAGTAGAATAACATTAGTTGTACCTATCTAGTGCAATTTCAATAAACTGTTATGAAAATTTAAATGAATACCTTGATTATGTCAATGTAATTATATCCCACGAAATTTAAAACACGTCAAAAACGTTTACCGTCACATGAGAAATGTGGTAGGTATGGCTATTATTAATATAGGTAAGTTGTTAACTTTTAGGAACTTTGAACTTGTAGGTTTATATCAAAAA
Organism: Hylaea fasciaria; assembly: GCA_905147375.1. Lineage (NCBI taxonomy): Eukaryota > Metazoa > Arthropoda > Insecta > Lepidoptera > Geometridae > Hylaea > Hylaea fasciaria. The sequence goes on from LR990199.1 coordinate 6,226,458, forward strand.
CCATTTTACCATTAATCCGCTATTTAGCTTCGGAAACCGCAAAGCTTTCGGAAAACCAGTGACCGCATAATATCGTGTCAGCGCTAATAGAGCCATTGAAATATCTCCATCAAAAGTTAATGCAACAAAATTTTATCGCGGCATTTACATATTATATTAATTATTCGTAGCGCATTAATGATGCAAATTGGCAAATAAGCTATCGTTGGCCACGACCCTGGTTGATCCCACGGGAGGCTAAATAAATAGCTACGCTTTCAGCGTCCTCATCGCTTTCAATAGCCCCAGTACCCACTCTGCCGCAAACATGGGCAATCGAATGGATAGTGATTTTAGAATATGGGGTCTTTAATACTGTTGGGATTAATCGACATATGTTTTCGTATCATGTAGACGGCCCTAACTACCGTGATGTTCAATTTGTGCTCGTTTGATATCTATGCTGTAATGCATTACAGCAAATTTAATTTCAACATTGCCTTGTTGAAAGTAATTTACGTAACATTGGAACATCGTAGATTTATAAAGTAGAAAAATTCAATGCATCGCATCGCTAGCCTCAAGTTACGTTCATATTTTACTGTCACGAAAAGTCAAATTGATCTATAAATAAATTATTGAGTAAAATATAATCTAATAGAAACTCCTACATCGTTTTTATTCCACAAATTAATGTAACATAATACACTATAGTCTCGTTAGCCAGGCAGGAGATGTTAATGGTACATAATATAAACTCGGCTTAGCAAAATAATTGCTAGAGACAAATGTTTCAGCTCGTGGATACAAGTACCTAATAACAGTATCATCAAAGAAATTTTCCTACATTTTGGAGAATCTTACTTGTCTCGGTTATTATTCCACGTTTCCCTAATTGAAATTTATGATTCACAAACACGCTTCCAAAGTATTGGATAATTGAATAACGAGGAATATGAAATCAAATTACGGTGTTATGAGCCCGAAGGTAAAGCTGCTTGAATGTACTCCGCTCTGTTGAACACTTTATCGCATTTTACTTTTGTCATCTTTGTCAGATTTCACAGTGGCCGTAGTCACTCGAGAGCTTATCTACCAACGAGACCTATTGTAGGTGATTGAATTTTATGTGGAACACTTCTAAAACTGAAGTTTCAGTGATAAGCATAGCTCGATGCATATCTAATATTATGTTGTTGTTGTACATGTATACAAAAATCAATACCATATTGTATCCGTCCCCAACAAAATCTAAAACAAGAGCTGATGCGCTTTTCTATTGTGATTTAATTCCCAAATAAAGTCACTTGATGCAGTAGTAATTTATATTGGCATACCTATCTATGTTTTTACACATGTTTAAATTCACAGGTGTGGTATATTGTGCTTATTCGTTTGCGAATCATATAGGTAAACACTGCTAGTGTGACAGAAAGAACTTTATTTTTTAAGCTGGCTTTGGATTTTATTATCCGCTTTAATCTCCAATCTTCCAAGTTATATATCTACTCGTAACAGATCAAAAGCTATAGGGCGCGCGAACAGCATTTCTGCAAGACGAAACTATGTTTTAAAATAAAAACTATAAGCCGAAGATTTTCTTGCATTTTCTGGAGAGCTTTCCGCTTAGTTTGTGTGGAGAATTTTGCATTTCCTTCCAAAAGTTGGAATAGAATTAGCATTTATCGTCTATAGACTGGATTAAACGGGACCGCATATTGCAATTTTATGCGGAAACTGCGAAATTTGGCTCGAACTTTCTTCATTCGATTTTGTAAATATTTTTGTTATGTTTCAAACAAATTTGTAGCAAAATTTTATTTAAATAAGTGTATTTATCTGTTCGTACACTGTATTTCTGTCATGCGCTTAAGAGGTAATTCCTGAAAAAACCTGAAATAGACATGCATTTTAACGTAACAAGAAAATCGTTTTAGTGAACACACACAGCGTGTTAATTAAAAGTCTAGCAGAAACCCCACTGGAACGAAATAAAAATATTCCAATTTCAATTGCTACTCGAAACAACGTGTAAATATAGTTCAATAAACGTTGAAAACATTCGTGTAACTGAATCCTACATTTCTGCGTACAGCGTATCACGGCATTTATTATAAAAAGCTCACAATGCAATATGAAAAGCGTTGGTCTCGATTTAGTAAATATTTTTTCGTTCGGTTTACATCTGCTCTCTCGCGAACCCTTGTCTCATCCCTTTTTCGGCCTACCTACCTATGTGCCCACGTCATACCTACACAGTATGTTAAGAGACCCGGTTTTATTCAATAACAGGTAAACAAAGAAAGATGCCATTTTTATTTGTAAAGGTTATGATTATTTGCAAGCACGAAACGCACTAATCTAACGTATCGCACTAATATAACATATCGTAGATAGAGGCACTTTAAATATTTTCTGTTCGATTATTCCTTTCTTTACTTTTATGAACTCCTCAAGAGTCACGCTTGCATTTTTTTTATGTAGTTTGATTCAACCTCCTCAGAACGATAATGTAAGAGTTTTGGCGGGAACCCGAAAGTGAGACGTTGTTGGTTTTGTATGTTTCTCAAAACTTGTGATTCTTCGAGGTGTAATATTGATGGAATATTAGTCTTTGAGTGTTCGGTAATGTGCACGAGCCTGGGGAAATTATATAAACTCAAAAAGCGTGTCACTGCGCCTTTTTCCAAAACTCTCAGAAAGTTTCAGTAAAGCATCCACCACTTTACTGAATCGATTGTATCTTTGTCTACTTGACCACGAGGATTGCTTTAATGCTATGACTTTCCTATTGTGAAAAGAAGAAATACTTAAATACTTGACACTGGTTAAATGAACAGGACGTGCGAAGCCATAACTTAAAAAAAAAACGTAGGTAGGTACAAAATTGCTCGTAATTGAAAAAATGGGACACAATACAACATAATATTCGGAGTATAAAGAAATCGTTACCAGTCAATATAAACTTAGTTTTGAGTCAATCGCTTACTTGCAAACTTTCCTATTCCAGTGTTTTATTATACGGACATCTGTCTAGTTCCGTACCCTTTTCTACCCTTGTCGGGATCCCTGAAACTATTGCTTGTCAATGTTTTCATGGGTTGTGTCGATATACTTTAAACTGCTCAAGATACTTTTGAATGGAAATAGGGATACTTGTTAGTTACATCCATCTTAAAAATCAATGAAATAAGTAGGTAAAATGTTACGTACAACGTGAAACATCTCAATTAAATATATAAAATCGGAGCTTTTTTCCTTACTTCATCTATATTTAGAGCCGATATTAATATTGCATTTCCTATCCAAGATTGAAATCGATCTTGGATTGCTGCCTATCGTTAGATCGATTTCCAATCTGCGTGCCTTTATAAAGCAATCCACTGATCGGTTATTGGCAACTTTGACTCTAAAAATGGATTGTGATATCAATCAAGATATCAAATTGTGAATAAATGTTTTTCTTTCTTTCTTTCTTTCTTTAATCCCATATAGCAAAATTTGGATTGGATTGATTGTTAATTTTGGCCGGTAATCGGCCGTACGTCACTCACATAATGTACATAATAATTATCACTCGCTCTTCAGAAAATATTGTGAGGAAACCAACATGCCCGAAAATTATTTCGGAGGATGTTATCCACTAATTCGGAACGAGCCCCCGTGCTGGATTAGGGCCTAACCCTCCTCATGAAAGTGAGGGGAGGCCTTTTCCTAGCAGTGGGGTAATACAGGCTGGATTATTATTATTACTATCAATTTTTAAAGATATGTACAAATAGTGCGGCATATTTATTACAAGTACCTACCTAGAGGTAAAACTGTTCCGAGGCTTAGGGAAGTCTATTACTCTGAACGTACAAGGAAAACATATGTATATTCCATGTTTTGGGCATAGATGCTTATTACTGGAGCCCTTTAAGAGCGATTTCAGAGAAACTTTCGACCCTAAACACAAAAGGCTTTTTATTCCGGGAAACTTATTCAAAATCTCAAGTCTTCGAGTGTTTATGAGTGCCTGCTTATGCTGTACCATTAGAACAACGATTCGTGTTTTAGTACAATAAGTGTTTTTCCAAAAAAAGAAGAGAAGCCGGTTATAAATTGAAACAATTTCGTTCGATCTATCTCGAATGTAGCAGAAATCTGACGTTGGGGTTTGTTTAGTCGTCTAGGCCTTCCGATATGGCTTAAACTGCTAGCAATCGATACTACCATAATAATATAAATATCTGGATGACCGAGCTTTGCTCGGTATTTTTTTTTATTTTTATAAATTGTGTTTTTTGGAAATTATATTTAAGTACGAATTACTAATAAAATGATGAAATATGAATAATATTTTTCGATCTTACCTATAGAATAATAATAAAATATGAACTGGTTATTTAAAGAAATCATAAAAATCATAAAAAAACACGACCAAAATGACATTTTCTAAAAACGATTCCTAGCTAGATCGATTTATCGCCCCCGAAACCCCCTATATACTGAATTTCATGAAAATCGTTGGAGCCGATTCCGAGATTCCAATTATGTATTTCATTTCAATTATGTATATACAAGAATTGCTCATTTAAAGATATAAGATACATAGTATAGTCCATACTAAGCCTCGTATTCACTGTAAATATTTGTTGTACCACCGTTGCTCAACACCATTGTTTTCTAACATCAAAGTTGCTGGCAACAAATAATGTTTAGGTACAGCCATACTTCCCGTCCACACGCCAGTTTGCTGCAAAATGTTGCCCGACATGGCTTCATACTACTGCCATGATTAAATGTGGTTATAAACACGTCCACACACGTCAAAATGTATTGATAAACTGATGTTTTCGCTCGCTGGGTGGCAACTCTGCAACATAGCGCGATCAACTCCGCAACACAAGTGTTGTACGCAACAAGATATTGACAGCAACTTGGCAACATGTCTATGCAACCATGTTTATAAACAAATGTTTACAATGAATACGGGGCTTTACTAACGGCGAGATAACGCTTGCAAAATAAAGGTCGTTAGGTGCTAGAGAGCTGCTAACTAACCCGTGTAAGTTTTCACTGACACAGTGAATCCAAAAAAGCTCCTTAAACGCATTTCCAGTTACTGTTAAGCATGCTACTTGATAGCGTTAGTTAACACCTCCAGGACATTTTAATTAAATTTCCCTCTACATTGTTACAATTTAACACCCTCCGTGTTATAAAAAGTAATGTTAATAAGATTCCGCCGACGGTTTTACGCAGGCGATAAATCAGGTCTCTTTTCATTTTGGCAGAGGTGTCTGTCCATTTCTTTTCCGCTTAGAGAGGAATTAAACTTGTCTATGGCCAATTGTGCTTCCGAGGTGGCCCGAATTAATATGAGTTTTATCAGGATACCCGGCTGCGGAATTTATATTGAGCTGGCGGTAAAAGTTAACAGGCAAAAAGTTTGTATGGTCGAGGCTTATGCTGAAAAATTAATAATAATTATGCTGATGTTAAATTCAACTCACCGAGTACGTAAGCGGTTGCTGCTGAAAATATAAGTTAAATAGATATTATAGTGAAATATAGGGATTTGTCAAATTCGTTGAAGGTTCTAGATTATGAGCTTGTGGTAAGAAAGGGTGTGGGGAATGAGACTTGCACGCAGGCAGTCATTGTTACCGACTTTCTAGCATTTCCATCCTACGCTTTGGTATCTTATCTATAATTAGAAAGTTGCCTGAAAACAGTTCCTCGAAAAACGTGCGGCAAACATTAGTACTATCTGTTATCAACCCCTTTGGTATTCAAACTTCCACACATTTCTAAAGAAAATAGTAACGAGTAAATTCCGAAGCCATAAAATTCTCGGGTTCGCATTCTTCCGTAAACTCTAGCGTCCTTCCCCTCGAATCTCACAGCACCTCCATCTCACCTACGCCTAACTTAGGGTCACAATTCAACTTTATAGTAGCAATCGTTTATCGGGCTCCCCTGAGCTTTAAGTTGTAAAGAAAATTCATTGACTCAAAGCAATGAAAGAATCACTTTAAATTTCGTCATATTTAGTAATAGAACTGAGTGGATCGAATTGAAATAAAATAGGTCCATCTTATTTGAACATTTTTTCTTTGACTTTGAAGTGTACCTATACACTACATAGCTACTATTCAGAACTAGAGATGCAAAGAAAACTTGCCTAAGCTTCTTCTTTGTCCATACAAAAGTACAGTTAGCGTCCTTTTATTATTCAAGTGATTTAATAGACCATTAAAGTACCTAAAACGTAGAAATTGGAAACATTATTCTTAATAAAAAAAACTGGTATATTTTAGAGAAAATTATTTTACAGCAAATCCGACATCCGACGCCCAACGTCTTAATCATGTGTAAACTAAATGAGCTTCGCGAGTGAACCGATTAGTCACAACACAACCGCGATCCCTTTTCCCTTCCCCGCTCGTATCCCCAAATATGCAATCTCGCAAACTGCGGAAGATCAAAAATCTAATAACAGCACTTTATCATAAATCGTTCCCGTGTGTCGTTCCAGCAATATTATATCAGCAACTGCATACTATAAATATTTTCATGAGCAGTTAAAATTAAATTCCGTTATTTCGTAAGTTTCAGTAGGCGCATACTTGGCAAACGTCGTGATAAAGCTGTATAGGTTGAGACCCGCGAAGTTACGAGAGTGGCTGTGAGCGAGACAACTTGTCAAAGACCTCGTCTCTTCGGTTACACGTTATGAACAGGGCGGGAATTCTCGGGTTGCCAGATCAAATCTCAGTAGGTGGAAATTAACCGCACGCATTTCGGCGACATTGTGAAATTGACAAGTTCTTAGGATAACTTTGTTCGATACCCTTTGGTAACAATTTCTGGATTCCAGTTGTTTGAAATTCTGATTTATTAAATGGTTTATATTATCTTATAGTTGGAATGTATACGTGAATAGTGTACAGGAAGTGTAGAATTATAAACAAAAGTTCTTTAACGTTCCTTTCCATACTGTCCAATTTACTACGATTCGGATCGAAATCAATCTCCGTATCAATTGCGTTATATCTTACCTTTACAACAAAGTCTTAAACTTACTTTTATTTTTGAAATAAGGAATTAAAAAGATAAGAGGTCATTTTAATTTAGTCATAAATTAATAACCTGTTTTTTGTTACATATAAGTAAATATATTTTCAGATCTCGTAAATAATTATAAACAATCGCATCAATATAAACCTTAAAAATAAACCACCAATTTTTGTAATAACAGTGTAGGTACTTATTTGTCTTTGAAGTTTTGTATGCAGAGGATCAAGTGATCACATTTATGTTGCAGTGGATCGCGGTAAGTTTCATCATCTGATACAGCAAACTATTTATTCCAACTCAGCATGATAGTAATTCATAAACAAAGTTTTTTCTGAAAGTAATTCCGTAATTCCTTTCTTAATAAGAAAATATGTACGGGGAAAAGGAGCAGAAGAATACCAACGATGTTTTTATACTCTATAGGCTAGCATATTATTATGATCACTATCTGACCTGGACTTAAGTGGCGATATGGTCGAAGGCAGTAAACTTGCTGGGTCTAGAATGGGGCTGGCTATCAAGAAACACTTACGCAACAACCCGATAGGGATTCGGCGACAGATTCTATTGATGGAGGAAAGAATCTGGCGGTTAGCGCATTTTTATTATACATGTAATCTGTCCAAGTACTCTAAGCAACTATTGAAAAAGAGATCAGAAAAATAATATTTTGCCGACAAAAAAGTCCATGTCAAGAATCGCCGCCCATCCGTATAAGCTGCACAACCGTCAAAACATGGAACTCCACCGACGTGTGTAAGTTAAGCCCCGACTCCTGAGGAGGCGTCTAATCCGATTACCCCACTCTGCGATATTAGGGTGCCTCCACATGGGAAATATGTCTAAACACTACAATCTGCTCAGCGCAATAGATGCCTGTGGCTAGCAGGCTCGAAGCATCTGCTGATACAGTGATGATGCGTAGGAACTTTAAACGGGTGATGTCTGAAACAAATATTAAGTACTTAATAGACGAAAATTGTAGAATAGTTGGAATCTGGATAGTAAGCCCAAAGGCCGCTTATATTGTAACCAACTTTACTCATGCAGTTTCAAATGCGGCGCCGCAAGCTGTGCTTATTTGAAATATTGATGCATTGCGACTCTCCTATATGGAATAAACGTTATATTTCGTCAACAAAATTGTATAGTATGATGAAAACATTCCAATAATTTCAAATATCGCCACAACGGAACATCATTATACTAAAATATTCCATTTAAAACCGTCCCCACGTCGTCACTCCGATTGAAAAGGCGTCGTGCCCAGACGTGAATTTTCCAAGGGGGCACAAAGTTGGCGTTGCATCTCTTTACAATAAGTTCTTTTATGAGGCGCTACGGCGCGCGGCGCTACGGCTAGCTACGGCGTAGCGTCGTGAATGGAACGCGGGCGATTCACACGGTGCAATTAAAACTTGCCACCGTTTGCAGTGTACGCAAAACAACCGCAAAATATAAATTAGGAAATGGGGCTTATTGTTTATTATGATTGATGGGACCGGCGTAGTAATGCTACGGTAATCAAAGAGCTAAGACGTGGTCTGATAATTTTTGTTCATACCAGAAGAGGTCGTGGTTCTATTATGAAGGTTCATCAGTTATTTATGTTGTAATCAAAATATTTTTATGACAACCATTTATCCACCATGGGTAAGTTTATATACACCTTAACACGTAATAAACACTATTATTATACGATCGCGCACCATTGCCCTTACAAACGAAACAGACTATACTCGTACTACCGGCTGAAAGGTAAATACAAACAAACTATTTCAATATTGTTGAACGCTCTACACTGGCTTTGCTCATCATGGGCCACTGGGTCCGCACTAAATAATGTAAGGTATCATGGCCGGGCCGAACACATATTACGTATATAAGCGAACGACCCTAGGGCGGTAGAGTTTGGGGGATTGTGTGGCGCCCACCATATTAGACAGCACGGATCGTGTCGAGTGTCAACGAGAAATAAGATATAGCAAGGCCTACTGCAACGTGACATGCCCAAAAACCAACCTACTTGTCAATAAAGGCCGTACTTATGTGCGCCTTGGGATCAAAGTTCCAGGCGCCCCCGGTCACCCTTTACGTTTCCGATACCCTTGTCGATATTACCGTTCCGTCCGAGATGGAACTGCATTTTACTTGCTAAGCTAACTGTTTTACTAGAGCACCAAAATTATTTGCGTCGCCGACGGTGCTATAGGTGCTTCCTCCACGGCATAATTGCTTTCAACGCCGATGGACTCAGGCGTGAATTACAGATTGCTGAAACTGAAATGTGTTTCGCGAGTTTAGTTTATTCGTGTGAGACTTATTTTCATATTGAAATATATCAGGACGACAATATAATAACGATAGTTCACGTGGTCATTAAATTAAAGAATAATAATGTCATTGATCCTGAAAAACAAATATAAGAGGCTTTACTCTCTTTACCTACCTCATCAATTTACAATTTTCCATCTAACTTTGAACTGAGGGAGCGATCCATCAATCCTATCGGAGAAGGTTTTTATTTCTTTAATTTTATTATGATTGTCAAATTTCAAAGTTTCCTTGTGTCAACAATTTTAATATATTTTGTTATTGTGACAATTAATTATTGCTTGATTTTGTTTTGTTTGTGTTTTCATGTTTTCTGTTGCTTTACAAACTGAAACTTAACGACGTTTAAATCGGGTGCAAATAGGCTTAAACTATAAAGCACCACAAAAATATCTTGGAAATGTTACCCCACTAATTTTCGTAACGAAACTACCTATCTATGTAAATTATAAGGGTTTGATCCATAATAATACAACATTCATGAATGGCTTTTGAAACAGATAAATCCAGATTACCTTCAAAATCTTTATTTTATCCACGGGTTTACTGTTAGCGTTTACGGCTTATGAATTTACTTCTAAAACGATAGCTATACGAGTACTTATTGTAGCTAGGTATTTTTTCGACTAACCATATTTTGCTTAATATAAAAGTGATTTAAACAAAATTGTACCATTACAAGTATCCCTACGATGCCAAGGGGTTCAGAAAAGTAGTCCTAAAAATACGCAAAGGAGTCTAAGGTAACCTGTAAGGTAACCCTGACAAAATGGTAGGACGATTAGGAAACCTTTGTTTGATAGCTGAGCTATTACAGACAGACAGATAGACACGTGTGTGATCCCGAAAGTAATTAAAACTAATATACTGTTACAGTTCACGTATCACGCTCACTCAGGTTAGTTGTTACAGCGATATTATTAAGCAATAAGTGCGTTTCATTATCTTGATCTAAGGCAGAGCATTGTTACCTTCCCACCGTGACCAAATTATATCTCTAATTTTGTAGCTTCTACTATAGTAATCATATATATCGAACTAATAGATAGGAGAATATACAATCAAGATGCTATCGGGGTCTACAAGATAACTCCCGCATTAAGTTAGATCTCGCTGGAATGCCGGATATCAATACACTCGGCGTCTAGATGCTCACATGGATTCCAGAGGCTAAAACAATGGCACACAAGTGTGGTAGGTGCAGTGAGATCTCGCATTCATAGCGTGCCAATACGCAGGCGACATATTGCGACCGAGCATTGGTAGGCTAATCGTCTGTGTGTACCATTCTTGTACATTATTATACAGGTTATTGTAAATCAATCCGGTAATTTTCAATCTATATTGGGTATATCCATGATACCGCCATGAACCTTCAGAATTCGGGGGCTGCTCACGACAACAGTAGAAACGGACTTTAGGAATATCATAAAGTTCCACTCCAACCCGCTAATGCTACCTACATAGACAAGTAGGTAGATATAGTTCATCATAAAAAATGCATGAGGAGGCCTTTGAAGAAAGACAAAACCGGCTAAATCTGAAAGCTTAATTTGAAAACGACCGCCTGATTCTAGGGGATTATTAACTTTAATTGGTTCGCGGACCTGCTGTGAAACGATCTCTATTGTAACCCCTCCGTCGCAAACAGTTTGCTCCCATAAGCCCAACAGACTTTAATTAAAATTAAGTTTCATAAAAGTTTCCAAACGATTTTTAACTAACATTTTAGCATAAATTATATTCACTGTTTAGCGTCATTAAATTAAATAGATCCACTAAGGGAGATAAAGTTTCTTCGAAGCCTGCTGATTGCTTCGCATAATTAATGTGACTTAAGCGTTATTATTTTGTTGAATATTATTAGAGCCAAAAGTGGCGATGTCTCGTTACTTTTCATTACTTACATAAACTTATTGTAGCCCTCATCCGTTAGAAGTATTTAGGTACGAGTAAATTTCTCCATTTGATCAACAATGTAACTTTATCCATTTTACTTTATCTGTTATAATATAGATATTTAATATAATTAATATAATTTGCCATAATTACCTATTACGTAATGAACCGAAACAAATGGGAACAAGAAAGCATATTAAACACTTTTGTTCTTCCATAACGTTTATTAACATTAAATCTTATTGCTTACAGATAAAAGTGAGAGCAGAATCGTCCTCACAGACGCCTGAGAAGAATTATTGCTTATTAACATGTAAGTATAAACATACTATTACACTACTTATCAATGCCCGAATTTAATAATTTAGACTCATAAAGAAAAACCTTATAGTGATCGCTTATTAGTATAAAGAAAGGCATACTAGCGTAACGAGTAGATATATAGCCACGTATAACAATAGGTACCTACATGAGGCGGCATTTGAGAGGTATAGAAAAACATTCTACTTTATGAATATGAAACGAATACGATTATTTATCGTTTATGGAAAACATGGAAATAAACTACTCAAATAATAACCCAAGTACGACCAAAGAACGAAATGCTCCACCTAGGTTGTTGAATTATGAACGAAGATACAATGTAACATACTACGGTCTTGGTATCATGAGAGAGAGTAATATTAAGTCAGCATACAAACCACAACGGGGATGGACTACAGGCATAACTCACTCAAATAGATAAAATATTACGAAGTATAACCGTTTCAATGTGAAGATCAGGTGGGTAAAATCTATATAGATTCGCAAACTACTAGACTCTAGGGCCACTAGAACCTTCAAATTGTGTAGGTACAGCGAATGATTGAATTTTATGTCTTTTTACTTGGGAATATTATCTTAGACACCAGTAGGTACGTACTACCTACTTACGATAACAATACATAATATTATTATTATTATCTTGCAACTCAATCCGTTCCGATCTTACGTATTTTTTTTTTACTTCCTTGCCTTCTAGTGACATCACTCATCTAAGCAGCATTATCACAGAAATCGGTACCTATAGATCATTCTTAATTTTATTTGGTGGGTTTTACATAGCTATAATATTGTGTGTATACATACCTAACCATTATGAAATATTTCATATTTACTACCTAATATTTACCTAATGTTCTGATTATTCGGTTCATTCTTATTCTTACGATGCAGTGTCGAGGTAGTCCGTCCTCCACTAAATCCAATCCTCTATTGTCCGTCTCTAGGTAATCAAAGGATAATCACTAGACAAATGACAGTAGAGCTCAGTAATCTGATCCTTCGGCGGGATTATTCCATTGAGGGCCTCTTGTGTGCTCTCTTACTTAAAGACAATGATCCCCGGGTCAGTTAAATTGGGGGAATGTTATTTATTCTTTGAATTTGATAGAAGGTAAGGTAGGTATACCTACATCTAAACATTTAAGTAGGTAGGTACTGTCTTTAATTTTCGAATAACTAGGTCATCCGGGGGGTAGCTGTAGGTAATAATAGTACTTAGCCGATCGATGGTGTTCATTTACTCGGAAAACTTGAGTAGCATCAATTAAACCAGCATATTTTACAAAATTTTAACTCAAAATTATAAACCTACGTAGTACCTACCTACATTATCGTATTTAGGCATAAATAATTTGTACCTACTGTTCTTCGTCCTATCGCTTCACATTTCCCCGTCAAGCAAAGACTTCGTTGAATAATTTGCAGCCCACCACGCCAGCCCCTGTCATGAGGATTATACCTTTATTTGCAAATAATCCATTCCATGATCCGTCACTAAATGGGCTCATTTCGGCTGCTATCATAAAGACCTTTGTAAGCTAGGGCTTCTCCATGAAGATAAGTACATTCGGAAAACTCGAAAAAAAAACGTAAAATTAGTAGGCACCTACTTGCAATCCATCAGTTTCTAACATAGCGTTGGTAACAGGAAACCATTTATGAGTTACTGCATCCACAAAGTTATAGGTAGGTACGTCAGTAGCTGTACCTAGCTATAATTTAAGGAAAGCAATTAGGCCAGGTCCTACTTAAGTATTTATCAGACGTTGGTTTACGGATCGCTGCTCGACAATGCCTAAATAGGGCAATAATTATCGAAGCAGTAAGTACGAAAATATCTAGCAGCATTTAGCTGGTCGGATCGCGGTTCATGGTGAAAAGTGCTGAATACTGTAGTTTATAATTATTATACAGGTATCTTTTCAAAAAAAAGATAGGTAATACCTAGGTAGGTATAGTAAAATCTGCTTTGAAACATTTCAAACTCAGTCAACATTCAAACTCGGTACTACTTAACAGAAACAAAATGTAAGTACCTACCTAACTACTATCAGACACAGAGCTATCGGACCTAGGTACCTACATAATATTATAGAATATTACCCTGTAATCTAACCTATCTAAACTTTGTACTATTATCAGTATATAGATAGGTACGTACATAATATATGACTATAGTTACTAGGTAACCTTACTTAGGACCAATAGTTTGCTAAATAAAACCTAATTTGTCAAAGTGTATGGAGGAAATACCTCTATCTCTTGGTTTCTATCAGTACGCTAACTAGGCTAGGTCTCAAACAAATCAGGTGTGAGCTGTGAGGTCTATGTAGGTATCTACTACCTACCTAGTTTACCTAGCCAGCCTCCACCTAGACCTAGGCTACCCTGGCAAAATCAATTTACTCTCCGGTAGCTCTTCATGTGTGAAACAGTGAGTAAAGTACTCCGGGGCGTGTCTGCAAACACAATAGAAACAGCTGCATCCGCTCGACGTTTACCAGGTGAAGAGTTCGGTCGAATGGAGCGGGGCAATAAAATCAAACGCATTTGCATGGGACAGGCGACAGAGCGGGCAACTTTAATATTGCGCCGTTGGGACCTAAATCGGCTTTTTTCAGCTTTGTAACTTTTGCAACCTGTGTAGGTTCACAACTCAGAACAATGGGTTAAGTTTTCCAGGATTAATTATATTTTTTTTTTTAATTTATCAATTTATAATAAGTATCACTATAGAATAAATCTACCTTGTTACAAAATTTACCAACAGATTTTTGTAATGTGATTGCTGATTTCATCGGGGTTTTTACTTATACCTAAGTTGGTACAAAAAATAATCTTCCCTCAAACTTTTCCCGTTCATTATTAAATAATCACGCTGAATCACAATAGAGGAAATAAATAGGTACTACTCGTAGTTATTATTACCTACCTAGGTTAAAAACTTTACTATGAACATAAATAATTATTTATCGACCATTCTACCAAGGTGTGGTAGGTAAGAAGCTAAGAAGGTAAGCCCCTCGGTAGAGAGTAGGCCTAGGTAGGTACTCTTATTCCTTAGTAAGACCATACGATAGACTTATCCCATAATGACCGTACCGTATAAATAATATGAAATAGAGAGCCCAACCCAGCTTCGAAGCAACATTAAAATATTATTTATCTAAAGGAAATAAAATATTTATTTCATTTTTCTTCTAATGAGTTTTTAGGTTGACTTTGCACCGCTTGTGCATTTAGCCAGTGTCAAATATTCAAGTTTTACTTACATTATTTTCCTCAGATTGTTAATAATAGGAAAATCTCATACAATCTCATAGAGCAATTCTCGTGATCAAGTAGGCAAGTCAATTTACAGTGAAAGTCACGATTCAGTAAAGGGATCGATGCTTTACTGTAACATCCTGGGCGTTTTGTAAAAAGTGCGAAATGCCACTTTTTTGAGTTTATTTCATTTGGCCACACGCATGCACGATAACAATCACTCAATAATTACTACTCGACGAATATTAGGTACACAGTAGGTACCTATTTACCGAGTTCGAGTACCTATCTAGGTAAATACGAAACAACACAAGTTGGAGAAAAAATACAAAACCAACAACGTCTTATTTTCGGATTCCCGCCAAAACTCCAGTTTTCGTTTTTTTTTATTTTCTTCTTTGTCCAGTTTAAGTTATAATATCGAGGTATAACTGGCAGCACTGCCTCTATCCTCTTCTTGTTACTTATCTGCTTGCACTAAGCACTTGTATACACCTACCTGCTCATAATTACTTTTGACACTGGCCAAATGCACAAACCGTGCGAAGCCATAACTAAAACAAACAAACAAACCTATATTCTCTGTGGTTATTTTTTGTTATTACCACAAGCACAAATTCATTCACTCTTTGCTTGCTCTGTGCTCTCAATTGGTCTTTCATTCATTCATTACAAGCTTCAGCTCAGCTCCGACGCGTCAGTCCGCGTCACCGTTAGAATATTTTTATTTTTTATTATTAAGTGACAAAGAAATTGTGATAAGTGTGATTTTTATACAAATCTTGGTGATATTTAGTGTTAAGATTTGTTATGTCATTGTTGCAAAGTGAAAAATCAATCGAGGTATGAGTTATATTACTGGGCCCTCTCCGGCGTTATTGTTTGGGATAAGCGGGATCGATAACCTGGGTCGGCTAGCCATGAGGCGCGTCGCTGAGGTTATGTTGCGAGCCGCGAACAGGTATCGGAGTTCAAGTAACGGTGCTCGGCCAGAGCCGCCCGGCTCGCGTTACACCCGCACAATCCGGTCGTACCTCAGACCAGTTAGTTATAATAGCGTCTAGATCCTCATTTGCTGCCCTCATTCCGTTACGCTTGCCGCCGACGCTCTCTGTAAATAAATATTCGGTAATCGGCTTCGCTTTGTATAAGGACGAGTGCCCATGCCCCACACCTTTAGTTCGCTCGAGACCTCTGGACGTTCCTTTTGAGATGTGCGCCTGTTTTCCAGCTTACCCTGCCTGCAGTGCGTGCCACGAGCCCCAGAAACCCAGCCATTAGATTGAGTGGAGTGTCCCCTGTGTCCGCCCACACGTAGCCCCGTACGCAGCCAAAATTCCGCGTGACACTACGGACACCTCCTCCAGCATGGATCTGGAGAAAGCCCCCACTCTCCATGAGGAAGACTCCAAAGTCACCCTCACTATCAGACTGATTATGCAGGGGAAGGTAAGACATCACACATTATAAGAAATTGGCAGCGCACACTTCAAATGTTTGTGATGTTCTCATTGTGAAAGTGTACACTTTACCTTCTTCTAATTGCTTCTAATTACCTGTAGTATGAGACCTTTAACTACACAAAGCACCACATTCCAATAAACCTGTAGTATTTAGGCTAGTTAGTATATTAGTACATAATAATACCTATTAAGTAGTGAAAATTTTATTTTTAATTAAATGATAAGTAGGTATGTTTCTAGTCAAAGTTTTGAAGCGATTATAGCTCAGTTTGGTTACATAAAAATGCTTTGTTTTTTCATATATCTGTTCATTGTAACTGTAGTATAATTATTATGCTTAATTAAAAGGAAATATCTAAATGTAGGTTAAAAACTTATTATTGGTGAAAATAGAAATGTAATTGCATTGACACTGATATTTAGAGACTAAAAGGAACCTTATATTGTGGTCAAATTGTAAGCTTTTAAATATTCAAGAATATTCATGTTGTTAAACTATTTGCAAGCCAAAAGTATAGACATACTCAAATGAATTTCACATAAAAATTTAATTAAATGCATCTTACATCTAATGACAGTATAAAATAACAATAAATAAATATTAATTAAACTGTTTTGATTGTTGTTATGGTATAAACTATAATGCTACTGAAATACAGTCATATAACAGTACGTCATAACATAATAAAATAAGGCTTAAAGAAAAAGAAATGTAGAAAGAGTTGTATTTATATTCATGAACACAATATGGTAATCTAATATGACTTTGGTATTTAAATCTTGTTAGGGTGCACAACTTGTATGGTTTCCTAACACAATACCCTGTTTGTAACCCGTGTAGGCTCGCTCACTGACTAGGCTTTCATTATTAACTACTTATTCCACATTTATCGCCTTAATCACACAGTATTTACTACCTCTATTTACCTTCAACATAGTATTACTCTACACTCCACACTGTTTATCAATGCTTCAAATAGTAATTTATCTGCAAACAGTGGCAATTTATTTGCAGAAGTTCTATTATGTTAAATTTAAATGAACTCGGCTTGTAACAACAGGTTCATTTTGATGTATGTTACTCCATTGCAAAACAAATTTAGCACACCTAGATGTGGCTAGATAGGCTTGACATGTGAAATGTATTGATGTAGCAGTAGGATACACCTACCGACTCTTACGTGTAGGTACTTTTAATTGGCTGTAATCCAATACAAAGTACAGCTGGCTCCCTGCCAACTATTGGCACTCGCCCTGTTCATCAAATATGTTGATTTGTTTCTTTTTTCTAAATTGAAATACTTAATGTGCGATTTATGTTGTCTGCTTTTAAAGACTTCCTCAATCATGACTAGACAACATTGTTATTTGCTTTTGCCATTTATTTGGGGCTGTTTAAACATTTGATGTT
The DNA here is from genome assembly GCA_905147375.1 of Hylaea fasciaria. NCBI lineage: Eukaryota > Metazoa > Arthropoda > Insecta > Lepidoptera > Geometridae > Hylaea > Hylaea fasciaria. Next base: position 6,244,200 of record LR990199.1, read on the forward strand.
ACCTGCAGAGGTTTCTGATAACTGACAGACTAATATTCTTTACCTAACATACTAATATTCTTTACTTATCAGACGGCATGTGTGTATTTTTCTATCACCACACAATTAAATTTATCGTCGCGCGTCGTGTTTTGTGTAAATTGAATTAATGAAATAAATTTCATTGGTTTATCGTAACATAGCATAACAAATGAAGAATGTTCAATCATTAGTCCATAGAATCAATTAAGATTTACGATTGAAAAATTCAAGTACTGAATTAATCTTATAATCGAATATTGAACCGTTTGACCGTCAATGTGTTGCGGTGGCGGTGAGAGTTCTTTGAACTACACTTTCAACATCAGTCAACTTTGCTATTTGTGTCGGCCTAAGACGTACGACGTTTTGCAAGTGCATTGTTCACATACTGCAGGAGTCAACATGCTCGCTTGGCAGGAACAAACTGTTTCGTCCACTCTAAAACTGTCTTGATGCAACCCCAATGCGTCGGAGCGCTGCAAAGAATCGCTCGATGCGACATCTATTATTGGCCACCAGACGGGAAATCTTTTGTACCTACTATAAATCTAAATGCGCTGCATTAATTATGCGTGCGCCTCGTTGCACAATACGTGCCGATGTGTAATCCCTTCAGCTATTTCAGTACCATAGGGGAAAATAACATTACTTGTTTATTGTTTACAGGAAGTTGGCAGTATTATTGGCAAAAAAGGAGAAATTGTTAAAAGATTTAGGGAAGAGGTGAGTTCTGTCACTTGTATTTTTTAATACCTGTCATGTCAACGGACCTTTAATGCACTTTACAATGTATTCAATTTTATTCCAGTCTGGAGCCAAAATCAATATATCCGATGGATCATGTCCGGAGCGTATTGTCACCGTCACCGGCAATACAAGCGCTATATTCAAAGCATTTACACTCATATGCAAGAAGTTTGAAGAGGTGCGTATCTACTGTAAATTTAAATTACTCCAACTTAAAAATTATTTATTTCTTTATAAATATATGTATATGTATATATGGCAGAGATTTTGCATTTCCAGTTGATTTATTCTGTCTACATATTCTACACGCTTTATCATTATCAGTATAACAAAACTGTGTTGCTAGATTATCTCCTTCTGTAAAACATTTGCTAGAGCAAGGTTCACTGCTAGCAACTGACTGTATTTTTTTGGGTAAAAGTAGTTGCCATGTGAACAAGTACTATATCTATTTCATATCATCAATTTTAAGTAATACATAATATACAATCCCATTGCTAAAGTAAACTTTATGCAGCAGGTTGAATAAATAAATAGCATGCAATAATAATAAAAACACCTATTTAACGGAAATGTAATTTCAGTTTGATTGTCTGAACTCACTCGCACTGTTTTTATTGATCCACATAGCGTGGATATAGACACCTGCTGATATTGTCTACTAATGTGACTGTATTAAAACTACTTACGGCACCAATAATCGTAGGAGTTAAGAGCAGCCAATTATCACAAGAATGCGACCTCGACGCGAGTGGGTTGTAGGTAGACGGCGTGAAAACTCGTCTGTTATCCGGAGATTCTCGTGCTACGACGATGTTTACGGAAAATGCCTATAACAATAAAATCTAACACGTATCGTCTTTGCGTTTTATGATTTTCTATTCAATCTCTGCTTGAAATTCCTAGAAAGATTGTTGTCTCTATGATTGTTTGTCACTGCATTGCTGCATTGATTAGCTTATGACTTTAATTAGTTGGTTCGGCGAAAATATCGATTTAATGCACGACATCTTTGCGTCTTGCACACCTGTCGTGGCGGCATCATAGCGTATCATGCGCATTCTATAACAGTCCTTACCGTCATTCAAAGTATGGTTTAATTTAGAATATACTTTAAATAACCAAACATTATATTATATTGGATCAAATCGTTCGAATTTTTGATACAAACGCAAATATAATTCTCAACAAAATACATAGGTATTGTACGTTTTATACTGTAACTGCCCAAAACATTGTAAACACTAAATAAAAGAGCTTCAAAACAACTGTGAAAAGAGAGTAGGCAAGGAGTCCTTTAGGCCTTAGGCGACGGTAATCTTTTCCCATCAGACAGGACGTCAGCCAGTTTGCCGCTATATCACATAAAAATAACTGTATGATAACTTGATATTCCAGTGGTGCTCGCAGTTCAATGAGGGTGGTGGTGGTGGCTCCCGCGCGCCTATCACCCTGCGGCTCATCGTGCCAGCCTCGCAGTGCGGCTCGCTCATTGGGAAGGGAGGCTCCAAGATCAAAGAGATCCGCGATGTTACTGGCGCTAATATTCAGGTAAGAACCACTGTATACTTAACTATTCGCTCATGTCACTTTCTGGCTCATAGGCATTAGAGGCTCCAAGATCTTAGATATGCCCGATGTTGCACTAGTATTCAGTTTAGAAAGTTGACTCGTTTTTTTATTCTATTCGCTTAAGTCACTTTCGGGCTCATGGGCATAAGAGGCGCCAAGATCGAAAGTTGCCGCGATGTTGTAAATATTTTTTTCGCTCACATCACCTTATGGCTCATGGACAAAGAAATAAAGTCCAAGGTCAACGCGATCCACGATGAAACGCAAAGAACCCGTACAAAGAATAAGATGTGGACGTGAAATACGCCATTTAGTTCACATTGCTATTTGCTTATAATATGACACCTTCTGGCTCATAAGCATTGCCTTATTTATTATGGAGTATTATTATACTAAATTAAAATTATTCAATTTTTAAAGTAATAGGTACGGAAATGTACATTTTGTATTGTTAATGTTCATTTCTAATTTGTTTACAGGTAGCAAGCGAGATGCTGCCGAACTCGACTGAAAGAGCTGTAACCATCAGCGGAACCTGCGATGCGATCACACAGTGCATTTATCACATTTGCTGTGTTATGCTCGAGGTGAGGCACTTACTAATAAGAGTGTCATCAACATCATAATATTATCAATATCATAATTATTATTATGCTGCTAATATTAAATTGTTATCTGTATTTTGATAAATTATATTGAAGTCGTTCGTATAATATTATGCCAAATACCTAAGGGGAGCACTTTCGCGAGGAATATTAGGTTATTTTCCATTAGGGGAGACCAGTCCAGATTGCTATATACGATAATATACCTCCGGGGTTCCTTCAGATGATAATTCGTCACTTTACAAACGACGTAGTAGGTACGCTTGGAAATGCTCGTTGATTTAAAAATGTATCAGGTAAGTTGAAGAAAAACAACTAGGTAAACTACCAATTGAAAGTCGAGCTCTGCCTAGACTCGGTCTTATTATAGTTTAATTTATAAAATTAATTGAAAAAACGAATTACACAAGTTGTCAACGAAATGTTTAATTTTCACAGGTATTATTGGTGGCATAATATTATACTTAATTTTTTTCTGTCAGTAGCTTGGTCTCTTATCTTAAATGTAATGTTTATCATTGCTCAAGTCACCATTGAGTTATCAAACAGTGAAAACCGTCATTCAACAGGTTCAATAGTTGTAAATTGATGTGAAAACTAACATTCAACTAAGTACATATAATTTAAAAAAATATATTAATTAGGCATTATTTATTTCAATTGCAATTATCTTTTACGTTCAGACTTTTAATTCTTATTGATTTGAATGCATAATCACATTGAAATAATGATAAAAGTGTAAAAAAATATAAATATGTTTATTCCAATAAGTTTTAAAGTAAGTAGTACATCAGTTTTAACGTCCATAATTATTAATATACAAAAGGATTACTTCAATACGTGAATGAAAAATAATCTGATAAATATGAAGTAGCATATTGACATACACAAAATTAAAATAAAATGTATTAATTATAGATATAACCCGGATCAGGACAGTCGTATAAGAACTTCGCAAGCCCGTTATCCCACGAAGTAAAGCCGAAATATCGGAGCTTGCTCAATTCATCGCTTTTATATGTTATGATTGGCGGGCTGCCTTCCTTGCCGAAACACAATTGTCCGTCGGCTATTTCGATATAAAACGCCGTGTACGCATTATGCGATAAGATTTTGGGCGTGTATGCGTGAACATTCGTGTGTTGATTAAAACGCCGTCGCAGACGCGTATTTTGATTACCATTGCCGCCTACCACTATTTCATAGTAGGGATACCTGTAATCGCGTCGTTTCGTCGACGACAGCATGATTATCCCATCGCGGTCTGCTTTTATACCGACGTGCATCTCGAAGAGTTCGGTGAGGGAGCCGTTCTTTACTCCTCTGATGTTACTTAAAGACTGGTCGTCCATGTGGTGAAGCACCGGAGAGCCGTAGCCGCGGGCCGTGTGATTCTTGCAGTTATTCCACAATACTTCGAGGCTTTCCTCTTGAGATGTAAAATGTTCACCGATCACAATGTTACGGCACAAACCGATCGAAATGAGGATAAAGTAGATTTTTAACATGTTGATATCCACCACTGTATGGCCCTAGATTGGTAAATAACTAAGTAGTACGCCTGGCGTCGTGTTGGTTATATACGCGCTTTTCAGAATTCCGTCAGAGTAAAACTGGAACCCACCAAGGTAAACTTTTTGGTGACATTAAAGAGTAAGAATGTTTATCCATACTAATATTATAAATCTGAAAGTAACTCTGTTTATCTGTTTATCTGTTTATCTGTTTATCTGTATATCTGTTTGTCTGTTTGTTTGTTACCTTTTCACGGCTAAACGGCTGAACCGATTTCGATGAAATTTGGTATAGGGGTAGATTGGACCTATGAGACGGACATAGGCTATCTTTTGTCTCAAAAAACAATCTCGAAGGGGATGAAATAGGGGTTGAAAGTTTGTATGGGGAATCCATAATTCTTCAAGTTAGGGATCTGAAAATTCTTATTTAGGCTTTTGGTAATAAATAAATAAATACGGGTTTCCGCTTTTTTGCTAAATCATCCCTAAAGGGGGAAAAGCAAGGGGTTTGAAATTATGAGGTATTCTTTAGATGCACCCCCAACGGACCACAATAAACGGCTGAACGGATCGTAATTTAAAGGGGGAGAGTGCGATGGGAGGAGAAGGGGAGAGTGCGGGGGAGGGGAAGGGGAGGCAGGGGGAGAGTGGGGGGAAAGGGGGAGAGTGGGGGGAAAAGGGGAGTGATGGTAGAGTGGGGGGAAAAAGAGGGGAGCACGGGGAGAAAGAGGGGAGAGTGGGGAAGAGAGGGGGGAGAAACAGGGGAGAGTGGGGGGAGAAAGAGAGGACAGTGGGGTGAGAAAGAGGGGAGAGTGGGGGGAGAAAGAGAGTAGAGTGGGGTGAGAAAGAGGGGAGAGTGGGGGGAGAAAGAGAGTAGAGTGGGGAGAAAGAGAGGAGAGTGGGGAGAAAGAGAGGAGAGTGCGGGGAGAAAAAGGGGAGAGGGGGAGAGTGGGGGGAGTAAGAGGAGAGTGGGGTGAGAAAGAGGGAGAGCAAGGAGAGAAAGAGGGGAGAGTGGGGGGAGAAAGAGAGGAGAGTGGGGTGAGAAAAAGGGGAGAGTGGGGTGAGAAAGAGGGGAGAATGGGGGGAGAATGAGGTTAGAGTGGGGAGAAAGAGAGGGGAGTGCTGGGAGAAAAGGGGAGAGTGGAGGAGAAAGAGGGGAGAGTGGGGGGAAAAAGAGAGGAGAGTGGGGGGAGAAAGAGGGGAGAGTAGGGGGAGAAAAAGGGTAGAGTGGGGAGAAAGAGCGGGGAGAAAGAGGGGACAGAAGGGGTGAGAAAGAGGGGAGAGTAGGGGGAGAAAAAGGGTAGAGTGGGGAGAAAGAGCGGGGAGAAAGAGGACAGTAGGGGGAGAGAGGGGAGAGTAGGGGGGAAAGATAGGGGAGCACGGGGAGAGTGAGGGAGAAAAAGGGGAGAGTGGTGGGAGAAAGAGGGAATAATGGGGGGAGAAAGAGAGGAGAGTGGGGTGAGAAAGAGGGGAGAGTGGGGGGAGAAAGATAGTAGAGTTGGGAGAAAGAGAGGGGAGTGCGGGGAGAAAAAGGGGAGAGTGGGGGAGAAAGAGGGGAGAGTGGGGGGAGTAAGAGAGTAGAGTGAGGTGAGAAAGTGGGAGAGCGGGGAGAGAAAGAGGGGAGAGTGGGGGGGAGAAAGAGAGGAGAGTGGGGTGAGAAAGAGGGGAGAGTGGGGTGAGAAAGAGGGGAGAGTGGGGTGAGAAAGAGAGGAGAATGGGGAGAGAATGAGGTTAGAGTGGGGAGAAAGAGAGGGGAGTGCGGGGAGAAAAGGGAGAGTGGGGGAGAAAGAGGGGAGAGTGGGGGAAAAAGAGAGGAGAGTGGGGTGAGAAAGAGGGGAGAGTAGGGGGAGAAAAAGGGTAGAGTAGGGAGAAAGAGCGGGGAGAGTGGGGGGAGAAAGAGAGGTTGAGTGCGAAATATATAGAGATAGAGGGAGAGGGAGTGAGCGAAGGAGGGAAAGGGAGAGATTGACTGAGAGGGTGAGGGAAATAAATATAATGGATGAGATGGACAGGGAGAGAGAAGGCGAGAGATAGAGAGTGGAGAGGGATATTAATGATAGAAAGATAGGAAAAGATATAGAGATATAAGGAGAGGGAAAGAGATAGATGTAGAGGAAGAGAATAGAAAAAGCGAAAGAAGGAGAAAGATAGAAAGAGAGCCAGAGAGAGAGAAAGATAGAGGAAAAAGGAGAGAGAAAGAGACAGATATATTCTTACCTAGCTATATATTCTTATCTACCTACCTATAGTTACCCGCAACATCAATTGATTTTTTAAACAGTTTACATTTTATACATACATATAAAAATGCGAACGAAGTTGCGGGTATCAGCTAGTCTACTATATGGCTTCATTGTTATTTTAACTTTCGTTGTCAATCAAGAACTAAAATGTTAAAAATCCATTATTTACGGGGCATTCTGTATACGTTAAGTATAACGTGCCTGCATACATTATTATAAAGTGTAAAATAATAGTGACATAGATTTTTAATAAAACCCTATAGATAGAGGTTTCAGGGGTCCACGAATAGATGTGCCACATCTTTCTTACTTGGAATAGTGAGTTTAGTTTGGCGAACCAAATATTTTTAGAATAGGTAGGTACCTTAGTTTTTTTCGATGAAAAAAAGCTTTGTAATTAGTATGTACTTACATACCTACATAGGAACAATAATAATTTCATTCACATAGGTATATACGTCAAATTCAGTAGCCTACGTTTTTAATCAAATAATATTCACTATTGAATTGTGAATGGACGGAACCACACTTGAACACAGGTATATATATTTATTTATCTAACGGGAAAATAAAGTGGGGTTTCCCGTTAAATAAATCTATATTTATATAGGTACTTACTAAAATATTTTAAGCGATATCTTCCATAGTTAATATTAAGCACCTACCAAGTCACAGATCATAAATGCAATCACCAAAACGTAAACCTACAAACTTGAAAATTATATTATGTCTTATACCGTATTTATATGTATACCGATTTCTGGGACGTATCATTAAGACATTTTGTAAACAGACTAGGCGCTTTGTAATTTGGCGGTTGTAACTTGGCAATTGAATAAATTGTTCGCTTCACGTGAACCAATTTTCAGATAAATCTTCATTAAGACGAATATTATTGTAATCGACGCTAACTTCATCCGAACCAAATTTAACTGAAAATCAATGTTGAAATTAACTTTCATTGAAGTTGTTGCAAATGACGGTAGAACGACGCGCCAGATGCCTCGTATTTCGTTAACTCACCTTTTCTTGATATTTTTCCAGAGCCCGCCTAAAGGAGCGACCATCCCGTACAGGCCGAAGCCGAACGTGGCCGGCCCCGTGATCCTAGCCGGCGGGCAAGCTTACACCATCCAAGGGAACTACGCGGTACCGGCCCAAGATGTAAGTATCACTACTACTGGCTACTACTCTAATGACGCATTCATTGTTTTGTAGGGATTTTGGTGGACGAGGAAGAAATGCAAACGAATGGGAATAATTTATGTACTTAAAACCTTTTCCGGGCAACTTTGTTCGCGGAAACTGTTATTTTTATTTGTTATATATTGTAATTAAAAATCGGATTCTTAGCTACTATTTGGTGAGAACCTCTGTGCAATCGGTTCTTACGTGATACAGGCGCAAATAGATTCACCAATTTTTCGTATCTTATTTGGCGGATCCTACATAAAAGTATAGATTTGATTATTGGTTAAATTTTGCTGGTAATACAAAATTGATTCCGTCAAAGTGTAGCCATTAAAACAACTTCTAATTAATACCTACTGTGTTAATGTTGTTATTGCATTAAATAATAGTGTTAAATTACTTACATGATGTAGGTAATACAATACTATATAGCACCAGGTAGTTGTTAACTATGTTTTATGTATTTCGAATATCTGTTTAATATCAAAATAATTCATTTTCTAGAGACTATTCAAGTTTACCATGCTAACACCATAACAGACAACTATAATGCGTCTGTATATATTTACCTTCATAGGTAGGATATTATATTCACCTAATTTAGAGATTTCATACATTGTAAAATGAAATCACAACTTGTGATAAATATTTTCACAGACGCGTAATTTTATTGTCACGCTCACTTCTCAGATAATTAAAACAATGCCCATTGGCGCACGGACACGTTAACCTACAACCGGGATGGGTATCATAGAGCAGGCGTTATATAAGGCTCCTCCATGTGTGGACACAATACATAGTTTACAAGGCAATCTAGCGGTCCGACGGGTACGTAATAAGTGGGCGGCGTTGGCAGGCGGTGTGCGCGCCCGTGTTCCCACTGCTGGAGGTGAAGCCGCCCCTAGTGGGCGCGCTGCCGCCGCACCACCTGCTGCACCAGCCGCTGCACGAACACCACATTGTGAGTCGAGTGGCTCCGGCGCCGACCTCATAGAGACAGAGATGCCTTTCTTGGACTAAAACGACATCAGTCGAAACAGCGGTGCAAACGATGAGAACTCAGTAAAGGGAATAATCGAGGTTGAAAATATATGGCTGTCATTGAGAAGTCACTTTTATGGCGTCTGTTAAAATTATGAGCAGGTCTGCTCCCGTGACAGCCAGAACCGCATATAATTAATTTTATTCAATTAAATTATTCATATATTATTATGAAAGTATATAAAAAGTGTGTAGGTACTGTAAATTTAACGTTTGTTTTCCTTACAATAATCAAATTCCTAGTGAGCGAACACATGCGTCAGTGTGGATCGCTACGCTATCGCTACTACTACATCAATTCGCACCGCTTATACTTTGAACTTACGAGTATATGTGTTATTTTATTTCAAGAAAGGTTCGATAGATAAAATCCAAACGTACAACACATACATATTGAAACTGGCTATATATTCGCCCTTTGTAGACTTCAGTATGTCACTTCTTGAATGATCTTCTACTCACTCAGATATATACTCTATCCAAATCTATGCCTACCAAACCATGATGTAGTGGACAAACCGCATATCTTTCACTAGCCTTTCTTTTAGGAACTCTGTATGGTTTATATCTTCTCTATGAGGTTGTGTGGCATCCGGAGCGATACTATGTGAATGGTGCTGCCCCAGAATCCCTCGACTTGATTTGAATGTGTGGTGTCGACCCCGTAGCGGCATTTGATTAACATTGTACCCCCTATATATTATAGCGGTAATAGATCCCCGGTGAACGTTTCAGGAATGTATTTCATTTATTTTACTCTATATACTGTCTATCCTGCGCCTGAATCTCATTGTTCTTTCTTATATGCACGTTACCCCGTAGAGAGTACCCCCAGTAGAATCCGATGTAAATAAAATATTGGAACCTTAGCGATTAATATTTTATTTGTATTTAGTGCCGTATGTAATCTTTACAATAAATGATACGTGTGTAGAAAACACATATTGACAGTCGAAGCTTTATCTGTTTGTTTTCTGGCATTGCCGAGATAAAGAGCCATTTGTACTTCCAACGAAGCGCTCGCACCTTCCTGCGACTTCAAGTACATGACATCCCCGTACTTGCACCTTTCCTTATTTGCCTTTCAAATGCCTTTCCAACATCTCGTTTTTATTTCACTCTTTGACACCAGAAATAATATTGATGATTAACCATGTAAGCGCATGGCTTAAGGTTGAAACGGTTTGTTGATAGAGTTCAGTGATTATGCCTATTTTTTTTTGTATTTCATACGGTGCATACATGGGCAGCACCAATCAAGAGCTCACAATGTGGATTTATTGTCAACTTTATTCGCTAAGAAAATCCGCAAGCCTTTGTCCTGTCTTGCTTATTTCTAGTATGGTTGATCCAGATGTTGGCTGTAAGTGCAGCACGATCTGAATCAATTATACGCAGTGATTGCGGACTTTCTTAGATTTTTCTAATGTTTAGTTATAAAATGTAGTTTCTACCCAGGTTACCCTATCCAGCGATCCCATCCCGGCCATGTCAGTGAAGATGAAAACAAGCAGCTGGAGCTCTATATAATATTAATTTTAAGTTTTTTTTTTTTTTATTAAGTCATGGATTTTGAAGGCACCTAGTCCCAGTTCGAAAAAACAAGGTGAAATGCAACAGTTTCCATCCTGGTATTTACACTTGGTAAAACACTTGAATATAAAATCAGGTATTTCTCCAAAAAAGACCGAAATTGCGTAACTACTACTAATCATAAAGTAATTGTAGACGAATAATTTTATTAGACCCGCATTTACTTTGATTCGTTATAACAAGTCAGAAACTTTTGAACTAATCAACAACACGAATATTGTATAATGACTTCTAAAAATGATAAAATACAGATGTTCAGTACATATTAAAAAAAAAAACTGTTTCCATAATACGTAGCGGTGCCTTCACAATTGATACATTTGTAAAGAATTTGACGTATATATTATGTCTATAATAATATACTCGTAACCATGTAGTTTCAACCGGTATCTACGAAGACTGACCGACCACTTTGTTTCAAGATGGGGGGTCTAGCCAAGTCTCCCCTGGCGGGTCTCGCGGCGCTCGGCCTCGGCGGCCTGGGGCCTGCCAACACCACGGGCCTCAACCCTGCAGGTAATAAATGTGCTTGTTATGTGACTGCGATAACGTACACGACCAAGTTTATTGCTGTTCTTGTCATTTGTTTATTACTAGATAAAGACAAAGATATAAGTATAACCTTAAGTCTTATGATGTGTGGCGCTTGTAGATTAAGTAATCCGCTGTCAAAGTTAACAAACGTCAGAAACCTAACAGGGTGCCTTAAAACGTATAGATTTTTATTTAAATAAGGCTTCTTGTTGCTATGTTTTGTTGTGGTGTGCTCAGCAATGGGCGGAGAGTTGTGTGCGATGTATAGTAAGGTCCGTGCCCTGTAGCGGCGCTGGCGGCGCTGGCGGGCTCGCAGCTCCGCTCGTCCAACCAGACGCGCAACCAGCCCGCCACCAACCAGCAGTCGCACGAGATGACGGTGCCCAACGAGCTCATCGGCTGCATCATTGGGAAGGTCGGTGGTGCTTGGAACTTGCTGTCTGTGTAGCCAATGAGCCTCCCGCGATTGGTGGTAAGCCGTCTGCGAAGCTGTGAAGATGCGGTGTCAATATATCAATCTAAACATTTAAGTTAATTAATAACTGCCAACTAATTTGTTTAATCTGTCTATTAACATCTGATTTAGATTTTGACATTTTGAGTATGAATTCATTGAACTAGGAATTTAACTATTATGCATGTGAAATGATGTCTGTAACCGGTACCTACTAGACGTGGGGCTGCGTTTTTATAAAACTATGCACTAACATAATATATATAACTTATAAAGAGTATATAATTATGTAACAATATAAAACCAATACTTAACGTCCAGGGCGGCACTAAGATCGCGGAGATCCGCCAGATATCCGGCGCCATGATCCGGATATCCAACTGCGAGGAGCGCGAGGGCGGCAGCACCGACCGCACCATCACCATCTCCGGCAACCCCGACTCCGTGGCGCTGGCGCAGTATCTCATCAACATGAGGTGAGTGCCGGCGCCGCCCGGCCTCCGCCTGCGGGCGGCTGCGGGCTCACCGCTAACGGCAGAGGTTGGCTTCTCACTGTATGTGCATTCGGCCAGTATCAAGTTATTATATTTCAAGTGTTTTGTTATAAAAGGAGGTACCTATAAATCTCGGTCAGGTAGTCTCTAGTTCAGGGGGCGGGAGAACTTATTTAAAACCAGGCAAGTTCCTGGCAATTCTTTTTACGGCCGTAAACTGGATGGTGCTTTTTCGTATTATGACCTACATCATGTCAAATTAAAGTTTGTAATGCGAAATTGCCAGCCTGTTATTAGGTCAGAAGTAGGTTGGACTATCACGTGACGTTAGTTACTGGCTGGCATTAGGAGATTATAATACGAAATTGCCAGGCAGTTCAGTTTACGGCGTAAACTGACTGGGATTAAGAGTTACATAATACGGCCCCAGTCGAGTTGCAATTCTAAATGGTATATATACTGAAACCGCTGGGAGTTCTGGAGAGAATACCAAATGGCACGGTTGATAATACTCTATCAATATCACATAACATACGGAGAAACATAACTTTAAGGAAAAAATACAAAGTCAAAACTTCTATGTTCGGAAACAGGATATTTTTTCTATTACGTTAGTTAGGTGAGCGTTAAACCGCAAGTTAGTAGTGATTTTTCCCATTTGCGGTTTTCCCTGACTAATTGAATATTAAATTCTAGCAATGAAGGGAAATAACGAAAGGAAAAGACCTTGAAGCGATTATAACAACTATAATCGGGATATTGATACTGAATACATTGCCAACATATTATGTACTATCCTCTATTATTATGGGCCACTTCATTTATATATTTAATGGTACCGTTAGTAACAAGACACTGAAAATTAACTTGATAACTTATTCAAAGTGAGCCAAACCACGCAGCCGCCCGTCGGTCGTGTGTCGCAAGTTTCGGAACATCACAATAACAAACCATACCCTCCCGAACCTATGCCCGAACGATCACATGTTGCCTTACTCCATTCAATATACCTTGTGAAATCTATTTATTTGATATCCCTCGATACTCCTCTGATTTTTACCTATCGGAACGTTTCGAAGTCGGCGGTTGAAACCTGGCATGACGGCTGACCTGAGATTCGGCACGGTATGGCTCGACGGACGTTTTAGAAAAGCTCGACTTAATTGAATGATTGTTTGCGAGGGATCAAGTGCGACTCGATCGACTGCATCGAAGTTAGTGCGACGAGGCGGCAAACATATCCTCACATACACACACACCCTCACACATATACAAACACACAGTCAAAATAAGTAAAAACATACAAAAATCAAACAAACGAAAAGAAAAAAAACAACAGGGAACAGTACCCCTAGTGTGAGTTTTTACAAGCTCGACAGTACGCGTCAACTAGCGCTTGGTATAAAGATTCTTCGTTCATAAACGCGCCGGTAGGGGGCGCTCCCAGGATCTTCATACAAAGGCGCTTGTTGACGCATAATATGTCGAGCTAGTAAAAGCTCACACTAGGGATACTGGTGAAACAACACAGCGCGTCCCAGTCCTCCGAGTTCCCCTCCGCGCCGACGCTATCTCAGGTCAGCGTCGGTCCCGCCCCGCCCCGCGCCCGTGACGAGCGTCCTGTCCCGCCCCCCAGTGTGGAGCTGCAGAAGGCGAACCTGGAGGGTGGCGGGGGCGGCTCGGCCGGCGGCTCCGGCGGCGCCAGCCCCCTCGCCTCCGCCATCCCCCTCGCGCAACTCCTCAGCAAGTCCAGCGCGCTCGGCGCCCTCAGTTCCCTCTCCGCACTCGGCGGCCTCACCGACCTCCTCAGCGGCTCCAACTCCAACTCGCCGGTGCAAACCACCGGCGTCCACAGAAACCACAAATCCTTCAACCAACGTCGCCAGGATGACGAGACGCCCGCCAAATCCTCCAAGGAGCGAACCAAGTACACCCCGTACTAGGCTCGCTCGCCGTCTCGCGACCGTTCCCCCAAAGAGCGTCCGACGTCGCGCCCGCTCCGACCCGCTCGCAGATGTGTGGCCGGGGGGCTTACCGTGACGTCTTATTGCGATTCAATTGAGGACCTAGACGGAATCCTTTCACTTTAAATAATAGTACTACATGGCTTTCGATATCATTTAGGTAGCCGTCAGTCCCTATAGATTTCAAATCAACCTAAATTGAGTGGCAAGATGTCACAACAAGACATGGTACGAATAAGTAGTGAAACGATTCTTCCTCAAATTGGATCGCAATAACACGTCTTGGTAAGCCCCCTGATATTTGAGTACCTACACTAAAACGAAACGTAGCCATTTCTAACCGCAATTTCTAGACGCAACGTTTTCTCGTTCAGCGTTGACGCGACTCTGGGTGAATTTCTTTATCTGCTATCGACATGGAAGCGCGAGTGAAAATAAATGAAACGTTCAAACCAGTTATGCAATGTCCAAACATTTGCTTACACGTCTGGGAGCGGGGTTACACGTCGTTTTATTTAATCGAGACTTCTTAGATTTTAAGACACAACCGTCGTATAAGTGAAATCATTCGGTTTTTTATATTTAAAAATTATCAGACATTTAAGTTATCATCGAATCATGTATGTGTAGGTATCATAAAGCTATTTAATTGAGAGACGTAGGAGTTGTATAGAAATAGTCTCGTCGCATTTAATCGTAGGTTAGGCGCTGTTTTTGGTAGAAAGGGGAGAGGTGTTTGGTGAAATAACTTGAATCCTGGTCCTTCAATGTATAACTATTATCCGTTCCTCACCAAACCTCCTCGGTCCTCCCGCGTAACCTTTCAATGTATTCTCCAATAGTTTTAATACTTATAGTAGGTATTAATTGGTTTCACTGCACATTTGCCACTTAGCGTATCGCGACGGCAATCATTTTACACTTTTGAGATGTTTAACTTACCCGTTACTTTTCGTAACTGAATCTACACAATATTATTATTTAGTTCCCATTGTATTGAAGGAGTAACAATCTAGTTACTTGTTCCATATTTTTAACTGCACACGTGTTTATTACTTTTTATTATATTTTTTGTGTTTAGGTAACGTTTATTCAAACGAATCGTATAATTATCATAATTGCAGAGTTTTTGGTAAATAAACTTACATTTGTATAAAGATTGAGGCTATCCTTATCCTTCAACCTTGTCCTAACATCCTTACTCCCTAAGTTGTTACATTACGTAACTGAACGATGTTTTTACCGAGGAATATCTGGTCAGACAGCTGTGTTTGGAGATAATGTAGCTGGTTTTTTTATTTTTGAGTTCCACGAGATCGAGAAATGGTACTCGTAAGTATAATCGGTGTCGACAACCGCAGAAATAAAATATTTCACAAATTAATTACCATTTTCATAGTATCACAGATACTTTTTTCAGTATCTCTGTTGGTAGGAGTTATTTTTTGTTGCTCAAAATAAGCATGTGCGACGAGATCTATGCGAATAAAAAATAATATTAAATGCGTATTTTATTTAAATAGTAATTCGGTATACAATAGGTATACGAATAAAGGTGAAGATGAAAAAACGCTAATCAAAACTAGTGAAACAAAACTCTTATCGTCACGTAAGATTTTTTTCACAATCCATAGAGAGTTTTAGGGAACGACCACACGAAGCGTTATCGTGTCTTCTGCAAGAATAATGTAATAAAATGAAATAGGTCTTATACTTACAGCCACTCACCTAGATCGCCTTGCATGAAGATTACGATGATGCGATTCGTAATATATCACCATTTACATTGATATATACAATATAGGTATCGACCAGCAAGAATTTTAAACACGGTTCAATGAGAGATTAGTGTGATTTCGAACTAGGGATCTTGACAATAGTAGGATACGTAGAAGCTAAAAAGCTGTAAACAGATGCTTCGCGTATGGATAATAAGATTCTAATTAAAAACACAGGGTGCCGGTGGGAAACATTAAACCATGTGTCTGATCAGACTGTTTTAGGATGAAAACAATAATGTGCCGGTGCACGAATCGTATTTGCAAACTATAGCTGTCTTACCACAAAATTTAGACCAGAGTTAAACAGTGGTTTCTAAAATTTCTTTCAAAATCGACGACTATCACTCGCGTTTTCTTACTCAATCCTGACATTTCTATTTATTTTACTTGTGAAGTTGTTATTGAGTTAGAAAAAGCAAGGGGTAGTTGTCGATTCGTGGACAAATAGACTCATCTGTTACACTCTAGTTTAAATCTTCTGTGGTAAGGCCGTATGTGACGTTATAAATAAACAACTTTTACCGATCAAACCAAGAATGACACCTAGAAGTAAACAGACAAGTACGATCCGTGTATCCAACATCTTTAATGGACGGGCGAAATGGTAATACATTTTGGTATTTAGGTATGTGTTTTAAGTGTATTACAGCAACTAGTTTTAAAACGGCAATAATTTTACAATATAATTATTTTACTTTGAAAATAATGGTATTGTTTGTTGGATTTTATTCAATCGGAAAGTTTTATGAACGTTGTTGAGCCGTTTTGGCTGATCCATTAATGAACAAAATAGCCATAGAATATGTTTCAAATGTGGATTGATGACTTAATAATTATAATCTCGTATTAAAATAAAAATCAATATACCTACTTAAGCTCCATATTCTATGGTTTTTGTTCATTAATTCCGTGCGTGTGTGGCCAAAAATATTATGTATCTTAAATACATATTGCAAGATTTTTATATTGATGGTAGTTAGTATTAGAACGTTTTCTAGAAATTATATTGATGTTTGATGTATTAACTTAAACTGGCATATGAGCTGGGCTTTAATAAGTTAAAAGACTATGCGTCTAACAAAACAGAAGTGAGGGTTATTTACCTACGACTTCCATAATATTTTAAATTAAATTATTGAAGAAAATTAATATTGTATTGGGTACAATATGAATATAATAAAATGCATAATTTGCAAAAACAAAATGAAATGTAGATACATAAAATAATATTTTATGTCTATTTAAGAAATATTCATCTTAAATTAAAAATAAAATTTCTAATGTTAATGAATTTTCAAGTTAACTGCATTTACGGGGATATTTGCTCGAAGGGATATCTGAATGATAAAGAAATAATTTGCTCTCTTAATCCACATGAAGCAGACGATCGCAAATATACATGTTATGTTTAATTAACACGGTGTACGTTTTAAATGGATAATGGTAACTACCAGAACCATCGTTTTTTTCTTACTTGTTTAAAATTCACTTGTGTTGAAAACTTGTGCACGTTTTGATCGCTACTTAATCGCAAAGCGGAATATTTTATTGCGTAACATATAATTTGTTACAATTCTCATATATTTGGACTGTTTATATTAGTAATACTTTAGTAATGGCATTTGACGTGATCGTCATAGGAGTTAGCGAGCGACATAGTCAAGTAGTCGACGATCACGCAGCTGCCTGAAACATTTTTAATTAGTGCGAATTTAAACTTGCGGTCCAATTCGTATGTGTCTAAAGATAGGTCCTTAAGAGACGCAGCAATGTAATGTTATTATTCAGAAAATCATGTTATTTTCTAAGACGATAGACATGTTCGTATTGTTTCAGGATTTATATTAATCGCTAGAGGTTTTAAGCAGAAGTGTATTATTTAAAGTACATACGTCTTAATAAAATAATAGTTAAAAACGGCTTTTCATTTTCTATCCGAATATATTTTAATGTTATTGTTATTTAGGTAAGTACAGGTAAATAAAAAATACAGTCGTCCAAACAAAGCTTCCCAGTCAAGCATCCACGCCACTACCCACCTACCCAGGCCAAACTTTCCTGTGATACCTGTATCGATGAATTCTGCTCCATCAAGAACCTACATCCCACAGCTCACCGGATCATCCAATCTCCTGGTAAGACTTCCTTTACATTTACTTTTTGCCCTAGAAGTCCGACTATACCGTACTTTGACTGTATTAAACACCTACGCGTATTTGGACTAGCATTTTTGATTTAACCTACGATTCAATCCTATTTCCATTCCAAGCTATCCAGTTTTGCCTTTAACGTGTTCACAAGTTCATCATTTGAATGACTATCACAACGACACAGTCGCATTAATGTTCAGTTGTGTTTAAGGGAACAGTTGTGACATGAGCGTGTGTAATGTTACAGGATCACCATGGAGACGGCCGGGCTGCCGCTGCCGGGGTACCACTACATCGCTCCGAACCACATTGTGAAGGCGCCGATCCATTGAATGGGGCAGAGCGGCCTCCGGGCGGGCGCCGGCGCCGCTCACAAGCTGTACCCAGAGCACCGCCCGGTGCCGCTGTACAGAGCCCTGGCTCCGATATACTTCTTCAAACATTGAGACCAAAAAATCTCTATTGGTGAAGGGAACCAATTGGCAGTTCGTTAGATTCTTGCTGTGTATGTTTACATTTGTTACGAGTTTATAAGTATTTTAGATATTCTTATATTTATTCTCCACTGTACGTATTTAATTGATTGGTGCGGGACATATCGATTATCGATGGTATAAAAATTGTATTGATCATACCTGAGAAGCTTAGGAATTTTGAGACATGTAATATTGAGGAAAAAATTGTATGACTGAGATATTAAAATTTTGAACTATCCGTGGGCAGTGAACGCCCGCCGACCGCAACACCGTTCACTGCTCAGGGGGCGCGTTGTATGTGACACGAGTTAGCTAAGCTGATCGAATTTACTATGGAGTTAAGCGGTTGACTATATCAATTGTCTATTGGATTTATTTTTGAATACCATCAGTACTGATCACGAATGTTCAAAATGTGTTAAAATCGAGTGTCGGTGCACAGTAGGTGTAGACGAGTATCGATCGACCTCGGGCCCGCTGCCGTAGCGTAGAATTAGTTTAGCGAACAGAGTGAGAGGGTTAAAGACAATATTTGTAAATAAAATAATCGTAATGACCTGGAAATTAGGTATTACAGTAAATAGTAGAGTCGCGCGGACAGACGCGGCGAGAAGAAACCGGTGGGATCAAATCCTTTAAGAAACTTACATTAAACGGAGACAGAGACGAGCGTGAACATTTCATATTAAACAAAAGTCGTGGTAAGAACAAAAAGACGTTAGTTATAAAATAGTGTTGCTAATTAATGTGATAGTCTTCTAATTTATTTTACTTTTGAACTATAAAGATCTCTAACAACTACACTAATGTGTAACATCGGCTGCTAGGAAAAATTGAGTCGAAGAATATAATATAATGGGAACAAAACCAAAGATTGTTGAAGTTTGTTTAACATTATTAATGTTGTGGATTTATGCTAAATTATTGTCAGAGTAGTTAATGTTTAGTAATTTAATGTGAAACGGTTTATTTTGAATTATTTCATTACCCTCTCCAGACTGCTCATTGTATTTAGTCTAGATGGTCGTTTAGATAGTTCTGTGGTAATCTACATAATATACATAATTGTGTCAAAAAAATACAAAAAAACATAGGTTAAAGTAGAGTAAGGTATTATAGGACCACTGTATTCAAAGCTTTCCAGTGAACATTATTTGCTTAGAATTCAATTTGTGCCACGACACAGCGGAATTTTGTGCCAACGCGGTGCGACTGCCGCATGCGTAGTTCGTATCATAATTGTAACACTTATTTAATTACACTTGTTGTATTAAAAAATACAAACTAAATATCGAGTAAGATCTAACGTGTCAAATTTAAAATCAAATTGTATAATATTATCCACTATTTACTTATTAATTTTGCACTCTAGTTGTAAGGTAATGCAATTAGACTCTAAAATAGTCGAGACATATCCCTTTACATGAATCCCCTAAGTCTTCCCCTCAGTATTTCAGTAGGTATGTAATGATTGAATGAGTGTGCCAAAGTTATGTCTAATTATTTGAATGTTCAATTTTACTAAATTTTGTGAAGTTTTGTGTGTTATTTCTATTATAATGTGCTAGTCAAATTTTTCTAAAAGACATTACTATGAAATTATATAAATTCTAGTCAAAATTTATTTGAATCTGTTTGAGTTTTTAGGGAAATAAAAAAATTGTGCCCTAGCTCGAGAAATTTTAAAATTATTTTTGTGTGGTCTCGCTTAAAATTTAATATACATTAGCAATAAAACTTTGATAAAATCAATTATTTATAGTCTAAATTGCAATTAAGAAAATGTATAGAGCTTTGTAAAGTAAGAACCACATAGGTTTACTAGGTATTCGATAGGTAACTGAAAAAAAAAGTGGAGAATATAGAGGTATACATTATTACTAAAGAGGAGAGATTAAATAGCTGTGATTAATGTTGGAGTGCACTTTTGTGCGCAGAGCTATGTCGGGTCATGACGCTATAGGTGCATTACTAGAGGGCGGTAGTGTAGTGCGTGCTTATGGTTCAAGTGTCTGTGAACTCTGCTGCACAGTCGTGCAGAACGGGCCACGGGCGACCGTGCTGAGGCTCGAGTGCCACGGGGCAGTTGTAAAAGAATTATACTTTTTAATAATAAAAGTATTAGATCATCGGTGTTGTCAATATTAAAACTTAGTACAATGCAATTCTTAAATAATAAATAAATTAGATAAGAAAGTAGAGCTAAGTTTTGTCATGTGTATTACGTTCAATTATATTTTATGATAATTATAACAATCAATATTAATCTTTATTATACTCGTATTTAGAATACATAGTTTATTGATTATTCATGATTGTTACTGTTATTTTGATTTGCTCAATTTTCTGAATGTTAACGTAAGCTAGGCTTCGGAAAATATGTTTAGTTTGTTATGTTGTCCAATAAGCAATATTAGTTGTGTACAAGAGACGCCGTCGTTTCAGGGGGCAGAACAAAGTTCGTCATATTTTTTCGTAATTATTTACATATTTTTCTCAATATCGACCGAGGCATAGTAAAAAAAATATCAAAATAGGGGGTAAAAATAATACTGGACGGGAATTATGAAATTGCTTTTTACTGATGACTAAAAAGGCGGATTATTATTTTGATTAAACATAAAGTACTTAATGTACTTACAGTCAACTGAAACATACGTTAAACATTTCGTCCGTTGAGGCAAAATGGAGAGCCGTTTTTATGTTATTCAATAATAACTAAAAATTGGTGCTTTTTCATTTTAACATAATTACTTCTTATTTGTGTATAGTTTCATTATTATCGTATCAGCCTTTATGGACAGGGTCGAATACAATGTTGGATAGTGAAAAGAACACAATTTTAGCAAATTATACACCTAGGGAATTCTTCTGTTCATTATTTGAATAATAGCACCTGAATTCTATAGTTATTGCACCTACAATGTGACCGGTAAAGTCAAAGCTTTGGCTACTGATCGGTCACATTTTACAGTTCACCAACTTTGCACCAATTTTCTAATTAAATCTATTAAATTAAATTTAAGCTGATTGCAATATAACTTATTAAGGAAACGTAACGTAAAAAATACATACAGGTTTGAGGCGTGGGGGTATCTAATATATAAACGGTTGTGTGAGTTACTGGGGCAATATACAAATATTGGCTTCATTATTTGTTATCTATCTATATGTAATTATTATTACGAACATTATTAAATTTTTCTGAGTAGTAATATCAGGGTAAACGAGTGAACAACACGGTTTTATCTAAGTTGATGAACAATAGCATAGATCAATAAATCACAAGGTACTTACTCATAAACAAAGTATGCCGTATATTTGTTCTTTTTTGTAATGTGAGCATTTGCATAATGACATGCCAAATATTAACCGTATGAACGCCACTGTCATCAATACATGACAACACAAAACGTACTTTGTACGCCAGGTGTTGTCATAAAAATACTTTTCCTTTGTGGATTTCGTAGGTAGTGTGGCGTGGAGGGCTCGTTTTGCTTTTAAAAGCCTATCGGTCAAATGGTTAACACATTGCACGAAATTGTCTATAGATTTTAACTCGAACCTTGTAAAGCAGGGCTACTACAAGCTATTACAATTATATTTTAACTACTTAATACTCGTATACTGTCTTCACAACTCATATGATTAATGTGTTAAATCTAAACAAATTCTTAATCACAATGTAATCAAAGAATCACTTCGCACAGTGTTCTAATAATGATAATGTATCACGACAGTGCTTTGTATAAATTTATGTACTTATTATCTTAACATAAAAATTACTTCACTCACATGTATCAGGCAATACGCCTTCATTATTTTCACGTCTTTAGTATTTAAATTAGTAATAATTGACTGAGTATAGTTAAGAATTCAATCACAAAAAGTCAAAACTGTTCTGATATCATTGCTGCAGTTTCAAAAAGCATTTATTTTTTCATTTGAAAATCAAAGCATTGTTTCACGCGTACTTATGTACTTACTTACCTTTAACAGTCTGTCACACATTTTCTATTTGGGTCATAGAATGGTGTAATATTTGGTATATTATAACTATTTGAGTGTATTCGAATAGCGCTTGCTCGGATACTGTACGGAGATGTGCAATTAATTATTCATCTTATCGATTTCGTTACATCGTTTATAAGGGCATCACTGCTGGTTAATTTTACTTCATTCGAATAACTAGGAGTGCTGCCTTAAATTCGGATTCTATAAGAGCTTATTAACCTTTATTAAATTGTTATCAGAGTTTCTTATTATTATTAAGTAGGGTACTTACCAGATATTTTCTCTAAGTACATGTTATGTCAGCTTCATAAAACATACTTATGTTAGAGCGGACGTTATTTTGTAGCAGGGGATTACAATAGCTAGTATAAAATATATGTTATTCTACAATATTGTATGTCACGTATATTATTATGTGTTTTGTGTGAAGTCAGTGACGAAACGTTCTCGAGTCACATTTTAAGAATTCACTGTCTTGTCATATCTTGCAAATATCACTATAATGTCGACATATCTAATGTTTTTGCGAATTGAATTAAGTAAATTAAATGTTATTTCTATAAAATGTATTACAGTTACAGTGTAGGTTCATTGACATATTATTATGATATGACTAAAATGTTTGTTTTCATTATGTTTAATTCAATAAAGTGTGTAAATAAATTTGAGTTTTATTTGTTTATGTAAGTTGCATAAATTTACTTAACCTTTATGTAGATAATTAGGTAATGGGTAACTAGGCATACGACCATCGTCCGGCAGTTAAGTACCTACCTACCTAATGTTAAAACAATTTGCTTTTTTTTTTATATTTTTGAGAAAATAATGAAATAGGCCATGGCAATAATGCCAACTTTGTTATAATATTATTAGGCTATGAGCGTTGACTGAACACGCTTCGTGCCTAGGTAGGTAAGTAGGTATACATACGATACATCAGAGGTCATCGTACCTACTTAGTTCATAGCAAATTATATAAATGGTTGTGGGCTGTATTAGCTACCCAGTTTGCCTTCACCTATCTATCGCTGGAAAGCCTGTTTTAATGTAGAAGCTTATATTCCCAAAAGAGTTTAGAATACGTCAATGACTAAGTATCGAATATGATAAGCTTAACGGCTATGGTGCTATCCTTGATGACAGCAAACGCTATTGTAATAATAGCTATGCTATGATATATACTTTTACTTTACTAATTTGCTCATTGGCAACTAGGAACCAATTCTGAGAAATTAAATAAACAAACTATTAACTAGGTACCACAGGCTCGCTCGCTTAAGCAAATGTTTTTTTCACAAATAAAAGTTTAATAAATACATGCATTTCCTGAAAAGAACATAGCAAGAAACATGCCGCCTAGAAATCGCCCAGTCATACGAGTCTATATAATTTCCTGGAGGACCGATCGATATCGATAAATATTTCAACAGTTCAGCAACAGTAAAGATAGGTAGGTACACATAGAACTATGGTAGAACCCAGTCCGCATGACCTATGCTATATTATGCTTACGTCGATAAACTTTGGAAATAGACTGGTTAACTCGTCAGTAATGTATCGTCACCGATTTAATCGTTTTAAATAGTGTGATGGGTAAGCCCTCCTCTTCTAAATAATTGATTACCTAGGTAGTTGGAGACTGCCGCCGGCACGAACCTCCTGTTTATACTGCGTGGTCGCGCCTATTGCCGCTGGAGGAGGAAGATACTTTATCACCGCTGCAGCTAGGCGACGCATTGGTAGCATAATTATATAGACAAGCTCTACGATATCGCATGTCTATATTCCCGAATGTGTACGTTACTATATCTCATCCATGTACCTACCTATCAATAACAAATATCAGTTACAGTTAATAACCATAGTCAATAACAGTTTTCTTTAGAACCTTATTAACCTACAAACTTGTATTGATTAAAACAAAAGTAGGTGAGTATTAAAAATAAATTGTTAGCCTAGCTAGCCTACGTATAGCTGTTGTAACCTATACTCGTATAACCTGTGATTTCCGGAAGTAATAAACGTTTTACTTCTAACTTATCTACGAGAGTATTAACTCTTACTTTGATTTGATACAGTAAAGCACAGTAAAAAGCTAAGTGGGGACGTAAATTATAAACGAGATCGAAGATAGGGCTCGCCTGCTGGTTCACCATTATCGCAGTTCACGCGATTTCTTGGCGCCCTGACCTCAGCCGTCGTTTTATTATTGACTTTCCTCAACGTGAATTAATGTTCCAAGGGAGTTACGTGGAATTGCTTTTGTTCAAATATTGAGGGTAGGCAGTGTGGTGGGTTGTTCAGTTTGTAAACTAATTCGTCCCAGAGTGGACCCATATCGCCCCATGTGGAGGAGTCATGACTAGTGAAAAGTAAGAAAAGATTTATGGCTGTTCCCGTGGTCGGGAGCCGGTGGCGGCGGGCGGACGGACGCGCCGCGCAGTGCGCATGCTCGCCACTGCGCCACTCGGGCACGCGCTGCCCCCTGGCGGACTCGCGCCGCAGTGAATTGCGTAACAAAAGCACACTCGCCTCCCGACGTCTCGCTGAAAAGTTTCGCCCCGTGCGCGGTTACGCTATGAAGGGACGAAAAGCGACTTAACTTTCCCGCGGCCGCGCTCTTCAATTCCGACCCAAAAACGTTATTTATTTTTTCCTATTTTTTTTTTTCGAAACTTTTGGTCGCTTGCTTGTGCCTTTTCTTTAGTTTTGAAGTTTTGTTCTAAGTTGACTGTGGCGTAAAGTGAACGGATGCGGCTCTCGCCGGCTGCCTTTGGAATAGTGTGGACGTTCCAGTGTTGTGCTCATTTGCTTTGTTTTGCTTTGCTGAGCGGATAGTGGTGCCGTGGGACCGCGCTCGTGGTACTAATCGATACTGTGGTGGGAGCGGCGAATGTAAGTTTTTTCTATGCTAACTTTTAAAATACTTAATATAAGATAATATTATAATAAAAGGACGTTATATAAGTCTGCGCAAAGTTGATAGTTAGTCAAGTAGGTAGGTACGGGTAGACCCTCAATGTGAGTAAGTATAGTGAGTATTGCACTTCAATTACCGAAACACCTACCTACTTTATATCATGCTTATAATATAATTATATACTACGTTTTATTCAAGGTTTGATCTTGATTTATTGAATATGCGCGTCCGTGCACTCATCTAAAACTTAAGTAACTGCTATCTATGAAAACTTTGATTAGGGAGTTTAATTTGTGAAAACAGAATGTTACTGTACATAACACAGAAGAAAAAAGTTTACCACCCTCGAATGAGGGGTTGAGAATTCTCTTTGTTTGCGTTATTATAACGTAACATTGTCTAGTCTAGAATGTACAATACTCACTTATAACTTGGTGAATGTTATAATTGAACAAATAAAAGTAATTTTACTGTTTTACGGAGACTGAACAAAGATCCAACTCACGTAGTCTATATGGCTGCCAACGACCTAGGTGCTACGACATGCTACAGAATTCGTAGACAGGGCGGCGTTAGCTAGAAAAGTTACGAACCTACGGCGTAGAAGACTTTCGAAAAAATTGGTATGTAGCCAAATCGTGACGTAGGTACTCTTCAAGAACTAGGCCAGATAAATATGGCTGAGACTGTACATAAAATGCTTTACGTGACACTATACCTAGGTACCTAATGTAAAGTTTATGTGTAAATGTAAAGTTACATGTTAAATAAAGCCCCAGACGCTATACATAGATATAATGTAACGGTCAATGTATACAGAATACTTTATTTGAAAGTTATCGTTTGGTAGTTGTTGTACCTACTTATGTAGGTATAATTTAACGACGAGCTATTTGAAATGAGTTTAATGTATTTATTTTAGGTTGTTTTTTTAAGCAGGAACTTTTTTCACGTACCTACCTACATTGGTTTAGTTTACCACTATACTAACAATAACGGTGTCGTTTTAGGTGTAGTAAAGCACAAACTCTATTCGCTTTTTCCATGTTCTTTGTGACTTGTGACGTCAAAGCTTTAAGCTGAAGCTGGAATATCAATACTCTACTCGCCATTTCCAAGTTCTTTGTGAATTGTGAATCTAGGGTATCAAAATATTCTACGACATAATATGTCATTCTTTTGGTTTGTTTCTCGACTGTACTTTCGAACGGTGTACGAAATCGGATGTAGCCTAATTTTAAACAAAGAAAATTCACACGTTTCTATAACTCCTAATGAACATAAGTTTAGTTTTATCTAAGGAAAAAATATTATGTAGCAAAACTTGAAAACACTCCTATCCTTATTATGTCCAACTATCGCATCATAAAAAAGGTGAGTTGACTTTTCATTAGCCCCGTGTATTTACATCGTTATACTAAGGATCTCTCGTTTGATGAACATGGCCCATCGTAAAACTCTGAACGGCCCGTTGAAAGCCATCGGATCACTCTTGCAGTGCTGTGGACTTCCATTATGTGCTTTATGTTGATTAAAACATACCTTAATATATATGATGGAACAAGGTGGCTATTTACTTTGACCGTACTTATGCCGTTTTGTTATTGTTATGTTCTTAATTGCGCACTGCATTGGCATTGAACAAATGATTCGGATATCTGCTCTTACCATGTTATGTATGTGGCTCGTTGTCATAAACTGGAGATAATATTATTATTTTCATTTCACTTTCTCAGATCCTAAAGATAAACTTGGGTAATGGAGGTCGTCGTTATCTGAGTAAAACATTTTTTAATGCTCATTGTTACTAAAAGTAAAATATGTAGGTAGGTACCTAAATTATTGGCGGCTTAGGTATCTAGTTAGATACAAATACTTACACAAATTGTAGTGTCGGTTGTAATGTTAAAATAACTGATTTTTACTACATGCATATCAAAGTATATACGGTACACCTACCTATAACAAAAAACATTTTACTTATTAATTTTTTTGTTTGTTTGTCTGGTAGTTCCGGATAATCTCCGAAACGACTGGACCAATTTTGACTGGACTTTCACTGCCAGATAGCTGAGGTATAAGGAGTAACTTTGGCTACTTTTGTTTTAGAATTAGCTACGCCCCCGGTTTCAACCGCGGTGTTATAGCAAACGCGGATAAAACCGCGGGGCCTATAGCAAGTGATTAATTTTATTATCAAGTTAAACCGGATTTACATACATTCTTACCAAGTACCAGAATACAGATTGCTATTATTAGACACTTGGTTACTTGAGTGAGTCTATCTTGAGACATGAATATTGTATGAAAGGACGCCGAATAATGCATTCTGGGATAATAGAGCGCTTGTGTAGAGATAACTCATGTAATTAGTCAAATTGGAATGACGGTATAATTATAATGGAAATATCTGTTGACTCCCTGTGGCACATTTTCGGGGTGTAAAATTATTGGTGGTGGCAGTGCTGGCTGAGGTGGTAGGTGCGGGCTATAATTTGGAATACTTAGGATGATCCACAAAGCTACATACAGCATGGATACATGGATACATACAGCATTAGTGCAAGTGAACTTCGAGCACATTCTTATTATAGACTCTTTTAATTTATTAGAAGTATTGACATACTTTCTTTACATATTAAAAAAGTATAAGCCTACTGCTGGTACGGAGCAGAATAAAAGGCATTTGTTTCTTCTACTTTGTTTTCTTTTAGAGCCACATTATAAATTTTGTTAGTGTTAAATTGACTATACTTAGCTGACTCGTTCTCTTTAGACTACGAGTATCTAGGGACCTAAATGTATAACCCTCAAATATAGTTTTGGGATAAGTGTTTAACGCCAAAACAATACCATTATTAAGTATGAGTATTTTTAAAAGGTACCTACTTAGGAAGAAGTACGTAAGTAATTCATTAACTAAATACCCACGTAATCAGGAGCTTAACATTTAAGTACTTAGCCTTCAACGTCATTACCTACTACCGTGTAACGTAACACCACAACTTAACTTTATACGTAGTTCTTCGAACTGCGTGGTAATAGTTATAGGGGGTACTAGTGGATAGCACGACAAGAATAACTCAACATGGCCGCAAAGTCTTAAACATGACGAAAACAATTTCCTGCGTTGATACCTAAGTCATATTTTCCTTACTTGTCTGACTGATAACCTAGGTAACCTAGTTACTGTCATGCCTACTATTTATACACATAGATATTTAAAATTCACTAAATTTCGTTCGTTTCTCTAATATTAAAACGTGAAGATCCTACTAATATTACAAACGTGAAAGTTTGTAAGTATGTATGGATGGATGGATGTTTATTATTCTTTCACGTAAAAACTACTGGGTGGATTTTAATGAAACTTTACAATAATATAGCTTATACATCAGAATAACACATACCTACCTAGGCTACAATTTTATAAAGATATTGTGTGAATTGTCCAAAATATGGCATGAATTGTCAAGTAAGTCATTATTTATGTGATAATTTTAATGTCATAATATTATTAGTTCTTTTCTACGCCACGCTAATATAAGCTATACAAAATACTCATCCTGCGCATACGAAGTCGCGGGCACCAGCTAGTACATGAATAATAACGTATATATACATTAATTACTACCTACTAGGTAGGTACTACTAACTTGATTTCCGTTTTTGTAGGTATGTAAATGTATAATATAATAACCCCTTTTTTGTGTAAATATTAGTAAGCAGATATACTCGTATGTAGGTACTCATAACTTGACCCTGGTCCATCTTGTCCATTCAAAAGTTGTCTAGTAGAGATCGTTTTGAGCGAGAAGACCGCCCATTGTAGGTATCTATTATTAAATTTGTATTTTCTGTGTTTTATACATTTTGGCGTCTTTAAATAGTTATAATTATATCTACCCTACTACATTATGGCTATAGATTCCAGATTTTGCTCTAAAGTCTAAAAATAAACGCATGTATAATTAATTCATAGTGGACTGAACGTGGCCTGTCTAATTTGTGAAAGTCTAGGTACCTATATATAGGTAACGTGCGTGCAAATCTATTCCCTGTAGTGGTAGGTAGGTAGGTACCTACGGCGCGGCGTGTCTTTATTTATTGACTTTTGTGTGGGCTCTATGATATAAAAATACATTCTGCCGCGCACATCTAATGCTGGCACGTACTGCTCCACCCCAATAACTCATTAACAGTTGTTGTAATCAGCGCAGTACGAATTTATACTCTTTGTTATTCTGTGGTTGCAAATAATCAAGATAGTGACTTATTGTGAATATCTGTTAGGAGAGGCGTATAGTTTACTTATCAGACTAAATTATACAACAGCCCAAGCAAGAAGCAAGCTTTACTCTACAGCTATCTATTAAACGGTGTTTTATTAACTTGATAAGAATCACGGAGGGGGTCGTTTCCGGAAAGCGTTTAGTAGATTTGTGAGTTATAATGAGTTAGTAAGTAAGGGTAAGTGCGGATGTCCTCGAATTACTTCATTGCCGCTCGTTACGTGAGAAACGACAAAACACCAACGCACGACTAAATTGAAGATTCGCGCAATCACCTTGCAAAAACTACGTTCCGCAATTTAGAGTGGGTATATGAACAGTCTAGGTAGAAATAGTTATCTATATGTGACGTCAAATCTTGTAACACCCGTTACGCACATAAAGGGCGCACATAATATATTTTTTTACCGCTAAGCAGACATCATAATTTAATATGTTAGGAAAATTTAACATTATAGTATATTAGACTACTGACGAATTAGAACTGTAACACCCGTTACATGGAATCATGCCTCTGTAAATCTTTTGGACACATTTTCTTTTGCGTAACATGTTACCTATGAGCCTACATAACACTATGAAATAAATGCGTATTTTCCTAACGCAGGTAATATGCCCTTGATATTACGAGTACATAATAATTACTACAGCAAAGAAATATTTAAGCTAACATGAGTTTGTGACCAGCAATGTTACGATTCAAGACACACGTTTTGAGTTTGTAGGTACATAATTATACACACTAACATACAAAATGTACAACATCTGCAGATATTATAGGTGACCTATCATCGGAGGGAAACAAAGCCTTATGACAATGCAATCGTCTGAAAGACCGCAGGCGGTTCCTTTATTAAAGTTCCTTTGAAACGAAAGTCTAACCGAATAAAATCCGAGAAGTACTGACTCTGCGAACAATGCCACGTAACAGCTTATTGGATTTTCTACCCAGGTACCTAGTGTATTATATGGGTGAATAGGTAGGTAGTTTATAGTTAGTATTCCTTGCATATGGAGTGAAAAGTTAATTTAGATATTTTGGAATCGATTGAAGCTGGGTATGATGTAGCTGAGTTCCACTTCTTACACCAATTATTTATGGCCTGGCCCTGGCATAATATTATGGACGGCCTAGTAAAAATTAGAGGTTGTACAATGTACAACCGACAGGCTTCTTATCGATTTAAAGAGTGCATGTCTATTAATAGAGGTTCTTTCAGGTCGCTAGCATGTACCTTAAATTATACTTATGTTGCTCGCTGAGCGTTTAATAAATAATGTTACGGCGAATCGGTTCTAGCGTATTATACCAATAGGTAGTATTAGACTATTAATACAAATGACTATACCTACGTAGAAATCATGTATGTTGTCTAGGAACTCGTACGGTCATTATAACTGAAAATTATTGAGGTACCTAGACAGAAACATACTTGGACTAATGTACCTACATCTGACATAGAATGAGTAGGTGTAGGACCTAAGTATATATACCTATATACAACGAAAAGCCTGCTGGTAAAACGATAAATCTAACAGAATGGAGCGGGAATCATCAAGAATTTTTTTCTTCAGTTGCTTTAACGAAGCTATAATATTTATATAGTAAAAGGGGTACCTAACGGTAGCTTGTCTCCAATCAAAATATTAATTGGCGCGGCCGCCGGCCGGTTGAGCAATTTGTTTGGCACCGGATCATCCGGATCAAAAGATTACTGACCCGACAATTTATGAAATCCGTGCATCTACAAACACTTTGCTACGGTAGATTTCAATTGTTTGAAAACAACTGAATAAAAAACCGTTTCCAAAAACCCAGGCTAGGGTTTTTTGGGAAGTGAGTGCGGTGGCTAGGCCACGTTATGCTATATGCTACCAATCTAATTCACTTCACTTCCTTATTGAAGATTTAGCAAATGAAGTAACGGGAATATAACTATCACTTCGGGGGTAGGAGCAATCAGATATTAGATAGGTACGTCCTTCGCCCTTATAAAATATAGCAAATGTTTTTATACCAATTATAATATTGTTAGTCGTGTAACGATATACTCCGGAATATATTATGCGATACTTACTTAGCTGATCCCTGTTCAAAATATACTTTTCCCAAAACCCCTTGAAATGTAATCAGTCACGAAGTTAATAAATCGAAAGAATAAAACTCCAATTAAGCGCGGGCTCCAAAAGTTAGAGCAGAAAACGGATGGAATCGATTAATCCGCAACAAAGGGCGAGGGTGGGCCTCGATTCCTTCCAAGCGATAAATCAAGGTATTTCTGACGTTTTTTGATTCGCCTCGGAAATACAACCGCCATATTCTGTAACTGTTATAAAACATGGGACAAAACAACAAAAACCATCGCCGCCTCGCCCGCGAGTAGTCGTGATATGAGTAAAAAAAACTTTGCTGGACAGACATAATAAACATAGTACATAATATACATAATATATAATGTAACATATTATAATATAAAATATAGTACATAATATAACATACCTACGAAAATATTAGGTGTCAGAAAAATCGGTCAATAACAATTTGTCCCATTTCTGAATCTCATAATGTGGCACTTTGAGAAATGGGCAGATGGGTTATCGCAAAAAAACGCGGCAGCCATGCTGATTGCTGCTGTGTGTAAAGGAAGTTTAAAGTGAACTCTTACGCAGAGACACATTATCTACTTCGCTTATATGAAGTAAGTGGCCAGGATGTAATCTGAGACAATTTTGGCCTCTGCCGTCGAGACCTCTATTATGTGTGTCACTTTAAATTTGCCCAATGTCTGCTTCAAATTAGTTATACTACAGAGACTCTAAAAGTACCAAATAAGATGATACAGAGTTCCATGTCCTTTGTTATAAGTATTAACTTCTATTTAAAACTTTTTTACGAAAATATGTCTATTTAGCTACAGAAAGACGAATGTTTTGTGAAGATTGATGTTATAAGTTTTAAACCTGCACCTTTCGGACAAACTATGGTTTATTGTAATTGATTTGAACTTGCTCATAACAATCAATTCAACCACCGGTCTGATTATGCAAAATTGGAAAGCAATTTACTAATATGTTACGCCAAAATGTTTTCTTTTGAACAAATTAACGAGTGTCGAGATATCGGCACCACGTAGTACTTAAACCTTTTCATACCGCAACACGAAAGATTGGTTTATACTTATTCGACCTTTTTCAATGGCATGCGATGAATGTTAGCCAAATTGAATGGAATATATGAAGGTAGTTTTCATATTACACGTATTTCCGCCCATTTGTATTCATCTTCTTGTGAAACGGCACGTGTGCATGCGAATGCGTGTCGGGTAGAGTCGTAGGCGGTTACGGAAGGTCTAGTGTACTTACATTATATTATGAATATACGATAGTTCACGTACATGGCATTGAGGTTTTCTATCACTTGTAAAGTCTACTAAGCCACGATTAAAATCGAAACTCATTAAAAAATAATGGTTCGTTTTCCAGTACGACGCGTGACCCTCGGTATGAATATCGACTGTTGGGTTCCATCACGGAAAATAGGTATCTATGGACAATTGAAAGACCATTTCCAATCAAGTCTAGGCTCAATTTGAGAATGTCGTTTTGTAATACAGCCCTTCGAACAATTTTAAATCCAAACAAGAGCTTCCAATGATTTTCCCGTTACGTCTAGCACAACGTCGTGTTTACTTCATTCTAGATCCGCGCCCTCTTCGGGGCTCTTTTATTAAAATATACATAAGACGAGGCCTGAATAAGGCATAACGAACCGTGTCGAGTGATGAAAGGTCGCGCGGAGACCGAACTAATGAATAATAATTGTTGATGCCAAGTAGTAATGTTACTTGAGACAATCTGGCCAGATATAATGAGGCTCTTGAAATGGGGTAAGTATGGAATTAGGCGTGCACATTTATGGCGATATACCGTACATAAAATTATTCGTGTGAATTATAAGTCATTCCGAAAACCCCCGATTCACGAGAACCGGTGAGTTGGTACCTAGTCTTATTACTAGAATAGGTAGGTACTAGATAACAAGACGATGAAATTACACCGTAATAAAAAGTAGTTACTCAGAAGTGTTCGGGATATTTGAGACATTTATATATAACATGATAGAATGAACCTTAGCGGAACGTAATAAGCTGATGATAACTCTGAGGATGAATAGGGATTTGTGTAAGCCTTTGCTGTTGAAACAGTTTACTAAAAGCAGTAGCGCAATGCATTATGCATAATATAGCTAAAAACCTTGCAAAGCTTTTAGTTTGGACTAAGTAAAGCATGTTGGCTTTAGTATCCAAAATGGAATATTCATTTATGTGTGAAGCTTGACACCTGTGGAACACATTAATAGAAAATCAAGTTGCATAACATTGTGAAAACTAACTGGAATAGAAGTTACCTACCAGAATTGGCTAGAACGAACTAGGTCAATAGTAAAGGCTATTTTGAAAGATCCATCTCCATATCTGCTCGGTATCCAATCCCAGTTCTTAGACAACGTTTACGCTGTAACTACTTTGTATGCCGCGGCACTCTGACAACTCTCTCGTCCAACAAAAACTTAGAGTTTCCGACTTTTGTGCCGATACGTGCTCGAGATAGTCTAAGTAAATGATTATATGGGTTTAAGTATATTATACGAAGGTGTCTATTGATTACTTATAGGTAAAGCAGAACAACGCGCTGACTTACTAGCTAGTGAGGTCTGCTTAAGAGATCAGCGGCGATAAGCAAAGATTTATCATTATCTTTAACATTTGTTTTTTTTTATTTACATCTTTAACAATTATCTTTCTTCACTAATCGTTCGTCCATATCATGAGCCAACAATCTAAGCGGTCTTCCTAAACATAAACTAAGCTCACTACAACATGAGTGACGTCGAGCAGACAAACCGTTTTCTCTACCGGCTGGTAGGTCTCTCTAGCTAAATCCTGTATTATTTACCAGCGTAACTTCACGTTTGCCTTAACCAGCTTTCTTGGAAAGCTTTTGAACAAGCTTTACGTTAAGTCTGGGAACATTTTACGAGTGCGGATATAACAACATTGTGGCGTCGTCATTTTTCTAAAACTGTGTGCCCAATCCGTCGGAGACCCAGGAACAGCCTAGTATCATTCGATACTAGACGTAGATTTTAAATATTTTGTGGTAAGATCGTAAAATTCTAGATCAATTAGATAATAGTAGACTTTCTCAGTGTATCTGCAATAAATGTAACACTTTAAGAAAGGCGAAGGTGTTATATATCATTATTATAAGCCTTGGTACAGACATAAGACCCTCTTAGATATGACAAATATGCAGATACCAGCAACTTCACAGACATGTAAATATCTCAGGCAGGTCATATCACATGAGCAAGTTTGATGAATGCAGCTCGTCAACGATTCATAGAGCCGCGGTAATAGTGCTGACGAATGCGCTGCTGAAACATCCCTGACATAACGTAGCCATTCAGACTTTTGCCTTTGTACGACAGGAATGTAAGATAAAAGTGATCATCCAAAACCTGCTTGATACTGTAGAACCTAGAGTCGTGGTCTTTTAATTGAAACCTATTCACTTAATGAAACGAAATATAACCTTGAATAAATTAAAAATAATGACTCAGTACACACAGTGTCCTATTTCCATATCCTAGATTTACTCATTAAAAAATATCTTCTATGAATGACTCCTGTTTCTTTGCAATACTTATTGGTTAGACGATGGGCAAAGTTTGATAAACGCACTCCAACTTTTACAGAGCAGGGCTCTGAGATGTTGTATATAATATAATTATTGTGTGCGAAAGTTTATTTACTGAAATACCGAGTAATTCGCTACTGTAGGCATTTGTAGGAAGCATTCGGTTCTCGGTTCTCCAGGCCGAGGATAATTGCCGACTAATTAATTGGGGGTTGGAAAACAATTATTAACCTACGTTTAAATAAACACAACGTTACTTAAATATCTTAAGTTTCTTGGGGCCAACTATATGCAGAAATATCAGTGCTGAAACTTACTTTTGCATGCTCATTTCCAACACAAAATAAAATAATACGAAATTACTATGTTACATTGATCAAATCTTCATAAGATAAAATAAAAGGTGTAGTCAGATACCTACCCTATTTAAGTCACAGTCTTATCACCGTACAAGATTTATTAAGAAGCCTTTTGAAAAATTGTCTACTATGAAATGGTAGACATTTTCAGCTGCTTTCGGAGCAGCTGTGGGCATGATAGATGACTTCTCATCGCTATTCCCTGTTTAATAAAAGTAAAGTAGGTACGAGTACCTACTTCTTATGTTGGATGAACAATTTTGCTGTGTTATAAATATATATTCTATTGCCCCTATTATTTAAAGCGTTAATTTGTATTATTATTGCACTATGTCAGCGCCTCGGATGACATATAACGATATGGAAATTCACAAATTAATTCAGAAAGCAGAAACCAACCCCGCTCACAGATGATTTCGTGCGGCGTGAAAGTTAATTACCGGTTAACTAACCACACTGCCTCTAGCCACAGACTATGAGAGGTGCAGCTGTTGTTTAACTACCGGGTACCGGAGTAATTATGGGA
Source organism: Hylaea fasciaria (assembly GCA_905147375.1). Lineage (NCBI taxonomy): Eukaryota > Metazoa > Arthropoda > Insecta > Lepidoptera > Geometridae > Hylaea > Hylaea fasciaria. Next base: position 6,280,394 of record LR990199.1, read on the forward strand.
TTGTTAGTAAACGGTTTGGGCCTTATCAGATTGTAACTGTAACATTTGAATATCTGTGGGCTTGGATTTTAAGGTAGGTAACCTGATGTTTTATAATATCATAGTTAGACCTATCACCAGCATTATCAGCCTATCAAGTTACGCTCTAACTCAGGAGGTAAAGAGAGAGTGGAAGGTACTCAAGTGCGATGACTGATTGAAGATGTCTATATTTAACTAAATTGAAAATTCTGATGCGTGCACACAAATAGGAATGGGCAGATATATGACGGGCTTGCTTCCGTATCCCCGTTTGTCCCCTTAACCTCTAGGGATGACTACAAAACTAAGCTCAAACACTTTCAAAACGTTCCCGCAGTAAAACCTAAAGTTAAGACCTTGGCAGCCTACTTTTTAGCGTTTTACGAGGGTTTATATCTTTTTAGTTTAGCTAACGTTATTAACGGCAAAAGCATTAACGGGGCAAGAGCATTAACGAGTGCCCGTAGAGAGCTGAGAGCCCCAGGAAAAATAACTTGGCAGCCGTATTAGGCGAGTAGTTCGCTTCGTTTCATTCTCTTCGTTGTTACATGCAACTTCAGGGCTTGTAAAAAGCGTGCGGGGTATTAATGTCAAGGTCTTTTCAGTGGGTATTTCTTTGTAGGGTTTGTGGATAAGAAAGGTTTTTACATAGTTAATGTATTCAAGGCTCTTGAATTGAAGTTGTAGGGATGAAACAATAAATAGATAAACAAATAGAGAAAATCAGACAATGCAGCACGAGAAGAAGAAACTGTGAAAAAAAAAATTGATGAAATATCGATAAGCTGTCAACTGTGACCAATATTACAATGTATTGCTACTCTAGACAGGCAAAGCGTGCTCGAAAACAATGCTGCATCGATCGTTTTACAGTTTGAATCAATGTAATATTTTCCCATTTATTACTATACTATTATCCTATTATAACTATTTTGTTTCCATTTATTAAGTGAACTGTAAAATATAAAATAAACAAGCCAAAGTCAGACGTGTACTCTTTGGATCTCGGTAAACCAATGCGTTAACAACCACTTAAAATTAATTAACATTAATTACAACTTCATGATGACTCTCAACAAAAATGAAACCTTTTACATTTAAACTATTTGCTCTATAATAATATTATAACATCTATAATATACTATTTGTCTCTATCTACAAGCGCGTTGAACTTAAACCTCTAACGCAATTCCCCACAAAACATTTTCTCACAAAGCATTTTCCTGTAAATACAAGACAGCTCGACATAAATTCATTTGAGACATACTCTACTTTTCTAAGGAACAAGGTGCCTTCTCTCACGAAATACTTTTGTTTCATTGGGACAATATAATTGGGGTTAACAGCGTGTTTTATGAGGACATTCTATTATACCAATTGGCATTACCTGTAAAATTCTCTTTTGTGTTGCGGCTAATTGCACTGCTTCTATCTTGCTTTATAACTATTATGAGATTCTAAATTTGCCCAATAAAATATCTTGGTAGGAATGTACCTACCTCGTTATGTAAGTGGGATGCTATTTAATATAAAAACCGATGATATTTTATTGGGTATGATAATAAATTGAAATATGTTTCATATGCCTCTACATTCGCCGTTTGGGCTGTAATTTCGTAGCACTGCGTTATTAGATTTAGCAAAATGGCGAACTGAATTAAAGTGCCTACTATAATGCCAATGACTAATTGTTATTTTTCAAGACGACTATAGATCTTATTTCTAATTTGATAAACGCTTCAAATAGTCAACTTCGCACATGGTCCAACAAATCTGGCATCTCAATTTTATCTGATTAAATTCCCTTTGTGCCACAGACTTGTTTAGTTTAATTAATAATTTATTAGTGTTAAGTTATGGTCCCAACTCCGTGGTCTCTACAGTGAGAAGTTAATGGGCCGATGCTGTTCATCTCGCAGAACTAACTCATGACATCATTTTGATAGTGATACCAGCTAGTAGCCAACTATGTGAGTTTGAACGCGGGAAAGAAGCCACAATTAATTACAGTCAATTTATAATTAATGCACACTTTTACAGCGAACAGCGTAACGAGCCATAAAGAAAAGTAACGCTAAATGTTCTATCTGAAACCTCTGGCATCGTTTACGACTGCTACATTAAACGCCATGGGGTAGAAATAATGATTTCATATTTACGTGTGAAAGGGCAAATGGCGGTTACCGTTGCAATAAGTTACGCCCAATGTTCGTTAAATCTTTGTCGAATAACCTTTTTCGGGATTACACAGCTCTTGAAACCGTTCGAGAGGTCGAGGCTAATCGAAATGGTTATGAACAAACCTTTTGTATATTGGGTTTGCTAATAAAGCGAGTAAGTAGGTAGGTTAGTTGGCTACAATGGTGGACGCGGGGGAAGCTAGCGATCTACTCGTAGGTATTAAAATGAGTAAAGAGTTTGGTACCTAGAATTAGAATAAGTAGGATCCACCTAGAGCTTGGAAAAAAGGTTTTTATACGGGTTTCAATCTTTGTGCGGGAAACAGGTGCTCAGTCAGTTAGTATTTCATTTCTACCCTACACGCCCAAATAAATATACCAATAATAGATAGATAGATTAGTCTTTATTGATACCAAAATGTACACAGGAAATGTAAATGAACACAGCAAAGACAATGTATTCTTATAAAATCAATTGCAAGCAAATCATTCTTATTCTTCACTATAGCTCATAATAAGGAAACATTATGTTCATCCTTATAAGATTCGCAGCTGACTCATTCGTTACAATAAAAAGCGATGAAAAGAAGCAGTCGCCATCGTGACGTGTAATTACTAGAGGCTAGGCCACCGCCGGTCTGGCCAACTTGGCAAGGCGGCCTGGTTAATTATATCGACCTATCGGTCTCCTCATGCTCTTGCTCTAGGACGCATGCGTTTCCTGATTTAATTGTTTTGCTGAATAGATGGAACTGTGACATAATGTAGATTGGTTAGGTACTTTATCTTTTCATTTGAAAACAGTAAAACACTACACCCAAAATGGCATGCCTAATATGCCTATATTTTTGTTATTTTATTTTAGCTCGTAACAAAACATTGTTGTTTTTTTTCTAAAGTTTAAGAAAAATCTTGTTGGAAGTGGAGCGATTTGATTAGGTACGTACAAGTGTCTATACGCATTACGTTGAGCATGGTTGGGTTCAATACTTGAGTTGGTCCAAATTTACTTAACGTAACTTTTGCTAGATTGCTGACATACGGGGGAGGCCTATGTTCAGCAGTGGACGTCTTCAAGCTGATGATGATGATGACATACTCCCCCCTATAATGCTCGTATTTTAGATCGTATATTTGACGGTTCGTTTGGCGAAGTGGTTGAGCAATCGGACTGCTGCGCTAGGGGTTGCGGGTTCGATTCCCGCCCGGGACAAATATATGTGCGATCCACAAAATAATATTTGTTTCTGGTCTGGGTGTGATGTGTATGTGAAATTATGTACCCACGATACAGGAGCATTCCTAGTGTAAGGCTACGTTTACAAAAAAACAACATCAAATTCGATGCTTTACAAATAGGGAAAAGATCCCTGCAAACGAGCAACCATCCGTCAATAATATAAAAATGCGAAGAGACCCCTGAGAGCGGTAACAAGCCGCCAGCGACTAGTTACCCGCTCTCGGTGCACAAACACGGAGGCATCGTACAGCCTGTATAAATAGCCCGTCTGAGCAGATTTATCTCTGGGAACAGCCGGTAATTGGGACCGGGGGTGTTCCGTTACAGGAGAGTCAGTAAGGATATTAAAAAATACCAACATATCACACTGTAGAACTTTCAGGAATAAAAAAGCGACATTACTATTATGCGTTAAACTATGTGAGTGAGTACAAAACAACAACACATTTCTACTACGAACTTCAATTAGCCTAATACGAACCTACTCCCATTATAATTAAACTCACCACTCGCACAGAATTGCAACAAAATAATACCCAAAAATGGAACAGTGTTAGACGTGCCCTGGATTATATTTCTAGGCATATATTATACTAGCTGCGCCCCGCGGTTTCACCCGCGTTTGGATAATATACGATATATCTTTATTTATTGTAGCCTATATGTTATTCTGATATGTAAGCTACATTATTGTAAAGTTTCATTAAAATCCATTCAGTAGTTTTTACGTGAAAGAGTAAGAAACATCCATCCATCCATCCATCCATAGGTACTTACAAACTTTCGCGTTTATAATATTAAAAAAATATATTATATTATTTGCCCAACATGCGAAGAGGGATAATCTCTCCTACAACTAATATGTATCAAAATTAATCCACCGTATTAAAAGCTAGTCAAAGTTTACAAAACACCTCAGTTTCTTTACTGCTGTTATACGTTACTTTAGCTCGTAGCGGAACTTCCGGGGCACTCGGATACGGAGTTGGGGCTTTATGTTCCGCGGTCAGTCCGTTTACAATCAACGTCATTTGCCAGTTGCGCTAATTTAATATTAGCAGCTGGTTCTACTGTATTATGAGTGATTAATAATATTGATTTGTGAGCTATTATTACTTATTAAACTTCTGTGATTTGATTAGCAATTTATTGAAATAGCTGGCGGTCGCAGCTGTGACGATGCATATTGAAAAAAAACATTACAGCTGCTTTGAATTTGCATTTTGTATTATGTTAACCTATTATTATGCTAACCACACAGGAATTCTTGTTATTTATTTATTTATTTTTATATTAATAAAGCTTTATTAATTAGAAAATGTAATGTTGAACGTGAAGTGAATCACATTAGAACCCAATATATCAGTATATTCGTCATTCTTTAGATAACTTTGTTTGTTTAATTTACGTAATCTAATTCCGAGACGCCAGTAAGCAAACAAAACTATAAAATGTGAAACTTTCCCGACAGATACCTATATCTCGTTATCCGTACATATACATAGGTAAAGCAAGAAGTAATCCTTTCGTCATCATTTTGAAATTTATCAACCATCAAGCTATACAATATACATGGCGATGATTTTTTTCATAAAATTTGCTTTTTTCGTGTACTAAATACGTCACAAGCAAAAGACAAATAAAGATACGCTTGACTACGACGTATATGAGCCTATAATAAGCCAACGTCGTTGGTTCTATGGTTATAGGTTTGATCCTGGTTACGGTTTGGTGTGAAACATGAGACCGAACTTTTATAGTCGACTGGATTGGCTATAACATTTTGACCCATATTACTCGCCACCTCAGTCAGAAACTATCCTTATCGATCAATGTGTAATTGTCCCTATCGTGTTGGAAAAGATACTTTACCTATTCAAGAGGACAGGGTGCAAACAAGCTTGTTAAAAAACTCGTAAAAGTAAGAATGATTCCTTACAATAAATATTATACGGGTCTAATTCGCACACAAACTAATACCAATCATATTATATTTTTTTGACATACTTCGACACGTCGGCCGAGTTAGCAGATTTTTGTGATTCTTACACATTGCTTCTCCCGGTCGATGGCGTAAATTGGTGATGGAAAGATGAATTATTATTGGTTACGGATTGGTATTAGCCAAATGTTTGTGTGAACCACAGTTATTTTTTCTAAGTCTGTTGTAGGACCATTGCCCTGGTAGGTGCTCACCCTCCCGAATCCAGGATAATTATCTTAATTAGATGCCAGCATGTATTGTGATCGTGAAATTATTTTTACTCCGTCCTCTTAACCGGCTTATCCGAATACATGGCACCTATTCGTGAATAAAATTGATATATATATTTTGTATTATTAAGGAAATAAAAAGGCTTTATTATTATTATTATTATTCGTGCATAAGCTCAAAGTTTGACATTCGTGTGCTTATTCATCCTGCGTGTATAGAAAATTATGATCCTTCTAGCATTATAACCGCTCAACGAAAGTTAAAGCTGCATTTATCCGAACAAAATAGAAGCTATTTTTAACAGACAATGTCTCCTCTTTCCGTTTCGTCCTGTGCCCGGGGGTATGTAAAGAATTTAAATTGCGACCACAGCCCCTCGACTCGACGCACACTCCCGCCCGGACTGTGCCCCGGGTCGTGCCGCGATGCGCGGAAAACGTGTCGCAGTAATTAAACTCAACAAGAGGGAATTTAATCGAACTATTCACAGGAAGATATATGCGTGTTCAATTATGTGACATTATTAAACATCTGGTTATGAGCAGTGTGTTGTAGCAAGATTGTGTCGGAACTCTAGGGAGAGTAAAGTACTCGTAGGTAGAGTATTCTAGTAAACATTGTTGGAATCAAGGATAAGAACAGTCGCTCGTGGACGGCCAGTGCGAAAGTTTTTTGTCGGACCTCCCTAAAGCATTCCCTACCTGCATTTAGGATTTTTTTAAATTGGTGAACGTGTACCTATTGTTTCACCAAAGACTTTGATGCATATGTACTTCATCGTCCTAAGGTGTTTTATTGTATAGCAACCTGTTTGTTTTATAAACGATACATCATCATCATCATCGACATTAATTTTCAACGTCCATTTAGCACGCTACAATTGTAATGTAAACAAAGGTGACAGATAAAACAAATAAAACTTAGCACCTACCACAGATGCGCTTGGGCTTTGTGAAATGAACCGTAGCGGTGCAGTGAACGGTGAGTGGTTCATTGTAAACGCTGCGGCTGTAGGTAAAGCTGTATGTATATATTTGTCTCTGAACTTGCCGAAGCTTACGTGCTTACTGGAGTAAATCTAAATTCTGTAAACCTGCTAAGGTATAAAGCAAAGCATGGTATCACATTTTACTCCTCAGCGTCGTAAAATAAAGCATGTTGATAACAACGTTCTCCTTTGAGGGAACATAAAATGGGTTCGTGCCTTTTACCAAATACCTATTGTACACGTATAAAGTTTATTTAATTTCAGAATACTTATAACGAAGCGACGACCTTTACAATAATTTGGGCACATAACTCCACTCATATTATGTTAAAATTTAATTTGAATGTGAACCCATTATGAAATTAAATAACGAGTAGATAATGTTAATTATTTTGCACATAGAACATTGATAGAATAATAAATAAGATAAAATCACTTTTAACTACCCCTATTTATTAGAGCTTCTTCATTTGACCTGCAGTTGACTCCCGAAAAGATTTTCGGATCTATCCGTACCTGAAATTCCTGAATTCCGGAGCGAAGTTATTCTTACTTTGGCGCAAAAGAAACACGTCTCACAATAAATAGGTAGGTATAACGACTTTCTGTTGCCTTCTCTTCGTGCCCGTTTTCATTCAACTGTGGGTTAGCCAAGTTTTCCTTGGTAAATATAACATATACCTACGTTTATTATGTTGTAAAATGTATCTATAAGCCTGAATTGGATTAACTGAACCGGGAACAAGCTTATTCAAAATTTTAATGATTGCTTGCCCCAGACAAGTTGAAGTAAAGCATTTCTAATGCGCTGGTCCTAACGAAAGGCCTCATTTATATAGTTCCTGAGGTAGCGTTATAAATATGTAGCAAGCTCCTAAGCAAAGCTCTTGATTAGTAGGTACAGGAGAGAACTGCATTACGTATTCTGTAGGCCTATGTTTGCTCGCATAATAGGGGCGGTGTTATCCCATTCACGTCATATTATAGCCAGAAACAATGTCGGTCAATTAAGATATATAACCCAAACCAAATTTGTATATTATACATTTTATATTAAGCTACATTTTGTGAAATTTATGTTGTATAATTTTGAAGTATGTTGGTATATTACACAACGAAACTTACAAAATTTTAAAGCCGGCTATAAAAGTTTGATGGCGTTCTTCACTGTACGTACCTATACGAAATTGTTGTTCGCTACAACGGATTGAGGAAAATGTTTCAATGACACGCTACCTGTTTTATAAAAGTACTTCAGCTATGAATATTTTGTGTTGCCTGGTTAAAAACTTAATCGAACAGTTTGGTAACTTGACGCGTCTGCACCTAAAATATGCCTACTAAACAAAAAATAATAATCAATTAAGTTTTGTTTTGCCTGGAAATCTCGGTTTTGTAAGTCGAACTTATGTAACCCACTCGTAATTTAGTGTCATCCGCCTGTCTTAAATTTGTGCCCAACCTAGGCAGTTAGGCAAAATTTTGTTAAAGTAATGTTATGCAAATTTTTTATCCATTAATTCTCCCTAACACGCCTGAGCCACACGCCACTACTGGGGGATGCTGCACATCGAGCCTGGCAACCCGACTCATAGTGTTGCCTAGTAAATTATTCAGTATACCGCTGTTTGCGCACTATCTCTATAGGGGAGGGGTTCACTCTCCTGACAAACCCATTCACCATGTAGATTTCTCAGCGATATTTCTAGAAACATCAAGAAGCCTCATAATATACTGAGAATATTTCGTCTATTCTCGTTCGAGTTTCGGACACGAATAAAATAACATAAAATCTGCGACATCCAACTTTTCTTATTCAGACCTCGGGGGCTCGGACATTTCAAAAGGCTATTCTGCAAAAATTAGAATGCTCTTTAGTTATTCAGGACGTGTACCTCTTTGTTATTTTTGAAAGGAAACCTGAACGTTTATTTAATAAAAGTAGATAGTTTATTATGTGAATGACAAATTCCTAGAAACGCTGACCAAAGGTCTACAAGAACGATTTTATCATAGTATCGATAGTATTAATCGGAAAAGACTAGAAGACTACAAGGCTTCTTCAAGGAACCTTGTATTTTGTCTAGATCTGCTTCACTCAGATTCCTTCTAGAGGATTATACTTACTTAGTCCACATTGATCACAGACAGCCAGATCATAAGTGATATCAATAATTATTAATCTACAGAGCCACGAGGTCCGGTTTCCTTCTTGGAAACATCCAATGTTTATTCTGATTTCGTCAGATCAATCTACGTCTATTTTTAGCAAATACTGTACGCGTGTGAACAGGAGTTCTTATTGTGAACGTTTCATTACAGATTTATTATAACGAGTGAAACTACGAAACAACTGTTTTCATAATGTTTCATTATAAATAACTATGAGTACGCTCGCTACAGGCGTTGCAGTGGTATGACTTCATCGAGCCTACGATCAATCGATATTCAATCGCAAGGCATATAAAATTGGCACTTTACCCACTCCATTTCTATGTGCTTACATTCTCATATGTAAAATGTACAGATAAATGAATAGAGGCGTTCGTTGTACCTACATTTCACGAGGTATTATTGTATATCACGCATCCGAGGTATTATTGTATCAACCTTCCGCGATCATCAACCACAAAATCAATCTGCCAACAGCGTTGAATAATGCTAGTATGCTTGTGTGTTTCGTTAGAGGGTGTGGGGGGTGTTTGAGCGTCTCTTAAGACTGATCTGTCTGTCACCTTTGCTAAGATAGATGGAATTGGAATACAGTTTTTAAGAGCTTCTGACTTCGTGTTGTCTCTACTTGTGCATGGATTTGCTTTAGTGTTGTACCTACGAGTACTTTTACGTTGTTTTGTAGTTTTATTTCATGTTTCCTTTGAATGGAAAGTGGAAATGTATTAACGGAACTATGCATTCATAAATAATATCGAAGTGGTATATGGTGTAATGTGCCTATTCACCAACCAAAATTTCAAAACTTTACGACTTTTCACAACCCCTTGCCACAAAGAGTTTTCATGTCTTGAGATATTTTGATAATCATAAATTATAATATAAATTAGAGTTGCGCACTCCCCGACTTGGCTTCCTGAAGCCGACGCGTGCATGGCCTTGGCATATATTCACCTGTCATAACATTTCAGTGCCTTACTTTAATGCGTAGGTTTAGTTGACATAGTAAGTAGTAGGTGGTACTGGTTAACACAATATAAAGATGCATACCTTTCTAGCTACAGTACGTAATAATAATCAACAGACTTGTTGGTATCCAACTAGAATATTACATAGGCAATCGGAAAACACTCAATAAAAAAGTACTAACTACAGAAAAGGCCCTTAAACAAAAAAAAAAAATATATATAACCATAAGTATGAAATGTAATTCAACTTACCAGTTTAACATTAGTTATACTTAAACAAGCAAACCTTGAAATCACATGTACCTTACCCAGTATTCCGTTAACACTCTAGGACCCTTCGTACCCTGTTGCCGTAACTACGACAGTCTTGAGACGCCGCCTGTTGATAATAAAATAACGCTTCCTCACAACCACTCAAATATTTATTAATATACACAACACAGGTATATCGGAACGTAGGTACAGGTTGTATGATATTTTGATATCGCTTGTTTTTGCTTTTTGTATCGTCTCACGCATGAAGAAATGGCAAGAATGGTATTCCTAATTCGATTGGACTCTATCTCTAGATCTACTCTACTACTTTATTTGGAAAGAAAAGTAAAAACAGAAAAAACGTTTATTTATTGTAACGAGTTTCATCAGATATATGATCACGCCCTAGATTTGTGTGTGACCTAACCTACTTTCGACATTTATATATAGGCTATTTGAACAAGTTGATGTAGATTAGATTACTATTAAATTCCTAAGTTCCATTAAATTTACATCAGTTCAGTTCAGTATTAATACAAGATACAGTCATTCCATATCATTGCTCAACCCAATTGAGTTTAGTTGAAGTTTTTCAGCACAGGTTCTATTTTATATCTCCACCACTCCTCTATTCCACTCTATAGAGTTCAGTTTATTCCTACGTTTTCTTTGTGGGCACAATGCTTATACTTCGTGTGTTTTGTTTTGTGAGGTCGGTAAATATTTCCTTTTCCACGTAGGTATATCCTATATATCTATGAGTAGTATAGGCACTATATGGTTGTAGTAAGAGTAAAGACACAATGGCTCCCACGAACAATTCAATTTCTTTTCGAGGTTTTTATCGATACCGTATAATTTTGTGTAGGTTATAAATATACAGTATACAAATTACAAGGATGTTTATTCTTCCTTTGACAGAATACCAGTGCGATTACTTATGATGATATCGTAATCTTATGTATCTCCTTCGTCCTTTTAGCTTCGTAGCAAATTTCACCACTCAGCGCTACTTTCCCTAATGTTACCATAACGATTCGCATTGAATAAAAAAGTGATTGATGAACCTCTTCAATCAGAACGAAAAAAATATCCGAGCATACAATGAGCTCCATCGGAAATAACTGTAATAGTTTGCAGCTTCATATACCTTGTACAATGTACATTATTGTACACAATGTAGGGGAGACTGGGTACGAATGTGACAATTTTCATTTCATCGTCCATATTTTCGTTAGTATTCCAGTTAGCTGGAAGAATGGTGGTTTTTATAGTACTATGCACATTTGTCTACGTGAAAATACAACAATTTTGCCCCTAAGTGCAACGGTTTAGGGGGAAGTCCCCCAGTGGCGGACACCTAAGGTTTTAAGACAATAACAAAAAAACTGTTTCGAGAAAAGTACTTTTATGTATTGTTTAGCTATGTCAACAAAATTTAAAATGAAATGAAGTAAATAAAAATGCAACCACTGCTTAAACATTACTTAAAAACTTAAGTCAAACTTTGGCAACAAAAATTGCAATTACTAAAAGTGGCACCTAGTACCGGACAGCTTTATCTTCGAACCCCTAGCGCCGGACACCTTCAAAACATCATCAAAATGATCATGTATCGATCATTTATTTAGGCTCCTGAACTTTCAGGGATGTCTGCTCATGCTTCATGCGCCCACCCACGGCAGCTAAAGCATTGTATCCAATCTTCATTGTACTCTCCTCTAAGCACACGACGCAAGTAGTTTCTGTGGTATCTGACAGATTATTCTGCTTTAATGGTTCCGTTTTACTTCCTTTTTCTCCACTTTTGCCTTTGGCCTTTACTTCTTTGGTTGGTTTCCCTTTCATTTCTAATGTTTTTATGAATTTGTTTCATATTTATTTCTTTGTTGCGTAACGGTTCTTTTTATTTTCTTGTTGAACCCATTTTCCTTTCTTTTTCACCTCTTCTATTTGGATTTCTCTCAGTACTTGTATGCTCTAAAACAAGGTATAATAGTTACTATAGAAATAGAATATACGGATAAGAAAAAACAACTTTTTAACTGTCCGACGTTAAGGGACGATTTTGTGTCCGGTACAAGGGGGCCGGAAGTCCACTAAATTACATTATTTATCCCAAAACTTCTTTTGAAATCATTAAATAATTTCACGCAATATGAATATTTATAGAACACTACATATAATAAAAATAATAAAGACACTTAATCACAAAAATGTAGCAGTAGGTATTCACTTCAATCTTGTGCGACGCAGTGAATTCTCACCAAAAGTAGCAAACGAATGCTCCCACCTTCGCCTCGCGAGTCATACGTGAGCCGCGTCCCGCGTCCGGGTATCGTACCGTTCCCCTGCACCCCTTTCAACTGTTTTTGAAACGAACGCATTGCGACTTGCCAAGATACTGGAAGTGTGCGACGTTAGGTGCCGTCCGGCGTTAGGGGACTTCCCCTACTTATAGGACCACATTTAAAAAAAAGTAAAAAATGTCACAATCGACCCTGGCCCTGGGTCGGTTGTGACAGTGCTTGGGGTCGGAAGTGACAGGTTCAAAAATACACCAAAATGGGCTATAATCATGCACTATTGCACGCAATAATGTAACATAACGTAATATCATATATTTCTGGAAACATACGTAAAGGGAATAGCATCTGGGAACAGTAATTCCTAAGAACGAACAGGTACTTTATTAATTATAATATTTTAACAGCATTCACATTTATTAGTCAAAAAGTTGACTAAACGTCTAATTATATCTACATTACGGCAACTGTGTCAAAATAGAAAACTAATTTTAATAAAATTTGTGATTTGATGCGATTAAGTTATCGATTACCCGCAGCTGACCGTATTACTATGTCACAACCGTACCCAAAATTTTTGGCACAAACGTACCTATACACTCATTTGCAAAAAGAATAATTGCCATGACTATACCGAATAATCTACATGCAAAGTAATCACTGCTAATTAACTACATATTAGTAACTTTTAATGAGAAAATATACTCATTAATCTTTCGGTACACATATAACGACAATTATCAAATGAAATCTAATAAAAAATCTTACTTTTCCTTGAAAAAAAGTAATGTAGGTATCTGCAAAAGGCAATCCCCGGAATTCCTTATAGTTTCGCTAATATGACGACTGTCACAATCGTACCATGGCACAAACGTACCCAGTCTACCCTACATTTCACTGAGGATTCATTGCCCAATAGGTAGGTAGGTGCTTATACTCGTAATTATCTAAAATTTGAACTTAGATATACATTATTCCAGTTACATTTTAAATTTGTACATAAGTACATACCAATTTTCTGGGCACTCTCAATGCCATCACTCAAAATACCCAAAAAACATCGTGAGGAAACCGGCATGCCTAAAAATCTCAAAATTATTGTTACTTGTTACCAGCTCTGCTAATTGGTAGACGTTCGTATTACGGGCCATCCTGAGTGAAGGCCCAGTAGTGGAAATGCATAAGCTGATGATGATCATAGTTATATTTGTTTATCAATCAAACATAGCTCTTTGGACGATAGCTCCTTTCCTTTTTACTTAAAACAGCGTTCTTCAATCGTATCAATATTAACGAGATCGCGTATCAAGTGTCCACACGCGAGACGACGAAGATGCGCCCAATGAGGTAGCACTATAGATTATCTTATTACGTTTGTGGATGCTCATCCTTTCGATGAGCTCAGGCCCTATTCTGGAGGCCGCTTTGGGTTAAAAGTAATTTAGTAAATGGTGAAAGTAATTCGAGCTAATAACCGTGCTACGTGGAAACGCAATAACAGTTCAAGGTTACGACATCGTTTAAGAATCAAGGTTTGTTATTTTGATTTTAAATGTAATCCCTTTTGCTGGCGTTAGCTAAATAATAATATACTATTATAATATGGTCCTAGATTAGTATGTATTTTAAGCATTATTATAATGATTAGTTACTTCATAATTTGCAGGTATGAAAAGATAATGACGGCTCGTTTAGCGTAGTGGCTGAGCAATCGGACTGCTGCGCTAGGGGTTGCGGGTTCGATTCCCGCCCGGAACAAATATTTGTGCGATCCATTAATTGTTTCTGGTCTGGGTGTGATGTGTATGTGAAATTATATGTCTGTAAGCGGTACCCACGATACAGGAGCAATCCTAGTGTGGGGCTAAGTTAAAAAAAAAAAATGCAAATCAAGATGTACTTAATTCTAATCTAAAGATCTATATTTATTTTTTGAAGTTTGACATAATGACTACAATAAGTTTAGAAGCTCCATAATAATTATAAACAATGTAGGTATACCTTCAATCTTTCGAGCTACAAAACACTTTACAAAACGAGAAAGTTGTACGTATTCGCCTTTAATGCAAAGAGGTCAATGTTTACTTCCAATGTTTGTATCAGAGTGAATGCCGTCCATCTCAACCCATTTGAGCTAAAAGGCTTCGAAGCCAGCGCGCTACTTTCAGACGAGTGAAAGCCGTCTTGCTTGCTTTTCATCCTATTACAACAAAATGAATGAAAACACTTTTACCTAACTTGGGTATCTTTTGAAATAAAACTGGGTATTAATATTTACGGATGATATGAAAGCTATTCTTAATATTATGATGCGTCTGGATCTCTCATCCGGTGTTTTAATATGCATTAATAAAATTGGCCCTAACTATCGGCCATACGTAGATACTATTAAACAACAACTAGATTCTTATGAACAAAATATGTCATGCATGAGCTGTGATAGGAGTAGAGCTCGCGTTAGGAATGTCAAGTGACTACGCATTACAACTGCAATGTCCTTGATATAATAGCAGAGAACTTTGCATTGCAGTACTACCTACATGTTGAACTCATTATATGGTATTGTATGTGGGTATTTACGTACAATACGTACTATGTAAGCCTTCGTAAGAACTAAGAAGCCTTTATACTAGAACTTTAATTTCTTGAGCACGATTCACAACAATCCTACGTATTCCGCTTACGTGAAGCCCACTCACGCAAATAAAAAATATCTACCATTCCATAAAATTTGCATCGAGTTTAGTTGCTATACAACAAATACATTGTCAATTTCTTCGTTTGTATGCAAATACAATGTCATGCAAATACCCGACTTATATTGGACTCTATCTATCTGAGATAAAGTTGTGATGCATCTATTTTTGGCGTTTATTTTAATCAATTTCATGTCAGCAAGTAGAAATGGGGACTTTCATCGGCATATCACCGCGGTGACATCGATAACAGGGCTTTTAAGGCATTAAGCTGGGCGGAAGTGAAGGTTCGGCTTCATTAGGTTGCGGGGAAATAACCTGCTCTGTTGAGAGACGTCAACATTTTTCATTTGAAATGTTACACAATTTCTATTTATGGAATTTGAACAGCTGCTAGCAATTATACTAATAGCGTCGAATAATAATTATTTTTAAACCGCTTTCAGGACAACAAGCGTAGGGCAGTGCGCAGTAAGGCTAGTAGTAAAAAAGGATCGATGTTCGATTACAGTAGCAGAAACCCTTTGCATAAGCCAAACCCCTGCCTTAAATAAACCGCACCGCAAGGTTCATACTATTAAAACTTTGCCTGGTACGAGTAAAAAGAAAGAAACCCGTCCAGTTCGTACATTTTTAACTATGGGCCAGAATCAATCCCACCCCTTACCACGCCTAACCAGAGTTCGACCATTAACCCCTATTTTTCCCGTGTTTTATGAATGGGGTCTTCCAAAACACGGAGACCAGTTCAATCAAATTTGAAACGGAAAAAGGCTTTTCTGTTTGACCTAAATTTGGAAATTAATGTAAGTAGGTACAACCAGCGCTCGTTTTGTATTTTATAGCAATCAGCCGCTGATAAATTAATTTCGTGCTGATATCTGGACAAAACTACTTGAGCTTGAACAAAAATTCTACTTTATCGTCAAATTCTTATGAGATAGGCTAAGAGAATGGTACGATAAGGAGTACAGATTAGGAACAACCTGTGCTTGGAAAGTGAATTTAGTCACTCGATTTCAATACTTGAACAGATGTCCGTAAGTAGGTACGTACCAAAACTGGATCTGTACATATTTCTCTACCATTGAAGGCATATATTCCACGAATTTCCAAAGTAGGTGCTTCGAATGCAAACGTCAGTTGGTTGTTCTTTTGACGCACAACATTGCGAAGGAATTCGATATATCAGTAGATTGAGGGGTTTCGTGAACCGCTTGATTCGTGCGCTGTTTGCTTTGAACCGAAAACTATTTTGCCCAAAGGTTTTACAATTAATATTTTGTTTGCAGTTCAGAATACGACTTTTGGATTATTTGCTTGTATAAATAAGAATTCATTTGCAGCCTTTTATCCATCATGCCGGCTGATTCAGCATTCGGTTCGGAAATACATTTTTGACAAAGGAGAAAATAAAAACTCTCAATAAGTACCTACATACATACTGTTCGTTTTATTTTCATCAATATTTATTTATTTGATATAATAGTTGAACCAACATGAGTAGCAACATCATTTTTGATTCGCCCGCGTTAGGCGAGCAGCGGTAGGAGTAAGTAGTGAGCGATAGATACGTACACTGAAGAAGAAAGTGCGCGGTGAACAAATATCTCGTAATATTGACATATTATTATATTGTGCCAGACTTTTAGCACTCCGCACTAGTTGGTGTCCGTGCGTACCAACGGCACGAAGCTATCAAAATTTACTGCCCCATCACAGTAGCCAGCGCTGTTTTTATGGCGCTGTGATTCTGTATTTGATTAAAACAATATATTATTCACGCAGGGTCACTGAGTTATATGTAGGTATACTTACCTATATATCCAGGTGGTCAATTCAACTCCATTCAGTCGATAGGTTTGGTGCATATATAAATCTTGTATTCTGTAGTAACACAGGCACAATATCATACCCAAACGTTACATAAACCTTGCAAGGGTTTTCCTAAGCACGGAGTAGAAAAGGCTTGAGGCATTTCTTAGTAAATCGTCAATATTAGAATGATTATAACTGTAATAGGTATTATATTATGTTAATGTGTACCAACTTAATTACGATGAACAAAACTTAATACGAATAAAAAAATCTAATGACTAAAGTCAACCTATTCACAAAAATATAATGAACCCATCAAGTAAGTACGCCTCACAATTCAAAAGGTTGTTAGTGGTAAAAGTAAAGTTATTATCATTAGTTGTTGTTAGCTATTATTGTGCTGTCTGCTAACAAAATTACCGAAATTGCCAGTGAGATGTTGAAACGTTTCATTGTAACTTTGGGAAACATCCTTTTTAAATATTTTTTGTAAAAGGAAAACATCCTTTTTCAAACTCAACCCATAATCAGTTAATTGTAGTTTGTTTTCTTTCATGGTTTGATTAATTGGTTTATTAGATTGAAGTGTTTGACTTGTAAAAGTGCGATTTTATTGCCTGTTTACAATAAATTATTTGACTTTGACTTTGACTTCGAACGGGAGAAATAATGGAGCATATCATAGGAAATATAAAAAACCCCTAATAGAAATACACCAAGCGTAAAGGCAGATCTCGAGGAATTGTATTGCCCTATCTAAGCAAACCCTAACTAATTCGGTCTTGGACTACTTTATTAAACATATAATTGAATTGCCATGATTCCTTAAAGTAAATTCTCTACTCACCCAGTTCATAATAGCATTATTTGTATTATGCTCCTATTTGCAAGTGGAAACCTTATAATAGGTACATTCATTGTCCAATTACACTCATAGAACGAGTATGTCATCGGTTCAATCTGGAATCGTCTAAACAATCTTGGTTCATAGGTAGGCATGTGGAATAATACATTGGTGCATAGTAACGTGTTACAGCCGAAATTAATATTTTATCTCCTATCCAATATTGAAATCGATCTTGGATTGCTGCCTATCGTTCGATCGATTTCCAATCTGCGTGCGTTTATAAACCAATCCACGGATCGGTTATTGGCACGTTTGACCCTAAATATGAATTGTGATATCAATCACAGATAGCAAAATTTGGATTGGATTGATTATTAATTTCGGCCGTTAGTAAACAATAACTAACAAAGATTGGCGCATTATTGAATAAAGTCTACGTTTAGTTCGTTGTAGGCTTGGGTTTGATAACTGTCTGAAAAATGGTCCGGTTGTGGTGTTATGACAACACTAATTGCAAACATTTGTGAATCGCTGGCAATATTTCCAAAAAGTAAGTTGTAATTTTACCTATAAGTACCTACCTAGGGTATTAATAAGTATTCTGTGCCTATACCTAGAATAGTATAATAGTCAATAGAAATCAAAAACTTATATGCTTCTACAATATTGCAACTATTTCCATACAAAATGTATTCAGTATTATGAACATTGGAACTTGATCTTTGATTGAGTACAATGAAGAAATCCACCCAATACAGAATGCGACAAAACATGGTCAAAGCTTTCACAATACGGGGCAGCTTTAACAAACAACCTTCAACTAAATGCGTGGTTATTTGCTTAATGGCCGTTCCAGATACAATGCAAAATAGCTCTATTCATGCTGTTATTCCGCTAAGTAACCCATAAATTATTTCAGCTAACATTCCGACCCGTATTCACGTCTGTGTAGAGCTAGGCTAGTTAACAGACAAAAGTTTCGACGTAAGAGCCCTCAGTACAAAGATAAGACGTCCGTAGAGTGGCCGTAGCTAAAAGGACTTGAGCGGTTCTAGAGTGGCTCGTTGGGGACGGTCGGTCTTTGTCGGAGACTGAAAATAGGCCTCTCAAGCGACGTTCGGATTAAGCATCGTTGTGATAAATTGTAAACAATGATCGGTTTCCCTTGGCGGTCGGAACTCGGTGCCATTGGGTTCTCGTTGAGTGCTGATTAATGCCGTCCTTAGTGAAGACAGATTGATTTGGTGGATTGTTAAGTAGGTACCTACCTATATAACTCACCTAAATCTGTAAGTAGTAGACTTGTGTAGTAAGACATATTGTATGTGACTAAAACAAGTAAGCTGTACCTAACCTAGTAGATAACCGTTGGGACTTGGGAAGGAAAGTTCTTAAGGGGCAACCAGGACTCCAGAGCACAGGACGGCTCCTCAAGCGCTGGTCCGACGTCCTGATGAGAGTCATGGTGAACTCGATGTTAATGCTGGGTACATAGAGAGCTTCCGTAAAATGGGCGGTTTATTGTCGAAAAGTTAAGCAGTAATTATAAATAATTATAAGCCAGAAAAAAACAGCAAAAGCTCGAGTAGCGTTCTATGGAGGAGAGTGAATATTTTCATTTTTTGGTATCGATGAACTAAAACAAAACTGGCACAACCATAATAGAAACTACTACTTTACTATGTGCCTACTGTAAATAGGTGTAGATGTATGCTAAGTAACTCTCCTCTGTTGTTAAATCATAAATCTTTCAATGAACATATTTTGTAAGCCCTAAGCGCAGGGACAGGCAAAATAAAGACTCAACAAAAGATATCCGACGTGAAAAAACGCCCCAGTAACTTATTCCGGAAGAGTGAACACCTTCTTTGTTTTAGCGGACCAAAAAGGCCAAGTTAGGGTCGCCACACACAACTCTCATTTGCATTTTTCCCTCGTAACAAGGTGGGCATTTCGTCTATGAAATACTGATACTGATACAAATCTAACAGAACAAAATATCATACGTATTTGCGATATTTTTGTGATTTATTGTGACAATGTGATCGTTATTCAGCTTGGATTAAATTTAATATTGCTGTAAAAAATTGGAGTACAAATGTAGAGTAAGGATATGGAAACACGTGAACAAATGGAACTAAATCGAGGTATGCCAAAATTATAATATATTTTGATATTTGTTTGTGCGCGAATTAGACCCGTTTTTAGCTAGTTAATATGTTTTCTGTTCCCGAAAGTTTAAGAACTTAAAATGAACTAAGTTCAGATTAAATCTTCAAAGGGAACACTAAACTTCATCTCCAAATCTAATAAAGCTGATTTACGCATACCTACTTACATCAATCAATATAATTCCCTAGCTGTTATCATATCAATAAATAATGGCTTAGGAAAGATATTGCCCCTCCTAAAGAAAGTCCAGAGCTCATCCCCTCACGTGATTGATGAAGGATATAATAATACAGCTTGACCTGAATAAATCTTGACGTATCATTTTGGCCTACACGTAGGTACATTTTTAAGAACTAGGTAAAATATAGAACTAAAACTAAAAACATTTGATCATTCAATTACATTCCGTCTTAAAGCTTTAAATTTCACACTGGCAGGTGTAGTAAACTCTATTCTTCCATTTTGTAAGACGTTACGTTTGTGCTGGATCAATAGCCAAGTAGACGGTAGGTACGCGATACACGGTCAACGAACCTGAGTCGCTAGTGGATACTGACCTTTACGGTCGTGATGTTATTTGTAGATAACGCTCGTACGGCAATATGACTGAAGTCTGGACTACGGCGATATGTAGATAAGATACGGGAATACATGAAAGCAGGCGTGCTTACGTGGAAATTTGAATCGAGTCTTGTAAAGCATGTATCTAATGAAGTATAATATCTAACCTTTAGCGTTACCTAATGCTTCTTTTGTAAGCTCAGAGGTTTAGTAAAGATATAAATTAGACGAGTTAAGTAAACATTTAGAACTCTCTCGGTTGTTGACCAAGATAATAAGACTTCGTCTGTTTATACCGACAAAGCTTAGCAATGCTATAAATATAACAAAAACATCTTAACTTCAAGAGGCACCGAAAAAATTTTACAAGTTCCAACAAAAATAATGAACTTTGTAGAAAGTCGTCGGTATAAAGTCGTCTGTATAAAGTTAAAAAGTCCGTGTTAGTACGTTTGGATAAGATTAGTAAGACCTTGTAACCTTGGCAGCTGCCAACGGCTCTCATTAACTAAGGTCTCGGTTAATGAAGATCGACGTCGGTTCCATCTGGAATTAAACAGGAACCAGTTGATGGCTGCTACGAAACATCTTATATTGTGTTCTCTGTTCAACTCCGGCGAACTCACTAACAAGATATTTACTATTGGTTAATTGGTCATTCATGACAATGAAACATCGTAATTTTTACAATTCAATCTTAACACCTACGCTTAAGACTCAAAATGCAAAAAGATTTGGGCAATTATCGGAATGATATGGGTTCTATATTTATCATTCAATGTTATATTTTTAGCTCAGATTTATTGAGTCGATTATTAACACACAACATTGGAAAAATAGGTCAAGATCCCAAGCCCCATCACAACTTAAAAATTTTAATTATTATAAAGTAGTTGAAACACATAATCAATCAATCATTCACAAGTTGATAACTTTATATACTAAACTCGTATAATGTTAGAGTCAGCCAGTTTTTTAACCCGTGTAATTTATAACTGTAATTATTGTCATATAAAATAATAATTTTAGGTTACTATGATGATAATTAACAATAAAATGATGCATAAATTTTATCTTATTTATTTATAGCAGTCTAGTGGTATAAACTGTATGGATAGTTTTATTACATCAACTTTATTCAATATTGCTACTCTGTGTGTTTTAGATCTATCGAAGAAATTTTATTTACATAATATTTAGAAGAGAATGATCCTGCTTACGTTTTACAAAGCCATATTTTACTTAGAAATTCTACATAAATTTATTATTATCAAACAGTGTCAAAGAAAATAAGGCAGAATATAATATTCAATCTTTTTCTTCGTTATTAATTCGTGGGTAAGCCACTCCTTCAAGGTTCACTATAACGAAGGAGTCCAAACATAGCCCCGAATGGGAACGGTCACGCAACGAGCCAACAACAATCACAACATTTGCAAAACGCCAGAATTAACATACTGCGCTTGGTTAACGTAGACCCGCGAAAATATAGGTTATTACATTTTGTACACGTTACTTTTCGGCTGAAGAGGTAGGCTTTAGACGCATTTAATTAACACGGCAAACTATAAAGACTTACATTTGGAATGTCAAAATTAGGCTAAAATAATGACACAGGCGACTTTTTCATACTTACCTACTCCCCAACATGTTTAATTGGCATTGAAATAGTTGTATAGTCATTGTGGAAAGTAGGTACCTACAATGATAGTAGGAATACGCTAGATTTGATTTGGATCCTTGCTCGCGCGGACATATACCTTCATCATTATCCTCAATTATCATCGTGAGTTTAGAAAATACTTTCCCACTGCTGGGAACGTGTTTTCTGCCAGAGAGAGAGAACGGATATAATCCACCACACTATCTATGGAACATATTTACGACATGTCGCCTACCAGCCTGGTGTACCGTGAACCCTCTGAAAGAAAAACTTTCAAGTGCCACTTTTGCTGTAATGGCGGAGAGGCGCGAAATGGACCCAATTAGGAGGAAATGAAATCTGTATACAGCTTTCCCTCCTTATTTTCTTTTAATAGACTGGCCAGTCTCAAAGTAACGGGGATCATCTATATTTACTGTGATAATGCATATTATATAAGATATTTTTAAGTGAGTTGTGTATAGGATCTAAAAGTACCTATAATGAACTCGTCAATAAAACGACATTAAATTGTATTTATGTAAAAGTATAATTACAATGTGGCTACTAATCGGTGTTTGTAATATAAATAAGTCGAGGATATGCAGACCAACATCAATCATAGTTGATGACTGTTGACTGATGTTCTAGTTTATAAATGGGTTAGTTAGTTCAAACCATATTATTTACAGTAAATTATTACTAAACTTCTAAAGAAAAAATACACGTAAAATAACCAACCCAATTAAAGTACAACTGAATTGTAATTCGAAGCCACCACAAAATATGGCCGCGCAGTTTAGTTTTATGTTGGCATAACTGAATTATTAAGCGCCCAGCCAATAATGTGAATGTTTAGCAATATACCTCGAACTAAGGACTAAGCAAACTATAATTTGGTCACGCAACACCGCCGGCAAACATTGCGTTCAAAGAGTAGGATATACTTACATAGTGTTGTCGTATTCCATTTTATTATATTGGTCTGAGTATATTCTCGTAATTGTTGAAGACTTTGTGAAATATTGTTTTATAAGTAGGTATGATTAGCTAAGTTGTGGTTCAGTATAAGTTTGTAGAAATCCATGAGATAATCCTAACATAGATAAATATACATTGTATCTACATATTGTATTACTACTATAATAATGTGTACTTTGTAGATACGTACCTGTTCTACCAGTAGGTAGTTTATGTTCACTCCCTTACATCCCTTATGTAGAGTCAAGGATCACATCAGAACGATAAGTACAATAATACTCGCAAAAATACGGACTGATTAAATGAGGTAGGTTTATAAGTGAGGCGAAATTGAGGGCAACATTTGAATTTTACTACTCTACAAGCCTAATTAGTGCTACGCTGAAATATTAAGGTTAAACCGGGCTTATTCGACAAATGCTTAGTAAAGATAATTGGATAACTTTGAAGTCTTGTTTATGATAAACTGTTTAGTGCCAATTTTAAAAATAAATTGGATAAATATAGATGATACCCAGTTACATATTTACTTCATATAGGTAACGAAATTGATGAAATAAATAAAACCCTGAACATTCTCGTCTTTCAAGGTAGAAATGTATGCAGTGCCGTGTAAGTCAGGTAGGTACCTACTACCGTCACATTACATATTCAATGCCAGAGTCTGTCTCGGGGTAACTGCATTGCGTTCTCACCTCGGAGCGCCACTTCATAAAGAACTGGCACAATATCCAGTATTCTCGTCACAAAATTCATGAAAATGTGGTGCAAATACCTGTTCTGTCTCACGAAGGCAGTTGAGCTGAGTTGTATGTACGTCTAAAAGCTTTGGATCGATGAGATGAGACACGCACTTGGGCCCATTTATCTGTATTTACAAGCAATTAGTACGGTGTTCCGTCTTCGACGTTTAGTTTTTTTCAAAACTTATGACTTACAACAAACTTAAAGAGTTATTGCAATTATAATAACTATTAGTAATGCAAATATTGACGAGACTTACTGATACTTACGGAAGTACCTATATTTTTTTGTAGAGTCGTCATATTGTATAATGAAGACGATATAAAAATTATATTTTATAATCAACCAGTTTCTAAAATAAACATTTTTCATAGATAAAAATGGTGCTACAAAACAACAAATTAATTAAGGAAAAAATACTCACCGAATTTCACATAAAATATCACACATTGTGTGCCGCTTGTGAAAATAACTTCATACCGCGCGCTCGTCCCGGGGCGTGTGGTGAAAACATTTTTCAATATTGGAATGGCGCGCTACGTAAATAAAGTGGAATCTCTCGTCACTACAAATTGGTAGGTAGCTGAAAATATATTCTATGAACAGAGTAAGTTAATTATGACCGCAGTGGTGTAATTCACAAGTTATGCGGATCACGTCCTTTTGGTATTTTTGTAGAGTGGACTTTTTCATTTTACTTCTCAGTTAGGTTTAGTTGAGTGTCTCAAAATACCTAAGAATAGTCACATTATTGATGTATATGTGTGTAATAGAACTATTTTCGTCAAATTATTGATGAGATGGAAGCACTATTGACGCAAAAAGGGGAGAAGATTCAACCTATAAATACGAAACTCATTCTATTAATTCGGAAATTTGTGAACCGATTTGGTAAATCCATTATAATTTTTTTTTTGCCTTTAATACTTACGGATGTATAATGAATCTTTAATTTGATTTGCTTTTTCTAGCTAGAGCAAGCTTGAAACAAAACTAAAGCTATGGCCTCGCCACCTTTTGGTTTTTAACTGTTAACCAAGCTACATTTAAGCACACTCAGCCAAAGCTTAGCTCCGTTCCTCAAAGAGACTTACCAATTGTGCATAGTACTACCTGCGACTGAAATAAATACCCCGAGCCTTGGTTGGAAAATGAGCCATTTTTCTTAAACCTATGTTAATCTAACAAAACTATCCAAGAAGTTTCGTTACAGCTGCAGTTTACTGAATTGTGACGTTCACTGCGACGGAAGCTTGAATTCTCGTATACTATTTCACTGACTGAAACTCAACTTTTTGACGATTTCAAACAAATAACTGTCTAACACGAGTCGGATTATATACAAACAGTCCTTAGCGCTTTTCAGGCCTCCAAGCTGCACCTCTTGAAATATGATACAGATAGTCAAGCTCGCCTTATTCCGCCCAGTAAAAAATCAGAACATCCTCGTCCAACTAAAAACTGGCCATCGGTTTTATGTTCTCTGGAGTTACTTATGATGACAAAGCTTATCTCACGTTAAATGTTCATATCAGGTTTAAGGATCGCCAGACAAGAACAAAGTGAGGACGCGATCGGAACACCAATCCCTTGGAATCAATACCGGTGGGAGTGATATTGGTATGCGAAAGACCGTTTGAGGTTGAGATGCTATAAATATTACACGTAAATGGTTTATGCTAATGGGTACCTACTGCCTTTTATTTTAATTTATCTGGGCTAGAGTAGAATAGCTGGATAAATTAGTTTAGCTTTTTTTGTTTACTTTACCTAATCTAAACAAATAATAATGTAACGGATCGCTGTCTGTACATGGAAGGTAATAAGAGAAACAATATTATTGGGACGTTTATCAACGCAAAAGCACCCAAAACCATGATTGTTACAATTTTTGTCTTTTTGTCTGTACGTTTGCGCACACTAATCTCAGAAACGGCTTATCCGATTTAGATGTGGTTATGACTAATATTTTGTGATAAACTTCTTCATGGCAAACGGTTCATAAATAAAAAAGTTACGCCAACCTTTCAAATAGCTATAGGTGATGTATAATAAATGTAACGCGGGATGAAACTGCGGGGCGCAGCTAGTAATTTAAATATAGATCTAAATTCACAACTAAGACAGGTGTGCTATGGGAGACTACTTGGTTGCACTGATAGCTTAATTGGTACGCGTTTCAAATGCCGTCACATAATGAAGATATTGTAAGTTTTTAATGACAATTACATCAAGTTTCCGAGTAAACAATGCTGCTCCTAATTTCTGCGACAAACTGAATTATACTTTTCTTCGCACCAATGTTTTTCTTAAAGCAGGAACTCCGAGTCTTGGATAACTTGAGATAAATTAGAAATAATAGCTCTTTGTCCGTTTTATCTTGCGAAGTGTTATCTTACTCTGAAGTGGTTTTATTCACTGATTGAGCTATTCTACTCGAAATCGTATTATCATCCTATTGTTTCTTATTTCCTTCCATTTGGTGTTGTACTAGTACTATTATTTATTGAAAATCAGAACGCTAAATTAGGTATAATATTATGTATTTGCTAGGATCATTGTTGCTTGGCGGGAGGTCCATTGAGTATTGCGATTTTGCTGTAACAGCTTGTGGCGTTTTCGCTTTCATAATGTTGGTTCTGCTGAGTAAGGGTTGCTCAGAAATATAATTTAAATCACAAACCTTTACAATAAAATGTAATTACTTTTCTGAACGCTTTAAATTACGATTACAAAGTTGAATTCAATTTTGATATCAAATGGTTATCAACCCTAAAAAACTGTGCGAATGAACACACCTTCACGTAGATCGAATCTGCTAGACCCTGCCCTACTTCTCCTAACTTTAACCGTTATTGTTTTAAATACAAAAGCAACGATATTGTACCTACTCCCGAGAAATACACAAATCCGGAACACCTCGGCGAATTTAATCTAGCATCGCGATAAGGTGAGTTTCTGCTCAAACTTAAGGAACTTTGAGAATTTCGAGAACGAAAGGGGATCTCACGCTCCCAAGCTGAATAGCTCCGGGGCACAGCTTGACAGAGGAATGCCTGCCTTCAAAGTATAATACGTAGGTAGCAAGTAGGACCATTATCCTGTCAAAGAATCGATTAGGTCTGCGTGAGTCTGCCATGTGCAGATCCTAAGACTTGACAGACGCAGTTAGGTGACGGAATAGGTGAACTGTATTTATCATGACAATTACAATGTACTGGATGACATAATAACGCCGTCACGTAAGTAGGTAAATTACAGACCCTTTTCATCATTCGAATATAAATAAAAACTAATTGAGATACTTAATTGATTGGATTCGGTTAAACCTATCAAATTGAATGCACACTTATAATTAGCATCACAAGAAATGAGAGTGCAAAAGGGTTTTGCAGCTTCACATGCATATTAATTAACTATAAAATACCCCCTATACATATTTCTAAGACCAAAATCATCTATATACCTAATCCTAATTTCATCAAGATTCTTTCAACCATCGCAGAGCTGAGCAGCAAAAAAGATTTACACACACATACTTTGGCAATTCTAATGTTTAGCTTAAATGCAAATTACCGTTAACATCAATAAGGCCGCCGAAACAACATTGTCACGCTCCAGTATTTACCAGCATGTCAAAACCATAAGCTCGGCGTTATTGCCTTTTAGCGCCAGCCTAATAACAAAGTTTTCGGGATATTTCATGACGTGAACATTGAGGGCGCCTCCACCACGAACCTCTTAAACACATACGGCAATAAACGTAGATAGAGTGAGACGTTTCAGAACCTTTTCTGGGTATTTCGCTTGTTCCCGGTGCAGAAAAAATATTTGGGGGTTGTAATGAAACGTTCCATTGCACATGTCGTAAAGTTCAGTAATGAGAAAAAAAACATACCTACTCATTTTTATAGAAATCCTTGGAACTTCGTAACGTTGTCATCATCAGCCTATTTTCATATTTTCTATTCTATTATTTGGTAGTTGTAAAACATAACTTCGTGTTACTTCAAAACTGAATGTACCTACGGTGCATGCATTGTAAAATTAAAATATGCTAAAAGTTATGACTGATATTTTATATAGTTTGCAAGATATTGTAGTATAGAGATACTAAATGATAAATCTTGTTTTACCTATTTCGTGTGCAGATTTATTTTGTCAAGTAGAGCGAAATTTTATTGGACGTAAAATATTTACGAGACGTTAACGGTTGCGATATGAGTTACAAGAAACTTCTACAATAGTTATGGTTTATTTTATTATACTTTGCGATTATGGGATAGCATCCGTCGGTAAAATATGATGTGAATACCTACTAAATAATACGTCGGACTGACAAAATCGGTCCCTATTCATTGATGCATTGTACTACCCCTTATTAAGTACCAATAAACTTTGGATGAAGCTTCATTAAGTACATTTGTGTTCTTAACACACATTATGTATTCAGTTCGCGAAAGTTTAAGGACACATATAGTTGATGAGCTGTTTATAATATTTACGGGGACAAATAAGTATCAATAATATAATTTCTGTATTTCTAACATGTGTAAATACAACAAACAAACACCAACAAAAGCATTTGAATAAGTATTTAAAACCAGGCGTGATCGGGATGAAAAAGCAGCGTGTGTTGCGGCGTTATAAGCGGCCGCGGAACCCGGGCGGGAACCAGACACGGGCCTCGGGGATCAGTATGGTGACGTGACCGGAAAGCCGTCGAAACACTCCGGATGGATCGAGCTAATGCGATGCTTCGGTAAAACTAAGTGGCTGATTCGGTGTGATGGACGATGGGCTAGCATGGTGGGGTTGCAAGTACAAAACGATGTATTTGGTGGAAAGTATTATAAATGGAAAAGTTTGGGTATATAATAAGAATCGTATCGTATCTTTCAACCTTACAATCAATCTTACAACACTGGAAGGTATTAAGATTAAAATGTTTTCTATTTGTCATATAATATCTGAATTACTCTTGTTTAATGAACAGAGTTAAATATAATAGGTCGAAACGATAAAGCTCGATTCGGGTCTGTAAATAAAAAATAAAAAAGCAAATCCTTTATTGTAAATAGACAAATAGTAAAATTGCACGTTTACAAGTCGAACAATAAAATCTTAATAACAACGATAACCATGAAACAAAATATTATATAATAGGTACATTATTTTAAGGAGTAATTGATTATGGTTTGAGTTTGATAAAGGATGCTTCTCTTTCAAGCGCTTATCGGACGCGGTGTGTAACACCTATAGGTGTAAAATTATTTTGTTTCAGTGTAATAATTACTACAAGTTAAGAAATAATATTCTTTAGGGCAGGCTAGCCATCAGACAGGCAACCATATCGTCAATTACTTGTGCAAACAATCCGACAGTTTTGTGTTTTTTTTTCAGTAGTGTTGAGAAGATCGAGTTTTTTGATTCCATTATTTCTACGACTCTACATTTTACCATGAGCTGTTTTACTGTTAACCTTGCGTGAGGTGGTAGTGAACTTTCATCCGTCCATCAAAAAATATTATTTCTATTCTTTGTTACAGTGATAAATGAGCAATAATACTTTTCAACTACAAAAGCCATACGTTGCGTGTCCGTAATAATTGTTAGCATAAAAATGGGTCCATAATCTATTTTTGTTACCGTCTATTTGTTAATTAATGGTCAACTTGTATATATATCATACTACCTAGGCATATGTTACCTACTGGTATCATATAAAAGATTTAAACAGGTAATAACACTGCAAAAGAAACGCAAAATTTCTAATACTTAACTACAAAAGCCTACGCGAAAGATGAAGTGTAGGATAAAATTGCAGACTCCGACGTGTAATATCGAACGTACTTTCTTACGTGCATGGTAATGAGAATGCAAGATCATGGCGCATGTGCTTGGCAAGCGTCCAGCGCCGGTTCTTACCTCGTGCCAATATGAAGCAGATATCACTGATAGCGAATTCTCTGTTACATTGCTTGTAATATAAGTGAGTCGAGAGTATGGGTTTTATGCAATTTGACATTCATATTCACTGAGTATGACTGGGTATCTACTCGTAAATTCGTAACCAGTATTACAACCAAGTGTATATAGCAGAACGCAACACCTAAACATTATATGCAGTGATAAATCTTCATTTGAGTAAATAATACGATAACTGCCAACAGCTTTGATCACGTAAAATGTATATTGGTATACGGGACTCAATGTTATGTAATTAAATTTAAAATAATGCCCTGTCAATATTTATAATGAAGTTATTATGCAGTTCATCTGCGATGGAACATGAATACGTGATCCATCTGTATGAAGAATTTTCAGGGTAAACAAAACTCTGCATTCTTCTCTAAACAAGTTAGCTCATCTTACGTAGCAAAGTCACGTCACGCTCAAATTGCTACGGAGCTACGTAACAAAATTAAATCATTTTGGTTCCCCTGTAGCTGCGTAGCTTGTCTACGGTGCTACGGTGCTACGACGGCTTCTCTCTACATAATTGCATTAGCGGCTGTAGCTGATAAGCCTCGAAACAATAGCCTTAATTTGCATCAATGGCGTTCACAATTAGCTACGCGTTTACAACCATCATTGTTCTTTAAAACGTCCAAAAGGACCAATTAGAATGCGGATTATTCATAAAAATCCACGATGCTGTGGTAATATTTGTGAACTGAGGATCTACATAATTTGGTGGTTTTATGTTAGCACGAATTGTTTCTCGTGCTTCCTAAGTTTTGCCACAATATGGTGACAATAATGGTTATGGTGGACGATTTATAATCAGTAAGTAAGTTGTTTTTTCATTTTGTTTACTAAATTATCTCTCAATAAAATCACGAAATAGTTAAAACTTGTGACATTGAAAACGGTTGCAAGTTTTAAACAAATATGACTTAAAATAAACAATAGAACTCCCGCATTGCAATTTGTAACTCCCAGTGGACTACATACCTTGTATGCTATTGAAACTTTCAGTTTAGGGGTGGATGGATTTTCTAGTTTCCAAAGTGTTCTGGTTTCAGTGGAGCTGGGAAGCATGGTAATGCATTCAATATATTTACCGCAATTGCCAAAACAAAAAAAACGGAAGAGAACCAGACACAAACCGACACATACATACTATTACATACACACAAACATGCAGAAAGTGTTGTGCAGAATTTTCGATTCAAAAAGAAAAAACGAAAATCATATTTCTCTTAACAGTAAACGAAAAACATTTTTTCTGTAATTTATGTTTTATATACGTGCCAAGTGTCAAACCATCGACTCTTGTTGAGTTTTATTACATTTTATTGTTTGGAAGCAAACGCCCCTCGGGCGAAAAATAATACATTGCTGAATGATACAAATTCGTTTATTCTAAAGCTCGTTGGCGATGAAATTTCACACTTTACTTTAAATTCGTTATGATGGAGCTATAGGTAACAAAGAATGTGATCCCGTCAGGGAACCACCGGAATGTAACTAATGCAGGTCTTTAAGGTATTTGTCACTGTATTTTAATAATTAACTAAAAGTAAACGTTGTATCCAGACTTTTTTTATTCGTTCTACGTTGTTCTATAATGATAGATTATTTATAATTTAATTCCATATCATCTTTATAAGTTTTCCAGGATAAAAATGTAGTAATTATCATGACCATCATCATATCCACCCACAGCTGATGAGCACGAGAAGATACATGATTTTATAAAAATGTAGGAATACTGTGAAAAAAGTAAGGATGAAAATGTAAGATCACATAAACAGTAATAGAGAAACCCGTGGAGCATCCGTCATGAAAAAATACGACACAAAACTGGAAGGGTAAAATAATATTTATATTATATCCATTTCCTTGAATAGGTACCTCTACGAAACAAAACTCGCATTAGCATAATCGCTTTTATGCTGAGGCCTTTTTTATGAAACTATTTCCCATAAATAGCGTTACATAAATCAAACAATATGAACAAGAACATTATTTTGTTCCAACGCATATTATGAAATATTATCTACAAACGTACCTGAATACAATAGAGTTTAGTAACCTATAGTATGATTTTATAGTAGTCTACCTAACACATGTGCACATAACATTTCAACAAGTTAATAAACAGTGCGACCGATCGGGGAACACAAAATAAAATAAAAGTGTTTATTAGCAGGTATGACCGATCGGGACTCGTGCCTAGTGCGAGTTTTGACAATTTATTTACGCGCTCGGTCCGTTTGGCGTAAACTTGAAATTGTATGGAATAAGAGCAGCGCCATCTAGTGACTGATTCACTGACGCTAGATGGCGCTGCTCTTATTCCGAACGATAGGAAGCAATCCAAGATCAATAAAATTGTAATCTTGGATAGGAGATACAATATTAATTTTGGCTGGTATATCGATGGTTAGTACCAGTCGGTCACACGCCCAATCTGTCACAGTTTTGACATCGATGTGCCTAGTGCGAGTTTTGTCAATTTATTTACGCGCTCGGTCCGTTTGGCGTAAACTTGAAATTGTATGGAATAAGAGCTGCGCCATCTAGCGTCAGTGAATCAGTCACTAGATGGCGCTGCTATTATTCCATACAATTTCAAGTTTACGCCAAACGGACCGAGCGCGTAAATAAATTGTCAAAACTCGCACTAGGCACACTGTAGATATGTCAAGTTTACAAAAGATTATGGTACAACATCATGAAAAAGTAGAACTTAAAAACGGCAAGCATTACAAACAAAACATTTCAACTTTAATGAAAATTTTTATAAGCATGAATCAAAGAGTAGCGCAATCAGAATTTATTGTACACAAGCAAATATACAAAAAGGAGAATATACTGTTCATCCAAGTGTTTTGTGTTCGCCGCAAAAATAATATGATAAAAATGAAAGGCGTCTGTTCATTTCATTAAACTGTGCGTGACCCAATGAAAACGGGTGAAAAAAGGGTGAAAAAGGATGGAATGGTGAAACATCGTGGAGGCATCCCGCCGGCATTTCTACGGGTGCGGTAAATTAAGATGTAAATTACAAGCATTGCTTTGAGAATGGTGTAATTTACTCATTTAATTCGAAGGGATTTCATTTTGGGCATGACAATATTTCTTTCAGTTTTGTCAAAATGCAATGTTTGAATATGTAGATTCTAGGTACTTACTTCTTTGTAAGCTAAAGTATGACTATGTATCAACCCTAATTCCTCAATGATCAAGCATTATAATAGACTATAGGTATTGTCACCTACCCTTTGATGGTAAGTATATTTATTAGAGTGCATAAATTATTATCAAAAACTCGCTACTTGTCGTGCGGTGTTTTTACTGTCCGACACGTGATCACTGGAAGTTATACATCATAATCATCATCATCATTAGCCGGAAGACGGCCACTGCTGAAAATAGGCCTTCCTCTTAATCTCCCCTTTAATTATATATCCATATACTCGTATGCAATTTATAACAAATTTGTAGGATCAAATAATTATTTTCAGCCAGTTTAGCAAAATTTCATTGTACACATAAGTGTGTTTTAAATGTATTTATTCTTGCTTAAATACAATATTCTATCAACGTAATTTCGCTTAAAAGGACATCAATTACACACGGAATTGTCAGTTATAATGCTTCAAATTAAATTAAAAGTTAACGTTAAACTTTTTGCATTTTTTTTAACAGCAAAAGTTTTTCCGAGGACGTCTTTCAGTATTTAATTTGTTAGTGAAAATTGTAATTTGATGATCCGTCGCAAAACCGCAAGGACGCGCCGGCGCCGTCTCCACGTGGCACGGCAAGATTAACACAAGCGTGAGGTGGAGGCCTGTATTGAAATACTTTACGATGCTGTTTTACTAGTTAAAGCAATTCTCAGAATCTCTACTCTCCACATATTCAATATTTACAGATTCCGCAAAAGAGCAATAACTCTGCGAACTGACAAAATGCGTATGGATGGGTAGAGAGCCGATAAATACAATTCTACAAAAAATACTCTATTATATTATATATTGTTCAGGCTCTTCTACGAATAATGTTCGAGCTTTGGCGAAGCCTTGGCGAGCTCATATTGTCTCAAAAGCGTACCTTTTTTGCAAATTTCGTTTCCAGAACATGCAGGTGCAGTCAGCGAAAAAGTCACTGAACATTGTGTAATTATTCAAACACTCAAACTACGAGTACGGCACACATAAAGTACATAAAAAAATCGTAGAATAACCTTTAATAAATGTGTGGATGTAGAGCGACTTACGGGTCATACAATCTAACGCTGGTCACAGTGGCATTAAAACCAGATGGCCATACTAATTTCAGTATTACAATGTACAGATTCCACCTAATCTTTACAAAGGGTTGACTTGACAGTAACCAACGGATAACTACGGATAGGTGCTAGAAGCTGATCTACCTAGTTAGTTGAATGAATCCTTAATATTCAAAAATATACGTGACCCAGGTATACGATAAAAACGAGATAACAAAGGTGCGACAGTTAACTTATCTATACATGGGTTATAAGCGAGAAATATGATTCCCGGATCATTGCCAGCTCCAATTTGTGCCTACTACCGCGTATTTTATGACGGAAAATAACACGGATTATGTTTCTATTAGAATGGTTCGAGTCACAAAGCAACCTACCCGTCTAGAATTTAAAATTTGGAAAAAAGTTATAGCCTTTAGGATTGGATAAAAAAGTGCTAGATAAAATATATAGTGCATTTGCAGCACATCAATATCTCCGTATTTCGTTTAGGAACAGATGTATCGGGTTACAAGCACAGATTTAACAAATCTGGCATGTGTGACTTCAGAGCCCACGTCTTGCCCTCGTTTTCGCTGATGTAGCCCTGAGGAAATTCGCTTGACATGTATTTTTACGACATTGTTACAGATCGGGCGACATGTTGTGGCGAAGGTCGCTAGGAGTTCGGGCGAGCTGAACCACCCCTCCACATGCCGACAACACTCTACAGTCAGCTGAAAGGTTGGTTTAATAAGGAAAATGTTATTCAATTAAGAAACATCTGCGTCTGGCAATGTTAATTGCTTGTAAATCCTTAATGAAAGTAGCTTATTGCTGTATTCAAATAGGTCTTTGTTTTGTTTTGAGTTAAAACTGATATATGTATTTCCCTAATTAATTGGGTCTGATAGATAGATAGATAAGACCTCTAAATAAGACTCTATATAAAACACAAAAAAGAGAAACTTAATATTAAGTACAAGGAGCGGTCTGATAGCTAATTGTTTGTTTTCTGGTACAAGTAGTAATGGTTGAATTAAGTATACGCTGGTTTAAGGGGCTTTATATAGGAGCGATTTATGTTTTTTATTTTGCCTATGTTAAAGAACATTTGTTGAAAACACCGACACGAAAAAAGAGTAAATAAGTAGGTATCTGTTATAGCGCTAATCAAATTCATATAAAGTTTAGTTTAGTTTAGTTTCACCGTAAATTGAAATATCTGCGTACGCTAGGTAGTAATGTAGTAAAGTACCTCCTGGCAAAAAGTAAAATAAAATGAAAATAGAGAAGGAGGTACTTAAGGTGCGAGTCGAGTAGAAATGTGAACTGCTCGTATAGATAGCACCTAAATAAACAGAAACCAATCGTGTACTTGAAATAGAACAACATAATGTACTCGTATCTATAAAAACAAACATAAAGGAACGACACCAAACAATAACAGTTATGTATTTTTTGTAATCTTGGTGAAAATGTTCAATCTTCAGCCCTCGGAGGAGCGTTCGTCTAAATCGCACCTAAAACGAGTTTATGTGTAAGATAGAAATGAAATGTTAATAAAACTGTAACGAGTCGAAAATATGTATTTTCAGAAATGCCTATAGATGTTAGGACGACGTTACCTATTTCCAATCAGAGAATCATAGTTATGGAATCATCTATCTATGTCAAAAGAAAGTCGTGTTAGTTACATTTTTTATAACTCAAGAACGGCTAAACCGATTTGGCTGAAAATTGGTAGGAAGGTAGCTGAGAACCTGGAGGAGGATATAGGATACTATTTATCCCGTTATCACGGGAACAATTATGAAACTGGGATCAAATATTAGGTATATCTGATAAAATCTGGTTG
The DNA here is from genome assembly GCA_905147375.1 of Hylaea fasciaria. NCBI lineage: Eukaryota > Metazoa > Arthropoda > Insecta > Lepidoptera > Geometridae > Hylaea > Hylaea fasciaria. Next base: position 6,316,280 of record LR990199.1, read on the forward strand.
TACAGTTGACAGATGTCACTCAGTTTAACAGCTGGGGTAGGGAGAGAGACAGAGGGAGAGGAAGAGAGATAGAGTGCGAGGGAAAGAGATAGATATAGAAGGAGAGGAAGCTTTTCCCATAGAGACAATGACAGGACAACGTCTGTCGGGTCAGCTAGTAGTTTACGAGATAAGTAGGTATTGCTTCTATTGAAACCACATCACACATATCAGATAAAATAAATTAAATAGTAGGTACCTAATTCCACAATACAATAGGACACCTTATCAGTTATTACTGGCTTATAGATAGAATGAGCTGTTCGAAGATGCGGCAGCGTATAATATATAATCATATATCCAACATGGTAGTAGCTTTATCGCATTTGGCTCATCAAATTAGTGGTACGATTCCATTGCAGAGTAGTCCTTTCCGTAGCTATCTTGAGAGTAAGAAATTAGAAGCTGAAGTATTATAGCCAGAACTTATGTACTCATGCAGCTAAATTTGCGTTTTAAACGAATTCATAACTTTATAAGGTGGCATGCAAGCTATGATGCAGGTGCGATATCGAATACAAGCTAACCCATTATTTCCATCAATGATTCGCGTGTCCTCCGACTCATTGACGTCATATCCACATTAACTTTTGAAAGTAAGTAGGTCACGTATTCAATCCATGGCACCCGGCAAAAAATTATATGTACGGCCTTGCAACACGCCACAGGATTGGAGTGCGCTTTGCATGAGCCAACCCTGAGGATTTACTCGTTTGGAAACATATTCGTCATAATTATGGTAATAGTGCATTAAAATAGTGGTCTACGCTTAATAAGAAAATGCCGCAAGCATGTACCTCGTCACCGCATAATTTTTAGGTTATTTTTTCACACGGCACTGTCCGCCGAGCATATATGCTGCAACGTACCCGCGATGACTGAGACAGTGTACGCTGTCGCGTCGGTCACGCATGCGACCGTTTGGTCACTCGAGCGACAGAACAGTTCTTTACTCATACATCAGCAAACGATAAGTGCTGTCAGTAATTAATCCACTTATACAATGCCAAGTGTATGAGTAACAAGTTTAAAATAAAAACAAACAGGACACCGATCTACTCTTTTACATATACATTATGTGTTTTGTCATAAATTATATCCATTCGAGAACACAATTTTTCCCCCGAAGAGCCGTATTGGATTCGCTTTGTCGTAAATTTTAGAAAAGTATTTTAGCATACAGTATGAAATTATGCATGTGACAGGCGCGTAACTCAACTTAAAAAAGCTTGGGGGCTAAAAATAGTAACATAACGGCCTTGCACCACCCTATTCGAGTAGAATTTGTATGTCAACCTAGAGTCATTTCATTTGGAAACTTTTTCGTAATAATTATGCTAATACTTAGGTTTATAACGAAGGCTGCTACTTACATACGAGGTAACTGATTGCAAAGTAGCAAGGTCGCTTGAATTGTACCGAATAAATATACTATATGTAGTCAAAGTTGTAAGGGTCTGCTAGAACAAAGAATAGCAGGTTATATAGTAGACATTAAAAGACGATATATTTTTTAAAGTTTCTCATAGGTAGGCAGTAGGCAATTTGAATTAATATTATATTTCAGGAGAGAAATAGAACAGACATTTGTTACGATTCCATAAAGCCGAGAAAAGATTTGTATGTAGGTTTCATTCGTAAGATTGAATGAACTTTTAGATTGCGCTACCACTAACATAGGTTTAATTTGGTCAAAAAAAGTTTAAAGAAAAAGTAAGAGGTAGGTAGTTTTCTCGTAGACACAGCAAACCTCGTTTCTTGTACTACGAATATTCTACATCAATACCAACTTTATTGGTCATTCTATATCACCTAATTACTTCCCATAATTAGCTATAACTACCCTTATAGTTATGCAATATAGTCGTTTACTGTCACGCTAATTACTGCAATCAATTAGTGAACGTGTTACATCCAAGCCTAACTAACACTTTAATAATCTGGTCAATTACCTTTGAAGTCAGATTAAGAAACAATTCTGACACTGATGAATATGGATAATGGGAACCAACATAATGGTTAATGTTGGATACCCAACCCGACACATTAAATTTTGCCAAACGACACGTGCCTATTTTCTGATACCAGTAATTGAACATTAGATAAGTAAATAATAAAATGTATATTTATGTCTTGCCACTAAAATTAAACCTACTCTTATTACTAGCATTTTCGACAATCATAAACAAAAAGCTAACTTAGTCTGGAAGAATTTTACTAAATTTAAAACTTATGTTTTTGTTATTTTTCAGATGTCCTAATATGGGTTGGTCATGCGTCGTGGCACGCGCCGTGGCCTTCTTCCTAATGCTCAGCGGAGTATCGGCTCTCACATCCGACATGTAAGTCTATCTGTTTAGTTCTTGTGTGTTTAGGTGCATCAACACGAAAAAATATTATTAGACCAAAAAAATACGATGGGTTCTTTACGTAATACTTGATTTAATTTATGAGTATAATATGAAATTAAATCCAAATAGCTGTATTTTACCTATTACACGTTAAACCGGGCGGCAAGCGACGAAGCGAATATAACGTGGTGGCAAGCGGGCGCTCGGCCAACCATGAACTGGCCGTGCCATTTATAGAACCTACTCTGAAAATGAACCTTTAACCAGCTTCCATGGACGGCTAGAATCCGTGGCACAAACTCCACGAACGGAGCTGGAGCATTATTACATCCCACTTCCATTTATCACTTTCAGCGGCCGCTCCCGCGTACCTACCTAATGCTAATGGGTAAAGTTCTGACGACAATGAATTTCTAACCTGTCGAATTTTATTTGTACTAAGGAAACAAAGATGAAAATTTACTCAGGACGGTCCTTGATACATAATATTATGTTTCATACCCAAGCAGTCCTACAAACACTGTTGCTTTGACATCTGTTTAATTAAACGTATCTCCAAAGCAGAACATGATCACTGAATACAAAACAAAATACAGACATGTTTCATGCATCAAAGAGACTTGTCCGTGAACTATATCATTGTACAATTTACTCTATCTTGTTAACCTGGAATACAACAATCAAGTCTCAACTTTGACCCGATTTAATTAATTCTACACACACAGGCCTATCGTGGAAACTTTGAAACAGTTCTCGTAATTACGTCATCCAAGTAAGCGTAACGGGAGAAAATTGAACCCAATATTTAGGAACCGAGATTTAGAGCACCGCATATAGGCCTTTAGAATAATCATAGGGACTAAAGTTTGATCGAACGAACCAAAATTATGTTGTAGAAACGATACGACGAGGACTTTGATATTCTAGCAAGGTAATAGAGCTTGTAGAGCTAATCTGAAATCAATATCGGCAAGCTCGCGGTTCTCACACGCTTAATTTGCTACGAAGCGATTTCACGCTCCCAATATTTTGCCGTCTCTGTGGAATACGGATCATTTATTTAGGAAAAATCAAATGCAGATAATGGTAGTGCCAAGATATTATAATAGGCGCCTTGGCTGTAATATACACAGAAACTATTCACATCTTGCTATCTCACTTATCTCATAACATATTCAAGGGGTCGTATGGTTGGGTGACCTCTTTGAAATTGCTATTCCGTTCGGGCAGGTGTGGAACAAAGACACTTTTGCTACAACATAGTACTCGTTTTTATGTGACATAACAATATCGAACGCAAAAAGTAAATTAATGACATCATAAGCATTTTTTTTAGAAAACAGAATCATTTAGTTTTAAAAAACTCCTGCGATATTAGATATGGGTAATGAATGAGTGTGATTTCATCCTAGTGCGTGTCTTTTTAGAAACCCTTCACGCTCAACGCTGTGGATTAACCCGATGCTTGCAGGTGCCATGGCCCATGCCAGAATGAAAGGTTGTTATTAAAAGTTCCCTAAACTTAAACTTATTATTTCTAGTTTTGCAGCGGGGAAGTCGGACAAGGAGATATTAGACAATCTCCTGAAAAATTCCCGCTATGACAAAAGACTGCTTCCACCAGTAGATGGTAACTATATTTTGATTAATTCATCTCTATGTTTGTGTGTATTACCTTATTTATTCATTCATTAACATCACTAACATTTATAAATTGATGTTGTTCTATTTGGTTACTAGTTCCTTGCAGTAGGGTGAATTCACGAGGTCATGAACAAGATTGGTATAATATTGCAGATCCAGAATTCTGTTGTGGTCTTACATCGCCCAACGACTCTCTGGCACAAAATAGGGTCGGATTCTCATCGCTCCGGCCCCGCTCGCACAACCGTGGTGCGTTGTGTTCAATGTTTATGAAAAGAGAAAATATCCTTTTTGCATTTATGTATATATCGTAGATTCCTTCAACCTATGTTCTACTGCAACCAACTATTTGCACGCAATCTTATTTACGTTCCACCACACGCAATTGTAGACACCTGTATGGACTCCCTTGCTTTGGACTACTTATATGATGACAATACCACGTAAGCCTTGTTTTATTATGTTTAGCTAAGTATATGTTAATTTATAAAATGCACCTCTTGATGTTTAGCTGGTAGAACAAACCACACGATTTAAAATCTATCAATTAAACATTGTAAAATAATGTACATACTCGTATTTTCGCTAACAAAATTTTCACGATTGGCCAAATTCAATACAGTTGCAATAAAGTTTTCAGTTTTGAACAATTTCACTTTAATACTGAACATAAATCTTTTTATATAATCGTATCATGCTTTATAACTTAAATAATTACATTATGTAATAATGTTCTCTTTTCACAAACATCAAACACAAAGTGTTATTTTATATCCGTATTTAACCATTTCATATTACTTTTTCAAATGAAGTCGGATCTGCCTATATCTTAGATATAAATAATAATTATCGTCGCAAAAGAAAAAAATCTTTGCAAAGTATAAATAATGTTGATGAATTGTCGCAGTTAACTTCATTTTGATCATCCAGTTACATGAAACAGCTTATTACCCTTGACATTTATACAATCTCAAATTTTGATAACAAACATTAAATCTTTGAATCAAAGAAACATAGGTACTGTATACTTTGACCTGCTCAGCTCTAGCACTACTGTAAAGCATGAGTATTATTATATATATATTATATTATTATAATATTGTGTTGTTGTTTGTGTTTTACTTCTATTCTATAGACATAAGTGCTTAATCTACTGGAGTAACTCATACCATAACCGTATTAATTTTCAGGTGTCCTCACCGTTAATGTTAGCGTGCTACTTCTTAGCTTAGCATCTCCTGATGAATCTAGTCTTGTAAGTTTCTTTCCGTTATTTTGAATCAATGTTTTATTCGGTTCTAATACCTAGGTTGGTCTGTAACAGTTCTAACGGTTACAGAAATACGAAGTGGAGTTTCTACTTCAACAGCAATGGTACGACCCGCGGTTGCGCTACTCGAACCAGTCGCACTACGACTTTCTCAACGCTATCCATCATCACGAGGACATCTGGCTCCCCGACACATACTTCATCATGCACGGGGACTTTAAGGTCAGTTTCCGTCGCAACGTTGAACAAACGACGGTTATACATTTACGGTAACATCTAATTTTATACATAATTATTTCCACCATGCTTACGTCTGAAGGAGTTTGCCGAACACTCATCGGTATTTATAACTACATACAATGCTTCTTGAACCTCAAAGGACTTTGTATATTACAAGTTTTTTTGATAGCTCGCACTATTATTTTATTGGCCTCTATTTTTTGGCGGTTTTTTCTTACTCAGCGCCCACTTTTACGCTGGTCCGGAGGTTGACAAGACGATAGCAGTTGCAAAGATATGGGTGTTTCTAGAATTGGCACATTGATAGTTTTGTCAGGGATTACCTAGTTAGTTTTTTGTAGATGCTTTTGTTTATGAGTCTTATTGTAGGTTAATCAGTAAACGTAGTTATTGCATTTCAGGATCCGATAATACCAATGCATTTCGCATTGCGTATATACCGCAACGGCACAATAAATTACTTGATGCGGCGGCATCTCATCCTGTCCTGCCAGGGACGGCTCAACATTTTTCCATTTGACGACCCATTGTGTTCATTTGCCTTAGAAAGTAGTAAGTGAACTTTTAGTCGCTTAAGACTATACAATTTTAAAGGAAAAATTCGACTATGATCCGGGTTTGAACAATACGAAACACCGTGTCGTCGCTTTTAACTGCCAGGGTAGTTTTGTGTCGTATGTTGAATTCTTCCTTTCCTGTTTTTGGTTATTTCGTAGTTTATTGTAGAATTAGCAATGTAGTTAGTATTAATTTGTTTGAGCTTTTATTCGTATTTGCTCTTTCAAATGTTAACATGTTTTATTATGCCATTTCAGTATCTTATGAGCAATCAGCCATCACTTATGTATGGAAAAACGACGAGGACACACTAAGGAAGTCGCCTTCGTTAACGACTCTAAACGCGTATCTGATTCAGAATCAGACCATCCCGTGCCCGATCAAGGCTAGCTGGAGAGGTAAATATCGTTTCACTAAACCATCATACTACATGAGAAATACATCGCTTATTGAAGCATTTGACAGAAATATTTTAAGTTCCGACTTCGAATTAAATTATGTAGATTAGACTCCAAAAACCTTTTCTTTTTATTTTCAAGCACATCCTTATACGTTGCACAGAGGAACAATGATGATTTCGTAATTGAAATTCTGATTAACTCTTTTCAGCTTGGTCTTGATTTCTATAAGATGTGATTTGTTTAAAGTTGTTTTCCTTTTCATCGGTCTAGACGTAGTTAGCTTCTTAGAAGTGACGTACTGTTCTAGATATATGTGTGAGTTAGCTGTAGCGGTTCGGTCAGTTAGCTAGCTGTATAACGCATGTTCATTAGTTTGTTGATCATATCGTGGTGCCTAACTACCCTAGTGACACTCGAAATAATTACAATAATAAATAACACGTTTGCTATTATTAGATTTTTGAAAGTACCGATTCATTAGTGGACTAATAAAGAATGTTTGTTAAAGTAAATGTAGAATGTAAGAGTTTATTAACGTCTTTGCAAGCAGCTGAGGGTAATTCACTTTACGAGGAAGATGAAGAGCTGACATGTAATCTTTGCCAGAGACGCTTTGAGGAGCAAGGTACTTGTGCACCGGACGAGCACCGTTCCGTCCGGTGTCGTGGTATTTCACATATTTTCCGCTTATGTGTGAGTAAATGCGTTATTGTGTTATACGATCAGATGTTCGGTGTAAAAAGTCAGCCGCTAAAAAGGTATTCCCGAGGTCCATTACTGATCCATTCCCACGAGTCACGTCCATGTTTGAGCAGATAAAACTGTCATCTTTTCATCTTTGCCATGCATGAAATTATCTATGTGGAAGCACGTGTGAATATATAGTACTTATGTTCTTGTTTTGGTGAACTTCATGTGCTACGATTTATGTTCATGAACACTATATGACACAACACGCATTACTCATACATACAGGATTGTAGTTAGTTAATTAGAAGACCTTCTTTTTGCCGCTATAAATTTTACAAACTTTTATGACAAGCAAGGCCTCTGAATGGAGTTACTTGGAATTTTATATCCACGCCTTCTTCATCTGGAAACCGATTTTTTTTTTTTTGGAGCAAAGTACAACACACTTATGCTAATAGAATTTAAATGTCTGTTGTGCGGTGTTCGGACCTTATCTAACAATTCACTTCGCAGGTAACTACAGCTGTTTAAAGGTCGACTTAATCTTTACTAGAGACCGAGCGTTCTACTTTACCACTGTATTTATACCTGGAATTATCCTCGTGACTTCTTCCTTCATCACATTTTGGCTGGAGTGGAACGCCGTACCAGCCCGTTCTATGATAGGTAAAACTCGGCTGGAAATCGGTCTCGGTCTTGCGTATTGCATTTCTCTCTCTCTCTTTATTTCTCTTCGTAGATGTGGCTGGGGCTGTCAATACAACATGCTATTTTGTAATTCCTTTTACAGGTTCCGCTTTTTTTGGCCTTATAATCTTTAGAGATGTACAATGTTAATTTTAAGGATTTAAGCCAACGAGTCACTATCACAGATGCCTATTATTTTTATTCATTTTTTTATATATTTTGCTTGATATTTTTAGGTAATTACAGCTGCCTCAAGGTGGATCTCATCTTCACGCGGGATAGATCATTTTACTTCACCACCGTTTTCATTCCGGGGATCATTTTGGTGACGTCATCGTTTATTACTTTTTGGCTGGAATGGAATGCAGTGCCTGCTAGAGTAATGATAGGTTGGTTTTATTATTTGCTTAAGTGTTTCTAAAAATTTAATTGAGTTCATATTAATTGATATTCAGCTCTTGTAGTGAAGTACTGGAAAAGCTTTGGCCTTTTTATGTAAGTACTTACAGTCATGTCCAAAAGTTATTATTTACGAGCTTTTTTAGTATGGAAGAAATTAGAAGTTACTAATTGTTATGACTATTTACGCATGTAAGCTTTGTTAGATACTAGCGCTTCTTTATAGAAATTTATTAAATTCATCTACTTTCCGACTAAATTCAAAAGTGTACAAACTATTAATACACCACCGGCTTCTTTTGTTTTCATTTACTTTCAATGGATCGATCTGTGTGTAACCGTGTCTATTTCGGGCGCAGGTGTAACAACGATGTTGAATTTTTTCACGACATCAAACGGGTTCCGTTCGACGCTACCAGTGGTGTCCAACCTGACTGCTATGAACGTGTGGGACGGGGTGTGCATGTGTTTCATCTACGCTTCGCTGCTAGAATTCGTATGCGTCAACTACGTTGGCAGGAAACGACCTTTACACAACGTGGTATACCGACCAGGCGAGAATCCTGTCACACAGGTGAGAAATTTTATCCGATCGATATCTATGTCACTTTTGTATGTATGCATAGATGTTGATATCATAACGGCAGCTGTAACAACTGCAGCTGTGTTTTACGATTATTTTATACTCTCAATGGATTGTTGTTTTGTGTATGTGTCAAAGTGTTGTGTGATATATGTCGTCTTGTAGCAGCGTTTTAACAACCCCAATTGCACTAGTTTAAACCGAGATAGAACATTATGAAAACTAAATTACTTTTCCCTTACTGAGTACCTACCCCTCTAGCTACGAACTTGTAAATACACCCATATTTTGTGCTATTGAACAGTATCTTCCTCGTATTTTAGTTGTGGACCTTTAGCCAAAAAGCAATATTATATATAACTATTTGAGCACTTTAATTTGGGTATTCTGCCCAAATTATTTAGCGTGTAAAGCATTTACGAAGGTCCTTTTAAAATGCCGACATGTTATGTCTGTAATTACTTATTTTTAATTTAGGTTTCAAACTACCTTAATAATTCAACGTGAGGGCTTTGGGAATGTTCCTTCGTGAATACTTAAATCTTTCTATCTTTACTCTTTGCAATGTTTTCTTTCAACCTTTTAACTACAAGACATAGCATGTTAAGTACCTTACTTTACCTATACCTATTACTTTATTTGTTATCAAACACAATCGGCAATGTTCTGTTGTTCAGTTTTCCTTCCACAGCATGCTTTAACATTGAATAAAAATACTTGCATGTGTCTGATCAGATTTTTACAAAACATTGGGTAAGCCAGAATTCATCACATCATATCATCGGTATTGAATCACTCCACAGAAATGATAAGACTATTTTGTGTGGCCATAGAAACATTACATAAAAAAATTAACAGACAAATGAAAATGAACATTTTACCATAATTAATCTCCATCATCAACCTTGGAATATTATATCTTACAAGTTGTACTTTAAATAGTAGAAAACATTGCAAAGATTGTCTACGGGCTATGTTTACGTCCGTTATGATAAAGCTAAGTTTGATGAGGTAGAGTGTGGCCATAACAACCTAGTCTACGTTCACTGCACAGTCAGACCATCAGTCACGAGTGAACAAAATGTGTGTGTGATGTGTTCGCAGCGTCTGCCCGCTGTGCTGAGCAGGATTGGCATTATACTGGCCAGCCCCTTGGTAAGAACGTTCGCCGCATTCATTGGCACTATTCGAACATTGTCATGTATCTCTTATTTTTCTTTAATTTCTATTTCCGAACGGCTGTAAATACACTCTACAAAATGGATGGCGATAGTAGTCTCTACCATTTTCATGGAACAGTTTACGGACTGCATTATTGTAATAAGTATAACGATATATTATGTAGAGTAGAGAATGCGCTAATTTAGAGTAGCCTAACATAGCATTGTTGAACCTCAATTCATATCTACTCACTTACATATTTAAACGAAAACTTTTGGAAAGAAAACTAAAGTAGGTACCTATTACTAACCTAATAATGATAAGTCATAGTTTTAAAAACGGCACACTGATCTCCCTTACTAAGTGTTTTATTATAAAAGCATGCCGTTATGCACACCCCTTGGAAAGCTTTTTGAAAATAACTAAGTACAAAATATTAAACCCACAATGACACCGATTACTTTTATTTCCGTCTTGTTGTTTGATTTGTATTATTATTTCAGAAAGTACATAGGTACGATAAGTATTTTATATTAGCTTGAAACCTTTTGTTTTGATTCAATTATTTTGCACGCTTTCTGCGCTTGTGTACTAAATAAATTCAGAATTTCAGATACCTACATATCGTCTACATTGAAGAATTAAATACCTATCGATTGGGTAGGTATGACAGATTAAATATAGTTATCGAGAACTTTCGTTTCTAAATAGGTATCTCATTAGGTAAGCAAAGGCTTCAGCAAGCAGTCGAAGAGCTTCTTATGCTTCATCACTTTCCTGCAACGTCTTTTGATTTCCATCATGCGCTTTGCTATAACTACTTATGTCCATATTTGCATAGGAGGCGATGGCTTTCCTACAGTGGGCAAAATCAGAGGTCCCGCAGGCGGAAAGTAGCGACGCTGTAAGTGAATATGACAACCATCATTCGCCCCATCATCATTGAATGAATGTGGTATCACGAAAACTAACGCATCTACTTTTTTAACGCTGCCTTGGATCGCTACAGCCTGTGAGTACAAAAGGACATTAATTTTCATTCATTTCTTATCTTTCTGCCGGAATATGTTCATATGCCTATTTTCACTTTTGTATTCACGTTCGTAATTATTATGAGTAACTTATAGATAGGCATACATGATTTAAAAAGAAATTCGGCATAAATATAGCTGTTAATAACTGTTATATTTCGTATTCAGAACCTAAACATCTCCCCTTGTAGAGTGAATTGTCGAGTAGAACAGTTTCATTCATTCGACTTCAATATTATTTTTATTAGAATGTATCCTATGTTATCCGTTCTAATTTCTTTTAAAAACTCCATTCCAGGGTGACAAAAAGCGAGAGTCAGCAGGGGGTGCGGATCTGGTTACATGCACGACGTGCACCGGAGCCCCCGGCTCTTGCACTCATACCGCCAACAACGGCGGTGTATCTGAGGTAAATACTTTAACCCCCGGTTTCTAGAACGTTTGTTGGTTTGACAGTAGATTAAAACTATCGTTGTCTCTATCTGACTATAAACAAATGACAAGGATGGCAATAGAATTAATCTGTTGTCAACGTTGACTGACGTTTCAGAAACTGGGGGTAAGTATAATAAGTAGAAAAACAACTTATGTCGATATTCTGAACGCACTTACGTTGCACCAACCTCATTTGATCATCAGACTTAAACTTAACCTTCGGGTCATGGCTTGTACAGAGGTATATACAAATGATATAAAAATCGGTTTAGTAATGCTGTGAACCTACTAGTTATACTTAGTTCATAAAGTATTATTACAATATATACAATAAATCGGTCCTTCCCTCTTTACGCAGCGTAAGTACGGTCTTAACATTATGTCACTGGCTTACATAAGTAGGTGTCACATATTATTATAGTACGAGTATACGGACTTCATCTGAAAGTCTGATCGATCATGCAGCAGTACGTTAAAATGCTTGTTTGCTTAAGACAAGTCAGTTTGTATAACACACTTCACATATTCACACACCACCATGAACATTATTATATTTAGGTAGATCTAGTTTACAAATAGCGAGTAATTCTAACACGTAGGAAGCGTGAGAAAGTCATATATCTAATATATTATTATGACGTGTACGAGTAGTACAGGCTTGACTGCAGCACCGTGAGAAGTCGCGCCAAATCTGCTAAAGCATGGCCCCATCACAGACAACACACACAGTATGGGCTTACAGTCTCATCATTCATTTGCAAATTAATCTCTTTCAGCCCTGTTTCGTCCAGGTTCGCAAAAAAGAACCACCGCACCCGATCCGAGTGGCGAAGACTATCGACGTCATCGCCAGGATTACATTCCCCACAGCCTACGCCGTGTTCCTCATCTTCTTCTTCATCCACTACAAGGCGTTCTCTTAATACTGCCTCTGCGTTTGCCGCTGCCGCTGGCCGCTGCCGCTGGCCGCTTCACGTGAACGGACTATTCTATGTTCTCGTTCGGGTCGATGCGTTTACATGACGTCACTACTCAATGTTCCCGTTGACGAATGTGATTATACCCGCATAGAGCCCTAAGATCATAATTTTAATGGAAGTCTAAGAAGCACTTGGAAGGGAAAAGCTATTGCAGCTTTCTATTTATTGTAAGATAGTTGAATGAACATTTTCTACGGGTTTTGAAATAGTTTTCAAGAAAGTTCTTGAATAGATCGATGTAATATACTGAGTAAGTTTTACAAGACATTTTGTGAATACAGAAAAATACTTATGATAGAATAAAGAGGGATCAATAACATAAATGTATGTTGTAGTCGAGTTATGGGGTTTGGACCTGTATGGAGGAAACTGAAAAAGTCGGAATGTAAGAAGGAAATGTATCTTTCTCTTGATGAAGAAATCTATTTCAAACCTAAAGACCAGTCCAGTTGAAATGCTTTTAAGTTTAATACATTATTGTATCTACGTTTTAAGATAGCAAAAGACATGAATACTTTTATATTATTATGTAAGTAGATTAATATCAACCACTGTAGTGATTTTCATATTGTTACCTTCACCTGCGAAAACGCATAAAATGTGAATATGTTTACCTGCTGCTTGGTGCATAATAAAGAGCCAGTTGATAGCCGTATTTGCATTGAACGTGAGAGTAGACGCAGATGCGTAGGTAGGTAAAGCTCAAGTTGTTGATAACTTTTAACTTTGTTAATTATTAGGTACATTTTATTTAACCATTACCAAAGATTTTGATAGTTCAATTATTCTTAAAAGAAATGGTTGGTTGAAACACCACGTTGTGTTAATGAATGTACCATGAACATGCCTTCTTACACGTTAACGTTTATTTGCCTACCTTAATATTAAGTCAGAATGGTCGGTTTAACGCTGTGTAAATACATTGAATAACACATGTCTATGCGTAAGGGATAAATAAATAATTATGTCAAATGTATCATGGTATGTCAAAGGAATTAATTGTTGGCTTCAAATCGTTCTTTGTCGTCCGAAAAGACCTCAAAGGCTATCTGTATTGTGTGACCTTTGAATCTTTATGATAACATTAAAAAAGCTTAGCAACAATTGATTCCATTGATCATACGGTAGTATATCGTAAGTGAATATCGTGCTGTGAGACCATACCGTCACCTAATATGTTGCATAATATGTATTAGTAGAGTTTACTTCTCGTATCTAAGATAAATATTATACGAAACCTATTAATATTTCTTGGAAATCACACTTTTGTAGTTTAGTGTTCAGGAGCACTAGTGGCTAGCTATATTATGAACTAGGCGTAGCCTTATAAATTGCAATTCATTATTATCCCAAGTTACATAGGTATAGACTCATACCTACTATACGATGATATAGCTTCAATTATTTACATTATATTATGTATCTAACTGTTAAATAAAATGTTGTACCTACCGAGTATAATGTCAACTTTTGTGACTTGATACTTTTTGAATAAATTAATATTGTATTGATATCATTAAAATCCATTGAACACCATCGACACAAATTTGCCTTTTGCTTATTAAATGAGCGGACCAACGAGTCAACTGTTTTGGAAAATAGATTTTATAAATTGATATCTTGTAAGAAATGCGTTTTGGCTGTGCTTTTACTCAAAATTGACTAAATTATAATATCTGTAGGTATGCCTGATATTGTAACTATGTTTTTGTTTACCTACATACATGTGATTAAAAAAAATAACGTAAGATGTGAAGTAGGTACCTTCGAGAGAAAGTGTAGCACCACTACGCCGTCGTAGCACATGCTACGAAATTATGACATGGTAATGTTTAGGTAATTTCTTAAAATATATTTACTACCAGACTGTACCATTAACATTACTCAATTCATATTATTATTCCATTCGAATGTAATGCAACATACAAGCAAAGCTCAATAAATATTATTTATAATAGGTGCATACCTATATTTCATGATAAACCCGAAGGTTTTTATATGTTGAATTTATATTTAGTGATTCCAGAATTGAAGAAAATATTAACTTTATTCTCTGTTATAACTTTTTATAGTTTATTAATACGAGTAGGTACTATGTACAATCAATGCAATCATTTCCAAAGGTAAAATTATAAGTCGTCTAATTTGGCTTTGATTCGCAAATAAAATATACTTACCTACGAATTATAAAATATTATGAACCTACCTAAAAGGTGTAAACAACATATCATTCGCTTTATAAGATATCTGCCTATCTATATACTATCCTATTAAACTTAAAATATTATATTCTACGTTGCCTATACATAAAGTTTAAATTGTTACAACTTTTGACATATTTTAAATTGTAAAAACATATGTCATTATTTTATTACGAGTGTATTTTGTAAGCTATTAATGTTACACCACGCCTCAGGCTAGCTTCACCGACTTTACAAAGTGCGTAGGCAAGTTATTTTCGATGAATAAGTAAGTCAAGGACGCAAGACCCGATTTTGTGACACATCTTCTGCAAGTCTTAACTCACTGTAATTCAAAAAGAGTATTTGAAAAAGCGCCTTGACTCCTTATGTAATTTATTAGTATATAACTTAGTTATCTTTATAAAACCCTTTCTATTGTTGTACATTGTCGTGGAGTTACATACCTAAAGGTGAATCATATTAGGTATTATCTAAACCTACCTATTTTCACAGCGTATTATATTCACAAATGTTTGGTTAATATAATTCTACACAACTATGTAACATCCTATTATATAAATTCTGAAACTTTTGCGAACCGAAAACATATTAACTAGCTTAATACCGGTCTAATTCTCGCACAAATTAAAATATCAAAGTATATTATACTTTGACGTCTCCATGTTTCGGCCGAGTTACACCGTTTGGAGCAGCCGGTGTTGTTTCATGTGTGTACTGCGTGATTTATGTTCAAGTGGGACTTCGGATGACGTTAGTGTTGTACCTATGTCCTGCGTAACGGTTATGTTTTGCAAGACCAAACGCGGGTAGCTGGAGCAACAGCTGCCGCTCCGGACGGTGATACCCGCATGCTACAGTCTTCTCGTGACCGCGGTCGATGTAACTTAGCCGAAACGTCGAGGTATGTCAAAATTGTATATTTTATAAGTTTGTGCGTGAATGAGACCCGTTTTTAGCTAGGTAAATTATCTGATATTAATGTAAAAATATTGTTTAATTTGCATAATATACCTATTGTCTGTTTCGTGTTTTATGGATACCTGCCTTATATTTAATTCAGATTAAGTAGTCAACCAATATAGTATTGCACCTACATGGTAGGCAAAATAAAATAAGTACCTAGGTATAAAGTAATTAATAATTAATGTACCTACACGACAGAAATGACAGTGTGTAGAAGACTTCTTACGTTGAACGCAATGTAACAATAAAACGCAACTTATGTTTAACTTATGTTCCGTACTAGGCTAAAATATAATATAATTGACTGTCTACGTTCATAAGTGTATAATTTTCTTTGATCAAACTTTGAAGTTTGTAAAAGCCCATCACCGAAGCGAAAGGTGTGAAATGTTAATATCAAGGCAGGTACCTACTTTACCCCTTTAATTTTTTAGTTAAATGCTAAGATATTATATAATAATGCAAAATCTGTAGATAAACATAATATTATAATTATGTATATCTAGCTTAATAATAGTATTAAG
The DNA here is from genome assembly GCA_905147375.1 of Hylaea fasciaria. Classification (NCBI taxonomy): domain Eukaryota; kingdom Metazoa; phylum Arthropoda; class Insecta; order Lepidoptera; family Geometridae; genus Hylaea; species Hylaea fasciaria. The sequence goes on from LR990199.1 coordinate 6,332,440, forward strand.
GCTGTCGACATAACGATGCATGAAAAGACGTTAGTGAGATAATTAATTTGAAAGTGTTACATACAACAAAGTATACACCGATTATTTCCCTTACAGTTTTCAATACAGATTGTTTTGGACACTAGTTTTTCTATACTTATTGGTACCTACCTACTAGATACTATTAGGAAAGAGTTAAAACAATGTTTCGTAGGCTAATGTCTAGGTGCCAGATCGGCTGCCGGAGGAAATACTCGTAGTATTTAGGTACGTGTCGTGAAACTCACTTGAATGTGGTTCAGTGAAGAACATTATGTTTTTAAATTTAATCAGATCAACCGCTCTGAACGCGATTTCTGAAATAATGCACACCAAACCATGAATATAGTAATCATGTTGAGAATAAGCTACAAAGTAGGTTGGTACCATCTGTAGGTTTACCTACCTACAAACGACCGAACTACGTAAAAGCAATCGTCATCATTATTTCAGCCCGTGTCAACCCACTTTTGGGTATACTGCTGTACCTACCCCGTAAAATCAATACTACTTACCTATTAACTAATAATTATTATGAACTACCTACCTACTTTATTTTAACTCAAGCTTTTTCACAGCGTATGGCTTACATTTTACAGCTAGGTTTATCTGAGTATAGGCTCTCATAGGATAGGACACCTCATTAGTCAATATTTACGTATCTACGGTGGGTTCTAAATACCTAGGTACCTACTAAGAAAATGATGACCGTATGGAATAATCTTTTGTAATGAAATAAGGTGCCCATCTATTATAAAGCAATTAACTACATAGATATAGGTAATATATAAGATAAGTACCCACACTAAACTTGTAAGCAATGGATATTTTGTTTTGCATTATTGGCATTTATGTAATGCTTCAAATAACTAAAATACTCAGGTGGTAGGATTCGAAGGGTAGGATGGACTAAGCTGCGCTAAGTGAGTAGCTAACATAAAAACATAGTGTACCCCATGTACCTATCTGCCATGCAGATATTATACCTACTCCTAAGTGACTGATTTGGAATTATCAAATAAAAATAAAAAATAAATCCGTACCTACCTACCTATACCAAGGATCTTAACATCATACAAACTTTATATGACGAGTAGGTACTTAGGTGTCAACAGCTAGTAACTTGCACTGATTAGTTAGGAATAAAAACTTAGAAATGCGTCAATGAAAATAAGGTAAATTAAAAAGGCTTGAATGTATCTACACGTCCTGTACCTTGACCTGTTATGTTGCTTACGATGGTAATCATTTATTGTTCGGTTAGTTTTACAAAGTATTGACGTCACGATCTTTATAAAGTACTAATTCACCCTGTGTCGCCTTTGTAAATAATTATATTGTCAGCGTGCTGACCGCCCGTTCGTGATATATATATTATTATGGCATTGTAAATAATTTTAAAATTAAATTTATTAATTACAATTTTCATCAAATAAAACACAAATTCGATCTAGGCAATTGTTTGATTTTCCCTGTTTTTAATCGAAGCATCTGAAGAACCAATTCGTTATTATGTATTAATAATTACTTGTTAAGTAATTATTAGTAGGTAGGTACTAACAGTCAATTATTATAGTACCTAGGTATAGGTAATTTTCCGGAACCCGGATTTTGCTGAAAATTCGTTGCTACGCCAAAAAATCAATGAAAAGGTACCTACTACCTACCTAATATTTTTATGACGTGAAGGCGAAGTAGGTAGGTATACCTCTATTAGCCAAGCGTAAAAAACATGTAGGTAGAAAATATAGTAGTTTGTTTTACAAGGGTAGAAAACGACTCATACTTTACTCGATGTTTTGCCTCACGAGCGTATTGAGTGTGGCACATAGAATCGAGTATGAGTGAGTCGTTTGAGACCCGCGTAAAACACAATTTTTTTCACACAGAGATTGCGAGAAATATAATAAGTAGGTAAGTATACAATTAAAAAAAGCTAAGAATATTTCACAAATAGTTACGTTCACTTTCAAATAAATAAATAATCAAATTCAATCTTTTAAAACCAATTTGCATTGTTGTCAAAATTCTACACACACCCACAGATTATAAGCGGCAATTACAAACTTTTTTAAATTATCTAATGTTCGCTAACGCACACGTACACATAGCATACATCCATGATCGCCAAAAAATCTTTTATAGTGGAGTTTTGGCGGGAATCCGATAGTTAGACGTTGTTGGTTTTGTATTATTTTCTCAAACTTGTGTTTCTTCGAGTGTTAATCTTATCTTACTAATATTATAAAGCCGAAAGTTAGTGAGTGTGTGTGTGTGTGTGTGTGTATGTGTGTATGTTTGTTAGATCTTCACGCTCAAACGGCTGGACCGATTTCGATGAAATTTGGTATAGGGACACATTGGACCTACGAGACGGACATAGGCTATCTTATGTCTCAAAAAATATTCTCGAAAGGGATGAAATAAGGGTTGAAAGTTTGTATGGGTAATTAATAATGCTTCAAGTTAGGAGTCTGAAAATTTATATTTAGGCTTTTGTCTTACTAATATTATAAAGCCGAAAGTTTGTGAGTGTGTGTGTGTGTGTGTGTGTATGTGTGTATGTTTGTTAGCTCTTCACGCTCAAACGGCTGGACCGATTTCGATGAAATTTGGTATAGGGATAGATTGGACCTACGAGACGGACATAGGCTATCTTTTGTCTCAAAAATTATTCTCGAAGGGGATGAAATAAGGGTTGAAAGTTTGTATGGGTAATTTATAATTCTTCAAGTTAGGAGTCTGAAAATGTATATTTAGGCTTTTGGTAAGAAATAAAGAAATACGGGTTTCAGCTTTTTCGCTAAATCATCCCTAAAGGGGGCAGAGCAAGGGGTGGAAATTAAGAGGTATTATTTAGATGCACCCCCTACGGACCACAATAAACGGCTGAACGGATCGTAATGCAATTTAGCAAGGGGATAGATAATAATGGATACAAGATAAAGACGGAGATAGACGGAGAGGGAGAGAGATAGAGTGAGAGAGAAAGAGGTTGAGGGAGAAGTATATAGATAGAGAGATAAAGGGAGAGGGAAGGAGATAAAGGAAGCGTGAGAGAGTGAGGGGGAGAGATAGAGTGAGTGGGAAATATATAGGAAGAGAGAGATATAGAGAGAGAGCGAGAGAGGGAGAGAGATAGATTGAGAGGGTGCATAATTAATATAGAAGTAGAGGGAGAGCGATCGAAAGAGGAAGAGGGAGAGAGAAAGAGGAAGAGGAAAGGAGATAAAGGGAGAGAGAGAGCGTGAGGGGGAGAGATAGAGTGAGTGGAAAGTATGTAGAAATAAAGGAAGAGAGATCTCGGAAGAGAGAGAGATATATAGAGAGAGAGAAGAGAGCGAGAGAGGGGAAGAGATAGATTGTGAGGGAAGTATATAGAAATAGAGGGAGAGGGAGAAAAATAGAGATATTGAGAGTGGAGAGGGAAATAAATAGAGATAGAGGGAGAGGGAAAGATATAGAGATAGAAGGAGAGGGAAAGAGATAGAGGTGGCATATATCATAGATAGGATTATGCCATAATTATGTGACTCACAAACATACATACGCACACACTAACTCACATTGTTGTAGTCAGATTAGGTACACGTTTAACGTTGTCCCACGATCTCGGTTTCATCCTAACTTATATATAAGGCTTTCATACTGTTTCATTTTCGGTACGTTAGGACTTAGCGACCGATATCGGAAGCTAACTAATGTACAGACTGTCGCCCCAGTACTCGGATGCTAACTATGATGACACAATAATATGCACAAACCTTTCAAATAGCTAGGTACCTATAGGTGTTGTACGTGTAACGCGGGTGAAACCGCGGGGCGCCGCTAGTTAAGAAATAAAGAAATACGGGTTTCAGCTTTTTCGCTAAATCATCCCTAAAGGGGGCAAAGCAAGGGGTGGAAATTATGAGGTATTATTTAGATGCACCCCCTACGGACCACAAAATAAACGGCTGAACGGATCGTAATGCAATTTGGCAAGGGGATAGATAATAATGGATACAAGATAAAGACATAGATAGACGGAGATAGAGGAGGAGAGAGATAGAGTGAGAGAGAAAGAGGTTGAGGTAGAAGTATATAGATAGAGAGATAAAGGGAGACGGAAAGAGATAAAGGAAGCGTGAGAGAGTGAGGGGGAGAGGTAGAGAAAGTGGGAAATATATAGGAAGAGAGAGATAGAGGGAGAGAGCGAGAGAGGGAGGGAGATAGATTGAGAGGGTACATATAGAAGTAGAGGGTGAGTGATCGAGAGAGGAAGAGGGAGAGAGAAAAAGGAAGAGGAAAGGAGATAAAGGGAGAGAGAGAGCGTGAGAGGGAGAGATAGAGTGAGTGGGAAGTATGTAGAAATAAAGGAAGAGAGATCTCGGAAGAGAGAGATATATAGAGAGAGAGAAGAGAGAGAAAGAGAGGGAAAGAGATAGATTGTGAGGGAAGTATATAGAAATAGAGGGAGAGGGAGAAAGATAGAGATTGAGAGTGGAGAGGGAAATAAATACAGATAGAGGGAAAGGGAAAGATATAGAGATAGAAGGAGAGGGAAAGAGATAGAGGTGGCATATATCATAGATAGGATTATGCCATAATTATGTGACTCACAAACATACATATTACACACACACTAACTCACATTTTTGTAGTCAGATTAGGTACTAGGGTGGGCCGAATTTTTTTTTTTTGGATTCTTGTAACGTAATAGTTGCAAAAGGGTGCTAAATAGGGTAGAAATGACGTATGCAAAATATTATCTGTCTCTCTTATTGGCAACTGCCTCCGGATTCACTTTGAAAAATCGGAAAAATAAGTTTTTAGATGTGATTTCAAGAACCAAGAGTTATGGATTGTGTTCATAATGTTTGCATCAGTGTCACATTATTTGATAGCTTATATGGTCTTATTACATAAACAAACCAATAAATGAGTAGAACAGTTAGTTTTTGGTATAACATGAGAAGGCACCGATTGCACTTTTCACAAAAAAATCTCGGTTCGATCATGCCGCGGCTTATTAGGTAGGAGGTCGTACTTCTTAAAAATGAAACGCAAGCCAAACACAACTAAATGCTCTTTATGTTATGAAACATGCATAGGTAATTTAAAAACAATATTGCTTACTTATGCAGACGTTCATATAAAGTATAAAGACTGGACAAGGCGACAGTTAAAATTAGGAAAAGGTAGTCGAAAAGAACACTTATTTCAACAGATTGCTATCAGTATGATGCTTGAAAGTTAAAGATAATGGTCGGGGGTACCCTTTTCTATCGTTTAACAAACAAGAATCATAGAAATCGTAAAAGCATATCACGGCAAGTGCAAATAAATGCCATCAAAAATTATTATCATTTCTAAAATTATTTCCGTACATTACCGGTGGGACATCGGGTCTTTAAACGTTTAAAAGCAATCGTAAACCACCTATAAAGTAGACTAAGTAAACTATTCGTAATATACAGGTGATTTAGTTCCAACTAATAACCATAGTGTTACCAGATTTAACAACTCAAGAGTTCAGTACCGATCAATCGTATCAGTATAGCTTTCTTCGGCGATTTTCTTTGATTTCCTTGATAATTTAGCCAACAAATTGTCAGTATTCCCCAAGCAAGATGTCTCATACCAAACGGCCAAAGTGACCTACTTGGTTTCATTGTATTTTGTATGTTTCGACGAAAACTCCACCTATAAAAACTAAAAATTTTAGCAACTTACGATGTAAAAAATTACCCTCCGACTTGGTTTGCTACCGAAGCTCATCCCACTTGTAAGGATGGACCATGACACCTGTGGACGCTGGTATATTGTGCTTCTAGGTATCTGCCAGTCTAACTCAAAGCCCACATCAATGTAGTAATTCAAAAAAATAGTTATTTCGCTTACCTCGAGAACTAGACCCGCGAAATCACATTCGTGAGCAGCGTGTTGTATTTTAAAGGCTCGAGCCAATAAGTAGTCAAATGTCTAACTCTTAAACATCCAGAGCTTATCCTGTATGCAATTTATAACGTTACCCTCATCAATTTGTCACCTACATGTCACGGAATCTCCAGCTCTCGAGACTGCAAAAGACACGGAGTTACAGAATGTTTGATGCACATAAATGAGAGCGAGAACTGCTTCTGCTACGCCTACCTTGCCACACACAAGAAGTTGAAATGGTTGTCAAGACTGTGACTGAAACAGCGTGTTTTTTGTGCGATAAATCTGCAAACCAGGGTTAATAACGACTCCGATAGTCTCGCAAGGCGATGCGAAAATATTAAGTAAAAATCTGCAATAATTTCGCTATTCGTGTTAGGTATTATCTCGATGGGTAATGATTTATAATAATATTTTTAATTATTATAAACACAACTTACAGAGGTACTCCTATTAGTGCAAAATAATTGAAATTAATCTTGAATCTGCACTCCGAGGAATATAATTACAAAAAGCTCTTTTTGAAAATATCATGATTTTTCAAACTCAATCCGGAGGCTGAAGATAAGGTTCTATAGTGATAGTTTTTTCAGAACATACTACTCTTATAGCGTAACACCTTTTTACAACTATTACGAATCTATATCAGACATTTTTTTTTTCTTCATACATCAGTGGCCCACCCTATTAGGTACGTTTAACTTTGTCCCACGATCTCGGTTTCATCCTAACTTATATATAGGTCTTTCATACTGTTTCATTTTCGGTACGTATGGACTTAGCGACCGATATCGGAAGCTAACTAATGTACAGACTGTCGCCCCAATACTCGGATGCTAACTATGATGACACAATAATATGCACAAACCTTTCAAATAACTACCTATAGGTGTTGTACGTGTAACGCGGGTGAAACCGCGGGGCGTCGCTAGTGTGTAATATTGGTGGAATATTAATCATTAAGTGTTCGTTAACGTGCACGCGTGTGGGCGAATGATATAGGTAAACTCAAAAAACGTGTCATTTCGCATTTTTTTCAAAACTCCCAGGAAGTTTCAGTAAAGCATCCAATACTTTACTGAATCGTGACTTTGACGATGTAAATAATTGACTTGACTACTTGACCACGATTGCTATATTGGTGTGACTTTCTTAATGTGAAATTAAGAAATACTTATTATAATAGACTACTTGACACTGGCTATATGCACAAACCGTGCGAAGCCATTACTAAAACCAAAAAAAAAAACCTTTAATAGTGTCACTGATTTGTCACTGTCATTCATTACTGACTCTAGGTACCTACTGTCTTATCCATCGATATAAGTACTACCCGGAGTACCCGGAGTTTTGGCGGGAATCCGATAGTGAGACGTTGTTGGTTTTGTATTATTGGCTCAAACTTGTGTTTCTTCGAGTGTTAATGTGTAATATTGGTGGAATATTAACCATTAAGTGTTCGGTAACGTGCACGAGTGTAGGCGAATGATATAAACTCAAAAAGCGTGTCATTTCGCATTTTTTCCAAAACTCCCATGAAGTTTCAGTAAAGCATCCACTACTTTACTGAATCGTGACTGACGATGTAAATAATTGACTTGACTACTTGACCACGATTGCTATAACATTGCTGTGACTTTCTTAATGTGAAATTAAGAAATACTTAAAATAAAATACTTGACACTGGCTATATGCACAAACCGTGCGAAGCCATAAATAAAACAAAAAAAAAAAAAAAAAAAAAAAAAGTACTACCCGGAGTACCCGGAGTTTTGGCGGGAATCCGATAGTGAGACGTTGTTGGTTTTGTATTATTTTCTCAAACTTGTGTTTCTTCGAGTGTTAATGTGTAATATTGGTGGAATATTAATCATTAAGTGTTCGTTAACGTGCACGAGTGTAGGCGAATGATATAAACTCAAAAAACGTGTTATTACGCATTTTTTCCAAAACTCAGAAGTTTCAGTAAAGCATCCACTACTTTACTGAATCGTGACTTTGACGATGTAAATAATTGACTTGACTACTTGACCTCGATTGCTATATTGATGTGACTTTCTTAATGTGAAATTAATAAATACTTTTATAATAAAATACTTGACACTGGCTATATGCACCAACCGTGCGAAACCCAAACTAAAACAAAAAAAAAGTACTACCCAAATGGATTGAGTAATGATTGAGATTTTTAAGTAGGTATGCTGACGTCATCAATGGTCGAATACTATACAGCGCCGTTTATTGCGTGAGACTAGATTAGATAATAATATGTACATTTTTCACAGTACATTATCTTCTTCTAAAGGTAGTAAATCTATGGTCATAACAAAATTAAATAGGTACCTAGTACCTACCTACCATACCTACATTTACTACCCAAGTTCATCCTTGGTACACTACCTATTAGTACCTTCCTAGGTTGGTAGAAGGTCTATCTATCCTACCTGCCAATGCATCAAACAAAACAAACAAACGTCAACAATCACGGCGGCCGGCGGCACCTGACGCGACGATCAGCGGACGGAACAGCGATAGCGGTGGGCAAATGAAAAATATATCGTTACTTATTTTATCGATATTTTTAAACGGTATCGATTATTATGGAGTGAAATATATCGATATCTCGTTAGTTTTCGCATGATTATTCATTCGTATTTCCAAAGCCTTGAAAATTCGTAAAAAAAAATAGTAGACATAAGAAAATAGATTGTTTTTATTCAAGTTCCACCCTATACAACAAATTTTTAAATAATTTAATTCAGATATGGACATTAGGAAGGAGCACCTTCTGTATGAGGTTGTGCAAGAAAAAAATAAAATTGATACAATTTGGATACCTACTCTAAAATAAATTTCAAATACCGATATATCGCGATTAATAATTACTGTCGACGACGAACTGTCCCACTGCTGGGCAAAGACCTTCCCCCACTTTCGTGAGGAGGGCTAGGCTATAATCCACCACGGGGGCCTAGTCCAAATTGGTGGATAACATGCCTCCGAAATAATTCTCGAGCATGTTGGTTTCTGCACGATGTTTTACTTCACCGAAAAGCGAGTGATAATTACTCCGTTTTGGAAGGCGAACGTTCACCTACTGTGCTACCACCGCTTAAGATCGATCAGTAGGCCTATTCACAAATCTCGGAAAGCTATCGATTCCGAAAAAGCAGAATTCATATCCGATCCGACGCATTCGAAATATGCGATTCAGAGATCCGAGGAGATCCGATCGACAGGCGTTTCCGAAAGATTGCCGTGTCGGTAACATAGACAATACCGGTAATTAAGGAAACTCTTGTTGTTCTATGTAGTTTGACGTTAGTTGTGCGTTTACGAAGACTAAACGGTATGGTAGAAAGTAATTATCTTGGTAGAATTATTTTAGTTGTTAATAAAAACTATGAATCCCATAATTTCACAACAATATTATATGCAGACTTACAATATTATGTGTATGCAAATTTTTAAACATGTATTACATATTTTAAAATCAGCGTTTAACGAAAGAAACAAATAATTTTATAAGATTTGTTTGTAGTGTAAATTCGCTTTGTAAATGTCATGTCAATAGATGTCAAATTGTCACAAACTTGAACTAAAAGAAGCTGGGCTTGGATGTATCGATCGTATTTCTATGCGACTTGTTTTGTTTGTGAACTGTGAGGCGTCTTGAGACACTTCAACTTTTGTTTTGTCTTGTTGGAAGAACTTCGCGCGTAAATAAGATGAGCATAGTGAGTATAATATATCCAAATTAACTGTACGTACATAGGTAAGTATTATACCTCAATGATTATGTCACCCATATATTCTTGTTTACAAATCCTTTGGAGGCAAATAAAGTTCTATTGATTTGTTTGGTAAATAATTATGTGGTCTCAGTTAACATGTAACTTGTTGTATAAACTCTTAAGTATTTCAGTTTTACTATCGTAGGTAATTTTGAGAGCTCATTGTTTTTTCTACTTAGTATAGGTACTGTAGTAATAAAATCGAAGACAGATAATAATGGTGATTGGCCATCAGCAACTTACAATAACTTAGTTTTAATACATTATGTTTTATTATATTTACAGGAGGCTTGCAAGTGGCCCGAGAGGAGAAGGTAGAAGCTATTGAGCAAGTGGCTGTAGGTTTACATTAAAAGCCTCCGAGTTGCGTGAAATCGCTAGAGACTTGGGAAATTTGCCAGAACTAAGTAGGTAACGGTAAAGTTTTCCTCGTTACTTTTTTTGGTTGGAATGATTGGATCGGGAAAATAATAATATGATGTATTACTTTTATGTTACAATCTTTTTAAACATACTTAATCTATTTATTGCATACAGTCTTATTTCTTAACTATGAACACTTTGTTGCATAAGTTTTGCTAGTTCTCAGTCTCAGCATTTAGAGCTTTGTTGAGGTATATTCCAGCATGTGATGCTTATTATCTAAAGCGTTCAAAACCCTTAAACAATGCTAGATACAATTGTGGGACTGAATGTGCAACTCTGTGTAGTGTGCCTCTGGGCTGTTTGGCTCGCCAGTATTGGTGTGAAAATACTTGGGTCCAAGGGGTACCCTGAATCACCTAAAAAATGAAATATTGTTATTACTTACAACAAGTTAATATATTATTATGAATTGTTCCAGGTAACTTCACTAGTCTGCAACTGTCACAAATCCGTGCCAGACGTGCAAGATCCCTTGGAGTTAATAGTGTTTAGAAACCAAGAAGACAGCAAGATGTTGCCTCCGTAAACCCCTTCATCTTATTTCTTAACAGCCTAGTCCTTCAAATGAAGGCGTCATGTGTGCTTCCTGGGTAGCAGGCCAATAAATATAATATAATTATCCAATTGCTGTCACATACCTAAAGCAACAGAGAATAATTTAGATAGGTGGTACTTACTCAAAGAAATTTTTTTATCATCAGCCAATTACTATTTATATGTGATAGATATGGTTTAATTTAAAATTAATAATATACCTATACTTACTTAACATAAATTAACATTGAAGTTTTGTTAATAATATATGTTATAATTAGGTACTTACCATAATTTTAATGCTCATGCAGTTTCATTACCAAAATAAATATTTACTGTGAACTCATAATAATTATACCTTTTATTTAGTACCTAGTATCTACCTAATTACATTGAGAAAGTGAGTTCGGAAATGTAGTACTTATTACTTACCTACCACCTAATATCAAGTAAAGCTGTGTGTTTGATATCATTCATTATTATAATAATAGTAGGTACATATTACTATTTATGTTAGGTACTTATTTAATATAACTTTCATTACCTACACAATACCTACATCATTTTGTATTATTTGCTAGCTTTCTAACACACCCAGGGCAATAGCGCGACTATAATATCACGCCCCTTCACACCGGTGTGTAGCTGTGTGAACCAATATGAACAATATATAAACAATATATGCACCTACATACTTAATATAATTTCAATAAAATAGCAAATAACTATTTCTTCAAGTATTATAACCTCAATCTTTTCCAAGAAAGACGGCTTTCCGTGACTCAATAGCTGTCGGAAGAGTTTTCGATTAGGATCAGCTGTGATCTGTCAAAAGTTATCGATTTCGGATTTGTGAATCGCGATTTCGAATCTAATCGGAAACTTATCGAATCCGATAGTTTCCGAAACTTGTGAATAAGGGTGCAGATCTTCAGAAGAAGATCGATAGTGGAAAATAATATTCGATAGTATCGATAACAAAAAACTATCGATGCATATCATACAGTCAAGCCATACGCTAGTTCTGTCAAAGTCTAAAGTGTCTAAAGATTATGATGGTGGGTGGTAAATAAAATTTATTGGACATTAAATTGGAAGCAAAATTAACTATACATAGGTACAGCTATATGGTGGCCATGACAACCAAATTTTACCAAACAGAGTGGATTGAATAATTTTTGAAAATACCAATGAATAGACTCTATTATTTCTTACGATAGTGGTTCAATGAAAGTGTATTGTGTGTAAAATGATAATGTTCAATCTCTGGACGGTACTAGAGTGGTACCTCAGACCTTTAGTTAAATGGTTTCTAAGGAAAACGACACGGCTATGTGAATTACAAAGAATATGCTACGGCGATAAACCTGGAGCAGCCAGGACGTGCAACGTAGAGAAGTCTTTGATGTTATCTCGGACAAGAGATGTGAAGGAAGTAGTTACCTTTTTGGATACCTTTGTGTATGATCGGCGATTCACTGCATCGAATTTCCGCGAAGTTCTCAACCCGTCGGTAGCAATTATACTCAGAGCGAAAAAAATTAATCCAAAGCTACATGGAACTTTTGTAGTGTCATTCAGGAAATGCTTAGAAAATATATGGAGCTTCAGAAGTTTAGTTAATGATGTAGAGGATCTACGGAAGACTCAGTATGACTCCAACAATCCGGAACATGAACAAAAGTTATTAAAACTATGGTCTTTGATGGTACCCAATGAACATCTGGAAAGTCGAGTGACTAAACAATGGCAATACATAGGCTTCCAGGTAAAATTTAGCTTTTTAAGATGAATAATATGATACCTTAAATAATCCTGCACTGTTCTTAGCCTTGTTGATATTATGTAAGTACCTACCTAATGTATTACATACCTATATTGCAATGTCTATAACTGATACCGATACTGTTATAAAATTGTATCTAGTATTAAAACCATTCTACATAATAGAGAAAGAAAAATGTATCAGTCTTCACTTATTTCAGGGTGATGATCCTAAGACAGACTTCCGTGGCATGGGATTGCTAGGACTCGAAAATTTGCTATATTTTGCCGAGGAGTACCCGCAAGCAGCTAGCCATGTGTTGAGCCACTCACACCACCCACGTTACGGCTACACCTATGCCATTGTTGGCATCAATCTGACATCCATGGCGTACTACTTGCTGAAAGATGGTTCGGCTAAAACTTACATGTTCAATGCTAGAACTCCGACAAATATAAAACTATTCCACAGATTCTATTGTTATCTGTTTTATGAATTTGATAAACTGTGGATTGAGTCAAAACCGCAAGATATGATGGAATTCTCAATAATATTTAAGAAATTTGAAAACGCAATTAGAATGGAGCTGGCTGACCCAGCATCAGTGTTCAGAATAAATATTCAGATTGACACTGTTTAGTTGTGGTTCTATTTTAGCTAATTTCACAATCTTATGGTAACATAATGTTATACAAATTACTTGCTATTCACATGTGCATTTCTAATTACATAAACTCATAGCACTTTTTATTATTGTAACTGTGTGCTGCGTCAAACTCATCACTTAAGTATCCAATTTAGTCTTTATGGTTAGTGAAATTGCTTAAATTAGGTGTTACTAAATTAGCCACTATGTTGTAAACAGGTTCACTATGTTTGTTAGTGTATATGGGCATAGTCACTGTTATTAAGGGTTACTTGCCTTCCTCAGGTATGCACTTAAATATTTAGTTTCTATAATGTTAGGTATAAAATGTAACACATGTTTTATAATGATTACACTAACTAAACATTCATAAAGTGCATTTATTATAAACATCCAGTAGTCACGTTATAGCTGTTTATTTATTGTTTGTCTGAAGCAATAATATTATGTATATCTTAGCAAGTGGCATTAAAGTTATCATTAATAGTCATTTAAGTTATCATGATACAGATATGGAATAAACTTCAGTCATTATTAATCTGAGTTAAAACCAAAAGTATTTTATGTCGACATTCCTAGAAATAGTTATATACTTAATTAATTCACATACCTACTTAGTAAATTAATGTGCATTTATAAGTAGGTAGGTAGGTATGTATTGTTTAGATTCCATTCTACCATGATAATATTCATAATATTCTAAACTTTATATAATTATTATGAATGTAAAGAAATCTCATTATGTTTAGCTCAAGGTATGATTCTTTAGCCTAATTATTTATTATTAATACAGTATTACTGTTGTTTTATGAAAATCAATCCATCACAGTGTGTAAGTGTGTGCACTGCCTATTGATTTGGCAGATTTTATAGTTTGTATAACAAATGGTGCAATTTTATATGCAATAAAACTATTAAAAGTTATTAGAGTATTTTATTTAAAAAATAATTATTATTTACTATACAAAAGGACGGACACTATTATTAATAAAAGAGTACTATCACATTACTATGATTAATTTAGTCTATGACCACAACCATAAATGAGTGGCCACTACATCTTTTTACTTTATTTGTAAAATTGTAACTTACTATATCTATAAAATAAAAGGGGTTGAAGGCCAAAAGAATACAAAAATAGGTAAATGCAAGAAATTACTTAATGTCATTGATATAAAAATAGGAATATTACATATAAAAAATATATTTTATAGGAACAGTAACTTAGACAATACAGTAGGTATATAGTATATAAAAAGATTTTATTTACGTTTTTTCTCCTTCTTGGTATCTTTAGCTGGCCGTGACCGGCCAGCTTTCACTAAAGCAATGAGTGCTGTCAAAGCGACCAGTCCAAAACCAGCAACACCTATTTGCCAAATCCAGGGGTGTTGTGCAAGAATTTCCAATCCGAAAGCAATGACGATTTTTAGTGTTGCCACACACCAGTCCACAGTTTCATCGCTGTAAGGAGAACAAAATAGTGGAGCAATCATCCAAGTGTTTCGTTAGGTTTACAACAAAAGGCATGACAGCTGTTTTAAGTGAAAGTTTCAAAAATTACATAGCAAGTGAACTAGATTTATTTTAACACTAGGACTGTTAAACATAAGCATTTCTAGATAATTTGAAATCAGAACTTACAATGGTGATGCCAGTAACGGCACAGGTTCTCCTTTAGCATTCTTGTACCAATCTTGAGCAAATGTTACAAATGATTTAATGTCACTTTTAGGGAGGTCATATTTGTAGACTTTACCAAGACGGAAGCTGAAACAAGGATAATTTATTATTGAGTATAAACATCATAATTCTTATATACCTACATAGCAGAGTAAATAGAAACTGTTTCCATTATAAAATTAAAACCAACAGTATGATTGTGTAAGTAGGTACGCATTAGAAAAGAAGTACTTAAACAAAATAGTGTACTTACAATAGAAAAGATGGCAACTTGGTGATGTGAAACCGTTTGGCAGTGTTCAAACCGGCTAAGTTAGCATCCATACGAGCAACATTGATGCGATTCTTTAAAGTCGCACCAACTCCTTCCCATACGGCATGGAGTCTTTGGCATTCTACACAGGAAGCTCCATAGCTAGAACAAATTAATTTCTTGTAGTGCTTGTGGTTATTGTATTATTGGGGGTTTTCATGTATTTTTCCTATTTTTAATAATGAAAGCAACTGTTTGTCATGCTATCATTTGATCACTATCTGTTGCTATAAAGTGCTAATATGGTAGGTAACAGATGATAAGCATGCTAAGCATAGAATAGGAATGACTCAACAACTAACACTAGATAATAGAGGTTTGGTACCATATTTTCTTCTTAAGGAAGGATGATATTTTTTTTTTACTTACAACATGACAAACCAGTCCCCTGTAGTGGCGCCGGTGGCCGCTTGTGTGATATGTTCAAATATCTTGTCTGTAAGCTCTTTGACAGCTGGTGACTGATTCTTTTCAAAGAAACCATAGATTTCATTTTCATCTGGTTCTCCTGAATAGAATAGTAGTATCAAACAAATGCTTTATGATGCATAATTATTATTTATTGAAATAGTAAGAACTAGGTATTACTTGAAAGTGCTACAACTTACCACTGAATAGTAATGGTACTCCATGTCGGAAGAAGACAAGCGCTGGTTCCTTGGCAGGATTATAAAGTCGAGCTAAGTGACTGCTTACAGCCTTAACAACTGCTGCATTCATATGCTTCTTGAAATCATTGTGTAAACTCTCCACATGTTTTTCTAACGTATCGCAAGTTTTGCAGTTTTCTTTTGCTGTAAAATTATTTATTAATAATATCGCCGGTCGTAGCTTTCAGCTTATTGTATTGTCTTGTTTAACGTGGAATATTTTAATGCTTTACGACGTTTCGATCATAGATAATAATATAGGTACCTAGGTAAGTTGAAAAGTTTTCAAGAAAAAAATAATTCAAAATAGGTAGGTAAGTACATAATTATGTAGTATCTAGGTAATGGTATTACTTAAACTTACAAAACAAGACGATAAGTTTTTCGTTCGCCCGGATGAGTTCCAGAAGTTCATCGTCGCTAACACTTTGTAAAGTTAAACTTTGTGCTTTAACCACTCCCCACAGAAAGATAATGAAACAAAACAATAACTTCATTGTGTATCGTAAACCTAATTCATAGACCAAGTTCTTATACCTAAAAAGCACACACGTAAAAACAAGCGTGCGGTTTTTTTTGTTCAACTTCAGTCAGGCCTGGATTCTGCGTCCCTTTGCGCAAGAGCGGTCAGTGCTGCCAGTTTTCTGTATATACCATGGACATTATTGGACATGGTATCATGATTAATCTGAAGTTTAAAGATAGGCCCGCTAGCCGAATCCGATGCGATGCACGCGCTACGCAATTAACTAGATATTCACAATATGAATTTCATTATGAACGAGCCAGCGGAGCCAGTATATTATAGTTTTCCAATATTGTACCTACCTGTATTATATAGAATTTGTATCTATGTATAATTATATGATTATAATATGATTTGTATCATCCACCGCTAATAATTATTGATATATTATTATAGTACATATACATAGTTACTCTATTCTATCCGGTACTCGGTAGGTACTTAGGCAATTTCAGACGGTATGTTTCCTGAAAGAGATGGGTTTGAATGCTTCCAGAGACAGGTTAGGGCATTTTAAGTCGTTTTTGGTGGGCCTACCGACGACCGCCCTAAATAGGACGGTTTTGACCAAGGAACAAAAGGGACGGTCTGACATTGAAAGGGATGGAAAACCGTCCGAAAAGGGACAGTCTGGCAACGCTGGGTGAGCCAGCCCCAGCCCTAATCCCAAGCGGCCCGTCCGTCATCGATCGAACGTGAGACGTCAAGCAAGTCAGTGTCCGTCAATACTGTCATCTCAATCTTTGACTGGAACCACAGACAAAAAATCCAATAAGAAAAATAAATGTGACGTGTGTTGTGTGGATTAAGTACCTATCACTGTCAAAAAAGTATGAATCTGATTGTCAAACATTTTTAGGGCTTGAAATTCTTAATATTTGCCGGTACATACTGCCTAGTGCCTATTAATATTTAGATTAGTCAACATTTTTGTTCATAACAACCTGTTCACCATAAATACTTAAGGGTTCCGCCAAACTGGATCCATTTCTGTTTCTTTTCTACTCTACTACCTATGTACATGTATGTATAATAATATATTAGTATGTATTTTTATATGTAAATTTAATATTCTATATAAACGGGCGAGTTGGATCGCGACCGCGCTTTTTAGCCTTGATTAAATTGAAAGATCTACTATTATCTGGAATTTGGATCATGGAGCCGGAGCGCTGATTGCCGGCAATTAAGTTATTAATTATTTTTGCCTGTTCCATCCGGCAAGGCACGTGACTCCACCGGCTTAAAATTGCCTTGTGGGGGCGGACCCCTCCCTACGTTTTACGATTTCTCGTCCATCTCATCGCCATCCATTCACTTCTCTTTCATGAAAATTGGTAAACAAACAATTCTGTTGTTTTGTTACATACAAGAACAGGAAAAACATGTAGTAAAACGTTTAATTTATTATTCAGTTTACTTTCTTTCAGGCGAAAATATCGGTCAAGTGATAAAATCGGAGTCAAATAATATAAACTGGAACAGGTGAAGGTTATCAACATTATTAACCAATGTCACGCATTTGCTAACCCACCGTGTGCTTTTCAAACACAAGATTACCTTGCAAACATCGATTTAACAATAATCTTTACTTAGATACGCGCATAATTACAATTTTTCTGAGACGAAAAGTAGTACCGGTGTGAGTCGTGAGTTCACAGTTAAAAAAAGATTAGCAGTGATTGTGTGCGTTGGTGAGTCATAGATGACCACTGTTTCTTACTGATTCGGGTGTGTTTGCCTTATCAGAATCTCGTACTGCGATGGCTGATACTATGGAGGAGAAAGTGGTAATGACCCCTAAGGGCAAGACTGCTTCTTCAACAACTTTGGTGGTAGAAAGGAAGGCTGTGGAACCGGAGGCGAGTGACAAGATTCATGTGGCGGGAGGGGACCACACTGGCATCATCATCAACAAAGAAAATGTTTATGGTGAGTAAAATACCTATTACTATTGATAAATTTTCCAAAACCAAATTTTTTTGAATTTGGTTTTTTGTGCCACATTGAAACAGTTTTTGTATCCGATTTAAAGTACCTAACTTCTTGATGAACTAGAGACTTGAAACTTGAAACTAAGGTCCTGGACAAAAATTCATTAGACCATTTCAAAAATTTGGTAGGTAGTAGTTACCTATGGGTATGTATTTCCTTGTTTTATATACCTAGTACTAGTTGTGTGTTTGTTGTTTTCTCGCTATTATGGACTTACCTACTTATTTACTATCATCATGTTTATTTCTTATTAATTATTAGCTTCAGGATAGCCCCACGCTAATAATTAACATAGAAAAGCTTTTAATTTGCAAATGCCAAGCCCATTCTGCCCCACCCTAAAGCGGCTGATGCTCTAGTTACCTATTTATGACTAGTAGGTCATTAACCTCTAGTCTGTGGCATATTAATAAAAAGAATGAAAAATCTATTGTCTGGTCTGGATCTGGCCATACACACACACATAGACAACTGGTTAAAATTGTCTTGATACTTCTTAAAGTAGGAATAAGGTTGAGATTATTTAGTTTAGTATTATTGTTTTGAAATTGGTTGTGTCTTTACACAAATATTAGAAATGGATTTTTTTTTAATATTACATACTATATAATTATATAGTACAGTGTAGTACATACTATGTAATTATATAGTATGATATCCACTGCTATCCAAATAAAGCTCGGGTTTGACAGCCAAAATATGTAGGCTGCTGCTTAATTCCCATACAATAACATCATAATAGGTATTTATTTTATCCAAAACCCCCAATACATTAAATTACACATTTATATCAGTAACAATACCGGTAGTTAATATCAGTTAAATTGACCTTGCACCATCCTGTTATTATTACTGTTGTGGTGTATTGTCCTCATATGAAAATAATATTAAATGTTAATTTTATTTCATAGCATCCTACCAAGGGCAAATAGGTACAATGAATCTCAAAGTTGATAACTACAATATTATATTGTAATTTTTATGTGGAAGCATTTTATTTAGCTGATACATCAGAATATAATATTATGTACATTTATGTGGATAAATATATCCTACTAATATGATAAAAATAGCAGTGACTATGTCTGTTTGCGCTCTTTATACTGCAAAACAGATTGTGGTAAACTTTTACATGGCTAAAGAGCATAATACAGGATACTTTTTATTGTGATAAATTTAGTTTTGATCACAAATTCACAGTCAGTTAGAAGTATCTATTGAAGCAATAAGATGGTATGACTAAACCTTAACAATGCTAATTGTATTATTATTCTTTTGGTCCCATTAAGTCTTTAAGCATGACATAATCTGCCGCATACAAGTCATAGAGTAGATAATTATACAAAGTTGGTAAATGAGTAGGTACATTACCCGTTAACGAGATAATAATGTTACTGGACCACATGTGTGACATGATTATGATTGATGCTAATGAGATTAAAACAAGGCCTATGATTAAATAACTGCTTTGTAATTCAATGATCGCTCGGACTGTGTTGACGCCGCGCCCTGCCACCGCTGCCCGCGCCGTCATTGGCCTTATGTCTAGGATTAATAAATCAAACAATTTTATAAAAACAAAAAATATTTACCTGTTTAAACAACTAAACTTGGGATTTTTTGACTATTCACGCTTGGTTGTTTTCAGCTGTACTTGAATGTCTGTCGTAAATATCCTAATGCTTATAATTATAACATAATAATCAAATTATGTTTTTTTTTTACTAATATCTTTATTTCAACTCATTCGGTAATATAAAAACAAAATGATTATGATTAATATCTATTATATTCTTATTACAGAAAATGGAGTCACAGAGCCTTGCCATGCCCAACTGGAGTTCTGCGTATACCTGGTGTCGGCTGCGACGGGCTCGCACACACGAGAGGCGAGGGCGCTCCGTTTCTGGTTCAAACCCCAAGTGCCTCCAGATGAAAGGTTTCATGAAGCACAGGCCTTCTTCAGGGAACTTGTTAGTCCACAAGATTTTCCTAAAGGTGTGTGCTATACTTTCAAAACTCAACTAGGATTGCTGCCACGTTAGGGGCCCTTGGGCGCCCTGACGAACCCTAACAGAGGCCAGCACATCAAAAAGATCTAACTAAATAGAACCCAAAGAATGTGGCACACTTCTAAAATCTCGTTGCCTCATTCTTTGTACTGGTCATGGCTAGGCACCATGTCTCGAGAGTGACGAGTAGAGTTCAGTCTCATGTAAGATTTTGCAATTCACTCACAGCACTGTTGTGAACGCCATACAGGCCTCTCTTTTTACCCGACAGCCAAAGGAGAGTATTAAGTTGTCACTGCAACTGTTATGGGCAGATGTGGTATCACACATGAATAACAGGGATGTCTGCTTACTCTGTTGTAGGAAAGAAGTATCCTGAGATGAGAGCTGTAGTTTTAAAGAGTTATTGACAAGTACCTAGCACATAAACTCAACCACATTTTATTAACTTTTCAGACTATGTGGGGTTTATCAAGAAGATAATGAAATTGATGCAGCACAAGTATCATCAATTGAAAGTATTGGAAATTGAATTGAGGCAAGAGGAATCTGGACCTCCACCACCAGGTAGGTTTTAAGGAGTATTATTAAATTTACTTGGAATGGGAAGGAGTAATTTTAGCACATTGATCATATGTAATTTTATTTATGGTAATGTTAATGAAGGTAGCTAAGAGTAATGCAAATTAGGGTCGTAGTCCACACCAGTCTGCTCCCAAAGAGGTAATGACATGGTGATATAACAGAACTTGACCAGTAACAAACATTCCAAATACGGACCAGAAGGCGGCAAAATGGTTAAGTCTAAAACAACTTGATATTGTGATTAATACCAGCATAATATGTTGTAATAACAGTTGAAGATCAAGTGCCTTTTAATAAATTACACTGTAGTCCATTATAGGATATGATTTTGTCTATTCTGTGGCTTCAAGATTTTACATCATTAATACTGTCAGCCCAGATTGGCGACCAGCAAATTGTGTACCTACTTATTTTATTTCGGCCTTTCGTATTCTATCCTATGAATTATAAACATTATCTTATTTTATTAAACAGAAACCAATGGCGTTCTCAATAAGAGCATAATATACAACTATAGTAACGGCTGTATGTATAATATTAATATGTAATGTATTTGTGCATGTTATATATTAGGTATAATATACTGTTGTGTTTTAGAATGCCAATGAGGGCAAATTTTGGCATCATACGAAATGTATTTGCTTCCATTTTAAACTTAGTAGTGTAAATAGTATAATAATAATTCAGCCTGTAACTGTCCCACTGCTGGGCAAAGGCCTCCAATAGTAATTTAATGAGTAGTGTAATTAAACATAGCTATTCTGTAAGAATTGACCAGTTCAAGAAAATTACCCTATGAGTGTCGGGTTCTATAGTCGGGTCGTTCATGCGGAGCGGCGAAGACATTATACAAGGTCATTGATGCAGAGGCTCTCATGGTAAAGAGTGATGCGTGATGGTGGTGTGACCGGTATGGTACCCGATCAGTTGATTCGGAGGCTGCAAGTTTGTGGATGGATGTCAAATCTCTCACAATGATCAGCAGACTCCATATCGCACTCCTGGAAGACGCAGGGTGCGATATTATCGAATTCGTGTATCACATCCACAGTTGTCTACTTCGACCCCGTGTTAATTCCGCAATAAAAAGATAAACACTAATGAGTGCTACGTCCACGCTTTGTACTATTCAAGAAAACCGACACACAGTTTTCTCCGAGACAACCGATACACACACACAGTTATCCCGTTAATATAGTACATGTTCCCCACACAATCTGCGACAAATTACTTCACTACTAGAAGAAATTTACTTCGCAAATCGGAACAAATAACGTGCCTTACAACAAGTCTACTCATATGCTACATCCACGCTTTGTACTATTCAAGAAATCTGACACACACAGTTTTCCGGTTCAGGTGACCGGTATGGTACCCGATCAGTTGATTCGGAGGCTGCAAGTTTGTGGATGGATGTCAAATCTCTCACAATGATCAGCAGACTCCATATCGCACTCCTGGAAGACGCAGGGTGCGATATTATCGAATGCTAGTGAGTTGCGACACGTAAGGGGGTGCGCAACCACGAAGGAAGTATTAGACGAGTAGAAGTCAATTTACGTCTCGGAGACCAGAGCTGTTAACTATAGCGAAGTCTGAGGATGACGATGATGTCGAAGAGCATCTCTCGTGGTTCTGTAGTAGTAAAGAATCAGAGGCGTTGAATATAAGACTTTGAAAAGTTGCTCGAGACATCAGTCGAATACAGAAACGGCCACGATTGCAAAGGAATAGTCGGAGAAGAAGAAGAAAAGCACGGAGAAACCTACAACTTGTGTGTAAAATAAGTGTGGTGGTGATGTAAATTAGGGTATTAGCACTGTTTTTTAATTCTGGTTTTGTAAATTATAACTGTGTTTCAGATGAATGTAGAGCTGTTCATGGTCGAATGGAAAACTGGATTATAGATAGTGGGTGTAAGTCACACTTATGTAATGATACGAGTAAATTTGTAAATGGCGTGATGCCTATAAATGGTAAATCAAATTTCACTACAAATGGGCAAGGTAAGGGTGGTCACATTGTCTGCATATAAAGATAGGAGTTTACTCATTGTAAGGCACGTTATTAAGTTGTTCCGATTTGCGAAGTAACTTGATTTCAGTGGTGAGTTCAGTTTTTCGCAGATTGTTTTGGGAACTTGTACTATTAAAGAGATAACTGTGTGTGTATTGGTTGTCTCTGGGAAAACTGTGTGTGTCAGATTTCTTGAATAGTACAAAGCGTGGATGTAGCATATGAGTAGACTTGTTGTAAGGCACGTTATTTGTTTCGATTTGCGAAGTAAATTTATTTCAGTAGTGAAGTAATTTGTCGCAGATTGTGTGGGGAACTTGTACTATATTAACGGGATAACTGTGTGTGTGTATCGGTTGCCTCGGAGAAAACTGTGTGTCGGTTTTCTTGAATAGTACAAAGCGTGGACGTAGCACTCATTAGTGTTTATCTTTTTATTGTGGAATACACAGGGTCGAAGTAGACAACTGTGGATGTGATACACGAATGCGATATTTGTGTGACTGGACGTCAATGGAACATATTGTTGGACGAAAAGCTGGTAAAATGAAGTAGATTACCTACTGTAAATGAACCATGACAGTGTTTATAGAACATGGTGCGAAGATTTTCGTTGTGATCTACGTTGATGCGATTATATTGGTTGCGTGCAGTCAATGAGGAAGTATCGAAAAAAGAGTTTTGAGTTGAAGTCTTTGGACTAGCAAGACGCAAGTTACGGTTCGGATCTTGACATTGTCAAAAAAAAAAAAAAAGGAAATGTCATTACATTAATGGGAAATGTCATAACATGGAAGATTGAAAATAATATGCTTCCACTCCAAAGCGAGATCGGACAAAGGTGAAAATGGAGAAAACTGTGAAAAGGATGAAGCAGAGTGACCATATCGTCAGTTGATAGGAAGCCTTTTTTATCTAGCCACGAGGACCAGATAGTCAGTTCGGTATTCAGGCTGGTACAGTTCGCGAGTACTCCAAATATAACTTGATGGAAAGCAGCAAAACGTCTGTTGCGATATATTGGATAGGTGCTCATATTCTGGGTATGTATAACAGAGCATGCATATCATGGAGAAGTAAAAATGGAAATGTGTGATGACTTCTACTGATGCGAGGCAGAGTACGTAAGATTTTCACAAGCGATGAAAGAGGCAGCCTATCTGCATACTTAGTTTGTTCACTGAAATCGAGGTACACAGGTATGCAAAGATATCAGTTATATGCAGATAATCAGAGCGCAATTTCTTTAGGGAAAGATCCCGTTTTCCATTCTCGATGAAAACACATTGATATAAGATGATCTTTTATATTATGTAATGTGCTGAAATGTAATAAGAACATAGTGTTGGAATATGTTTCAACAAACAGTGTGTTGGCGGATGTGCTAACGAAGCCCCTGCCGAAGCAGGCCACTACGTGTGTGCATCAAAGTTAGTTTTAGATTAACGGGGCTGACATTTGTTTTCGAGGTATGTTTTTATTTTATTTTTAGTACATTTTCTTGTATAAATTAAGGGGGTGTGTTGGATTGGGATCTTTTTAGGTATTTATTTTATAAAAGAAAATGTTATGTTTGTATTAGGAATGTACAGATATGACAGATTGACTTCAAAATTATACAATTTCCCGAGCACACGTATTTTTATTTCGCGCTCCTGGTTTGTGTTTCTCACATATTCTAGTTAACTAAGGTAATACTGCATTTGAACCATACCTAATGCTATCTATTAACTCATACGAAAAACAGATGACGTCACCAGAGCCATCTGTGTATCAAGCTGTGATATAATAACCTATGTAAAGCTAAAATTATCCCTCATTGCATTTCACCTATTTGTTTCTATCTTAATTTCTTCAACTCTGTATGATATATCTTGTGTGGTTGCGTCTGCGCTAATATCTTTTGTTTTATTGTTATCTCATTTTGTATTAAGTATATATTTTTCACAATAATTGGAAAGTTTACGCTATGTCATCTTTAGTAGTGTAGCCTGAGATAATGAAATATAGTTGTTCAGAACTGCAAAGCTTGTCATTCTAATTCATAGATAATATTGTATTTTTGTTGTTTTTTTTTTGTGTTTTTGTTCTGTAGTTTATGTATTTTATGTATTACAAATTATGATACATTCCAGTAAGTAGGTATGTGAATAGGTGTAAATTAGCAGGGAGAGGTTAATTTTAGTACTTATTTCCATTCCATGAAAATGTTGAAGACTGTCTTTCTTCCATTCTATTGTTTGATCGCAGAATAACATTATAGGCTATCAATATAAGTATTTAAGAGAGGTCTCTTAACTTACTAACTACTGTTGAGGGATATATTGTACAATAATGTATCCAATTACTTAATAAAAAAACGAACTCGTCAGTAATGCGGCCATCAATATCTGAATGACCAAACTGAAATACATGAAGGCATACTTTGGTTTCGTTATTATAATAATAGTAGATAATATACATCTTCTGTCGGACATTATGTGGCACGACTGCACTTTAAAGCCCCACTGTTCCATTCAAAATTGAATCATGATGGTTATGTGACGGATTTCATATTTTTTGTCTTACACGGCCAGTACTACACATGCTATTTATATTCTTCAAATCGGACCACATTAATTCTTGCACAATACGCACTAATAAACAAACAAATCTTTTCTCTGTGCACTTTATATGAGCACTAAGTACATGTTCTGTTTGTCAATGCGTTAGAAATTCACTGGAAACTCGAAAGCTCACAGTTCTTTGTCGCAAGTACACTTTGCCACGTTTATACTTTGATCTACACTTTGACTTTTGACTAATGAATAATTCTATTTTTCAGCTTACATAGACGACAGCATATTGAATCATACAACTTTCATATCGGAACAGAGAGTATTGGACATGATAGAAAATGCTTACCCCAATCCGATGGCATTAGACGATTTTGTCACGTAAGTTATCTACAATACTATAATATTTTTATATTATCTGCTGCTAGTTTCCTTATTCGACACACCACAGACATTTAAGAAGCTATACTTTATAATAAAAGTTTAGATCACTCTTCCTGAACATTAGACTGCATATCTGATCGAGTTTTTGTTAGCATTATCTTTTTTCTTTCAGTGCTGGCAAATGGTCAAAAGCGGAAGTGAAAGATGCTCTGGAATCGTTAGAGGAGAAGGGACTTACACGTGCTATGTCAGATGGCATTTATGTCAGACAACATAGCGTAGATACGCAGGTGCTTTACAAAAAATACGCTTATTGTTGAAAATATATTTTTCTAGATGACCTTTTATAAAATACCTACAGCCAGTAATGCCAGCTGATCACAATAGCCTAAACAAGAATTTATTATGCTACTGTTGGTAACGAGACCTTATTATACCGTCCAACTCTAAATATCAGCTCAGCTTTCACTGTAGTGTCATCGGAACTTTACAGGCATGCAATATTTCACATCCGTTGAACGATTGAATCCAAACGTGCACAAGTGTGGGCAAATAGTACAAACCCACGCAAACTCGTATTTTCGTGTTCTCCAAAACTCGCAGAAAGTTTCAGTAAGCAGTCCACCAATTGACCGAATCGTGACGTTGCGTTTACTAAATAACTGCCTACTGTCAACTTACCAATATTTTTTTAAAATTTAGCCAGCTGCGTCAAGTAGATTTTAACACTTAAAAAAACTGTTTTTTATTCGCAGGTCGTAAAACAAATGCCAACGTTGTGTTCATCGCGCCAACCAAGTATAGCTGTGATAACTGCATTGTACTGCGAGAAACAAGCTGTCGACGCCATGATGGACAACCAAGAGACTTACGTGCGATATACCACTGTTGGTGAGTAGTTATCTTAATAGAATCCCGAATTTTAGATCGAAGCTGCCGTTTCGTCCACACGCAAGCCGATTCGAAGTCCTGTAGTGGCTTGAAGTTTCTGGTGCCAATCAATTCTAATCAAATGTTTGCAACAATGAGACAAAATCGTTCCATGGATTGCACTCGTTAGCATACGTAAGTACATGCAACGATCCAATTTGGGCCAGGTATCATAACTTTCTAGATTTCACCATAATATTCCACGCATATACGTCAGCAATATGATGATGAATAAATGGAAACCCTATAGCCTAACCTAGCATTACAAGTAACGTATTTGCAGTTCATTAATAAAACTCCCACGTAACGTTGTGAGTAACACGCATCTAGCTGCAGCTTTGGGAAATCATATGACCCTATGGTCTTGGCGTCTCGGTCGATAGGTACCTACTATTATAGACATGGGTTTTTAGGCGATGACTTTTGAGCGGTGACGGTTACTTTAGCTCTGTAGGAATTTGAACCTTATGAACAGAAGATTACATTACAAATTGCGTGAAGCGTGAGTGCGGGGCGGAAGCACGCGCACTGGTGCCAAAAAAGTCCGCGTCGTACGACCGAGCCCTGAGTAACGTGATCACCTGAATAACGTCATCAGTGAGTGATGGCACTACGGAATAAGGGCTAAAATACAAAATCTTTGTATCTGACACATTTAGGTATGAAAGCTGAGACTAGTCGCCATTTACTCACATACATTGGTAAACGCCACCTTACGTGGGCGTCCAATCACTTCGGCACATAATAGAAATTGCAATAAAAACAGCGTTTGATTTACTGCGGCCTCAGAATCTCACTAATATTGACTATCACTTTGGCCTAAATCCAATTTGTCTAATAAAACTTTAATGCTCCATAAAACATTAGTACAACTATCAACATTAAAACTCTTCACTTTATGATCAATGGTGTTTTATAGTTTTTGACTAAAAGATTGCATCTGATTTCCTATACCGAATAACCTTTGTTTACAATATCATGTTTACTTGCAGCTCAAAAATAGGGAGCATCTTATTAATAAGTTAGGTTATGCACGTACTAGTATGTAATAATTTACATAATGTTAAAATCATTTTGCCACATCGCCGCCATCTCTTTTCGTCTGCTTCTCTAAGATGAATCGTAGATAACACTGCTTTGTATGCACATTTTACGTAATGTGCTAAAGTTATAAATAAATAGATAATAATATGTACATCATTATGTATAATACCTAATTTTCCTCGACCATGTTATGCGACACGTGTCCCATATACTACTTATTAATATATTGCCATGTGTGCATTTGCAATCCCCTTGGACGTAAGAGGAAACCCATAGGTACCTATATACATCGAATTACAACTCATTCATTAAAGTGCGTCAATGAATATTATATAATAGATTAATTTATGAATGAACTTCACTGAATTCGAGTTTCTTGTTAAACGTGGATAAAGTTTATTATAGTTAAATGATACATTATAATTTATAATTATGTACGCTTAGTTATTGCATTGGTAAATGGATTTAGTTGAGTTTTTGGAATTGCACGAGTATCATTGGTGCACCAAAGGCAATACTTATCTTAAATGTATGTCGTCTGGTTAATCATCGTTTATGTAGGCAGAAAAGTCCCATGACATCCCATTAATGAGAAATTGATGATGAACTATCCTAGGCGATTGACGTGAAGACGTGATTTAGGACACACTCTAAAATTTTTTTTTATTAAACCATCCCAGTTTTTTCGGATATACGAGGGTGAATCAAAAAATTCTTGGAATCAATATTAAAAAATGCAAAGATTTAAATAATAATATTTTATTTTTCTACATAATCTCCCTCCAATGCAATGCATTTAGAATAACGCGTTTCTAACTTCCTTATTCCTTGTGAAAAAAAATTATTTTCTTGACTCTCGAAAAAGTCCTCTACGGCAGCTATAACCGCGTCATTATCGTGAAATTTTGTTCCACGAATTTCCTCTTTTAATTTTGGAAATAAGTGAAAATCACTTGGGGCTAAGTCCGGAGAATATGGTGGGTGGTCAAGGAGATTGAAGCCAGCACAGCGGATTGCGTTGAGCGCAACTTCCGATCGATGAGCAGGAGCGTTATCTTGAAGGAACAACACGCCCAACGACAGTTTTCCACGACGTTTTTCTTTAATCGCTTCACGCACTTTCGGGATTAAATTTGCATAATAGGGTCCAGGAATCGTCTGGCCTTTTGGCATGTAATCAATAAAAAGGATTCCTTCACTATCCCAGAACACAGAGGCCATAACTTTGCCAGCGGTAGGAGCAACTCGAAATTTCTTAATGGATGGAGAGGATGGTCGTTTCCAAGACATGCTTTGTCTTTTAGTTTCAGGATCAAAATGGTGGACCCACGTTTCATCCATGGTGACAAGACGACGGCAAAAATTATCCGAATCACGCTGGAACATTTCGAGATTACGCTTGGAAATTTCCAAACGTCGCTTTTTGTTTTCGTCGGTTAACATTCGTGGCACCCATCTTGCAGACACTTTTTTGAACCCCAGTGAATCAATTAAAATGGATTGAACGCTACCAAAAGATATCTTTAGGATCTCAGCTATATGTTTTATAGTCATTCTTCTGTCTTCCAAAACCAGATTCTCAACCTTTTTGACATTTTCTTCTGTAACGGAGGTTGAAGGCCGCCCAGAACGCGGGTCATCTTTACAGCTTGATCTACCTCTTTTAAATTCAGCCACCCAGTACGCAACCGTAGAATAGGGTACAGCATCACCCCCTAATGTCTGCTGAATGTCCAAAAAAATTTCCTTCGTAGACATTTTTTTCAAACTGAGATATTTTATCACCGCACGTAACTCACTTTTATCCATAATTTTGACTTTTTAGCAACTCGTTGCACAAAAAAATTTATTACATGCGAACGAACTGACAAAAACAAGTGACAGTCTGCATAAATATAGTGTGATAGACACTCTTTAATTTGAATATCGAACTTGATCCAAAAAGGTTTCATATATATGCACTTCTAAGAACTTTTTGATTCACCCTCGTATAGCACATTGTAAGGTTCCTTAGATATTTGAAACAATTTTAGTCGAAAGTGTCCATTATACCTACTCATCGTGAAGAACATAAATCGACCTTGTTATGGTTCATTTTTCTGCTCTTTTGATTACCTGGTTAGAAAGTTAGTCTTACATCTTAAGGACTTTCGGAGCTCATTATATCTATTTATTTATTTATTTATTTATTTGATGCACAAAACAAATTACAATCATTGCAACTTAAAAGGTAATTAAAGTAGTGTTTAGGATCTGGATTGCAACTCAAAGCATGTACATACAACAAAATGTTAACATATCGAGCGTACAGCACAAAGTACTATACATAATAAAATAAAGTTATAATAACAAAACCAAGATATAGAAAATCCAAAATACCTTGGCACATTGACCAACCAAAGCAATAATAAAAAATAAAACAACAAAAAATTAAAAACTAAAAATTACAAAATTACAAATGCCACGAGAAGATTGGATCATTCGGACAAACCCGCAGCAGTAACTACTGCAGGGGCATCCGAACCATCCGGTTTGAGATAGAGGACATCTTTTACAATTTTAGAGTAATATCCAAATTTATCGATGAATATGTCTAACTCAGAGTGTTTCTTTGCCATTTCGTTGTACTGTCTAGCCATTCTTACAAGGGGGTTAAAATATGAAATATTATTTTTATATGTACGAGGGGAGGTCAAAAAGTCCGCGGAATGGCAGGGAACAGAAGCTAAATTAAATGATTTTTTATTTTTCCTTTTCAATATATTCTCCCTTAAGCCTAATACATTTTTCAGATCTGTCAAAAAGTTTGCTTATCCCTTCGAAAAAAAAAGTTTTGTCAAGGCCTTCAAAATAGGCTGAAATTGTCGACTTAACTTCTTCATCGTCAGTAAACTTTTTTCCACGAAGTTCTTTTTTCAATTTTGGAAACAAATAATAATCAGAAGGAGCTAGATCTGGACTATAGGGAGTGTGGTTAATAGTTTCGTAGCCACATTTTTGCATGGCAGCCATCGCAACATGGCTCTTGTGAACGGGTGCGTTGTCGTGCAAAAGCAGCACGCCTCGAGTCCATTTTCCCCGTCGTTTTTCCTTGATGGCATCTTTTAATTTTTCCAGTAGAGTGGCATAGTATCCCCCTGTGATATTTAATCCTTTTTCTTTGTAGTCGATTAACAAAATCCCCTCTGAATCCCAAAAAACCGTTGCCATGATCTTTCCGGCCGATTGTGACACCTTGAATTTCTTAGGGGGTGCTGTGCCTTTTTTCTGCCACCGCATGGACTTCTGTTTTGATTCAGGCTCATAATGATGAACCCAAGTTTCATCTCCAGTAATAATCCGGTTCAAAATTTCGTCCTTGTTCTCACTACAGAGCTCCAAAAACTCGCGTGAACACTCGACACGCTGCTGTTTTTGAACCGCTGAGAGCATTTTCGGCACCCATCTTGCACTGACCTTAGACATGCCAAGATGGTCATGGAGGATATTCAAAATAGTTGTAGACGATACTCCAACCATTTCTGCAAGTTGTTTCTTCTTTAGTCGGGCATCTTCAAGAACAAGTTTTTCGACTTTTTCGATAATATCTGAGGAGGTGGCCTCGATTGGCCGGCCCGGGCGATGGTCTTCTTCAATTGACTCCCTGCCTTGCTTGAATAAACCATGCCACTTATAAATCATTGTTTTTCCAGGGCAAGAGTCCCCGTAAACAGATGACATTTCTTCCAAAATGATCTGAGGTGTCTTTCCTTGCTTAGTAAGGAACTTTATAACAGCACGAAACTCAATGTTGTCCATGTTTAACGATTTTAACCCGATTGAACTGCTAATGTTGTGATAACTAATTTGTTAATGACCCTATTTTTCTAAAATTTGGTATTTATACCTGTATTGAGTACTTGGAAAATACCAGGTAAAAAAAAAATGCCCCGCCCCTTCTTAACCCTTCCATTCCGCGGACTTTTTGACCTCCCCTCGTATGTAGCGTAAATAAATTACTTACATTTGACCTTCTATCACTGTATTTGGTATTAAAAGATAATTGTGAGAGCAACTCGGGAGAATCAATAATATAGTGCACTATTTTATAAAGGTATAAAAGGTCAAAATATTTCCGACGCACTTCTAATGGTTGGACTTTATACTTAGCCAATCGCATTTCGTAATTAAGATTTGAACGACCTGGTTTCTCACGGTAACTTAGTATTCTTAAGGCTTTCTTCTGAACTCTTTCTATTTCGTTAATATGTACATTGTAGTAAGGAGACCAAATAGAGCTACCATATTCTAATACACTCCTCGCCAGAGTGAAAAAGAGGTACAAAAAGCTATCTGGGTTTTTAAAGCCCCTTGTAGATCTCAGAACAAAACCGAGTAGTTGGTTAGCTTTCGTTGTCATCTGTTGTATATGTGCCCTGAAAGAGAGTTTTTCATCAAATATTATGCCCAAATCTTTAGCGAAGTAAGACCTATCTAAATCCTGTCCACCAATCGTGTAGTTATTAATTATTTTATGCCGCTTATTAGAAAAGGATATAATAAAACATTTCCTTATATTCAGGTACATGTGATTAGAGGTACACCATTCAGATACTATATTTAAATCGTTTTGCAGGATTTGGCAATCATTGACTGATGAGATAACGTTAAAAATTTTTAAGTCGTCAGCATATAAAAGACATTGACAACTCAGACGTGCAATAAGGTCGTTAATAAATACAACGAAGAGAAGGGGCCCTAAATGGGACCCTTGAGGCACCCCTGAAGTAACTTCAACTGGAGACGAAACAAACCCTTTCAGAGCAACCAACTGGCTCCTGTTAGAGAGATAAGAGCATATCCACCGGAACAAACTACCATGAAAACCATACGATGAAAGCTTACTACAAAGTATCTTGTGATTGACTTTATCGAAGGCTTTAGAAAAGTCCGTGTAAATTGAGTCTACTTGACCTCCGACAGCAAAGCACTTGCATAGATGGTTTTTGTACACTAACAAGTTGCTTACGGTTGATCTATTCTTGACGAAACCATGTTGATTGTCCGATATAATAGGCCTAACATGTTCATAAAAATGTTCATAAACAAGGGATTCGAATAATTTAGCAAAACAGGATAGTATACTTATCGGCCTATAATTTTCACACCGAGATTTGTCACCACTTTTGAAAATAGGAATAATATGTGCCGTTTTCCACCGTTTGGGGAAGACACCACTGTTCAAAGACTTATTAAATAAAATGCATAAAGGAACAGACAACTCATCACAGCAAAATTTTACAAAAGATGGAGGAAGTAGGTCAGGTCCAGCGCCTTTGTTACTATCCAGCTTCTTAATCTTAAGTAAAACGTCTCTTTCATTGATCAAAATAGCAGATAGCGAATTGGTGATTTGATTGTCAAGGTCGGTGTCTTTGTTTAATTCAAAAAGAGTTGAAGAACTTTGACTGTCTCTCTCAAATACAGAACCAAAGTAACGAGAAAATAGGTCACAAATACCCTGAGCACCAGAGGACACATCATTTTCATATTTCATAACATGCGGCATAGACGCATCATGGCCCTTTCTATTGTTTACAAAAGTCCAAAAAAGTTTTATATTGTTTTTTATAGCTTCTTCTGTTGAAGATATATACCTGTCATAACAAACCTTAGCCAGGGTTTTAACTCTGGTGCGAAGCATTGAGAAGGTGTCGTAATCACGAGGATTTCCGTATTTTTTAAACAGCTTATGAAATTTATTCTTTTCCTCATTGCACTTAATTAACGCCCTACTGTACCATATAGGATACGTGTGAGGTTTCGTAGCAGTAAATGGTGTATGCTTATGTATAATATCAAAGAGTATTTCGTAAAATATATCAGTGGCTAGATCAATATCCGCGTAACACAAAATAGCACGCCAATCAGTGGCTGCCAGTTCAGCTTTTACTTTTTGGTAATCGCACTTAGAGAAGTTTAAACGTTTTTTGTTCCGCTTCTTGAGTCCTTTTATTCTTTCAATTAATGTTAACTCAAAAGAAAGGGCAGGATGATGCTGATCAATTTGGCTAAGTGGAAATTCTTCGGCAACAGAAATTGAATTTAAAGTCGACAACACTAAGTCTAGGAGCCTTCCATTGGCGTTTGCCACGTTATTATACTGCTTTAAATTACACAGTGCAATAAGCTCTCTTAATAACAAAAGCTTTTTATTTTGTCGTAGCATCAGCGGTGGGTCAATAGTCGAGAGAGTGTTCATTGTGAAGTCAGGCGTGTTAAAGTCACCAACAATAAGAAAATTATCATCTGGGCATTCATTCAGTAACAACCTCTGGCAGTTAGAGTAAAATTCATCTAATTTAGAGTGACTAATGTCTGGAGGCAAATAACAGACACAAATATTAAGATTGGGAATACCATGCGTGTCAGAAACTATACTAATCCAGATGTCCTCTATGTCAGTTTCCCAAGATGCTTGGCGAAAAACTTTAAATCTTTTTTGAATACCGATGAGCACTCCACCACCCTCACGTTTGGATGAAGCAGTGCTCTCGCGATCACGTCTGAAAACGTGGAAGCGAGCATCAAAGACTTCTGCATCAAATACACTACTATTCAAGTTCGTTTCAGTCAGACATACAATATCATAGTTCGAGTTTAACAAATTTAGATTAAATTGTGAAAGTTTACTACGAATTCGATTAACGTTTTGGTAATAGACAGTTATAACCATAATGAGGTTTAGTTAATACGAAATAATAATACTAATTAAATTTAAGAAAGTAGCATATACACTTTTACTGGATTTTGTTAAGAATGTCCTTTGATTTCACATGAATAGCAGGACTTTGTTCATTTTTACGCATATATATCTGTCCAAAGCGCACCCATACGAACTTAAAGCCCTTCTCTCTGCAGAACCTTCTTGCCATACTGTGTAATTCTTTTGCTTCAGGAGACAAGTGCTCAGATAGGTAGATTCTGCGGGTTTCTCCAGTGAAACCGATGTGAGTAGAAGCAAGTCTGTCAACCCCACGGGCTTTGTTATATCTTGTTACGGAAGATAAGATGAGATCTCGAAGACTTTGCGAGGAGAGAGTAACTAGAATGTTACGCGGCCGCTTTGATGAGGTATCCATCTTCGCAACTCGACGGCAAGCTCTGACATCGTTTTCTGAGATTGGTACTTGCAGACACTCACAGAGTCTCCTAAATAAAGTCATTAAATTCTCATTCTTGCTTTCTGGAACCTCATGAATTTCTATGTTTAAACTGCGTGAAATCTTCTCAATGGCCGCTACTTTTGTTTCCATCTTCATGACAGCATTCTGCGTCTTGTTCAGTTCAGATTCCAGCTGTTTAATTTGACTATCCTTGCAACTAATTTCCGCCCTTAGGTCCTTTTGCTCCGCGGCAATATAGTCCGTCGTAGAATTAAAATCCGTTTTAAGTTGTTTCATGGCTTTATTGACTTCCACAGCTACCATTTTCTCCATGTCCTTCTTAACGGCCGCACGTAGATTTGTCATAATTGCAGACTCCGGGGCAAGCTTTATGTCAAATAGTCTACTGATACTGTCCATGGTGACAGGTTCATTCTTTAAATCAGAGCCTGATGGACTATTCGTAGCAATGTTGCTGGTGTGCAAGTCTCCGGGCAAGCTAGATAACGACATGTTCATAGTATCGTTTAGGGATTGAGCCATACGCCGTTGTTGGCGGCAGGGAGTATCGTCATCGTTTTTGCGCCTAGTGACATTCTTACAGCAAGGACAGCTCAAAGATTTAAGTTGCTCAGCGTTTAGATTTTTAGCATATTCATCTGTAAAGCTCAGGCAATCGTAGCAATATTCAGAAGCGCAGTTATTGCATTTTAAGAATCTCTTATCGCTTAAAGTATTAGTACATCCGTGGCAGCGCATGCTTAAGCTTTGTAGTATCGTTTGTTGGTCAAAGTGAAAGTAATTTTCGGCCCGACGGCTCACGTCACCGTGGTCCAGCGGTAACACAGGAGCCCGCAATACCGGAGACCCGAGTTCGATCCCCAGCTCCGGCCGACTTTGTGCAGTGTAAATGTTTTTCAAACAAAATTGCAGCAAGACTCACGCAGGTAAGCACAGCAGTGTAGCCAGCACAGGTCAGCAGCGTACAGGCGCAGAGCGAGAAGTCCGACACAATCCAATATGGCCGCGAGGTCCAATGAGGAACACCCCAAGGAGAAACGAGAGGGGCCGATGTTTAGTATAACTTGAGCGTTTAACACTTTAAGCCTCAACTAAAATAAATAAATATTCACGAACTAGCACGTTGCACACGTCCGCTCGGTACGAGTGTGGGTCGCGAAAAAAAAAGTATCAATAAATGTATCTACAATATATATTTCATTTTCATGAGCTTGTTAAAAATAAGTCTCACTTAATCTTTTTTTCTTTCGTTGATTTTATGAATCGATCCACCCCTAAAAATAGCTTTATTAATGTACCTAATTGCACCATGACAGTCTACAGAAGAAACCTACAAGTCAAAAAACCATGTAGTCCCAATCACTTTCAAGTATGTTGAACATGCATTAAAGTACTTCGGACATGACGACTTTAAAAATGTTCCGCTGTTGTCCTTCGGGTAGGTAGGTACCTACAGAACCCTACAAAAACTTAGATTAGGTATTTATCATAAATGGGAATTGAAACAACTTATACTTATTGTAATAAGAATTATAATATTAAGTATAGCAGTAATATTATTTCTATTAAAATAGGTTAGTGTGATGCATTATCTCCTTTATTACCCTTATTCTAAAACAGTCATACCTCACATTAACTCTACATCGGAAAACGCATCCACGAATATTAATTAATAACTTTCAAACTTATGGTGGGACGCTAAACAAAAACAAAGATTATAAAGGCATTGTCAAACAGACCGAACCGAACGCGTGGTGCGTCTTTATTTTGTATTATAGGGTGTCGCTTGAATCTTCTAAAGTGCCAAAGAGAAGCGTTTTGCACCGTACAAAGAAAAAATAATAGCCTCGCTAGGCGTTCACTTAGCTGTTCATTTGACAAGGCCTAAAGGTGATATCAGACGGTTCACTCGAGTGAACATTCACTCGAATGAATGCTTCATTTTTCTTCGGCACTCTTGTTTCATTTGGGGTTCAGACGAATCATTTCGAGTGAAAGATGCCGAATGAAAGACAAAAATGAACGAAAAGTGAACCGTCTGATACCGCCTTTAGATAATAATTTAAATAACAATATATAGGTAGGTACTTCTACCTACAAAAATAATAAAAATATTCAACAATAAAAACATAATAAGTAGGCATTACTTACAATAAATATTATACATACTAACCAACCAACCAATCAAGCTGTTGAGAATTCAAATTGTATTCACTAAATAATACGTCGCGTCAATACCTATTCCGTAACTACCTACATCAAACGAAGGCAAATTATTGACTACCAATAAATAGGAATGCTTAAAGCATAACATAATACTACTCAAGAACGTGCCCTCTTTCTGGGCAGTCGGGTAAAAATAATAAAACAAATTAAAAAATCAACTAAATACAACATATAAATGCTCATTAGAGGATCTAGAAGCTGCCATTTTCATGGACCACAATATTTTTTACATAAAAATAATGTACACACAATCATAATAAATTATGAATGTAGGTATTATCAATGTTATCTAATTGCTACTTGTAGTAAAATACTTGAACACTTCCATTTACAGCAGATTTCGATCAAACGATACATGAATGACGTCACAGTACCGTTGTCATCCAACATTTAGTACCTACTTAATGGAAAACTATAGTTCGCACCTGTCTGAGTAAGCGGTTTCCCAGATTGTGTGTTTCCACTGCAATGCAGCCCGTGCCTATATTTAAAGCAACCATAAAGTTTGATGCGTCATCCTCTAAGTTATTTTACGAGCAGCAATGATTGTGCTAGAGACCAAAGATAAGATAAAGTAATCCAAAAGGACAGTAGAATCAAGACTTGTTGAATACGAAAAGTAACTCTGTAACTTCTCCTATGACTGATATGTATCTGATGTCATCCATGCTGTGTTGAAGTGGTATAGTGCCGAAGTAAGATTGCCCCACCGAAATCCTTATTGCATCTGGCAAAATTATAAATCGGATTTCGAAATAAGAATCTGTAAAAATGTAGAAATTAAATACAAATCTGTTCTAATATATGTATGCTTACAAAACACAGAATAAGTTGCACGATGAATCAGTTCAAGTCCATGAGCATAAATTCAAGAACTACACAGTTGAAAGACACATAATATTAAAAACTTACTTCATTCATTATGTGAAATATTAACTCATTTAATTAATGAAGTAATAAAAAGCTTACCATTGAAGTAATTAGTTGCTGGCTTCTCGTTATATATTGTGTCTTGACCATTTTGCATATTCCTTATTAGTATTTGATCATGTGATTGCCCATTCTCAGGGTACACTACATTTATTTGGGACACAATGTTATATTCATTACCATCTGGTCTTAATGAAATATCTAACCTGGAAAATATAATATTGATATAACTAATGTATTAATGTGGAAATTGAAAATCAAAATGTATAGACCGAGTGATAAAGATATAGTATAGTTATAGTTTCATTTAAGAAAAGAAGAAAGAAATTCCTTAGTATTCTGTGAGAACTGGTAGTGTGACAAGGCATTTTCCTCATAGTTTGGCTGAGTGGTTGATAATTCCAATACTTTTATTTACTTACAGTCCGTCCACCATATTGCCCTTAATAATAATTTCATTGTATTCTCTTAATTGTGTGGGCACTGTAAACATTTTCCCAGCATTCGATGGTTGCCACGGTGAAGCGTTTGACCCACCGTTCACATAAACACTGTTTGTTCCGTCTCTCTGCCTCAGCTGGTCACTATAACAGTAACATATTACTGCATTAAAATAAAGCACAAATACTACAGTCCGCATTGTTCCTTTGGTATAGCAAACAGGTGTATGACTATAGCAGAACCACGTTTAATTATTTATTATAAATAATGAAAACCTACAACCCCCCTGTCATGGGAGCTTTAACGATTTTTATAACTGTGATGTTTTCCCAGTGAATCTAAGTACATTTAATATGTCATCGCTGAGGTTTAGTATGAGCATGCACACATGTATTGTAAAATGAAGTCACCAATCACGTCTGTATAGTAATTTACCTTTTAAGGTAAGTACCTATTGAATTAAAACTCAATCAAGTACTAACCATTAATTGCTTTCATTTTTATTAGATTACCTACGCATTCAATTTCACATTACAACTCAATCTATTCTATATTATCTGACCACTGCCGAGCATGGGTATCACCCTTGCTGGCAAAATTATTGAAGGTGAAACTGATTTATTTCACAAAAGACAACACTTTCCTATTTTGTAATACGTAGTATATATTATAGTAGATATTTGTACAAATACATAGTAGGTATACATTAGGCATACATACATTGTTTGAATGAAGGTATACCTACTCTGTAACTGATTAAAATTATACAGCAGGTGTTCTTGCGATGAAAGTTTACACTTTGACAAACTAAGTAAATACAGCACATAAAAATTGTAGCAAAATAAGTTCTGGACATTTTAAAATGTTTATAGTAGGTATGACCATTTGAGTACCTAATTTCTGCTAACTGATGTTGACCCAAGGTATTTTTACCTGGATACACATAATGTTTTGATTGATTTTACTTTATTTAAACAAGATGTTACCTGAGCCACAACATATATATACCTACAGATGCCCATAGCCGGCGGTGACCTTTACAGTTTTAAGATCACGTCAGATGGGCCGCCACAAGCTTGTTTGCTGGTCATCGGTATTATAAAAAAAAAAAAAAATATGTATACCTACACTTAAATAAGATTGTGATCAATACTCACATCACTTAGGTAGGTACCTAAACTGAGGCTAGGCTATAGTTAATAGTTACCTATATTAATTGAGGCCCATAACATAACCTAATACAGCTAATCTTTGTTCAGTTGTTTGAAGCCAAATAATTTCTTTAAGTACTTAAAGTTAGGTTAAGTAGGTACCTACTTACCTGCAGTTTTACTACCCGTATTGTATATGATTTTCACTTTAGAAATAAGGGTTTCGCGCACATAATATCTTTATCAACAAAATTAGTATTGACGTTTCTTACTTCTCTCAGCTGTTTGAGAGATTGAGTGAGTGGTGACATTGGTTGGTGACAGTGACATTGACGCGGTGACGCGGTGTTACTGCACGTTACGGTACGCATGCGTGCTTTCCATATTATGTGCTTAGGTACCTATGGTGCGTTTACACGTTTCCATAGAGTAGTATAGTAAGGGCGAACACGTTTCTCATTTCTCGCGATCGGGCTAGCATGAGACGTCTCGTCGTCGCCGTCCGACTACGCGAGTCGCTGTTCTACAATTCTACTTTTTATTACTAGGGATAAAATGAAAAACTCGTGCCGTAAGAATTAAGATTAGCTTTAAAATCGTGTGTTTGCAGCACGATTGTTCAACGCATCCTGAATTCCCTATGAATCTAATGTGGCCCAGTTTTCTATAGTAGGTGTCACGTATAACACAACTATATGGAACAATCACTTTACACAAGTAGCGTGCGTCGTTTAAGTACATCGCATACCAAGTAGTTTAACACTATAACGTATTTTCGATGGAAAGTCCTTCAGCTTAATTACGGCCAAAATTTGAAACTCACGAACACTTCACAACTTCAATTCGCTAATTTGTTAATAGTGTGTGACCCAATCAAATCGTACCTATTAATGCAATCCCAACAAGCCTTAAACATTTTCGGTAGAGTGTCAGCCCACGTTGCGTCCGCGCAGGTATACGGTCGGTATCGACAGACTCGTCTCGACAACTAAAGGCATTTTTCATTTTGTAAGATGGAGGCTCGGATTGCTTGAGGTGACGTAAGATGAAAACAAACACGCCTCTGCGCGCTCTTACGGTACCTCCTTGCCTCATACACAAATCTATTGAAGTTGGTTAATTTTTAGTATAAGTAGGTACCTAGGTACTTAAGTTTTTTGTTATAAGTAAATTGTTATATAGGTACCTACTTACTGATTAAAAATCATTTACAATAATTGCACATTATGTCTTAATCAGTCACAGCAATAGTTTTCTTTTGAGGGCGTTCATTATTATGTTGAATATTTCTAGGTTTTACATATAATTCACAACAAAAAAGCAAGTTAAAGCAAAATACATTTTTAGATTACGGCGGGAAAATACAATGTCCAATGGGGCAAAAAGTGGCTTGCACAAACACACCTTAGTAGGTATATTATATTTCTACGGTTAGTTAGTTCACTGTTATTTACGATTGCCAAACGTTCGCACTCTCCGAGATATTATTAGATACTGCAAGCGAGGGGGTCTGATCAAATATTAACATCTTGTTAAATGTTATGGGACTGTGCGCAAACATAGTAGAGCAAACGATGCCATGATTTAGATTTTCTGTTACAAATTCTCACCTGTTATAGCAAACATTATCGAACCGGATACATAGGAACATTAATTTATTTAGTTGATATTTCGTTCAAAACTTACGTTACGCAGCGAGTTGTAGAGAAATTATAATTATTTCAATTTTACCAATAATTGACACCTCGATCAAATTCCAACAAGACAACACTAGTGATGAGGCCTGCGAGAGATCGCCTACTTCTTGCATTCACTCGTTACTAACAGAAGCACTTACGTTACTAAACTGATTTTCGGAGGAACGGACCGTTTCTTCATGGTAGTTATTTTCAATAAATGAACAAAAAAAGAAATTATTATACTCTTTGAGAGGCCACGCGCAACTGGCCGATAAAATTAAACGATTGTAAACACTGTCCCGTTATCGTGGAAGCTAATCTTACTGTAGATAACTGTTCATGCTTTGTCATTCCGAGAAAATGCATTTTCATAGTTATTTCATGACGAACTAGGGCTACGCTAGCGTTTCACCAGAAGGTGTGGAGCAGCTTTACCATATCGGTTCACACTTTAGCACACCTGGATTGTATTTGCCGGAACGCACTGACGAGGAAACTGATGCGGATTAGTTGAAATTTTCTGGTGGCCTTAACAAAGATGGTGATTGTGCCCTGCCTTATGGACCACGTACGTTCATTAACTACATTAACCGTCGCGCGTCGGTCTTGCTGATTTGTCAATTGGTGGCAGTTTTTAAGCCAGGTCGGTGGCCCTTGTACGTGCAACCTACAAACTTTCAGAGACCTCCACTACCTCATGAGAGATTGATCAATTGCATTTCCTTCTAAAAATGGTAGCTACTTTATTATTAGTTTGACCTTTCGTGCCCTGCCAATTAAGTTTGTCGCCGG
This sequence comes from Hylaea fasciaria, assembly GCA_905147375.1. Lineage (NCBI taxonomy): Eukaryota > Metazoa > Arthropoda > Insecta > Lepidoptera > Geometridae > Hylaea > Hylaea fasciaria. The sequence continues at coordinate 6,374,623 of LR990199.1, forward strand.
TATACCTAGTAGCCTAGTCGGTGTGTCGTCGCGTTGAATGCCTGTCGGATGAGTCAAGCGACAATATTAGATTGGATAGCATACTATGATAAGACCGTAAAAGCTAAGTGAACCTCATGGAATTCTTGGATTGTTTACCTAGTTTGCTATTTATGTTTAATGTTAATGCTATTTGTGTCTGTTAATGTTAGTAATAATACATGTGTTCAATTTCGCAGTACATACCTAGGTCTGTTGTGTGGATGTCGATTAAAAATGTAACTTTTGTTTCGGTTATTCCGTTCAAAGCAAAACACAGGTTTTTCACGATTTTTGTGAACACTTTTTTTTTCGTTTTTGAATGATGTCTAAGTGTTTATCTGGCCTGTGTCTCGCTCAGGATCTTTCCACGTTCGTATATCTAGCCTACCTAGGTTGTGCGCGGTAGGTATAAAATGCTAGACACGACAATCGCACGCGCCACCTTTCGCGCTAATCTATCTATTAGTAACGCTCTATGACTATTGCTGCTATTTATTAGGTCTGTGAATATTCGCTATGTGCTATATTTTTCGTATTTTTATAATATTAGGAGGATGGCCAAACCCATCACAATCAATCATAGTTTGCTGATGTGTGAGTGTTGAGTGATAGTCAGTGATCTTAGGAACTCGGCAAATCTTTTGATGTTATGGGGATTGGGCGCTATTACCGGAAAGTCAGTCAACTGAAAACGCAGTGAAAACAGGAACAGGATGTGTACCTAACTGGCGAAACTATAAATAATAAAAAATCAATAAAATAAATGGGCCGCTTTCACCAAAATTTTAAGATTGTTTTAAACAATCTATTTAATGGAGATGTACGCTATAAACGATACATTATTAAACTAATATTTAAATTTCAAATACCTACGTGAAATTGAGCTCATTCTTAATTTAATTAGTTGGTGCATGTTGTCCTAAGATAAAAACATTTATATCCAAGTCGGGAGGTCAGCTGATTCTATTATGAGGCTCTTACATGGTCTCATGTATGGTAAAACTTCAATTCAGGTATCGAGTGCGCCATAAGTAATTTGTTGTTTTCCGACACGAAAGAGAGAGACTGGTGGAAGTGTGAAATGGGCGGGGCGCGCTAGCCAAACATATTTATTTATTATGAGCCGTAGCTCAAAACCAACGCAAGTTTTGTTATACATACCTACTATGTCATGTTCTACGTCTGACACACATTTAAAAATGACTTATCTGCAGTTTTAGAGCCCATTCCAATGAAGCATATTGTTTAATACATAAGGCAAATAAACGGCAGTTCAGTTATAAAACTTTATTGACATAGTAACTTACAGTATTTTTTCGGCGACATCGATTCCGATACAGATTGCGTGATAAATCACTTCTACTATTATCTGTGTTCTGTGTTTTCCAACATGACAAGATACGTTATACATAGGGTACTATACTATACATGGTAACACATGAAAATATTTGCACAGTAGGTATAAGTAAACGTCATCCTTGCGAAGGCTGAAATAGTTGTAACTTCAATAATGTACGAGGGTGAATCAAAAAGTTCTTAGAAGTGCATATATATGAAACCTTTTTGGATCAAGTTCGATATTCAAATTAAAGAGTGTCTATCACACTATATTTATGCAGACTGTCACTTGTTTTTGTCAGTTCGTTCGCATGTAATAAATTTTTTTGTGCAACGAGTTGCTAAAAAGTCAAAATTATGGATAAAAGTGAGTTACGTGCGGTGATAAAATATCTCAGTTTGAAAAAAATGTCTACGAAGGAAATTTTTTTGGACATTCAGCAGACATTAGGGGGTGATGCTGTACCCTATTCTACGGTTGCGTACTGGGTGGCTGAATTTAAAAGAGGTAGATCAAGCTGTAAAGATGACCCGCGTTCTGGGCGGCCTTCAACCTCCGTTACAGAAGAAAATGTCAAAAAGGTTGAGAATCTGGTTTTGGAAGACAGAAGAATGACTATAAAACATATAGCTGAGATCCTAAAGATATCTTTTGGTAGCGTTCAATCCATTTTAATTGATTCACTGGGGTTCAAAAAAGTGTCTGCAAGATGGGTGCCACGAATGTTAACCGACGAAAACAAAAAGCGACGTTTGGAAATTTCCAAGCGTAATCTCGAAATGTTCCAGCGTGATTCGGATAATTTTTGCCGTCGTCTTGTCACCATGGATGAAACGTGGGTCCACCATTTTGATCCTGAAACTAAAAGACAAAGCATGTCTTGGAAACGACCATCCTCTCCATCCATTAAGAAATTTCGAGTTGCTCCTACCGCTGGCAAAGTTATGGCCTCTGTGTTCTGGGATAGTGAAGGAATCCTTTTTATTGATTACATGCCAAAAGGCCAGACGATTACTGGACCCTATTATGCAAATTTAATCCCGAAAGTGCGTGAAGCGAAAAGAAAAACGTCGTGGAAAACTGTCGTTGGGCGTGTTGTTCCTTCAAGATAACGCTCCTGCTCATCGATCGGAAGTTGCGCTCAACGCAATCCGCTGTGCTGGCTGCAATCTCCTTGACCACCCACCATATTCTCCGGACTTAGCCCCAAGTGATTTTCACTTATTTCCAAAATTAAAAGAGGAAATTCGTGGAACAAAATTTCACGATAATGACGCGGTTATAGCTGCCGTAGAGGACTTTTTCGAGAGTCAAGAAAATAATTTTTTTTCACAAGGAATAAGGAAGTTAGAAACGCGTTATTCTAAATGCATTGCATTGGAGGGAGATTATGTAGAAAAATAAAATATTATTATTTAAATCTTTGCATTTTTTAATATTGATTCCAAGAATTTTTTGATTCACCCTCGTATTAGCATTTATTATTACATCAATACCTATTGGTTACTAAAACGACATAAGTAACTGTGTAGTTGCTTTGCTTCGGTTACATAATAAAACTACCTAAGTGTATGTCACGTGCGTGTTGACAAATTATTGAGTAAGTAAGTACCTATACTTATGGAAAAATATTTTCTAAAGGTTTAGAATAGCGTCTTGCATGGTGTATTATGATTAGCTGGGCTAGTATATATATTTATTCGGTTTGTATTAAAAGCTAGAGAAATTTAGTTGTCAATAAAAATAAAATTGCATTTCTTCTTAGGTGAAGCAAGCTTGGCTCATGTATGATAGGTATAGGTAGGTGTTTGTTTAATCTAGTACTTACGTTAGAAAACAACCTAATCCCTACATACTTATACAACATTTTAGGACAGAGAACAAATTTTCAAGTTATTATAGTTTCACTATGGAAGCGAAAAAATTAGAGGTACTTATATATCTTACTTAATATAAAAAATAATCAGTAGAAACGGACTTACGTATACCTACACTCCGATATTATTCTGAAACAGCTGCGCCCCGCGGTTTCACCCGCGTTACACATACAACACCTAATAGATATTTGAAAGGTTCGTGCATATTGTTGTGTCATCAATGATCATAGTTGACATCCGTGATACTGCAGTAATGCTTTACGATTTATAATATATTTTGTAAGACTAAATAGAGAGCTAAACGTTTCCATAATAGATTACATAATATGTGTAACTCTAGCGGTTTTGGCAGCGCACGCCAGAATAGCTCGCAGATGGTAGATTTTTCCCTACTTACGCTTATCGTCATATTTTGAACAATTCAAACAATATCTTTATAAATTGTAGCCTATGTGTTATTATGATGTATAAGCTATAATTTATTGTAATGTTTCATCAAAATCCATTCAGTAGTTTTACGTAAAAGAGTAACAAACATCCACCCATCCATCCATCCATACTTACAAACTTTCGCGTTTATAATATCTGGGGGCACGGCAGTGCCCCCGCCAAGTCGAGCAAAACAAAAGGCACGGCCGTACTATCCTTTTCTCGAAGCGATTCGAGCCATTTTCGACTCTCTGTAACTTCGTTATGGATAAAACTAGAAGCCTAAATTTTTAGTGACCAAGGGGGCATCACGCTTACAGATAATAACCCAAATTACATTAAATTTGAACCAGTAGTTTAAGAATTATTGCAAGTCAAAGTTCCTAAATTTTGTTGCCCACTGACTGACTGACTGACTGACTGACTGACTGACTGACTGACTCACCGATCATCAAAATTCTAAGGTACTTCTAGCCGTCCCACAAGTTTCAAATTTTGAATATAGCTATTGTTTAGCCTATAAACCAAGGAAAAATTCTGACATTCCATAATTTCCATCCCGTTTTCTATATATATCATCTGCATAAATAACTTTGTATTCCCATACAAATCTCATTAAATTGTATGTAATTACAAAGTTACTTTTACAGTTCATAATTAGAAGTCATTTAAATTGAATGAAATGGGTAATAGGGGCTAAAAATGAGAAACGGCTTCGAGAAATTCGATAGTTGAGCGCTTTTTAAAAACTTCCACGATAGGTAGGTACACCTACCGCGGGTAGAGAGATACAAATCCCTATAGGTACTATACCTACCTATACTTTTATAGGTTGAACAAATTCGTTACCTAGGTACATTAAAATAGGTACCTAGGTACCTTATACCTGAATATGCATCTGTGGAGACGCAAAGGCACTCGTTCATGATAATCTATGAGCATGACCTATGTTCGCAAGGGGCCCCGGCCGCGTAGGCACAGGGCGCGCGTTTATGCGTGTTTCGCAAAAAAAAAAAACGAAATAAAGAAAGAAAACCTACAAAAAGAAATGAGATCCCATCAAAAACATTACATGTACAAAAATGCACAAGTCTCGCAACGCAGTTTATCTGCCGTAAAAAGTTGTGAGATCGAATGTAAACCACGTCGGTTAATTTCAATACCTACCTATACCTATCTATGGGAGCAGTTATATCTTTATTTCTTTAGTAAATAGAGTGTCTTGGCGATTGTACACGGGAGCATAATCTACTAAGCAATCTAAGCAATCTAAATATAGTCTTCCGTATAGGTGTACTTTCAAACAAATACAAGCACAAAGCGCTTAACATAGATTTATGTTGCCGTGTGCAATTGCCAAGTCACTTTATTTACTAAAGAAATAAAGATATAACTGCTCCCATAGATAGGTATAGGTAGGTATTGAAATTAACCGACGTGGTTTACATTCGATCTCACAACTTTTTACGGCAGATAAACTGCGTTGCGAGACTTGTGCATTTTTGTACATGTAATGTTTTTGATGGGATTAGTAGGATCTGAACTAGGTATACTTTCTTTATCGTATTGTTAAACATACTCGTAGGTACCTACCGACTTAGGTAGGTACTTGTATACATTTTCGAAAAACTAATTACGTCTAAGTATTTCACCCGCTTGATAACATTCCTAGTTGTGTGTTTATCTTAAAACGATAATCATCGTAGCTAACACACTCTTCGATGCAGACGTGACTTCACGGGTGCGGCACAGTTTCTGTCGTAATAGCATTTATATATCGGCCAATGCCAGTTATTATTGTAATGAGTTAATGCCTAACAGAATAAAGACAATATTTCGCGCACTATGTAGTGGCACTAGGTGAGTGTTACTATCACCCTACTTACTACTAATTATTACAACCTAAATGTAGGGGTTTCGTTGCCATCCAATTTTGGCATCATAATATTTTAATTTCTTTTTTTTTTTTTTTATTTGGTTATTAAACTAGTCGTTACAACAGTTGTATTTAAGGTAAAAAAAAATAACAAAAATTTAACATTGTTAATTGAACGACCTTCTATGTACGAACACAGCATGCATACAAATAGTTCACTCAATATTAGATTAGTTCTATGAAACCTACTTAAAGATAGATGATTATAATTTAAATTTGGAATACAAAAATAGTTTGATAGTTTTGGCCGATGCATTGAAAATGTCCAGATCATTACTAATACCATTGTAATATGAACACAAGCGGTACAAGGGAGTATATGTTGACTGTAGTTTGTACGACGCGACGGTAGAGCGAATGTTTTACGGTTCACCAGACGGCTACCGATACGCGGAACAGAGAATTGAATTTTTTGAAGGATCTCAGGGCAGTCAATTTTGCCGTTAACGATTTTATGAAGGAAAATAATATCAGCAATCATACGCCTATGGTCTAGCTGAATCATATTGTAATGCTCCAGACGCGAGTCATAGGATGTTAGACTGTGGCAGCGATTATTGGCATAAGTAAGGTGATACAGAAACTTTTTTTGAAGCCTCTCTAGCCTATTGATGTGAAGTGCGTAAGAGGGACTCCAAATCGGACTGCAGTACTCCAATAAGCTACGGACATAACAGTTAAACAGAATTATAGGTATTTCTGGTTCTTTAAAAGTCTTAGTTTGCCTATCACAAAACCTGCCAGTCTTGCGCCTTTTTTAACTATGTGGTCAATATGCTCGCGAAAATCTAACTTTGAATCCACAATAACGCCCAGATCACGAACGTTTGAGACCTCATTTACAGGCGTATCATTAATACAATAAACAGCATGAGTAAAGTTTCTTTTCCGCGTAAACTTAATGTGTAAGCATTTCGATGCGTTTAGAACCATTTTGTTCTTGTGACACCAGAGACTAATAGCGTTAAGGTCAGTTTGCAACGACGTTATATCGTCACTGGAATGAATTTCTCTATAGATTTTTAAGTCGTCTGCGAATAATTTAAATCTGGAGGTTACTGAGGTGCATAGGTCGTTTATAAATATTAAAAAGAATAGAGGTCCAAGATGAGAACCCTGAGGCACCCCTGAAGGTACACCTATAGCAGGAGACTTGAAGCCACGAACAATGACCAACTGAGATCTATTGAGAAGGTATGACTCGCACCATCTTAACAGAGAGCCGCATATACCGGCATGTCCGAGCTTCCGGACAAGAATACCGTGATCAACCACATCGAACGCCTTGGAGAAGTCTGTGTATATTGCATGAACTTCGTGCTTATTCTCGAATGCCTCGGTTATATCGCTGACAAAACCAAGGAGGTTCGACGCGGTTGACCTACTCGGAAGAAAGCCATGTTGTTGGGAGTCGATTAAGGGCTTAAAGTGGGAATATAACCTTTTTTGAACTATAGATTCAAATAACTTACCAATGGAGGACAAAATTGAAATAGGCCTATAGTTTGCTATATCGCTCAGGTCGCATTTTTTGTGGACAGGGGTAATATGAGCAGTCTTCCATTTCATGGGAAATGTGCCGCTTGAAAGAGACTTGTTAAAAATGATGTACAGTGGCTCAATTAACTGCATCGCACAGGATTTCAAAAAAATGGGAGGAATACTATCTGGTCCCGGTCCTTTATTAACATCTAAGAACTTGAGGGATGACAAGATTTCCGATTTGGATATATAACAAGAGTTTTTGGACCTGTGACAGTTGATCTTTATGTCATTTACCGGGCCAGATCCCGTATCGTTGCTAATGTAAACTGAGTTAAAGTACTCTGAAAATAAAGTGCTGATTTGCTGCCCCCCCTGACCAGTCTGGTTCACGTAAAACATCTCGTCGGGGATTTCATGGCTATTAGACCTGAACGATTTTATAAAAGTCCAGAAATACTTAGGGTTTTCTTTAATGTGTGTTTTAGCGTCTGCTTTAAATTTGGATAGAGATTCAACCATCATCCTGTTACATCGTTCGCGTAACATTTTGTATGTTAAACGGTCCCTAGGATTGCCGTATTTTTTGAAGCGACTATGGAATTTAGCCTTCTCATTGAGCGCACCTACTAAACTGCGGCTAAACCAACAAGGATAGTTACTTTCTCTTTTGATCGTTAATGGTGTATGACTAAGAATTACAGGTTTAATTAGATCGTAAAATACGTCGACGTCTTCATCCACTGTAAAGATTGGCTTTAGGTAATTACTCCAATCGATTTTTTCTAGATCTTCTATTATGTTAGCATAGTTGGCTTTTGCAAAATTTAAGAAGGGGGATCTACTGCATTTAATGAATTTACGGGGGTGAATTTTTATCGCGATATCCAACGCTGGATGGTGACTATCTATGGTTACAACAGGAGTAGTACATTCATTTATTGAGAAGAGGTTAGAAACATTCGTGATCATTAGGTCTAGGGTGCGACCGTTTGAATTAGATATCGGGTTAATTTGATGAAGATTATTAAATGATAGAGCATCTACAAACATACTATCAGTTACAGAGTTTGCACAACATGGGAGAATATAATTCGTGTTAGTGTCAAGCTGCCAGACAAAGTTCGGTAAATTAAAATCCCCAGCGAGCAGTAAAATCGAGTTAAGAGGCATTTTATATTGGACTATTGCCGTGATATTTGTAGTAATACGATCGAGTCTATCATAGGATACAGGAGGAGGAATATACAGTGCGCAGACGCATAGGTGTTTGATCGAATTTCCTTGCTTTAATTTAATAGTAACCCAGAGATCTTCGTCAATCGTTTCCCATTTTAATTTACGATTAGGTTCGTGTTTTTTTAAGACAGCGATTAAGACACCTCCCCCTTCACTTTTATCGCAGCTGGTAGAGGTACGGTCGCGTCGAAAAATAGCATATCTGCTATCGAGGATTTCATGATCGTATACGGAGTCATTAAGCCACGTTTCAGTCAATATTATGATATCTGAGTCTTGTTTCAATGCATTGGTCAATATAATTTCGGTTTTGGTCCTGAGACCCCTAACATTTTGGTATTTTATTTTTAAGTCACTCGTTATATAAGTATTAGGTGAAAACATAAAATTAAATAGAGTTTAAAAAGTCTAAATCTTTAACACAGAAGCTTTTAGAGTTAACGTTTTTCCTCATAAGAATTTTGCCATTCCGCACCCAAACAAAGTCGAATTTTTTTTCCTTTGCAAGCTTCCGGGCAGCTGCGTGCAGTTGCTTGTTGGCCGGAGTTAGGTGTTCGCAGACGTAGATTGGCTTCTTCACCTCGTCAGCGATACCCAGATGTGATGAGTTTAATTTATCGTTTTGGTGGGGTTTATTATAAGTTTTCACCGCAGCAATCAGGGAGTCTCGCACCAACGGACTAGAGAGTTTGACCACAACTGACCTAGGTCTGCTGGACTCTTTGTTCAATTTTGCCACGCGATGGTAGTTTATTAGTTCGTACTCCGGTAAAGGGTAGCCCACAGTAGTGGCCAATTGCCTCACTACAGTTTTTAGGTTTTCCGAAGTGTGTTCAGGAACACACTGTATCTCCAAGTTGCAGTCGCGTGAGAGCTGTTCGAACTGATTCAGCCGGGTGTTAAGATCTCCAACTTGAGAGCGCAAGTCACCAACCTGAGAACGCAGCAAACTATTTTCCTCCTGGAGCTCACCTATGTATGACCTCAGACTTAATATCTAGTGTTTCCTTCAGTTGGTCGTATTTTGCTGACATGTAATTCACACTCTCAGTAAGTTCTTGGATTCTGGTACGTGTGTCAGAGCTATCCGCAGTAAAGTCCCGTCTGATATCTCTGTGAAGTCGCGTTAGGGACTCCTCGAGTATTTTGTCAAAGTACCGCTTCAAATCATCATTGTCGCACGCCGGAGGCGAGTCGGTGAGCAGAGCGGGTGTCGTGGCCTGAGAGGGAGTCTGAGAGATGCAACTATCTCCTCGTTTATTAATTGGCTTGCAGTCTACGCACTTCTATGCAGCTTTGTAGGTCTTGGATTCCTTGGCGAAATTATCTGCAGGCACACCCAGACATTGATAATGGTAGGTGGAGTTACACCTTGAGCAAACCTTGATGTCGCTGGTCTTAATTTGCTTGCTACATTTACTACAGATACTCATATTTTTTTATGTACCTAGATAGTAGTTAAAAAAGCAATGGTAGCAACACTGCTCCCGTCAAACTGATGATGACAACTGTCAGATGAATCTGACAACACGGATAGAAGTTGTCAAAATGAAAATGAAAGCTGTCAGGTGACTTTGACACTACAAATGTTAGCAATGCGAGGGTACTTTTGATTCCAAGTTTGAGTGCGGGTAAATTTCGTGTAATACTTAGCATATTTTATGGTTAGGATACTTTTTATCTCGTAACAATTAATGGTTCCTCCCTAGGACAGTTTTGAGGTGTCGCATATGTAGTAATTAATAAATATAATTATACTACTAATTATTTTGAAAACTCAATTATCTGTCGAACGCATAAAAGTTACATCAAAAATTTCAGCTCATTAGACCTTTTTAACCTCAATAAACAAAGCTTTAAAAGCTGTTATTGACATCTTGAAAAAAGGTTAATCATATCCATATATCTATATCCATACACTCTTTTTATCACAATATAGATTAATTAAACCGGTCCCGAGCAACACAAACACACACACACACACACACACACCCTCTCTCTCACACACCCTCGCACACACACGCACGCACCCTAACACAGCTGCGCATGTAAAATGCTTATATATGCCAATATTATTATTATCATTTTTAATTTTTTCTTTATGCTATAACTAGTTACCCGCCCGGCTTCGCTCGGGTGGTGTATTTTGTATATTGTATTTTGTAATATTTCCGTACGATTTATTATTTTATTTCTAAAATTTATTTCGTACTAGCCTTGTTCTCACATTAACAAACGCAACTAGAAATCAATTATATAATTAGGGGTCAGTCATTACAAAGTTATGTTGCGTAGGTGTTAGACGTGTGCGCCGATGAAAAATCCCTCGGCGGCGGGCGCCGATCAAAAATCGGCGGCGGCGGCGTGTTTTCGGCGTGAAACCGGCGTGGGAACATTTTTTGTAGACTAATAAAAACATGAACCATACAGTTTATTCAATCAATAAAACACTAATAAACAAATAAGTATAATAAACAGCTATATTGCGTTATTACGGAGCTCTTAGAAAGCAGCAGGAAAGCCGTTAGGTACTTCTTGAGCTCTAAAAGTTGTTCAACTTTGCTCTGAAGAATGGGAGAACTGCAAAGGCGTTAAACAGTGAAAATTCCACAGTGCCTGAAGACAAGAGTCTTCAACCAGTGTATTATCAGTGATGGCATAATGGAACAGAGACGTGGTCCTTAACTGGTGGTCGAAAAACGGTTGGCAGCGACTGGATGAGGCGAGCCAAAGATTGGGCTCAGTGACGTTCACGAGAGGGCTACGTCGAGCAGTGGACAGTATAGGCTGATGGTGATGCAAAAATCAAACCATAAAGCCGCTACGCAGAGATGTTCAAAGCACTAAGCCGTCCCGACAGCAAAATAGAGTTTAATTTCGTTCGTAGTATATGGGGTAACTTTTACGTTGCCCGCGCAGCACAGCGCTTTTATTATTTTCCCCCAATATTTTTAACAGTACATACCTATTAGGTTCAATAGCTAATAAGCGAAGAAAATAAAATAAGATTACAGAAAGGGGAGGTTAATTTCAAAAATGCACTTAAATAGTATATTTCACTTGACGCCGATTTCACGCCGGTCCCAAAATCGGCGGCGGCGGCGTGGAAAATTTACCGGCGGCGGCGGCGCGCCGGCGCGGCGCACACGTCTAGTAGGTGTATACATTTCGGCGATTCATTTATATAAGTAGATCAACAGACTATCCTTTGTTTGTTATTATTGTATTTTCATACCATACTTTATGCTCTCTATGTAAATTTTAGTCTAAGTATATAAAGTAAATCCGTAATTTGATGTAAGACCTTTAAATATGCATAAACATGTATATCTTTTTTAAGATCTGTGGATTTTGTGAAATAAATAAATAAAATAAAAAAATTATGAGGAGACTTGTGAAAAAAAAAGAAGTGATGTATAACTTGATCATTATATTTATTACCTAATGGTAATTATGTAACTACTTTGACATTATAAGTGCACAATGTACAGAAGTTAATAAATAATACAATTATCAATATAAAACGGATCGTGTTTGTCCAATAATGTCCAATATTATCAATCTCTGTGCCCTGAGATGAGCTATTTAGCTTGAAACGTCGTGGTATAGGACTTGCAAATTGATGGCGTCTCTGTAGAGTTCGCTGGATGTTACATTAAAAACATTAAATATACGTCACTCGGAGAGATTCCAACACTATCACAATTGTCTTACATACTTTATCCCTTAACTTATGTTATGCTATTATTTAACGATATCAATGACTAGAACCGTTACCCTAGTTATAAATGATTAGATCATTTATGTCATCTTCATCAAATTACTTACTACTACTATTCAGTACATTATTCTGAGCGTTTCTCATCACTTACTTATTACTGGCAAGATTATTATGAGTAAGTACATATAATAGCAGACAAATAGCAATATACATTATACAATATACATACCCTACGCATTATACACCTAAATACTCAGTGGAATGTTAGCACACGTAGCGAAGAAATTACAATAATATCATAAACTAGTATAAAATCATCATACTATTGGTAAGTATATTATAAAACCCATAGGTATTTGTGTCACTATTACCTAGTAAGTATGTAATACCTTTAATATGTATTCATAATTTGGTACTGATGTCAACCCACCCAACCCTATTACATAATCTAGTTTAGTCTATCGCGTCCGTCAAAAGGTTGTCGCTTTTAGCGATAAGACCGCTCATTGTATCTACCGTTGATTGTGTATTTTCTGTTTCATATAAGTATTTTGATGTCAATAAAGAGTTGTCTCTATATCTATCATGATTTCCTTCTGAGAAAATAGACCACACAATTCTTCTGCTATAAATATTTGTTTAGCTCTAGCAAACTCCACCTGCACAATAGTTCTAGAGACTGAAATAGAATCGATGAAGAATACTATCATGTATTCTGTGATTGTACTTAAAACTGAAAAAGAAGGCTGCTGATACTGCGCACGCCATTCTTGAAATGTATGCTATTGTAGTTGTCAAAGTTGCCGACCGGGCAAATCTGGCTTTTGGATGGGCCGCCGTGGTTGGCTTCAAACGTCAGCTTGAACATGTTGTTCTCGTTTACCGTCCTCGCCGTTAGTATTATTGAGAATGTGGGGTCTGCTGGAAAATTAAAAAAAGTAAATTAATATGGCGCCGGTGATGCAACTCCAACAGTCACGACTCACGAGTCGTGCGTGCGTGTATTGACGCAATTGCGTACGTAGATTAATCTACGTTCTATAAAATTGATTATAGGTATAATTATAATTATGTCATTTTACCTCCAGGCTCGTCCCAGTCGCCCATTATCTCGTAATCTGAGGAGTTCTTCGCATCACGAGGCACTGGCGAAACATATATTTTGTTTTTTTCAAAGTCGAACGTTAGTTTGCATTCGTTACCATCCCCGCTGACAGATGGAAATACCACTTCGAGCCTGAAATAACAGTATTTAGATCAGAGTTATGTTTTCCTCAAAATAGTTTTGTAGTTAGTTCAAATCACCAAACATGGATACAACTAAGTATAGGAGTAGGAATAATTGGTTGAAGCAAGTCATAATATAAAGTTATCATTATGTTACACCTTGTAATGTAAAATCAGCTATCTGTCAGTGAAAATCCCGCCAAAATAGGTCCAGCTGTTTCGGGGATTAGCCGGAATAAACTGACAGACAGACAAACATTATAAAAATAGTGTTTTTGTCATAAAAGTACCGTAAGTAGGCACACATATTATTTTCTTATGAATTTAGTAACAAACTTCAATTCTAGTTATTTTTGTATTACCTATAGATAGATAGATTATTAATTGCAGCAAATAGCTAGAGATTGAGAAGAGTTATTTAAAGACTTACGTTTTACTTGTAGTATCAATGGTTCCGTTGATTGTAACTCTGAAACCATCTCTAATTTCCGTGGGAAATTTAATAGCTGGAGGGTTGAAAACTTCACCGGAATCCTCTTCCGCAGATCTAAAATAGAAATTTAAAAAATTACATCCATCATCTATCTAAGAGTATAGTAAGTATATAGGTACCTACTTGGATGATCAAACGAACTTGCCTCAAGTGAAATGAGATCCTGATTATCTTGGTTCCGTCGAAGACATTTATACTGACATAAAGAAACGGCGTATATAGGTTTAAACAGATAAGCTAAGTATAAGAAGAATATAAGAATTGTAAATTATGGATGTACGTTTGTTTTGCATCACGTGAAAACTACTGCACTGAATGCGGGTATTACCGTTTGGTTGCTAAAGGTAGTAAAATAAATCTTTATGGTAGTGACAGTACCTACATAACATACCGGCCACAACATGAATCTTCAATCAACCAACATTAAATACGCTGAAGAATATTTAATTTATTGGCAATTAATCACTTGAGATTAGACCGGAAGTAAACAATTAAAATTACGACGGCTGGCGGTTGTTATAATTTTATAAACACAATAATTATTTTAACACCTCTAATTTTTGATGGGTAGATAAGTATGATATTACCTAGTGCAGTACTTCTTACGTTAATTATAATATTAATTAATTTGTTACCAATTTTTTTTTTCATTTCATCGTTTTATAGGCAGATAAAGACTTCATTGTAAAATGTACAATGTACGCACTATAGACAAATCACAGGGAATTTGGAAACAATATATAATACTAAATAAAGATAACTTATTATATTGGAATGAGTACTTTGGGACTTTGAACACTTCGCAAATACTCGACGCTTGCACAAACTGCTTATGGTGCACACAAACTATTCACAAGCAATAGCAGTAAGACACTGTTCTTACCTCTTTGTTTTAATATCCATATCAGACGGACGTGCCACCACTGTAGTACATGATATTATCGCCAACACAGAGAGTAACACACCAGAAACCATTTTGAGTAATTATATTTAACGTCAAAAATCACAAATATTATAACAGTTACCTATGTTGATATTGTTTTGAATGTTGAAGTATCTTCGGGGTCGCGTTTAATATTTTGTTTTGTTTTTAATTTTATACTCCCGATGAATGGTTATAATATACCCCATAAACAGTAACTTAACACCAGTGATGGATGCTAAGTAGTACGTTGTCATTTTATATGAACATCGTGAATCACATTGAACGTCACGCTCTCACGCTGAATATGATGCTAAATAAGGTTGATGAATGAATGGGACAACCCTAAACGATTTACTTGAAAGCCGTAATTCGTGACCCAGAAAGGAAGGACTTTGACTAAGTACCTTAGGGTAAACATAATGAAAAACGACTAAGTAGTTTCAAAAGTATTGTATTATGTAATTCACGTTAATATTAATTACATTGAAATGCATTAGGGATAATGCAATTGAAAATATAATAAGTATGTATACCTACCTACTTATAATAATGTGGCTTGAAAATAAATTGTCGCCTACGAGTAGATCCTACTTTTCGACGATCCAATTGTACCTTGCGCCCACAATAAGAGCTAAATACCTACCCCTATTCCATAGATAGATAAAATCTTATTATTGCGCATGCGAACAAACAGCTCGTATGCATCTGAATAAAATACATATTGAAAATATTCCGTTTCTTGATTTTTTGCCATTTTACACATTGCCATATTGCGAAAACGGTGGTTCTGCGACACAGATAAAATTAGAAATACTTTTTAACTTGTCCTCTCTTTTTTTGAACGGTTGACTAGAAATCATCGTCTAACGTTTCATTTCCTTTATCTCTGATATTATTTACAGGTGAATCGAATGTGTATACACTGGGAACCATCGGCGCTCACCGCGTTGTTACCACTAAACTGCCTTCGGTCGGCCGCACGAGGGAAGCTATGACTGCAGCTGGCAACACCACTACCCGACTCCTTGGCATCTTCCAAAAGGTCCGTTTAGAGTATCGTATCAATATATACCCCTACTTGTGTTGTGTGGAATGTAAATAAAGTAACAACCTAGCTTCCTCAAAAACAACTTGAGCACACATGCCCTAGAGGAAATAGGTTGCTTTTGTGCGTAGACTTGGTACGTGATGTATCATCATCATTGTCCTTGGCCTCTTGAGGATTATTGAAATTCGGCCGTATCTTTATTTCTTTCGTAGCTCACAAAACAGAATATAACATATATTTTCGTAAGGTAAGGGATCACCATCTATTATAATACTCTATCACTATATAACCTAGACTATGATCGTAAAATGACTTGAAAATTGCTGCATGTCTAAGGTAGACGTAACCATCGTGACTCGCCGTATCAAAGTCTTGGAAAACAGTGGTCATTACTCACGGGTATTTGGGTTTAGGAGTTCCTATGATTTCTATGTTTGCCCATATATTTCTGTTTGTTTCATAATGTGGTTGTTTTAAGCCCTCGAATTCCTGTCTCATGACGAGAACAGTGTCATTATACGTCAATATTGCGGTGGAGTTGATTACCAACTCGTCAATTAGGGGGTAACCTAGCCCCTAATACCTACCCGGCCCAAAAGCTGAGTCTCCATCCTACGAGGAAAATATTTCAGTGTATTTAAATGCATTTCTGGTGGATGCAAGTGGCAAATTGTCGTTTGGTGTGGTGGTCTAAGGGGGAGGCCTATGTTCAGCAGTGGACGTCTTCAGGTTGATGATGATGATGGAATACCTATACCTACGAGCCGTGGGCCGATTTTCCGTAATTATCTGATCTCATTACCGATATTCTGTGCGTAATTGTTCATAATGAAATTGTGGAGAAGTGTACTAACGAGTGCCAAAATCTGTGCATCTGTGCTGTACCTAGGTATAAGATACTCGAAGGGGATCAGATCATAAATACTAAGTAGGTACACATTTAAATTAATAAGTCGTGGCTTCACGGTTCAAAGTTTATGGGGTCTTACACAATTTGTGAAAATGAAATGTAGAATATACTAATTCAATCATACATCGTAATTCGTAAGCAAGAAACCTCATTTGTGTACTCGGTGCTAAACGGCATAAACATTTCAAGAATCTGATACATACATAGGTATACCCACCATACGAAATTCGGATCGGAATGCTAATCGTTAATCGGTCCCTAATATAACTGCTACTATTTTTGTATCGGTTTCACATCGATACCGATCTGACGGATTTACGTATTCGTAAAGGTGTATCCACATTGCTTTATAAATATTAATGATGAACTCCGTCGATCTACGGATCTGTGATCAGAGTTGTGCCGCCGCCGTGCAGGGGGCGAAGAGCAAGAGCAGCTGACAGTTTAGTCGACATTTTACATTTGTCGTTACTAAAGTTTATAGTTTCTGCCTTCATGTGATTTGAATCGACTGATCGCTATCGGTGGACCGCCTTATGGGGCTACCTTTACGATCTACAACGCCCTTGAGTGGTTCCGTTTTGTATCCAACCGTGAAATAGCCATGATTGCACGATACTGGCATGCGTTTGGTTCATATGCTTGGACGAATTTAGCTCGCTTGATATATTGAAATAATGTTGCATACCACCAGTAAGAATTTGACTCGCCAGATGTGTGATTTATTTTAGGAGTAGGTACCTATCTTTAAATTATGATTTTGAATGGCAAATGTTCCGGCAACGATAAGATAACCTACACACACGCTGCACAGTTTATTTCGTCTTCAAAATATTACCAAACTTATGGGTGCGTGAGGGTCAAGCGGTGGAAGTGATATATGTTGGCCGCCATGATGTAAGTGGAGTACCGACCACCGACCATGCATTCTGATTGGAAGCAGCGCGGTCGTTTTAATCCGCTGCCGAAATATTTTTCTTGCTGGACCAGACAACGAAACGAGGTGGCGACTGAAATATCTCCAACGTTAAAAATTATAAACCCACTGACTGGTATGCAATAGAAAACTGTCCCAAGAATACCTATTAAAATTAAAAAGCATTTTCATTTGATTGGCAGGTGGAGTATGTGTTCCTAGTGGGAGTCGGCGGCGGGGTGCCACACTACACCGACTATTCGAGACATGTCCGACTGGGCGACGTAGTCGTCTCGACGCCGGCGCCTGACTTGCCAGACAAGTGAGTACCTATATTTATAATACATTCGATGGCCGATGACCTCGATTTGCAGGATTACATTTATCTATGTTGTACATTATTCCATGCTAACATGTTTCTCATTCTTCATGACAAAAACGCCGCTATATTTTTTTTTGAAATTGCGATAGCGCACCTTCTATTTATTTTGGTTTGCGGCGGATGATATCCGGCGAGGTATAGATAACTGCTTTGATCTTAGAATAAAACATTAGCCATAATTTTCTGCGTTGGTAAACCCGCGGGAACACCTACAAATAACTACCTATTTAACTATGGGCGATATTGTTTTTGATCTAAATCTTAAAATAAATTACATTATATTATGTACTTGTAATAATATTTCCTCTTGACAATAGTTGGGAAATACGTGGCACTAAATTACGTGGATGATCATAATTAGACTAATATGTGTCTACCCTACTTCAATTTAATGGGAACTTTGGTAAATTAACTTGACATTATAGGCACCTATGCCTACTTAAAATAGCCAAGTGCTTGCTTAAATATCCTGTGCTTGCTTTTCCTACTATTATAATAATTATTGTTTAATAGAGATATATTAAAATAAGCATTACGACATGAATTATAAAATGTGTTTTGTCCAACTTAATTACCTAATTATTCTACATTTACTTTTTCTTTAGCTTGATTTCTCCAACTGTCAACTTCGAGTTCTTGTATCTATAGACTTTCACACCACTAATGATCGTAATATCACAGAGTAGTAATATTTTTTCATGTTTCATAATTACCTGTATACAGTGCACGAATATATTTTATAGTGTTATCTTAAATTCAAGTGATGAAACCACTAGATAGGTAGGTATACCTAATAGTAAAGTGCCAAAAACTAACAATGCGTGGGCAGTTGGGTATCACAGAGGTCCAAAACGCATGGGAGTAATTTTATGAATAGGTCATTAACCTACTAAGCCATAATAAGAAACGTGTAGGATGTTAATCGTTCAATTTTATGGCAATAAGATTCTTAAAATTGTTTTAGAAAAGTCTCGCAAATATAGCATAATCTTCCAACTCCTACTTTTATATGTATAAGTATAGAAAATAATAGTGATGCAATGATTTTTTACCGACTTCATAAACGAGGATGTCGTAATTTTGGTTGTATGTTTAATTGTATACTATAGGTTACCTCCGGGATCTGTAAAAAAATAGGTAGATTTTTATCATTTTATAATTTTAAATAAAAATTTTATTTGACTGACCAAAAAGAGAATAGAAAAGTTATTTTTGTTAAAAACTATCTTGTTTTTTCGTTATCTTCGACGAAAATCTACATCCTTGTTATTGCTCTATCTTACCTGAAACCTGAATCTTGACATTTGCCGTTTCCAGGTCAGTTTACGTGTTCTGCGAAAAAGCGGAGCGCAACGGCAAAGGCGGTTGGGATTACGAAGTCAAACCGTACAAACCCGAGAACTACCTTCTGCAGGCAATAGCTATTCGTCTGACAAAGTCGCAGGCTCTATGGAACTCGTACGTCAGCGAAGGTATGTACGCAGGTTCTATGACCGATAGGCGACCACAGAGCCTCGTGCGCACTTGAAATAGTAATGCGCTCCGCGGTTGCGCCGGTGTGCGGGTGTGAGGTTGCGCCGGTGTGCGGGTGTGAGGTTGCGCCGGTGTGCGGGTGTGAGGTTGCGCCGGTGTGCGGGTGTGAGGTTGCGCCGGTGTGCGGGTGTGAGGTTGCGCCGGTGTGCGGGTGTGAGGTTGGGCCGGTGTGTGGGTGTGAGGTTGCGCCGGTGTGCGGGTGTGAGGTTGCGCCGGTTTGCGGGTGTGTGGTGCCCGGGTATGCGGGTGTGCGGTTGCGGGTGCGCCGCCGGTGGTATACCTACTATGTGATGTTCTTAAAGCGCCAACGTACCTTTCTTTGCGTTTTTCTTTGTGTTCTGAGTGGTTCTAGGGTATAAGACTAGCCAGCTTGAATACTAAGTGTAATTGCCTCAGGTGCGCTGGACATTTGGGGAATCATAGAGATCGATTAATTATATATACTTAGCCACTCGAGAAAGCTTCTGCATTTTGCACCCGACACCTTAACTGATGTCAATCGATCTGATTCAAAATGGAAGGCACAATGATTAATCTCTTTTATTATGTCTAAAAACCTACTTAGCCGCGTGCGTATACATATAATCCATAAAATTGCTGCGTCATAATGAAAGTTTAGGTATATGTATATTATAATTCAATAATTATTTGGGTTAAACCGTCAGCATTGGCCATATTTAGTAGTGGTAAGGAAATAGTGAAAAGTTTGTATGACAACGACTTTATTCTTCCTTAGTGCTTACTTAAAAGGAAATAAATACGGGTGTCAACCTAGAGTATGTTACACATGCTTGCACAATATGGTATGAATTCACGTAATAAATTAATCATTTTGATGAGTTAGTTTATTACCTGTGCACTGTCCAGTGTGGCGAATCCTAGTACATGAGTGAGTTTAGGTGTATAATATGACTTATGAGGCAAGGTTCAATGTTCGGTTATGACGTGAATATTGCAGCGCCATGTATCCGCTTATAAATGACGTTTATTGAGCACATAACTTGCGAACGGGTAGAGATCGTATTTTATTTATAATGAATAAAGTTTTTATAAATGGAAAAATTGGAATAGTTGCCCGAAAAATAGGCAAATCAGAGAGAAAAAGTGAAAGTTATTTATTCTACATGATTTTTGTGTGAACATAAGACCACAATTATTCATATTATAAGGATTCAATATCTGGATGACCGAGCTTTGCTCGGTATTTTTTTTTTTATAAGTTGTGTTTTTTGGAAATTATGTTTACTAATAAAATTATGAAATATTAATGATATTTTTCGATCTTACCGATAGAATAACAAAAAAATATGAACTGGTTATTTAAAGAAAAAAATCATAAAAAAACACGAATAAAATGACATTTTCTTAAAATGATTCCTAGCTAGATCGATTTATCGCCCCCGAAACCACCCATCCCATTTAGGTATGTTTAGAGTGTTTATCACCTTCGACCATAATACGCCACTAGTAGTCCAACCTATCCTAAAACAATAACGGTCTTACCACAAAACATTAGACCAGAGTTAAACAGAGGTTTCTAAAATTTCATTCTACAAAATCGACGTCTATCACTTGCGTTTTCTTATTCAATCCTGGCAGTTCTAATTATTTTACTTGTGAATTTGTTGTTTAGTTAGAAAAAGCGAGGGTTAGACGTCAATTTGTGGAGAAAATATTTAGACTCATCTGTTTAACTCTAGTTTAAATCTTTTTTGGTAAGACAGCTTACGTGAAATGACACATGAAAAGCTTTTTATGCGATAGAGCCACGCCATGCTACGTGTATAGTCATATTTCACTATGACGATCACGTTGCGAAAAGTTTTCCTTTACCGACATGACACACACGTAAAAAACTAAGATAAAACAAACGTATACCTATATGAAAAAACCGTAAGCGTCACGGTATCGTGCAACTGTTACTAGATGGGTACTAAAATAACATCATATAGGCGGTATTATAGCCTAGTGGGGAGAATATCCGCCTTCCAAGCAGCCGGTTGCCAGTTCGAATTCCAGTTCCGAGCACGGACCAATGTGTTTCTTCTTAGAACATAATCGATTGTCAGTGAAGAAAAACATCGTCAGGAAACACACATGCCCATATTTCGGACGTAACGATCTAGCAATCCCGACCAGGCGTGGGTGTAGCCTAATATTGACGCCTTTGGCGTAGTGGCTGAGCAATCGGAATGCTGCGGTTGGTGTCGCGGGTTCGATTCCGTCCCTGAACAAATATTTGTGTGATCCGCAAACATTTGTTTCTGGTCTAGATGTTATGTGTTTGTGAAATTATATGTCTGTAAAAATGGTACCCACGACACAGGAGAAATCATAGTACGGGACAGAATTAAAAAAAAAAATACTCAGTAAAGTGGGGTGAGACTCGTGCTCAGCAGATGACGTAGGTAATGTTCCTCTTCAGGTTTGGACCGCTTGAAGGGCGTGCCGGGTCGGTGGGAGCCGCCAGAGGGCGTCGCCGACCGTCTCTGCATGGAGGTGGGCGACGGCGCGTACATTGAAGTGTCGCATCCCGCGCCGCAAGGAGATCAAATGTAAGTTTTTTTTTTGTTCTAATTATGGCTTTGCACGGTTTGTACATTTAGCCAGTGTCAAGTATTATAATATTTCAGTAATCCTCAATTTCACAATAGGAAAGTCATAGCATTAAAGCAATCCTCGTGGTCAAGTTTAATCTGGTTGACAATACAATATACATTTGATAATCACGTTTAGGTACCGATATGAACATATTAATTCGATAGAAGAATACAAAAAAAACTAAAAGTAACTAACTCTAAATCTAACACATAACAGAAGTGGATGTCCTTGTGGCAGGGTACCAAGAACACTGGCTGCACATTATCTATATATATAAAAGCTAAAACTGACTGACTGATTGACTGACTGACTGACTGACTGATCGATCAACGCACAGCCGAAACCGCTGGGTCTAGAACCATGAAATTTTGCACAAATATTCCTTATGTGACGTAGGCGAGCAATAAGAAAGGATTTTTGAAAATTCAACCCCTAAAGGGGTGAAAAGGGGTTACAAAGTTTGTATGGAGCAACGTGTTTTCTTAGTCCGATCAACTTCAAACTTGGCATTTATATTCTTTAAAAGATTTAATTAAACACGTGTTTCATCGTTTTTGAATATTCAACCCCTAAATTGAGAATAAGGGGTTGCAACATATTTTCATCCGATTTAGTTCATAATTTAAATTTGGATCAATTATTATGCCATAAGTGACATAGGAGTGCACTTCAATATGATTTTTAAATTCAACCCCTAAAGGGGTGAAAAGGGGTTGTAATGTTTGTGTGTCACAACGTGTTTTCTTTGTCTAATCTGCTTCAAACTTGGCTTTTACATTATTTAAAAGATTTATTTAAATATTTCATAGTTTTTTAATATTCAACCCCTAAAATAATAAAGAGGGGTTGCAAAATATTTTTCATCAGATTTTGTTCAAAACTGAAATTTTGCACAAATATTCCTTAAAAGACGTAGGTGTGCACTAAGTTTCTTTTTTTTTTAATTCAACCCCTAAGTGGGTGAAAAAGGGTTTCAAAGTTTGGATGGAACAACGTGTTTTATCGGTTTGATCAACTACAAACTTGGCATCTATATCCTTTAAAGATTTTAAACACGTGTTTTATCTGGTTTTAATAATGAACTAAATGAATCCTAAATTGTAGGTAGAAAGTGGTAGATTTTGTAGAAAATGATTAATTTAAAGTAGGAAATGGTAGTTTTTAGTAGGAAATGGTAGATTATTGGTAATAATGGTAGATTTTTGGTAATAGTGGTAGATTTTGGAAGGAATTGTAGCTTTTGGTAGATAATAGTGAATTTGGAATTAAAATGGTAGATTTTGGTTAAAATGCTAATTTGGTAGAAATGATAAATTTGGTAGCTTTTGATGAAAACGGTAAATTTTGGAAAAAAAGGAAGCTTTGGTTAAAAATGGTACTTTTTGGTAGAAAATGGTAGATTCTGATTGGAAATGGTAGGTTCTGGTAGGAAATGGTAGCTTTTGGTAGAAAATAATACATTTAGTAAGAAAATAATAGATTTAGAAACAAATTTTAGATTGTGGTAGAAAATTTTAGATTTTAGTAGGTAGATAATGGTAGCTTATGGGTAGAACATGGTATTTTGGTAGAAAATGGTAGATTTTGTTAGGAAATTGTAAATTTTGTATGAAATGTTAGATTTTGGTATAAAATGCTAGATTTTTATATAAGATAGTAATTTTGATAGAAGATGGTGGATGTCGTACGAGCATGTTGGATATCGCATATCGGATGTCGATGTCGAACACGAGGTCATGGTCTATTTTTAGTTAAGTATTTGGAATTATGGTAAAATATATAGTCCGCGCGGACGAAGTCGCGGGCAACAGCTAGTATTTAATAATATTTTTCTGATAAAAACGCATAATTGAATTTGGAATGTCTAGTCTATACTCTATAGGTTATTTCATAGAGAAAGACGCTATTTATAAACATAAGTGTTTTTGTATTGCAGAACATTTAAAAGAACACTATTAGATACATAATTTTAACAACATATTATATTTTTTGTACAGTATACGTGAATAAATACCTACATTATGGTCTTTACACTAATTCGATAAAAAATTTGAAACTAAAACATAGTTGGTATATACACTAGTTAATTTGTAGAATTAATTAATAATAATTCAGCCTGTAACTGTTCCACTACTGGGCAAAGGTCTACCCTCACTTTCGTGAAGAGGGTTAGGCCATAATCCACCACGGGGGCCTAGTCCGGATTGGTGGATAGCATGCCTGCGAAATAATTCTCGGGCATGTTGGTTTCCTCACGATGTTTTCATTCACCGAAAAGCGAGTGATAATTGGGTTTTTGAAAAAAAAATTTTTTTGTGATAAATGGAAAGATTATACGAGGGTGAATCAAAAAGTTCTTAGAAGTGCATATATATGAAACCTTTTTGGATCAAGTTCGATATTCAAATTAAAGAGTGTCTATCACACTATATTTATGCAGACTGTCACTTGTTTTTGTCAGTTCGTTCGCATGTAATAAATTTTTTTGTGCAACGAGTTGCTAAAAAGTCAAAATTATGGATAAAAGTGAGTTACGTGCGGTGATAAAATATCTCAGTTTGAAAAAAATGTCTACGAAGGAAATTTTTTTGGACATTCAGCAGACATTAGGGGGTGATGCTGTACCCTATTCTACGGTTGCGTACTGGGTGGCTGAATTTAAAAGAGGTAGATCAAGCTGTAAAGATGACCCGCGTTCTGGGCGGCCTTCAACCTCCGTTACAGAAGTAAATGTCAAAAAGGTTGAGAATCTGGTTTTGGAAGACAGAAGAATGACTATAAAACATATAGCTGAGATCCTAAAGATATCTTTTGGTAGCGTTCAATCCATTTTAATTGATTCACTGGGGTTCAAAAAAGTGTCTGCAAGATGGGTGCCACGAATGTTAACCGACGAAAACAAAAAGCGACGTTTGGAAATTTCCAAGCGTAATCTCGATGTGTCAAAGCGTGATTCGGATAATTTTTGCCGTCGTCTTGTCACCATGGATGAAACGTGGGTCCACCATTTTGATCCTGAAACTAAAAGACAAAGCATGTCTTGGAAACGACCATCCTCTCCATCCATTAAGAAATTTCGAGTTGCTCCTACCGCTGGCAAAGTTATGGCCTCTGTGTTCTGGGATAGTGAAGGAATCCTTTTTATTGATTACATGCCAAAAGGCCAGACGATTACTGGACCCTATTATGCAAATTTAATCCCGAAAGTGCGTGAAGCGATTAAAGAAAAACGTCGTGGAAAACTGTCGTTGGGCGTGTTGTTCCTTCAAGATAACGCTCCTGCTCATCGATCGGAAGTTGCGCTCAACGCAATCCGCTGTGCTGGCTTCAATCTCCTTGACCACCCACCATATTCTCCGGACTTAGCCCCAAGTGATTTTCACTTATTTCCAAAATTAAAAGAGGAAATTCGTGGAACAAAATTTCACGATAATGACGCGGTTATAGCTGCCGTAGAGGACTTTTTCGAGAGTCAAGAAAATAATTTTTTTTCACAAGGAATAAGGAAGTTAGAAACGCGTTATTCTAAATGCATTGCATTGGAGGGAGATTATGTAGAAAAATAAAATATTATTATTTAAATCTTTGCATTTTTTAATATTGATTCCAAGAATTTTTTGATTCACCCTCGTATATTAGTTTTATAACAAAACTATTTTTTTTTTTTTTTTTTCGCAATAATTCAAAAGTTATTTCAAAATAAAAAAAAATTTTTGAATCCAGTACCAGACAACTCCCGAACAAACCCGAGCGCGTGTGACGTCATAATGTTAGTTTTCACTCATTGCAGTTGATAGAAAAATAATAAATACAGTGTTTTGATCTATTTAATTTTGTTGTCATTATTAAATATTTAAATTTATATTAAAAATGTCGAACCTCAAAAGTTATCGTTCTTGTTTTGTACCATTATGTAAGAATACTACAAAGGCAACTCCAGATAAAATGTTTTTAAATGTTTAAAGGTCATTAAATGTTGAACATCCTGAATTTTTTTTTACTTTTCATTAATAGTTAAAGTAACTGAATAAGCTTTACTCCGAACTCGGTGTTCTGGACATACCCGTCCTTTCACAATACAAATATTATTTTTACGACTTAGTTGAACATAACCTATAGCTTTGTCGCCGTAACTCTCACGCGATGCTCTGCAATTTATGAAATAAATAATTATATTTACTGTAATGGAGAATAAATAATTAAATATTTTCATTTATTATATTATTTTTTAACAAACTTACCTTGATGCCTTGGCACCTCGAACTTCAGCAGAATTAAACCGAACGTCATTTTTTAAAAAATCGGTGATCATAAATATATCAACATCAGGAATATTATCAGACTTTGCCTTATCACACATAGCTAATCGAAACCAACTAACAACTCGTATTTTAGCAATAAATTTTTAATATTATTGTCTAGACACGTGTAATAGCCGTAAACGCTGTACTGTTATTAAATAGCTATAACATTATGACGTCACAACTATGGTGACCAATCATGGCGCGTTTATAGTCACGTGATTTTTATTTAAATTTCATCAATTTTTAATTGTTTATAATTAATTGAAAAAAAATTTTTTTGAAGTTTTTTGCATTAAATATCAATATTATTAATAATAAAGTTTTAAAATACATAAAAAAAATCAATAATTTTTTTTTTTTCAAAAACCCAATTACGTATACATTATGTTTTGTAGAGTTCAGGTAAATGTGGCATACGGTTTACCTCGTCTTATTTCTTAGTATTCTATTCTAGACCTAGATATGTTTAGTTGCAGTATTTTCATTCATATAATTATGTTGTTATTCTATTTCAATATCCTCCATGATTGTTTTAAACCGCCATACTAGGACGCCAGTGCGCATTGGCGTCTGGGAATTTACAAACCGTGAATGCGTTTATAGGAAAAATAGTATTTTAGCTTAGCTTTTGTCGTAAATAAATTGCAATGTTTTGTGTCATACAAGAACCGGACTCTCTCCTTCTTTATACAGGGTGTCCGGTAATTAATGGATAACCCCGCAGTTAATTGTGGGGGGGCAAGGGGGCAACTCAGAAAAAAATTTAAAAAAATCTATCTGCAACGGTCTAAGAATTTTTAATTTTTTTTTTTAAGTCCGAAATTTGATACCTTTGTTCAAGCTTTTGAACACTACGGCTACAAATTCAATGATAACGAATTGAATTTCTCTGGAAATAACCGTGGATAATTGGCCTTGCTATGGCGCATATTAAATTATTCCTAGCCACAACTGTTTGTTTTTTTTCAAATACTTGAAAAATAAAAATTAGTGTATGTGATTTTTTTGATAAAGTTTGAGCACCTGTGGTATAAAAAAAACGTATGGAGACCGGGGTGGCCCGCCCACAGCTTAAAAAACATGCCAACTTCATGTAGTTTCAAAGGTATCACACTAAATTTTTTATTATCAAATTACCGAGTTATGGCTAGGTACCTATGTTTCTCTAGCCCTATTTTTCTTATAACAAAAACAAATAATAAGATAAGGAATTTATTTTGAAAATCAGGGAAAGTGTATTTTGTGGTGGTTGGGGTGTTATTAATAATTGAAACAACAATTTAAAATAGGTTATCTTATAATAAATGTTCAAATTGTTTGCCACCTACTCTAATACAGGCTCTACATCTTTTTGTTTTTTTTTGCAGATAGATTTTTTTTAAATTTTTTTCTGAGTTGCCCCCTTGCCCCCCCCACAAGTACCTGCGGGGTTATCCATTAATTACCGGACACCCTGTATAGAACTTCCTTATAAGCGCGAGACGGTTGTTAAGTTCGAAAACTCCACTACAAGGACGAATAGACAGACAGTTCGAATAGACAGACGGCACGTTTGGCGTAGTGGCTGAGCAATTGGACTGCTGCGCTAGGTGTTGCGGGTTACATTCCCGCCCGGAACAAATATTTGTGCTATCCACAAATGTTTGTTTCTGGTCTGGGTGTGGTGTGTATATATGAAATTATTATGTCTGTAAGCGGTACCCACGATACAGGAGCAATCCTAGTGTGAGGATACGTTTAAAAAAAAAGTTCCTCATAATACCTAACCACTCGCTATTGCGCTTACCATCACGTTCACGATCGTTTTCTGTCTATCTCGTTACTTTGTTACCCAATTAAAGGGTGCATCAATGCCAGAGTAACTAGGATCACGGGGTGGACACTCCATACATTACATACGGCTGAATCTAACAAAAAAAAACGCAACTGTATGCGAAGCACTAGCGTCGTTCGCGTTGATACTCAATAGGTCACCCGGCATGCTCAATTTTTTTGGTAGTGTTTCTCCTTCAAGAGTATTAAATTAGGTATTACATGCTAGAGTGTCACATCCGAAATACTATCATAATAATCACCATCACCACAGCAATTGCCAAGAATCCTACAAAGTAATGAAGTAACTCTAAATGCAAAGCGAGCCGGTATCACGAATCAGCTTCCCAAATGATATTACAATATAGAAAGTTCCCGTGTGTACGTTATTCCGTTGGCGGTTTCCAGCGACACGTCGGGCTCGGGGCTGCGCGTGCACTGCGCGCCGGTGGCGGGCGGGCGCGGCGTGGCGGGCGCGGGCGAGGCGCGCGCCGCCTTCGCCGCGCACGTGAGGGCGAAGGCCTACGACTGCGAGCTGGACGCCGTGCTCGACAGCGTCGTCGGGAACCGGAAGGACTGCTTCGTCTCCATTAGAGGTGAATTCTTACTTCAAATATCACTGTCTACGGCTATGTAAACATGCGTGATATATTTTTATATCATTGTATGAAATTGTGTGCGTAGCGGTCGCCTTGCGCTGCAATGGGAACAGCCTTGAGTTGCATGTCCAGATTCTCGAAAAATGCCCTACACTGCCCGCTGCGAGAATTTACGAAGATAGTTATAAAATTTGACAGATCCGTTACCACCACTGTTGGCAACTGAAACGAAAAGTGTCAGCTGTCACCACTGCTTTGGCGAGGATTTTTTCCGTTACCACCAACAGGCGCGAAGCAGGTGGTGGCGAAAAGGAAAACACATATTAGAACTTACTTCATGTCGTGCAAAACGTTTGACGGCACGTTTGGAGTAGTGGCTGAGCAGTTGGACTACTGCGCTTGGTGTCGCGAGTTCGATTTCCGCCGGAACAAATATTTGTGCGATCCAAAAATGTTTGTTTCTGGTCTGGGTGTGATGTGTATCAGCCGAAATTAATATTGTATCTCCTATCCAAGTTTGAAATCGATCTTGGATTGCTGTCTATCGTTCGATCGATTTCCTATCTGCGTGCCTTCATAAACCAATCCACGGATCGGTTATTGGCACGTTTGACCCTAAAAATGGATTGTGATATCAATCCCAGATAGCAAAATTTGGATAGGATTGATTATTAATTTCGACCGTATGTGAAATTATAGTAAAGCGGCACCCAGGATACAGAAGCAATCGTAGTGTAGGGCTACGTAAAAAAATATTTTTTTTTATTTGCAACAAAATATGTAACTCGAGACTTTTTTACTTTACAGGTATATCGGACTACAGGGATGGTACTCGTGGCAAGGAATGGCAGCCGCACGCCGCTCTGGCCGCCGCTGCAGTCATGAAAGCGATAATTGCGGCCATGGACCCGCCTATCGACTAATCAAATAAGATAAAGGCAAAGTTATTTTGATCTAGGAATCCACCCGTTTAATAGATCACCATAGACTGTTCACTGATAGGGACCTCGGGTCTGCGGTGACACGAATTTGTATTTTCTAATCACGCTTCGATCAGAACTTGCCTAATTACCGATGAGTTAACTTCACGCTGAATTTAGTGGTCATATTAAAGTACATTATCTCGATAAATAGATTCCTAGACGTTCTAAAATATTTTACTGATATTTTATTAGTATTCAAAAGTATTCTGATAGAAAATTATGGATGCTTTTGACATTGTAAAAGGTGACAATATGTTTGATATATTCTGCCTTACTATAAAGGTAATAGTTGTTAAAAATATAAATATACTTACCTACCTATATTTAAAATATTTGTCTCGGTCTCGTCTGTAACTCAATTTTTGTAGAGTATTTAGATACATTTTTGGGGTAGTTAATGTAAGCAAATTTTAATGTGTAACAATGAACATTCTTTTGGATTCTTAAATACTGACCAAAATAAACATTTTTGGTGTACTATTGCGTATGTTTATAATGTATCATGTCCCCATCATTATTGCCATTGTGTTATCGATGGGAGATTTCCTTGCCTTAGAATCGGCTGTTATAAAATACTAAATATTTATTGCGATCATGTATGTAAGAGTTATTTACACCAATATTAGTGTAGCAAAGAAATAATAAGTGAGATTGTTTTATTCGTTGATAAAATTACTTGCAATAATCTCACATGTCCATTTTTATATCCTTATTTTTTGTAAGTTCATACATTGATTAGTACTATTTATAGTATGCGAGCTCAAAATGTCTTCCTGCTTGCCAGGCCAACACCTGCCAGTGTTATATAATTACAATATTAACTCAACATCATATTAAATTAAATATTATATCAGTGGAAACATTGGACTTAAATCGAAATACCATTCCATATTTGAAGCATTCAAAAGAAATTCCAAAATAAAGTTCTTTATAATTAATTAGGTATGCATAATGTGAAATAATTATATCTGAGCTTAGAATGTACCTACCTTAGGCATTAACTTATTTATAGTACTAACTCACTGCCATAAATGGCCTATTTATATGATTAAATTATTGAAATTATATGATATTGTTATTATAAACTTGTTGTGAACATTTAAACCAAAGTTTAGACATTTGGCTGTTTTTTAACACCCTGTCTAGTCCTTAAAATGTGAACATTATATTGAAGCATTATTTACAACTAATAAAAAAACACTGATGTTTTTGAATACACATAGTTTTATATTAATTCATAGTGCTGGTTGTTTTAGCGATACATGTTTTCACTGTAACATGCAAACAAGTTATAAATAATGTTTAATTTAGTTATAATTGTACTGTACACATAAATACAGTGTAAACTCTTTATAACGAAACTCAAGGGACTGAGCATTTTTTGTCGTTATAGAGAGTTATCGTTATATGGAGTGAACAAAAAAAAAACCAAATTAACAAGAATTTTTAATACAAGAATTTTTAATTGTATGTATGTCTTAGATAATAAATGCTTATACATATAAATTATTGTTTACACATATAGTCTGATAATTTCGTCTGACGTTTTTTGCTATGCCAGTACATGTTTTGTATTATTTTATGTATTCTATTCATATCTAGATATGTGGTGGAATCGTCTTATAATACGACTGATAATACGATAGGTACCCAGTATGCTTGGTCGAAGACCATCACTTCCGAGAAAACAATGCGTCATACTGCACGTGTACAAGGCAATTAAGGATAACAAAAGCTAGACCGACCTCGGATGTTTCGGAGCTTCAAAGTCTTTTGTTACCTGATAACATAACATAAACAATAATACCGATAATAAATATTTACTGTCTAAAAATATGAACACATTTCTTCGTAATAGAGAATGGCGTATCGCTATAAAGAGTGTTTCAATATGTGAGTTTTAACGCAAACCAACCAACTTGGGCTCACTCCAACGTTATAGGGAGTTTATCGTTATAAAGGATAACGTTATAAAGAGTTTACACTGTATTATAACACATAAAATTATTTTTTCTAGTATTAGTTATCTGGATGTTTACGTTACTTAATTTTTATGACAGTTGGTGTTATGTTATATTGCTTGCATTATTATCAATTACTCTGTGCACAAATAAATGATTCTCAAATATTGCTATTATTTTTTAATGTAAATAGTTAAATACCTACCGACTTTCCTTGCATAGTTAGGAACATGAAAATAATATTTAAAGCATGAAAGGTAAGATCAATGATTATTATTATAATATGAATTACTTATTATAGTGTGAAACTAGAGTAATTTTATGAAATTATTTATTCACTTAAATAATTAACTTACAATCTATGTAGGTATACATAAAAAATATTATATAGTGATAAAATAGTTGGAATAATTAATTTGTTACAAATATAGTCTTCATAGGTGTGTGACAGAAAAACAAACATTATTCTTTATGTTTTCCTTTTTTAACAGATACTTGGTTCTGGTACCGGTAATGATCTGGATTTTATTCTGAAATATTTGTTGTATGTTAATTATTTAAATATTTAACAGTCCCAAATACACATACACCCCTTTTAACATAAAACCTTTGAACAGGCATTAAAATTAAGGAGACTAGTGAAGGTGTTCATAATATTAATTAATATATTGCCATCAACTACTACTCAACACACAGACAAATGTAGCCTTAAAATGGTATTAATAATATGTTTTCTGTGCCATAAGTCTAGAACCTAAAATCTAAGCTTAACTTTGTGTAAGTTGTTGAACAACATTATCGCTGCAAAGTCGTGGATTTTGCCGGTTTTTGTATACCCAATAGGAAAACTGTTTATTTTAATTATGTAGTGATAGCCAAATGGTGTAGGCGCTGAGGGCGATATTAACACTACAAATTAGAAAGCAAGGGCTAGAATGACTCATACAGAGAATAATGGCATTTTAATTTCAGTGTTCACATTTTGTGCCAACAGTTTTATATTTTGTTTTTAAGATGAGTGGTTATTGGCAGTTTTATTAATTAAATGCGCAGAAAAGAACTGCACTGAAATTAAACTACTTTAATTATCATTACTCATATCGCATTTTTATAGGAAATTATTCGAAATTATCCACCTTAATTTGATAGAGTACTAAACTAATGGAAGCTATAAAATAATAAATGATGTTTAATAAACCCATTAACAATAAATTAGCCTGGACCCATTTGTGCAACCAAGGGTTAGTCCACAGGGATACAAAAAGCATTACTCAATCTGCCTTATTTTGCACTTTACAGTTAGTAAATGTAAAATTAGTAATAAGCATCAACCATGATAACCTTTTCAGAACCACGAATGTTCCATGAAGTAATTTTATTGTTATAAATATAAGCATACTAGATAATAATAGCAAATAAGACAGATTTTAAAACAAATTGCCTACATACATTGCAGCATTGCCACATTAGTACATGGTGAATACAAAAAGCTATGTGTCAATATTTAATTCTATTACTTGCATCAGTCTTAGAAGCATGGCGACACTCGATTGGCCATCTATTATTGTTGATCTTCTATAATTTTACAAAGAAATATTTAATATTCACATTTGGCAGATTTTTATTTTTGTTGTTTATCAAATTAGAGTGTGGCTTCTGGTGTCAGAGTATGATAAGATAGGCCTTGTTCAACAACTACTAATAACAATGGGGGCTACCTACAGCATAATGTGCTCTCTGAAGTATGGAGCAAAAAGTGGTGGAAATCCCACACATAACTAAAATAAGTAATGATTCAGGGTTGAGGATTGAACCCCGTGTCATTTTTTCATCATGTGTTTTTCATTTTCACAAATGAAAACATATCAACAAAATAAATCAACCATTTTAAATAATGGTTAAGCATGGAAAAATTGCTTTTTAAATTGGAGAACAGAATAAAAGCTTTCCTTATGTTATTATTAACCTTCTATGTCAAACAGGACCAATCAGATCATGAAACCAATATACTCTCGATGATACAATAGTTCTAATAAATCACAATCAATACTACATTTTACTTACCAACATATTTGACTTCATCAAAAGCTTTCCTGGCTTTCTTTAATTCCTCATTCATTGTTAACAGATCTTTAACACGAGCATACTTTCTAGGGTCTTTACGTACGAGAAATATGATGTCTTCTACTTGTACACGGCCAGTTCTGCCCACTTCCATAGCTCTAAAACAGTCAATAAATGTGATTTAGTCAACTACAAGTATTATTTACAAGTATCTAATACAATAAAGTTTTTAGAGTATTGTTCCAACTTACTTATGTGTGGTTTCTGTTATGAACTCAATGACCAAGTCCTCTAGAAAGTCAACACTTTCTGTGTAAGGATTCTGATCATCACCAAATCCGTACATCATACATCTCAGTTCTTTACTGAACAGCCTCTTACGTCCGCTCGCTGTTGCACCAAGTTGTTGTTCGCTCTCTTCGTCGTCGAACTGAAAAGAGTAGTGGGTGAAATTGTGTGACTGATCATGGAGTGAGAGTATTAGATCGCACCTGAGTGGTTAAATCCTTCTCTTGATCGAGAGCAGCCTTGTGCTGTCTCTCAGAAGTAGCGCGTATGGGCTGATGACAAATAAATCAAATGTACTACTAAAATGAAGTCTACAATTCTAGAAAAACATAATTAGTACAGGCAGGACAACTACAAAAAGTGAATGTAAGTAAGCACATGATTAGATGGGAATGTTTCTTACTTGGTCATAATTTTCAGGGTTATCTGGAGTAGGAGTAGTCATTTTCTAGAAAAAAGACGAGCTTATCTAAACATAAAATTGTTTGAAACAAAGAATTCCAACTTTTCCTATCCGCTTCTGGCTTTCTGCTTCTGCAGTTAGTAGGTACCTACGTACTACGTACAGACCAGACAGTGACAATGACAGCCGTCAGACAGACAGACAAGACACAATCTCACAGTCAATGACATTCATATTAATATTATAAATGTGAACGTCACTACTCACTTAGTTTATGTATTTATCTGTATGTCTGTTTGTTACCATAACACGGCTAAACGGCTGACCCGATTTCGCTGAAATCTGGTATAGGGATAAATTGGATCATTGGACCTATGAGACGGACAATGGACATAGGCCATCATTTATCTCAAAAATTCTTATTACAAAGCCAAGATAATACGAAAGACTGCGTCTGCAGCATGAATCCATGAATGAACCTGTAAAATCGGCCTAAGCAGTCTATCTATTAGAGTTTTGTTGAGAATTCGATAGTGAGACGTTGGTTGGTTTTGTATTTTTTTTAAACTTGTGTTATGTACTTCGAGTGTGAATGTGTAATAGGTACAGGAATATTAGAGTCTGGCCAACGAAAGTGGACACTCGAATTTTTTCGAAACTTTTTACATGGCCATACTAAAGTGTTTCCACCACTGAACATTATGCTCCGTGACAGGGTAAATTTAGGATGTAATAATTATTGATTTAGAATTATTGTAACCCACTTCTTAGTGTGTTATTTTACTTTTATCGACTTAGTTTTAAGTTCATTGTGATTTAGCATTGCATGGTTTTTTATGTACCTAAAATATATAAAAAACAACTTAAAACGACCACTAATGAAATAAATAATAGAAAATAAACAATCTTATAGTACTTTATTGATTATTATTAATTCTGAATCATAAAAATAAACAAAAGCATTAGCTAAATTAAAATGTTGTTTACAAAAATTTGGGAGAACCGGCATCAGGGTATGGCATCACTAATACACAAATTCCCCAATATTTTCAAGATGGTGGCAATTGATCATCAGCAAAGAGTTGCCATACTAATATTTTTTGAATTTGCCGGGGTTTTTCAGTGTCTACTTTCATTGGCCAGACTCTAGTCATTGAGTGTTCGGTAACGTACACGACTATGGACAAATTATTATAATCTCTAAAAGCATGTCACTTTGCATATTTTCCAAAACTCCCAGGAAGTTAAATGAACTATCCGCCACTTTACTGAATCGTGACATTAAATACTATTATTATGTAAATAATTTACTTGACTACTTGACCACGAGGATTGCTTTAAACTATGACTTTTCTATTGCGAAAATAAGAAATACTTAAATAAAAATTAAATATCTGGATGACCAAGCTTTGCTCGGTATTTGTTTTTTTTATAAATTGTGTTTTTTGGAAATTATATTTAAGTACGAATTACTATGTAATGAAATGATGAAATAATCTTACCGATAGAATAATAAAAAAATATGAACTGGTTATGTATTTACAGAGAAAAATCATAAAAAAACACGAATAAATGACATTTTCTAAAAATGATTCCTAGCCAGATGGATTTATATCCCCTGAAACCCCCTATATACTGAATTTCATGAAAAAGATATACTAGAAAAACGTCTTGACAGTGGCTAAATGCGCAAGCCGTGCGAAGCCATAACAAAAACAAAAAAAAGATGTCTTTAATATTAGTGTTGTCACTGTCAGTCAATGTCCTGTCAATTATCAAAACAAACAAAACATAACCTATAAACCTACAAAATTTTGTGATTTTTTATTATTATTAGAATTTTATTTATTTCCTCTGTTTTTGTGGTTATATAGGTACATTTTTATTGTATCCAAAATGAATCCTATGACGTAAGTTTAATAGCAAATAATATGCATGGTAGCGTACACAAAATCATAAATGTTTATTTACCTACCTACATAAGTACTATTTTTTTTTCAGAAATGTGAAAAATGTTCTGAAGCTAAGTGAACGGGAGCTCGCCAATAACTCCAAAAGCTCTTGGCACGACCAGTATAAAGACAGCGCTTGGGTATTCGTCGGTGGTTTGCCCTACGACCTCACCGAAGGAGACATCATTTGTGTATTTTCTCAGTAAGCTGATATTATCAACTCTTATAATTTTTATACCCATGTTATTTTCTACAAGACAGACAATAGTAACTGCAACATACAAAACGAAACGCAGTATAATTTGTTGCTAGATACTACCCTAAAATCCCCTCTCTATTTTATAATATTACTTGACTATTACATACTAACACCAGTGGCTCTCAAAGTGCGCAAGGACGCCCCTAG
The DNA here is from genome assembly GCA_905147375.1 of Hylaea fasciaria. Classification (NCBI taxonomy): domain Eukaryota; kingdom Metazoa; phylum Arthropoda; class Insecta; order Lepidoptera; family Geometridae; genus Hylaea; species Hylaea fasciaria. The sequence goes on from LR990199.1 coordinate 6,411,474, forward strand.
TGGGTTCTGGAGGCCTAGAAGAGGGCAGTAAGGGGCTCAGAAAACATTAAGGAGGTTAAAAGTGGTTTTGGAAACCAATGGCTGATTTGTAATTTCATCAAGTACATAATATTTTATTCACTGAAATCAATATAATATACTAAAAGTATTCAACAATGATAGCTTTTGTCAGCGACTAAGTAGCGTAGGATAGCTCATGAACAACCAAGTTTTAGCAAGTTTTTGTTTAATAATGCAATTTGTGCAATCCTGTATCAATCGCCTGGTTCATCGATATGTTTGAGAACCTATGAACTATACCATAAATTATTCCCAAGTGTGTTCTCAATTTTTTCCTCCTTTCAGGTATGGTGAAATAGTTAACATCAACTTGGTCAGAGACAAAGGTACTGGGAAGTCAAGGGGCTTCTCCTTCATATGTTACGAGGATCAGCGGTCTACAACACTTGCAGTTGACAATTTGAATGGAATCAAAGTATGAAAATATAAGCTTAAACTGTAATATAATTATACAAGCTTTCAAACTGGACTAATAAAGTGGTAAAAGCTGTCTTATAGTCACCGGCTAAACCTTTGTAGTGTGTACATCTGATCACATACAATAGAGGCGAGCATTAGCATGTATTTAATTGAACTTTATTTCCATAGTATAGGATTTCAATTTGAAGCTCTTTACTGGCGAATGTGTAGAAATTTGAGAATGTTAGAGGCATTATAAACAAACCAATAGAGAAAAAGCCTTTTTAACCCCCAACACAAAAACAATGGGGTGTTGTGTTATAACATTGACTTATCTGTGTGTGTCTGTCTATGGCATTGTAACTCCCAAATGGATGAACCGATTTTTTCCTAATTACAATTAATTATTTTCAGATATTAGGCAGAACAATCAGAGTGGATCACTGTGAACAGTATAAAGTCCCAAATGCAGATACTAGTAAAATAGATGAAGTGACCGCAGCAATCAGAATGGAGGGATGTGCTCCAACAGAACAAATAACTACAGTTCCTCCAATTACACCAAAAACTGAATATCCAGTGAAACAGGTATAATGATAATATTTTCTGTATTTTAAATTATAAATGTACTCAATTTTCAAATTGAAGAAAATGTATGTTAGTCAACCACAGATGGGGGGGTCATTAAGTGAATGCTTTATAAATATCTCTTATCTGAATTATATTGCTCAACTTCACTCACAGTAAGATTCAGTCAATGGTGTCTGGTTCTCTAGCCAGATCTAGAATGGCAGGACGGAAAGGCTGACTGACATTTTTAAATCCATCATAAATATAAATCAAACAAGAACCCCAATAAGATATGTTTAAACACAACATGATTCTACAAAACTGGTTAATAGTAGTAGCAACAATACTACTACATATTTAAAATAGTGGCTATAAGGTATAATGTTATGTATCTTCAATGTAAGGAAGGACTCAAATCTACTGGTTGGTGGATTAGGCCATAATCACGAAAGTGAAACTAGCGCGAGACCCATTTTCATAAATACATAGTAAATTCAAATATATTTTTAGGATGAAAAGAAGGAGTCTAAACCAAAAAAGAAGAAAAAAGAAAAGAAAAGCAAAAAGAAGAAAAAGAAGAAAAGCAAAAGTACAGATTCAGACTCTTCTAGTGATAACTAATCATAAATTAATTTATAATAAATAAAAGAGTAATGTTATATGTATTAACATATTGTATTTTGATTTACATAATAATAAATATTACCATAAAACCTTTTATAGACAATGAGTGTTAACAAATATTATAAGAAAACACAACCACAATTTCATTACACTTAAGAATCTAAATAATGAGATTATTTCACATACAATAGTAAAAAAAAAAAACATAGAATTTCTGAAATAATGTGTACATTTCAGTAACGGCCCTTTTTGACAATGAATGCAATCACCTTATTGAGGGCCTAGATAAGCGGTGATAAGCAATTAGATTCAACTATAATACTGGTCAGTTTAAAAATATTAACCTAGGTATTATGTACCTATAATAAAAAAGCAATAATCTTACAGACTAGATAATTATAATACTACAGAGAAAATACTAGATAGCACACCATAGGTAACTCATATTTATAATATTAATTTAAGTAGCCTTGTTTGTTTCTAGCAAGTATGAAAAAAATATTTGAAAAAATTGTTGAACAAATATCTTGGAATGCAAGTGAAAGCATTATAAATCTCTGTGATGAAAGTGACAATTTGGAACACTTGCTCAGTGTAAACGAGGCCTATTCCTTGAATTAAATTCGATACTTCGACTCAGGACTAGCCACATTATGGGTATATTATTTTTAAAAACATCCTTAGGGGGCTGTTTTTTTAATATCCATAAGATTCTTAGTCATTACTACTTATGACATTGAAATATAGCCTTAGTTGAAAATGCTTTCCATTTTCTCATAGATAGATGTGTGAGCATAAGCGATGACACCTCCAGAGTTGCAATATTCTTTGGTACCAGCATCTTCAGGGTCATTGTAGGTGATCGGAGACTTCGTAGTGTAGTTTAGGAGATCCCCACCTTTGGCACGGAGAATGGAATGTGGAGCACAGGTATCCCAACGGAATGTTGTGCCTTTGGAGACGATGTAGGCTGCTGCTTCACCTGTTGTAGAAAAGTTAGATTAAAATAATATGGTGGACAACTGTTAATATTGCACATCTAGTGGCTTTCAAATAGAAATTAGTAACTAGGATTATGAGATTAAAAACCTGTCTCTGAATAGTATAGTATAGACCGAGCTAAAGGTACTATCTTTTTGTAACAATATCTTTTAATTCCCTTATCACCAAAGGACAGACTGGTTCACAAGGAAGATGAGTGTATGATTTAGATACATATTGCAACTCGTGCAAAGCCAGAGCAAGATATGCCAATGACTTACCCAATGCAACTTTCAGCAACTTATGACCTGCTCCAGGCACAGACTGCACATCCCACCCCAAGCTTTGGATCTTCTCTGTCACTTCAGGTTTTTCCGCAGCACTCATTAGGATGGTGTTAGTGTCCTCTTCAGTGCCAACTGTAGTACCTCCGCATTCACGGACATCGTTATAGCAGACACCCCAAACTATGCGGCCCTTCCCACTGTAAAACAAGGTTTCATGCTACATATTTGCATTTAAAAAATGTTTTCATTGTGGTTTTCAAGGATTATATTTATTACGGTGATTGAGAACACATTCTTACTTATCATAGAAGGGTTGGTTAATAACTCCCATCACTGGCTCCCCAGTAGAGCGCAGATAAGCCCCTATGAGCACAGTTACACACGGAAGACCTCTATTAGCATTGACCACTCCTTGGGCTCCAGCTATAAATTCCGCAGTGGCATCTGAAATTTTATACAGAAGTTTAACAAAATAAGTAGGTACAACTAATTTATAACAGAGTTGTGGCCCAACACTATTCATCAATATGGGTTTAGAAAGAAAGTCAAGAAGGTTTTAAAGTAAAAGAAACAATGAGCTAAATCAGCATATTAATTTCATTTCAGCAACAAAAGTCACTGAATGAACAGGTTAGCATGTTAGGTCTAGCATGCAATTTCAATCTTACGCTCACTACAGAATACCTATTAATAACCCTCACTATTTTTAAATGTTGTATGAATTGCCTACATTAAGGTGGAAATGTTCAGTGACTTTTATTAGCCTACTGGCTGTACTTATGTACATGTTACTCACCAATGGGATCAATCCACACTCCTAAATCTGTAGGGTTTATCTCTGGAAGATTTTTCGGTAAATTTTCTAATTTTAGTTCTATCTCACTGTGGACTGCTTCAGCCATACGCTTTGCCGCATTCGGTGGCACGAGGTAGTTCAGTAATTCTGTTGTTCTTTCGACGCTTTCCTGCACAGCAATGTTCACTCCACCAATTTCAGAGCACTCTTCGCCTCTGACGTTGTCAGTTAGTTCCGGAAAACGAGCAGCTATCTCCGTTTTAGCTGACTCTTGAGCTAAAACATCAGCTATAGTCTTGAAGTCTTTATCGAAACGAACGTTCGCTTCACCTTCTACTTTTTCAGCCACAAACAACGCTTCCTGCGAGGAGTCGGAGCAACAGGCTCGTGCAATACAAGCGGCTCTTTCTGACGCTATGATAAGAGCTTCTAAAACGTCTGCCATGATTAATTTTAAATTATAATGTGACGACTGAATTGAAATGAAAACAAACCGAGCCCAAGGCCCAACCCAATGTTCAATCAATAACACGGCTGAGACTAAATACACGCAGTAGCACAGATAAAAAAAAGAATGAAGTTAAATAGTAATAATAATAATATCATAGGCAAAAAACCACTACGTAACCCCATGAATAGGAACTTTAAAATTTTATTATCTGGATAATACTTCATTCAGCGCTAGGAGTATTTTGTTCTGTGGACTATAGTACCGCTACCGACTGACACCAGTGGTGCCAGATTAGGCAGATTATCGCTATTTAGGCTATATCAAGGGGCAAAAAATACAATCGACCACAAGTAGCCATTCAAGCTACCTAGAAAACAAAAACGGGCGATTTGGGATAAGTACTTCAAGATTACCCCAAGTATGGATTTAGTAATTTCTTGATAAGTATAAATAAATGCTTGTAACTAAACTTAATATTATAAATGCACGTCAACCTTTCGTTCCTCATGTTTTTTCCGTACTGCTTGCTTTCTTCTAGTTAGGTACATCCACTATTTATAGGAGTGAGATATGCATATTGCATAGACAAACGCGTATGAAAACGAGAAAACAATCTTTCTACTATTCTACGGCCCGCCAAAATTAAGTGACACCTCGCTGGGATGCAATTGCCTAGAGCCCTAGAGCGCGGTGGTGCCCCGCAATGAGATGTTACGAATCCAGTGAGTCATTATATATATATTGTATTATTAGTATGTATGTTTAGTATATTAAGTTTATATATTATGTTACTATGTATTTATGTTTGTAATTACCAACTTGTTTATTTATTTACTTAAATGAAAAACCACCGTCCGATCTTCTCGTTACTCCTCTCCATGCATGGTTGTCTGGAAGAGATCGCTCTGAGCGATAAGACCGCCCATTGTGACACTAATTGTTAAATCTGTTTTGTTCTAGTTTTAAGTTACTTTTGTACTGTGGTGTCTCAATAAAGAATTATCTATCTATATATCTATCTATCAATTTGATATGTCCGGGTGATATCTCATTCTGTCTCTTTTCGCGTTTTCTCTTTATTTGGCCTAAAAACATAGGCTACTTAGCTCAAGATGTAAGGCGAAATTGGGCTACTTGTCAAAATAAATATTTAGGCTACTTGATACCTAGGCAAAATAAAGCTAATTGAGTTTGCTGATATGGCAACCCTGTCACATCTCACACATAGATATCGATACGTCGTCTGCTGACTGACACGTCTCCCGTTGGTGTTGTTTGTAGTTTCAAGTTTGTAGGTAGTTACTTTGTTTTGTATCAGTTTCATGTAATCAAGTAAAAACATTTGTTTTGTTTGCACTTTGCAGATGGCCATCACAGAAAGGATACTATTATATTATAATATCAATACCACCCTTATTCTCACAGTACCTACCTACATTATTTCGGAAGATTACCATGTTGACCCTTTCGTAAAAAATCGTGAGCTATACATAACCTATTGGTTGTTGCAAAGCCAGTTTGCATGTTTTATAGGGTATGCGTGCAGGCAGGTACCTAGAGTTTGCATACCATAACATGCATAATTATTGCTATGGAAGCAGTTTATTTCAACTTTACTGCGGGTTCAAAAAATCTTGATGTGTTATTAGGTAGGTACCTATTACTTGCTTGGATAAAAACAATATTCAATGGACTGTAAGACCATCCATGTGCTGGTCTTCTGCAAGACATTGCAAAAGGCCAGCCTAATATAACAAAATTTACATTGTGTACATATTACAATGTGGCAGTATATTATGTAGGTACCTGCAGTGGGTTATTAGCAGTTGGTATACTAAGTAATTTTGTTTGTGTGAATATTATTTGTGTTTGTTGATTAAAACATTATAATAATATGTTTGTTTTGTCAATAATAATATCTAAAATTTAGATTCTAAATGGTATGTAGGTACATATGTTATACCTACTTCATTTATTTATTATAATATTTATTGCATGCATTTCACTTGGTGTATGTATGTATGTTTATGATAATAAGGGACAAATTATTATGACTGTGTAACTCCGCCACATAAATGTTAATATAATTTAACATTTATGACTCCGGTTCTAAGCGCGGGTTAAGGAGGAAGGTACAGTATCTAATAATTAAAACACAGTTTTAGTAGGTACCTACCTAACTAATTGTTTGTGAATATATTTTGCAGCCAACTAGTTTACTTACTACTCCTTGATTACAAAGATTAGTTATCAGATTGTTTATTTTGATATGATACTGCAATAAAATTTAAATTATGCACCTACTTGTGAAAAAATTGTTTTATTTCTGAAAACTGCTCACATAATGTGTCCGGTTTTTTTAATATTTTTAGTGTTAAGTATAATCTACTCCTCTGTAAACCCAGAAATCCTGCACATGGTCTAGGGGATCTCCGAAATAAGCCTCTGCCATGACCTACCTCTCACCCTCCGCTCCCCTAGAATGGTAGGTCTGTGCATTTGTTTTTAAAACATTAGTTCATGTACGAAAATTGTAATAAACAAATTCGTGCTAGTTACATACACCATTTATAACTTCAGAACAGCTGGACTGATTATATTTTATGATGTTTGATTAGGTCAAAGTTGTTAAGTACGGGACTTACGGAATATGAAATTAAACGTACCTATGGTGTTGAGTGGAATGATCAATGAACTATAGGATAGGTAGGTAGGCACCTATTCTGGCAAACATCGCATCGCTTTCTTAAAATGTCGGTAGGTAAGTAAGTACATTATTTCAAAGTATCGATATGAGTACATAGGTATCGATACCATTATACCAGTAAAAGACAAATAGGTACCTATAATAGTACCGATATTTAGCTAAATATCGATAGCATTATCAGTATTTCCGTAGCAAACACCTATATTTTGGAAATATCGATATCAGTCCCTATCAGTAGGTAGGTAAACCCTTATTTAATTATACAGTAGGTAGGTCCTACCTACTTAGCCATTAAACATTTCAACTACGACGTCACAATAATTCAAATGATGATCAAAATATTATGATTGTTGTCAATAAGATGTTGTGTCAGCCTTACCTAATCTAAAAATGTATAAGATACATTTTTATTACAATTTATTACTATACCATACCTACCTATCTAGACAATTTATTAATATTCTTTGTAAGGAAAAATAAAACGCAAAAAAGATAGGTAGGTACCTACCTACCTACTACGTTTTCTTTCTTTATTTGCATTCATCGTGTACACATATACACTGTACACAATTTTATTATATATATACCACACGTAGCAAATTATCGTAAAGTTGTTAAGACTACAATAATAGTCTCTATTCCAATGTTGTTAGAGCTGCTGTTTTCTGACAAGAATGCTCTTATGTTGGTAATACGCCTTACTGCGTAAGAATAGCCAAAACAAACCATTATAAATGTCAAAAAAGTGCACACATGCATAAGACGTCAAACTAAATTACGCACACGTATGTAAATTTGCAGCATTTATCGTCTGTACCACAGGATATGTATATCATCCTAATGAGTAAGTGAGTGAACAAATGAACTCATATTCCATTTTTTCACTCATTAGCGGGATTCACATACACAATCCTGCAAGACCGAAATTGCACAGACAAAAAAATTGTGCAATTAAAAAAAAAAAATCTTGTGACTGTCAAAATTACTGAGTGAATCTAGCCCGTTCGCAATAACACAGGCAGGTGCTGTTACTGACATTGACAATTGACAATGTCGACAACTGTCGACTACAAAAGTTTTTTTGTTTTAGCAATGGCTTCGCACGGTTTGCGCATATAGCCAGTGTCAAGAATTTTATTATAATAAGTATATTTCTGAGTTTTGGCGGGAATCCGATAGTGAGACGTTGTTGGTTTTGTATTATTAGCTCAAACTTGTGTTTCTTCGAGTGTTAATGTGTAATATTGGTGGAATATTAACCATTAAGTGTTCGTTAACGTGCACGAGTGTGGGCGAATGATATAAACTCAAAAAACGTGTCATTTCGCATTTTTTCCAAAACTCCCAAGAAGTTTCAGTAAAGCACCCACTACTTTACTGAATCATGACTGACGATGTAAATAATTGACTTGACTACTTGACCACGATTGCTATAACATTGCTGTGACTTTCTTAATGTGAAATTAAGAAATACTTAAAATAAAACACTTGACACTGGCTATATGCACAAACCGTGCGAAGCCATAACTAAAACAAAAAAAAAAAAAGTATATTTCTTAATTTCACATTAAAAAAGTCACAGCAATATAGCAATCGTGGTCAAGTCGTCAAGTCAATTATTTACATCGTCAAAGTCACGATTCAGTAAAGCAGTGGATGCTTTACTGAAACTTCCTGGGAGTTTTGGAAAAAATGCGAAATGACACGTTTTTGGAGTTTATATCATTCGCCCACACTCGTGCACGTTAACGAACACTTAATGATTAATATTCCACCAATATTATATTAGGATTCCCGCCAAAACTATTTTACTATAATATGTATTATATGTATTGTATGCTATTTTATTACTCTGTCGGATTCCCGCCAAAACGTTTTGGCGGAAACCCGACAGAGTAATAAAATAGCAGGAGCTGTACCTACCTAGGTAAGGTAGGTAGGGTATCTACTCCTGCTATTTTATTACTCTGTTCTAGCTATTACTTAAGTTTTCTTTGTTCTGTGGTGTTTCAATAAAAAGTTTATCTATCTATCTAATCTATATATCTGAATTAGTAGGTACCTATACCTAAGTATTTTTGTACAGGTACCTATCTAGTATAATAATACCAGTATAGTATCTTATATCTTTAAATGAGCAATTCTTGTAAGTATAATATATATACATATATTATATAATTGGAATCTCGGAATCGGCTCCAACGATTTTCATGAAATTCAGTAGGTATATAGCGGGTTTCGGGGGCGATAAATCGATCTAGCTAGGAATCATTTTAAGAAAATGTCATTTTATTCGTGTTTTTTTATAATTTTTATTTTTTAAATAACCAGTTCATATTTTTTTATTATTTTATCGGTGAGATCGAAAAATATTATTCATATTTCATAATTTTATTAGTAATTCGTACTTAAATATAATATCCAAAAAACACAATTTATAAAAAAAAAATACTGAGCAAAGCTCGGTCATCCAGATATTAATACCTAATACCAGTATAATATCTAATTTTTATATAAGTAATAATAATATATACTTAGGTGTATTTTTTTTGTAGGATATAGCCTATCTTACGATGGTAAAATGATGCAATAATAATATAGATAATTTTGACTTTAATCTGAAATATTATATACTTAGGTAGGTAACACAGGTGTAACACACTTGCCTACCTAAAATGTACATGGCGCTATGAAGGCGATATGACTATATTTCGGAGGCCGTTTAATCCACCAATCCATCAACCTCGCGAAAGTGAGAGCAGACCCATGGTCAACAGTGAGCGGGGATAGGGGTTGAAGATAATGAATCAATTGCTGTGCCATCAAACCACTCACAGGGTAGGTAGGTGTTAGGTGTAGGTACTAGATTGGTAGGGTCCACCTTATTGTTGGAAGACAACGCTAGAAACTACCTACTAGTTAGTGAAATTTCACATCCTTCCAAGGTTTTGTGACTATACATTTTGCGATATAATGTCTATTCTGTCATCATAACAGCACTGTCCCATTTTATGAATAAAGTAAAAGTTTGCAGCAAGGTTCTGAATGTTGGTGATTACGAGCAAACGCGCGTGATCTTTGTAGCGGGTGCGGTGCGGTGCCGTGGTGCGTGCTGACCTTAGCGCCGCGTGTCGATCGCTCTATTTAGATTAAAACTCCAATAAAATGTGCAAAAGTCATTCAATAAATTTAATATATTTAAGCTTTTTTATATAAGCATAGGTAGATTAGATAGGTAGTTGTACCTATGTGGTTCAGGAATGGAGCTAATGGCAGAAATAATAAACTTAAAGAGCATTAGAACAAAATAAGATAATAAAATAATGACGAGCATTAGAATAAAATAATGGACGTTGGTAAAATTGTAGTTAAAAGTGGCTGATAAAAAATATATTATAATGTCGGTAGGACACTTTTTAATTTTTTATGGTATTTTCGTAAAACCTCCCAGGTCTGAAGGTTTTTGTCAACACGATAAATACGATCATGTTTCAAATAATATAGTGTTGCATCTAGGCAATCTCCACGAAGGCCATCATTGGCCATACAAACTATTTATTTATTTCTTTATTTCCTCTATGCACCCACTCATTATATAAATATTTGCTCTGTGCGAAAATCGAACCCGCCACAGTCGTTTTGTTATGTTGTAAGTACGTTGTACCTACCTCAAAGTAGCACCCAAACATTCGCAATTAGTAATTTTATTTTGTACGATAATACATAGGTAGTAGGAAATAACTAGTTGGTATCTATAACTATATCTACTACCTATATAGTACGTAGGGATAGATTGAATTTATACTTCAGTGTGGTTTCAAAACGTGAAATCATAATAAATCGACGCGGGCCCCAATTTTCCCATAATATAATATTATATTATTAGTATTACTTTAGATAGGTATAAACTACCTAGTTAAAAAAAACTCTTCTTTCATCGGGTGCTCAGAGTCTTCGGAAGCACATGCTTCCAAAAAGGAGGAGGTTTATAAGTTTTCGGTCACAAACCTCTGCGCGCGGTTGCTACAATTTGAAATAATCATAAAAACAAATCTGTTGGCCAAATCGGTGAAGTCTATAGTTTTATTTGTCCTATAGTTTTTTTTTTAGTTTTAGTTTTCGCTTGATTTGATTGTGGTAGGTACTTACCACAATCAAATCAAGCGTTATTATACCTAATGAAATTTAAATTAATAAAATAATTAATAATGAAGCGGTGGTAGCCTAGTGGGCGAACGTCCGCCTTCGAAAACGGAGGTGGCGAGTTCAAATCCCAGTGCGGGCACGTACCAATGTGTTTCTCGTTAAAACATATGTACGTAATTATCACTCGCTTATCGGTGAAGGAAAACATCGTGAGGAAACCAACATGCCCGAGAATTATTTCGGAGGCATGTTATCCACCAACCCGGACTAGGCCCCCGTGGTGGATTATGGCCTAACCCTCCTCACGATAGTGAGGGGAGGCCTTTGCCCAGCAGTGGGACAGTTACAGGCTGAAATATTATATTATATAAAATAATTAAGTAAGTATATTACTTATCTTGATCGCATAACTCCGAATTAATCAACTATAGGTACTATTTCAGTTATAGATAGAATTGATAAGAATCTACAAAGTATCTAGTAAAAACGCTTCGAGTCTACAGTTCTTATCTGACCATTAGTAACAAAAACCGACAGTTATAAATAGTATTAGGTACCTTCAGACTACAGCCAGGTCTCAGGGAGCGGGTCAAATCTAGTTCCGGTAAGGTATAGGCAGGTGTTGTAGACCGACCGAGAAAAAACCTCGCACCGACACAACCTTGAATTTTCTCTTAACCCACACCACAGCCTAATTAAAAAAAAGCCTTTTGTAATCCGGTTACTGGTTAGGCAGGTCCGTAAGAAAGGTAGGTCCTTTCGCGGGACTTTCCGCAATGTTTGGTAACCTGCTCATACTGCACCACTGCGACCTTGCACCATATTAATGGCGGGTAATTTGCGAAAGTCGTTTGGGCTTACATTTTTACATGCCAGGTCGGGAAAGTTGTGCAATAAGTGCGAATATTACTGTAATAATAATTAGTAGGCACTTACCTTACGTCGTGTAGCTTGGAATTTCAGTAGGCGACCGAAATAAGTACTAACTAAGATTCTGAGGACCACCATCTTCACCTTGCATTTCCACTGGTTGGAAGTAACTGGTCTTCTCTGGACAGAGTGCCTGTTGGTGGACGTGCCATCAGATATATCTCACAATGTTAGCAGATTTACTCACAGTGTTAGATATACTTCACCGTTTTTAGCGATGGCATTCTACATAAATCTGCAAATATAACTACGACATAAATATAAGGCTATGAAACTTATGCTGTCAGTTGGTGAAGCGCTTGTGTTATCATTCGGCCACTATCGCATTTCTAGTCTGAGTACGGGCTGGGACTAACTATCTGAAGCTTCATAACAGGAAGAAGGCTGGCCTCAATGCCAACATTGTGGGTCAATTAAAATACTGGCCTAAGTGATTTGCACCTAAATAGGACCTTCTTTAGTACAAGAGATGCTAATGTTTACTAGTTTGCGAGATTATGTGAACGTGATCATTAGAGTTTGCGTGCTGCTGCGGTAGGGCTGTCAAGCGTCAACTATGTTATATTTTTAGACTTTGGAATTACTATAATGTAAAGAGTGTGACTATTTGTACGGGTACTGGATGAATAAATTATATTTATTCGTACATTTATTGTTTTTTTTGGACGATTAGCTTGTCTTTTGTTTTTTTTGGATGATGATTAGCCTTTGGATGATTAGCAGTAAAGGGAGAAAGTGAGGAGAGTGGGGTGAGGAAGAAGAGAGAGGGGGGTGAAAAAGAGGGGAGAGTGGGAGGAGAAAGAGGGTAAATTGGGGAGAAAGAGAGGAGAGAGCGGGGTGAAAGAGGGGAGAGTAGGGGGAGAAAGAGGGGAGAGTGGAACGCAATTTTTTTTTTTTTTTGCACTCTGATAAAATAAAATTATTCGTCCGACTTATGTACGAATAATAATAAATTGTTTGTCCAGTACCCGTATTAATAATTATAAATTATTCGTACGGTAACCGTATTAACAATTATAAATTGTTCGTACAGTACCCGTATTAATAGACTCAGCCTAATGTAAAATACACTAGGTAATAGGTGTCCATACTAATATTATAAATGTGAAAGTAACTCTGTTTATTTGTTTGTTTGTTTGTTTGTTACCTTTTCACGGCTAAACGGCTGAACCGATTTCGATGAAATTTGGTATAGGGGTAGATTAGACCTATGAGACGGACATAGGCTATCTTAAGTCTCAAAAGATAATCTCGAAGGGGATGAAATAGGGGTTGAAAGTTTGTATGGGGAATCCATAATTCCTCAAGTTAGGGATCTGAAAATTCTTATTTAGGCTTTTGGTAAGAAATAAATAAATACGGGTTTTAGCTTTTTTGCAAAATCATCCCTGAAGGAGGAAAAGCAAGGGGGTTGAAATTATGAGGTATTCTTTAGATGCACCCCCTACGGACCACAATAAACGGCTGTACGGATCGTAATTTAATTTGGCAAGTAATTAAAGAGGGAGAGTGCGATGGGAGTAGAGGGGGGAGGGAGGGGGAGAGTGGGGGGAAAGGGGGAATAGATGTTAGAGTGAGGGGAGAAGAGGGTAGAGTGGGGAGAAAGAGAGAAGAAAGAGGGGAGAGTGGGGGGAAAGGGGGAGTAGGTGGTAGAGTGAGGGGAGAATATGGTAGAGTGGGGAGAAAGAGAGGGGGAGTGTGGAGAAAGAGGGGAGAGTGGGGTGAGAAAGAGGGTAGAGTGGGGAGAAAGAAGAGAGAGTGGGGGAAGAAAGAGGGGAGAGTGGGGTGAGAAAGGGGGAGAGTGGGGAGAAAGAGAGGGGAGAGCGGGGATAAAGAGGGTAGAGTGGGGGGAAAGAGGAGAGAGTGGGGGGAGGAAAAGGGGAGAGTGGGGGAGTAAGAGCGGAGAGTGTGGGGATAAAGAGGGGAGAGTGGGGGGAGAAAGAGGGGATAGCGGGGTAAGAAAGAGGGTAGAGTGGGGAGAAAGAGAGGTGAGAGTGGGGAGAGCGGGGTGAGAAAGAGGGTAGAGTGGGGAGAAAGAGAGGTGAGAGTGGGGAGAAAGAGAGGGGTGAGCGGGGAGAAAGAGGGGAGAGTGGGAGGACAAAGAGGGGAGAGTGGAACGCAATTTTTTTTTTTTTTGCATTCTGATAAAATAAAATTATTCGTCCGACTTATGTACGAATAATAATAAATTGTTTGTCCAGTACCCGTATTAATAATTATAAATTATTCGTACGGTAACCGTATTAACAATTATAAATTGTTCGTACATACCCGTATTAATAGACTCAGCCTAATGTAAAATACACTAGGTATAGGTGTCCATACTAATATTATAAATGTGAAAGTAACTCTGTTTATTTGTTTGTTTGTTTGTTTGTTACCTTTTCACGGCTAAACGGCTGAACCGATTTCGATGAAATTTGGTATAGGGGTAGATTAGACCTATGAGACGGACATAGGCTATCTTAAGTCTCAAAAAATAATCTCGAAGGGGATGAAATAGGGGTTGAAAGTTTGTATGGGGAATCCATAATTCCTCAAGTTAGGGATCTGAAAATTCTTATTTAGGCTTTTGGTAAGAAATAAATAAATACGGGTTTTAGCTTTTTTGCAAAATCATCCCTAAAGGAGGAAAAGCAAGGGGGTTGAAATTATGAGGTATTCTTTAGATGCACCCCCTACGGACCACAATAAACGGCTGTACGGATCGTAATTTAATTTGGCAAGTAATTAAAGAGGGAGAGTGCGATGGGAGTAGAGGGGGGAGGGAGGGGGAGAGTGGGGGGAAAGGGGGAATAGATGTTAGAGTGAGGGGAGAAGAGGGTAGAGTGGGGAGAAAGAGAGAAGAAAGAGGGGAGAGTGGGGGGAAAGGGGGAGTAGGTGGTAGAGTGAGGGGAGAATATGGTAGAGTGGGGAGAAAGAGAGGGGGAGTGTGGAGAAAGAGGGGAGAGTGGGGTGAGAAAGAGGGTAGAGTGGGGAGAAAGAAGAGAGAGTGGGGGAAGAAAGAGGGGAGAGTGGGGTGAGAAAGGGGGAGAGTGGGGAGAAAGAGAGGGGAGATCGGGGATAAAGAGGGTAGAGTGGGGGGAAAGAGGAGAGAGTGGGGGGAGGAAAAGGGGAGAGTGGGGGAGTAAGAGCGGAGAGTGTGGGGATAAAGAGGGGAGAGTGGGGGGAGAAAGAGGGGATAGCGGGGTAAGAAAGAGGGTAGAGTGGGGAGAAAGAGAGGTGAGAGTGGGGAGAGCGGGGTGAGAAAGAGGGTAGAGTGGGGAGAAAGAGAGGTGAGAGTGGGGAGAAAGAGGGTAGAATGGGGAAGAAAGAGGGGAGAGTGGGGTAAGAAGGGAGAGTGGGAAAAAAGAGAGGAGAGTGGGGGTAGGAGGGGAGAGTGCGGGGAAATAGGAGAGAGGGGGGGGAGAGGGGGGAGAGAAATTGAGTGCGATATATATAGAAATAGAGGGAAAGGGTGTGAGCGAAGAAGGGAAAGGGAGAGATATAGACGGAGAGGGCGAGGGAAATAAATATAATGGATGAGATGGACAGGGAGAGAGAAGACTAGAGATTGAGAGTGGAGAGGGATATTAATGATAGAAAGATAGGGAAAGATATAGAGATATAAGGAGAGGGAAAGAGATAGAGATAGAGGAAGAGAGATAGAAAGAGCGAAAGAGGGAGAAAGATAGAAAGAGAGCTAGAGAGGGAGAAAGATACAGGAAAAGGGAGAGAGAAAGAGACAGATATATTCTTACCTAGCTGTTCCCCGCGACATCAATTGATTTTCTAAACAGTTTACATTTTATATAAAAATGCAAATGAAGTTGCGGGGTATCAGCTAGTGTATTGTAAAATAGTGATACCGAAGTGATTTGCCTTATCGAAGCTAGGGCTGCTTCTATACGAATTACGAGTGCTGCGGGAGATTAAGTATAATATGCAATGCAAAGGTGGTGTACCTACTTAGTAAAGTTTTTAAACGTGACTCCAAAATATCTAATATATGTAATTTCTCACGAACCACTACCGGTTACCACTGTTACCAGCCCCTATTTAGTTGCGAAGTCATGCGAGATGCTGCGACACAGCATGATAACAATGGCGTGACTATTAGCTAGTACCTACCTAAGTATTTATTGTCTTTTACTAATTATGGGGCGACTCTCAAGGCCCTTATTATTCAAGGTATACCATGACAGACAGATCTTTTTATAAAAGTCTTGAATGTCATACAGTATATTATCTCGTTTTTATGGGCAATGACAATCTTTACGCATACCTTTAGATTTTAGATGGATCAATTTCGTAAAGGTACGGACTGTTTGGCAATCTTTGTTTGTTTGGACTGTAACTTGTTAAAATTTTTAATATGCACGATGTTTTTCAAAAAGCTTGTAAAGTTATGTACATCGATCCCTCGGATATTTTACTTTTGTCCCACCAGTGGGGCGGCGCCTTGATGGGACAAAGTGTAATTACTCCGATAATACCTAAGTAGGACCTCCGGAAGTATAGCAGGTACCACCTAATTAGGTATACTAGCATATTATCACGTTATTTTGAATTATATTAATAGAAATAATAATATATTCGAAGACTGCATCTATTACGAATAATATCCGCATAGTAAGTATACTTTACTTAGACACATTTTAGTATACGATAGTACCTAATTAAGTAGGTTAATCTAAGCTGCATAAATTATTTTCTATGACAAAATTTTACAGACTGTCAATGCATTCAATAATGATTTAAACATGCTTCACGCTAGTGTAATGAGCGTTTTCGTTGACATTGGAATATAATACTTACTATTAGATACGCCATCACTCTGTCCGTGGTACGGTTCAGTTATCGATCAACCGGACTACGGGAAAACATATTTTTCATAGTACAGCTGCACATTATGTAAGACGATGATATTTAGTTAGGTAAACAGTTGAAATTGCTTCATATAATATAGGTACTTACTGAAGAAACAAAATCTCACGCCCGCATGTGGCTCCTCTTAACGACTAGGTATAGGTAGGTATTAGGAAATATTCTATTAATGGTCTTTGATACTGTTGTGGTGCCGGGTAGGTATACCTGCGAGTACCAACATGAGAACTTGAGTAGAATAAAATTAATAAGTAAGTAATCAAATTTCAAATATTGTATTCACAAACAAGTAAGTACAATCGTTTCACAAGCTATCTGCAAATACAATTGTGCAACGAGAAAGGATGTTGCCAAGAGAATAATCTCTGAAATTGGAACGAAAACCATGGTCACCTGATACTCAATTAAATCGAAGACAAAAGAAATGAATGCACCAGATACCATCTGTTCCCAAAGAAATCAATGTAATTTCTTTAAACAACGTTATGTAACAGCAACGAGTAATGGCTCATTGAATTAGCATTGCAATTCAATGGGGCAATGCCGCCAGCATGCTGCCCTTCGTGACATACTGGTATATTGGGATTGAAATATACTATAGTCAGGAGGTCAGAGTTTTTACTGAAAAAAGGTAACGCTGGCCGTTACTCCACCGATGAGCTAGACTCAGAAGAAGCAAGCGGAGATCCTCGCTGAAGTTTACCACTTCGTAAACGGTGAGGCTCGGTGAGGCTCCCCGCGGGTTCTCCTGTGAGGTGATGACACGCATGCGGCAACAGGGCGGCCCGCGCCCTGTTGCGGTGGTTGTCGTAGGCCTGGCTCCACCGCTCGGTAGAGTGGTTGCTAGAGGGCTAGACAAACTGAAATGGCTTGTAGGTAATACTAACTTTTTCGATAATAGGTACGTTATAATAATATGTAAGTACCTATTCTCGATAAAGGCCAACCACAATTTATTTTCTTATTAATATAATATGAGAATTTTATATTTCTTCATTTATTCAATTTTACCTTTAATTATTTATGAATTCCTCATTAGAAGATACACCGAAGCAGAAACCGTCAGTAATTATCCACCTTCAGGGGTGACTGGCAAGTAATGCGGTCGGTGCCTTCTTCAACGGAGATAGCCCCCGACGTGCCAATATTTGAAGAAGGTCAACCAATCGTTTTTCAAAATGATAGGTGTCCGGCGCGCTAGCGGAATTTTATCTCAAAACCGAGTAGCAGTTTGTAAAACGATTGTAAACCTATCTAATTATTCAGCCTGTAACTGTCCCACTACTGGGCAAAGGCCTCCCCTCGGCCATAAATCCACCACGGGGGTCTAGGCCGGATTGATGGATAACATGCCTCCGAAATACTTTTCGGGGACATTTTGGTTTCCTCATGATGTTTTCTTTCACCGAAAAGCGAGCGATAATTACATTGGCACGCCAGCATTGGGATTTGATCTCACCACCCTTTGTTTGGAAGGCGGACGTTCGCCCACTAGGCTATCACCGTTTAAACCTATCTATTATGTTTACAAAATAAGTCAGAACAGTCAGAAAACTATTCTAGTTTATAGTTTTAGTGCTAATATTCACTTATTCTAAAAGTACCTAAGTAAGTATTAAACTTTATAGGACTTTGCCCAGTGTAAAAAAAAAAGATAGGCCAGTTGCAAAACGGAAAACTGACGAGTGTAAGTGTTTGGAGCCTATTTTCACGTATTAATTGGAATTAAATTTTAACTAAATCCGTGCCGACCTATGAACTCGTATTACTCTAGCGCCGATAAATATTCTCAATTGATGTAATACTACGCGCATTTTCCACCTTTAATTTAGCCCCGTATCACCCCGTATAATTGTCATAGTTGTTATATTTAGATAACGAAACTAATTCTATGTAGGTATAATGTTTAAATAATGGTAGATCGATTAACATTGAAACTTAAAACCTACATTGACTGATATGCTACAAAACGTAGGAAAGAATTTAGAACGATAGTTAGTAAAAAAACTCTTTGTACCTACTTATTTATTTAATACTTGATTGCACACAAAACATATAAGTAGCACAATGTGGCGGACTTAATGCTTAAAGTATTTTCCACCAGTCAACCACCAATAAAAAAGAAAGAGTGGTTTAGGCAGGCGTGCGTCACAATTTGTTAGACGTAGATTAGAGATAATTATGTATAATATATTACTTAAAATATAAGATATTTTAATTATTATAAATATAAACACCTACGAGTATAGGACGTACCTACCTACAACTACATAGGTACTTACATCATCCCACTATTTTGTTGCCGGAAAAACAGTTGACACTTGACACTCATGCGTACGATAATAGTAGATAGGTATAGTGACCATGACCATTGCCTAGCTAGATTGAAGATTCAGTCCTGAATCTTCTTATCTGATTTGCGTTTTAAAGGCTGCTCAATATTTTCGTAAGTTTAGTAGACGTACCTACCTACCTATCAAAAGGGGTTACCACAGAAAATAGTTAGTACCTAGGTATTTGTATTACGCAAAATGCTAGGTTACAATCTGTTACTTAGGTACTTACCTACCCATTACGTGATAAGTATGAATTTGGTAATGTTTATAGTATTTTTTGCTAGACGTTAGAACTCTTACATAATCTTTCAGTAGACCTGTTTTTGTGTATCGATTCGAACTTTACATTGCTAGATTAATTGTCATAAGCAATGTTTACGAAATTGTGTTGTCAACGATAGATACCATAAATATCGATGGGTTACCCACATTCAAAAGAGCGTAAAATCAATTCGTATTAAGTAAATAGCGTATTGACACTAAAAGTAAATGTTAGATATTATATACTTATTGCAAAGCACAATTGGCACATACATACCTATCTGCTAGGCACTAATAAAACTCAAAATGTCCATTGTTCTAAGCACTAAAACAGATTTTGTAAAAGTGACTCGTGATCACCTGCAACGGCTGCAACCGCGATTATTAGAGAGTAAAAGGTTCGGTTAACGTGTCGCAACAAAATAAAGGCATACAGCGACATTTTCTTAAATTACTGTTTCCGTCACTTCAACCATAGTACATAACAATAATCACACGAATATAGTAAAAGTTTAGTGGAACAAGGTCTAATATTCAATGCTTTGTTATCAAAGTCTTGTCACTCGGTTGTTTACGTAATGCCGCCGCAGTGGTGGCAGCACGCAAGACATTCAATTAGTACCTTGGACCTAGCTGCTAGGCAGCTGTCTCAAACGTTTTGGTGTCTATTCCATTTCAGTAGAGTAGGCATCTATTGTTGTGTTGTAGCGGACGTTGTTGAACCGGGTGTATCTCATAGATCCATAGCCTATTGTTCTCACAAAATGACGACACGGGCGTCAAACAGAAAAGATATAGACATACTACAATCATATGGGCAAAGTCTGGATTAAAAAAAAAATGTATTACAGTTTAGTTGAGAGCCTCATCCTTTTTGGAAGTCGGTTAATAAAAAGTACTTATAATGCCCATAATAATGCCGGGCTGACAAAGATTTTATAAATGTGAGACAAGTGTGTGTTCTTTTAAATGTGGGACGATATCTTACTCAATCAATAAACAGGTTTTCTTTAAATCGATACCTGCCGCATTCATTTGGCATGGCTTGTTTTGCCAAATCTTGTATACAAGGACTAATATATTATAGCATTAGAAGTCACAGTAATACAGGATGTTTAAAAAATAGGTACCTGCACCTGAATGCTTTGAACGGCTTTGTTTGTTTTTTCAAGTTCTCGTTTACTTATTCAAGTCGGAACAAAAGTCACTAACGATAATATAGTAACAATGATATAAGTCACGAATAGTTATATATGAATAAAAATTTAAGTGTTTGGTTAAGCCAACTAGTAGCTAATAATAAAAAATGTACCTAGCAGGTAAGTACTACTAAACTATAAATAAAGAAATAAATTAGGTTACCTACTTTGGGAGTTGTGAGTAATAATTATTTCATCAACAGTTATATAATATATCTATTCTGTGGTAGGTATTTGTGACGTACTTATTTATGTAAGAAAAAAATATACAACTAAGTCGGTATCTATTTACTCACACAGACGTGACCTATCTTTATCAACTTATATACTGAAATTTAAATATTTTTATAATATTTAACCTATGTAAGTAAGTTAAGTATATACGTATACAAGAACTTAATGAACATGGGTAGATATAGAGATTTCAATGTCGTTAATGTAATAATAATTATAAGTAAGTAACATTCGAATTATTATTTATTAAGAGCATTCAACGTTACACCCTATGTACAATACCGTAACATGAATTTATAATACGTGAATATATCTGCATAAATAAATTAATGATACGAAATACCTGCTTATAGCGTCTCTTAAAAACTCCGACAGGCAATATAAATAATATGCGTAATCATCATGAATGTCCTAAAACTTTTAGAAACCATTCTAATACTTTTCGCTAATAATAGAACTAAAGTGGTTCCATGACCCTATTGCGTAGGCGAATGTAGACAACCCTTTAATTGACTCAGTCTTTATTTATGTCTTGCACTAAAAGGGTTAATGATGAGCTCCTCACATAGGTTCGATTCTTGCTTCTTCGATTAATGTATCGGACATTAAGAAATCATCGGAACGCCGCCGGTTATTTGTTCTTTGAGGGAGGCGCCAATAGTAGTACCTAGCAATGCAAAAGCTAGAATGCCGGTAGGTACCAGGCTTCAGGCTACGACGTGACTTGCAGACACCCTGTAACCCTTTATCTAACTTCACAGTATACGCCGATAAAGATATAAAGCCAAGCCCTACAAATAAAGGATGCAGCAACACGAGCCCTCGTCCTAGTAGGTATTTCATTGACTGAATTTTCATTACCGCGACCTTCAGTAGCGAGTTGGTTACTTCGATACATTGTACCCCTCGATTTCAGAGGTTGTGTGAGTTCAACGCGCGCGGAGTGCAGACCTCTGGAGGACACTAAGACAAGTGCTAGCGCACATTTTTTTTTTATAAAAATTAAAATACTTTTAAGTGCATGCCAGTGTCGGTTCTTTTGATAGTGACAAAATGTTCGGGGGCGCTAGCTGGTAAGTAGTTCGGTATTTTAAAACGTATCTGCCTCTCATTTTTGACGACAATAACGACATTTGTAGATAAATATAGTATAGAAATAATATAATAGTTAAGTGCTTATGACAGATAGGTACGCCAATTAGCTAAACTAAAAAGTTTTTTTTTGAATATTATACAATAATAAAAATATTAGTAAATAACTAGACGAGCAGATCGTTAACCTGATGGTAAGCGCCAGCCTTTAACAGTTGCAATGTCACCCTGATCTTTGCATTGCAAAATTTTGCAAACACTGCCACTCGTAACCTTGAGATATTTATTCTCAAGGCGCAATTTTCCCACTACAATGATTACCTATACTTACTAATTACTTGAAGACTCCCATTTGTGATAGTCCTTCCAGATGATAGCCCATTTTATTTTTGTATACTATCATCTACTAATAGATTTCTTTAGTTAGAGAATGCTGTGCTGTCTGTGTTGGTGACAGTCAATTATTTATTTTTACGGTCTAGTTTTCTACAATTCTAAATTTTTGCAATTTCTACCAAGTTGAATGGATTTACACGTATGCATACACTTACACTTACACACTACTTGTAGGTAAGTTACTTGGAGTCATAGAAAAAGTTTGGTTTAAATTCAGGATTTCTTGTGGTATACCTAATATATTCGGATCTCTTCAGAGGAAGATAAAATACAAAAAGAGAACACGATTTGCCACCCTTAAATGTAAACCCTTAATCCCTTAAATACAAATCCTGATTAAATTTTTAGGTAGGTAATAGATCTACCTAAAACTCACAGTAAGTAAAGTACCTACCTATCTATAAAAATATAACTGATAGGTTCCTACCTAGTAAAAAATTACCCAGTAACCCAATGTATTATTTATACTGAATTTAATCGTTACTAACCACTGCAATAAATATGTTTGGTTAAACTTTTCTGTGAACATTTATTTTTAGAAATAACATTTTTTTTGTAAACTACAAATAAGTCAATAAATAGAAGCAAAAACACGAATTACGTGACCTAATAATAAATTTACTTGATAATATGTTTATGGGCAGTACGTACCCATAATAATTATATTGGTTAGTATACGTACCTATACTTACAGAGTTTCTCAAAATTATCATTTTATGCAAATGTGACCACAACCTAGCGATCCTTGTTTTAGCATAATAATTTGTTGTCAAGGCAAATAACTTAACGAAAAATTCTTTATACTTTTGGGCTATGAGCGGCATCTTTGCTAACATAAATAATCTCCGTTGATCTTGTTTCTTTTTCTTAGATGTAAAATTATAATAGTGCAATTTAATGTACCTACTTATCATAAATCGAAATCAGTGTGTGTAAAATATGTTTTCAGGAAACAATGGTGGACGGTTTTGTTTACAACGTCGGTGTGGGCGTTCCCGCAACAGCCTTCCAACATAGTCTTCATAATGGTTGATGACATGGTGCGTAAGAACAATTCAATGCGATAATCCTACTTATTCTATTAATATTAAAAAGCGTATGTTTGTAAGTGTGTTTTTTACTTCGTCACGCTCAAATGGATGTGCCAAGTTTATGCTATTTGGAGGCAGCGAACACACTGGATTAACACACATTAGGGTAGGTACTTTTAATTCCATAAACCGCTGGTAACACGGTGGGGAGCTGCCATAAATTTGGTAGAGGGTTAGACAAACTGAAAGGGCGTGTAGGAGGGCCTTTTTAGAGAATACATAATATTAAGTATAAAAGACCTAAAACCTCACATTATTTTTATATATATATATTTTTAAAACTTTAGGTATATATTTTTTTTTTACCCAAATTTGACCTTAATGTTTTCAGTCAAAGAGTTTCGTTCTTTAATATTACTTTCTATACCTACCTACTTTTTACTTTGACTGCTTTATTTGCCTTGAACAATATTTTTTTTCGATAATTCCGAGAGCGGTCTCCCTTTTGCCGCAAGAAAAATAATAAAATTAGATCAATCCGCCGAATGGGACCGTGGACCCCAAACCTAGCAGCCCCAATCGACGGAAGCCTTTTATAACCCCTTTAACTTTTTTCCCGCTTGTTTTCTTTTTATTCTTCGTCTATGCAAGGTAAAGCAATAACTGCATAAAATATAATTAAATAATTTGTTATGACCTTTCCTACTTAATATTATAAACGCGAAAGTTTGTGAGTATCGATGGATGGATGGATGTTTGTTACTCTTTTACGCAAAAACTACTGAATGGATTTTGATGAAACTTCACAATAATATAACTTACATATCAGAATAACACATAGGCTACAATTCATAAAGATATATTATTGCATATTATCCAAACGCGGATGAAACCGCGGGGTGCAGGTAGTGTTAAGATAATGGAAAAAAGTAAGTTTCAAAGGTTCAACTTCAACTTGATTTAAGAAAAAACCGGCCAAGTGTGAGTCCGACTCGCGCACGAAGGGCTCCGTACCATTACCTATCAAAAGTAGCCAAGTGCGAGTCGGATATTTTGCTTTTTACGTTTAGGTGTTAGTTCGTTTTACTGTTATTAGCTTTAGACGTGGTTTTATCATAAATGTGACACAGTTTCACTAAACCCATGATAAAATCTGAGCCATACTGGGTCATGGTAGGGGATAACATCTCATACGCGGTTGAGATGTCATATTACCACTGAATTGTATCGTTCTAAAACATATTTATTTCCTTATTATGTTTTCCTTCACCTACATTGATATGTTGGTCTACATCTGTGTAACATCATTAATATTTGCGATAAGTAACATCATTCTTTATCACTTAATTTGGCATTAGCACAGCCTAATCAATTCTTCAACACTGCTCAGAACATGATTGTACCTATAATTATTGTATTGCGCAGTTTTACGAAGCGTAATAACTTTTTTATTTAGGCTAAGGGGGTGTAAAAACATTCCTATTCTGTGACCATTCATACTGGTGACCATAATGATGTATGTCAGGCTGCTAAGAAGAGTGTTGTGGGTCTAAATTCGTATACCAGGAATTAGTGCCGAGATGATATTTTTTCCTTTGTAGACTAGTATTTGACGACTATCTCAACTGGTTTTAAGTGACGATGTGGGCGACGGTAAACTTGCTTAGTCTAGAATAGGACTGGCTCTCGCGGACCGCTGTCGGAGCAGCCCGATAGGTATGTCATCAAATTTTCTACTTGAGGGTGGTAACACCAAGTTAGGCTAACACCAAGTTTTTTAAAGAGGTTTTCCTTCATCGGAAGCACAATCTCAGTTTTTACGGTCAGCTGGATTCGGTATGGGGTGGTATAGTGCCGAGTTGGGACGAAACCTACGAAGTCGCGAGCAGAAACTGTCTCTAATCTCGCCAATTCTAGGTACATAAATTTTCCGATGATATCAATTCAGATTTTGTTGCCATCCCCATTGAACTCACAAGAGTAATTTTTCTGGTTCCAATTAATGCGATATCGTTTATTTTCATTTTTCTGATACGCAATGTCAAAGATGAAACGAAAAGGTAAACGAACTCGTACTTACACATACATAAGTCCACTAATTTTTCTATCCAGTAGAAGTTTTGATAAAGGGTATTAGCACAGCGCCACTATCTATCCTAAACATGAAACAAGTGAAGTCAGTCAGGTCATTTTTTTTGTTAATTTATACAGATAAGTTTGTTGAGGGTTATCTGGTGACCTTAGATATTATATATAATTTATTCTGTGCCGTGCCAGATCAAAAGTAGGCAGCAAGCTGTTTAATTCAAGTTTTGTACTGGATAAAACAAGATAGGTAGGTACATAGCAGTACAGGGTCTCGTTCTAAAAACTTGCTGCTGATAGTGATGGGTAAAAAAACAAGTGACTGCTATATAATAGGTACCTACTTGTTTTTTTTATTATTTACTAGCTGATACCCGCAACTTCATTTGCATTTTTATATAAAATGTAAACTGTTTAGAAAATCAATTGATGTTGCGGGGAACAGCTAGGTAAGAATATATCTGTCTCTTTCTCTCTCCCTTTCCTGTATCTTTCTCCCTCTTTCGCTCTTTCTATCTCTCTTCCTCTACCTCTATCTCTTTCCCTCTCCTTATATCTCTATATCTTTCCCTATCTTTCTATCATTAATATCCCTCTCCACTCTCAATCTCTAGCCTTCTCTCTCCCTGTCCATCTCATCCATTATATTTATTTCCTTCACCCTCTCCGTCTGCCCTTTCCCTTCTTCGCTCACACCCTTTCCCTCTATTTCTATATTATCGCACTCAATTTCTCTCCCCCCTCTCCCCCCTCCCTCTCCTATTTCCCCCCACTCTCCCCTCCTACCTCCACTCTCCCCTCTTTTCTCCAACTCTCCCCTCTTTCTCCCCCCACTCTCCACTCTTTCTTCCACCACTCTACCCTCTTACTCCCCGCTCTCCCCTCTCTTTCTCCCCACTCTACCCTCTTTCTCACCCTCTCTCCCCTCTTTCTCCCCCCACTCTCCCCTCTTTCTTCCCCACTCTCCCCTCTTTCTCACCACTCTACCCTCTTTCTCACCCCACTCTCCCTTCTTTCTCCACACTCCCCCTCTCTTTCTCCCCACTCTACCATCTTCTCCCCTCACTCTAACGTCTACTCCCCCTTTCTCCCCCTCCCCTCCCCCCTCTACTCCCATCGCACTCTCCCACTTTAATTACTTGCCAAATTAAATTACGAGCCGTACAGCTGTTTATTGTGGTCCGTAGGGGTGCATCTAAAGAATACCTCATAATTTCAACCCCCTTGCTTTTCCTCCTTTAGGGATGATTTTGCAAAAAAGCTTAACCCGTATTTATTTATTTCTTACCAAAAGCCTAAATAAGAATTTTCAGATCCCTAACTTGAGGAATTATGGATTCCCCATACAAACTTTCAACCCCTATTTCATCCCTATCGAGATTATTTTTTGAGACAAAAGATAGCCTATGTCCGTCTCATAGGTCTAATCTACCCCTATACCAAATTTCATCGAAATCGGTTCAGCCGTTTAGCCGTGAAAAGGTAACAAACAAACAAACAAATAAACAGAGTTACTTTCACATTTATAATATTAGTATGGATACGGATTGATCTCCACTGTGCCGCGCCGCGCGCTTGTTTATGAAGGTTTCACATAAAACTAACGCCTTCCCATCTGAGAAGGCAATCTGAGTCACTGACAAACTTTATATCGGTATTTACTAACAATCCAGTTTATTACTTATTGTGAAAATAGCTTCTGAAATTCTCAAGTACCTGTCCATTCCAATCACTTTATAGTTAGTGCATTAACTTGGGGCATTAACCCTCTATTATATTACATGCCATATTTATTAATTAAATTCATTAACGGGTTATTAATGAAATTCAAAACGGGTAACAGTAGGTATATAAGAATCAGGTTATTTAACGATTTAATTTTATAAATTGGATTATTCTTAGACAGCTAAAGTGTAGGACTCGAAAAATAAATATGGTGACACACGCGCGCGACCATTACAATCAAAATAAATCTGTTTAGGAGTTGAGTGGTAACAAACACAATATAATAAATATATTAAACCTATTAGCATGCAGGTACATTATAGCATATTTTATAATAAGTAGGTATAAGTACGTAGTTGTACATGTTCAGATGATATCTATAATATAATATGATACCTACTATGAATGCATAATTTTAATTCGACTTACAACGGCCGATAAACATTAGTGCTAAAGAACGCCTGTACGATGGACGTATCACGAAAGAACACCTGTGCTAAGAACGAATCACGAAAGAACGCCTGTGCTAAGAACGCATCACGAAAGAACGCCTGTGCTAAGAACGGTTCGTAACGGCTGGGCGCTATATTTGCCAACTACTTACTTACCTACTTGTTCATATACAATTACATATTTATGTATTAATTATTTATGATGCTTGTTGTTATTATGTATTATTATATATTATATTATTGTTATTATATATTATATATTATGATGCTTGTTGTTTCAGGGTTGGAACGACGTCTCCTTTCACGGGTCGGATCAGATCCTAACCCCCAACATCGATGCTCTGGCCTACCAGGGGGTGATACTCCAGCAGTACTATAGCGAAGCTATCTGCACCCCGGCGCGTACCGCCCTCCTCACCGGGAAATATCCAATGAGACTAGGTAGCTTATTATTATATGGTTTTAATTGTTTAGTAAGTACTATCTAGACCCATAGTAAATTATGATTTCATTAACGTGTTTGTTTGTATATTATCAGTAGGGTGAGCAGGAACTTCTATCGAGAAAGTATTCAATACGTTCACTGTCAAATTGGATTTAGATTTCATCAGCGCCTTGCAATATCGACAAGATGCGTACACGAACGGTCACCTTGATCGATACGTTAACGTTACAAGCAGTTAAAATTTTCGTGCTGCCCTATTGTAGGAGTACTGATCAGTGATCACCCTACCGAAAAGTATGTTCACTCCACGTATCGTAGTCGAATATCGCAATATGATTGAAAAAAGCGTATCTTCGATTTCAGGAATGCACGGAATGCCCCTGTTCAACTCCGAAGACCGAGGTATCCCACTCACGGAGCGTCTCCTGCCTTCATACTTGAAGGAGCTGGGGTACTCCACGCACCTGGTGGGGAAGTGGCACGTGGGGATGTCCAGGCAAGAGTATCTGCCAACTTCCAGGGGCTACGACACCCACTACGGCATGCGAGGGGGTTTCATAGACTACTATACGTATAACAAAGTTGAATCGGTAAGTGACACAATGCGTCATCATCATCATCATCATCATTAGCCTGAAGAAGTCCACTGCTGGACATCGGCCTCCCCTATACATTTCCAGGAAAAACGATTCTGAGCCCTTTTTATCCAAAGACTACCCGCGATCTTAACAATGTCAATGTGTTATTTTGACACAGTGCGTACTACCTAACCAATAAGGAATTCGAGTAATTAGAAATTAGCGTCCAATAGAATTTGTAGTCCTTGAATTAAATTACATTATTCAAATGGTCCGTTACAGATCACTTCTTACTATTCAATTTCTGAAATTTGGCGGTAATGATAAATCACTTCACATTCATCAACTTTATTTTCATAGGTACCTACATAATTATGATGTTAGGCAGATACTTCTTGATTGACTCAAGCTGAATCATTTAAATAAGGTAGGTAGTAACTAAGTATGTAATATAAATGAATTTTGACTGAATATAATATCAAATTGTTGATGAATCAAACTAAACTGAACTGATCGTTACAAGTAGAGACTGCGGTAACTAGGATGCAGGATATAAAAGCGACCTAGCACCTGCTGTGTTAACTTCTCTATGGTATTTTCAGTGGCCTAGCGGACGGTTGATGTTTGGGTTGGATCTGTACGATGACTCGATCCCACAGGAAGAAGAGCAGAGGTATATCGTTGATGCTCTCACAGATAGAGCTATAGAAGGTATGTGACAAAGTTTTTTATATATATTTTTTTTAATACAATTTATTACAAATAAATGGCTGGAACTAATAAATATGATACAAGACTTCGGTTTTGTCTATTAAACAAACAGAAGCCACAACTTTCATAGCGTAGTTACTTGGGTTAGCCGCATACACGCAATTTTACTATTTATTGACAATGCAAGATTGGCAATAATATTGGTCAATAATCATGGCTCTGCAGTAAAGTAAGTACTCTGCACACTACGCAATAACTTAGCCAATAATATTGTGTGTGTGTGAGGGTAGCATTTAGCCACAACGGCCACTAGAAAATAGTAGGTAGTAGTAAATAGTAGGCTCGTAGTAGTAAATAGTAGTTATAGTAACTAGTAGTAGTAGTAACTAGTAGTAGTAGTAACTAGTAGTAGTAAATAGTAGAGTGATAGAACATATTATCGACACCTAACAAGAGTACAATATATACTATTTAAAGAAACCCTAATTTTAGTTCTTAAACTTTCGCGAATATAAAACATATTATTATTAACTAGCTAAAAACGGATCTAATCAGCGCACAAACAAATATTAAAATGTATCTATAATTTTGACATACCTCGACGTTTCGGCCGAGTTACATCGACCGTGGTCACGAGAAGACACCTCTTCTGCGCGAATTAGACCCGTTTTTAGCTAGTTAAAAACCCTAATTTTCTTGTCTGATTTGTCTATACCAGTGATCCACAATCACAACACTAGCAGACCACTGTTTCTTCACGTGACGCACAACGCGCCCCACGCCGGGAACGATGGGTCGCCGCTGCAGCCGCCACTCTACTCCTCAGTGAATAGCCAGCATATCGCCAACTCTAACCGAAGACTGTATGCAGGTAAATAGCCTATTTAGCGTCGAATGATTCCAGTGACATATCTTCTGCTTTCTTAGTAAATGGGTTTCGAGCACCCACTTCGTGATCCGAATAGCTGTCAGAGTAAAAGGGCAATAAATTGCTGCTCACTATTGAACATTATGCTATTGACAATAATCATTATTATGGTAAAGCAAGTATTTAATAACGAGCTTTTTGAAGGTTGAGAGAAAGGATTAGGTGGGGCTGTAAAAATGTATGCTTTGTCCACGTTGGTTGCGAAATAATCCTATGGCTGGATTTAAACCAACTATGTTTTGGATATTGCGAAATATATTTTATCCAACTACTTTTTTTTCAATAGGTATCTTGTTTTATTTCAAGTTTATTTGTGACAACTTTACCTGTTTTCCTAATTGGCAATATTTTAGCTAGTATTATTATAATGTACTTAGGTGTAAAAACTAAGTTGCTATCTTATAAAATTATGTTACAGCAAAATTAACGAATTTTTAATTATTAATTATTCCAGAGGTAGTGAGTCATATCGATCGCAGTATTGGACAAATCATTGGAGCACTGTCATACAAAGGTCTCATGGACGATACAATCATTATCTTCGCATCAGATAATGGTGCTCCTACTGTTGGTACCTTTTCCAACTGGGGCGTCAACTTACCTTTGAGGGGTATAAAAAACACACCTTGGGAGGGGGCTGTGAGAGTCCCGGCATTTATCTGGCATTCTTCACTCACACCTAGAGTGTGGGATGGCCTCATGCACATTACTGACTGGCTCCCAACCCTCACAGCAGCAGTAGGAGGTACAGTGAATGGACAAATTGATGGCGTCAATCAATGGAATTCAATAGTACATGATGGAATGTCAAAGAGAAGAGAGGTTCTCATAGCCGTTGAAGATAGCAACAGAAATATGTATGCAGCTTATAGAGCTGGTGACTATAAGGTTATTGTAGGCAATGTGACAGGACTGCGCAACGGTCATTATGGAACAGAACTGTTGATAAACAGGCGACCAACCCAAGAGTACTATCCCACACTTAGGAACTGTGAGGTAGCGAGAAGGTTTGAAGAGTTCGGAAGGTATTTGGGTGTGGAAGAAGTAAATAATATGAGAAGCGCCGCTACTATTAGACAAGAAGACACTATCAGAGATCCAACTCCTTGTGAACCGACACCTAGTAAGTACTTGATATACTTCAATAATAAGTGTATACATTTTACATTGTACTATTCACTGTCGAAGCATAATGCATTGGCGTTTATATGCCCATGTTTTCGACGTATCAATAAACTTTTGTACTAGGAATTATTAAGACTTACCTATGTGGCATTAAAAACAATTTTGATTATAGATCGTGGTTGTCTCTTCAACGTACGACGTGATCCGTCTGAAAGCCACGATCTCTGGAGCCAAGCTACGAAGATAGCTGGGATGCTATCTAGCCGACTCCGAGGATTATGGTCCCAGCAACTACGGCGGGGGCCCCCGAGATTGATGAACGAATCCGATCCCGCCAACTTCGGCTATAATTGGGGGCCTTGGATTAACGAAGTTAGTAGCAACGTGATCCCGATTGAGAAAAAGATTGATAGTCTGAACTTGTCAATCAAGGTTAGCAGTAATAGGACGGGCCGTAGGGAGTCTACGCAGGCTGCCGCCATTAATTGTAACGGCACCACCGGGATAAGAAACTTTTTGTGTATATTGAAGAGTGTCTTTTGAGTGACTTTGCTATAATTGTAACCAGGCGGTTCGATAGCGAGTTTATCCGTAGTTGGAAATTATGTCTTTTTTCTTTTATAGTAGGTACCTAAGAAATAGAATTGTATTTAATCTCATCCTCGTGGTTATAATTTTATTCATAAGGCATTATTTTTCTTTGGGATTGATTAGTTTAAGTTGTTGTTGATTATTCAGGTGCCACATTGAGATGGTCAGTACGTAACAATTAGAATTTACATACTGATCCATTAGAATGGGTCACCTTGTAAATAGCTATAATTACATGTTACAAAAAAATTTATAGAATAATATTATTATTTGTAAGTTATTGTGATACTAATTTTATATTTAAAATTGGTACTTTTGTGCGTTATTTTATGAATAAAAAATAATAATAAACTTTTTTTTCTGAATTCATTCCCTTCGGCCCGTGTTCACTCGCGATAACTATACGAGTGGAGGAAACCTTCATTATAATGCCACCATACATTACGATGAACGATGTTTACCTACGCACTTATGTTTATTAGTATCATTCATTCTAAAATCAAAACCAAGCTTTTTTAACAATGTAATGATAAGTAAAACCAAAAAGCTTATATTTTTATTTTTGTAACATCCTGGGTTCTTATTCTTGGATTGTATAAAAAAAAATGGAGTTTATGGTAATACAATAAAATATTAAAATACATGAAAGAAACTTTTTCACCATAAGAATTATTTGCAAATTATGATGTGGGTATCGTATTGGTACATTACAATATACATAATATAGATATCTACCACGAACATTTTTACGAAAACCTCTCGGGTCAACCAACTGCATAGATAGGTATTTAAACTACACATTTATCTCAACACTGTTATCATTCCGGATGCTATAACACTGAATGTAGCGTCGCTCAATTTCTCACTTCATTCGCTTGGAAACGATACGAATTGATTCGAAATACGAGTCGCTATTTACAGGTTTAATAGTTTGTAAACTATGTAGACATGCGAGTATAACTTAACCGTTGAAGTAGTAATAGTATATAATGTTGTGTTAGAACGAGTGGACGTGACTTTTGTGTGGAAATGTTTTTATAAAGTGGAAAGTGATGGTGACCTAAACTGTAGAAAAGAAAGAAAATATTAAGTAAGTTACTGGGCAATGTAGTTGGGAGTGGCAACCGAGTGTGATTGAGAACCAAGTGTGAGTGGCAACCAATAACTGGCAAGAGGATAGTCGGTCGTCTAGCGGCGCGATCACCGATGGCCCGATGAGCTCGTTTGAGTGGACAACTAGATAACAAGATAGACAGGCGATCGCAAATTAGATAATAGTAGCAACAGCGAAAGGAAGCGTAATTATCGTATATTATATATACCTACCATATATATATATATTATATATATACCTACCTATCGTATAATATTATATGTATACCTCACCAGTGACGTCATGGTTACAAAAATAACGTATCAACATAGAATAAATTAATAATTTAGTACGTCAACGTATTTGAGCCCATACCCATACTTAAATTACGAGTAGAGGTCATGTGGCGGCTCCAAGTGTTTTAGTTGTGGATGCAAATGCTGAACAGCATACAAAACTATATTGTTGTACAAAGTTGTTGATCACTTTATTCCAATGGGCATTTACAAGTCCTTATGATAACGTAGTGGTTATACGAGGCTTAGATTCAAGTATTACTTTTTTAAATCTCTTGTTTTTTTTTAATATACATTGGGTAATTTAAGTATCTAATAAGTACATCAAAAGCAAATAAAAGCCATAAGGTTACCTATATGTATTATTTAATATTGGTTACAGAATGGCTATACGTTCTTCGATAATATTTTTACTGGTTCTTTTCGTCAATACTTATGGCGATTCTCCACCTCCGAACATCGTTCTCATAGTTGCTGACGATTTGGTAAGATTTTATTCTAAAACTTGCTCCGTTACTTCATAGAATAGGTACATATTAATATACCTAAAAAGAAGGGGCACTCTATTTTTGAATTAGAGCGAGTTCGCAGATCGGGAGCATGTTTGACATTTTGAGGAGCAAATATAGTTTCGACTTTTCAACAATTGAACCTAAAAAAAAAAATCTGGGTTTCGCCAGTTTGCTTTTGCCATTGGTAGAAATGATAGAAACAGATGATGTATTTCCCATTTTTAGGGTTGGGACGATGTCAGTTTCCACGGATCTGATCAGATCTTGACTCCAAACATAGACTTGCTGGCGTATACCGGAGTGGCTCTCAGCAGATATTACAGCCACTGTGTTTGTACGCCATCCAGGTCATCTCTCCTCACTGGGAAATATGGATACACATTAGGTAGGTAATCATCTGACCAGGAGAACAAATTTGTCAAGAGTGATCAAATGGCCTTCAATGGGTTTCCAAAAGCATTTCAATTAAAAAGCCTTTCATATAAAATTAATAGCAGATGTATACTAAGCAATATGCTCAAATGCCTTCTGGTACCATTACTACATTTACAAACAGAGGTCGACAATATCATACATCAAGCATTTACCCATTTCGTTCCAGTGGGGAATTTCAAAGAGAATGACCAAGCTGGAGGTAGCAAATCCAATGAAAAACCTGTATTTTGTACTGAGGAACTAAAGTGCTTAGATCTTTTCACAATCATTATAGCTTTGAGTTCCCATCAGCTTAGCTACTTCGGCTACCTTTTTAAACACTTACATGCAAGACGATAAGTTTAAACTTATATTCATGTATTATATTTATAATAAACATCTTGTTTGTTCGTAGGAATGCAAGGCTACCCCCTGACATATGGCGAGGACAGGGGGGTACCAGTTACCGAGAAAATATTGCCACAATATCTAAAAGAGCGCGGGTACGCGACGCATTTGGTGGGTAAATGGCACCTCGGACACTCGAGACAGAAATATTTGCCAACAATGAGGGGGTTTGATACTCATTTTGGTCACAGAGGAGGATATTTGGATTACTATGAATATATTACACAGGAAGTGGTATGTACAGAATTTCCCCTTTATTTAGTGAATATTGCTGTGCGTAAGATTTGTAATCAAAAGTACAATACTTATAACCTATATTCATTGTCTCTCCAAATAATTCGCACATTAATTCTACATTAACCTACTTTTAAACGTAACGCCTCCATGCCAATTAGCACCCCTTTCATTGTCATCTTAATGGCCTGATGGTAATGATGAAGATACTTGTGTCAAAATCCTAGCTACCATTTGACCAATTGTTTAATTTCAGTGGACAACCGGTAGAGTCTCAGGTTTAGACTTGTACCGAAACATGACAGCTGACTGGGACTCCAAGGGTTATATTACAGATCTTTACAATAATGAAGCTAAGTCGAGTAAGTGTCTATATTTCAGATGGTTCCATAAACTTTCGCATTTCTAATTGTCTACCAAATCGAACCTTATAGGATAGGCACTAGGCAGCATCTATGTACATCTGTGATAGATGTCTAAAACTATGTCAATTGATTACTTACGATTTTACATTATGTAGATATTTATTGTTTCCTTCAGTATGATAATGTCTAACATTACTTATCTGTCGTCTTTGCGGTAGGCTAGCCCACAAGTAAGTTAAGGACTTAAGAGAACCAACCCTGCGACGGTCGCACGCTTTTATCTAAATAAGATAGAATCAATCTTAGAAGTAGGTAGGTATGGTCTTTCGAGCTACTACTACACACACAGTTACTAATGCAACTGGAATGGATAGCTGTGATTCCTAACTATTGTAATTTTGCCGCCAAAGCTTTTTTACACAATCTATTGCTTTGCATAAGTGGTTAAGACAGTAGGTTTATGTTTAGTACTACAGCTTAGGTATCATTACTACAATTATTGTGATTGTTGATTGAATCTTTCCCGCCAGTAATCAAAGGGCACGACACATCAAAGCCTTTGTTCTTGATGCTGGCCCACCACGCACCGCATTCAGGCAACGACAACGCCTTGCTTCAGGCACCGCCTGAAGAAGTCAGAGCTCAGAGACACGTTGATTTGCCATCGAGGCGAGTTTATGCAGGTTCGTTTACGCGTGAAATGACCCTATCTATTTTTCTGTAACGGTATCATGTTATACTGGTAGAACAAACAGAAGAGGTGATATTTGCTACTTTTTATAGCACTATAATTTTTTGTTCCTATAACCATATTTCCTGAATCCTCTACCTACATTGTATTACTTATGTCCTGACATTGGTACGTTTGATTTTTTTTTTTAAATCACGCACCATTATTTATCAACAAGGTAGCTCAACATACTCTATTATAGGCTTTAAATTGCTCTGTGTTACGTTCGGGCCATTTTCTAGCTGACCATGACACACGTCCACATTTTACCACAACGCGCTGTCAACGTATTTCTGCCGTAAATTAGCTTACCACAAAACCAATAATGTTCCGAAAGGTTTCAAAATACTAACTTGAACCTACCTAGTACCTACCTAGTCGAAATCGTAATACGAGTAGTATCATTTTTCTTTCAGCGATGGTAAAAAAGCTCGACGACAGTGTTGGAGATGTTGTTGATGCTCTATTGGAAAAAGAAATGTTGCAAAATACGATCATAGTTTTTATATCTGACAATGGCGGAATGACGTCAGGAAATTCTTTAAATTATGCTTCGAACTGGCCTATGAGAGGAATCAAAATGTCGCCTTTTGAAGGCGGTATAAGAGTAACTGGACTTGTGTGGTCCCCAAAACTTAATAGTTCGAATCATTTGTGGAAAGGATACATGCACGTATCAGACTGGGTGCCAACTTTACTCAACGCTGCTGGGTTTGAATCTCCACCCGAACTAGATGGGAAGAGTTTATGGAATAATATTAAATTAAACACAGGATCTGATCGAGATGAAATTTTCGAAATTGATGACTATACAGGATTTGCTGCCATTATCTCTGGGGATTATAAATTAATCACTGGCGTCATAGAAGAGAAATATAGTGATTATCAAGGAGGCGATCTGAGAGCTATCATTGGCAAAGGTCCTTCTTATGATGATGCTTTGAGAAACAGTAAAACATATTCTGCTCTTAAAGATATGGGAAACATTTTTGATATGGACAGTATAAATTTAAGGAATGAAATAAGAGTAAACTGTAACAATAAAGGTGTAGAACTGTGTCAACCTAAAAAAGGCATGTATTGTATACGAAATGTTTATAAAACGTCAGTAATTTCAATTTCTAGAAATATAGTGCAACCGGTTTATTGTGATATTGGTTTATTTTCAGATAAATTTTGCTTATACAACCTGAAAGAAGATCCATGTGAGACGAAAGACATTTCTGATGAAAAACCAGATATCGTGACCAGACTCCATTTGCGACTAGAATTAGAGCTAAAGAGAGTGAGCATACCTAGAGTCGTACCAGTTTTTAGGGACCCTAGGGCATTACCTAGTTTGCATAATTACACTTGGACGACGTGGGCAGAAAGCATAATATCATAAGTGGAGAAACAATCTTTAAAATTCTGTAATCTTGTGACATTGTCTGCCATTGACTGTGAGATCAAGATATATCTGATAAATGTGGCTTGGTATCTGCCTCATTGATGTATACTTGCTTACCTTGATCTTGAAGTGATTGATATATTTTATCTAAAGATATTAAAATATTGAATATTTCAAACAATTCGTTTTATATTAACTTGAAATGTCTGTACGCTTAACTGTACCTAAAGTTTTACCTTATAATTTCATAATAGCACTCTGGAATAGTAATTGTGTAATACATTAGTATTATCATTTGGACACGGGGTATTCATCAGTATGTTTCTTTTGATGAGGCTGAGGATTTCCGGTATCGGATAAAATATTTCCAATCCCAACAGTTTACGAAATTGTACA
The DNA here is from genome assembly GCA_905147375.1 of Hylaea fasciaria. Classification (NCBI taxonomy): domain Eukaryota; kingdom Metazoa; phylum Arthropoda; class Insecta; order Lepidoptera; family Geometridae; genus Hylaea; species Hylaea fasciaria. The sequence goes on from LR990199.1 coordinate 6,449,318, forward strand.
CATACAGGCACTCGTATATTTTGTATTCCTGCAATAAAGTTGAAGGTTCCAACGTGATATAATGAATTATTCTTGTAGTTTAGGTAGTGAGTTCCCTTGGCCGTGATTGTTCAAATATTTATACCAGAAATGTTGCGAAACACCGCTCGAATTTACTCTATCTGGCCATTGTTAGAACCTTTTCTAACGCACCGCAAGGTATGAACTTTAGTAAGTTAAATTAATCATTGTTACAGATCGAGACTTTTAGAACTTGCTGATGGAAAGGGTTGGTCAAGGTTTGATGAGAGAGCAAAATATCGATTGACATGGCATGCCTTTTTAGATAACTTCCGGCATCCACAAAATATTCCCAATTGTTACACTAAAGCATGATCTCAACAATTGCAGTACTACTATGGATACTATCCATTCACTGGATTAACTTAAATAGGGATATCCTGAAAGGGTTGATATGTCACAAGAAAAAAGTCAATTCTGTGAGGTCAACACCGATGGAATCGAATTCAAGATAATAGAAAATTGTACAAGGCGCTCACGATACGGAACCAAGGGGTCACGCTATTTTCCGTAAAATCCATTACCTACCATCACCGGCAGTGATTTTAATCAAATTTTGACGTTGACATAAGATAAGATAAGATAACAACTTTTATATTATTGCACTCTACGACATACAAAGGAAAATATAAAACTAAACACCATGATAAGTACAGGTAAAATTAGCGGCCTAACGAGTAGGCATACTAATTATATAAGATCTGAAGGCCTATTTAGATGGAGCAAGATGGTTTTTATTTAGTCTGGTATAGTAAACAGCCGCATTTTCAAAACTTATACAAAAAATACGGTTTATCTTGCCTACAATTAAAAAGATTCATCCAAGCTCTTTGATAAGACAAGACAGATATTTCGTTACTTGGCACGCGCATTTAATTAAGTTGGCCTTTTGGACGCGGAAGTGAATCTAATTTAGATTAACATACAAAATGACTTCTTTACAGCCTTTAGCCGTTTAAGCATGAAAATGTAATATAGCACCCTGGGCGACTATGACGCGAATGTAAGGAGTAGGTATTTTACATTCGCCCTCTGGTGTGCCGTTTCTCTCCCATTTAGGAATTTAGAAGCTTATCACAAACGCCTCTTTTGTAAACAAAGCTCCTCGCTTATTACAAACATTTACGCTATTTAAGATATCCCAAGGATTTTCCTTGTACTAGGTAGGTACTGTACGATTCTATACGGAACTATTTTTACCAAGCCCCATTGAACATGATACCTACTGGCCCCATCTTAGATTCAATAATGTTTTGTGTAGTCTTCTTTTGGTTTATACGTACCTACTCTAATTTTTATAATTATTATTCTGGCCGTCATTACACCAATATTATGATCTAGATAATAATAATATATTTTAAGAAATTTGCGATTGAAGCTCCTTAATCAGTGTGTTTTCATTTTCAGGCATTCATACATAATATTATGTACAATATATAGTTCCCATCAATGTTGATGTTTCGGGCTATGTAAACAATATTTTGCAAATTATATTTCAGTCTCTACACCTCTTCTAACTCTTCCCTCCTCTCTTGTATACTTTCCAAATTATTCCCAGTCCTAGCTATATTTAGTAACTTAACTGTTATCTAAATTACTGCTATTAATTAAATAATCTATATCTACACTTATACATCTACACTACTATTATAACGAGGAAAGATTTGTATTTTTGTACTTAGTCAGGTCATAAGTATTGTCACACAGTAAAAACTTTTCTTTTAGAATGCTGGCCACAAAAAAGTTTATTGAATTCGAATTTCGAATTGTTCATGAAAATAAAAATGTATACTTTTTAGAATTTTACTCATTTTTAAATATGGAGTGGACGCTTAAAGAAGACCGTGTTGCAGTTATTGCGTTGCATCGTTGCGGTTACGCGCCAATTCAAATTTTTGACATACTGAAAAATTTGAATATAATCAAGAGATTCGTTTATCGTACCATCAAACGATACAATGAAGACTCTAGTGTAGATGACAGGTCAAGAAGTGGTCGCCCTCGGTCTGTTAGGACTCCAGCAGTGATAAAAGCTGTGAAGGCGCGAATTCAAAGAAATCCCAAACGTAAGCAGAAACTGTTGGCCCTTCAGATGGGATTAAGCAGAACCACGGTGAAAAGGGTGTTAAATGAAGACTTAGGGCTTCGGGCATATCGAAGAAAAACAGGACATCATTTGAATGCTCGTCTAATGGACCTGAGACTGAAGAGATGCCGCGCTTTGTTGAAGCGGTACGCGGGAAAAAAATATCGGGAAATTCTTTTTTCGGATGAAAAAATTTTTACCGTAGAAGAGAGCTACAACAAACAAAATGATAAGGTGTACGCACACAGTAGTGAAGAAGCGAGCAACCGTATTCCGCGTGTCCAACGAGGTCATTTTCCATCCTCGCTCATGGTATGGTTGGGAGTGTCTTATTGGGGCTTAACAGAGGTACATTTTTGTGAGAAAGGTGTAAAAACGAATGCAGTTGTGTATCAAAATACAGTCCTGACGAACCTTGTGGAACCTGTTTCTCATACCATGTTTAATAACAGGCACTGGGTATTCCAACAAGATTCGGCGCCAGCTCATAGAGCGAAGAGCACACAAGACTGGCTGGCGGCCCGTGAAATCGACTTCATCCGGCACGAAGACTGGCCCTCCTCCAGTCCAGATTTGAATTCGCTAGATTACAAGATATGGCAACACTTGGAGGAAAAGGCGTGCCCAAAGCCTCATCCCAATTTGGAGTCACTCAAGACATCCTTGATTAAGGCAGCCGCCGATATTGACATGGACCTCGTTCGTGCTGCGATAGACGACTGGCCGCGCAGATTGAAGGCCTGTATTCAAAATCACGGAGGTCATTTTGAATAAACTTTAGTGTCATAAGAATCTATGTTTTGTTAAATTCATTTTGGTATATAAATGGTTACATAATGAATAAACTTGTTTCAATTATTTTATATAAAACATGTGACAGAATTTATGACCTGACTAAGTATACATCTTTGTAATGAATAAACTCAAAAACTACTGTGCCGATTTCAAAAACTCTTTCACCATTGGAACGTTACATTCATCTTGAGTAACATAGGCTACTATTTATCCCCTAAAAATTAAAACGGTTCGCGCGGGATAGTAGTTAACGCGGGTGAAACTGCGAGGCGCTTCTAGTATCTCATATTATTATAAAAAAATCATATAAGGCAGTGCTGACATCTAATACGAGTAGGTACAATTAGATTTACTAACTCCTTAAGTTCAATTTACTGTAAGTAGTCTCAGATGAAAGCTTCCGCCGTTGGAAGCAATGAAACCTCAGTCTATGAACTTAAAGCACCTCCACAGTCTATTAAAGTCTTATTGAGATTAGCGGCAAAAGCTTTTATTCCCTAAAGTGGATCTTAAGATAATTGGCGCTATTTCCTTAAGTTCCAGTTAAGTAACGAACTAGCTGTACCTATAATGTACCAAGACGTCGCCAAATCGAGATAGGGCGGATGAGTTGGTACATTTCGTCAACTTTGTTATCAACGAAAGTTTGTAAGTGTGTTTGTATAATATTATTAATGTTTGTTGCTTCTTCACGTTCTAACGGATGGACGAGTTTTGATGAAATTTGACATGGAAATAATGGAGATAGCTAACCTAACACCCTGGATTACATAGGATATTCTTTGCTCCGATATCAGCGGGAAATACCGCGGGGCGCAACTAGTATCCGCGTAGACTTTTTCAATTACATTTGATAAAAATACAGTATACGAGATAATAATAAATTATACTATGACGAATTCATTTTTTCATTACTCAGCTGAAAAAGGTACCTACCACATTTAAATACCTAAATATCATAAAATTGTGTCTAAAATGTAGATAGGAGTAACCCTAGTGAAGATCGATCGTTGATGTTGAAAACGGGTATAAGTTTCTTTAATATTCCGGTGGGATTTTCAACACAAAATATTATAACAATATCTACAGGATACTTTTTATACTAATTTCACATAGGAATAAATTTTGAAGTGGTCTGTTGATCGCCCGTTTAAATTTATACTACTGGCTTCCGTCGCCAAAAGTTGGCAACGCGTTCAAAAAGCTTAGCACCAAGTTTTATAATACGTTTTTGTTAGAAAATGTCTTGGCAGAAGCTTGCCGTGGTCTAATCAACGTCCTAAAAGACAGGCACGGTATCGTGGTGTAAATTATATTATTAAAAAATAATTCTAGTTTCATTGAAATAAAAAATATAGACGTTCTGTTTTAAGTCTTCGTAATTAAGCAATCAATACCCAGAAAGCTTTGCCGTTATGTTTTTTAGAAAGTTCTGGGTTGAGACCGGCCGAGGCTTGCACTAACAGAATTTCATTAAGCTGTTATTATCCTGCAGTACTTTGGAACACAATTACAAAACACAACCCCGCTAGGCCGCCAGCTCGCCGGCCGACTGCTAATGAAAAAATGCCCAGAAATATAATTTGGCCAATTTTATGTTTTGGAGACGAAGTTACATTTTGTTGATATATCTGTTCGGGGAAGGAGAAATTGGATTCTCCAAACAGTCTTCCTGTTATATGTTGGCATTATTTCTATAAGTAAAAGTTCTCACTATCTAAAAGTTTTTCATTACTGACGCAGTGTTCGAATAAGTCGAATAAGTAGGTAGGTAAAGAGGTTTTGTAAAATCCAACTGTAGCGATGAAAACTCCAGTGTTAACTTGTTCGACGGGGATGTTAAGGCAGATATCGACACAGATGCCGACGTCGATGCTGATATCGACGCTAACGCCGAAGCTGACGCATACGCTGGAGCAGAGGCTGACGCCGATGTCAACCCATACACCTATATAGCTATGTGGTCATAAATACAAACTAGCTCTGTGTGATTTCTTTTCACACATCACTGGTAGCTTGCCTATAATTTAGTACCATGGAGTACTCGTATAATGTAAATAAATCTCAAATAGCACATACGTACGAGACATGCAATGGTATGTCTATATGTTATTATACCTACACCATTCCGATAACATTGACAATGTGAGAATCAGTTTGCAGAGTGCTTTGCACTGACGCGTTGCCGTTTACTCATACCACATCTAAATACATAGATATACGAGTAGCTGGTAAGTGTAACTATAGTATGTACTTCAGCTTAACGAGTGAGAGCTTAGAGCTTAGATCTTGATGACAATATACCAGTACATTTGTCATTTAATTTGTGGTAGCATTGACTTAAGAAAGACAGATGTCTTGTATTTTCATTGGTCTGTAACACGGATCGCAGTGCAATAAGGTCAAAATATAAGTCACTGAAAAGGGAAATGCACACAATTACAATCACTTATCCATAGTTCATACTTTATATAGCTACTAATATTATAAATACGAAAGAAACTCTGTTTGTCTATTCATTTGTTTGTTTGTTGCCTTTTAGCGATTAAACGCACCTGAACACATTTAGATGAAATTTGGCATAGAGATAGATTGGACCCCTGAGACGGACATAGACTAATATTTGTTTCAAAAATAATCTCGAAGGGGGTAAAATGGGGGTTGTAAGATTGTATGCGTAATCCATATTTATCAAGTTAGGAATCTGAAAATTATACTCAGGCTTTTGGTAAGAGATAAAGAAATAAGAGTTTCAGCTATTTTTACAAAATCATCCCTTAAGGAGACAAAGCAAGGGGTTGAAATTTTTCGAGATGCACATTGTTTGCCCATACATTGTTTGTATATTGAATGACGGTACGTACAGTGACATACACTGTATAATTATGAACCACCACATCTGTTTAGTCGTGGTTAGTTGTTTAAATGAACGGACCGTAATACAATTTTTGGGAGAAGAGAACAAGGGGAGATGGGAAAATGAGAAGATGGGAGATAGGAAAATGATGAAGAGATGGGAGAATGATAGGGAGATGGGAAAACGGGAAGATATGAATATGAGTAAATGATGGGGAGATGGATTAAATAATGGGAAACTGATGGTGAGATGGGAAATTGATGGGGAGATGGGAAAATGATAGGGGATTGGGAAAATGATGCCAATGAGAAAGGCTCACATCGTATAGTGGGATCCTATAGTACTACACCTCCCCTGTTTCGAGGAACAAATTATATTTTATCATATTAACAGAGCCACAATTTATAAATTTTTTGATGTGCTTTTATGTTTTGCCAGCTTTTCCTATTGTAGCATCACTATTTCTCCCATTAACGACGTGTCATAATAATATCATATACCATCTGGGTATTTTATCGAACTAGGGTTTGTATCGGGGGCTCTCGTATTATACCTTTACGTATCTAGTTCAGATTTCGGATGAGGTAACCCTAAGTGGCCCCTATTCCGTTTACGATCTCTCGTAAATTGTGTGACGTTTTGGGGTTGAATAAATTTTCGATCATCCCTTATTTTGTTGCTCATCTTGTTTATTTAGGCTGGATCGAACAATAGAATGGAATGGCTGTAAAGCTGTATGCAAACAACATCAACCATTAAATAGAACGGAGAGAAGTTACTGAAAACGTAGTCCCTTTTTAATTATTGACTTCTCTCCCTTTTATAATGTTTACAAGTTCAAGCATAGTTAATAAAAGTACCTATATATAGTTACTAACGTTGGGAAATTCAACACTGAACAATCTAAACAAGCATAGTACATATAAAAGCGCCGAAAGATAGCCAGCATCTAACAATACCTACATATCATTCTTCTTACATCTTCTAGTACATGTAACATAGATATAAGTACCTAAATAGGTTAATGAATAATATAAAAGACGATCTCATAACAAAATGTATACAATTATAAAGAAAATAATTTGCACCACTACACTCTGACGATTATGCAATTACGTAAGGTATGGCTCCCTATAGTCTCTATTTCACCTATTGTTTGCGATGCGTAATTATTAGGCTGTCACACACAATCCCCGGAACCGGATTGTGGTAATTTAAGCCCATTGCTGAAAAACAATTACCCCTTTGTAGAGTGCTATAATTGTGCTATGATACTAATAATAGCACAATGATTTGAACTGCCTTCAGTAAAATTAATACTTTAGAAAAATACTTAGTTGCAGCAACTTGTATCACAGGTATTTTGTTTATAATTTTAAGTCCAAGCTGCGGTCATCAAGTTGAAAATAGCGTATGATTGACGGCACATCTGAAATTAAGGATGTTAGTTAAGTATGGCAATGTGCTTTAGAATTCATATTTTGATCATTATCATCATCATAACCTATATAACCCCATAACATAACTGCGAGTAAATGTCTCCCCTCAGTCCATTATCCACCATGGACGCAAAGTTGCGGATTTGTGTACTCTAGTTATAATAGACTTTAGTTATTCAACCTATTCACAATTATTGGTAGGTGTGTTAAAATTGTAAAGACTACATTACATACTATTATTTTTGATAAATTCTGAGTGGAGATTAGATACGATTTTGAACAGCGAGTAAATAAATCTGAAAGAGAATAAAAAATGTAAAAATTGAGATAAAAATGGCATTGACGCTTCACGTCGATGGTTATAATGTTATATAATAAAAAAAAAAAGATACGATTTTGCTCGATCCTTTGCTACGATGTACGTATCGATTTATAATGTAATAGGTAATTGTTTCATAAATTGTTTTTACTCACGGTGGAAAATGTGTCCAAGCTTATGAAATAAAATATCGTGCTGATACTGAAGGGCTTGCTGGTTCTCGTCATCATGAACAGCACCGTTTTACGGACACTATTGTAGCGGCAGTTTTCCCATCCGCAAGAGTAAATGGCTTGCCGGAATTTCTCACTCTAGACATGAAAAATTGGTTAATTGTATTTATCATACATCCATACATAATATACTATCGCGCCTTTTCCCAGTTGGGGTAGGCAGAAACTGTTAGATCTTTCCACATACACAGATCCTGAAACACCTCTTTTGCTTCTTTAACTTTCATAAGAAAATATATGTTAAAATTTGTAGTTTTTGTCAAATCGCCAGTTGGTTTAGAGTTTAGACTCACGTCAGTGACTACGAGCCTAATACTAATGGATGTTTAAAAGATGGCATTGCATAAGCCTAGTAGAAGGGTTACTTATATAAAACCATAAAAAACATAATGTTTGGTATAAATACTGCATAAATAAAATAAGCCAGTATGAGTCAGTTCCTCAAGCAGGTTGCTGAAAAATCTGCTACGATATTGATCAGGTTAGTTGCTTGGTTTTGGAGTTGGCCGTATCTCATTTCATTTACCGATCGAGTGAAACAAAGATTAGGTACAAAACCACTTGGACAAATCGGTACAGTAGTACCCAACTGATATGGCTTACCGATGTACCTGCGCAGAAGATGAATTTTCAAAGCGCGGGAAATGCTATTGACCGCTATTGGTCGGCAGCCGCCGCCATCTTAGCGATCGCCGCGTGGCTTGCGAGTGAGATGGAACTAACAGCTGCAGTGTATTATGAACCTTATAATAGTGATCTTAGGTTGATTGTAAGTATTAAGCATTCTTTCGTTAATCTTCGGACCATACTTTATTTTCTGCGCGAACGAAGATTCACGACGCGCCTTAAAAGTTGGGTACTACTGTAACTGTATATTTGTTTGGCCGCCGAACTCTTGAGCTTATACCACAGAATAAATAATAGTCCTATACTTTGAAAAACACATAAGTGATCGACATTAGGTAGGTAGGTACAGCAAGGGTACAACATCGAAACCAACCATAATTTTTATAATACTCTGTTGTATACAAATTATCTAAAACTCTTACCTTTTCTATAAGTATGTCACTAAAATAACATGGAGTCAGAAAGTGGATGATACTAGCGAGAAGGAGAGCTATGATTTCCACATTAATAACACCTTTAGTGCGAAAATCCTGAAAAAATATAAGGATATTGCCGTAACGAAACTTGTAGGTATATTAAAATGTTACAACTTTAATTTGAATTATCGTATTTACCTCAACTAGTTGAAATGCATTGCATGGTATCATAATCGTTGTGGTTTTCATATTAAACTCCATTAGAAACATGAAATTGTTTTGAACGTGGTCAATAAATCTGCAATATCAAGAAAGACATCATAAAAAGTTTAACTTTTAAAATTGTAGGCATTATTGGATTTTTATCACCACTAGATATTAAAATGTTTCCATATTATGTTGAAAACTTTCAGAAACATAAGGTATAGCTAGCTATAATATTTACCTGTACAGTTCTTGCAGCTTTATATTCATGGCCCTAAGCTTCTGCAGTATTTCCTGTTCATTAGTCGACTCCGAAATTACTTTGCTTATTCTTAAGCTGAGCAGTTCTAATTGCCCGCAAACATGTAGAGTGAATATTGGTATTAGCGGTTCAAAGCCGAGGTATACGAAAAAAGCATAGCTGTCAAAAAAGAAACATAACCCGAATATTCCGCAGAATGCCCAAGTAGCTTCTTTGTGTCTCTCTATGAAGTACGGAAAAGTCAGATCAAACATTGGGACAAGTTGGCTCTGCCCCTTTAAATAGTAATAAACCATCAAGATGAAAGCTTTTCCAGGAAATATACCACTTGTCATAACTGTAACAATGGTCCAAACTTTGCATACTTTATTTCCTTTCTGAGAATACGTTAAAGCGATGTTTTTTTCTATTTCGTGGAACTGTTTGGCGTCTTCGTAGTCCCGATCTATAGTTTTAATTAGGCCAGCAATAGAATCCTGGTGGTAGAGCATTGTGTAGTATTTGATGTTGGAATTGATGCAAATGATGAGCATAGCGAAGTTTTTGGTGACATCGGAATAATTTCCAGATTTAGCATCATGTAGAAAAATTGAATTAAAAAGAAAAAAGAGACAAGATGCGTTCACAACAGTCATCGAAAGAAATTGAAATATCCAAAGCTTATTTCGATTTATGAATGGATGCGTCCGAATGATGTACATTGCAGTTGAGGGAATTTTAAATTCATTTCCGAAGCGCCAATTGGATAAATCTTCATCAGGCATTTTTACTCTGTGAACTGTGTGTCTTCTGTGAACTGGGACTGACCCAAGACTGAAGAGTTTCGTATGCAATAAGTAACTTCATCAAAGTGGTATAACAAGCCTATTTAATAGCGCAATTACTTATTAAGCACTCTGTTGTGAATCTGTAGGTGCATTTGACATAAAAATATTGTGTAGTTCAAGAAGATTACCAACATTGGATAATAATTGAGTAGGTACAATCGAAAAAAAACCACATCTGGTTTATTAATTTTCCTCGTTCGTGCCGATATTGAAGTATCGATACAGTAGAAGAAGTATAATATGAGCTCTGAGATAAGCTGTTTTTATAGTTTCATGTTTTACACTGTGGTGAAGTAATTAGCCATGTAGTATATGCCTAGATTAGAATATAATGCAGTCTCTGATGTTGCTATTGAAATAATTTTGTACGTATGAATTTTATCCAAATGAAAGCTTTTGGTGTCTGAAATCACTGCTGTTGGACAAATGGCTCCCATATTTATTTAATGTCTCTGTCCCTTGCAATCTTCAACCATCCACGCTGAAAGGCACAGAGGTAGTTATATATAAGCAGGGCCTACTATTTTAAATTAGGTACCCAGAATCAGAAACATAAGGATTTGAAATACTTAATCGACGTTACTGAGAAAGGTATATACCTAGTCAGGTCATAAATTCTGTCACATGTTTTATATAAAATAATTGAAACAAGTTTATTCATTATGTAACCATTTATATACCAAAATGAACTTAACAAAACATAGATTCTTATGACACTAAAGTTTATTCAAAATGACCTCCGTGATTTTGAATACAGGCCTTCAATCTGCGCGGCCAGTCGTCTATCGCAGCACGAACGAGGTCCATGTCAATATCGGCGGCTGCCTTAATCAAGGATGTCTTGAGTGACTCCAAATTGGGATGAGGCTTTGAGCACGCCTTTTCCTCCAAGTGTTGCCATATCTTGTAATCTAGCGGATTCAAATCTGGACTGGAGGAGGGCCAGTCTTCGTGCCGGATGAAGTCGATTTCACGCGCCGCCAGCCAGTCTTGTGTGCTCTTCGCTCTATGAGCTGGCGCCGAATCTTGTTGGAATACCCAGTGCCTGTTATTAAACATGGTATGAGAAACAGGTTCCACAAGGTTCGTCAGGACTGTATTTTGATACACAACTGCATTAGTTTTTACACCTTTCTCACAAAAATGTACCTCTGTTAAGCCCCAATAAGACACTCCCAACCATACCATGAGCGAGGATGGAAAATGACCTCGTTGGACACGCGGAATACGGTTGCTCGCTTCTTCACTACTGTGTGCGTACACCTTATCATTCTGTTTGTTGTAGCTCTCTTCTACGGTAAAAATTTTTTCATCCGAAAAAAGAATTTCCCGATATTTTTTTCCCGCGTACCGCTTCAACAAAGCGCGGCATCTCTTCAGTCTCAGGTCCATTAGACGAGCATTCAAATGATGTCCTGTTTTTCTTCGATATGCCCGAAGCCCTAAGTCTTCATTTAACACCCTTTTCACCGTGGTTCTGCTTAATCCCATCTGAAGGGCCAACAGTTTCTGCTTACGTTTGGGATTTCTTTGAATTCGCGCCTTCACAGCTTTTATCACTGCTGGAGTCCTAACAGACCGAGGGCGACCACTTCTTGACCTGTCATCTACACTAGAGTCTTCATTGTATCGTTTGATGGTACGATAAACGAATCTCTTGATTATATTCAAATTTTTCAGTATGTCAAAAATTTGAATTGGCGCGTAACCGCAACGATGCAACGCAATAACTGCAACACGGTCTTCTTTAAGCGTCCACTCCATATTTAAAAATGAGTAAAATTCTAAAAAGTATACATTTTTATTTTCATGAACAATTCGAAATTCGAATTCAATAAACTTTTTTGTGGCCAGCATTCTAAAAGAAAAGTTTTTACTGTGTGACAATACTTATGACCTGACTAAGTACATCAAATTGTGTTGCGGAAATATACTACTATGCGTAAAATTACATGTGGGATAGTCATCCATCTTTAGAACAACTCACACCTGAGGTACCTATAGAACAAGCATATTTTTTCATGTCGAGTCAACCCTAATTCTCAATCATAAGAACATTGAGTTGCCAATTGAATTATAGCCACCCGTCATCAATCACAGCGGCGTACCCGCACTACCTTATTTTGTTGTCAAACCGAGTACTTTCACGTCTACTAGTAACGAGTTCAATAGACACAAATTACTGGCATGAAGGGTTCCGGTAATTGATCTGATGGGTTCCATAAATCTAAGCAAGGTATGGTCTGACATGCGGAGCTTGCGCAGTAACTTGTCGTGTGATTTGATTTGATATTGTAAGGTTTCGTCACAGGATCTATCATTATATTATATATATATGATCATATTATATAAACGTACGTAACTGTAAAGTGTATTAAATTGTACAGACGTACAACAAAACTGTGAGATATGAGGGGAATTTTCTCTATGTAGGAACCAAGAGGAGTTTACTATGGAAAGGGTTTTCAAATGATTAAACGAAAAAGCATGTAGGAGGCAACGCCGCTACAAAAACTTGTAACCAGTATGAGCTAGGTAGGTAATTTATTTAGGTATTGATTTCTTCGGAAGCAGAAGGGCTTTTATTTTCAACTCGACTGACTGTTCAATCTCCTTGGAAAACTTGAACCCTCGTTACTTATTCTACTGTGAAGGAAAACCCTTTTCAGGCTTCAAAAGTGGCTTAAAAAAGGTTTTCGCACATTTGAATAATTAATAAATGGGAATAAATTAAGTATCTATCCCTCCATCTGTCAATGAAATATTTGAATAAATCACACCCATAGTTGTCTATTATTTAAAGGTATTCGATTTGTGAATTTAAGAAGTAGGTATACTACAATGTTTATTGATGTTTATTATTTTCAAATTTTTCAAATATAATTCAAACTTTCTAATTCCAGTCAAGTATTCAGTACGTAGTCAAGGCAAGCACAGTCATCATTACAATTCAGTAACTTGGCGAATGTTTTACTGAAACTACCTGGGAGTTTTGGGTAGAACACAAGAACAGGTTTTTGTTTTATGCAATTGTAGGTATATCTAAATCAATCTTAATCTTAATATATATAAATCTCGTGTCACAATGTTTGTCCTCAATGGACTCCTAAACTACTTGACCGATTTTAATCAAATTTGCACAGCGCGTGCAGTTTGATCTAACTTGAAAGATAGGGTAGCTTACATCTCAATTTATAGTCGCAATAACAAAAACCTTAGCTACAGCAACGCGTGGCCGTGTCTGCTAGTATAATTATAAGATGCTGTGTAATACGGATAAAGCGATCTCCGCAGTATGGGTTTGTGTGGTTTGCGATACCGTAGAACATAATAATACAGTATGATAATACGCGATACTTGTAAATATTCAAAAGAGAGAAAATTGTGACGTAATTTCTGCGTCCATTTGGGACAATCTCGCCGTATAAGGCATATATTTTGTTCATCTATATTCCGTTTGCGGCCGAGAACATTGCTGTGTTGAATATATTATATTTTACACAACTTTTCCACACTTTAGCACGACTCAAATATATGTTATGTAGGGCATGACTTTTAAACATAAATTGTAATTACGAGTTAACAGAACAAGTTACGTAATAGTAAAAGAAAGCAGCAATCAAACCTAACAATATTTTCCACATACATCTACGAAATCTGCTACGCGACCGCTACGTATTTGAAAGTACTACGCATTTTGTTTTCTATTTAGCACATGTTAAAACATAAATAACTATGTAGGTGCACCCATCTGTCTACATAGCATAATGTAGAAGCGATTAGTCCAAATTTTGCAAAGCGTATTCAACATTTGCATAACTGTTAATGCCTTTAAAGCGAGCGTTTCGGGCGAAGTTGGGAAAAATGTTTGCGTTAGCTTACACTCACATGATGTTTGAGCTCTCGCAAACTTTTGATGACTCGCTAACTTCTCGTTATAATGCGGCAGGTTTGTTAGCAAATGCATAATATACTTTGTTGCCACGGAAATAAGACTAAATAAATTATTCACGTAGAAATTACATCAGCTTAGACTGCGTGAGGTAGTAAAGTTCTAATATGAATTGTATAATGACTTCGTAAAGTTCTGATATTTAAAATCTTGCATAATGCAAATTGTAATTTATTTGAAGATAGCACAACGACAATTCGTGATATCCTCTCACTATGTCCAAGTCTGTGGAGCTCTGCACATTTTCTTTGGGACTACTTAGGGCTCTTTAAAATAAACCAGGGCTACAAGGCTAACAGACACTGCAGTTTCTTGTATCAACGGTGAATGTTAGCACTTGGTGCAATAAGATGCTAAAATCACAACACACACAACACACACAGTTCCTAAAATCATGTTGATTGACGGATAATTACTGTTGCATAACAATAGATGTCGGGCTCGATATAATCAATCTTAATCGCGTCGTCTCCATCAGATGAACGGATAGCAATTATGTCTCAACGGCTGATAATAATCATTCACAGAATAAATAACTTAGAATCAACATTATACACGGAATTCAAAATCATTTTCAACGGGATGATAAGCTGTCGTCGCATAAATTATTCAAACGGTTTATTCATAAAACAACCCTTTCCGCCCATAGTTAAATATTGTAGCGAAAATTTGTTCCTGTAGAAACATAAACAAACTGTGTAAAAACTTGGGAATGTAATTCTCTGCGGCCGGGTGGTAGCGTGGAAGTGTCGGCGCCGAGCCCTGGCTCATCGCAACAAATGGACAGGTTGATGGATTGCCCTAGTGCCTGGTCAAGGCACAGGGTCCAGTCTTCACTATTTCGGAGTAGTTCGCGCGTTCCACTATTTCGGAGTAGCCCAACTAAAGCGAAAGGTTTTCAGGTCACTCACTCCATGATTCAGTGGTCCAGGGAAAGTACTTTATACACTAGGGAGTTACCAGATACGTGCGAACCTAAACACTTACCATTATTGCGGTGTTGAGCAAGTTCTATAGCACCTTTTACCAAGTATATCGGTAAGTTTATCGGTAGGAATATGAATATTTGATGGCATATTTTCAGACCGCAGACGACTTTTTTCTTTGTTTCGAGGAATAAATTACGTCGCCATTCGCCACTTAAAAAAACCAAAAGAAAGTACCTACCTACTTACTAAAATATAACCTGCGAAAAAAAATTGTGCTGCAACTAAAAACATTTCACGGTGCGGCGATGGTACCACGAAATCTACCTCGAATCTATCGTTCAGTAGATGTATACATAGCCTTGGTGCCGACGCTGACTCATGGGAGGGCATTAGCATTCCAGCAAGCATTTCCAGCGCTTTATTGCTGGAAGGTCATGATCGCTGCTTACAGACGAAAGGGAATTCTGTCTATAAACCTAATTTAGGATTTATTGACTGTCACTAATCAACAAATTACTTAACTTAAAGCTTGGAGGATGAAGGTTTATTGTTGACCAAAACATTTATGACCAATTCCTACACATATCGATTATTAAAAGACACACGGGAAGCATATTTCTAACATCAATAATTAATAATTGAGAATTGACAATGAAAGACTTACAAATTGATACTAGAAAAACAACACAGGGTAGGTATTTATTAAGTTGTAGTTATTTTGTGATAATGGGGTGGCTGAATGAGTCCGTTTTCCTCATCCCCAACGAGCTGACCTATACATAATTTCATGATACTGCCTTCATTACAAATAACTGTCGGATAACATTTTGTGTTATTATAAGGTCGCATCGATCGAGCTGACATTCACGATCCGCACGTGGCATATTGATCCTCGGCATCCAACTTTAACCTTTATTGGTTTTCACATCTTTTACATATTCCCCGACTATCTGACCCATATCTGACCCCACCTATGCATATCTATGCGGAGAGATACAATGTGCTGGGTCATTTGGGAGATGTTCCATTATGAGATAGTAGATTCCTGTATCAATCGAATAAAGGCCTTTTTCGTATAAATGACATGGTCACTGGTCAGGGTTAATAAAGGTTACTATGAAAGTATTGTTGTTTATTACGGATGTGTTAGAAGAAACCATGCGGCAGCAACCATACAAATGCAAGTTCTGGCATTCTAGCTACTTTTTTATCAGTCGTGACAACATTGAGAAACTGTTAGCAATCGGATAAAATTGAGAACCAGTTGACAGATTCAATAGTAGTTTGGTTAACAAGGGACGATAACGACTCATTCATACTTACTCGATGTTTTGCCTCACGACCGTATCATTTGTCCACGAATATTTGCATCTCTCTATTGGTGTCGCTCAAAATCAGACCATAGGAATAATATTAATAATTTCCATTCAATTTGATAACTATGCCGACCCGACTAACACTATTCGCGTATTCGCAATAATATCTGAGCTCACGTAGTGCAGATGGATGCCTGCGCGAACTAATTGAACCAGTGAGAGGAAGTAAAAAAAATACCACAACGGAAGCAAAACAAAGGGTTTGAAACCGGGCTGAAATAGGTTTTTGTTGCCTTCGGCTGCCGCCCGTCCCGTCTGACGAAACAGCAATGAATAGCGTGAATCGACTGTTTTTGGGAAAACTTTTCGATTAACTAGTTAGGAAACTTGGGAATTCTTCCGAGTTTAATTAGTTGGTAAAAAATATAATCGAGCGTGGAGAATGAATGGGGAACCCCCTGTTTCTTTGCAGAGGCCGCGAATTAATTTGCAATTTCAATGTTTTATTTTACTTTTTAAGCTGTGCCCTTCCTCCTAACTGCCAGTATGTGCTGGTCATGAATGGGAATCACCCCTATTTGTAATGAGTTCTGTTTGTTGTCTTGCATAGTTGCTATTCTTATGATTCCCTACCTTAATAATTACACCAATTTAAAATAAGCTAAGAAATGTAGTATAATATAATATTGTCAAACAATAATATTAATTACTGCCTACCTGATAAATTAATATGTAATTTAAAAAGTGCAGAAAATAAAAATTTAGAACCGTATGTACCTTAAACAGCAACTGGTAGAAGTAACATTGTCGCAAAATATAACAAAAGCCGCAAGCAAAGCCCCTCGAGCTGTACAAGCCTAGGTGTGATAATACTTATTTTACGGCTTGACCTTGCAATATCCCATTATCCAGTTTCATTGGACCCAGGGGAAATGTTACTAAAAGTAATATAAAATCTAACGAGCCAGCTTTCTGCATTATGGCGACGACACGCGAGTTTATACGCGCGACGATGATGCGTAACGTAACGATATACAACAATTTCACGTTTTACACATCTGGTACGATATCTAAACTACTTATTAGGTTTGATCTTACGTGTGTTACATGATAATGTTGTGATCGAACATACATACATTAGTCTTTATACATTCATAACGCTGCTTGATAACTTAGAACTCTTGCGTAGGTATGGCGATAAATTTTTGATTGAAAACAAAGCCCTGTTTACAGTGTTTCTCATACTAAAAACTTACAACCTATCCGTGGTAATTTTGTTATAGGGAATTTCTTGTTTTGTGATCATGAAAGCACTTGTCATACAATAAGCTTAACCTGTTATTATAAAAAACATGAAAAATAAAGTTTTTAGATCACATACCTAGATCAATTGCTTTCTAATTTATTCGGTAAACCCTCAATTAATTGTGTCGAAAAACTAAATTGAGACACACGGAGGTGTTACATATCTCAATCTACTGAGTGGTATTTTTAAATGAAGCCAAACCAAAGTACGTACGTACGAAAAGCCAACATTCCGGAGCACTCCGGGGCACACAAGCTACGGTAAACTTCCGCGCCGTGTGGCCCCAGCGTAATCCACTCGGAAATCCCGGGCGGTGGAGGATGTAAAGATGTCGAGTGCGGCTGCGGATGCTAATTATAATTACACGCGCGTCATCAGGAGCCTCCACGAGACTCACGTATGCACAATTGTTCCGCGTTCTCGTGATTACGGCGCTTGATGGCTAACGGTTAACGACCCTGACTTTGGCAGTTTGCATTTCCACTGAGTAATACGATAATTGTAAAAAAAAATATAGGTAGTTCAGCAGTAAAAATTTTGAAACATGTATTCGGCACTGCGAGCTGATCAAAATGAGTTATCAATCTACTTTAAGTTACTGAGGAGTTCGGCTGTCTTTTTTTCTCTAGAATCAAATCAAATCACTGTCACCATAATAGGTATTGTAGGTATTGTTGTCGGAACTTCTCAGCCATGCAAAATGTCGACTTACATAATTGAACAACAGAAACTGGGTCAAAATTAACACGCACGATCTGACATAAACAAGTGAGACACCACAGAATTTCAACACAGAGATAAAAGCTAGAAAAGAGCTCGAGGAATCATTCATTGGACTTGATACCTTATTAAAAATATATGGAAATCGGAAATAGGTTTAAAGTTTCGTCTTTTGATGGTCAAATTGATTGACAATAATCATCAGTCCAATACGTTTCTATTGGTAGGAACCAGAGATAAGATATCAAGGTATATTTGTTTCTAGCAGCGTGATGAAGGATGTTTAACTTGATCTGAGTTACAATAAATTAGTACGAAAATCGTAAGTGCTATGACAAAACAGCTGCAGTTCAGACCATATTTTGATCCATGACCCCAGATCTAAGCTTGTGTCTAAAACTCTAAACTCACCTTGTACCTCGTACCGAAGGCTTCAACCCACAGACAATATAGACACAACCAGCCTTCAGTATGCACGTGATTACGTCTCTTGATGGTGAACAGCTAACGACTTTAACTTTAACAATTAATTTTATTTGGACACCGGAACGTTTGGAAGTATTTTCATCCCAGGAGCTACGGTAAATTGAAATTTTCGAGCTATCTTTGAAGCGTCTTAAGTAATCAATCTCGAATGGATTCTCTGAAAACAACCAATTAAATTGTATATTGTTGGTCATTATGTATATTCTAAAATGCGTTTGTTTATATATATTTAATTTTTTTAATATACTTACATTATAAGCGCGCTTCGACAACGAGGTCGAACATTCATGCTAAGCCTATGTAGAATTATTGGTCGATTGAATACTAACACTGAATACTAGGGTTGACATTGATGTTGCGTTATTGTCTTATATCGAAAGAGTGGCATCCAAATCCTATTTGAATTTCTGCATTTGGCCAACAAATGTGTAAATACCACGTACGAGGTTTGGCTGACACCAATGCGGTAGCTGTGAAATGCACAGCAATAGTTTCACCAACAATCTGATGCCACACCGAAGCATGCAAGCTTGATCGTGCCTATCTCTGAAGAACTCTGCCAGCGGAATATTACTATGAAAAAATAGCACCTTTTTCATAGGCTTATAGGTATATATTTTTTATTATACTTTCTATAAATAGCTGTATGTAACTAAATACATCTATTTCACTAAACTTAGCGCTTAACCGCAGGGTAATTAATCATAACAGTCTCCGCACAGTGCTTAAATTGATGAAGATCGCGCACAGCTGTTGCGGCGCTGAGTACTGGCTAATTGGATTCCAAGCTTGCCCGCGACTCTGGTTCCCTCAACCAGATTGGAATCAGATGTGAGCACAAGCCGATCTCAGATTTATATCAAAACTGTCATATTAAGATTATATATTTTTAAACTGATGTAAGATTGCACATCTAGGCAATTCTCCGTGAATTATCTAATTCAGTTAAGTACGAACTCGACTTTGTTTTGAGTGAGTATAATAATAAGTTTTTGAAGCCCCCCCCCCCCCCCCCTTCTCTCTCTCTCTCTCTCTCTACCGGAAAGTATTTAATATTGTGTGAAGCATAACCCAACAAGTTTTAAGAAAGCGCCACAAATCATCCAATTAAAATACCATTAGCTGTTTGTTTTAGATGTTAAATACTTTCGAGTAACCTATACCAATGTGTTTCCTATTTAACCTAACGTTTTAAATCTATCCTACACATACCTTATCACTTAATTATTACGCTTGATTGACACGATTTCCATAATTACATTTAAACGGAAACCTACCGAGCATTTTAAATTTTGTTACCATCTGTACAAGCTAATCAGCATTTTCTTTCACGATTTGAATATTTTTCAAGGCCCCTGATAGCGTAACGCAAATAATATAATGTGGAACGTAATTTTATGACAATGCCTACTCCAAACTGAGCACCAAGTCTTGTTTACTTATTGCTATATTCACATAACCATGACAATTTCAATTGCCAACATAATACTAATACTATTTTGTAATAAATTACGCACATTTTTTTGGGCACCCGTCATTACTATTAAAACTATTGGCACGTCACGTCAATGAATTCAGTCACGTCATTATTTTGACGTATGTTCAAATTTCCACTATTTTTTCATAGGATATGTAACTAATTGCCACTTACTTTGTATATACACCAGAGGACTTCTACATTACTCTATTTATGACTCAAATCGATACAGTTACAGGATCGATTTGGATCTTTCTCATCATATTATTCATCAATCATCAACATCAAATATTGCTCATCATTGCAATCACTGCGCAACACTAACTGTGTAACTGTGTTACGTTATTTTGAGTTCCACACGACAATTTCTCAAAGATTTTTGTAATCTACCAGCATAGGGAAGTCTTGAGCGACGCTTGGGTGATTCGTCAATCAGCAGTGCTTCATTGTGTGGCGTTAATTATCGTCGCTCGCACGTCACGCGCCTCGCTATGATGAAGTGACACGCTGTCTACCCCATGCGGGAGTTTCACAAGGTGTGCTCGTTATTGCGAGAGGAGCTAACAGTGAATGCACGTTATACCTTTGTAGTATTGCTCTTTGTGTAATGGAGAATTTCTGCACTTGGACCCATTTCAGTTGAACTGGCTACATTAACTAGCATTGTGGGACCCTGAGATAAACATATAGATAGGTATTAGTATATAATTTGTATGTACGCATGTGTGTATGATGTAGTTGTGACAGGGCAATTTGCTCACGGCATTATTCTT
Source organism: Hylaea fasciaria (assembly GCA_905147375.1). Classification (NCBI taxonomy): domain Eukaryota; kingdom Metazoa; phylum Arthropoda; class Insecta; order Lepidoptera; family Geometridae; genus Hylaea; species Hylaea fasciaria. Next base: position 6,470,402 of record LR990199.1, read on the forward strand.
TTTAAATTTATATTGCTAGGAATGTTCGAATAGCAAAGGTAAATCTTTAAAGAAAATCGTGCAGTGCAAAGCCTCTCGGGAACAGTGTTCGTTTCAAAAGTTCCATCGGAAGCCCCCGACATTAGAGAATTGACACTTGAAGTGGTGACTTTGACCGATGCTCAATTGGGGAGATGGCCTAAGTTTCGCTCTATCGTGACTTTAGTTTTACGAGAGATACACGGAATAGTAGCGATACGTGGGTCAAGACAACTCACAGTGACCTCTACATCGGGGTTGGATCAGTCCTTTATTGGACGTACATACTAATAAAATTCCTTTATAAAAAATATCATCATTCCCGTTTATCATTGATTTTCCGCAAATGTAATTTGAAACCTATGAAATAGGATCCGTGGGCAAAGTCAAGCGATTTATCACGGAAGCAAAAAAACATTTTGTCTTCATTAATGACATCAAGCCGATTCGATGACGTTGCTTGTTATTTTGAATACGGTTATTTCAACGGTTATTTCAAATGCCAAAAAAACTTGTTGCACCACCAATCGGCTGAAGCAGCTGTCGTATTCGCTTTCGTAAATTGGATTCCTGTTGCTGTGAGTTCGACTTCCAACTGCGACTTTTGTAACTACTTTAGTGGCTGTACATGTACTAGGTAAAGTGATAAAGTCCTATTTGCATACACGCGTATCCTACCTACAGCCTGGCCTGGAGGCTGGATGCAAACTTTTACGTACGTACTAGGTGTTGCTGGAAAGTTTGCCCGACTAAACTTTTTTTGGCTTTACGCGTTGGCAACGGCCACAGCCTAAGTCAGATTAAAATTTACTTAGTTAGGCACCACAGCTTAACTCTGTGTGAAAATTACACTCAATCGCTTTTTGTTGACTACCACCTATCTGGTTCCTAAAGAATTTGTCGTCAATTTTTTATCCATCATCTCTAGAGAGAATCTATTTTAGATCTAATGGTAAAGTTACACGAGCAAGAGCGCGTTGTTGATGCTAAGGCCCATACCATCCTATACCTAAACAAAGTATTTGTATTATGTTACAACGAAACCTTCCTCAGAATTCACTACGAATTTAAGAGCCTACGAATGTTATGAATGCAAAAATCGAGTCTTAGAAGTCCCCCCAATCAATATCCAAAGGTTAGTTAACTCGAAGGCAAACAATAAGCAAATCAAACTCCAATAGTCACCGAAGTAATTCAGCAGCTAGTGGGGTGAACACGCGATCAAGGCTGCGGCTACAAGTGTTAAACTTTTAATTAGTTCCACAACTCGGCAAGGAGCATTTAAGGTTTCCTGCTGGCTTCATGGCGGCTGTTTGTTCTTACTTACTTCTCGATCAATGACGTTTTGTCCGATAATTAGGTTGGCGGAAGACTTTCCGGTCAACTTTTACCCAACTTGGAATGTTTAACGACGTGCTTCTTTCGTGTTAATTGAGCACGAATTGATCATATTTATAACATCGCATTTTAGTGCACATTTAACTTGTTCTGTTTATTAGTGTTGATAGCTGAATGAACAAGTTGCAACTCAATTTTGAAATATTTGCTGCTGTCTTTCTATTTCATTGAAATTGATATGCCTGTTTGTTCTCATGACAACACATTAATACTATAGTGGCAACGAGCTGATCTGATAATAAATACGGAAGGTAAATAATAGAAGTACCTTCAATTTCAATTTCAATTTAAAATAGCCTTTATTAACAACCTTAATACTATTACACACTATAGGTACTTCATTAAATTTAACACTAGTAAAGTCTTATAAAAATCTTACAATCTGTTTAATCCTAACCTTAGTTTTCATACAAATATTAACTTGATTTTAAGTACAGTTTTAGGCATCGGTAATTAATTCTAAAGGTTGTTTTGCTTTTCAGCATCGGCCTCCCCCAGGCTCTTCCATAGCTCCCGATCACGGGCCTTTCTCATCCACAATGCACCTGCCGTAGCTCTTAGGTCATCTTCCCATCTTCGGACGGGTCTGCCTCTGGTTCTCTTTCCCGCTCTTGGATACCATTCTATCAAATCTTTGGCCCATTTTTCCGTTTTGCTTCTGAGAGTATGACCTGCCCATTTCCATTTTAGAGATTTAATTGTGTATGTTACGTCAGCGATGTTTGTTTTACTTCTAATAGTTTTCAGATTTATCTTGTCTCTCCTCTTTATATTTAACATACTTCTTTCTATATTATGCTGACAAGTTTCTAGTCTTTTGAGATTTCATTTAGTTAGGGACCAGGTCTGACAACCATAGGTCATACATGGAAGAATGCAGGAGTTAAAGACGGTTTTCTTAAGTTTTAGTGGTACTGCTGGATTTTTGTAATTTCTTTTAATGACCAATATCTTTTCCATGCTGAGTTGACTCTGTTATCTATTTCTTTTTTGTTCAGCTGTGAGGGTGAAATAACTTGGCCGAGGTAAATATATTCTTCTACGTAGAAGTTCTTAAACTTTCGCGAACTGAATACATGTTAATTCTTCTACGTATTCTATACTATTGTTGTTAATTTCAATGGGTATTTTTGTATGATTGGTCATCAATTTTGTTTTATGTGTGTTCATTTGCAGACCGACTTTTGCGCTTTCTTCCACAAGTTGTCCCAACATCACTCTTAGATGTTCTGAATTGTCAGAAATAAGAATAAGATCATCCGCGAAGCGTAGGTGATTTAGCGGCACTCCATTTATTTGTATACCAAAATTGTATAATATGGTATTATGGTATTTTGGTAGAAGTACCTACTCAGTGGCAATTAATAGTTCATTGATGATGCTTGGCTTACTTTGATCAACTTGCAGTTAGTATTCTTAATACCTATGTTATAGAAAATAATAAATAGCCTCTCTGGAAAAATACGTATATTTTTCATAATTTCTGTGTTGAGTTCTCTCAGGATTTGTAACCTACGTAAATTGAAGTTGCTCCGAAATGAGTTTACTAAAAATTATGAAATGCTTACTCCATAGAATGCACTTAGGTAGTCGTCTAGACTAGTCTGAAAAGTAATTTTAGCTCTTCTTAAAAGTCAAGCACGTAATTCAAACTTCAAGCGCACGGAAGAATTCTTGTCGTCTGCTTTCAAACTTATTACGTAAGTCGTAGAAGACAACAAAAATTTAACACAACTAGGTATACATGTATATAATATTATGTACATTTTCCCTCTAAGCAGAAAGCGCCTATAAAAAATTGTAGTATGAGTTATTCCAGTTTATGTTAGCAAAGTAACATTACAAAGAAAGAGTGACTTCAGAATAATAATAATTATGTCCCAACGGTACCTATCTGTAGCATGAAATAATAAATTACCATGTATACGTATTTTATGAAGGCAATTTTGTAAACACCGAAAAATTTGCAGCACAGATACGTGGAAGCTAGAATTTTTGCTTTAAATTGAATACAAAATCGAATAAATCCATATGCGAACAGTGTTGGTAAGTGAATACGGGAAATAAGTTCTGAAAAATGCGGGGGATATAGTGGAATTTTGGAAAATAGGTTCCGTCGACAGCTGTTGCGCGTCAGACAGATATTATGTAGAATTTAAATTCAGGTAGGTGTGCATGAACTGCATGAGCTATACGGGGTAATAGTAGCAAATTCTTAGCTGACTTCATTCTTTTATTTATTCATATGCAATATGGTACTAAAAATCTTAATAGCATTCTTGGAAAATCACCTAGTGAAAATAACTCGGAAATTGTCAGCATAGTATGAGCGTAGCTTATGTAGCATGAGCGTAGCTTGTAGTAAAATATAGAAGTCGTTCCCGCAGAATTTAAATGTTCACACGAGTAGGTATTATGAATTATCAGACAAAATAAACAAAGTGTTACTTTATTCACTAAAACAAAAGAAAAAATATTCCCGCGACTGAAATTGCTGCTTTAGAGATTTATTGCCATAATATACAGGACGAGAGTGATAATGTCCTTCGGCTGCCGGCAAATAGTATTTTTATACGAAGAGATAGAAGGTGCGATAAGGGTAGTGCCCTCCGTTAGTCGCTTATTCTTTGCCACGATCTCTTTCGTAAGAATATTCCTGATAAAACTCTGGTTGTGTAAGTTGTGAACGATTTGTGCAATGCCTACATTCCTACAAATACCAATTAGAAAAGACAGTATAAATACAACATTTACCTACATCTATCTATTATATATCACATGCGTCTAGGTCGATTTCAAAGTTATGGCCGCGGGCATAAGTCCCTTCTGAACTTATTTAAACTAAAACTCTAAGCAGATATGCTGGATCTAAAGCTTCTTCTAAACGGCTTCCCACTCTTTGTTTGTTAGAAAAAAAGAAAGTGTAGGTAGTATAAGAGAAAAGTGCGATTTGAAGTGTTGGAAATCTCTTTATACTCGTAATTCTAATTGACAAGAATAGGCATTGTATCTATCTCGTCGTTTGTATCGTCTATTGTGTCTATCTCTATATTTCCTATATAATAATGTACTACATATATTAAATAGCACGCTTTATTGTTTATAGTACTTAATCGCTTTCCTGTAACACATAACTTTATGGATATCTTTTATGAGTTTATAACTAATTATGGTTTGTTTCCCGAACACCGCAAGTCCGCATCTTTTGAAGCAGATGTTCTCATTCTTCATGCAAATTGTTGTTTTATAGCTAAAAGTTCGAAATACCTACTGGTGTTTTGCATATCCATGAAAATTCGTCTCATTGGAGCTACGAAAACCGTCTTGTATTATTTGCATCTTAGAATATTTATCTATCTAAGTATGTAAGAAGGCCTCTCAGATAATACAGAAAGCATATTAAATAGATACTTAATTAACTATTGAATACCTCAGATAGTATATATAGTGCTACTCATACAAAATACCAAATTCAAGTCGGATCATATTCACAACTTCTTGAATAATTTCCTGTATTTCTCTTGTAATTTACTTTCTTTTCTTTTCTTTTTCTGTCTACGTCACAGCTTACACAAAGTCTAACTGGACATATCTATACAATATAATTATGATAGCTTGGAGTATGAAAAATAATTACATTGAGAACAAATCCTTTACAAGCTATGCGTGTAATTATTGCTAACATGAATTTATAATTAGTGCCTAAAATCTGCAAAACAACATATAATTATAATATTACCAGGAAGGCTAATTGCTATTTAATATTGTAAATATACCTTGTACGTCATATTCTTGGATCGATATAGGTACATCAGTGCAGTATTTTTTTAACAGTTTGATTGGACAGGTGCCTAATTAAGGCCGTAGTCGTGGTGGTGAGAGATAAGCGGTTAATGAAATGTAGTAGAAAATAATAACTATTGTATGCGGCAAGGTAAACTAAGGGCTATGTAGTATTTAAGCATCTATCTATAAATGATGCCTGTGAAACCTCACGAGTCTCTAACTTCATTGAATTCTTTGACGAGAGCTCTCTCGTTTGAACGCTCAGCGACGCAAGTATACTTGAGAATGCTTCGTGTAGAGTTTAAGCACGTGTCTTTGTCGTATCTATAGTGGGCACATTATATTTCCCGGCGGAATTAACCAGACATTGGGTATTAACTTGTAAAAGTTATTCAGCGGTGGAGTAGAAACAAAAGAAAGACGATGTAGCGTCCAGTCCGTAAGTAGGTAATACGAGTAGGCAAAATTAGCAAATGTCTATATTAATTAATGTATAATTATCAAATGTACTCAATCAATAGGTCTGTACAATATGTACAAATAATCTATAAATATAAATAATAAAATGTTATATAAAAATAATAAATAATCAATAAACAATCGCTATGTATAAATGTATCAATATGTAAGTACGAGTATAATTATTAAATTTGCAATAACTTATTTTGATTTCGTCGACTAGGATACCGCGTCAGAGTTTATGACTGTCCAATGTTGGCATAACTCCCATAAATGACATAATATATATATATATATATATATATATATATATATATATATATATATATATCCTGTAACCTATTGTACGTCCAACATGGCCATTTTTGCATCTAATGTGGCGTCCACCTGCTTAAGACGTCCGTATACGGACGTCAAATAGGAGACCAAGCGCAATGTGTCCGAAATGACGCGCTGATACTAGAAATGTCAAAATATGAAAAACCAAATGGACGTCATTTTTCTTCGAATGTCGCTGTACTGCATATTTACGAAGTTCCGTTGATTTCCGTTGCAAAACGAGTGGCGCTGTTGTCAATTTGTGAATACTTTCATTGATAGCCGTATTTGACATCCGCACAAAGTTTGGAGATGCGACGTTGCCGTTCCGTAAGCATTAATTGTGCATTGTTTATGTTTTAGTAGATAAACTATACTAATAGTATTTCGCTAACTCACGTCATAATACGGACGTCGCATCGTCAGTGAGCTTAGTTTCGAGCGAATTGATTAGACATGTGACCTCCGCCTCTTTTGGCAAAATCACCAGTAGAATCGTCGAAATGAAAATTGATACAAGGTGATAAAGGTTTGTAAGTTTACAGTAATGAGAATTTTTATTGCCTATTGACTACATATTATTAATAAATTTAAATACAATTTTGAAACAGTAATCATTACTGGTGGCACTCCATAGTCCATACCTACCTACCTACATGTAACGAGGAGACGATTTTTTTTTCAACTCCTCTCGAGTAGGGTTTCGTTGAATAGGAAGCTTACTAATATTATAAAGCCGAAATTTTGTGAGTGTGTATGTTTGTTAGTTCTTCACGCTCAAAAGGCTGGACTGATTTCGATGAAATTTGGTATTAGGGTACATGGGACCTATAAGACGGGCATAGGCTATTTTTTGTCTATAATCTCGAAGGGGATGAAATAGGGCTTGAAAGTTTGTATGGGTAATTAATAATTCTTCAAATTAGGAATCTGAACATTTCTATTTAAACTTGGTAAGAAATAAAGAATTACGGGTTTCAGCTTTTTTGCAAAATTATCCCTAAAGGGAGCAAAGCAAGGGGTTGATATTATGAAGTATTATTTAGATGCACCCCGTACGGACCACAATAAAGGGCTGAATGTATACTAATGCAATATCGCAAGGGGATAGATAATAATGGATACAAGATAAAGGAAGAGAGAGACAGAGGGAGAGCGATAGAATGAGAGGGAAAGAGATAGAGGGATAAGTATATAGATTGAGAGATAAAGGGAGAGAATGAGATAGAGATAGAGGGAGATAGAGGGGAGATGTAGAGGGAGAGGGAAGGAGATAAAGTGAGAGTGAGAAAATTAATAAAAATTAAGGAAGAGAGTTATAGAGAGGGAGAGAGGGAGAGAGATAGATTGAGAGGGAAATATATAGAAATAGAGGGAGAGAGATCGAAAGAGGGAGAGGGAGAAAGATAGAGAGAGATTGAGAGTTGAGAGGTAAATATATAGAGAAATAGGGAGAGGGAAAGATATAGAGAAAGAAGGAGAGGGTAAGAGATAGAGGGAGAGTGAGTAAGATGGAGAAAGACGAAGAGAGGGAGAAAGATAGAGGAGTAGAGAGAGAGATGGAAAGAGAGCTAGAGAGGGAGATACATAGAGGGGAGAGAGATAGAGAGAGATATATTCCTAACTCTCTGTTACCCGCAACATCAATTGATTTTCTAAACAGTTGACATTTTACATAATTAAAAATGTGAACGAAATTGCGGGTATCAGCTAGTTATAAATAAAAGAAAAGTTTCCTAATTTTTTTTTTCTTAGGTGTGTCAACTGCGAGATAATGACAGCCCACTAATGTTGAGAAAATTGTAAGAAATAAGCTTTCTCGCAAGGTCTACCCACTGTTTATAGAACTATTGCTATTGCTATTATCCTACTTTAGTCTGAACTTTCACAGTTATACAGGGTGTCCGGTAATTAATGGATAACCCCGCAGGTACTTGTGGGGGGGGGCAAGGGGGCAACTCAGAAAAAAAATTAAAAAAAAACTATCTGCAACGGTCTAAGAATTTTTAATTTTTTTTTTTAAGTCCGAAATTTGATACCTTTGTTCAAGCTTTTGAACACTACGGCTACAAATTCAATGATAACGAATTGAATTTCTCTGGAAATAACCGTGGATAATTGGCCTTGCTATGGCGCATATTAAATTATTCCTAGCCACAACTGTTTGTTTTTTTTCAAATACTTGAAAAATAAAAATTAGTGTATGTGATTTTTTTGATAAAGTTTGAGCACTTGTGGTATAAAAAAAACGTATGGAGACCGGGGTGGCCCACAGCTTAAAAAACATGCCAACTTCATGTAGTTTCTTAAAAGGTATCACACTAAATTTTTTATTATCAAATTACCGAGTTATGGCTACCTATGTTTCTCTAGCCCTATTTTTCTTATAACAAAAACAAATCTCGTATGTAATAAGATAAGGAATTTATTTTGAAAATCAGGGAAAGTGTATTTTGTGGTGGTTGGGGTGTTATTAATAATTGAAACAACAATTTAAAATAGGTTATCTTATAATAAATGTTCAAATTGTTTGCCACCTACTCCAATACAGGCTCTACATCTTTTTTTTTTTTTGCAGATAGATTTTTTTAATTTTTTTCTGAGTTGCCCCCTTGCCCCCCCACATACCTGCGGGGTTATCCATTAATTACCGGACACCCTGTATATCTATTTGGCATCAAATCGTAACACAATAATATATAATATTGATAATTTTTAACAACATTACTATCTACTAAATTATGTTTTTTACGTGAGAGGCTATTTTTAAAACATTTTGTAAAGATACATTTGTTTTGAACTTTGTTGAAATTATTTTTGTTTTAAATATGGACGCTATATTAGTAACAATATTTATAACATACGTTATTTGGCGTCCATATTTTAAAATCTTTTCACGCTTATGTTCACTGAATGAAGGATTGATAGAAGATAGAAGAGTTTAATAAAGTATTCTAACTCAAGTTCTTTTAAGAAGCGATTTTTGTTAAATTGTGTGAGCTTTTTTTTTTGTTTTTTTTTTTATCATTGAAAGGAAAAAAGTGCTTTGTCGCCATTTGCGAACATGCCGCCCTGTGATCTTTGTTGAAATTATTTGTGGTTTAAATAGGTATATGGACGCTATATTGCTAAAAATATGTAGAAAGTGCGTTATTTGGCGCCCGTATATTGAGAACTTTTCACGATCACGTTCGATTATACTTAAAATTTAACTAAAATACTTAAATAAATCTGTTATGTTTGATTAATGTACATGACTAGGATTTTAGATGGAAGTTTTCTTACATCCGTTAGACATTACCCTTATACGGACGCCAGATTAACCTAAAATATTAACATTCAGTATTATTTGACGTCCATATTATCTTCAATACGTATCTGATATCGGCAAATATGGACGCCAATATTAATAGTTAGTGTGAATATTTTCGGGTAATCTGTCGTCCGTATTATGAAAACAGATGTCTCTGTCTGATTATTGTTTTTTTATTACTACCTGTTATTTTAAAATACCTAGGCAAATTCTGTGAATTATGTTTCTTAATATCTTGTTATACATTATTATAAATATCAAAATCTCTGAACGAAGAATTGTTAAAAGATGTATGTTTAATAAACCTTTAGGTAATTTGATCCCAATATTGTTTGATTTACTTTGGTACAATATTTATCAATATTTTATTATTTAATATAAAATAATATTTAATATAATATTTATTATTGCTTATTATAAACAGTCCATAATATAGCGCGGCTGATAGAGGAGTGAACCCTCTTTGAGGCCATGGATATCCCAGATCCCTCCAGAACCGCGAAGTGTGCATCTCGAGGGATTATTTCCACAACAGCGAGTCCGTGATGCATCGTGCATGATAATAATACTATAAGTAATAGGCATTATAGCTAATAAAAATGGCAACGTCGCATTCTACAAAGGAATTGCAATAAGCGGTAGAATGAATTAAAAGTCATGTATATCATAGGAGTCCTGAAGAGTGGTAATATGGATTGGAGTCCTTATTGGTTTCCATCCGTCTGGCAATATACGAATATTTGTATATCAACATATCGTAAATATTTAAGAAAATAAGTTGAACATGATTTTTGAAATTATTTAATTTGCCAATATTCACTGTCAGAGTTTATGAAAATGAACTAGAAGTAGTGGACGTTACAATAATGCGAAATGAAAGGACGCAATACCGGTATCGTGATGTAAATATATATATATATATATATATATATATATATACTTATATATATTACGAAGGCCCTAAGCCGTCACTGCTTATATAGAAATCGAACATTTAGATCTAACGGGCCCTCTAAAAATGGAGCTACGTACAAGTTTCCAACCCAATTTTGTACCCATTTCTCAGTCTTATAAATCGTGTAATTTTCCGCTCCGCTTATGCATTCGCAAGTGTTCTACATTATATCCTGAAAAACATTGTCAAATATATCTACTTATTCTTATGTAAATTTGCCGGTATAGGTAACTACATGATTCTTAAAATTTTTACATTGTCTTCAAGTGTTCAAACATGAAGACGGTGGTTTAGTGTAACATTTCTGAATCATTGCTAAAATGGCAGTAACAGTATTATAGTAAGTATATACATTTATAAAAATAATTAATTATATTGTGTAATATTTATTATTAAAACCTACATTGCGTAACTTGCAATTATGTTATGGCGCGCTTATGGGGTTATATTTAAGCATACATTATTGTAGGAAATGGCTTAAAATGGAAAAACACACGCACATATTGTGTAATAGGCTCGTATAATATCTTCAATAACGTCGTTCCGTATCTGAGTGTATAATATGTGAGTACGGTCCTCGTAGTTTCCGGCGCTCTATGTACAAGGGATCCTATTAAGGAACCGAATCGGGATTCGGAGTATGTATGTGATCGTTAAGCGTTGTAATTTATGAAAAACTATAGAAGCCTTTTCGATTTTCCAAGGGACCATGATTGTCAGTGACACTGAGATAACATATTAGATATTTTAATATTTTTGTAACGTATCTATTTCAGTATTTTAACGTTGTATGCTGCTCATATAGCGGGCAATGAAATAGAAAAACCAAACGTCGTGATCGTGATGGGAGATGACATAGTAAGTATAATCAAGTTTGTAGGATTTTTGTCTATATTTACTATAGCTAATAACGGAGATGGTGACTGACGGACCTTTTTATCTATCCTTGTTTTAAGGTTCCCGAATAAAACCACAATATTTTTTTGACTAGCCAGCTACATAGTGTATTTCACGAGAGCTAATCGCCCACTGGTTTCTGCCGATAAATTAAAAACAGGATGGGTGGGCGATATGGGTATCAATTTGGAAAGGTGGTACGACTGTGTATAAATTAGGAACCTGCCTATTGTGTTTAACAGCCGAAAAACCTGTGGTGTTTTTCGCTGGACTTTACTGGTTATTTGAAAACTTTAAGATTCAAATCCTCACTAAGAACAGCTCTACCTGTGTTACCTGTGTTGGATTTCGAAATAAATGGGTGCTGGCAGATTAGAACCTGCAGATTGTATTATCACTTCCTATAGTTGTATCAGTAAAATTAGTAACGTGGATTATAATATTGGACGGTTCAAATTGCAAACAAATTAGTTAATAAATACTCATTTTCAGGCCACAATGGTTAAAATATCGTCACGAAAGAAGAAGAATCAGCCAGTGAATTATGTTTTTAGCCTGACTATACTCAATCATCCGCAACATACATTATCCTATATCTCAATAGCCAAATCTGTATTGCAATATCGTGTTTCAGGGGTGGGACGACATAAGCCTACACGGCTCGGACCAAATCCAAACTCCAAACATCGACATGCTCGGCTACCAAGGAATCATCTTATCGAACTACTACAGCGACTGTCAGGGAACAGCCTCTACAAGCGCTTTGTTTACCGGAAAATATCCGATGAAAATGGGTAATTAGTCTACTATTTAATATTAATCCGAAAAACATCCCATGAAAATGGCGCAATTAGCCTAGCTACTACATATTTATTAGGGTGTTTAGTTAATAGAACAGTTGCACAACCTGTATGCCACTATGCTAGACCTTAGTAGCCCAAGTGTTGGTATCAGTTCACAACCACTCCAGCATAAGGTATAACTTCTTCAAACTCATGTTCTGGTTGTTGGTATACGTTACTCGTGTTTGACGAAGGTGACGTCAAATTTTTATAACATCTGTGTACAGATTTGGATAAGTAATTTTATTAAGTTGAGAGTAGGTACCTATTTGTAATTACTCACCTGCTGGTGTGTGAAATGTGGTTATTGTAATGAATAGGTACGCATGGTGACTGCAACAGGCTTCAATGATTTCAAACTTCCTAATCTATTGCAAGTCTATTTATGAATAAGACTGACCCACAATGATTTACTTGCAGGAACCCAAGGCCCATCGATTGGACCGGGGGAAGATCGAGGTGTACCGGTGTCCGAACAACTATTGCCGTCTTATTTTAAAAGCTTGGGCTACGATACGCATATGGTAGGAAAATGGGAGCTCGGCAAATCGAGGAAACATTACCTACCGACGACTAGAGGTTTTCAGAGCTTCTTTGGCTTCACCGGCGGCAGCTTGGATTACTACACCCATGATCAGATCTGGGTAAGTCATTTATAAAAACACAATAATTAAGTATAAATTAGTGGAATGAAAAATGTATTAGCTATATGTGGATTACATTAAATTTTCTTTGTTGCTTCTTTGTAAAGCATAAAAAGTTAAGGTGTTATGTTTTTTACAGACTTGGAATGATACCGAGTATTATGGACTTGGTCTTTTCAATAATTTTGAACCAGTTAGAAACCAGCATGGACACATTACGAACATCTTGACTGACCGCGCTGTAAAAAGTTCGTAAAGCCTTTAATTACTTCAATATTATGTTTTATTTAGGTAGATTTCGGGGTAGAGTTAAACGGCTGAGTCATAATAATATTGATGTCAGGTAGATATCATATTAGAATGTTATTATTTATTGATGTTTAATATTCATTCTGAGAAGATGTTATCCCGGAAACTATATAAACAAAACTGGCACGTTTCTAAAAAAAAAATAGAAATCTTCAACTGCACTTTAGACATGACTAACTATAGAAGACTGTTATACTCGTAAGTAGAACTATAGAGAGTGAATATAAAAGTGAAGTTATGATCCATAATAACTGTCTGTAACCTCCGATTGCAGTAATAGAGGATCATGACCCGTCAACACCTCTGTACCTTCACGTGGCGCACGCCGCCGCGCATATCGGCGGCGGGCTGGTTAACTTGCAAGCGCCAGGTGAAGATGTCTCAGCAAACCAGCACATCGCGCATTCTGCTAGAAGGCTTTATGCTGGCAAGTCAAATTTCTATATATTTCATTATCAGGGACCTCATTCGCTATGACCATTCAAACACGTAATGAGGTTTTTATTGTAAATATTAGTTTCTTATGTTTTTCCTTGTAATAAAGTATTTTCATATTTCATTATTATTAAACTATCTTTGGATGGTGGATTATGGCCTAGTCCTTCTCACGAAAGTGAGGGGAGGCCTTTGCCCAGCAGTGAGACAGTTACAGGCTGAATTATTATTATTATTATTACTAAAGTATCTCAATCGTAATAATTTAATTCATCATCATCATCATCAGCCTAAAGATGTCCACTGCTGAACATAGGCTTCCGCCTTAGACCGCCATACCGAACGACAACTTGCCACTTGCATCCCCCGGTTACCTGCGACTCTACTGATTTCGTCGGCCCATAATTGAATTGAGCGTAGCGTATAGCTATGGTTGTAACGGTCAGTGACTATACCGATAGATCAAAACTGACCAGTTTGTAACAACAGCTTTTTGTACCATTTTAGGTCTACTAACGGGTCTTGATAAAAGCATCGGAAGAATAATCGCTGCGTTAGCCATAAAGGGCATTCTCCATAATACGATTATTGTATTCGTATCTGATAACGGAGCGCAATCGATAGGAGTATCACGAAACTATGGATCCAATTTACCCCTTCGAGGTACTAAAGGCACACCATGGGAAGGCGCTCTTAGATCTACTGCAATCTTGTGGCACGCAAAACTTAATCCGACAGTGTGGAATGGACTATTCCACGTCACTGACTGGTTACCAACTTTGGTAGCGGCTGCTGGTGGCGACGAAGACATTAAAAATATTGACGGTATAAACCAGTGGTCCTATATCATAAACAATGAGCCTTCGAATAGAACCAGAGCCATACTAGCAGTTGACGACTTGAGTGAATGGGGTGCCTTCAGAGATGGAGACTTCAAAATTATCGTTGGTAGTGTCCCCAATACATGTGGATATTACGGCCAAGAACTTAACAAAGTTATATACAAACCACCGGATTATGAAACCACATTACTGGAGTCACAGACGTCAAAAGTATTTACGGAGAATTTAGAAATTGGTTTGGATCTTGCCTACGCATTAAATATACGTAATTCGTGTAATCTAAATAAGCGGAAAAACAGATCAAATGATACAGCAGTCGGGATTCGGGAATTCTGTGTACCAACAAAAAGTGAGCTTTGTTTTGTGATACAACTATTAATTAATTAACGTATGAATTTATTGATAACTGGTCAATTGACTAACCATTTATTATCTTTCCAGCTAAAGGCTGCCTATTCAACATTAGCGCAGATCCGGTAGAATCCCAAGATCTTTGGGACGAGCGCCCAGATATCGTTCAACAGATGGCTGTTCGTTTTAGATTGCTGTGGTCTGACGTGAGCCCTAGAGCGCCGCCTGCGTTCGACATAAGAGCGGATCCTGCTTCTCATAATTACATCTGGGATTGGTTTTTAGAAAACGACGATAAGCCGCCACCACCTATAAAAAAAGAGTCACGGTTTCCTCTCGTATTAACGATCCAAGAACTCACATATTTCGCACATGTGAATAGGGATGTTTTGGAAGATTTAATTAATAACTACATGGGTATTGTTACCGATTCCTTTATCAAAAGTCTTGGCACTTTGTTTACTCTATAAAACATGTAAATTAAATTATGTAGGCATTACCTTGTGTCTGTGGAAATTTGTGTATCCTGCATATTGTATGTATCCATTCAGTTTAAGTGTCATAAAGAAAATGTTACAAAGTTTGCACGACGAAACGCGGTGGCTTGTTGGGGGCGGCCTCGACTAGCAAATTTTATGGACCGTCGAGGCATTTTGTCATCGCTCGGCCGGTCGCCTTTGATCAGAGCCCAGGGCGCGCATTAAAAGGGAAAATTGGTCAGCTTTTAGGCTCGCATGACTGCGAGGACACCCTGCATAATTAGGAGGCAGACACTATAGTTATGAATACATAAATACGCGTATTCTATAACCATAACTTTTTTTTAAACATGGCAGCGGTGCTAAACTCAATAGAAAGTTTATCGTCTTTGTTTGTTTATTACTTGATACTCTAGCATATTCTAAATGACGTTGGCTGAGTTCAGGGAATGCGTCCAAAATAATTGAATTTTAGGATGCTTTGTGTGATGCTAAGGAAGCTATGCTCAGTGCTCACCAAACGCGACAAATCACCAGAAAAAAATCCGTGGACCACGAAATCCGAGGAAAATTCCAATTACGTTACTAATAATGTCATCAATGGAAGGGCACATTGCACTTCATTCGGACGAAAGCAACGCCCGACGGACACCGGCCTGCCCCGCTCTCCCCGCATCATGATGTTTATTACGCCACGTAATAGATTACATTTAATCTATTTTCTATCATGTGAAAACATTTCGAAAACATTTGTGCTCTCTGAACGTAGTAGGCCCAAACACGAAACCGCGCATTGTACAGTTGAGTGCGCAATCATTATTGTAAAGATGTGAAACCTTTATTATTATATAGTGAATAAAAATATTGCACAAACTGCATTATTATATTTCATTGATTTGGTTCAAAACAGTAGTAAACCATCATGTAATGTATTATGATTATATTCCTCCAAAAATTTAGTGTTTATATTTCAAACGCTGAACGTTTGAAATATAAACACTAAATTTTTGGAGGAATATAATCATAATAACTACCAATTATTTATGTCGGATAAGTAATAACATTTGTTCGCAAGAACTCTGTTGAAAGCTCTCTAAACGCTTTGGATCGACTTGTTATTGCCTTCAAATAAATCTTTTGAACCATACCAGCACTCTAATCTAACGCCTCAAGTGGACAAGAAATATACGAGCCTTCTGGCGATTTGTGCACCATTCGCCTGTCTGGCTTAGCTTCGAGAAATGTGATTTCACAGGCTGACATAAGTAGCGCATAGAAGCGTTGACATTCCGTTTGAACTTTATACCTAACGACGCATCTTGAAAATATTTTAGCTCTGGTCGATTTTATGTAAGCTACTTAGCGTTTGCTTGAGAAAAAGTCGTGGAAAAAACTCAATTTACTGGGATAGAAAATCTAAACATGATACGCCTTGAAGTGAAAATATTTGGTTGATATTTGAATTTTTTAAACACAAAGCGCGTTAGGGTTTTGTCTAAAGGAAGGGTTTATCATTGAACCGTTATCACCAGCGAGCTGTTTTGGCCGAGAGCCAGGCTCTGGTGCGCTGATGTACTAACAACTTTATTATGCATTACCCGTAGTCGTGTGGACCTAAATAAGCAACTGTTCACTTGCCAAGTTTTGGCTTTACATTTTCATTAGCTGGTCTGTCATCGCGGCAAGGCAATTAGCTTTTTATGAGTTCGGCGTGGTCCCGTGCAGATACTGTGCAGTATAAAAATACTTCCATCGTTCACGTGTCTGCGTTATACAAGTACAAGATGTTGAACAAAGTCGTCTACAAATTAAAATTATTATATCAAAGATTCTGTTCTGTATATTCTGTTAGATATACCGAATTCATCAAATTCGATTCAGTCGTGAAAAGGTAATAAACAAACAAAATAATCATTATCACATTTATAATACTGATGGATAGTTCAGAAAGATTGTCGATTTTGAGTATGATATTCTAAATTATGTACATTTGTATGTTTGGATATTTGCTACTCAATCACGCAAAAATGCCTGGACAGGTGTATGAGCTATTGAATTGGCACAGGCTATTTTTATCCCGGAAATCGTGGGTGAAATCGCAGGGTACAGCTAGTATAATTGTAATTATTTGTGGTTCAAATATACTTGTGACAACATGGTATGAATATTAAACAAATTTATGAATCCGAGACGTGTCGCTCCTCAAGTACCCAGCTTGGATCCACCCCACTCGTTATCGCCCGCGAATTTGAAACTCATTATGTAAATGCTATTAAAAATCCTTTCACCAATCTGCAGATTGAATATACTCGTATAAAGGGTGTCCGTACGTAATAGGATACACGATGTCCATAATATAATATAGTATACATAATATAACAGTCAATACCATACTATATTAATAGACAAGGATTGTTCGGAAAATTGGCATATCGGAATGTTTCAATGCAATGAGACGGAATCAATAATCACCTTCGCGTGACTTCCGATTCTTAGATTGTAGTGTGGTGAGAGAACCTTTTACTATTGCACACCTTTTGTGTTTAGGGGTCGATGCTGCGGTTCGAATCTCTTCCGCACGTGTAGTTATTAGCGTAACAAACGCGGTGTTAATTAAATCGCGATGCGCGACTGCGTGTAACGCGAGGCTTACACACGTTAACAACTAAATTAATGTTAGGTACGAATAGAAGCTCCAAACGCCGATACACGCCGGTTAAGCCGTGCTCCAATTTATCCGATCTGTTTCCATCTAATTGGAATCTATGTTTGCGCTTCGCGAAATAAAGACATGCATGTACGTACAACGGGTTATGTTTTCATTATGTTTGATCTGCTCTACAATATACAAAATCATCGTTATCAACATAATATAAGAGTCATATTGTAATAATCAAAATGTTATTTTGTGAGAGAGAACTCAGTGATTTTGGTAGTTGGTTTGATTTACACAATTGACACATACAAGACAGTATCTAGTAGCCAGTGCTACATCTCAATATCCATTTATTAAATAGCAATGATCTCAAGATGCAGATTACATTTTGAGTGCGGATTAGCTGGTAGCGCACTTGGTAGCGCTATTGAGGTTCATTTATTAATACGGACCTTACTCGTATACCTGTGGTAATGGATGCTTGTAGGCTCAAGAACAAGGTTCACTATACGTCTCTCCGCACGTAATCCCATCTAGGCCTTAGTAAATTAACTCATTAACTTGACTGACTGATTTAAGCCATGAAATAGTCTTACATACATAATAAAATCACTGTATATTATATGCACTTACCTGTATACTTATTTTATCATATCCATGGTATAAGAGGAGGGCTTATCTATACTATATAATCTATATTATTATTATTTATATTATTTATAACTCAAGAACGGCTAAACCGATTTGGCTGAAAATTGGTAGGAAGGTAGCTGAGAACCAGGAGAAGGATATAGGATACTATTTATGCCGTTATCACGGGGAAAAAATTTAAACTGGGAAAAATATATCTGATAAAATCGGGTTGTACAGTTGACTACTGTCACTCATTTTGACTCATAGAGACAATGACAGGACATCGTCTGTCGGGTCAGCTAGTAATATTATAAAGAGGACAGATTGTTTCTTTGCATTGAATAGGATCCGAAACTACGGCACCGATTTGAAAAATTATTTCACTGTTAGGAACACTATGCCCTTTACGTGCCACACTATGCCCGGATGACATAGGCTACTTTTTATTCCGTAAAAATTAACGGTTTCCGCGGAAAACCGCGAGGCGCTTCTAGTATATAATGTATTTGTGGTGGTATAATTTAAATCGATATTAAAAAGCACTGACGTATTATAAAATTAAAAGATACGTGGATGGAGGTACAAGCAGCTTCTGGCGACCAACTAGACGCCGTGTAAATGTATTTAAATCCATACACTAAATTTTCCTCGTTAATTAACGAGCAACCAAAGTTATCACATATTTAGGGAGATGAGCCTTATTACTCGCAAGCTAACGAGACGACGAACTTCTCAATTATTAAAGAGCTAGGAGAGTGTGCGAAATCACGATGGATCACGTGACTTACTCGGTGTACCTACTATGTAGCCACCGACTCTAAGTAGGATATTAGCTTATAGTGCATAACTAATTGAAAGGATTACTTAGTTAGATTACAAGTTACATGGGAATAAGTTGCATAAATATGCATATTTTTGGTGAAGGTTTACGTTTTTGGTCCCACTAAAGAATAATAATTCGGCACATGATTTGCCGTGAACCCACATTTTATTTTATTTTTTCCCCGTCCCCGTCCCAACCACACATACACACACACACACCCACTGGTACTGGGGTGGGAGAAAGCAGATTGGGAAAAGGGGTTAATCCATTCGACCGGAAGTTGAACGAGTTGATGGTAGGTTATAAGTGAATTTGTATGTTTATCACAAATACATATATTTGAAATCTTATTCAATAGAAATATTTTACATTATTAAGTATGACCTTCTTAATTACAGAAGTCTTAACGTTACAAAAACGGTACGTAACCTTAATAACGGACTTTAAACTTAAGAACGTACAGGTATGAGAAATCCAATGTGCTAGCGTTTGTTAGTAGGTACCTACCAGTAGTAGGTTTTTTACTTTATACTTCTGTTTCAACTTGAAGAAAGGCTTTGAATAAACCGTATTACAGAGTGTTACTAATGAGTACATATTTAAGAGTATTCTAATGACAATAAAACTTTCAATGGCACCTGTCGTTAATGTATGAGGTACTGTTAACGTGAACTTAGTACTTTGTGGACTTTGGTCACAGATTACTAAATAGTTACTACGTAAGTTTGGCGAAAAGTTTGAGTTTACGAAGATAAGGAAAAGTTTTTGCAAAATAAAGTTATAAGTAGCATAGACGTATACACCCAGAAATATAGTACAAAGTTATTAGAAAATCACATCAATGATACAAACATATACGACTATGTATTATTTATTAACAATAAAAATAATAATCAATGAAACCACTGCAGCTGTATTTCTCCGATCTAATCCTCCAGCCCATCATTATTCTCTTTTTCCAGAACTGGCTGAAATAAAAACTCAGTTGTCTACTTTTACCCAAAAATAGAAATGAAACGCACATACAAATAAAAAAAACCTATACAAAAATAAACGCTGCCAAAATGCAGACGTAGTAAGCCCGTAACAATTTATTAAATTTTGTATACGGCATACGACACTTTGACATAAAAGCGTATTTTTCCACAGCATATTATGCTGAAATTACACGGAAATGCACTTTGTTTGCCCAATACCTTGCTCCGTTGTGCATTACCATTTTATCACACCGACAAATAGTTATTTACCATAATAAATTGAATTCTATTGATAGCAAATATAGTAAAATTATAAATTTCATTCATTCATTTCATTTCATTATCATTTATAAAATAATATTTCACGTAACCTCTTTGTAAATGTATCGTTAATAACAGGGATCCTTGTACAAAGCCAATTGTACGATAGAATATTCTGAAAATTCAAAATAAGTAATCCTATAATTATTTAAAATTATCACAAAAGTGTGCCTGTTGGTATATCTTTCTTTCATTTGGTAGCCGATGAATAGTGAATTAAATAAATATGAAATAATTATACTAAATAATGATTAATAATAATAATAAAATAATAATTCATAATTCATAACCCTATAATTTTATATTTTATCATAAATTAATAGGTTGATGAGGCATAATAATGTATTTTTCTGTAGGATAATAGTAGACGCGAATGAAACCGCGGGGCACAGCTAGTCATTAATAATTTCATTAAATAGTGATACTGCTTGAATACACAAATCATGCTAAGCCAAAAAAAAAACATACCTACCATGATGAACAGAGTAGCATCAGCTACAAATCATACAATCGTACATTAAAATACGAGTAGAAGCCAATGAGACAGCACGCACAATGCGCGGTAGTAGCAACACGAAGCGCAGAGAAAGTAGACGGTATCATAAAAAGTTGATTCTTAGATATGGAAACAATGGCCCATAATCGGTTCCCGTCACGTCTTCTCGAAACGACGGAATAATCTAACCGATCGCAGGTAAGAACCCACCTAACTGCGAACACGTCAAATTCTTCTAAGCTCTTTAAAATAACATACAAAGGGTTTTTGTTACACCGCCGGTGTTTGTGGTAATCTAAAATAGATTATCCACGCGAGTTTACGACACAATAGTGACAATGAATGTGCAATAGTATTTATTTTATCTATTTTTGTAATTTTTCACTTTTGTTACACTTCCTGTGAAGTTTCGCTGAGTAGACTGTAGTAGAGCTCACCAAAAAGTGCTAACGGATGACTCTACATTTCGTTAGTACATTATTAGTAGGTATGCTCTAGTATGCTCCAGCTTCTAGCTAATGCAACCCACTGGATGTATTAATACATTTAATTAGTAATGGTTTATATACTATATAAATTTAATCCCTAATGGTTTAATACCTTATGGAATTATTTTTTTGTTTAGAGGCTTCAAAGAGGTTTCAAGTATAGCTTTAACATTTGCTCTACATTTTTCAACGTTTACATTTTGGTCGTTCCTATTTACTGGGAGCTGACAGATGGTAATAAACGAGTGCCCATCGAGTGTTAACTATGTTGAATCATCGCTTAAGCAATAACTCTACATCAATTCGTTGATCTCCCATTAATCAGTTGAGGTCGTTGGTGTTATGACCGATCGGATGGGAGTACTGAATCATTGCACATAGGCGTGTTCGAAATCAGTAGTTTGCTTTACGTCTTGAAATATATTATGTATAAAAAATATTTTATCTGTATACCTACTTCAATCTTAGTTAATTCGAAAAATAACTTTTATATTTATCAAATGAACGTAATCAATTTTCCGATTATCTTAAAAGTCTATTAACGATTTTCCTCAGGCGGACGCCCTATTTCAATTAAGCTTTATTTTAAATGAAATACTGTTACCCTCTGTGATACATTTTGGAGATGTGTTTTTACAAAAAAGCTTACACCAAAATACTTTTTGAAGACCTACCGGAAAGAAATTACCATAACATAAATCGACGTGCTAATACAAATGCGAGGCTGAAGGTTGTTTTTTAACCTTGGAAGCATTTGACCGTTAGCGTGTACAAAATCAGTCAAGCCTCCGTAACACCTTTAAAAGTTCGAGACAATTTCGAAGCCCAACGGCCGTTGATGACTAGGATGACCACCTCGTTCGGGACGAGGGGGCTCACGCGCCAGAGTGGGACAAAAGAGCGGGGCTGCGTCAACGCGACTCTGACTCGCCGTACCGGCATTTACCGCGTCGCATTCTCGTCCTCCGCGCGTTACTTCATACTCCCAACGTTCCATGTAACTCGCGAGTGTTTAGTGACTTTGTTTCGGATGATTTAGTGGCCTGTGACGATGGGTGGACCACTGGTGGTGTTGTTAGTGATGTGCTTCGGCCTCGCAGTCGCCGACAGAAAGTTGTCAGTTGCTGAAAAACTTAAGGACGACGCAGATCTTTCTCAGGTAATAATAACTTTCAAACAACTTTTGATCTATGAGAATAAGGTTGAATCGTCAATTTAATTGACGTTTTTGCGTATTACCTGTTTTTTAGGAAAGAAAATGGATTATTCCTTACCCAAATGACCTGAATGACTTGGGTGCATGAAGTTGAATAACTTATAGAAGTTTTGCTTGGAAGTAGTACGTAAACAGGTTTTGCCTGTGTCCTGTTATCAATCGGTTTTTGTAAACAAGAACGGTTTTATTGTTTACGTCGATATACTCTAGAAAAATTAAACAAAGATTAATACGTGCTATATTATCTCTATGTTCCTACAAATAATACTATAGACATCGATAATATTATTATTTATAATACATTATTAATAATATCGTTATTATTCGTCATTATATTTCTGTAATAATCAATAATCACCAGGATGAATCTGTCATATTATATACATTTCTTGAAACTTATACAGTTTGATTTGACCGGATTTCTCTTACTTTAGGTACCAAAGAAGACTTGTATAATAACGTGTATAATGATATCAAATCAAATTTTCCTTTTCCTAGCACGATTCTTCTTAGAATCACGTTTCATGTTTGATTAGCGTTATACAATTGCAAATGGGCACGCCATAAGCGCAACAGAACTGCATAATCGTTACATATTCTTGAGTCATTGTTTCATTTCATAACGCCATAACAGCTGTATTTAATAATTGCGAAATTATTGCCGTAATCAGCCATCTGGCTAACTGTGACTCACATGTAACCCTTAACTTGCAGGCTTCCGTTTTACGGTCACGCAATGGCTCCTAATTCACTTTTGCGGTATGCCTGTAGGTAGATACATGTTAATTGATACTGTGACTTACGTTATAGTCTCATACACGGACTGTTGTACCTATAACAACGTGTTCATTATATTAGATAATAATGTACACCTGCCTTATTCGTTACCATTGCTCAAAATCTGTATAAGGGTGGGGCTAACATTAGGGAAATCCAGAAGAACATCACAGAATCTGTTTCTATTATCGGATTTCGTACTCAAACCGTCTTACCACAAAAGTTTAAACCAGAGTTAAACAGTAGTTTCTAAAATTTCGTTGTCTATTGCTCGCGTTTTCTTATTCAATCCTGGCATTCCTATTTTACTTGTGAATTTGTTATTGAGTTAGAAAAAGCGAGGGTTAGACGTTGATTTGTGGAGAAAATATTTAGACACATCTGAGCAACTCTGGTTTATAAATCTTTTTTGGTAAGACCGAAACAGTCGCAGACAAGACTATTTATTTTTATTTAATCTTCTGTTATTGAGTTTGATATAAATTGGTACAATTAATATAAGTTGGACCATTTTTGAATCATTGGATTGGGGGCGTCAATTGTATCTTGTAAAGCTGTACCAGATTGAGCCTGAATCACATAAATCTTGAAACTGTACCGAGGGGTCATAAATATGTCAAAAATATTATGTCCTCTTCTAAAACCCCATATTTAATTTTTTGGTGTCTTTACGAAATATTTACTCGTCTAGGAAGAATTTGTTCTCCGGCAGGGACGGGTTCACGAGGATTTTTAACAGGGTTTTCAAATGATTAGTTATTCTATGAAAGTTGATATAAAGGTAATTATTCTATTCACTTCATTATTAACATAGCTGCACGTTTCTATCGATATAGATCGATCTATAACCGAGATGCTAAGCAGCTGGTTATTAAGCTGAAATTGTGCAGAATTAAATCAAGAGTAAATCTCATTAAGCTTTAACGTTATCAATATTCAATTAATTATAGTGATATCGGTTTGAGTAGGTACCTCATGAAACAATCTACTTCCTTACTTACTTTGATAGAAGCATAATATTATTATAATATACGAGAAGCTACGTGCATCCTCTATCCTATCCAATCCTATATATTTTAATTTCTGTACAAGCCTTTGTCAGTACGTTGGAACAAATCTTGCTAGTCGCTTTTGACCCAGATTCCTTATTTCAAATTAGTTCAATTTTTTTTAAGCCCGTCACGTTCTAATGATAGTAAAGTACTATGGCGATAACGAGCTGATCTGACGGAATCACAACCGAAGGTAGACATTGGAACTCCTCTTCTTGTAACTGCAAATTGATGGTGTGTGATCTGTTTGCATCACGAAACACATATTTCACATATTTATTATTTATCAATTTGAATTTCTCAGCAAACACGACTAGGTAAGATGACGTAGTTGCTGTGTTTTTCAACAAGGTCCAGCTATCCCGTAGAGATCGATATAAATAACCTAAGAATAGCTTTATCTATATTAGCCAGTAGAGTGGGGTAACTCCCACGATTTCCGTCTTGGGGCCCATGTGAATAAATAACATAATTATATTTGGCTATGCCTATGACTAGGTATAGCTAAATCTACTATTTTCTAAAATGTTGACCACAATGGTGATTGGCATTTTGCTTCTAAAGAATTTATTGAAGTCAATTGCAAGGTCAAAGCTTTTAAACATTGCTCTTCAAATAAAGTCATAACAATCAGTCCTAATAAGTCGCACTTACCGCCATAAATTTACGAGTATGTGAAGCAAAAATCTGGTTACAGACACGACTCGAACATGCGACTATCCATGCGTTTGCGTAAAAACCACTGAGCTATCGTTGCAAATAGGTACCAACAGTGTCCGAAATTCCTTTTTCCACTTCACATACTTACTACATACTTGATAGTCTTTCGAAGACGTGTAAGTTTAAGATTAAATTAGCAAGAGCTACTACTAAATAGCATACTAATTTATTTAAAGCTGTTCCAAACTAACGACTCTGAATAGTCTATTGTCCCCCTCTTAATACCCCGTAATTGTATAGAGATAAAAGCCCTTAGTTCCATAATTGAGCGGACTCTCAAACGGCTGCATCCGTTTTTCTTATGACTGTTCCTTTGACACAGTGTACACCATTTGCTAAAAATACAAGCAGCTATACTTAAACTTAGACTTAAAGACACAAAGAAGTGCTAAATTAACTTTATCAACATGTAAAGACTGACTTCAGTGAACCAACTACATAGGTTTCCTTTTTTGAAAAATATTAACATACATTAATCTTGCTATATCTTTATAAACTAGCCTTTAAAAGCTTTCAAATTAGATCTACACTTATCATATTATATTCTTTTATATATTTTACATTGTCCGTACTGACACTATGACGTATGAACGCTGACGTAACAAAGAACACACCTGAGGATGAAAAAAATAATAATTGCGAACTCTTCTGATGGAAGGTGCGACGCAAGGTGGAGCATCAATACAAGAGCACACACAGCCTAGGTACATTATTATGTGTGTCACTTATACACGGATATTAGTATATGTATATGTGTGTCACACACATCCTTACACATAATATAGCAATTAGAAGATTCTGGCATTTGAAAAATTAATTTCTCAAAAAGATATCAAATTGAAATACACCAGATGAACTAACAGCCCAGAGCTTTCATCAGTTTTTTTTAATAATTATATATAATTATTATTCAAAAATCAAAAAGCAAATTGTATAAAGCTTAACTACTGACATTATTGTTTGTTACCTTTTGCTATTGTAGACCAACTTCATCAAAGTAGTCTGACTATTAACTCTGCAAACGTTAATAGGCACTCTTACAATACGGAGACGGAAGAATACAATCTCTTGATTTCCACTCAGTGGAGGAAAATCCTGAGCTACTAGTAATGATTATTCTACCAATTTAGGTCTAATATTTTAAAGAAGGTGTGGTGTCATTATATTAGAGTTGCTGCCAAATATGGAGCGTATTTCAGCAAACGACACCTTATTATTATTTATAGAATCGTACTCGTAATACAACGATTTGCTTTATTTTGGTCAATGGAGGGTCCCACAACATTATACACAGACGCGACGTGTAGAATATAGAGAGTGGGGAATGAGCTAAAATATTATATAAAAATAGCGGTGATGGGCTTATCGGGCGACTTCCTTCCAAACAGAGGATGGCGAGTTGAAACCCTAGTGCGGGCACGTACCAATGTGTTTGTTGTTAAAACATATGTACGTAATAATTGTCACTCGTTTTAGGTGAAGGAAAATATCGTGAGGAAACCCATATACCAGAGAATTTTTCCCAGGCATGTTATCCACCAATCCGGACCGGGCCTCCGTGGTATATCACTATGCCTAAATTCTTCTCACGGCAGTGACCAGTGCTCAGCGATAGGAGGATAGGAGTTGATGACTCGTATAATAATGCATGCATTAAGTTTTATGGTATCTGAGTCTGGCGCAACATTGACAAAATGATCAGTTGAAACTAAATATAATAATTATGCGGATACGTCCGTACAGCTAAATTAGAAGTTAGAGTATGCCCACCGAATTTACGTTGGACAGTACTGAGTCCCACATGTTCGAATCGTTTCATTTCCTATGTCAAGTGCACGTGACCAAGAGCGACGTAACAACTGCTCATCTTACCAACTTCCTTTCCAAGATAATTATTGTGGACAACGGTCCCTTCGTCAATCAACGGGCAGTTAAATTTCATTTGAGCTTCCTTTGTGAAGGTTAAACTGGGGATTACGTTATTAGTAGAACGTATGTGGGTTTAATTACACATTCGATCTGAAGCGACATTACACGAAGGCATTCTAGCGCTAAATTCTGTTTTACTGGAAATAGACTGGCTTTTACCAGTAGGTACCCGTCTTGGGAATACTTACCAGTAACTCAAGTGAAACGTATAAAGAACAAGGAATGTTTATTTGGTAAATAATCATTCATACTGTCTGTATTGCTATGGGTCTAAGATAATTTATCGATAGATTTTTACGAGTGTTTTCAGTCAACCGATGACGAATAATCGAGATCTGATGAAAAGAGTGGACACTGAACGGTTTGAAAACAAGCCAAACTACGCAATCAAAGAAAATATAGTACCTAAACCAAGTACCTACATACTTATTGCTTGTATTGAAACAAGGGCCGTGATTACGAGTTGGTTATCAACTCAACCGCAATAAACTCGCCCATGCGGTCGAGTTGCCACCTTTCATTTTAGTAGTAGTCAACTCAACTGCACGTGCAAAGTGCAGTCAGTGGAAAAGCGATATTTACGAGTAGGTAACACGGTATACCGTACGCTTGGAAATTCGTACTTCGCGTGATTGAAACAAAAATTTTTGAATGAAAATTGTTGCGTATGTTGCGAATGGCATTTGAGCCTTCCGGCGGAATCCTGTTACACCTGGCTTCCACGGCTGGAGCAAATCCAAAGTATTTTAATAATCTCCTTACTTGCTGAACTCTGTTCAAGTATGCTTTTATCTCGAAATTTAATTCGCAAGAATGTGTTTTATGCTTTTGCGGCTGAAGATGAATTTTTGGGTCTATGATTGGTTTCAGTTCAGCACGGTGGAGTTCTATATAGATTCTGTGATACTAATAACACTACTAACCTGTGACCTCCACTGTGACTATCATAATAATGCTACTACACTCGGGCATTGACAGTGCCTCACAAGATTTTTGCTTTACAATCACGTTTACAGCCTAGTTACTTTTTAGTATAAAATACACCCTATCCTTAGTCGCAGTTGGGTATTTGGTAAAATTAATGGTCGTAGTTGGTGAAATTAATGGCATATACGCCTTGAATAAGTACAAATTTTTAAATAGTTTTTGCAGCCTCCACCGTACCTGTTTCCTGCTCTAATTTATAGATAAAATCATGGGACACACTCCACAGTTTACACTAAAAGAGTAATGTTGCACTACCACGTAGCTGCTATCACTTACTGCAGTGGAAACCTTTCACGTCGAAGCAAGGTAATTTCCTCCCATTCACCCGATTCCAATTACCCAGACCGCGCCTTGAAATCACTGCGGGCAGGAAAACAACCCTCTTTTTGGAGCGAGCATTTCACTCCAATGCAGAATAATTTAAATCCATTGAATATTCTGTCTTAGTGGCGAACGCTTTGATGAATCAATCGTGCAACGTGGAGAAAATAAAAACGACCATATCTTTTTCTCATTTACCTACACAGGTTTATCCTACTTGAATTACTTCAAGAATAAATATAAGTATACATCTATATTGTATACCTACCTTGGTAATTAACCGCTCTACATTACCAACCTCCCACACTATATAATACAGAGTTTTTGAAGGTTTGTAGTAGGTAGTAGTAATACCGGGAAAATGCAGAGTTCTAGTGAAAAATTGGAATTACTCGAACGAAACTCTGGGGCGCAGCTACTAAGTAGCCTTGGTACTGGAAAAACAAAAGTCAGCAGGTTCGTAAAATAAATGAAATTCCATGTAGAATGTAAAAAGTTCAAGGACTGTTTCTAGCAAAGGTCAGTTATATAACACTCAGTAGGTACTAATGTTTGGTTACATTTGGTAAAACATGCGTAGATACATAAATCCACTTACATTCCTGCGCCTACCATCTCAAAAGATATTTTATTTCACATGTAGGCGCTAGTATACGCATTGTCTGAATAGAGGCCCGATATGGCAATATTTTCTACATCCTGGTGCTCGCTTCCTGAGTTCTTGGAGGTGCGAGGTATCAATTGGTCGGGAATTCAATATAGTGTTGTTAATGCGGGCGCGTCGTGTGCGTGACGCACCTCCGAGACATTTTTTGGCAGTAGGGTGGGTAGATTTTGGAAAAGATTACATGGCAATGAGCAGTATTTCGCTTTTTTACATAGAATAGGTGTGGTACAATTTACTTTCAGAATATTATGTAATAAAACTATCAAGAAGACATTCTACTACCAATTTGTCAAACGAAATGTTAATACCAAGGTATATAATTTTTATTATAATCAAACATTAGCAAACGAATTTAGAGTCATCTCCTGACGTAGTTAAAAAATAGCAGTATGCCATTATCGTCACGTAGATTATATTTTTGAAATCTACCTTACCGACTGAAGCCTCCGATGCTTTTGTATTCTGTCCTTGTCACCTACACACCTGAGATGTATCCCTAATGTATTCCTTGCCTAAACTTATTCCAACGTATTTTCGGCTGTCGGTTAAACTTACGTACAACCACAATTGCCTATAAATCGAACCGTGAAACTGAGGCACTCCCGACCGAGAATTTAAATAAGTTATTTGAATATTATGAATCATATCCTGTATCTGTCCGAGGAATATTTAATTGTCGGTGAACGCTTATAAAATTAATGATCATTGCGGCTACCTCGTCGTTAAATTCAACGGCAATAGGAGATGCGATGGCATCGTAAATTTATTCAAATAGGTACCTAATTACTGTTAGGCCACTTTGGCGGTAGCGTATGAAGCGCTCCAACACTAATTACCTCCTCTTACACTCTATAATATACCTAGGGGGTAGCGTTTTATCGAAAGTCGTACAAGGAAGTTGTATTGGAATCGGAAATTATTAAATAGTGCAATTATTATAACTATCAAGCCGCGTGTTAGTTTCACTTGGATCTAATTGCTGGAGGTGTTCGCTACTCGCTGTTGGCTACGGATTCCCGTAATTTCTCGTCATTTTAAATATAAAAATAATTGGTTTAAATTATGCCTTATTAGGTCTTTGAATAAAGTGAATAAATTATGATCTGAATGGGTTGTAAGAAGTTTCTTGGTTGATTATTTAATTAAGTTAAAATACTGTGTTTATTTTCTCAACTACATACTTAACTATAGTGATATGATCCGATGTCAAGTTTTGATAACCTTCGCTGTATAAGCAGAATCTGCGTATGGATTTTTTTATATCTATTTTTTATTATATTATATTTATTTATATCTATATTTGTCTATATATATATATATATTCACGGTTTTTTTTACTAAGCTGATACGTATTTAAGGCCAAGTGCCGTCGTTCGTGGTGATTCAAAACGTTTTTAATATAGCGTAGGCGAGATGCAAATAATACGGGGGTCCGACATTCCTGACAGTGATGCGGGTGACATCCACTTAAGTGATACCTCTTGTACAGATTTATGTGTGTTGTACTTACTCGAAATTTACATAGGTTTTGTGGTAAAATATATCGCGTGAGAAGGATATAGCGAAGTATTTCTTTAAATAAACTTTTACCTATTTTTATAACGTTAAGCGACCATTAATGAGTAATATTTTTGCATTTTGACGCTGTTTAATGTTTCATTTTTATCTTAGTATCCGTCCCGGCAGACATTAAGTATACTAATTTTGGAAGTCTTTAAAGTAAGTAAACTTAACGTTTACTTTTTACGTATACTCTTAACGTTTATTGAAATAAACTGTACATGTACAAGGATTTACAGGCGTAATATTGTGAAGCTAGCATTTAGATCTAGTATAAAGTTTGTATGCGCTCGAATGAACTTGTTTATCTTGGTAATCCAGCTGTACTGTTGTGAATAATTACCAAGACGAAATCTTTACGGTTCATCAAGACAAAAATGTGTTAAGCTTTCTTAATAGTCCGTAAAGCAGTAACAATTGCTAGATTGATACTGGATTGATATCGATAAAGTTGGCTACCTTACAATAAGTGGTAACTGGCAGTCATAATCATAACAATTTTGGCACTTCCAAAAAGTTTGTTGATCGTCGCGAAGCCCAATTTGTGCTCACAAAAGTTAGTTTTTGTTTTCTGATTTTTATTGACAGTATGAATTAATATTATAATTAGTGCTACTTGTGGAGCTCTTGAAAAGTATAAATTTTCAAATGTTGTAAAAATATGCAAGAACTAAACTCTTTTTAACTTACCTAAGTAATTTGTTTTCCTCTGCGATTCAGTATATTTGGTTACCGTTACAAAACACAAGTTTCACGCCTTGTGAGAAATTAAAAGCTAATATTTTCCAGTTTTAATAATCAACATCTGTGCATGGATTTACGAAAATGAAATAAACTGTCCAGTTCTATATATAGAAATATCAATCGAAATATACAGATTGCATCAATAAAATAAATTGATTAGTATCACCCGCGGCGGCGACCGGTATCAATACAGGAATAGTACCATTTTATTTTGTCACAGCCACTACTTTTTTACGTCAGTGTATAATAATATCACAATATCCCGCTTAAAATTCCAAAATTTAGTTAATTGGTTTCAATTCTAATTTTCAAAGCGAGGAGGCAGGTGCTTCTAACTGCGTAGATATTAGACAATTTGCAAAGCAGTTAGCGATGGAATACACATTATCTACTTGCCTCGCACAGATTAGGGTAAGTCCAGGATAGTTGCCATACTTTTTGAAAACGCTTTATATTTCCCATTTTAATTAATGGATCTCAACGTTTGTCACACATGTTAATAGATTGGTCTTTCGACTACCACTTTGAAGGAAAAAGAAAACATCACTGTTGATATTTACTAATCTATATCGATTTTCCCAGACCTCTATTTTTGAGAGTATAGATGCCCTATGGCGGATAGTTGCTCTATGCGTCAAAACCAGTTATGGGATACATGCCTCATTGATAAAAAAAACACTTTTTCAGTTTTAAATTAGGTATTCGTAATGGGAAGTAAAATCTAAACACAGACATTAATTAAAAATGTTCGTAAAAAGTGTATTTTCTTTATAATCATATTAGGGTATAGATGCCTCACGAAAGAAGTTTCCTTTCTGAGGCATCTATACCCTAATGTAGTTACATCGTTTGAAAATAATGGGAATTATTTGTTTTGTATGGTTAAACATAGGCGAAAATAAATCGAGGCGTCTATCCTTTTCGTAGAGGATAGACGCCTTTTATATTCAGGAATGTGTATTCAATAAATATTCTAAATAAACTGATTTTAGTGTTAGTATACAGTCCACTGTAACATTTGGATACAAAATATAAATTATTTAGTCACCATTTAAAAAGTTCCTGCTCCTCAAACATGCTGTAGAATAAGAATTAGCAATTTTTTCGTCGCACCAAATCTTTCTTTGAGTATAGATGGAATGCACGACGGGTCAGGGGTTACCTCGCGGGGGGTACCGGGTAGGTGCGGGGATGTCTCTCGTTTGGCAATATCAACGACAGCAAAAACAAGCCGGGAAATCATAGTTTTTGAATTTGAGGCATCTATCCGAGCCGGGCATCTATCCTGGAATTACCCTATGCAGCGGTAGCGACACACGGTTTTACTGCATTATTATCCATGAGTTGATCCTTTACAAACCTAATATTGTGTGGATGTTGAACAGTCAAATGTTTCAGTAGTCGGAAGTTGAAGTCATCTATGTATTTTTTCCTGATGGCACTATCTTTCTGTTCAACGCAACCGGTTTTTCGAATTTTTTGAGTTTTACTATCAGCTCACAACGCCGCCGACAGAATAAACTTTACATGACAGTTCACAAGGGAAATTACGGAATGAACCATTTTCGGTAAAGTGCGAACGTTATCAATTTTCTCAACTCGAGTCTGATGTTAGACACAAAAAACAGTTGATATTCACCAAATAGGATAAACATAAACGAACACAAAAATTGTTGCCTACTTCTCTCCTCTGCTACAAATCAAAACGATTGCCAAAAACGTAGCCCACATCGGAAAAGCAAACACTAAACGATATCTAAATGGCGCTACACACGGCAGATGACATACGAATGAGCCCAATAATGTTCTGCTTCCGTCATGTCTGATGCAGGCTTGGGAGATAGAGGCTCCTTTATATTCACTGCGGGTCACGAGAATCGCTCCGCACGGGAATTTGTAAAGTCGCAGACATTTCTTATTTGAGTTGGAAAAAGTTATGTTTACAGTGTTGTTTGACAGTAAGTTTATGGTTTATTTGGTCATTTATATCAAGTAAAAGTTTTAAGTTTTACCTAGGGGCATTGTCTATTTGGAACATCTACATAACCGTGTGTAACAAAGTTTAACATCCGTGCATGAATAAACATTTCTTTGCGCTCGTCACGACTCATCTCTCTCTTATCATCCAGAACAAGGGGTTTCATCAACCATGACGTTTTGGAGATGTTATCGCCGCTTCCAAAACATTGTCTTTACAGACCCTTTTCATCTTATACCTAGGTCTTAGTCTTAACATCAGCATTATCCATGGACAGTAAGGTAGCTTAACAAAATCTGTACGCTTGACATTCACCCCGATCGAGATAAGCATCGCACGACGTACAAAGCCAACATTCGAACGCCACTTGATGTGCAAGGTGCGAAGTGGCTCGCTGTGCGAAACGTGACATCGCGAGGGAATTCAAAAGCGACACGTATAGTTGCATCCATTTGTATATAACACGAAACAATGCCCACATTTTTCAACCTTATTCCCTTAACATAAGGAAGTCTAGGCCTCTTTCTAAGAGTTCTACGACTGTTGTGTTTATGTATATTCGTTATCGCCTTACTTCCACTCCCTTGTACGGCTGCATTCCCTTTAAAGAACGCACTATATTGCTTCTTTTTAACGACTCTTACAAAATATTCATTGCGAGGCACATTTTCCTCGACTATCATTAAGTCATCTTTTATTAAAATGAAGGTTTGGATTATTTCATTCCATACATAATAAATAGTTGTGTATGTGCTACAAATCAGATACAGGTCTTCACTGCGTATCACTGAATCCAGAGGGGCGGGCCAGTCCCGGTATCTTCTCACTGATTTTAAAAAGCGTGTATGGCCCATTAAGTCCGTCATCGGGCTCGATTTATGGTCGGCTGCCGATGTCCCCCACCAATAAAAGTCGATGAGCCGTGATCTGTATGCCAAAACTTCCACAATGGAGCAATAAGTCGGTATTATTGTGTACCGAAGCTTCCTGGTGCATCTAGTAGGGGACATAAAACGGCTTGTATAATTAAACTGATGATTTATTATTGCCAGTTGAAGATATTGCCTGTGCAAAGAGCATATTAAAGTCATTTAAAGCCAAGTTTAATGGCGCTTTATTTTCAATGTCATACTTTATTGACAGAACTTTTTATAACTGACATCCCAAATGTTTTTAAAGATTTTAGTGAAGAACAAACTTCAATAATACATAGGTACTAGCAAAATCCCATATTCACAGATAGTACCAAGCAACCAAAGGCATTACAAAGACGACATCAAAGACAGAACCCGCTAAAATCTTCATCGTCAAGTCCGCGGGCTGTTGTTTTCGGCTAATAGTTTATATTGTTTGTGTACTTGAATTAATTTAATAAGGCTCTAGCTTTGTTCCCGTAGTCTTTGTTACCAAGTTTATTTGTTCTCCAATTTCTGAACCCTTTAGATGTGTGTTAGAGTTTTCCTCTAACAACACAACGTGATCGGTCGACCGGAATACAACTCAATTTATGGCTGCGCAAGCTTTTCATTATAAAAGTATTAACCTCTATTCGTAGCGACTAAATATATGGAAACGATAGTAGAGGCGTTGTTTGCAAATTGCAAATAAGAGCATTTTGTGTTATTTGCTGCAACCTGTGTAGGTAATTCCAGAACACCTGTGAATCTCACTCCCTATTCGCAAAGTAGTCGAACAACAGGCAAACCTCGCTGAGTGACGTTAAATAAACCCATAATATCGTAGCATACTGTAATAATGTCCGGTGCACACTGAGTAGTTAGACTGCATCCGAACATTATAGCGGGCTAATCTTGCCTACACGATGTGTCAAGTAAAGCTTTATTATGTTCACGGAGGCGTCATAGAGCTTCAAAATCGACTAGCACATCAAAATAAAATAAAAAGAATATTTTTTTACAAGGTTGTTCTTATTTATATCGACATCAAGAAGAGATAGGAGGAGTGGACGTTATTAAATATCGTTCTGATTCATACGTGAATCAGCATTTTAATCAACGCACGTTAAAAATTCTGTGTGCCAATATTTCTCCTATTTTAAAAGTCGTTAATAATTCAGGCTGTTCGAGTTATTAGCGATTGAAACGAGCTGCCTACATCTACAACAGAGCTATTGATAGATTGAGACAGATATTGAGCTTTCGAATTGATAGTGTGGCGAATGGTTTTGTTACGGATATTTGCTATTTATTGTCGCTCTCTTACTTTCAATAATTACACCGATTCAAAATACGTAACAAGGAAAAGTAATTTAATTATTAAAGCAAATTAGCAGGAGAGCGTGAAAACTAGAACTAGTCGATTTTGAATTGCGATAGTAGAATTTGTTAATAGCCGTTGGTTTTAGTAGAACGGATTAATATCTGATTAGCATTATGCTATTTTATGCTTCATTGCTTATTGCTTTATTTTGTTCCTAAAAATAACACTTTTCTTATCATCTTACTAGCTCTAATCTTACTAGCTAGCTCATCATATTAGATTCTTCATTTTAGATTCCAACACCAAAAAGTCGGACGTGACTTTTGTACGTTACTTAAGTGCTGCACCTAAATCTACCAAACTTTTTAGTGTATAAGGGACACCCCGAAAGTTTTTGTGAAGTTCTTGACTTTGCCCAT
This sequence comes from Hylaea fasciaria, assembly GCA_905147375.1. Classification (NCBI taxonomy): domain Eukaryota; kingdom Metazoa; phylum Arthropoda; class Insecta; order Lepidoptera; family Geometridae; genus Hylaea; species Hylaea fasciaria. The sequence goes on from LR990199.1 coordinate 6,506,432, forward strand.
TAGAAGTTTTAGCTATGTATGACGTCACAGCGTAACGTAGAACTTTGGAACCTTACGATCAAAATTAATGAGGTTCCGAGTGAATAAACTTGAGAAGGGAGGTGTCTGCGACTTATAACCCTTCAGCCACTAAGTACAGAGGTACCTACTAACAAGGAATTGCCACTGTTACGTTACCGAATAGGTACCTACTTTGTTTAGCACAGGTAAGGTAAGACATGCTTTTGAAGCACTATGAAAATAACAGAAACAATACTTCGATGCATTCAACACTGGAAATAGTCACAAACTTTACTAGCACCCGAGTAATGGATTGGTTTATATTTCTGTCTATAGGCAAACTCTCTAGTTTTAGCCACCACCACCGTATTCATAATTTATACGCGACGCATGTGTACCTACATAACAGTATTGTATAAACCATCCCAAAAGTTTGGTAAGCTTTTTGCTTCACCTTCTACAAACCATAATGCTCAAAAACAATTAAGGAGCAGATGCGACCGAAATAAATCACTAAAACTTGCTCAGATTAGTTGAATTACTATCATTGAACGCAATTTAACGGGACGGAAAGTACATTAAAGTGCGGGGTGTTTCGTGCGTAATCCGCCATGTTATTAGCCATAGGTTTTTGTCCATAATCTCTCCATTTGTTGTCACATGTTTGGGGTACAAAATATGGATGTTGTACAACATGCCATTGTTGAGGGTATCGGCAGCGATACGTCTGAATAGCTGTCCATTGTGATGTATAATCGTATATGCGGGCATAATCGATGCTATAAAATAACGCCATTCAATAAGCACGGTTATTGTGTTCGAGCACATTGCTTTAGGACGAAGAGGGCAGCTACTGACATTTCACAATCCGACTGCAGCGCACGAAGAAACAGCGGCGAAACGGCGTAATAAAAGTTTCAGCTACGTGACCTTCAACTACCAAAAACTACCGGCTCTCACGACCAAAGAATATTGAACTATTAGAATAATAATATGTAGGTACATAAATAACCGTTTAGACTTAAATAAAATATTATACAATCAATGTACCTACTCGTATTTAGATGTGAAATTTTATTTTCTCATTCCAACCCACTATATTAAAAAGCTAAATTAGATGAAAGATCCACCTACTAGGTACATTAACAGTTTTATTATTTAAGTGATAAAATCCTAGAGTCCAAAATATAAAAGTTCTTAAATAATACTATAATCCATACTAGTATTAGAAATGTGAAAGTCACTCTGTTTATTGTCTGTTTGTTGCCTTTTCACGGCTAAACGGCTGAACGGATTTCGATGAAATTTGGTACGTATAGGAATAGATTGGACCTATGAGACGGACATAGGCTATCTTGTGTCTCAAAAAGATTGACACTATGCGACGTTGACACACTAGGCCTGTGGGAGTAAGAAGACATTACTTTGTGTGAGCATATCCGCGATATAATCGCAGCGTAATCGGGCGTTGCCGTTTCGCCGTTTCGTATAATGTAATTAAATAATATGTAATTCAAAATAATAAAATAAGCGCCAGGTGACGTATCCAATTCAGTGCTGCCAGAATCTTGCACGTGGTAGATTTTGTGTCACTTACTACATTATCACATTTACTCTCGTACTATACTATAGCCGAATGTAATTTTGGACATTTTTTCTTAAAAGATATGAATAATATGTATTGTAGAACGTGTTTACTTTGAACAAGTTAATTAATTATATGGGTTTCAAGTTTCCAACGATATTATCAACAAAGAAAACTAATGAGCAAGGTATACCAGTAAACAGATAAGAGCAAAAGAGACTTAAATAATTAAATAAGTATTTTATCTTAAATACCTACGTAATTTTATTAAATATATTTAAATAATTATAGCAATTACACGATTGGTTCCCGACGACAAAGACGACGCGATGACGATAAGACGTGTTCAATCAAAGCAGAGTACAATTGTGGTACAACTGGTACAGTACATTTGACTGTTGTGCACTGGCAAGGCAATACAGTAATTATCAACTGGTACCTCCTTGACCGTGACGTGACACTGTCTATCAGTGTCAGACTGTCACGTTTCGTTCTCTGTAGTCACCGGCTTTGGGGTAAATAAAAATTGTAAGATTCAAGAGTTGACGATATTTCATATTATGTTCAGTGTTGTGAACCGTGAAAACCGTTTTATTTTTCTATCACATACGTATTAAGAACATTCCAACATTTTAAATATAATTATTTTGATTTTTAGGTTGGGTCGGAGAGTTCCTGTTTTCACGGACGATGCTAAAAATGTATAGAGCAAAAACATCAAAAACGAGCTCACAGTTATTCTGGACCTGTATGTAGCTGAAAACGTGTTCGTGCTGCGCTCAAACGTTTCCATGGCGAAGATGTTTCGTAAGTATTGAACACATTGTTAACGTGCAACAAATTTCTTGGTACAAAGACCAACCTGAAAATTCTGTACTGTGCAGATTGTTATTTCTTTTATACAGACGAGATGAAATGATTGTAATGTAAACCTGTGATTATTTATGTTCAGTTGTTATGTACCTCTACTCAAGACATTATACGCTACTACAGAAATGAATAGGGGTGGTGTGGTACCAACATTAGCAAATAACGAAGCCCTATTTATAGTACATCCAAATTTGTGTAGGCATTTAAAAGTTATGGAGTTATTTTGGATTACAGGTACAAGGGCAGCTAAGAATCGCAAGAAAGAAAAAAAATTACTTTGTGTGCTTCATTTCACCAGTGGAACCTATATACCTACCAGAACTTGTTCTGAGAAGGGTTAAAAAAATGCAAAATGCATAGATTTTTAATATAGGATATCTGTAAATAAATATTTTTAAACCTAATGTAATCTTTCATTTCACTAATCGATCTAATATAATAATACGCAGTCATAGTCCGAACCTATTGAGTTTCGGGCTGCATCACGATGCACCACACCACACGATGACTGTCAAAATATCCTCGTTGGCTGGCTGTTAGAAAGCGTATTGATTGTGGTTCTAAAAAGCAGAAAAACTAGGTGGGTAATCTGGGCGCAATGGATAACCAAAAGGTCAAGAAAAATATTTTCCAACAAAACCAAACTACGGCGATCGAGAACCGAACTCCGGCTCGTCGTATCATAAATCCATCATAGTTACAACTATGCTATATTGCAATTTTAAAGACCGTCAAATTTTGATGTTCATATACTTCAGTTTTTCCATTTGCATATGACGTGTGCGTGTCATTCGTGTTCATTTAAATAGGATTAAGTTTTGATTGAGCTACTCTCAAAAGTGTAGGCATGAATTCATAGATTCAAATATGTTTGATATGTGCTGAGACCAAGTTGGAAAACCTGCGAAGTTACCTAAATTAAGTTTATCTCTCGCAAATACAAATTACAAGTAAGTTTCCAAGAGTACAAATACTCTTGGAAATCTCTTGCTTAGCGACACCAGACTTTTTCATAACAATACCTATAATAAGCACCAATGACGATGATGCTATAAGAACTAGGTGGTCATTGCGAAGCTCACACGCATGTACTTAGATTGAATCGTCAAGATGGCCTACACAAAGATTGTCTCGTTATGTAGGTAATAACGGGAGCAACGTGACTGCTTGGCACTTCTATTTAAATTCTATTGTAATAAACGGGCTAGAAAAACAAAACACAGCCGCCACTGGCCGCGCCGCATCCAATGCTTGTTTTGCCTAATCAGTGCCTTGACAGACCAAACATGACAAGCGATGGATGCGGTCCAGTATTTCGGAAAAATTAAATTACGTAAAAAAATAATTGAAAAAAGTGACACAGGTCCGTCTGGCGGCGCGCCGCAGCGAGTACTGTCGAATCGTATGGAAATGATAGAGAGGACACAACATGGCGGCTGGCGCGTCATTCTACTTGAACGAAAATTCACTCAAATATGTTTTCTTGAATGAAAATTGGCGCATAGTTGCTATATTATACACCAAAAACCTTTATTATTGTACAATGATTTCAAGTTCTTTCGATTTGAATAATGTTCTCTCATAAATTAGTGAGATTGAATTTAAATTGCTATTTTGAAGAGGTTACTTTGTAATTTTTTTCTATCGAGAAAATATCTTGTAATTGTGTTTCTGATACATCACGCCTAGAAAGTATATGTTCGAAATTAACATATATTTTTTCCACATTCCCAAGTTGTACGGATTTGTCGTAAGTGGCGTTCAAAATATGTGTAATCATCTCTACTCTCGACTACGCGACTAGCTATCCCTAGCTAGTCGCACCGGGAATTACACCGTTAACTTTCTTTTCATTGGTAAACTAAGTTGTAATTATTGGCTGATTTTTAGACTTTATTCAGTAAAACCCTGTAACTGAGAGCATACGAGTAGAATTAGATATAGATAATGACTGTGTTGTGTAATCAGCAAAATACATAGCTACGTTTAACGATAGTACCTACCTATAAAAAAATTATAATCAGTAAACTCGACGATCGTTTAATACCGTATTCAATTTAAATTATATCTCCCTCGCTCTCTCTTTTCTATCAGTGATCCAACAAGGCAAGCACACGCTCCGTATTAAATTTAAATCATAAATATCTCCGGTGTACAATTACCTATAAAAAGTAAATAAAGCTGTATACCAGTGAACGGTGTTTGAGTGACATACAATACAAGCCCAAATATAGAACAACGATATTGAAGTCAAAATATAAAATTACAGGTTGTAACACTTGGGCGTGTAGTAGGTACTCAGTAAAAACTAGGTAAATTGAAGGAAGCCGGACAAGGGGGTGTTCCGGTTTCGAGCGAAATGCCTGGTAGGCATGGGTAGGGCTTCCGACGCCGACCGCAGCGCCCGCTTACTTACCGGTGTATTAACTAACCTGACGTGTCGGCCCTAGTCTGCTACATGCACACGTTAATACTTTGTCACAGTTAATTTTTCCATATTTCCTAACGCGTTTGATGCATTTTATGAAATATCGATTATGAAAGGAAACTTTTATGTTCCTACTTACCTACATAGATCACTACTGCATCTTTTAATTATGCTGTCATAAATATTAGTTTGATGCGCCTTGTAGCTACCTAAGAATGAAAGTACAATATTTAGAATGTTTATTTAATTGATAAATAATTTTATTTATTTTACTGTGTCATTTTATAGATAGAATGTTTTAATAAATTGGAGCTGGCGTTTCCTCGAAATAATTTAAAAGTTTTTTGGATATAATTTCTCTTGTTTGTTGAAATGTTAATAATTCAGAGCACTTGTTTTAAATTAATTTTCGCAAGGTCAAAGATGGATTATCTCGTTTTAGCTATCTATTATTTTGTGTAAGTTATTAGCGGTTCTATGAATTTTCAAATATTTTCATTCCCAATTCGCAAAATACAAAAGGGTTCAGAATAAATGTTGTTCTTAATACTTAAATATCTAATTTCTCAAGTCTACTTTGAACCGTCTGAAATGGGGTTAATTCCCAGCCCTTTTTTATAATAGCAACGGATTAAGAAAAAGAAACCGCAGCTTTTGCGCTAACGGCAGCACAAAAACTCTTTGCACAATGTGTTGGCAAAATAGTAACAAAAATATTGGTGTTAACTTAGCATAAATTTAAGATTGCGCACCATTTTCGGTCCACAAAACTTGCCGTTTTTGTTTGTGAGGTCTCATTTGCAGCATGTGTTTGCCTCGAGAAATAACACTACACCCCTTTCTGTAGCGATTACTATGCGGTCAGTTTTTTATAATGAAATTAAAATTCAAAAGCACAGTAATAACATAACTTAACTCTAAAAGAATTCGTTTAGAAATTAGTGTTTAATGAACACCCTCCAACCTTATGCCCTAGAATAACTCGTTTAATCAATTCCTTTTATTGTTCCTAAATTAATTCAACAAGGGCTTACGAACTTCTTTGCTTCCGAACAATAATTCTAAATTCCTGGAATAGGCCTACAACAAATATTTCGGGTGAAATGAATGATTACAGTTTTCGCAACACTGCTGAGAGATTTATTCGGGTCCAGCTGTAAATAAATGGTCATGCTGCCATCGAACCATCAATAAAATGTTCACCAACATATCACTCAAACAACTTTTGGACAAAGCGAAAATGAAACTGACAAAGAAGTGTGAATTTGTTTTCTAACCCACGAACACCCGACGATTCGTTACATTATTGTTAAAGTTTGATGGTATCTCCCTCTTTTCCAGAGTTTCGTTTTATAAATAGACAACACAGAATAGACGCCATTGTATAGGCTTAATACTTATTTGCCTATACAATGGCGAGTTACCTACAATTATCATTACAAAACAACGCCCTATTTATATTTTCGTAATGTTTGCGTTATTATTATACGAAGTGAACATTATTTTAAATGTATATTAACTCGCGTAAGCAATTCCGTTTTCCATTTACATACTCGTTTTATTTAGCGAAAACAGTTTAATATCCTAAATGGTGCTTACATCCGCGAACATAAACCGCCCCAAAGATTTATGCAAATTTTCGGAGAACGATACACTGGCACTCCAGTCATGGAATAAAGGAGCGACTGCTCGGGTTCTTCCATGCTTATCAGCGGGGCCAACAATGGATCCGTTGTCCTCGAGCGGTTCATATCGAATGCAACCGAGCACGCCACTCCAGCCAGCGGCAAATCAAAAGGGTACGATTACGCAGGAAGTTCTTAGCCGGTGGTCTGATATTCATACCGGAGCTACTCGACTCATTATTACTCGATCAAACCTCGATATTCTATCTTTAATTTTAATTCAGACGTCGTAATCACTTTAACGGGAAGGTGCCTTTTATTTTCACTATTTGGCTTAAGCCATTGTTATACCAGCGACCCTGGTACAAAGGTTGTCTGCTCTGTCTGCAGCAAAGTCACTTTGAGTCGCTAAGGGTGTCCAGCAATTTGAAAAAGGTTTTTATTTTCGACCACTTGCCGACCTCGTAGACGGATTAATATTTCACCTCAGAGCGAAGTCCAGACGCTAGATGCATTAATCTATTCGGGCTTCCAGTTTTGTAAGCACCTAATCATTGAATCCAACTACGATGCCTTTGAACTTGGAGGTTGCCCGGCTCATAAATATATTATTAGCGGCGAGATAGACTCTCGTTGAGCGAGCTCTTGAAGTATAAATAATAATAGGCGACCTGACTTTGACTTATACAACACGAAAGCTTAATGCAGCTTTCAATACGAAAGCAGATCGTAAATTCAAATTCAATAGATTACATAATTCTGAAAGGAGGAATGAAAGCTTGGCGATACAAAATACCGTGTAGTCACGCTATATACAAATACTTTTGCGAGTACAGCAGGGCTTGTGAGCTCTTGAGTGGTTTTTTGAATATAGCTTACATTTGATGTTATTTATCGCACTATGTGTGTAAGCCTAGATAATAAACAAATTTTGTTGTAGTGTGCGTTCAGTTGGTTCCAATAAATTCCAATTATATTGAACGAATAGCATTTGTCTTTGATTAAAATAGATTTTTAGTGTAATTTCATCCGTATTCTATTTTAAATACATCTAGTCTAACTGGTGGTTCACGTGGTACTTCACAATATACTTTTTTTATCTGAAATAAATTGGTCATGTGCCAGTTCTGTTAGCACACAAATAATGTCCCTAATTTTAGGTTCTTAATCAGTGTTAGACTTTTCTGCAACAATCTATTTGGTACCTACGGATTTAGGACTTTCATTTACAAAGAACGTTGAGACTAAATACATTATTATGCTTAAATAATGCTGGCCTTGCTTTAGTCCTATAAATATTGTCACTTTGTAAACTTCAAAAGACATATTTCTATAGCAAATGCAATTATCACAGCTCAGCTTACATTTCAAGCTTCACGGAACAAAATGTGACAATTTAAGTCAGGATAAAATTAATGTATCCAAAACGAAACGTCTGCTCAAATGCGGGCTGCTATTGTTCATACGTTCATCTGTCTACCGTTTAGGCACTTGACATTCAACCTCCCTTTGAGAAGCTCTCCCAGGCGAGTTTGGAGTGCTAGAATTATTGCCTTTCTATAAAACGTATTTTCGTCTAGCTGCTGAAAGCGCTTTTGTAGGCGTAAAATTTGCATAAAGCTTTTCAAAGAATATCCATCAGCCTTTGTGAATTCGATACCAACAGGAATAACGGTTTAGAGTGGCTACATGACGTGTAGGTACACATACACGGGTACGTACAGTTGGACTCAAAATATTATGATTTAACTTCCAACTTCATAAACGCACCTAAATAGTACATAGGTATTTTATGTTAAGAATATAATCATAGAATATCGAAACTAAATTGTGAAATGTCAGACTACCACTTTTGAAGCTGATCGTACCACATGGTTATTGGAATTCAATATTGTTTTCACAGTGAAAGAGATCCTCATTAAAGTCCCATTTGTCTACACTACATAATTATTTTACCTAAAACTAAAGGTGGTAGAGAGCGCACGTTTCGGAAATTGATACTCTCATAATTATATTTACTACGAGTATACTGTATTGGTCCATATATTGCTCGCGATCCCCCATTATTTGGAATACGACGATGCGCTCGAAGATAGTAGGTATAGCTACAACCATGTTGCCACTACAAAGATTCAGTTCCAATGCCTTGTTTTTTTTATTTACCTTAAATAGCCTCTCTATAAATGGTTACATAATTATACTCTTATTAATTTAGAATAAGGCTAGTTCTAAAGATGAAACCGGAACACCCTAGAGCGTTTCAATCAAAAGACATAAATGATGCCAAAAGTCAACTTATGTTTCATTGATAACGGATGCGGGGTCCGCTATCTGCTAACAAAGGCGGGCGATTGTTCATACAAAATTAATCAGAAGGTACATAATAACTTCGCGAGGGTGCACGAATCATACCGGGGAATTAGCACACATGCTCAGAATTGGCCGAATATCGTTATTGGCTGCATTGTGTTGGGTGCACAATTGCACATGGCAATTTATTTTTTCTATGATAAATTTGAGCTCTGCTTTACGTGTTATTCATCGCGTATGGTGCCGATTCAATTTGGAATAATTTACGCGCGCGTTGAAATCGTTTACACGATGCTAATTTCGTTTGGTATATTTAAATACCGTATGTAGAGTGTTAATTAACGAAGGAACCAATATGTATATTTGCGTACCAAAAACCTTGCGTAATGACAGTTTTTCGTGCTGATTAAGAAAAAATCTCAGTTGTACGAAGAATAATTCAGACATAAGTAGGTGATGAATAAACATAGCGGTAGTCGATAGTATACAATAATGCCAGAAAAGCTCTGTAGTTTCAAACCTCGTGAATTAGGATGGGGGTCTGGGGGTCAGCCGGGTTCGGTGACCTGATGTTGTCTTGTCGGTGACTACAGCTGTTTAATCCGCAGACTGGCGGCGGCGCCTGCAAGACTGCCATGTCGCGACACTGCGGCGCCAGACTCGCAAACTCCCAGCGATCCGTAAACTAGATGATTGTTCTTGTTTATTTGAGACTCAGATTTTCGGCTGTTACGATAACGTAACGGAGTTTTGCTTTACTGTCAATGGACATTGGGTTAATGTCTTTGGGCATTGACACCGGATCGAAGCCTGTTTCGGTTAGTTTGGTGGTTCAGATATTTTTGATATTACGATATTCATAAAAAAGATAGGGTAAATGTAAAATACCACATGTTTCCAAGGAGGTAAACAGAGATAGTAAAAACGCACATCATAAAATAAATAGCTTTGCAAGCACATTTTTATCTTTGCTTTATTTCATTTTATGCGCCATTGGACACCTATCTGCACGGATGGCGTCAATCGTAAAGCGTCCATCGATCGTTCCCAGTTCCAGATTCGGGTTCCAATTCACATTGTACGGAAAGATCTCGTTTGCAAGCAACTCGGGTTGAACTTTCACTGTGATATCAGGAGAGTGTGGATACACGCGGATATATGGAGTTATCCAGATCTCCGGCCACTTGAGGGGTGAATGGCTGCCGGCGACGTTGTATATAACTGAATGACAGCAAATGGTACAGAACTAGCCGGTACCAAAGCATAACATCATGTTGTAACATGTTGAAAATTGGATATATGGAGTTATCCAGATCTCCGGCCACTTGAGGGGTGAATGGCTGCCGGCGACGTTGTATATAACTGAATGACAGCAAATGGTACAGAACTAGCCGGTACCAAAGCATAACATCATGTTGTAACATGTTGAAAATTGGATATATGGAGTTATCCAGATCTCCGGCCACTTGAGGGGTGAATGGCTGCCGGCGACGTTGTATATAACTGAATGACAGCAAATGGTACAGAACTAGCCGGTACCAAAGCATAACATCATGTTGTAACATGTTGAAAATTGGATTTTTGTTTCACTCGTAACGCTATATATAAACTTAAACCTCCTGGTGCGTGTTGTACCTGAATGAACCTCTTCCAGTCGATGCTGGCTGGAGTCAATATTGCAAATTTGAATTTTCCACTCGGAGAGTAAACTTATATAAGCTTGATACTTAATTCCGCAGAACGATTGAAAAGATGTAGATAGGTTCTGTTTAATACGTTTAGATAAGAATACCTACTCTTTGATTTAGAATGTTACTAGAATAAGCACGAGCTTAGTGATTTATTGCAAGACGTTATCGAAGCTATCTATGGGTTTGGTGGTTTTATTTATGGTGAAAGATTTTCTTTCTATTTGCGTACCGCGGAGTGCCCAATTTATACCGGTGTGTAATAAAATAAAAGGGTAGGCTCCGTGATCCGTCGGCTGTTTAAAGGATTCCAAGAGATTCGTTCCTGCCGTGATCGTGTTTTATGGGCTGATTCAGCGCAACTTGAACGATTGGCACGTACTTGTAATAGCTCCATCGATATCTTTATATCCTCAATCTAAAGATTTTCTCATCGTGCGGTTGAGTACAAACGCCTCTAAGTGTTATTTAAGTAAATCGTATCGCGCCATTCTGAATCAATATGCGCGGTGAGTGCAGTGTTAGTGGTTGGACGAGCAGTATTATTTTCACACGATGTTGGCAAGAGACTAGTGAGTCTTGGAAGTATGGATATTGTTTTGACGCATTTTACACGATCTTACCCGCCGGCCGTCGTGAGCGGCACCAAAATAAGGATGTAAAAGTTTGTCTAATTTTCAGCTTGACTTGGCAAGCGTTCATGTTTATTGCACAGCCTAGTATATTTCTCTTTTCTGTAGGGTTGGCTCTATCCAATTCGCGTGTGTTCAAGCCAGCATATTTCTCTACCTGCTTCGGAGCCTCAATGCGGTCTTATTTCTCAATTGTGCCAATATCCCGCTCTCTAAAATAAAGGGTATTTTCTGTGATTTGTTTAACGACTCTTGCGACAGTAGAGACCTTATTTCGTACGTTTTTTGCGAAGAGAGAGAGTTCTAGAGACGCTGATATTGTCTTTATTACACTCAGAATTCCTATCAGAGAACCTGTCGACCACAAATAATAATTGATGTTGAGAATTGTTATTTTTAGTTTACACTGTTTGTTTATTAGATCATCACCAAATGAAACAACTGAAAATAAGCGGCTATATGCATGATGAGATAGGTACATGATATTCATTTTTCAATATTAGGTAGGTACTTATAATTAAGAACTCCTTGCGTGAATGCCTTTGGGTGATGTTTTTTACTTATATAGGCAGTGGTTATTGTTTTAGGAAGAAACAGAAAAAAATCGATAATATTGTAATGTAGGTAGTTAAGAGACATGCTCAATTAATGTTTTAGGTACCTGTACGTTTCCTTTTTCTAAATTAGTAATATACTCAAAAAAAATATGGAAACTTATGAAATTATGCTTAGTATATATATAAAGCTAATTAGATATCAGACTACCGTAATGAGAAATGTTCTTCATAATTACAGTGCCACCTAATTAATCTTCCAAATTGGATATCTCATTTGTACGGGAGAAAGAATATCCCCTGAAATCGGTAGAGCACTTTTCACTCTGCTGTGTTTCAAAATGAAACTTTATTTTTGTCGCTGAGTTCGTTTACGATAATTTTACCGGACAACGCAGTTCTTAGGATAACAGTTTCACACCAAAGCCTGGTGCCCTATGCCGGTGGTGTTTTGGTGTCAATGTATATTGCTTTTCCAAGCTACCGGAAAAATTGTCTTGCTATAGATTCAGTAGTTCTAAATACAATTAGATAAAGATTTTACAAAGGATTGAGCATTGCCATACAACGTGGCAATGCAGCCAGCATTTTGGGAACGTTACCCATTGGTAGGGGCTTATTAGATTAAGTTTAATTATGTTTATTTTGTATTATAGTTTTCATTTTGGTTTTATATTACCCAATAAAAAAGTAATTACAACTGTAAAAAAAAAATAGACATTGTAACAAAACACACAATTAATGTACACTGGACAAGTCAGGTAGCTTACTTGCTAGCTCTGTTTTAGACCAGCTGAACGGTACCTAGTACTTATTCGCAGTCAATTCTTAGACTTATTTCTTTGAATAGGTACCTCAAGGACGAGGAACTTTTTTATCATGCAAGTATTAAAATATTGAGTTGGGTAGGTATCTCGACCGCTATAAAATTCGCCCGCGTGGTCGAGTCACCACCTTTTATTTAAACATTATTATTAGTAGGCAACTCAACCGCTACTTATTGTATATTTGTACAGTCAGAGAAACAAATGTTACGAAAACTAAATGTTTTATTGATTCATGTATTCCGTTGATTCCATTCCGTTGTTTCCGGCTTAGCAAGGCGGAACATTCTCTTCGTTTAGCAAACTGCCTCTTCAAATAAGCTCCGTCTACAATACACACAATTTCGTTATTAATATCGAATAAAAATGCAAATTTAATGGCTGTGAAGTTATTAAAAGCCTGAGAACTCGACACAGTAACGATGCAAATATACGTGTTTGACTTATATTTGGGAGGAGCGGAGCGTTACTGTTAAATGCTATTATGGACGGTCTAAAACACCACTGCTCTTGAACTTGAGTACTTTGCTTTTGCGCCCTCTAAGCAGCATTTATTTATTAAAATAGTACTACAGCCTTATCGTACACATTAACACTAGTGCTGAATCTTTATATATGAGCAATATTCCGATGTGTACAACAAGTCCGGCGTACATAGCGTTCGCCATGGATGCTCGATGAGCAAAAACAAACAGCATAATAAGCATAGCTTTATGGGTGTATTAAAATGTATCTCCCATTTATTTAAATATACCTATTATTCATATTTCACATATACCTGAAAACATAAAGAAAATCGTAATTATCAGTATAAAATTTTTGAAATAAACGCAGGATCTTACCATCTGACAAACGAGTTGCTTGCCACGGCACAGGTTATGTATACTAGTAAGTATACCTCTCTTGAAATTGTTCTGTGAGTATATATTAAAAATAACGAGTACAAATAATAATTATTTGCGCTCGCTCAGCTGTTACTTCCATTGTTAAAAATAACATTTTTGCAAGGCGGCGAAATTCTGTGTCAGAATCTTAAAGCAAATTAGGTTAACAAGCCAGAAAATCTCCAGCCGTTTCTCTTTTTAATTGAGCGTAATAATTTATTACAATCTATGCTATACTTTATAAGGTAACAGACCATTGCGCCCATTGTTAGAAAAACAATCATTTTAATACGAATACAAAATACGTAGTTATCTCGAAACGGCACTGTTATAAAAGATAGAAATAATTGATGAATAAGGTAGGTATATGCAATGATTTTTCAATACAGATTAAATGTTTTTTTTTTATTGATGCCAGGGAATGACAATCACCATCCTTTTATTAGTTAAAACAAAATTCGGTACATTAGAATCAGATACAGCTGTCGATGTTCAGTAGTTGCATATTTTTCTGGGATCACAAACTGTCCGCAATTTTACTAAATAACCAGGTAAACATTGCAGTATAATATCATGCCTTGTTGTTTGAGAAATATTTCTCATCAAGAAATTCCTCCTTAGAACAATATTTAGAAGACGCAGTGCTCCGCGCGAGTTATCCCTTTATCGTTTTCCCAGGAATTTATGTAAATTTTCAATTTTCCCGTCAATCATCCTCCTACTGAATTTTCAAGTGTGAATTCCGAAATTGAATTAAAATTGACGAATTGCTTATTGAAAGTTTTAATTCGTACCCTTTGATAATACAAGACAGGATCTGTTTGGGCTTAAATTTATACGAAGTGATGAATTTAGTTACATAAGACTTTGAACTTAATATTTTATTCTCTCCTATTTCTTAGAGAGTTTGAGGCCGTAAGAGTTATGTGGACCTTCTAAGCAGGATTAGCAAGGCGGACAAAGAATCCAGGCCACAAGCTTTTACATACACAAAGAAGAATCCTCATGTATGAGATGAAAATGCTTATAGATTCATAAATATGCGGAGCAGTGAAGTAAATTGTGCGAAATATCGAGTCGCTTTTAACCTTCCTCCGTTGCAGGGGGCGTGGAGATGAATGAATGAAAGGAATGAATAAATAAAGTGTAGGTAGACGTGTTTTGGCAGAAAAATATAGAGTGAAAAGCGAGCGGAAAAAGCGGCGCAAATAATTATGAAACCAGTCACGAGCGGCGTAAACGTACGCTGCCCCATGAGCATGATTTTTATGTTCAACATTTTTCCAACTGTGGTGGAAATGCTTTTTATATTCTGAGTGACAAGTGGTTTCATATTGTCAGACCTTTTTACATGGAGGTTGCGGTAAATAATTAGGGCATCATTTACGTCTTGAATAAAAATAAGGTGATATACCTACTTAATTAATATTTTTCGATAGCTGCCATTATATATTTTAACGGTAAGTGTTGATTTATGAGACGTTTTATAAGTCTCGAGAAAAGTTTTGGTGGTAAAACTGACCTTCTTATGACTCTTTTATGTACTAATACGGCAACTATTTATACGATAATATTTTGTTGATCATAATTTTAGCAGCTCTGCTAATAGCAATGTAATTTATTTATTAATTCATCAAAGACCGACAGCTATATTAATATAGTAAAAGATTTCTTTAATAGGTGCCAGGAGCCAGCGTCAAGCGTAAAGGTCTTCGCGTTTAGAAACGATACATATTGTAGTGTTGATGTGATTGTAAAACCAACGCCTTTTGGAGCGTTATCGACTTATTTTCGTTAAACTTTAACTATTTGGACTTACAAAATCTTAGCATGTCCAGATGCTAAAGTGATACGTATTTTTAGTTCAACCAGGCGCTCGTGTCGAGCTGGCGAATGCCCTTATATTCCAGACCCACCTTTCTCATTAGCTCTTGTTTAAATATACATGCGGCCAGTCTTCTATCCAGACGTAATGCAAACGTAATGCGCCTACGCTAACTCGTTTTGGTTTATCTCGTAAAAACAGAAGAACATTTTTGCGAGGAGGTCTTCATAAATATTTTAATGAGAGCTCTCTGCAAAGCTAATCCCCAGTCATTTGGACGGACACTCGTTCATAGAAATTTGACTTTCAGATTTAGATTCGTGGCAATTTGTTGTTGGCTTGTTAACTCTCCGCCTTCACTCCGACCCCGACAACGATTATCAACTTTATGGACGAAAATATGGCATCATGTTACTCCTAATCGTAACTGTGAAAGTATTATTGATCTGTCCAAAATCTACAAAAGCAGTCTAGTTGTCACCGCTGTGAACAGAAATGCTGTTTCTCAGTCAACTAGTAAAAACAAGTGATGCTTGCTTTGTAAACTTTCGTAGCATAGACTTGACGTTACGACATAACAGTAAAGTGCTAGAAAGGTAATAAAAACAAGCGCAGGCGGCGTTTCAATGTATCTAGATTTGTAACAGCGATAACTCCAATAGGCGTAACATTGTCGCAATATATTTGATCCACAAGAATTACTCTTTTCACTACGAGGGCTTCAATTATTACCCAAGCGACCCTTTCATCCGAAAAAATGTTATACGTCTCTCCTGCTGCGTAAATACATTGAATTAAATCAGATTAACACTTAGTGTAGTAGGGCTTTTGTAAACGCTTTCTAATCAAGATTAGGGGTGTCACACTGTAATTCTTTACATTTAAATTTCGCCAACAAAGGGCGCTAAATCCCAGTTGGAATAAACAATTTCACACGTTGGTATTAGGGTGCCTGCTGGAGATTTTATCGACGCCAGAATGTACCGACCTTTACGTGAACGAGGTTCGTTCCTGCTACTATTATTCATGCTTAAATAAAAACTGGCAGATGTAAGCACTGCACTGTAAGAATATGATTATTTATGTTGATAAAAATTTGAACATTATATTTTTACGTGTGGGTAAAAAATAACAGGAATGATGGTGTCAGAGTACAACGCCCCATTAAGAATAAATTATAACAACCTTTCGTTTTTTACGCGTAAAGAGCTTTTACAAAAGATAAATAGGTCGGAAAATGTTTTAGAGACCCTGCTAACAGTGAAAAATGTGAAGACCTTTGCCCGATTTAAGAAAATTAAGAGGCTAACAACAGTGTTTCGTGTTTAATAACCCTCCACTTTTTATCACTTAAGTACATGCCCATTTTGTGTTACTACGTTGAAACGAGAGTAATATCTTTTAAGGCTTTGAAGTGTCTATTTTCTATTTCCGTTTCCAACAAATGCAACAAAAGCAAGCTTCACAGCGAACATGCAAGCGGCGCCCACGTTATTTAATGTCACTTACCCGCCTCACCTGCCTGTTAACGTAAGTGACCTAAACGGGGCAAGTCTCGTTTTATATTTACCTCTGTACATTTGATACCCGTTGTATGTTTGGAGACTCATAAGTGAACCTTAACTTCTACCGAATAATGCTTCAGATTGCAGACAATCCATAACTTTTATGAATTGTAAAATAAATGACACAGTCAAATAAAGACGTTGGTGTTAATTATTAAAATCAGTAAAACATATATATTTTATTAGATTAATCTACAGCATTACCTACATTAAAATATATTAATTAAGTAAAATGCCCGACATTTTCGGGCTAGTTACTAAGTTACCGAGTCAGTTAAGCACTGCTGTTTAGTGTAATCTCATATTAAAATCCGAATTTAATGTTACCTGTTCCTAGTCGCGTGTTACATTCACATTGACCATCGGATGCAAGCGGAGGGAATAATTAGCCACACCGCGCTTAACACCTAATCTACCGTAAGGGTGCTAATCAACCAAGCGGGGCTGCGCCGTTGTGGGGTTTCGTCACTTTGAACGTTTAAACACGTTACACCTAGTTCTAATTCCGTCCCTGTGCTCTGTGTCTGACTCAGCGTGGTACGTGATGAAGCTAACAAGTTGTGTAGGTACCCGCATATTGTAGAGATTTTTACCACACGCATTTCTACCGATGTTTGTGTTAGTAAGTATAAGTAGTTATAGGGTATAAATAGCTTTATCTTTATGTTATTACAATATTTTTGGAGTCATCCTGAGTCTCCCCTAGTTATGTTGTATGTCGATTCTGATGATTCTATAAACATCCTGGCGCACTTTAGGCAGTTACTGGACTATATTATTGCAGTTGATCTCCGTGATCCACTACGTTTTAACATTTATGATTCAACTGAACTCAGTAAACAATGGTTGAAACTTTTACTGGTCAGAACACATCTTGTTGGTGAGAATACTTTGATACTGTGATCTAGTGATAACAATATGATCTAGAACACAACGGATTCCGTACAAAATTGCCATTCCGGATCCAAGCAGGCTGCGGTACTCCACATTTGCATTTGCTAACAGATTGAAGCTGAGAGCTTATCTACGCTAGGCTAACAGCTCTGCAATGCACGTGCTTACACATTCAAGTAGATTGGAGCGGTTCTTCTCAAATTGTTATATTATTTTGATATCCATCAATATCAGAAAATGGATGGGAGAAGTGACTCCCCTACTACCAGTACAATATAGTAGGTAAGTTTATTTATATATTTATAGATGAATAACAAAATGCACACTGCCAGTGACCAGCGGAGGGAAATTGCACCTTATAATATTTCCCGTGTTAAAACCTCAGTCGACTGGGCTAACTCTGACATTCTAAAACTTACGTAGTATATTTCCTCTATGTATTAAACGTTCTAAGCACAAATAAAGAATTAAAATTTGTACAACGACACTTGACAGCCATTATTTACACTGGCGAGTCCGCCCGTAGCTCGCTAATGGCATTTGAAGTTGATTGCGCCGTCTTTGGGATAATAACAAAATTAAAAGAGTTGGGCATCCCCAAATTACATTATGCAAACCTTGCTCTTTCTTAATAGAAAAATTGAATTGACCTCAGACTTACTGACTCTCGAGAGACCGAGAGACATTGGGTTCCATTTCTGTTATTATAACTGAAGACTGTAAACAAATAAATTAAATATAATGTGGAATCGTTTTATCGATGTTGTATTGTCCTATGAAGTGGTCGTATTTGCGCCCGCACCGATCGAGAGACAAACAGTGCTCTTCAAACCGGAAGAAAAAAGTATGAACACTACTACGAGTACTTCACAGCTGAACATCTGTGGAGGTGTAACAGGAATTTCGTGGGAGAACTGTTAACCGTTAACTGTTAACTGCAATTAACCTAATGAAGTATCCAAAATATAAATACTTATACATACAATAAGTGGGTTGCTTGAGTATCTCTGTAACTATAAAACTGTAGCCTTGACGGCAGTCTCTCTACCTACAGTACCTTATCACAGTATATTGTTCCACCTTTGAGGCCGGTGTAACCACCATTTGCGGTTTTCCTTTGCGGTCACACGTTACGGAGCCATTACAGCTCCCTAATTAGAAGGGCATGCCAAGTTTCACTTAGTACTTGAAACTATCGCCGGTGCAATCGCCATAGCCTATTCGGAGGAACAAAGCCATTGTCTGCATTATGTAAATTAGTGCGGTGATAAATAATACTATGCGGTGCTTGTACCATATCTGAAATAGAACAAGGGAAACTGACAAGAAACTCTGAATAAACAAGCTTACAAAAATCAAGTCCCCCATTACTTTGCCTCCATTCCAAAACGAAAGTGTTTTACTGGCATTTCGGCGCAAATTTAAAATTCCAATCGTCCATAAATTTTCGTCGAAAAGACATAGCTGTGTATAGTAACGCCCTTTTAAAAAGAAGCTTGCTCATCTTTATGAGTCTTGCAGATGAGTGGCGCGTCAAAGCCGTCGTGTCAACATTAAAAGGCGGCAGGAGCCCTAAAGTAATTACAAAAAACGTCTATCCGAGGGTCGTTGGCATTCAGACAAAGAACCCTTACATACTCACGCGAGCAAATGACGAAGGTTCCACAGTAGTAACTTGCGCAAAGATTGTGGATGTGGTTGGGTGTTCTGAACCGGATGCATATCTGAGTAATCCGTTCCAAAAGTTCAAAGGTTCTTTCGCCAGGAACGGGGCAAATTTCATCCAATCTCGGTACGGTTCAATTTGTGGTAAAGTTCGCAACTATGGGGTCATTAAAACGTCCCACAAATAGGGCATTGGTTCACTCCCCTACTTTGCCAAATCTGTTCGTATAGTGGG
Source organism: Hylaea fasciaria (assembly GCA_905147375.1). Taxonomy (NCBI): domain Eukaryota; kingdom Metazoa; phylum Arthropoda; class Insecta; order Lepidoptera; family Geometridae; genus Hylaea; species Hylaea fasciaria. The sequence goes on from LR990199.1 coordinate 6,526,016, forward strand.
GCCCGTCGCCGCCGCGACGGCGCCGGTCGGGGAACGTTCCCTATTTCACAATCTCATGTTATGCCGCACTATATATTTCTTGTATAAGACGTATTTGTGACTCAGTAACATGATACGAACTTTATGAATTATACTAATATCTTTCAAACAGTATTTGTAGTTGGAAATTGATCGGAGGTAACACTTAAATACCTAACCACCTTACAACAACTCGGCCTTTAAAGTCGATTATTTTACTTTACTGAAGCCTTTCAAATGTGCTTTAATAATAGTCAATCAATCGGCAGTAGTGTGTTACAAAATGAATAAGGTAGTTAGTGATAGCTATGCATCGTCAACAATATCCTGGAATTATTCAAAACGCGCCACCGCAATTAACTGTTCAACGCAACATGAAATTCTTGATTTTAGCATAACAACTACAATGTGAATACGATTGACGAATGTTAGATATACGAACGAAACAGGCGTGTCAAACGCGAGCGAGCTTTGTAAAATGCCAAGGGAATTCTCTACCAATATAAGCACGGCTTCTTTATGAATATGCAAACACATTACATAAATGAGGCTCTTGTACGAGGATATTTATAAGTGCTTAGATCAAAGCTCGGCCGTCTGTTGTAGTTGTGACTAACAAGCCTCAGATACGCCAACCATTCCTGATCTCGAGATAATGAAAGAACGTCTGCTCGTCTCCCGACAGGTCAAGTGCTCTTGATAGCTTTATTGACTTACTTTTATTAAGCAATAAGACATTCTCAGATGAAGAAACACTTATCAACTAGTGCCTATACATATTTGTGTTAAGTTCTACCTACCGTATTTATTCAAATACCTACTAGTTTCCTTCGTAATGTAATATATTTTTCCATAATCCATTTCACGTATAAGTAAATGGAATTATATTTAGCATTGCTTCTGGTTTTGACTATGAATATAAATTATTATGTCTATAATTATACGCATTTAATTAACCTAATTGAATTCTAAATAACTTCTATAGTCAGTTTTCGATTAAATTATTATTGAGCTTTACATTTCTGTACAAAGATTTAACCTATTTTGTGTTACAAAGATTAATGGTTCATTTTGCTGATTCAAATTATTGTTGCAGATACCTTTTTGTAGCTGTTGAATGGAACATTAATTGGACCAAAATGATTATCATCCAAAAGTATTGCCGAGCCCTTTCAAATCCCTTCATTTCTGGATAATATAAGTTGCCCCTCGAGAAAACTGGCGAGGATAATCACGGTCGGGGTTTCATTTCATTTAACTTCTTTCGGAATGTGTAACTCAAAAGCTTATTAAGGCTGACTAACTGAATTCGCGAGCCTTTGTGAGGAAAACAAATATAATTTTCGCGCCTTCAAGATTTTGAGGTTGAGATAAGGATCCGACTGAAAATTGGCTTAGCATCATTAGGGCAGTATTATTTAATCAACAAGCTTGAAAGAAAGCTCATTCCTTGAGCGTTACTATAATTCTTATAGTATAGATAATAGAGAGAGATAATAGAGCGTTATTTATTCAGTAAGGCTTGCCATCGATAGTTACCAATTAAACTTACGTTATGCACTATCTATTAAAGGGAAACAATAAAAAAATGGAATCTGATAATCAATGCAATACTTTGGTATAATAATATGCTGCTATTGTATAACAAAACAATGCAACTGATCACCCTACTACATTATGAATATTTGATACTGACGCACTGAAAACTTGAAAATATATTTTTTTGTTACAAAAAACGTATCCCCACACTAGGATTGCTCCTGTATCGTGGGTACCGCTTACAGACATATAATTTCATATACACAGCACACCCAAACCAGAAACAAATATTTGTGGGTTGCACAAATATTTGCTCCAGGCGGGAATCGAACCCGCGACGCAGTCCAATTGCTCAGCCACTACGCCAAACGAGCCGTCAAACTTAATATTTTACTTGTAAACCAAGTTACACAGTTAGTTACAGTTTTTCACACTAAATGAACACACAACAGTGACCAGAATGTAAATGAAACCTACTTTATTATAATTGCATGTAGTCCTCAATAATTTAATGAGGGCTTATTGTTCGATTATGCAGTGCAGTTGAATATAAAATAATTCCCTCTGGAGAATAACTACAATATAGTTCTATAGAGATTTCAAACTATTATGTTGCGTGCTTATATGGTTTGCATTTTGTAGCCTTTGCTAATGAATGGTTAATTGCAAAATACGGCAGAACAATTGATTACTTACTGAACGAACGTTAACATTATATTAAAGTTTCGTGTCAATTTGTTTCACAAATAGACAAGAGTTGTAGCTGTATAAAGGCGATTAGGTACTCTTGTAGTTGGCATTTTTGCTACACTTCTTAAGATATAGTACGGGCTCATTTTGTTACAGAATACTCTGGACTCAGATTCGTTTCCTTCATTGAAATATTAAAATTAATCATATCATCGTTGTTCTTGAATGCGATTACGTTATCTTACGAACTATAAAGGTGGAAATTGTTTTTGTGACTGAGGAAACTTCTAAAAGATGGACTGTTTAATGCCACTGTGAGAGAAATGCTTGTTTACATATTTTGCTTTTATATGTTTAAAAGTAATGTTATTTAAGATTCTTAATCTAGCAATCGGCACCAAACTACCTTAAAGTAACGTAATAACGTTGCCAAAATGCTGGCTGTGAACCATGCTGTAGGCAATAAGTACAGCATTGCTAAAAATAAAGGTAATCGTTTATCTCACTTCTCTTTTGAACTAAACGCCCAGGTAGTTTGTAGAGCTCTATACGGGCTCAAGACGACGTCCACTGTCCCAGCATCTGTGGGTGTTTTGTGAAAATATTTTTTACCATCTTCTGCAGTCACTTTTGGCTCTACATAAACCTCAGAAATCTTCCTTATCACACCGTAAATCTCAGGCTCGTCAGATTTGGCCACGTTTAGCGCGAGCGTCCATTAGGGTTGGCCCATCCCGTATTACCGTAGCACCCGCATGCCACTTACATGCGAGTTCCGGACACTTCCATTTACTTTTCGTCAGTACTCGCCACCTAAAACTCTTTGAAGGACTTTGTGACATTTCAAATAGAGTCATAATAAAACTTAGCGTTACACAATTTTGTGGAAAGTTGTACAAAATCGGAAAGTCACTATGAGCATATTTTTTTGCATAGATACCTACCTACATGTGCCGTAAATATCGATTTTCGATCTGATTTTAGTTGGGGTACGATCAGGTTATCGTCAGACTCTTGTAGGCAGCAAAGCAACATTGAAACAACTGACTGAAATTGATTTCCAAACAAACAACGATAGCAAATTTCGATCTTACAAAAAAATCTATGCCTATTTCTATGTCTATTCACGACACGTAGTGGCTGAGCCATCGGACTACTGCGCTTAGTGTCGCGGGTTCGATTACCGCCGGGAACAAATATTTGTGAGATCCACAGATATTGGTTTCTGGTCTGGGTATTATGCGTACCAATGTGAAATTATATGTCTGTATACGATACCCACGATACAGGAGAGATCCTAGTGTTGGGCTACGTTTATCTAAAAAGAGAAAGAAAAAGAAGGATTTGTTGCATTGCATCATAAAAACCATTTCGTGAGTATTTGCCTCTTTTAATATTTCGAGGCAACGTTACACAACAATATATAAAATGTTACCCTCAAAATATTCAATGCGCAGGTGAATCCACTACGTGTAGTACGTGCCTAGGCGCGTATATGCGTGTCAAAAATACATACTCGTACCTCGTATGTTTTTCTCATGTAACTTTGCACGAGTATAAAAATGGGTACCGAAGTTATAACGAGATTTTGTAGTGTACAAAGAACTTGCTCCCAAAGTAGTTTCCGTTGTCTTCGATACGGTCGTTAGCTCATTTTTATGACAAAATAAAAGTAGGGTCCACCAAACGAAGGGGGAACTGCTTGTCTTATTGAAGCAATCGAATTAGAACGTTTTATTAGTGTTTGTTTGGTAAGTTTGATTTTTATGTCATCGTTAGTCCCTATTACATAATTTTAGGTTGATATCAAATGACACGGATTAATTAATTAGTGTAATACGCTTATAAGAAGCCAAACGATATCTCATGCTTTCAGAATAAATAAAAAGCCTGCCAAGTGCGAGTCGGATTCGCGCACGTACCATTATCTATAAACACGGCAAAAAAAAATCACGTTTATTGTATGGGAGCCACCTTAAATATTTATTTTATAATGCATTTTAGTATTTGTTGTTATAGCGGCAACAGAAATAAATTATCTTTCAAAATGTCTACTGTCAGACGGACAGAAAGACCGACAGGCAGACATAGATCTAGACAGACAGACAGTCGGACGGACAGCGGAGCCCAAGTAATAGGGTCCCGTTTTACCCTTTGGGTACGGAACCCTAAATAGGGCATAGCTCGTAAGTCCGTCGAGTTTTCGTGATACACACTAGTGTATCACGAAATCTATCACTAGAGTATCACTAGTGTATACTATCGTATGCCAATAAATACGTCATCATACGAGTACATAATTATAGCTATCTGATTAAAGGTCAGGGGCCAAGCGAAGATGAATGAATTGATACGTAAACTGGCAATGACTTGCTTCCGGGCGAATTACGGCAATTGTCTCGTATGAAACAGTACCTGCCTACTTGCCGTCCAAAAATAGAGTTGCGCTCACATCCTTTTCTCCAGGGCCCGATAACAGAATGTTAGCAAAACATTCTTAAACCCTTTTCGAACTAACAAGTTGCGTACTTTTATGGCCTTACTTTAGATATTAGATATAGTTTTGATAACCTATGTCGTAACTTCGGAATATTGCTTTAGAGTTTTGTATTTCTTCATACAGAACGTTCAGCTATTTCTATAGAATACCACCAACTTGGTAACCACAGAGCAATGAAATGAAGACTTATGATGATTCAACTTCAGATTATGTAGATAAGTAATATATTTGGGTGAATAATTAGACCCCTAGACTCTGCGTTGCTAGTGTTGCGCTACGAAAAATAGTATTAAGAAAACTTTGTCACAAATACCGGTAATGATATTATTTAGAACTTATTGTATTCCAGCTATTTCTTTAAATAACATGTTCGTTACACAAATCCTCTTCCAATTTATTCACAAGCTTCACGTGGCCGTTAAAAAAAGCAATAAAAAAGAAACGAACTACCGCAGTCATGTTTCAGGTTCATATGAGTGGATTTTGCAGCGGCACTTGACTGTAAAATACGTATAAAATTGTATCACACCCGCCACGTTCGGCACCTTTATATTTTTTTTCTGGCCGTATTCTCTTTGACACGGTAAGTATCATTAAACTGAATTCATTTGCATCGCGATTTATGCGTTCTGTAGCATTATTAATTGCTGGACGCTTTATTTTATTGCCATCGAAATAAATGTCAATTGTGAAATTTTCTGAAGCTCCGTTCGTTGTTAAAATTAACTTTTACGAGGTATTGGAATTAATGAAATGTCTCGCTATAGTTATGGCGGAAGTTGGGATCTCGGAAACGGCAACTAAGGGCCGATACGCTAATAAAACGATATATTTGTTGGTGTTGTCACTCGATTACAAGTTATATTGTTTTTGTATTACGGGGTATTATTGCTTACAAATAATAATGCTGCCATACCTAATCTATTGAAGATCGTGCCAAACTTGAACAATAGCCGCTGTTATAATATAAAGGCCATCCATGTACCAGGAGTACATAAGGTGTATAGAGGTAAACACCGACTCTCAGGTACAGGGATCTATTGTTCACAACAAGCGCGCTCTAGAAGGTGATTTCTATTCATTTGCGAGGTTTCTTCGGCATCACTTATACGTGTTTTACTTTCACATCTAGGGCTTTCGAATCGCTTGTAGCGAGTGGGTATTTTATTTATAGCCGCAGGATATACAGGCAGTTCTTTCGGATTTGATTTTCTTTAGGCGCCTATTCAATCATGCCCGTACGTACCTACGTAAATATATGTATATTCGTGATCGCCTTTGATCTTTTACACTAGGGATTTTTGAGCTCAAAATTATTCCTAATTTTATTTGCAGGCTCCGCTCTTTGATTTCTGTGCACAAACAATTTGAGAATCTCTCTCAAAATATGGAAAATTACAATAATACAGAGCACTGTTTATATTTTTTTTGATTGGGTATCTTTTGACTCTGTACTTCAAATATTATTTTATAAAAAATACGAAGATCGTTTACTTGGTGCAGCGCCTGTCCGTAACCAGTGGTACCCAACACTTTGGATTGCTAAATTGTAGGCGGCATTGCACTGCTTACTTTTGACTGAACACAGTAACGTTTGCATATTTCGAATGGTGCTTTTATTGTAATAACGGGCAAATAATTCAAGGCATGTCCATTGTCCAAGTATCTGTGTCAATACTAAAGCAAAGTGGTGCAATAACACATTTAGATCAGATTGAGAAACATATACTTAATATTTGGTTCACTCAAGCATAACATATACCTAATATATGAGGCGTTCTGTGTATCATCCAAACTAGCACATAACTACATAATGGGTTTCGTAGTAGAGGCTAAACATAGGGTTACGCACGCCTATAGGAACTCTCGACCTTGTGCTCGGTTTCTTTGTGCACATTGTTTAACCAAGTTGCCTTTTGTCCTCAGTTCCTGGCGCTACTAGAGCGGAACGTCGTGGCCAACACGAGCCTCCACTACCGGCAGATGACGCTGTTTGCGCCCACCAACCAGGCGTTCCAGCGGTTCAACGGGGAAATGGACGACAACTTGGTGCTATACCATATTGGTAATCATTGTTCTAAACTTTCAGTTCTCTATATGTTTCAGATGTTTAATTTTTAGTTAAATTTAAAAGTGAAATTTAGTTATACTAAGTAGGATTAGACATAGTAAAACGCGTGCGAGAATTCATGTAGGGAAATTATTTGGAGATCTTCGACCATATCGCCATGAATATCCTATATGAAACTAAAAATTCAAAATTCATAAGGTTATATAAGGACGTTCAAAGCTCGTTAGAGATGACAGACTCAAATACCCTTGCCACCAATCAGAAGGGTGTTTCGAACTCGCAAGCTCACAAACTTACGACAGCCGTCAAACTGTGTTGCTTACAAAGACAGGAATTAAATCCACCATGGTCCAGATTTGGCGAGTAACAGGAGAAATATTCATACTGCAGTCTTTACGATAATCTAAGAGGTTGAGATTGGTTTTAGATCTAACAACCCCCCCGTTTAATGTTGGTTTTGGAGACTGTTGACCTTTTAAGTAAGTACGTAGGGGAAGTTTCTCCCGGAGACAAGTTGCGTTGTGTTCATACTTGCCATATTAAAGTTGCTCAACGCGACAACACTTTCCTCTGCAATCAGGCAAAACATTTGTGAAGCCGCTTAAATGAAGAGGGAAACATTTAACTTACGGCAATTTTTTTTCGAAATCGTGTCATAATTATATATTTAAAGAATTTCTCGTCGCGTCTATCTATACCTGCGATGACAATAATATGAAAAGTATTATATGGGCTATATAGAACATAATGACATAATTATATTGTATACTTTAACTGCGAAACACAGCTTTCGTATACCTATATATTATATAATTCTGCAAAAGGAAATAAATCGACCCTTCAAATTTTTTCGGCATGACATAATATTTTTACAGTACCTATGTCAAACATACTGCTAAATACTATGTACTAAGTTTGTTTCACACATGTTTTTCTCGACGTTAAACGTAAAACGAGCATGTTTGTTCACAAAGTTGCGAGACGACACCGTCAAACTGTGCCGCGGAGCGATAAACACACCAAGCAAAGTTGTGCTGAGATCTCAGAAGACCAGCTGCATACTGCAATGTATCTATCTTTAGTACTCACAAGAGATGCCTAAGTCATGCGAGAATCGGTCGTGTCTCTAAATATTTATTCAGGAAGCGCTTTGTTTTTTTTTATTTACAAATGTTTATCTTTATTACAAAGTGACAAAAGACGAAATAAATTGGTACCTACTAACATTTCTTTTTGTAAAACGTAAAATAATGTATACTGGCAAACAAACATTTATTTACAAATAAAAAACAAGTAAGATTTTTATTATATTAGAAACACAACGGCACCTTTGGCGTAGTGGCTGAGCACTCGGACTGCTGCGCTTGGTGTCGCGGGTTCGATTCCCGCCCGGAACAAATATTTGTGCGATCCACTAATGTTTGTTTCTGGTCTGGGTGCGATGTGTATGTGAAATTGTGTGTCTGTAAGCGGTACCCACGATACTGGAGCTATCCTAGTGTGGGGCTACGTTTTTTTTTAAAAGATAAAGAAAGATAAGAAGAATCATATAATATAATATTTACATATAATCATTTCTGTTTGTTCATTGCGATCAGTGTGGTTTGTATTATAAAGTTATTACCACTTGTCAGATTTTTTAGTAGGTACCGCGAAACATATAACTTTATCATGGGCTTCCCATAGCTACTCGTATGTACCTCTAAAGCACGTCCTCATTACAAACCTCTCTACAGACTATACAGCAATCAATACAAGTTCGTTTACGATTTGCAAACTCGCAAAGTTGGCGCTCTCACGGATTGTAGCACCAACGCGGATAAACACAAGGCGAACTTGCTCCTCGATCCAGACTCAAGTTGCTATGTGTCACCGTATCAAAGCCATTGAACTTCCTGTGAAACTTCGTTTAAATAGGTTTACGACATCGCGCGAAAACGCTCTACCAGCATGTTTGCCTACCAACATTATTCCATGCTGAACTTTTTTTTAATGAGAAAAGTTGTTTGTGGTTTTCCTTATGTTTGGGCAATCACAATCAAAGGCCGATTAAGACGTGCTTCACTTTATTTCTGTTATGTACATGAACAGTTAGCACAAGCGTGTTTATGTAAATTACTATCAATCTGCGACACTATCAAAACTCAGTAACATTAAACTAGGATCAGTGAGATAGTGGTCCTATAAAGTATAAAAAACGGTAATCTAATTAGATACTATCTAGGAAGATTTGTAGAACTATAGATATACATAAAAGACGTGTAGAACAAGGACATTTAACCTCCCCATAACATCCTACTATGCGAGTCGATGGCAGACAACACGAGCATAATTCGAAGTATTGATGTACTCAAGATGATGCATTTTAATTGGTTTTCTTCGTTGCAGCAAACCTGGCGACGACGTTAACGAACCTGGACTACGCGATATCTTCTGAGTTGGACGGCAACCCACCGCTATGGGTGACCAGACGTCGTGACGCGATGCACGACGATATCTATGTTAACAACGCTAAGGTGATCATATCGAGGTCGTACCAGGCATTCAATAGGAATAATAAACGACAGGTAAGAACTGCTCCGATTCAAAATGTATATTTTTATGGGGCCCCGAGGTTTACCCATCGGTTTCAGAATACATACATCTGTTCAAGAACAACCGGGAATAAAATAGGCTGGGAAAAATATCTGATAGATATATACTTACGTGAAATGTTAGGTACAAAGGGCAAAATTCACATTTCTAAGGTGAACCTCATTTAAGCTCCGCATAAGCTTGAAATTAGCCTAACATCTTGTACGACGTTCATTTAGTGTAAACTACTAACTGACGGAGTGTATCACTAAAACTAGAAGTATCAAAATTTATTTTTAAAGGAATATGGTGCATGTCGCCCATTATTATTTACTGAAGCATCCTGATTGTTTAGTTACAAGAATAAATAACACATAGAAAGCAAATACACGGAAGCGCCGTGTAGCAAATTTTACTGAGACTTTTTGGGCCTAGTTCGGACATTTGACTAACTATTGCTTGAAATCAAAGCTTTTATGGAAAACATTTATTCATTTTCCCTGCTTTTGGACTAAATACTAACACGCCCGTGACATTTTCATTGCGCTTGTGTGCGTTTTGAAGAAGATAATTACATGGCACTCTCGCACACATTGATAAAAAAGTGGCTTCACTATTCAGTGAAACTACGCATGGAACTATCCTTCTCTACATTATTATTCTAAGCCTGATTGTATTATCTACTCATATGTCACTTCGTCACTGGTTTGTTTTAGGCCCTGCACGTGATAGACCAAGTCCTGCAGCCGCTCCAACCCCACGGGACCAGCTCCTCGAGTGCTCCCGGGCCTGTCTACAACCCTAATGCATACCAATTTCTCGAACATTCCGACGTCTTCAACATTGGTCAACATCGGCTGAGGTAGTTGGCTCCATCTAGTTTTGATTGAAGCGGGTGTTACTTTGCGGAAATCTATATTCGCTATGTACTGAATCGTTATGAATTCTCGATATTTCGTTACTCAAACACCCGCCCACACCCTTCAGTTTACTCGTAAGTCGTAAATAAAGCACTTTACAATTGTGCCGAAATATTAAAGCCTTTAATTATACTTATAGTAAGCCTAACTTTGGTATATATACTCGTATAGTATAATTACAGTATCCCATTTCTAACGTTTAATATGCTTACTTTATATTATTATATTGGTTGAATGTATTGTACCTATCTCATTCTCGTTTTGTTATTTTTTCTACGTAGGTACATATTGTCACCTATTTATTTTTGACAGAAAAACACTATTATTCTATTCATATTTTAAAACACAGTGGTATTTTCATCAATAATAAGTGTACGGTACCTATAATTATAAAGTTAACAAACACAAATGTAAAACCACAGCTCCCGTGCAGCTTCCATACTCTTTTTGGTACTTAATTTTATGAAATACTCCACTGTACTGTTTTGGCAACGATGGATTGCGCGCTCAATTTTCCTGTCGCAAATTAAAACAAAACTCCCGGTGAAGCAAGCTAAAAAAACGGCGCAGTTTAACTTTTTTCACTTGGAACAATACACAGGACTTGAAAAACGCATTAATTTTACGCTGTTTGTTATTCTTGCTCTTGTTGGAATTATGTCAATAGCGCCTATAAATTTATTTTTAATGAGAATCGATAACACGCCTTCATACAGACAGTAGCACAACTCAGAACATTCTCAATTATTGAACTACCTTCTAGTAGTGATCTGGTATTTGCCTTCGCCGACTACTGTAGTAGACCGACATGTATATCGATCAGTGAACCAACACGAATCTCATGGCCGTAGTAATTAATACATAGGGTGAATAAAACAACTGAGAGGCTACTTCCGAAACAGCATGAAAAGACAAATGTTTGACAATTCCCAATAAACCGTTCGTTTGTTACGTTCGTAATATAATGAAATCGTTGAACTCAACTTTAAATAAGAACTTCCATTTTGAAGTCAAGTTACTGCTCACATTCAATAAGTTCAGTAGAAAGTTATTCCATTGAGGGTTGTCGTTTGCGTTGATGTGAAAATATAATGGCAGCTGTATCGAAACATTTGTTTTGCAGGTCCTTCAGGCAAAAAGTTAATCAGCTGCAGAAGAGTAAAGTGTTTAACGCGGATGGCCGACACACTTTCTTTATTCCTGTCGACGAAGGTTTCAAGGTACGCCAATCTACTTGTTAAATGCAGTTGTAGGCATTGTGGAAGTCCAGGATGAGAGACTGGTGGTTGCTACTCTTCTTACTTTACTCGCATCCCTTTCAGCCAACGACACGGTCTGATCTCATAGACGAGAAAGTAGTGGACGGCCACGTCATCCCTCACCACGTGTTGTTCACACAAGCCACCCCCGACGTGAAGGAGTTCGAAACGCTGGCCTTTGGAGACAATGTGAAGGTTATCATTTCATTCAGCACGGCTATGAATGGACGGGAGGAAATCAGTGAGTTTACCTAGCATAAAGTGATCCTTATAACAACACTAGCAGACACGCCCACGCGTTGCTGTGGCTAAGGTTTTTGTTATTGCGACTATCAATTGAGGTGTAAGCTACCCTAGCTTTCAAGTTAGATCAAACTGCACACGGTGTGCAAATTTGATTAAAATCGGGTAAGTTGTTTAGGAGTACATCGCGGGCAAACAACGTGACGCAAAATGTATATATAATTGGTTAAAAAAAACTATGTGTTACCTGCAAATTCGTTCTCTCCCATTTCTTACCCAACTAAGTTTCTGGACTTATGTTATGAGGAGCAGACACACTTAGATCTTAAAAAAATAGGAACGTTTTTCCCCGTTTTTACGATTTAATGAGCAGTTAATGACGATTTTGACCAAATAGTATTAAAATGATATTCATTTCAATAGATAGTATAGTTAACCTCTTCTTGTATAAAATATTGTAAATCCGTACATAATGAACGTGTACCTACTAACTACATATACCTACTGTGAACATGATATCTAATCTGCGGATTAATCTGGCATGGCTCAATTTGGTCATTGGATGTTCCAACGGCCAAATTGAACCGTCCATAGATTTACAATTCTGATAAGAACAGAAGTTCTGTGCAGGCCATTAATTAAACCACGATCGTGTTTGGCAACCAGACCCAGTTGGCCTCTGTCATTACGCTCCGTTATTAGGCCTACGCGACTACCACGGCCCAGAAAGACAACAAACAACGTGTGAAAAACATGTCGGATCTTAATTATTTCCAATGTTTAAACGCAAGTTGACGCTATCTCTCCATGTCACAAAATAAAAGAAATAACAAAGAAATGTTTGCTTGATACTAACTTTTGCTTCAGAGTCACGTCAGTTGTGTAGGTGTGCCTTAAGCTTTTCTCGGCTACCGAATCTGAGTGATCCCTTTTTTTCACGAGTAGGTAGGTAGGTACCTATTTGTTTTTACGTACAACATTTGTTCGTGCTTTCTCTATTTGCGGATCAAAAATTGACGAGTTTTTAAGTAAAAATTGTTGATAGTTGATAACAATTACTTAATTTTAAACAACCATCGAATTAAATATAAAACTAAAGAAGTACCAACACCATTTTAATTAAGTACCTACTAACTAATATAAATAAATATAACATCAATCAATGTTTTAGGACTGTTCAGTCAAGTCACCTTTGTAGATAAACTTATGAAGGACCTTTTTATTAAAAACATTTTTCTTTCAGGCTCTCATAACGATTCAGAAGGTATTTATAGAGCGGACATATAAATATTTCTCAGAAATTAGTCCCGCTAGGAAAAGGTTTCGCTGCTAGTTCCTATTCCATACTTATAGTCTAATTTCGGAAGTCACTGTATTAGCAAACCATCCGTATATTTACTTACTAAAGCGGTCTGTTGAGTTCGCAAGTTCGAGTAGTTTGTCAAACAGTAGTACCTGGATCAGCAACATCTCTCTTGTAACGTACCTCGTAGCTATACTATCAAATTGAGTCTAATTATGACCGTAGATTGATTCCATACAATTGTGACTGTACATTTCATACATTTTGATCACTTATATAACTGTTTCCTCTTGCCTCTATTCCTTTTTCTATTTATCTTCATCTGCAATTGAGATGTCCTTGAGTAGGTACCTACATTATTTAGCCACCTGTCGTTGTATATACTTAACGATAAGTAATCTAATATTAAGTAGGTAACTCAGATTTATTAGGTTAATTTATCATGTGTCCAACGCATCAAACACTTTCAGCCTACGTGAAGTCCAACACAGTAGCCGGCGATGCGAAGCACAGCCGAGGAGTGGTGCTGGCAGACATCGTCCGAGCCAACATCCCGGTCAAAAACGGAGTGGTGCACCTCATTCAGAGACCTCTGATGGTCGTGGACACCACCGTCATCGACTTTTTGAAGGTACGCTTTGACTATCATGCTAGGGAATTTGGTGATGGTACTACGAGCTGCTTCAGTTTTATCAATTCCTGGAAACATATCCATGAATCCTTGAGTACTGTTTGTTGGCTAATAAGCCATCAACTTAAATAAAATGTCAGCGATATTTTATCAATTGGAAATATTTTTATCTTTAGGTACATGATAAAAATGGAGCACGCTGCAAAATGTTAATTTTATTTTCCATGCTAACATCAATTTGCACAACAGCTTTCTACAGATACCTGTGATAACAATTTTTAATATTTTTTAAGTTCAATCTCAGGTGTCCTATTTATATTACAATATACCGTTGAATTTTCGCTTCATTTGTATGGGAACCAGGCTATGAAGGTAAAATGATGAGCGCCATTCATTTATTCCTCTTTATTAATTATTCCATTCCTGTGAGTGTCCTTTTACTACATTAATTCTACCTCAGTATCAGCAACGAATCGAAGCACGTTATCATTAATATTATATAATGATAAAATGTATTTACCTTGATGACTTTTATTTGCAGAAATAGAAATGCGCTTGCATAAACAAATAGTTGTATAGTACCCATGCCATTCGATAGTATCCAAGTTGATTTTGACACTTTTATTTATTTAGGCGCATCACAAATATTTACGTGCCCCACGGCGCGCCTCCGTTAGCGTTGCTGTAACTGTAAACCTGGAGTTTTGGCGGGAATACGATAGTGAGACGTTGTTGGTTTTGTATTATTTTCTCAAACTTGTGTTTCTTCGAGTGTTAATGTGTAATATTGGTGGAATATTAACCATTAAGTGTTCGTTAACGTGCACGAGTGTGGGCGAATGATATAAACTCAAAAAACGTGTCATTTCGTATTTTTTCCAAAACTCCTAGGAAGTTTCAGTAAAGCATCCACCACTTTACTGAATCGTGACTTTGACTATGTAAATAATTGACTTGACTACTTGACGACGAGGATTGCTTTAAAGCTATTACTTTCCTATTGTGAAAATAAAAATACTTACATTATTATTAAAATACTTGACACTGGCTATATGCACAAACCGTGCGAAGCCATAATTAAACAAAAAAAAAAAAAAAAACTGTAAACCTTTCGCAAACCACGATAAAGGGCATGATTGTAATATTTATGACAATAAACGCTTTGTTTTCCAAGTAATATATTTAAAATACATTATAAACCTATAAAATAAAACCAAAGCATCTCTAAACGTGTTCTGACCCAACACCTATATTATGTATCTATAATAATAATATTATATTATTATATTACTAGTGTTAGTTACAAGAGATTTGTCTGTCTTTCATATATTTGTGCGTCCTACTGCTGCGATGTTGGATCCTGCATGCCCTTAACAACTTTAGGGGATTGTAAGTATTGCCTAACTTGCATGACCTTTGTAATGCCAGTTCAACTCAAAATTTCGTATATCCCAATGGAATTTTTAATATTGTGCTTTAATTAAGACCAGCAGTTAATAATTATATGTAGCATTTTCTTCCCCCTTTTTAGTCTTCTATATTCGTAGTTAGAAATTATTAAAATCTTTTCTCTTTTTAACAAACATCTTGTGCAAAGGTAAGGTGTAATTAACTTCTTTGAAAGGTGGAAACATAAAAGCGCTTTCCGCGATTCTGAGCATAAATTAAAAATATTAATTAAAAATTATTGTGAACATGAAATATTGCGACGCTGTGAACAGTTTGTCAGTAGTAAGCTTTTAATGTTTTAGATTAAATTTAACAACAAGTACTCAGAAAAAAATTGCCCTAAAACATAGTAAATGATAAAAATCTAGTGATAATGATGTGGTAACTCATAGATACGTAGTGGGGTATCTAGATACTATAGACATACCTAATGAATATAATGAATTAGAGTATAAGACAGTGCACTATACTGATGAGCGTGTGCTTTTCCAATAGGTTGTAAAATAATTCTAACTAGCCACATTATTCTCATTGAGAACGTAAAATGATTTAAACCTATAAAAATAGAATAAATATCCTACAGATTTAAACGACAGGACCCATTTTACATTCCCAATTTGAATAACACAACAGTTTCATATCTAAAAGGTTATTCTGATAATAGGAGAAGGAAGACGGGCCTCTCTGCAAGTTCTACGAGGTAATCCTGGATCTCGGAGCCAACAATCAGTTCTTCACCGAACTGAACATGGCTAAGGACATCACACTCTTTGCGCCATCCAACGAAGCCTGGAATGAATTTAGCGTGCAAAACATACTACAGTAAGGATTATTTTCGTTTGCTTACTTTAGCACCAAACATCTTTATTTATGTTATCATCAAAATTCTATAATAACTTCACCAGTTTCAGTCGTCATCTTAACTGCGGTAAACAATTTGTTGTTTCAAAATCACTACAACTTCTTAAATAAGAACACATTGTATTTACTGCTCTTGTTCAGCACGTCTCCTCTTTTCACCCCCTTGTCGAAGGAGGGTAATATTTTCTTCTTTTTTGGTCCTAAACGTGGCTTATATTGTTCCATCGCTTTTCTGTTTTAACTTACTCAAATTGAACTTTATTTCATAGGAATCATCAAAAGCTGAAGGATATCCTTAACCTCCATTTAGTTCGTGAAAGACTGCCCATGGACGCCATAATCCACAATAACATGAATCAGGTAAATAACTATTTTAAAACCATTAATATTTAATAATAGCAGTTATATGAAATTATTGCATTAAATATTCATTCATTATCGTGTTTGTGACACGATGTTCGGCCGCAATTTTATTTCATACGAATATCGGATTAAAATTAATTTTCGTGTACTCGATTACATTCTCTGGTTTCGACGCTGCTCGGGATAGCTCCCTGGAACTGTACGTTGATATAAAATTTAATTTATTCACTCTCCATCCCATTTATTATCGTGTTTCACTTGATAGTACTGATTGATTGTTTTCCTATCACCATCAAACCAATGTTTTAAAAGAACCCCTATGCGTAATGCATGATCGTATCACCTCTATGGACTCGGTAGATAGTAGATTAATATTGTAAGAGTGTGTTTTCCGTGATATAGTGATCGTCTACCAAACATCGTGTTATGCAACAGTGCTGCATGTTTGCCACAAAATCTAGATCTAGGTTTAAAAACGAGTTTGGCTAACAATATTGTGCATTAACAGATATCTTTAAAACTGCGCTACATATAGATATCTTACGAGTAGAAGTTCCGTGCGAATGGCTTTCCGTTTGATACGTTGAATTTGAACAATCTTTACAACACTCTGAAATATTTATCAAACAAAATCATGACTTCCATTTTTGTTCACCATAAATCGCAATCAAAAGACAGATACTGTAACAAAACTATCCATTCCAGATATACCAAGCTCCAACGGCTTCGCCTCGCAAGTACCTTTACTTCAACGTGTTGAATCACGGCGCTAATCAAACCCTGACGGTTGAAGGTGGTGGTGTGAACGCTACAGTAACTCTGCCAAATATCGCAGCAACTAACGGCTTTGTGCACATCATAGATAGAGTTCTCGGCGTGCCTTACACCACAGTCTTTGAAAAACTGAAAACTGATCCGATGCTCAAGTAAGTTGCTGTATCATACAAGGCATAGATTTTGCCATACTGATGTGATACCTTCTTAAATGTTTCCCTTTGTCTCCTTTAGCGTCACCTACAATCTCGGCAAGCGCCAGATGTTCAACCAACAACTGAACGATATGGAACACCGCTACACTTACTTCGTGCCCCGTGACCACGCCTGGTTGAAGTTCCAGATTAAACACCCGTCTGCATACAAAGCGCTTTTCAAGGAAGATTTTGGTTATTTTGTGAGTTTCATTTCTACCTTTTCACGGCAATTTTCTCCGTTTTCGCGTCGAATAAACCTCATAATGATAACTTCAAACTGTTTTGTTTGTGTTCTTGAAATTTTAGAATTCTACACAGGTTCTAACATAGCTTATTCATAGAATATCCGACAAATAACATTGCGTATTGTGGACAACGACGCTGCAGAATTTAAAATAACTTTTTCTCGTAGACCAAACAGATTCTAGAGCGTCACGTGATCAAGCAGAGCAGAGCTTACACAGTGTCAGACCTGAAGCTGCTCGCCAACGAGACCCACCCGTTCGTTCTGCCGACGTCGAGGGACCCCCTGCGGCTGCGTGTCAAGGAATCCGATAAAAGTATGTACACCGGTTTATTTTCAACATTATCCAGCCACCAATGGGTTTATATGCCTTTGTAATATTCAGAAAGACTTAGATCTATCCTGTAATTAAAGTCAAATGTCAGATTAGTTTACACTGTTCTATAAATTATATGCTGCTACACAAACCGAAAGGCTTGGTCGAGTATCGTAAGACTAGTTAGAACACGAAATTCGAAAGGGCTAGAAACATATATATTTTTTAATGGTGCGCCAAATTCACAGCTTCAAATAAAAAAAGCTCCACTTTATTTTGTTAAGTAAACCTTATAAAACCACGACTCGAAACATAAAACCTCCAAGCAAATACATTAAAGTATATCCTCGATCGATCTAACCCCGCTGCCGCCGGTTTTTAATTAGATTTGCTACGCAGATTACTACGTGGAATGGAACGGCCACTGGATCCACGTGTTCAGGCCCGACGTCGAGTGTACCAACGGCATAATCCATGTCATCGACGAACCCTTCGTGCTGGAAAGCGACATACGAGCCACCGGCACCGCTTACCAACTCACCCACAGCTGCACCATTCTCCTACTCTCCTTCTTCCTCGCAAGGATACTGGAAAACTAAAACGTCCGATTCCGTTTATTAAGTCAATTATTAATCAATTTGAGTTACATAATTATTTGAGCCGACTTTGAAATGAGTTCGATTCGTCTCACGTAGGAATCCCCAATCATTAGTGTTCATAGTTAAATTACGTAAATTATTTGTGTCGCAATAATGTAACTTAATGTTTGTTACCATCTTGGGTTTATATTAGTAAAATATAAACGTGTTTCTGTATTTCATGTAAAATTATATCTAGTATTAATAAATGTTTCAACATTTAGAATTTTGTTAGCTTCTATTTCGGGAGATGTTCTATTTTCTTTAGGTAACTGTCCCAAATTTTTGGAAGCATGTTGTTCTAGAAGTCGTATGTAATTAATTGAGCATGATTTGTTTTCATACTTAATTATACGCAATTCACTGCCAGTAATTTAAAAATTTTCAAATAACTTGAATTTAAATCCCACAAATCCACACTATCGCGGGTTAACCACTATTACGACGTATCATATTGTGATGCGTCGCCGCGCCGTTATGATGTGAATGTATCACTTATACGTACGAAGTATTTTGCTTTCAACTTTAATTATTACTACAATGGAACGTAACGTAGATAGCCCCTTGCCGGTGTCTGTTTCATGATTTACCTGGGAGATTTCAAATCACACGGGAATCATCACATTGCTTCACAAATCATCGCTTCGTATTGCAGGTAAGGTAGGTCTCAAACGCATCTTATTCAATGAAAAAAATACTATATACTTACTGTTATAAATGCCAGAATCTTTTTTCAGAGGTCAAGGGTAAAGTTTAGTGTTCTTGTTTAGTACATAAAATGTGAAAATAATGTCAAAACACAGGCAGACGTTTTTCTTATGAATATTTTCCGTTGTGCCTTCTTTGAAAAATTATATCTATATCAATGTCAAATTATTTAGAAATTCAATTTTATCAGAAATATTTAATAGAATGAGTGAAAATACATGTTGTTATTATATTATATTTAAAAAATATAGGTACCTACATTATACATTCCATGTTATTACTTAACAAAAAGTATTTATTTCTAAACATTTGCTTAGATTTACAAATTTACATTGTCATCTTACATAGGACTATCTTAAAAGTGAAATAGTGCTCGATTCCGAAGTTCTATCATAGCTCTGTTCACATCCATAGATAAGGTGATTATTTATCAGAGAAGTTTTATTTGACCTCAATACACCCTGAAGCAAACGTGTCACTTACCACTAAATGCTGCACGTCTTTTGTTACACAATAATAATAATAACAAACAAGACATTTAAAATTACGTGACAAAATGAGAACCTTTACGTAGATTATTTGCTTGATAATTTAACAATATTATTCCCATGAGTGATGTTTTCGTATAAATTATTGGAATTGGGACGAGTTCTTCTCTCGTGCATTAATTAAGAGCTATCAATGATTTTAAAATGTATATAGAGATGAATGTGCTTATAAATTATACAATGGTGCATTTGTGATTCTCTTATGTTTTTAAGCAGATGTAAATAATTTGTGTAAGTAACATTAGTTCTTATCATTAGTTTAGTAGTTATTACTTAATTAAATGCGACTGAATTTTTGAACACACTTATTTGGCGTATTGCTGTTGAAAATATATCAAAATAATATTTAGAAATGCTGCTTCTGTCTGTTTACATATTATTATATTTACATTAATGGATTAAACATATATAAATGTTAGCTGCTATCGATAAATGTCTATATACATAACTTCTAGTTATATCTGCATACTGATTACTTTAATATGAATAATTACATTAACAATTAAAAATTAAAACCCAGTCATTGTAGCATACTTTCGCATGCATAATATTACTCTCTGGTCTCTGGTACTATTTACTTCCCTTTTTTCATCCTAAATTCCTAGAGATGAAATAGAAGTGACTTTTTATTTTTTCGAAATGACTGAACCAAATTGCCAGCGAGGAACGCGGGGTTCTCGAATAGCATCGCTTTGCAGAAGTTCACAATGCATCGGGGTTACACCTATTTATTAATGTATTCGTATCTTTCGGTAAGAACTTTAAATATTTATATAGCAGCATTTCTTATAAGCTTGTATTGAGTTTTGTTTAATATCGAAATGCGTCATTAACTATCAGTGATTAATATGTAATAGGTTCCGTGTCGCTTTATAGACTTTAAGCCGTATAGTATATTACGTGTAAACACTTAATATTTAGTATAAATAAGTTTTATTGAGCCAAAGCTATGCTATTTCAACTGGATGATAATTATAAAGTATTGTACTATTTGTAAGATTTTACTATTACAATATTAGGTATTTGAGATTGAAATTGTAGCCGATAATATTAAGATATCTTATTAGCGTTTCCCTTAAAATGTGCATAGCCCATGTTATAAAGAATTTTCGAAATTTATTGGTATATTTCGTAATGAAATGGGACGAAATGACCCGAGACAATATATACCTAATTTTGACCAAATATTCAAATATTTGGCTAAGTACTGAAGCATTTGAGTTCCATGTTAATGGAACGCTTAATGTAACCATTCGAATATACCTATATTATCTATGTCAAATTAGTTTAATGTTATGACAAAGTGTTTCTGAAAAGTGAATTTATGTATAAAAATATAGATATTAATCAAATATTACTTTTTATTATTTTAAAAACTACCTCAGTAATAAGGTTGGTAATGCATCATATAAGGTTAGTACGTATCAAAGATATGCTATTCGGTAAAGAGATCTAATGTTTAGACTATTCTAAAATGAAGTGCACTGCTATTTAAAGAATTTGCATTCCTTAAACAAAAAGGGTATTTTTCGAAGCAGGCGGGAAGCACTCAGCATATTTGACGGAATAATTGCACTGAGTGTAGAGGTCGCCTTCGGTCTCCTAATCCCATGAGGTTTGAGTGACGACAAATCCCTCCACTAATCCCCCTGATGGATGGAACGCGGCCTTTATCAACCCTCCCTATTAACCGAGTGTTCGTTCGCGCAGCGGAAATGTATGTTTGCGTTGTTGCAATTTTCCCTCGTTTCCATACAAACGCCTTGTTGAACTCGCGGGGTAGAAGTGACTATTGTTTTGAAGCAAGATTTTACGCGCTCGCTGCCACTCGTGTAATCTCAAAGGCCA
Source organism: Hylaea fasciaria (assembly GCA_905147375.1). Classification (NCBI taxonomy): domain Eukaryota; kingdom Metazoa; phylum Arthropoda; class Insecta; order Lepidoptera; family Geometridae; genus Hylaea; species Hylaea fasciaria. The sequence goes on from LR990199.1 coordinate 6,547,710, forward strand.
CGTTTATATTTACAATACTCTGTAAACGTTACAAACTAGTAGATAACAGGGTTGTTGCTCAACATCAATACAAACAATTGAATATCGTTTACTTACAGTATCAAATAGTTTGTCAATTGGTTTATTATTTCAACCCACGTGATACGATGGAAGTGTTAATTATTTTCCGCAAATTTAACAATTACTGGATAGTTTAATTAAACGAACCGCAATTTTAGACCTGCATTGTAATCTGATGCAATTATTGGCTATAATTATTGGTTAGTAAAGAGGATTAAAGATAAATCTGTCGTTTTTTCGTAGCCGAGTTATATATACAGTTAGTACTACAAGTAATTTTGATTTTTCAATTTATTTTTCCAATCCATCCTAACAGAAAAGTGTACTTACTTACATAACGATGGTAGCAAAACCTAGCTGTTTAATTTTGTCTTAAATCATGTTAAATCATACCTTGTGTAATATCTTTTTTATATTCTATATTCTACTAGCAGACACGTCCACGCGTTGCTGTGGCTAAGGTTTTCGTTATTGCAGCTATAAATAGACATGTAACCTACCCACCCTATCTATCAGGTTAGGTCAAACTGCACAAGGTGTGCAAATTTGATTAAAATCGGTTAAATAGTTTAGGAGTCCATCGCGGATAAACAACGTGACGCGTAATAGAAGGTAGGAAAAATCACGTACTTTTATTTTCCTTGGATCCCCCTCGTGGCTGCGCGCCCCACCACAGCCCCAGCTATTTTTCTCATTTTAATAATGCCCGTTATTAGACTGTATTTTTATTCGTCGTCGTTTAGATGAAAATAATAAGCAATACGATATTTTTGATAAAGCAGAAGCTATCGGTTGCTACCTATATATTCATACAAATGAAAATAATATTTTTCTCGTGTTCGTATCTAGTCTTACTCATACCTACTCTAAGGTAAATCCTGAATCTTTCACAAAACAAATGCAAGCTGTTACGGTACCCTCCTTTAGGTAGTCAGGAAAATAAAAAGATTTTACAGGGACGATATATCTTCCGCGCTCAAATGGAACACTCGCTTCTGCAGCAAGTCGAATTGAGTAAACTCAGATATATGGTATCCTCTTGTATCAATCCATTATCTATATTGTGGCTATAAAAGGTAAAGCATTTGCTTCCTTCTAACGAGACACTAAAGCTTAATACGCCGCGGTATTTAAGGATTCTGCAATGAGGATCGTTAAATGTAAACGAAGAAAGGAAGTTAATGTATTCGTTCTACTTTAAAAACATTTTGTAATCAGAAACTTGTATACAGAATTTGTATCATAGATTTTTTCTGGCTCGACGTTAAGTTGTTAAATTAGACGTGTTTAAATGATGTCAAATACAATTTAAACGGGTCTAAGTTGCACCTAATACTAAAATATATAATTTTGAAATACCTCGACATTTCGGCCGAGATACATCGACCGTGGTCACGAGTATTTAATTATTTGGTCAGAATATTTAGTTGATGGGATGAGATGAATGCCAATATTAAAATGATGTAAGCAGTCGTCTAGTCAACGTTGAAACTAGTTGGAAGTTGAGTTGAATGTCACTACGAGTAGTAAGAAAGTATACAATTCATTGTTACCTTAATGTGTAAAAAATACATCAACCCACAAAGCTTGCCGACATAAAATGTAGAAAACGGTCCTGACTTCATTAATTGAACCACTGCCATTGAATTCGAGATTGGAATCAAAAGCAAAAATAAAAGAGGAATTGGCGAGAAAATGAATGGCACTGCGAATTTGCATTGCAAACGAGAATATTAGAAAGGCGCGGTTCTATTTTGTTAATTAAATTTTTAATTCAGCTATTTTCGTTTCTCACCTACAGTTAACTGGGTAGATCTTTAATAATGAACTTTTTGGTGGTCTTATAAATTAGTCTTGTAACAATGTTGGTGCTGATGTTTTAATAAACTAAAAATGAAAATTTTCCAACCTACATCTGCACTTAGAAAAAAAATATCGAAATAAAAAATCGTTATTTTCCTGTTTGCTCAAGACTGAAGAAACTGATTTTTAATATATTCGAGCAAGCTCTATAGATACTAGGCATTTGTTATTCATAATAAAATTGTGTACCTTTTCTTAAAATTGTGTGGTATTTGCTCAAATACCTATTTGTAGTAAAGATTCCACAATCTTCCATCAGTAAAGTGCAATGAATGCTAGTTGGTATCGTTATTTACTACCTCGTATTTACGTTCTTCATTCGTCCGTGTGAACATAGATCTAAATCAAGCTTCGATAACGACCTGGATTCTACTATATTCAAATGGAGTTTCTGTGCTAAGGTTTGGTCTCATGGACTGATATACGAGTAGAAACGGGTTTCCTTTCAAATTGAACATAGAAACTTATAGTGAAATATTGTTTGTGCCTTACAAGCCAAATTTTCGGAATCAATTTTCTTTAAATTTTGCTGTACTATAATAAATACTGAGATTAAAACACACTGTACCTGTACCTTGAAAAAAAGTCCAGGAATATTTTTCGTGCGATTGGATTTCGACATTATGAGGCGATGTGAACAGGACGTCAAAATCGAGCAAAGGCGATCATTTCCTTGCCCTATAGATAAGTGCATTTCTTTTTGTATTCATTGCAGCTTTAGTTGACAAATCTACGTCCACACGAGCATTGAACAAGCAAAAGCGTCGATAACGAGCAAGTTCCTGGGCTAGGTTCGAAGCACCGAGGTAACGACTTCGCTTTGCCTCCTGATTTATAATTGAACATCTATTGCACCTCTTTTGGTGACGTGATCATTAGAGTATGGTAGCTACAGTAGATGTGTAGTACATCAGTAGCGATTGATCAAATAGACACGTGAATAACAAGCCAATTTCTACGGGACTAGCGTCGTTGGAGCATCGATTGTGGAAATTATGCTGCCGGGACCAGACGAAAATTGAGTGCAGACTGCAAACAAAATTTGGGAAAATAACTATTTATGCAGGCATGATATCCAATCTAAGATGAAAACATCAAATATGTATGTTTCTGAAGAATATTAAGTCGCTCCCGCATACAAAAAAAGGCCTTACTTACATATAGATATCCAAGTATTCTAACCTACTGTTACCAGTCGTCAGCAAGTATTTACCCCAACCATTATAATATCTTCTGATTTATGAATAAAATATGGGTAGGTATAGGTAGATTTAGCTATAGTAGGTATTTATCTACTTGACTGTGACTTATACATCACTGTTCTTGATAAACATGATACAAAATTTACATAATGTGTAAAACGCACGGCTCCAAACAACAATTGCGGTCATTACCGCAGATTCATATTGTCGAATCACGGCGTTTGTTGAGTGGTATGTTACAGTTTCATCATGCATTTTTGGTATGCCTTTACCTATGGGTATAACAGAGATAGTAGACAGTAGACTCACCTGTGTACGTCCACCCGTGAACAAATAAGCGTGGATAACGAGTAGCTTCCGACGAGATTTGGATGGGAGCATCGATTGTTTACATTAGGTATCTATCTAGAGTCGCGTCTCTGCCGGAGATGGTACTTTTTCCAATTCAACTTTGTAGTTTAATACATCCATATGATGAAAGGGTTATTTTTAGATGTATTAGCTACTATATCCAAAACCACAGTCTGGCAAAAAACAATAAGACTCTGGTAATTAGTCCAGATATCATAATTGATAAGTCCAATGACGTCTGTAAGTATCTTTTAACTGTACGTAGTTTTCATTTTTATCACTTACTCGTCTTTAATATCATCGTTATAGAAGCTCGAGTAAATATTAGAAACTCTGTCATTTAGGCAGCATCATTTAACCAATTGCTTCATGCAATAATTAGTATTGCTAAGTAAATTCAGATTTATGTGTGGCAAATGTTAGCCACGAATGTGGTTTCCGCGGGAAGCAGGTCACCGGAAGTGCTCGCCTTCTACTTCCGGTGCCTATATTTCTAATCTATATTCCTCTTCAACTAGATGTATGCACTTTGAGGTACGGTTTTACAGTGATGATATTTTTGTGGATAATGTATTTAGCTAAAGCTATTGCTCATAACTTTGCCCTGACACTCGACTGTTACCGAACCTCTTTTCAGCAACATTATTTGCTTTTTAACCTCTGACTTTTGCTGCTCGTGTGTTGAATTAACAACAAAAATAACAATAGACCAACTAGCTTGATACCACCTTAATCAATACATAGTTTATATACATCGGCTCCTTGACCGCAGATATAATAAATACACAACAATGGCAAAAGTTTTATTTGAAATTTCCGCCCGTACCATAATTACTGCCTAATAAATACTCGTATTATCATTACCTACCATGAGGCAAAATCGTCGAATGACATTTGTATCCGCAGGTTGTAACCACCCCCTTCACTTTTTTTACTTTTTTTTCTCTACTTGTAGATGGTTAGACTATGCAAATATTCCTACCTAAATTGATATTATATATTGGCCACGTGATCGTCTAGTACCCTTCGTTGTAAACCGTTAATAGTAACCTAAATTCTTTGAGTATTGAATAAGGTAGCTGTGGTTCATCTATAGTCATGATTTTAGTTAATTAAATTATAAATGAGATTATATGCAATTTCCTAACTTTAGAATGTTGATTCCTATTTAACTTCTTTGAGACTAGTGTTTATTATATAAATTTATTACCTATATTTACTTTACTTTGTATACATATTATGTGATTTAGAAGTGATAGTTCCCAAACTTTATGATTTTGATTTATTAGTGTACATAATTTAGACTAGGTAATTAATGTTATTAGGAAGAATTATTAAGTTTTCATTTTGATTACTTTTGATATTTTATTTTAGTATTGATTATTTTGAAGGATTACTCGCAGCTAAGTTTGTACCTATATTCTCATGGAGTATAATCTCGAGAATTAGATCTCTGGTTTTATGATTTAGTAGATTTTACTTAGGATATTGTTTGATTCTAAATATTGTCATAATTTATTGTTTATTAGTAAAAAGCCGCCTCTCACCCCTCCTTATCTGATTAGATGTATTCTCTCGACTTTTTACTTGTTTTTATTAACTGAAGTAAAGTGATAGGTTGTTTTCACTTATGTATAATAATGCTGATGAAATTGAGGTCTTACTTGCCTTCTTATTCTTGCCTTTCTTTAGACAGAGAGAGTAACAAATAATCAGAGAAGAGCTTTTTACCCACGCCTCCGTTAGTATTGAAATTAATTGAATCATTTGTTCATTTTTAGATTTTATTTATCTTTGATATTCCCTTATATTTACAGGGTTTTTTAGTTTGTGCTTGGCTTTCTTTACCATTTAACTATTGTTCTTTCAATAGAGTTATTTTGTTTATTGTTAAATTATAGGACTTACTTTTACTTGCCTATGAGTAGATTGTTATGTAGATTGGCTTTCTTTACCATTTAACTATTGTTCTTTCAATAGAGTTATTTTGTTTGTTGTTAAATTATAGGACTTACTTTTACTTGCCTATTAGATAAGATACGATAAATATATTAGGTGATCATTAGCTAAATTATCAAGCTAGAAACTCAGGACAGCTCTGAACAACACTGTATTTTATAGTGTAGGTACTAGTATAGAAACTCCACATCTTTTGCGCAGAAATCTCTATAAAAGTTGTAGTTGTTTGAACATTTACGTTCGGCAGATCTCAGTCATTGACTATTGTTGTAGAAGAGTACACTAATCTGTTTATAGCATTAGGCACTTAATTGAGTCTTTTGCTCATAGTCGGACCGAGGTTTGCTTCTTTGCAATGCCAAGTAGAAGTAGGTACAAGATATTACTTGTCAGTATTAAATTCAGAACCAATCCGTCCTCTCCAAACTCATCAACAATGCCAATGAAACCCAAGATATCTTCGCTTTTATTATTGTTTAATTTTACGTTATAATCTACCGTATTAGATAAGTATTTAAATGTATTCAGATGTTTCTGTTATATTGATTTAAGTAGTCTTCGTGAAACTGTAGTATATATTACGTGTGACATTTTATTATGCATTAGGTTTGTTTTATTTAACATTATTGTTTTAGACACGAACAATATTTCAGGAATGTAAAGTTGTTTAGATCATATTTCTAGTCATTTATGTCTATAATGATTTAGTTATGTATAGATTTATTTTATTTCGTGAAGATATTTAGTAAGTATACGTTTTGGCTGACTTCTATTATGCATTAGATTTGTTTTATTTAATATACCTATTCGGTTTTAGACTAGGTATCGTATTTTAGGTACGGACAATACTTCAGGAATTTAGATTTGGTTAGATTTTCCTAGGTATAATGATTTAGCTTTAGTTTTGATTTATTTCATGAAAGTATTTAGTCTAAAATTTTGGCTGACCTTTTATTATAGTTTCTTAGATTTGTTTTGTTTTATTATTTATTCCCCATATTATTATGATAGTTTATTACAACCTAAACTAAATGTGTGCCTAACTATAAAGTCTCAGGATTGCGCGGAATCCACATTTAATCTTTACCTATCGAAACTAAATTCTTCTCCGGTGTAAGAAAAGAACCTAGTGGGTGTTGTGTCCTGTTCTAAATTGATGAGATTATCCTACCAAGGAACTTACCAATTCCTTTTCCCTACTTTCCTAACATTTCAGCCTCACTAAACTTCTGATTGGGAGGGAGTCTAACAGAAGCAAAACTCGAGCAATTGTAATTTCGGAATCACAAAGCCACATTTACATTTAGTTGAGCAGATCACCTCGCCACAGGTCTGGTAGATCTGAAGATACCGTAGTACTAACTATTCGACTGAGTCTCGGAGGCTATCCCGAGTGTAAACTATCGCCCCTATATCCCTACGAGTTTCCAGGAACCATAGTTGGAGTTGGATTGGTCCCTGGAGACTGACCCTAATTGCGTGAGAGACCAGACAGTCTGATTTTATACACCGTAATGGGTTTTTCCACTGTCTAGGAAGCCGCCAAAAGCAACATATAAAACCAACACTGAATGGGTGGTCTGGAACGTCTAAACAAACAGGTTTAGAAGATCCCCTTGACATTCCACAAAGTCAAGCTAACAGGGGACAGAAATCTAGAGAAAGCTTCGTAATATCACCGTGAGGTATCCGCTTCTCTGGGTAAACTACAAGAATTAAATACATGTAAAAATCTAATTCACATATATAATATTCCGGGCCTATCACCGATTCGTTCCATTCTATCACCTAGTCATCGAATACAAATATTTACTTCCCATTATAAAACTTTAATAAATGAATCGCGCTCCCATATCTAACTACCTTTCACAATGGATTTCAGATAATCATACACTAGATGCGAGGATGCCGAGTCTTGCTCGAAGCGATAAGCTTCCTAACACATTGTACGAGAAATCTGCACCATCGTGAACTATCAAATTAACGCGTAACTGTTATTAAGTGGCAAGCCAGGATAACAAAAACACTTCCCGGCCTTCAACACTTCATAACAATTATTATCTTCGTCTCACAAAGCTAAGCTAACAAGCTAAATTAAAGTTGAAGTTATTTCTGGATTTCAACTATCAAACCATGAAACGAATCCCACCAAACAAACAAGATTCCCCAGCTAAAGAACTTAAAAAGACAGACTTTCTATCTGCTGAAAATGCGTCTCTTTAACATGAATCCCTAGGCACAAACACTATTTCTTTCACAATGAATTTACTGAAAACCAATTCCCCAACCGCTCTCTTCCGCGATTTCTAATTGAATCCCGTTCATTTTACTTTCCCCACTACTTTACGAATCGGCTTGTCCCGCCAAAATATCCTCTAATCTGTACACATTAAGAACCAAACACTTCAAATTAGCCATATAACTTATATGACGTCCCATCAAACTACATCAGGCGTCCCTCCTGTGGAATGTGCTACCAAATTTTACTATTTTAACTAGTTCCGCCCCTCGACTCCGCCTGTGCCGCCTTTTGTTAGAAGCCTCTTTTCTTTAAAGATTTAGATGCATTCTTCGTATTTTGTCAGCTAATATCCCATAAACGTATCAAATTCCATATTCGCCCAGCCGCTTATGAGTAATTTGATTTTCGACCGCCTTATCAAACATATTTACCTACTTTATTTTCAATGTGAATTTCATTCGAATTTGTGATTAATATATTTTGACTTTGCGCCATCTATCGTCTCCCGCGACAAACTATAATGTCTACTCGATTTGTGATTTATATTTAATGCATTCAAAATCCCGTTAGATGGCGATACTAATATTATTTTACTCCCTCTTCCTCCTTTGTGCCGTACTAATTCAAATGTTGGATAATCGATAGGTACTCGATTACTTTCGTCCTCCATCTTTGTTGTAAGTAATTAAATTCTTAGTGATGGCGCTGTTAGCAGTTTTAACGCATGTTTGTTGATTTATTATATTTCTTTATTTAAGTGATGGTATTTACTTCAAATAAAGGAAACCAACCTATAGATTTAAATATATTTATTTGTGAATCCTGACGAGGCCACTGTGGACCGTTACAAGGTCAGCATGAAATGTTTACCCGGTATGCTAACGCCCTACGTAGCGGCGTAGCTACGTAGTAAGCTTGCTACGTAGCTACGCCGCCTAGCACAGATGGTCTTGCTACGTAAAGAGCGTAGCATTATGCTACGAAATGGTTGATTATAAGCAGCACTTAATCAGAATCACGACTAATCTAGTGCTGCCTTATAGTAGTACGAAGTCGTGTTGTTGTGGTTATTCTATGGTGCTACGCCATCCTTACATTATTATACCTATAGTTTATGATACAGAGTAAAATCTTGATGAAAATAATAACAATATTAAGGAAGATCCCATGTTTCGCTGAAAAAGTATTTACAGTTTCATAACTTTGTTTCTGTGTTCCAGCTAATTCAGGAATTCATTGAAAATATGGTTGATAATCAATTGATACAGTTACAAAGCTGGCAACTTTTCGTCGGTATATAGACAATGTGATTCTATTGAACTAGAAATACCTCTATCTCTTGTGAATTTTGCCCAGACAAACGCTTTGAGCGGAGTGGATATCAAGTGGATGTTTGATTTTGGAGATTGGAGTTGATTATAAAGACTGGAGTCTAGGGTGCAGTACAGGACTCTTACCCAACTCTTCCCTTCAACCAAAACAGGGCATACTACTTAGGGCATACTAGTTAAAATATGAACACAAAGGAAGCAGAAGAACCATGTCTGATACTATTATATTGGTTATTTTATTAAAGGCCCACGTTACATAGATGCATGCCCTACGACAAAATTCAACGACGTATGCATGACGAATTTATCAGGGTTCTCTTCAACTAAACAGTAACTTAAAATGGGTAAAACATTAACGCCTAGGGACCAGGGAAAGAGGTCCCTAGACTCGGTACAGGACCTTTAGTTGAAGGGTAAATTAATATTAATAAGTAACGAAATTATTAAAGTTGTGGAACGTTTGAAAGCCCGAAAGATTTAGTAAGTTGCGCAAGGGTCCGAAGGGTTAATTAAAATAATTTTACTTTCGAACTAAGTCAACAATAAAGATGTTGAGACCGATTTAACGGAGAATTTGAAAATTTGACGGAAAATGTGGAACTTAATAAGTTAGTTAACGTTTTTGAAAATGTATTTAAATTTTATTCCTAAGTTTTAAAGTAGCGGCCGACATGATGTACTAAAAATTTGTATAAATACGTGTATCATGGTTTATTATGGCTCAAGAAACAATGGTATAAAAATTCCACAGACGCAAACAAATCTAAAAAAGCTAGAGCAGTATATTTGATGGTCATATTCGAGATTTCCCACCGCGCCACACCCCGTAACAAAAATGGATGTAATGTACAAAATATACCAAACTGCATGTCTACAGATGGGGCATGAATGTGGGTCCTGGGAAAAGATTCAAGAAAATAAAGTTTGCTTACGGTACCCTGCGTTTGTGTGCGCTAAATACAATTTGCATTTATTTACGAGCTTTTGTTCTTTACGAAAGTTTTCCCCATGTTAATATTTTACCTATTTTAGGAATATTCTCACATTTCAGAGTTACCAATATTGGCGGTTCATAGAATTTGGTGGTGGAACTAAGAAGCTTAGTTGCGACCACATCGCTTATCACAATGACAAGAATGCGCTAATAACTGTGCTAATAAACGCAAACTAGTTTTAAATAACTAGACACAATCTTGCTCCCATTAGTAGGTATAATTTGGCACACTTTTGTTCAACAAAAATGTAGTTTTTCTATAATGATAAGACTTTCCTATTGGGAAAATATGTAAACTTGAAATATTTTGTACTTGACACTGGCTAAATGCACAAACCATGCGAACCCAAAAAGAAGAAGGGGCACTCTTGACTGTTGAATTTCGAGGGACTTTGTATGACACGCGTTGTATCTCTCTACCGTGTAATTATCTTATTATATATTCATCTGATACTTCAAACGTTGCGAATGCTGTTTTTTCCACAAAAAAGTGGTGAACTTTGTTCAGGCTGAAACATTCACGACATTCCACTTCCATGAAAACAGCTTCATTGTTAAAACGAAATCGGTAGGATATAATTATAAATCCTTGACTGAATAGCAGGGGTGGTAGCTGGTGATAGCTGAATAGTAGTTTGTTTTACAAGGGTAGAAAACGACTCATACTTTACTGGATGTTTTGCCTCACGAGCGTAGCGAGTGTGGCACATAGAATCGAGTATGAGTGAGTCGTTTGAGACCCGCGTAAAACACAAAATGTTTCACACAGAGATTGCGAGAAATATAATAAGAAGATATGCAATTTAAAAAAGTTAAGAATATTTCAGAAATAGTCACGTTCACTTTCAAATAAATAAATAATCAAATTCAATATTTTAAAACCAATTTGCATTGTTGTCAAAATTCTACATACACCTACAGATATTAGGCGGCAATTACAAACTTTTTTAAATTATCTAATGCTCGCCAACGCACACGTACACACAGCATACATCCTATGATCGCCAAAAATGTAAACGAGATTTACACTTTCATTTAAAAAAGTAAACTGTTTAGGCTTCGCACAGTTTGTACATTAAGATACTACTCTTTTTTTTTAAAGTTATTATGTCAAAATGGAAAATTTAAAAGTCGAATCTTCAGCCTGTTGATAATAGCGAGTACAAATTAAAAAAAAACTACTTTTACTCCCTAGTGCCCAACAACCTCGTTTGCTACCGCTAAGCTGAGCTAATCTGACACCTTTTTTGAGCATGAGGTGTGAAAAAATATGTTATTTTAATCACAGTTCAATAAATAACATCTACATGTTGTTTATTGAACTTGAATCCAACAGTAACAGATATAACACAGTGTAAGGCTACCCTTACACTGTGTTATATCTGTTACTGTTGGATTTCCAATACAATAATATGTCATATTGTTTTAATTTGAGCTGGAAAATGTTTATTATATTATTTTTGGGTTAGTTAGCTGAAATAATAATTATGTGTTTAGGAGTACAATTAAAATTTATGAAAGGCATCAGGCATTCAGGCACTCTATATTGACCAATGACTGGTCGTTACAAAAATTGACCAATGTCTCAAAATATTCCAAAAAGAAACTAAGTTCTCGTAAAAGCTACCAAATTTAATAATAAGAACATTCCTTACACAACCATTCATGTGAAAAAAAATACGAAGGATATCCACGTAATCGCAATTCAAAGATTAGGTACGTTACTGAAATTACACAGATCGTTGGGCGCAAAAATATGCCAAGGAAAAGATATTCTTTAGCGAAATCCTCTGGAAAAATATATCTTTTTTTTAGTAGGTTTAATTTAATAATGGGTAGACAAACAATTAACAAAATAGAGTCTATGTTGAGTCAGGTACCTATACATAATAAAACGTCTTTCCTTTTGTATTGTATGGACTTTTGCTATCGTTTCGTTAGCCGCTGCATCCACGTAAAAAATACAATCTATTCTGTTGTTACAAACTAAACTTGATCTTAATTTGACAGCTCTAAAGCTATAGCCATCCGTTTTGTTTTCATACGGTTGGAGTGTGACAGAATAGGTACCATTTGACAGTTAAACTAATCTAATCTTCTCTATATCGTTTCAATTTTAGTTTATGTACTGCCAAAGCAAGTACGGATTAAAATTGAGTTTACTTTGTAACAACAGAATAAGCACCATTACCAAGAAAAACAACAACAAAGACGCCTAAAACCAAACGCCGGCGATGTAAACGCCGAGGTGTGCCAAAAAGAAATGTGCGTGAATAAGACGCACTATTAGCTAGTAAAGACTCGTATGAAGACACGTACATAAACCCAAGATTCATTCAAGTACATGATTCAGCCCCGTTCAACTAATAGTCACAGAATTCATATACTAGTAGTGTAACTATCTGGGGGCACGGCAGTGCCCCCCCGCCAAGTCGAGCAAAACAAAAGGCACGGCCGTACTATCCTTTTCTCGAAGCGATTCGGGTCATTTTCGGCCCCCTGTAACTTCGTTATGGATAAAACTAGAAGCCTAAATTTTTAATGACCAAGAGGGCATCACGTCTACAGATAATAATCCAAGTTGCATCAAATTTGAACCAGTAGTTTAATAATGATTGCAAGTCAAAGTTCCTTAATTTTGCTGCCCACTGACTGACTGACTGACTGACTCACCGATCATCAAAATTCTAAGGTACTTCTAGCCGTCCCACAAGTTACAAATTTTGAATATAGCTATTGTTTAGCCTATAAACCATGGAAAAATTCTGTTATTCCATAATTTTCATCCCGTTTTCTAGATATTTGATCTGCATAAATAACTTTGTATTCCCATATAAATCCTATTAAATTGTATGTGATTACAAAGTTACTTTTACAGTTCATAATTAGACTTCATTGAAATTGAATGAAATGGGTAACAGGGGTAAAAATGAGAAATGGCATCGAGAAATACGACAGTTAAGCGCATTTTAAAAACTTCCACGATAGATAGAGAGATACAAATCCTTATACTATACCTACACTTTTATAGGTCGAACAAATTCGTTACCTAGGTACATTAAAATAGGTACCTAGGTACCTTATACCTAATACGCATCTGTGGAGACGCAAAGACACTCGTTCATGATAATCTATGATACGTTCATGATACCTATGTCGCAAGGGGCCCCGGCCGCAAAGGCGCGGGGCGCGCGTTGATGCGTGTTTTGCAAAAAAACGAAATAAAGAAAGAAACCCTACAAAAAGAAATGAGATCCCATCAAAAACATTACATGTACAAAAATGCACAAGTCTCGCAACGCAGTTTATCTGCCGTAAAAAGTTGTGAGATCGAATGTAAACCAAGTTGGTTAATTTCAATACCTACCTGTACCTATCTATGGGAGTAGTTATATCTTTATTTCTTTAGTAAATAGAGTGTCTTGGCGATTGTACACGGCAGCATAATCAACTAGGCAATCTAAATATAGTCTTCCGTATAGGTGTACTTTCAAACAAATACAAGCACAAAGCGCTTAACATAGATTTAAGTTGCCGTGTGCAATTGCCAAGTCACTCTATTTACTAAAGAAATAAAGATATAACTGCTCCCATAGATAGGTACAGGTAGGTATTGAAATTAACCGACTTGGTTTACATTCGATCTCACAACTTTTTACGGCAGATAAACTGCGTTGCGAGACTTGTGCATTTTTGTACATGTAATGTTTTTGATGGGATATAGTATACAGTAGGAACAACTAAAACCTTTGCTAATATAAAGTTCAACTAAAACAGACCTGTCGTAGTGACGAATGAAACCTATGGCTCCGTGGAAATGCCTAAAAGCCTCGCAGCGATGGATGGATTACATTTTCACAGAAACAGGAAAAATATGCGTAAACCTAACGGGTAACCATACAGTGAACTTTAAGTCGACGTAGTATGTTCCAAAATGTGTTGCAAATCGGTAATTTCACTTACTAAATTTCAAGTAGACATGTTTCGATATTATTCACGTTTACAAAATGAAGATCTATGTTGGATCCTCTGGCTATAAATAGTTAATGCAAATCGTTTTTATAGGTCTAGGGCGGTTATTTTTGTTTGACTTTCGATAAAAATAACTTGTCTCAAACGCTTTGCGTTTTTTAGAATAATGAGACGAGCTCTTTCAATGGATCTTAAGCAAGCACTACGCCTGACCATAACAGTGCGACCCAGAACTTTGTATTACAAACTTTTATTTTTAATAATTATTGGACAATGGGCTTGAATATGGTTTGATACTGCCCCAGGCGGATTTCTGCAATAGACTCATGCCAAAAATACTATAGGTAGTGGGTGTGGACAAAGCTATAACTAATTGAATCTTACTTAACCCTAGTCAATATGCACTATGTTGTATAAACACCTAACTTGAGAGCGATGCGGTAGAAACCAATTTCGCACCCGGACATCTCGATGTTTAATCTTGCACTCCGGGAAAAGTCGGTAAATAGATAGCCATTTAAATACGTTCAAACGAAAGCTTGGAAGTATTTTAATTAAAAGAATACCACTCTGTCGCTTTGATATCCTTTATAGAGAATGTTTTTTGAAAGTAAACCTACTCAATAAGCCAGTATTTAAGAAGTCATATTAGCACAAGATAAAATGGTCATTGCTCTGAGTTATTGGAGATACGACATGTTTGTATGTTCGTATTAATCATTCTTACCAAAACGGCTAAAGGGATTTTGATAAAAAGTAAATGTGATGGATGAGGCACTGGATGGATGGATTCGCATCCACATAGGTTACTTTTTATCTGTGTAATCACGGGTGATACTGCGGGGCATAGCTAATATTATAAAAGCGAAAGTTTGTGAGTGTGTTTGTATGTACTTCTTCACGCTCAAATAGCTGGACCAAATTTGATGAAATTTTGTATGGAGTAACGCACTGGATTAACACATAGGCATTTTTATTCCAATAACAGCGGGTACCATTGCAGGGTGCAGCTAGTGTCGATAAAAAAGTTAGTGAAAGCGGTTGCGTGTTGTGATAAATTATCTTATTAAATTAAAAATTAAAAATAGATTCATCGGAAATAATCTGTAAAAAAGTTACCTAAGTAAGTAAATAATCTCTTTGCGATAAACCCAACGATCAGTCAGTGATCAAAGAAAGTTCTTGCAAATCGGAAAACAACCCACAAAGCTATCGTTTCGAATTCCCTACATTAATATTCCATAATTAATTTGCTTTTGTTTCCACGAGATAGAAACAAAAATGTTTTATGAGCAATGTTATCTTCAAAGAGAAAACAAGCCACAGAGCAAATACTTGCTCACATCAAATTATGAGATAAAGTTACATAATATATTCAACCGTAATCAAACAACAAAGACGTACTGTCAGCTTTACTGTATTCGGCTATATGTTTCATACCTGCATAAAATTAATTATAATTATAGCCAATAAAATTAATTACATACTAAAAAGCGTTTGACATTGAACGTACTAACCCCCAGTTTCTGAAACGTCAGTCAACGTTGACAACAGATTTTCTATTGCCATCCTTGTCATTTGTTTAGTGTTAGATAGAGACAACGATAGTTTTAATCTACTGTCAAAGCCAACTGGCGTTCTAGAAACCGGGGGTTATAGTCTTATAAACTACAATAATGAGCCGTTCAACCTCCAGTGTGAACGTAGGCCTTTCTTTACACAGATGCGTCGGCCGTTTATGGTAAAAAGGGGAATTTTAAAGCGAGCCATATGAATATGCAAAACTGCTCGCGATTCGACCGGTGTGATGTTCGAATGATAAAATTAAATTCCATGAAAATATCCGGAAAAAGAGGTAGCGCCACCCTGCAACACTCTACAATGCTAGAACACGGAGCGTGAAAATTTTTCACTTTAAATGGACAAGGTTGCTTTGATTCTTGTTAAATTTTCAGTATATGATGAAAAAATTTTCAGTGATGATAGGCGACTGATATCTATATTAAGTAAACGACGCGCGATTTAAATCTACTTTTATACATATAGTCCGTTTACCCACTGTACCTATTGTAGGTTATAGAAAATAGCCGAGTACTTAAATCACAAACTCCGTCACATTCTACTACGTATTAATATACCTGCTATAATTTATTTATACATTTTATTCGCTAAAAGTAGCCAGAATGAAAAATAACAAAATACTCCAGTTCAAGCTGGAATGGATGGAAAAAATGCCAGCCTCTTCTAAAGAGTTAAAAGTTTGTAGAGTTAATGTTTCCGATTCTTGACAACAAATTCGTTTCCGGAGTAAGTACGATAACTACACGTTTTTTTTCAATAGGACAAAGTTTCAAAAAGTTGAAGTCAAACACGGCAAAGCTAACAACAATGTTATCAAATGGAAGCGGCTTGTTGTTCTAACTAGTGGATTCTAATTATGTTGGTAGTAAGTATGTACGCGTATATACTCATGTGATGGTTTCGATGTTGAAATTGATAGTTATGGATAATGATAATAATTATCGATGATATAAACGCTTGACCTGAATAAGATACCACAACAAAAAGGTGACGTTTCTAAATTGTAAGCCGCACATAAGATCAGGGCTTCGGGTTTTGAAACGCTATTTTTCAAGGTTTTTAGTTAGACCAAGTAGGTACGATGGAAACCCTAACTAAGAGTACACTTCTAACAGCTACAAACAAAATGAGACAAATTAGATTCAAATTCCCGTGACTCGTTGAACTTAGCTGTTGTTTTTCTTTGAGTTTAGCCGGAATTCAAGCGCGAGTATCCTCCGGTATTTTTATAGGTTGTTGTGGAAAGTGCAAATATTTGTATTGGCAATGAGGGAATATCGGTAAACATAAAGGTTTGACGCGAACAGGCGGCATATATTGATAATATGAATTGTGTCATACACAGATGTACGTAGGGTAAAACCGGGATAGATGCCGCAGTGGGATAGTCGCCTCGTGTTCTAAAAACCTAACTTCCCAAACTCTCCAAAAAGAATTAATACTTTATATAAGAAGCGTAGGCGTCCCACACCTAAGTGCCACGCAAACTGGCGTGCAGAAAGGACTCGTGTCGCTTGTGCGCGTAACTATCTCCGCAGCGAACGCGACGAATACGTCAAAGTTTCAGAGGTAAGTATTTTCCGTTGTATAACTTTGTATTTAGTAATAAATTATGTTATATTATTTACTATGTCAATACACTGGTTCAATGTGCGTACACCTACATGTAAATAATCTCACTTTTGTTTTTAATTTATTTATGAGCTAAAAAGGCATCTATCCCCATCAAAAAGGATAGTTGCCCCGATTTTTCGAGGTATAGGTGCCCTTAGGGGCATCTACCCCCCGATAGTGCTAGCGTGTTTTATTACTGCTTATCGGAAATATTATAATAATATTATGTTGTACCTACTGTTTTTTTTATTCATGTCTTCTGATTGTAGGTGAACCATGCTACGAAAATACAAAATAAAGGAAGGATATTGCTGAAAGGAAGAATATACAAATAAAAACTAAGTTAGACAAGAGAATCAAGACTGAAACTACCAAAGAAAAAAGAGAACTTAACAAAGTAAACAAAGGAACCAAAGACATAGGACAAGGCAACAAAGATAAAAAAATAAAAGCAATAAAAAAACAGTTTTTTAGGAAAGAATACGATGACGACAGGACTGATATATTTTGTGATAAAGAAAATGATCATTTTATAAAAGTATATGAAAGTCAAATCTCAAGAAAACGACGTATTATTTACAGTTCAAACAGTGAAAATGAGGAAAATCTACCCATTAACGAATATAAAACTAAAGGAAAGAAAACTAAAGGTTTGCATGTAAAGAAAACTAAGAGATATGAACCAGAAAACCCTAAAGATACAAACAAAGATTATTGCATAGAATGCTTTGAAAACTATGAAAATACAAAGTCTAAATCCGACTGGATTCAATGTATAATGTGCTAGAAGTGGCTACATGAAACTTGTACACTTTTCAGAAATTATTGCTCAGAATGTGGAAATCAGAAAGCACATTCCAGCTCAACGTCAATTAAGTAATATAAGATAAAGAACAAAGACTTTCTATTATGTTATTTTTCTGAGATATTTAAATAGGTAATTATATAATAACATTACAAATGTATGATTATGCAGTGTACCTACACGTTAAAACCTAAAGATTACTAATAAAACATCTTAGAACTATAATATTATGTAGTTTATGTTTGGTAGGGCATCTATACTACACTGCAGGCATCTATCCTTCTTCACATTTTCATGGTGGGGCATCTATCCATACAGGTAGGCATCTATCCTCAAATAAAAGGTTCTGCAAAAATGTAATTTCTGCAAAATCTGTAATTGTTAGGTAAACTATAACAAGTCATAACGTAAGATAAAAGATTAATCTAGCTATATTCATAGAAATTATTCTAGGTAAATTAATATTTTCAAAATTAGAAGGCGATTTCAAAAAGTGTGGCATCTATCCCGGTTTTACCCTATGTGTCTGAGATTTAATATAATACATCGGCATTGAATAATATGTACCTACATATTACAAGCATGATACAATAAAACAAGGTATGGCAAGATAATTCTTGTAAATTATATAAATATAAATATATAAATAACTTCTAAATTCATCTTAAACTAACAAAAGGTTTGAGTTTGTTGGTTTGAGGTTATTCATATACCAATTACTATCCACCTTTATATTAAAAGTCCTAATTGAAAAAAATAAAATTCTTACTTCAAATGTTCGCATTCGCTTTAATTCACTGCTGCAATTAAACAAACTGCCTCGCTATTTAAAAGTAGAACGTCAATAAAGCAAGCGTTACTAAAAACTAAATAGTAAAAAGTTTATACTGAAACTGTAAACTACTACGAAGAAAATTCGCTTGTTTTTCCATTATAGACGTCGAAAACAGGAGTTAAAGTCAACTTCGTTATAGATGAATTTGCGTTCTTTCGAAGTAAACAAGAGCGCAGGCTGTTGGCTTTTTATTTTGCGTGTAATTGGATCCTGAGATACGGCTGGGGTTTTAAAATTGGTATTATTATACAATTAAGGAAACTGTAGATAAGAAATTATTAAAAAGTATGTTACAACTAGGCACTTGATAATTAACTTCAGGCTTGTTAAATACATCATAATAAGTGCAAAACATATAACTTTACGGAGTATAGATCTACTAGTCACATTTATTACATCTCCGTAAAAAGTATAGATAATAATTGGTACTGAATAATAATAATTGAATAAAAATTTAGAGATGAAAATAAGATGCTAAAGCCTAATAATTAATTCTCTACATAATTTTTACAACGCTTTGATAAGATAAGCACAGTAGTGTTAGTATCTTTATGGACGAATAAAAATATGTGGTATTCAACTGATAGCATTTTAGTGCCGTCTAATCCTTCACAAATAAATGTGGACTCCTAATAATTAAATGACGAATATATTATCATTATGTAATTATTCGGAGAAAAACAGTATTGTTTTTATTATCCATATATTATGGCATTTTATTTTGTCAATGTCCATTTGGCGTTTCTTCGCTGCTGAGCGGTAAAAGCAGGAAGTTTATATACGAAGTTTCGCATTTACAATATTAGTAGGTTTTGTATCGGGTTTAAATATAGGTACATATTACAATCATAGCAAAATTTATGTTGGTCTATCTATCCGATTGGAATCGAATCTAGTTTACTTAGTCTGTATGCAAACGTAGTTTCTGGTATCGGTCGGGGCGTCTCATTTAAATTGTAATTGCATTGATGGTATCCAATCTCCCTGATGGAAATCTAATATTCCACTAGGCGGTAGCCTTTTAATAGCGTGTAGGTTATTAGGTACCATATTATTACTTCCTATAGGACTATATAATAACGAAGTAATCAAGTAGTGCAATGAAGCGATGGTTGATTCAACTGCGTATTTTACACGGTTACATGGTATACCTGTATGTCAACTTGTAGGCATTAAGGCGCTCCTACAGCAAGCATTTTATGTATTTTAGAAGATGAAAGTTACCCGGCCGGGCCGCGCGCCACGCTGGCTCCGCGCTCACGGCAAGTCGAAAACGCTAATTCATAATATTACGAGTATACTCTTACTAACAGCATCACGTGGCCTTAGCACAGATTACTAGATAGTTACTACGTAGGCTTTAGTCTGAAGCATTCAATTATTTCGACACTGAAATGACATGTCAGATTGGCCGAGCGGTCCGAGATGCTACGTTCCGTTCCTAAAGACGTAATTTCGAAGTTTCGAAACCTGCTGCCGGGAAACTTGTGTTTGTGAAAATATGGAATACTAGCTGTTACCCGCGACTTCGTCTGCATTTAAATCGAATCCAGCTAGTAAGAACACAATATGCGTGAACTTTGTATGCTATCGGGCACGTCACGTCTCTGTCAATATCTCTAAAACATCTCTATTTAGTATCCTATTTCCTCATCGCTTTTTTCCCCAACTCCCAATATCTCATCTCCCATCCCTCATCCATCTCCGATCTCCCATCTCCTCATCTCTCCAGCTCTCCATCTCCCCATCTCCCCAGGCCCTCATCTTTCCTTCTCCCATATACCAAATTTAATTATCATTTTTTTGTCTCTCTATACCAAATTTCATCGAAATCGGTTTAGCCGTTTAGCCATAAAAAGTAACAAACAAACAAACATACAAATAAACAGAGAAACAACTTTCGAATTTACAGTATAATATTTGACAATGACTAAATGCACAAATCGTGCGAAGCAAAAACATTGAAAAAACTGGCTCATAGCGAGCAGAAAGATTACTGGAAGTGTGCTAAAAATAAAACGTCAGAATATGCATCCGCCAGATCCGCCATTATGGAAAACGGAAGTTCACTACATCTTCATTTTAAAATACAATCATAATCTGCTCCTTTGATTAACTCCAAACTATCAAAAAAAATCCTAGTTTTATTTAAGTGAACAATCTAAAAACGCGTTTTTGCTGCTAATTCCAGTTACAGGTGGTGCAAGAATAGTCATATTAGCCATTATTCTTTACACACAATGGAGAATAAATACAAAGTATTATAGGTTACAATAAAAGTTTAGTAATCGTCGAAGAAAGTCATTTACGGTAACTAAGTAAATAAACCAGTTGTATACCATGAAGAGATTCTGTTTGCTTTATTTTTTTGGAGAACAAACAGTAAATTCGCCGAGAAAAATTTGAGGAACAGCGGCATACGTCCTCTCTCTGAAACGCCGTAGCGGGTACTGAGCCGCCTAGTACGCGCTCAAACTGATCATATTCTCGTCGTTTTTATTAATTTAGAAGAACGGAATCGATTCAGTTCATAGGAAAATTCAAATTTCATTGGAAAATAAAATTGCCTTTTTTATGGTTCCAAAAAATATGATAGTTGTCGCTGAAAATGTTGAGCATTATGTGACGAAAGATTTTTTTCGGGTCCTTTCTCATGAATTTTTTTCTCAAGATACTAGACAACTTTAGTCCTATATTATTGAATTATTAGCTCACTGAAACACTTGGCTATACACTGTATTTTTTCTGGCTTATAAATATTTGTAATTACGGCTTAACTTTTTGACAAAAAACAGGCCATTTTACGGAAGCTGTCTATGTACCCGCCCTTAAGTTGTAGGTAATAATGGTCAAATACTAGCCTAATCAAAAAATAAACTCTAAACTGTATGAACTGAAAATGTGACTGACACACTCAAGTGGGATTTAGCATGTCGACCTTATTTTATAAAATACTAGAAGGGCCTCGCGGTTTCACCTGCGTTAAGAACTATCCCGCGGGAATCGTTAATTTTTATGGGATAAAAGTAGTCTATGTCACCCGGGGATAGTGTAGCTTCCCAACAGTGAAAGAATTTTTCAAATCGGTTCAGTAGTTTCGGGGCCTATTCAATGCAAACAAACAAACAAACAATCAAAACTTTCCTCTTTATAATATTAGTATAGAAAACGAACACTACACACCCGAATAAAAATCTACAAAGCCAAACAAACAGAAATAACTTCCAGGTATCACATAGATACTACATCTACAAATACTAGATTCGTACAGTACTGGGACACAAGGAACAATGGACCATTGGATTATGCCTTAATCCACCACAGGGACCTAGTCCGGATTAGTGGATAACATGCCACCAAAATAATTATATTATTATTTTCATCGTAAAGAATATATTGTATTTTCAATGATTATAACAAATACGGACATTT